>CM066596.1:6892500-8255000 GCA_033816785.1 Picus viridis | reverse complement strand
CCTTGTGGGTGTTGACAGGGGCGAAGGGGACGGCCCATGTGCAAGGAGGTCCCTCTTGGTAGATGTGCATCCCTCACCTTTCATGAGCTCACCCTCGTCACACATGGGAAACCGCTTAGTGGGAGCAGCCTCTGGTTTGCTGCTCAGCATGGTTTCCATCAAAGCTGTCTCCTGGGAAATGGTGATTCTTTCATCTCCCCTTGGCATCTGGGGGAATGAACTTGACTTTTGCTCATGTGAGTGTCGACAACATCATGATCTTAGAATCACAGAATAGTTTGGATTGGGAGGGACCTTTAAAGGCCATCTAGTCCAACTCCACCTGCAGTGAACAGGGACATATTCAACTAGAGCAGGCTGCTCAAAGCCCTGACCTGGAATGTTTCCAAGGATGGGGCTTGTACCACCTCTGGGCAAACTGTGCCAGTTTCACCACCCTCATTGTAAAAACCTCTTCCTTCACTTTAGTCCAAATCTCTCTCTTTTAGCTTAAAACCATCACCCATTGTCTTGTCACAGCAGCCCCTGATAAAAAGTCTGTCCCCAGCTTTCTCATTAGTCCCTTTAAATGCTGGAAGACCACAAGGTCTCCCTGAAGCCTTCTCTTCTCCAGGCTGATCAACTCTCAGCCTGGCCTCACAGCAGAGGAGTTCCAGCCCTTGATTATCTTTGTGGCTTCCTCTGGCCCTGCTCCAACAGGTCCATGTCTTTTCTGTGCTGAAGACTCCAGAGCTGGACCCAGCACTGCAGGTGGGGTCTTACTAGAGTGGAGCAAAGGGGCAGAATCTGCTCCCTCAATCTGATGGCCACACCTGATGCTCCCCTACCCTCAGTGGGAAGGTGTGAGCCCCTCTGCACAGTATGAACTAGGTTGTGGAGATCCACCTTTGGAATGGTCAAGCTACAGAGTCTGTAAAAGGAATTAAGTCACCATGGGTAGGCACTGAAGGCATTTCTGCCTGTATAGAGCTTTCTTCTGTGACTCCAGTGCTAACTGGGACTGGCCCATCTCCCATATTGCTGTAACAGATACTGGTTTGAGCCACTACTTCTCTTTCCCAAATGCTCAGGCAGCAGGAAGGGAAAATACAGCCTCTAAACAAAGTTCAAAATCACCTCACCCATTTTGTCAGTTGATGATGGAGTTT
Source organism: Picus viridis (assembly GCA_033816785.1). Taxonomy (NCBI): domain Eukaryota; kingdom Metazoa; phylum Chordata; class Aves; order Piciformes; family Picidae; genus Picus; species Picus viridis. The sequence continues at coordinate 8,253,852 of CM066596.1, read as the reverse complement.
AGGGAATATCATGCTTCCACCTGAGTGGAAACTTTCCAGCTGATGGTGGGAGTCAGGTCACTAAGGGAGATGTACAACTATGCATTTTGGGGGGGAGGGAAAGCACCGCTGTGCCATGCACTGCTGACCCAGCTTGTGGAGCTCAGGACCACAAGGTGACTACAGATGCTCTTCCAGCAGCTAAGTCAGAATATAGGCAGAGGGCAGGATCCTGGATGGCTCTTCACAGATAGCTTCCCTCATATCAGTTCTGCTGGGACAGAGGCTCTTCTCCCATGACGGGGGCTGAAATAACTCCCGCAAAAGCACAGTTGTGCTGCACTGCTTCAAACACTCACCTTGGCCAGGGACCCTGCCAGACTGGGCCTTCTACAAGACTTTGCATTCCTCAGAAGTGGGAGAGGCTTGTCCCTGACATGCTGGGTCCATTATTCAGGATTAATGTCCATTTGCTTGTTGAACCTTCTGTTATGGAAATAATGCTGCAGCTTTGACTTGCTTCCAGCAGGGCAATGAAGAAAGCAGAGTTAATATTGTGTCAGAGTGGAGAGAGAAGTGAGGACCATTTCTGCTTGGAAGCAGTAATGTATGCAAGGAGCTTGTGTCACCTAAAGCCCATTCAGCACTGTCACCTTCCTCGCTGTTGCCTCTGAATTCAATAAAGCAGCTGTGACTTGGAGGCGTTCAGGGCTGGCGCTGACATCAGTAAAGTGGCAAGCTGGAGATTTTATACCATCTGTATTTACAACATGAATATTTCAGCAAATTTGACATTTTGGAGACTTCTGTCTTCCAGGTTTAGTGCCGACGAGTATCTGGGTCAGGAGTGCTGCAGGTTCACAAGCAGCATCCTGTCAATAATTCAATGCTCCAAGTGCTAAGCAGCGCTAGCAGGACGCGCGCCGGCGCTGCAGGGTTTGTTGGCTCATTGAGCCGACACAGCTCTGAAGCAACATAAAAACAGGTTTTTGATCTCTTGCTGCTGGCCTCTGCCTGAAAAGCATAAAGCAGGAGGCAAGCCTGTGGCAGCTATTCTGCTAATGTCACCATAATGCGGATGCTGGTTTACTGTCACTTTTAAGATGAAAACAGCGATACATGGGGCAGGGCAGGACCAGGCATTTCTCAGCCCTTTCTCCTGCTGTCCAGGTATGTGAGCTGCCCGGGCAGGGAGGAGGGGACTTCACAAACTTTTGTGTCTTATTAGTTCGGGTGGTTATTACAGACACAAGGTCAGGGTCTCCAGTCACTGTGTTACTGGAGAGTGCAGACAGGATGCCCTGAGCCATGGCTGTAGTTGGGATTCTTTTGGTGGGCTGTCAGAGCAACACCCAGAAGCCTCTGTCCCACTGAGAATGGGCACAGGTAGTCATACATGTGGGAGATGAAAAGGAAAGGAAAAGGCAGTAAAACCTTTCAGGAAAGCTCTGCCCTGAGCCTGGGGTACTAATTGCCCTGATGGCCCTGACCAGCCCCATCTGGGCCATGGGCCCAAGTGTCCCTTTAAACTCAGCTCTAGGCCCTCAGCCCCCACCTGAGCTATGCTATAAGAGGCTCAAGCTTATGCTCTGTAGATCCTGTGGAAGACTAGCTTGGCTTTGCTCCTTGCGTGGCCCCACAGACCACACCAGCAGTCGCTAGACCTGACTTGTGGGTTGACTTCCTAGCTTAGTCTCAGGCCTCTGTCATCCCATCAGCCTGCTGGATGGTCTGGAGAAGGGTTGACCCTGGCCATGGGCTGCTCTGCTTGCCTGAATCTGGGACCATGAAGGCTCTTGATGGGTGGGGTTCCTGCCCTGCTGCTTTGGCAGAGCCCCAGCACCTCCACACGTGTGCATGTTTGCACATGTGTGCACAAGCTTGAGTGTGTATGCAGGAGCCTGCACAAGCACTCTCTGGGCTTGCTGCAGCTGGGAACTCTGCTACTGTCCCCTTGGGGCAGAGGGACCTGCTCACACCCAGCTGAGCCCTGGGAAGGTGCTTGCTGGTGCTTGTCATGGGCATCCAGGCTGGCACAGCACTGAGGCACAAATTCCTCCGCACCTTGGAGGGCAGGGTAGCAACCATGAGAGGAATAGAAGAGCTGAGAAATTAAATACCAGAGAAGTTACCACAATAAACTGCACAATTAGCCAAGAGATGGAGGAAGCAGAGCATCTTGCAATGAGATCTTTGCGCAAAAAGAAGGAACTCTGGGAAGAGGCCTTTAAACTCAGGTGAGTTTTGGTTTGGGTTTTTTTTTCCCCTCTCTTTCAAAGCATTTTTCTTAGAATATTTACATTGTAAAAATGCACCATTTTCCATATGAAAGCTATGCTTGACACAAGCATCCTCTCAGCTAGCATGGAGCTGTAAGAGCCCTTCTCATTCTAATGTCAGCTCATTATTGCACTGTTGAGGCATTTTGCACACCCTGAAAACAAAGCCACCCTGGCTGCCTGAACCTCCCTTTGGTCCCCAGGGAACTGATGATTTCTCCTGGGGGAGCAGGTCCCACTTCAGAAGTGTCGGCACTCTTGGGATGTGCTTTGAACCATAAGCCTGCAATTGTGAAACAAAACCCTTAAGACTTACGTAGGAGTAAACTCAAAGCTGGAAAGAAAATAAAATGGAATGTCAAATTATGTATTCAAAGAATAGCTTCTCATAGTGATACTGGGTGATCTGTAGATTCTCCCATCACATGATACTCATCCTCTTGTACTTCCCAGCTATGAGAAATCTTTATGAAGGAACTGGCTGATGTGCTTCATTTTGGTTTTATCTCCCTCCTTGTAAGGGTTGTTAAGTGGTTTTTCCTAAGCAGATCCTACAGAAGTGATGTTTAAAGCTCTGGTAAACCTGGAGAACACTAAGCAGATGCTGAGCATGCAACCTTTCTCCTGCCATCACCAAAGCAGCCTGGGCAGGAGGTGAGACTCGGAACCATTATGAAGAGTCAGGGCATCTGCTTCAGCCATTGCCCACAGTGGGTTTGGGTTTTCCCATGGAGACTTCATTTCTGAAGTCATACTCCCAGTTCTGGTGCTGAGCCTCAGCTGCATAATTCATCTGGACAGATCCTGTCCTTACCCAAGGGTGCTGTGATGCCCTTGGGGCAGTGACCTTTTGTTTGGGGACAGCCAGGTGAAGCTGGGGAGGCTCCCTCTGTTCCTGCTGGCCCTTCATTAAGAGTATTTGGACTGCAATTTTTCTGATCCCCCAGTGCTACTGTAATTGTCCACTTAAAACTGACTTTGGCATCGTTTTCCACACTGAGTCCTGTCAGACGGATGGGAAACTCGCTGGGGTGCTAATATGCACAAGCTGCAGTAGCCAAGGAGCCAAGCAGCAGCGTCTAATGGTGCCAGCTGGCCTGGGAATTGCAACAGAGGGATGAGAGCCTTGCTGTTATCCAGTGCTGCTGCACTCCTGCATGTGCTGCAGTGGTGAGACCAGGGCAGGGAGAATGACTTTGGGCTGGAATGGGGTAATTAATTCTCTGGCTTCAGCAGTTTAACCCTTACATGAATTATTTCTTTTGGTTTCAGAAGAATGAAGAGTGCTGACTGTGCCCTACTTTGGGAAGTCTGAAGGGTTGTGTTTTCTGGGGCCCTGCATGGCTAAATGGAGAAGGATCTGCACCTAGAAAGTCTTGCAAGGGCAGCTGAGCCTTGACCAAGTTCCCAGCGCTGCCTGTCAAATGGTTACCCATTAACTGCCTGGCTGGCTTTCCTCCAAGCAAACACCTCCTCACCTGAACACTGCCTGCTGCCAGCATGTTCCTGGGACAGCAGCTTGAGAGCCCTGAAAGCCATCATCTGTGGATCTTCCCTGCACTGATCCACAGGGAAAACCTTGGCAGAGCAGGAAGCACCATATTGTTGGGTCCAGCTCCCTCTGCCCTGCTGGCAGCAGTGGATGGCACAGACATGGGGCAGCACTGCCGGACAGGGTCCACCCCGGGAGAGAAAGCAAGGTAAGCAGTAGCATTTCGTCAGAGGTCTGTAAAGAAAACATTATTTCCCCAAATGTGTTCATCATTCAAAGTTATTCAAGCAAAGGTTTCCATCTCACTGTGGCTATTATTCATAATCTGAGAATCTGGCTGTGTGGCTCTCCTTGGTAATTAAGCCACATGGAGGTTTTTTTCTGCCCTCCATTTGGGTGGAACAACAGTTGTGCCTCAGTCTTGAGTGTTTCTGCAGAATGGGGCTGGTCTTGGCTGCAGGACCCTGAAATGGGGCTCATGAACACAGTTTTCAGCCTTGTGCTATGAAATGCTGCCAGTGCCCCATGCATATCAGGACAGGCTTCCTGTGACCCAGGCAGGTTATGGGGTGCTTTGGGCTCTGTTTAACCTGTTATGGGAAGGGGCTGGTGCAAGTCCCTCCTGGACCATCTTTTCAAGTGAGGAATGTTGTGAACCTCTTCACAGGGGTGAGGCTGAATGCCAGCCCTGGCCAGAGCAGCCACTGGGTTCTGTGTGAATTGCCATTACCACTAACAGTGGTGGCGTGTATGGGTGTTGTGTATATAATAACTGAAATGGGGATGTGAGGACTTAACCTATACAGCATCAGTGCTATTTAGTAGTAACTATGGGATAGGAAGGTAAACAAGAAGTAAATCCAGAAATAGTGCCTTTTCCAGATTGCTTTATCTGTTCCAGAGTGGATCCCTAAAACAACAGTGCAGAGCAATTTTCTGCACAGGCTGTTTTGGTAACTTTCCAGGCATGGGTCACTCAAGCCCTGTGAGTGTGATGCGCCAAGCAGTGAACACACTTGCAAACAATATTTTCCTGAATGGGAAATAAAGGAAGTTGGCTGTCAGAGCTGGTTTCCATGCAAGGTCCTGGAAAGAAGTGCCATCAGGGCACTGACCTGTGCAAGTGGTTGAGTGCCTCCTCTGCCCCCATGGCACTTTGGAGTGTCTGATGATCCCAGTTCTAGGGAGAAGAGTCACTGCTGGTAGCCCAGGCCCCTGCTATGCACAGCCAGCTCCAGTTCCTTGCTCATCTCTGCCCAGTGCCTGACCAAGCTCTGAACACATCTGCCTGTGATGACAGTGCAGGCATCAATCCAGTGTGTCCCACAGTCATGCACATTCCCAAGAGGGACCTGTCCTCCTTGTGGATCTCTGCTGAAGCAGGGAGGTGGCAGTGGCTTTACTGCTGCTGGGGCTATCTGAGTGCAACAAGCAGATGAGCAGGCTCATTCCTTCAATTCAGGGGCTGCCTAAGCACACATTTGAGACTGAAGGCTTGAGTTTAGTGCTTTGCTGACCTGGGGCTCAGAACACAAAATACAGCACTTGCCTTTTGTATGCAGGCTCCTGTGTGAGCTGCAGCATGTCCTCAGGACTCGGTGGTAGCTGCAGCAGGAGCTGCAACGTGAAGGACCAAACACAGGAGCAAGCAACCTGCTGTTTCCATTTTGCTGAAGTCCACCAATCCTCGAGGTCCAAGGTGGTGCTCCTACCCCCAGGTAGGACAGATGTCAGAACAGAAACCTCAAGGAGGAAACATCACTCAGCAAGTGTGGCTGTCTGTTCTCCATGCTGATATCCTAGCTGAATGATTTCCTTCTGGAGCAGTCTGGCCCCTTGGGGTCTATGTAAGCATGCTCAGCACCTGGCAGAAGGGGCCTTGCCCCAGGCTCCTCAGCAACCCTGGTGCCCAGGATCCAGCCTGGGCTCCTCACCCCTGGTTTGCAGCCAGAGCAAGCATCGGCCTTGGTAGCAGGAGTGGAACAGGTGGCATCCACTTGTGTGGGGGCTCCAGGAGCAGCATGGGAGCCTCAGCACTGGGTCTGACACTGTCAGGAAACGTATGAACAATTCATAAATGTGATTTTACAGACAGCTGTTAGTATGTACTGAGGAATGCCCATTCGGTCAAGGAAAACTAGTTACAGCGCTATGGCCAGGCCACTTAAATAGCGTGACCTATAATATGTAAATAGAGGCTTGGGCACTGCTGCTGCTTTGTCCTGCAGTCCTGCACTGGCTGAAGGTGTCTGTAAGTCATGTACTCAGACCTGACACTTGTGAAAAACCACTTCCCACTCCATCCTGGGGTCACCATGCACACTTGCTAGGTTGCAGGGCACAAGGTTGTCACAGCTGTTGTCAGAGGGGAGAGGGAGGCTGAGGCTAGCAGTCAGGAGATCCTTGCTGTGGGGTGGACAGAAGACCTGGGAGCTGTGCTGCCAGAGAAGGGCTCAGGCCTCCAGGCTGCCACTTGAGATTTGTGCATTGCCCCAAACCTAAAGATGGGGTGATATTGTGTACCACTTCCCTCTCCACCTTAAATTCAGATAGGATGTCTTAACCTTGACTGAAGTCAAGTCCTCTGTGTCATGGCCAGGCAAAACCAAAAGGGACAGAGGAAAGTGTCAGTGCCACAGTGGCAAAGAACTGAAAATGCATCTCAGAGGTGAGGACTGCTAGACTTCAAGCAAAGTATCTGCCTGGCTCTCTGTGCTGGGTCCAGGTGATAAGAAGCATTGCTTGGGCACTAAGGCATATCAAACAGGCAAAAATGAGGAAGACTGCAGTAGTAAAACAGTGAGTTATTTTCCCTGCAGGAAACATTAGACAGCCTTGTTGAACAGGAACAAAAGATTAAACTCAAAGTAAAATGAAATGCAAAAATGCTGTGAAAGCTGGTGGGTGATCTGGGGGTTTCTGACTACAGTGAGTTCCCAAAATAACCCTGCTGCATCTCTTCTCAGAATCATGTCACTACCTGAAATGCTTCAGGATCTCTTTATTAAAAAGCAACCCCCACACATCCCAGTAGAAAGCAGGGGCCTGCTGGGGCGTTTGCAGGTCTATAAAAAACCTTCAGGGGGAGCTTGTTTGCTTTAAGACTTTGCTGCTACTGTAAAAGTGGAGGTTTAGCTCCAGCCGTTGATCTTCTGCTAGAACAGGGCCATGACCCAGGCTCTGGGTATTGCTAAGGACAGAAGGATGTAGGTTCATAATTCTCAGGGTTTCTGGTAAGCCTTGCTTGGGTATTGCCAGAGACAAAACCACCCAGAGCCCTCTCAGGGTAGACTTGGTCTGCAGCTGCACACTTCCCTATTTCTCTAAATTGCTGTCCTTCAGGACGCCTTAGTGATCTGGGATGGATGTGCATGGACAGCCCCCTAAAGAGCCTGAATTAAAGGAGATGTGAGAATCTTCTCATTCCTTTTAGAATTATCAATATTTAAACTGGAAATGCAGAGGGAAATTGTAGCTGCAAAGAGACATTTTGGTTCATAAAGCAGCAGGTTAAATCTAGCTCCAGGAAACCCTAAAGCCAGGCAGCAGCTGAGCCTCAACCTGCTGCAGTTCCAGCATGAAATTAAACTGAGCTGACTTTTCTCTAAAAGCAGGCATAGAAAAAATGGTCCATGCAGCAGTATTTCACAGCTACACTAAATGTGGCTACAGAGAGAGATGAATTCCTGCAACATAAAGGATTTTATACAAACAAGGGCTTGAGCTTATAATCAGGATGAGGATGCAGGATCCTTTACAGTCTGTTAGTGTTTCCCTCTGCAAACTGAGATTCCTTCTGATGGTGAAACCTGGCCAGTGCTTGCCAGGAGTTCCTGCTGCCCTCAGAAGCAGCATGTGAAGCAGAGCTGGGGCAGTGCCACTGAGCTAGACTGAAGTACTGCACGCCCCCATCCTGGCACCAGTGCAGCACCCAGCGCCTACACTGTGCCATATCGAGCTGGGAGGGGTGCAGACTGCAGTTCAACACAGATTTTGCTTATAATAAATGAGGACTCTTTGTATTGTTTCTGTTCTGTTGAAAGTGTTTGCGCCTGTGCTATGCTCTTCCTCTCAGGGGTCTGGGAATGGACAGATGCTGCTGTAACAGTATGCTTAAAACATAAAGAGAGTGCTGGGACTCGACTGCAATCTCTTACCTCAGTCCATCCTCTCACCTAGGAGTAGATTTAGCTGCTCCCCCAAGGTGCTCTGGCTGGAGACACCATGACATGGACTCTGCCCATGTGAAAGGACAGCAGCCCCATACAGCAGAGGCAAAATGCAAGACCCCTCTGTGGCCAGTGCAGGAGGAGGTGAGCTCTGGAGTGGCTCTAGAGAGGCTCTTCAAGCATTTTTGCCACCACCATGACCCACTGTGAGGTGCAAAGCTGTGCTGTCCCCAGCATTAAGCCCTGAAGAGTGGTACCAGCTACCACCATCCTTCCAGCAAAGCCATGTTGCTGTGGTTGAATGGAGCAGGGTGACACAAACAGAGTGTGTCTTGCAGTGCTAACAAATCTGGCTAGCACGTACGTTTATTTGGAACTCAGCTCTGAAGGATGCAAATTCTGGCATCCATCCACTCAGGGATGAGTGAGCTGTGTTCATTCAGCCACAGCTCCAGCCAGGACAGACTTGAATTCCTCCTATTCAGTGTCCTGAAGACAAGACACTGGTACCAACTGGACAGAGTGTACGTGACTGCAGAGCTCATGAGAAAAAACATGCTCTGAATAAACAGAAAGAAATAAATGCACTTTAAAAGGATTTATGTAAAATATTCAGAAGAGAACATTACACTTGCAGATACTTAATGCTTTTGAGTAACTTTACACAGGCAGATGAACCAACCTCAGTATAGCTATTCACGTACCTAATGCCAAGTGTGCAACGATTTGCTGATTCAGAGCCTGGGCTTGCACTCTGTGCAAGAGCACAGTGGTGGGAAGGGGAAGGGGAAGGGGAAGGGGAAGGGGAAGGGGAAGGGGAAGGGGAAGGGGAAGGGGAAGGGGAAGGGGAAGGGACCTTCAAGATTATTGCGTCCAACCCATCATCCAACGCCAAACCAAGGTTTAAAGGTCTCCATCGGCAAAAGCCCAAGAGCTTGCCACAAGCTGCGGCAGAGGTGGTTGGGCAGCTTCCCGGAGGGTAACGCTGAAGCAGCAGCTAAGCTGTGCTAGAAAGTGACTGTCTCTTTGTGAAAAAAAAAAAAAACAAAACCCAAACCATTCTTGCAGATCATGCCACAGACATGGTGGGATATATTTGCAGTGAATCTTTGAATATTTCGTGGATACTAAGCAGCAATTAGAGCCTTCCTTTGGAATCAATTCATTTCCTACCGCCATGGCAGCAGGGAGGATCTTATTGAAACTCTAGGATTTTTAATATTATTACACTAAAGACTCTCTCAGTATCAGCATCTCCATGGGGGAGCATTAGCACACTGTAATGTGTAACAACTTCTCCAGTTCAGGAAATCTTGTTGTATTTGTAATAGGGCATTTGGGGCATATATTATGTATGGGACATATATTTCTCATTTCCACCAGGCATCATCTTTCCTTCTCTCTAAATTACTCTCCAAATCAAAAAAATGCATTGTATTCCTTATCACTCAAAATATATGTTGGGTTTTGGTTTTTGTTTGGTTTTGTTGTTTTTTTTTTTTAATCTTAGGACCCAGAAGCCAGTACTAGCCATCAGGGCTATATGTGGTAGAAGGCAGAAAGCCTTGGTTGAACTGTGAGAGAACAGAGCCATAGTTAAAAATGCCCAGTTACTACCATTACCAGAAAACACCACTCTAAAATGCTTTACTGGAGAGAAGTACCATCCAGAACAGGAGGAAAGTTGGTCCCAGTCCAGGGTTATATCCAGGAGTAAGCAGGATGCCAGAATTTTGCTGTTGCAGAATACTTTGTGCATTCTGCACAGACAGGAATACAAACCCACTAATGTGTGTGGTGCTTTCCACACCAGCCTCTCAAACATGAACTGAGCAAAGCTCCTAGTGTTTCTCTTGGTAGTAAGTCTGACCACACCAGGATGAAGAGCAAGGAGCTGGAACGACCCTGAGGATCAAACCCAAGGACTTCCCTGCACTCAGGGGACCTCAACAACCACACAGCAGCCACATCTGGGCCTGTGGGAAACTCTTGGTCAGACGAGCTCCTACCTACCTCAGTGAGAACCAGATACCAGCCTGGAAATACCCATGGAAGGAAAGAGAAGCTCAACTGCTCCTGCTCAGTTGTATGTAAGAGTCTAAACAGAATGGAAGAAGCAAACAGTTATCCACGCAGGAACAGAATAAGCTGATCACAGCTCCTCAAAAAAAATAATCAAAACAAAAAGAACATGGAAGAAGCAAAACCCACAAGGAATTAGTGGTGTAGTTAGAGACAGAATATCAGGCAAGGAATATAAAACCAGAGACTAATCTGCCACCCCTTCAGACGGCACCTGAGTTTGTCAGGGTACAAGAGCAGGAGAAAATTTGAGTAACATCATGTGAGTGAGATCCTTTTCCTCTTATGTCACAGGCCGTGTTCTCAGCACAAAGGAAACCATGGCTTTGAGCAGGCAGCATGCCATAGAAAACAGAGGAAACCGGCTCTAGAAAGGACCCAGGAAACCATCTTGCCTGGCCCCTGCCCTGAGGGAACGACTGAGTAATACCTGCTAAGTGCTTTTAGGAGGATTTTCAATTTGCCCATCAATAAAAAACTCCCCAGGATGTGTTTCACTCTTTGCTGTTGTCAGATTCTTCGCTCTACCTTTTCAGAATCTCTTGCCGAACTTCACACCCATAATTTCTTTATCTGTCACAAAGGATGGTAGAACAGTTTACTGTTCTCTTTAATCCACCCGCAAATTAACACATTTGTTTCCCTAATTTAGTTCATTCTTCACTCAAGGATTTTTTTTTTCCCTTTTCTTTAGATTAGCAGTTCCAACTCTTTCAGCCTTACAATAAAGGCCATTGATGTCAACTGCTACACCAATCTTGCTGCTCTCCAGATTATCATTGATGGTTTTCTTTGAGGCAAACTGCTCAAAACAAAATACAGGACAGATGAAGGATTTGTTCATGTGATTATGACTAAAGGGCACACTGTCGTTCCAAGTTATGATGTGATTTGCATCACCTGCTAATTTAGTAAGTGTGTTCTCAATTTCATCACTGGCATTTGATACAGTTGATCAGAACCAGCCCTCCACAGACCCTCAGGTCCATGCTGCAACTGGACTTAGGGCTTATGGTTACTCTAGCAAACCTTGACCTTTCCAAACCATTTTGTTTTTCAGGACGTGGTCAGAGAGCATCACATCTCTTGCTGAAGTCCAGATAGCTCCCGAAACTGCTTCTCCCCTAAACCCAAGGACTGTTTTCTCAAGAAAAGTAGCTTGCTTTGACAGCTTGCTCCTCATCAGTCCACAGCAGCTGCCATCACCTAGATGGCGGAAAAGCTTTTTTTTTCCACTTGGCCCATCTTCTGAAGGCTCAGGGACCACGGCTGCAGGCTGGGGCAGACCTCTGGTCAGGAGAACCTGTGGAGGAGCTCCCACCCGAGCGGAACCGTTTTGAGGTGAACCGTTTTCTCTCTGAGGTGTAGTTTTTTGTGGCGGGGGGGCTGGCTGGAGCCGGTCTCTTAAGCCCTGCGCCCCGTGTTTGCTGAAACTCGCGGTGAGGAGGCGGCGATGGGGCACCCCCGCTGCCGGGCACGCTGAGGGGTGGCGGAGCCCCGGGGGTGGGGCAGGGCCGGAGCAGCCAAGCGGAGCGCCGGTCGGGCCCGCGGGGCCGGTTCTGCTGGGGGCCGTGTCCGGGCGGTGGTGGCGGGAGGCAGCCCTGCGCGGCTGCACGGTAAGAGCCCCGCGGCAGGGCATAAGGCGGACCGCGGGGTCGGGGCGGCGCGGGGGCCGGGTGGGGCGGGCTCTGGGTCCTGCGCGCCGCGGTCCGGCAGCGGGTGGGCGCGGAGGGGCGGGGGCCTGCGCGGCGGCGCGGGGGAGCCCGGGCTGCGCTGAGCTGCGTTTCTGCGGCCCCGGCGCTTCCTGGGCCCGGCACAGCTTGCTCGCCCGGGTAAGGCTCCGTGCGGGGCCGGGCCGCGGCCTGCCCGCCGCTCCCCGCCCCGCGCTGCTCCGCCCGGGGCTGCAGGCCGCTCCCCCGCCGCCGCTCCTCCCGCCGGGCCGCGCTGCGCCGGCCCCGCCGGGCGATGAGGAGCTGCTTCTGCCTGCGCCGGGGGAGCCGTGACCCGCCGCCCGCCGCACGGGCAACAGTTAAGTGTCCCCGGAGCCGGCGCGGCCCTGCCGCCGTGCTCCTGGACGGGGGCCGGGCCTGGCGGGCGCTCGCGGCTCCGGCGGGGCGGCGTGTCTGGGAGCGGGGCTCGGCCCGGCTTCCCACCTCTAGTCCCTGCGCTGGTGGGGCCCTTACACGGCTGGGGTTTCCGGGCGGGGCTGGAAGCCGGTACCACTCAGAGCTGCCCTGGATCCCCGTCTGCGTTCTCAGCCTCCCCGGTGAGCCTGTGGCGGAGGGACCCTTGGGAGCCCCCGGGCCGTTGCTGGTTGCCGTGCGTCGTGGGGAGGCCGCGCCTTCGCAGCGCTGCAGCCCGGCGTGCGAGCGGCCGAGCTCCGGACTCGCCCCGGGCTCCCTGTTGTCCTTCAGGTGCGACCAGAGGGCTCTGCTGGGGCTGTCCTCGGTGATCAGCTGTAGGGCAGAGCCCTGGTGACCTTGACCTGCTCGACAGCTTACTACGAGTGTTAACTGCTTGGAGAAAATACCAAAACCTCGTGTTTCGCGTGGTCTTTCGCTGCAGCTGTTCACAGCGTGGGTTGCTTCAGCGCCCTGTTTTCTCAGCCCTTCTCAGATTTCCGTGTATCTGGAGGTGCAGTGTGGGCTCTCTCTACAGCGCTGGCCAGAGCAGTGATACCGTGTTTTAAATGCTCACCTCTTGAGTTACCGAGGCTTGTGAGCTTTCACTGGGGCTTCTGGAAATGTTCTCAAAGATCCACCGACCTTCAGCATTTTCTGTGCTTTATTTGAGCTGAGATGTTCACAGCTTGGTCATGGTAACACAAGCAGAGTCCTTCGGTGAGCATGAGGCATGCTGGGCTTCTGCAGGTGTCCAGCTGGTCGGGCTAAAACTTGGGTTTCTCCGTCTTGTGTTTTATTTTATCTGAATGAGAACATGCTAATGTACACTTCAGTGGAGCCTGTGTGTCATGTGGCAGGCTCACAATGCCATCTTTGTAATTTTTAGCTAAGGTAGCCGCTAGGTTTTCTCAGCATGCTGGGATGAAGGCTTAGTTTAGGCTTCTGGAGGTGTGAAATTAAACACAGCGTCTCGGTCTTGTAGTCTGTGTTGCTCTAACATAGTGAATCCCCGGCTCGAGGGTTCCTGTAGCCCCGTGGGCTTGTTCATACGTATGTCAAGATGGAAATAACTGAGCTGAATGTCATTGAAATTCTGCTACCCTGGTGTAAGGCCATCTGTGTATGGAAACCTATTTTGGTTTGAAATAGGATGCTCTTTACAAATGTGTGCCCATAGTTGGAAGTGCTGTGAAGCAATACAAGATCTCCATTTTGCTCATTCTGTGACTTAAGTTCCTGTTTCCATCCAGTTCAGCCTGTACAAACTGTAGAGATTTTGCAGCTGGTATGGGGCAGCTGTTTCGAGGAGCCTGGGTGCAGGGGTGATTCCAGACATACCTTTGTTTGGGGTGAAATCTGAAACTGAAATTCTGTCTGCTTGTGAGAGAGCCCTCCAGGGCCCTGACCTTGTGTTCTGCCATGGTCTTCTGTTTTTCTGATTGGAACTACATCCTATTGCATGAACAGGAATAGAAAATTGGCAGGGGCTGCGTCCTGTTCCCGGACGCGGTGGGAGGACTGGGCATGTGGAGGAGTACGGCAGTGTAACTTCTGAGCATCCTGTGCTGTGCCAGCTGTACCTACCACCTTCTCACACTGATGGAGCTATAGCCCAGGCATGTGAGCAAGGGCTTTAGCAGCCTGTCTGCTTTGGTTTGGTGGGGTTATTTCCTACGGGGTGAAGGAACTCGGTGAGGTAGTTGATAAGGTTTTTTTCCACTTTGCTTTAGCTCATGCTCTTCTGTCTGTGGGAAGAGCATGTCGGTGTCAAAGTGCAGGTCTTGTGCTTGAAAGAAGAAACAATAAGACCATTCTTTCTCTAAGTCCTTTACTGTTTAACTTCAGAACTTGACCTGCTTTGGCAGCTTGATGCTTCTGTAGCAAATACATCATCAGACCCGATCTGATCACGTACCCACCAGCTCTTGAACTTGTCTGACTTGTTGAAGAGGAACACTGAGAGGGAAGAATGCTCTACAAACTTACAGTAATACATTCATTTCCTAAAATGTGTTCCTTTGCTCTGTGTGTGTCCCAGCCAAAGCCCAGCAGTGTGTGTGGTCAGTCACCTCGGTGGAATACTTGGAATGGTCAGTGAAGCCAGAAGAAAAGTATGTCTAACATAAACTAATAAGAGTGAAGATGAGGTAGTAAGAAAATGGGTGAGGGGGAGTGAAAAGGGCATAATGGACAGTCTTGGGATTGCTGGGAGAAAGGGAGGTGTATGTGGCTGTGGGCATGGGCTGCCCGACAGACCCATCCAGGGTGATGAACTGCCCTTTGTCTTTGCTGTCTCTGCAGGGCTTGGGGTGCTGAGGCAGCTGCTGGGAGCTACACTGCCAGGGTGGCATGGGCTCCATGGTACATATCTCCTGGGGCGCAGAGCCTGTGTGCATGTTGGGAGTTGGTACTTCACAGCTGGAGGACCCAGAGCAGAGCACCAGTGAGCATGGTGTGCTGACCGGTTAAACAGAGACCACAGCTGGAATGTACCTGTGAGGCTTTCTGACAAGATTGCTTCTTGCTGTCTTCACCTGCTTAGCTCTCCTTTGCCACCTGTACCTAGTTTGCCCTGTGGGCTGGCAGCCTCCGGAGTCATGGGTGGCAGGACAGTGCAGAGTGCTCCATACTCCAGTTTGTATAAAAGGCCATTGAACCCCCAAGCAGGGTATTGAATGAAGGCAGAAGGAAAAAAGCTATGTCACAGACTGGCAGAACCCTTGAAGGCCTTTCTTGCAGCCAGTCATCAGGACCCCTGTGCCTTGTGCCCTGTGGCGCAGCCTGTTTGAGAGGGCAGGTGGCATTCAGGATAAAGCCAGCATCTGTGTGTCACCGACAGGCGTGTTCTCTGTGTCTTATCCAGTGGCTATCCTGCCTGTCTGCCTCATGCTTGCATAGGTCCAATACCATCAAGATGCATGATGACTTTCTCTGGATGCACATCCTTTTCCTGCTGGCTTTGTCCAAGTGACTCCATGGTGTTTTGAAGCTTCTTCCTGCTGCACGGCTTGCATCCGGCTTCTCTCTATTGCAGGGACGTGCCGAGGGCTGGATGTGGCCCTGCAGTTGGGAATAACCTCCAGGGAGCACGTTCCCAGCTAATGGGAAAAATGTTGTTCTAATTGTTTTGGGCTGTTCCCAGAACAACCCTGCAGCAGGCTGTGTGGTGCAGGACCTTCAGCAGAGCTCGACTAGCTCAGGATGGTGAAAGGCCATCTCCTGGTCAGCTGGTTTGAGTTCTTGGCTACCATGATGTTAGACAGGCACATAGGTCAAACTTGTGTTATTTAAAGAGAACTTTATTAAAATAACAAGCTGTCTAACAGGAGTATTTATAGAATTTTGCTCCTTAATTTAATCAGTTCTTTCGCTGTTTGCTTTTTATTCTGAAGTTCAAAGGCATGATAGAAAAGAAACCAAACTTTGCAGACACCCTGGGGGAGAAGTGCAATGTAACTAATCGTCTGTGTGATTGCCCAGCCAGAGACTCCCCTCTGACCTGTGCAGAGTTCACAAAAACATTTATCTGAATGTGCAAACCAGTTGCTGCTGCTCCATATCTGTTCCAGATGCATCCTCAATGCCACACGCACAGCAGGAGGATGCCTTGAGTTGGCCTCACTGTGCCATGGTGGCCAGAAAAGGGCACAGATGCTTCTGAGCAGGGCTGCTGCTGCCCTGTGACTGCAGAGCAAAATGCACTAAGCTGCCCAGAGACCCTGAGGTTCTTTTTCTGGGCAGATAGGGGGGCTGTGGTCTGAGTGCAGTGCAGAAGTAGGTACCAGGTTTGCTCTGCTTGCCCAGCGGTGGTGGGTGCAGGGAGTTCAGCTCACCCTTTGCCCTGCTCTGGTGATGCTGCACATCTCATTCTGCAGCTTCAGTCTTCTGCCCTCTCGAGGTGGAAAGCCCTATTCTTTGTGCTTCATAGAGGGGCTTTGTGCGAGGCAGCACAAAGTGAGGATTGATGCCATTTCCCCTCCCACTGCTGCAGGACCACAAAGGGCTCTGACAAAAGTGCCCTTCTTCCTCCTGCTGAGGACAGGGTGCTGCTAAGCATGGGACTCTGCCCAGCAACACTAATTCTGCCTCCTGTGGTGATGCTGGGGACCCCTGAAGCCCTGTTCTTGGCCTCTTCCAATCCAGCTCTGCTGCTGCTCAGGTTCCTGCCAGGGTATCTGAGCCTCCCTGCAGCCGGCCCCAGTGTGGCAAGCAGGAGCATGGGCAGGATTCAGCAGCAGATCCCAATCCCCACCACCACTGCCGTGGAAGAGGAGGGAGTGCCAGGGGCTGCCTTGCCCACTTGGGCTCTCCCAGGGCCAGAGAAGGGGCAGAGCCCTTTTGCTTCCTTAAGGTGAGGTGTGGATGTCATCCCAGCCGCTTCTGCTCCCCTGCCTCTGCCGAGGGAGCTGGTGCTTCGTTGGGGCAGGTTTGATGGGGGCTGGGTCGATCTGTTTCCCTGCGGTGCAGCCGCAGCCATGCTGGGACCTGCCATGCGGTGTTCTTAGTGTGCTGGAGGATATCGTCACTTACCTGGATTTCAGTTCAACGTGGCCTAAGAGAAGCTGCTATCAGCACTCGTTATCTCCCAGCTCCTCCCAGTGGGTAATAACAAGTCATCACAGTATTGAGAGTGACTTGGAAACGTTTCAGAAAACGTGCATCAATATGAGGGCCAGATTGGAAGTTCTTTGTTAAATTCATGCTGCTTGCTCAGTGCTGCACGTTTCAGGCAGTGACTTCTGGATTATTTGCAAAGCATCTGGATGAGCTGAGCTGGTGGAGGCGTGAGGTTTGCAGTCAGTGGTGTGAGGTTTGCTTGGGCTGTACCGGGTGCCACCAGTGTTCTGTGGCAGGGTCCTCTGCTTGTTGTCCACCCTAAGGACAGGAACCCCTTGTGAGGGGAGGGTGAGTCCTTACAGCTCAGGGTGCACTTCTACTCATGTCTCAGAGGCTTTTACCGTGTAGAGAAGAAAGCAAGTCTGCTCTGCTCTGAACACGCTGGATGCTTGTCTAGGTGCTGAAGCAGAGCTCTCTCCTGGGTTTGGCTCATGAGCAGTAGTGTTGTCACCATTACTGGTCACTAGCTTCTGTTCTTTTGGACTCGTCAAGGCAGACTGGCTGTTTGTGTGACATTATTATTATTTACATAGGGCCCAGACTTGCTCTTCTTTATTGCCTGAAGCACGATGTTTGTTCAGACTGGGCATTGTGAAGTGTAAACCAGGTCCCACTGGCACCAGCACTCACCTCTGCCTTTGCTAGAAGCAGTAAGTAACCAGCCATCTACATGGCCTAGAAATGCTGGGGTTTAATTGCTTTGAGGAGGGTATTGAATTAGGTAGCTCTGGTTCACAGCTTATCTGGCTGCACTGCAGTGATGCTTGTTTACACAAAGCACTGCACTTTTATCTCGGGGTGCGTGGGGGCGGTTTCCTGGGGCATTCCTGCCTGAAAGCTGGAGAAGACTTGCTCTAACTGGCTGCCTCTGCAGGAGACCACATGCTGAGGCAGTGACACCTTTCCCCATCCTCCTCCTCAGTGAGTTGCTTCAGCAGCTCTCTTGTCCTCTCCTGCTTCCTGCAACAGCATCTCTCCAAAATTGGTTGGTCTTACCTGCTTCTGTCCCCCTTTGCGTATCTCCCTCCCTTGACGTACTCAGTGATGTCTCCTTTCTCCTGGAAGATGCTCAGGCCTCTTCAAGGCCTCTGTCTGCTTTGCATCAGACCATCCTGTGCTGCTTCGTCTGTGTTCCCTCGGTGTCAAGGCTCTCACAGCAAGCGCAGTTTTGCATAGAGCGCCAGATACATCTGTGCTGCTACATCTGGTTCAGGAGGGTGCAATTGGGTCTAAAGACTTGTGGAGGAGCCCCCAGTGTGTCTAACACCTGTGGTAGATGGGGAACCTTCCAGTGGAGCCATTGGGAGCAGATTTCTTGCCACTTAAAATGGCAGAGCTGCTTCAACCAGACTGACTCAGGGTGAAACTTGCCCTCTGTTTGGGAGGAAAGGGAATGATCTGGGATGTTCCCGTTGTTTATAGATGGAGACCAGCCCATGCTAAGGATCTAGAAGCAAAAAAATCTTGGAAGAGGCTGCTGGCACAAATTTCAAACCTATTGGGCGTTGCACAAATGTACCCTTATCAAAAGCAAATGAAAGTGCAGAAGGTGTGTCTGGCCTAATCCTGTGTTTAACTTGGCAGTCTGTGGTGTGTCAGCACAGGCTCTGTGGCATGCATGCAGGTGCTCAGTGCTCTGTCTTTACTGGGTGTGCTGCTGAGCACCCTTTAATTCTGCTCCTTTCTTTCAGGATCAGTCCATGATGCCTGAGGTGCGAGACCTCTCCGATGCCTTGCCTGACTTGCCAATGGATCCCATCACCGGTGTTGGTGTGGTTGCTTCCCGGAACCGAGCACCGACAGGTTATGATGTAGTAAGTAGAGCTGTTTCAGCTACTGTTGCTAATGCTTTGCTTCTGTGCTAATGAGGCTTTACTTTGCTAGGAACAGCATCTCTTCCAGAGAGGGCTTGCTTTCAGAGCTGAGCTTTGAGAAGTAATTGGGTATCCAGCTGCCCACCTCTCTGCCCACAGCACTTAGCGCTTTCCCTCAGTGGAGGTTTGTGGGTGCAGTCATGCTGCTTCATCAGTGCCACTCCAGAGGAGCATAATTACCTGGAGGAAGGGTTTTCAGGAACAGCTGGCCACTGTGGCATGCAAATTTAATATTCCTAGTAACATTCATCCTGAAGGAGTCCTAAGTACTGCACAAATTATATCTCTGAATAAATGGATCCCGCATCAGCTGTTTAATCCCACATATCAACACTGCACAATGATGATGAGAAGCTCCAGAGTGGGAAGCAAAGAATTTCACATTCAGCTGAAATTGCAAGGATGATTTGATGGACAGAATGCAAACCTGTAAACTAAGCTTTGACATGAGTCTGGGCAGCAGGAAAAGGCAGCTGGATACAGCAGAGATAAACGTGTGAATGGATAAAGGGAGGTCACTGTTTAACAGCTGCTTGTTCCTTGGATTACTTGCTATGTAACCAACAGCATGTTTTTTTCTCCCCATAGATTAGTGTCCCAAACAGAGAAATATCATAAAACAGTGACCTTGCAGAGCTCTATATGGAAAGGTTTGGCCTCTAGTCCATCTGCTCACCTTTCTATGTATCCTGCTCCAACTGTGCTACATCACACCTTGGGTTTCCAGGTCACACAGCTTGTGTAGTCAGGAATGGAAACCAGTTGACTTCAGGCTTTGGCCCCATCTTTTCAGTTCTGGATCATTGTGTACCCTGTTCAGTATGACAAGGAAGAAAATGGATCAGACTGAAGTAAGGACACAAGGGAGGGCATTGTGAAAAAGCCTCCTTAAGGACCTGGAAGGTTTTTGCATCTACTGCATTTTTCCGACTGCTGATTACCTGTGTGAGCCAGGCTGTGTAATTAGCTGCTTGCCCTGATAAAGGAGCACGGGACAATGTGAGAGTTGTGATAACACAACTGCATTTTGCTTAAATGACTGGGCAGAGAGCGCTCACCCCAGATAGCCTGGCTGGGCTTTAATAGGCAGCTTCAGCGCTAGCACAGTGTAAACTAAACAAGATAAAAGAGTCTTCCTGTGGCTTAATCCAATTACAGCAGTGTTGTAATCATGCTGCTGAATGTGGGTCGCTCTCTCCTAGGGGGCTGAGAGGAGGCTGCCTTGCCTCTGATTTCTTCTGCCCTCCTCTGTGTTTACAAGAAGCTGAGCTGTGCTCTGACCCTGGGGCCAGCAGTCCCTGCTGCCGGCCCTGGGGACCTGTCTGCAGTTGTCTTGCCCGCCACACACTCCTTCAGCCTCACCTATGGCAAATCGGTCCAGATCTGTGCCTGGACGCTGTGAGCCTGCAGTTGGGGGTCTTATCACCACACAGCTGTGTTGGGGCCATGATGGGTGCCACCCTGGTGTGACCGGATGTCTTGGTGCCCAAGTGCACAGGGCAGTGTCATGCAGGGTTGTGCTTCTCTTTCCTCGATGTCTGGGAAGGTGGCTCCTGTATGCATACTCATGAAGCTGAGTATGCAGAGGGGCCCTTCTCAATGTAGTAGAGAGTCGTTCTGAGACATGGGCAGCATGCAGACTTGGACAGTCTCAGGTTCTGTGCTTCTCTAGATAAGCAATTTTCCTAATGAGCCACTGACAGCTGATTGTTGCTTCAGGGTGTATGAGGGCAGTTGTGGCAGCTAATCCCCTGATAGAGCTTCAGACAGCACTCTGAAAGGAGAGCCCCACACACCTTTTGGGAAGTGTTAACACCAGTTTACCTTGGAATGTTGTTTTAGTCCTCTTAGGGATCCGATTGCTTTGTCTTGTGCTGCAGCACCCTGCAGTGTTCAGTTCCACAGGGGGACACAGAGCTGTGTGGGAAAGTATTTCCTCTTAGTGATGATTTTGACATCGTGTGGTTTTGCTGATGGTTTTGAGTTTTGTGATGGTGAAGCACTCAGTTCTGTCTTTCAGAGATATCTGTGTTGTTATAGGCATTACTCAGTTTCCCTTTCATTCTTGTCCTTTCTCCAGCAAACAACCATTGCCATTATTTTTTCCTTCCTTTTGCCTTTGCTCCTCTTTAAAACAAACAAGCAGAGGCATGTGTGCTTTCAGCCCAGGAATAAGTGGAATGCCAAGGGGAAGTCCTCGTTTGTTTTCTAGGGTTCAGTGTATGGCCTGGCTGGAAGTACAGGGCAGCTGAGCCCAGGCTATCAGGCCCAGGGGAATCTTGGTGAATGGATTAGAGATCTTTTTCCCTCAGTAGTTTTTTCATTACTCAGAAGTCTCCATTGTCTTTGTTTCTGTTTAGAAAATGGCAGCTGATGCTTGTAATGACTCCCAGGTCTCTTACCAGCTGAAGCACCAAAGACTTGATTTTGACAAAATGTAGAGTGTGTTTGAAATTAGGTTCCTGAAAATCTGCCCAAACTGGCAGGACCAAGCATATGGGTGGGGAGGAAAGGGAGGAGAGGTGGGAGGCAGGGAGCCTGGGGTACGAGGTGTGGTTCCTGTGCAGCCGTGTTCCTTGCTGCAGTCTGAATGTCAGCCCCAGAGTGGGGTTGGCTCTGGAGCAAGAGACTGAGTATGCTGCTCACCCAGGGCCATGCTGGAGGAGCAATAGCCCCACACACCACCAGTGGGGCAGACCCATGTATAGGGCAGGTGGTTTAATGGCCCTGTTTGCCAAAGGCCCGTCCTGTGGTAGCAGTAACCCTGTACTCTGGCTGAGCAGCAGGTAGATCACCCTACACTTGGAGAGGTGGCCTGGGGGGAACACCTGCCTTAGTGGGTGTCATTCCATCAGGTGTGTCTGTAGCATATGCTTAAAGAGAGCTTTCCCTCAGCTCTGAGGAGGACCATTCCTTGTGTTTAGGTTGCTGGGTGTCCAGTACTGTGTCTCCATTCCACGCGTTCCTTTTCTCTTTAACTGAGCAGGGAACTTGGTGAACTGGGTCTGTGCAGTGTCCCTCCTGTGTAACAGCTCTGCCTCAGCCTGTTCAGGTTGGCTCCCTCCCTTGTTACCCCATCGTGAAGCAGTGCTGCTCAGGCACATCTCTGCTTTAAGAGGTGGTGTGGATCCTCCTTGCCTGCAGGATCCCAGGAGGTGATGTAAGAAGTTTCCTGTTTATGTTGCCCTGTTTTCTTTCCCCATGAGTTTTCTGACAAGTTAATGCTTGCTTACATTCTCCAGCAGGATGATGTGGAAGCAGACTGCTCAGGGTTAATTGCTGAGGATGTCACCTGCCACTGTTGCATTTTGGCAGAAGCAGAAATGGTTTTGCTGGAATTATCATGGGGCTGTGGAGCCTTTATGCCTGCTGCTTTTTCCTCTGCTGCTGGCATCCTCCTGCAAGGCATGGTGCAGCCTGCCTGGTCCTGCCAGGTCAGACAACAACCAAAAATTCAGTAGGTACCATAGCATGAGAGCTGTAGCACCTCTGCTGCAGACTGAGTCTGTGGCTGCCTGTTGAGTTTTGAGCATCATGAATGTGTAAACAAAGGAAGCAAAATTGTCTAACAAAAACTGAAATGGAGAACTTGAACCATATCAATTAAAGTGATTAAATCTAGTTGTAGTCCCTCAATCCCTTTCTAACAAGAGCTGGAGTTCAAACTAAGTGTCCCTGTATACCAGCAGCTTTTCTAAGCAGTCTGCTTGCTGTGTATCTCTTCGCCAGGACTCAGTTACCCATAGGAGAGGGATTTTATGTGTTCCTAAACTATCAATTTAAGAAAGAGATCAATTCAAGGAATAATAAAGAAACACAAAATTTCTCAAAGTCATGTTTTAAAATCCTCATATTTAAAATGCTGCACCTTTCTTTGCAGAAGCCTGACCATGAGCTGTATGCATCACACAAGGGCTGGAGCTGAGCAGGGGCCTGTGAACAGTTGTCAAAAGACAAAGAGCAGCTCGTGCACTTCACTCCTTTTGATCAGACACCCCTGCACTTTGGATAGTCGAAGGGTTTTGTCAGCACACATCTCTGGCTTCCTGCACCCTGGGCAGAGTCTCTGCTTGACAAAACATGGGTGCAAACAGTAACAACAAATGTCAGCTCTTTGTTATCAGGCTGCTCAGGGGCCAAGGTCTTGCTCAAGTCAATAAGATTAGAGCCACAGTGGAGAGGTTTGCCCTGTCTGAGAGGCATTAGGCAGGAGTTCAGCTGTGCTGCTGCATAGCTTCAGAGCATGCCAGTCTCCTGTTGGGAGCCATTAATCAGGCATTAATCTGGTGGGGTTGGCATATTTCTGCTACCCTTCTCCTTGTGTTTGTGTGGTTGCCCTCTCTTAGTTGGCAGCAAACATTTTGGGGCAGAAGCTCTTGCACCACGCAGGGTGAGAGCACAGTTACTGATAGAGCAGAGCCCTTTCCCTGGGTGTGGTACTGCTTCATGCTTGCTCCTTGAATCAGCTCAAAGTTGAGGTGAATTTCCTTGCCTTTCTATTCCTGCACAGGCTTTTGTTCCTTTGGTGGAGGTCATGGGATCTGCCTCCTTTGCCTTCCACCCAGTTCGTGCCACTGGTTTGAATGCAGGATTGCATTGGAGAGGGACATTAGCAGGGTGTGTCCTCACACGTGGCTCTTCTGCTTAAGCCCGTGAATGACCAGGGCCTTCCCCAGCTGCTGGAAGCATCTTTTCACCCTGGGAGCCAGAATTCTCTGATGGCTTTCCTGTGAAAATCATCCTGACTTGGGCAGTTTCTGTGCTTTCTACACAGACCCCTCTTCACAGCTTGCCCCAGCGTGCCCTTGCATGTAGGGTGGTAATGAGAGCCTGGATGTGCTGACTTTTCCAAACTATTGTTTGGAAACTGTAACCAAAGTTGCTGTTTCCTCATTAGAATAGCTTTTGTCAGAGCATCTTTAATCAATGGACTCCCAAGAGGCAGCGTTTTTAGAACTTCTTTTTATACCTCCTCTTGGAAGTTCTTTGCACTGCACCTCGTGAAGGAACTAATGAGATGCTGTGAGAGTTCAGGCTACTGTTAATTAGAAGAGGTCTGCGGAAGAAGTACTGCACATATATTAACTTTATCTTGGCTCACATGTCTCCTCTCTCCCTCTGTCTCTCCTTTCCAGGTTGCACAAACAGCAGATGGCTTGGATGCTGACCTCTGGAAAGACGGCTTATTTAAATCCAAGGTCACACGATACCTGTGCTTCACGAGATCATTTTCAAAAGAAAATGTAAGTCCGTTTGCTGCGCGTCTGCATGATTTGCATCTGTACCTGGTGTGCTCTTGCCCGTAACATGATTCATTTTATGGAGCCAATTATAATTCAAGCAGGCATTTCACTGAGTTTGGGTGAGTCAGGAGGCAAACAGCAATGGCTAGATATTTGCATTTTGCCTGTGTTCCTCGTGGAAGGAAATTGCTGGCAAGATCTGCAGTAAAAGTCGCAGAAAAGGGAATGTCTGCATTCCAGCAACCACCTCACGCTGGTGTTGCCGGCTGCAGCAGCGAGTGCTGCATGCTCATGGTGAATTTCTAGCTCTAGTTACCTAGGGAAGCAAACATCCTGCAGGTGTTGATGAAAGAAATGTTAGTTTTTGAATCCAAGGGCATGAGAGATGTTTTCTTGCAGGATTAGCTTTTCTTTGTGGCACTGATTCTTGAACATTTGCCCATGTTGTGCATGTGCTACCTTATACTTGTCAGCTTCTAGTCTGGCTATTAAGCATAAGTTAATTTCTGATGAGTGGCAGCTGTCTGCCCACATCTCCTGTGCATCGAGAACATGATGCCTTCTACTGTGTTTTTGATTGAGGCTAGTACGGAAACTTCCTCTTTCCTGGAGAAACTGTTTTAATTCCACAATGAATGCACTCCATCTAGTGGGTAATCCTGCTTTTGGTCGTGTTTTTGGATATTCACAGCATCTCAGTTTTCAGGGTATGGAGATACCATTTTGTGCTTTCACCAACAACAGCAACTGCAACTTCAGAGGCTTATCGTATGTCCTGACAGGAAAACCAGGGGCTGCCAATTTCCAGCATTTGACCTTTATTTCATCCACTTCCCTGCCAGCCTCTAGATTAAAATAAAGCTCCAGAGCTATGGGAGATACCACTTCCTGGGGTGAATGGACAATAATTGTGCTTTTCATCCTGGAGTACCTGCAATAGCAGGAATAATAGGCCCAGAATAGGCAGGGAGGGTGTTAAACAAAGATCTGTGGTGATTTGAGTATTAATTTTATCTGTGGCTACCTTAAATGTGAGGCTGTCAGAAATAATTTCAGGGTAGTAGCAACTGCTGGCAACCAGAGACAGTGTAAGTACGCTCAGTTGGTGCCTGTTGGGGTTTTGGCATGAATCCTCTGCTCAGCACAGTTTGGGAGTACATTGCTCATACTGATGAGGAGTGAACTAAAGAGAGTGTGGGGGAAGGATGCTGGTCCCAGCTGCACAGCAGCCTGGTGCGTGAGGTGTGGGGCAGGTCACTGCATTACATGTGCAGGTTTTCTCAAGCCCTGCATCAGCAGCATGTTAGACCTGTGACTGCTGCTGGCAGAGCTCTGAGCAGCAGTCTGCAGGCAGTGATTTCCTGTGTTTGGGCACTGGTGTGCAGCCAGTGCCTGTCTGGTTCACTGTGGATACCTGCAGTGACCTCTTTTCTCCCAGGATGGGTTTCCCAAGGTTAATGGTCAGGCTGCTCTGGCTGAGCAGGCCCCATCCTGAGGATACCCCTCTAGAGGGAATGTGCACTGGTGCTGCTTGAGGCTGTGTGCTTTGTGTGTGTGTGAGGAGAGCTTTTTGTAAGGCAGAGACCAGAGCAGTAGATGCTGGTGCCAGTCTTCCAGCCCCTGGGAAGCAGTGAGAGCTCTTTGTTGTCTGGCTGCAAAAGGCTGGAAGCAGGCTGATAGGAGGAGAGAACCAAACAAGGGGGAAAACAGCCGCCTTCTATGCAAGGTGCAGCATCCTTGTCCCCAGTTAGCCCAACAAGAGCTTTCCCTTCCCTCTCAGTCCTGTTGAGCTGCACAAGGGTACAATGTGCTGCCTGACTGGGGACCTCCAAGTGTTAAAATGCCTCGGTCTTCCCTGGC
Source organism: Picus viridis (assembly GCA_033816785.1). Taxonomy (NCBI): domain Eukaryota; kingdom Metazoa; phylum Chordata; class Aves; order Piciformes; family Picidae; genus Picus; species Picus viridis. Next base: position 8,228,134 of record CM066596.1, on the reverse strand, counting down.
AGCAGTAGCCTAGAGCTTTCATCCAGGAGGGAGAGCCTCACTGCTGTCCTTTGGGTTGGAAGTTTTACTGCCTGGGGCTTTTTTAACAAAACACTAGGACCTCTTTGTCCTGAGGAACATGTTGTAGTTTGCAGAGTTAATGCACCTCAGATAGCTACTTTATAACAGAGACAGCCTGTAGTGTCTCTTTATCAGAACCATCACTCTGAACAGCTGACAATATTTGACAGATGATGAGGACGTTGCTCCTGTTTGAGCATCATGGTGAGAAGACCCCAGCTGGTGCATCTCACAAGTGGGGAGACTTTGTACCCTTTTCTCCTGAGTAGAGCATTAGAGCTACTCCCAGTGTTTCAGAGCTAGCAAACTTACCTGAGGCACTTCTCCTACCTGTCTGCTGTTGATGGGGGAATGATTGTTGGTTCAGTTGGAAGTTGCATGCTGATGTAATGCAGCCCGACAGTTTGGATAAATAAAATATGAAAGATGAATCAGCAGTGACTACTTCATCTATCATTTGCTGTGCCAGGGCCGTGTTAACAGATACATTCAGGCTTTGCAGCATCCAGTTGGCACAGAGGTGCCCTGGACAAAGAAGGGACAGAGGCACATGGCGGGGACAGAGGCCATGTGCTCTGTGTGTGGTGAGACACAGCTGCAGGCATGCTGGCCCTGCTGGTGAGGAGTTGACCACGAAATGCAGAACCTCCAAAAAATGAGCTGAGAGCTGATCTCCTTTATTTCAGAGGCTGCAAATTTAAATATGTTTTGAAATAGTTCAGTGTAATAATCGGAGAGTAGAAGCTGGCTTGAAACCCTCTGCCAGATAAGAACTAAAGGAGCTACTTGGCGCCCAGTAACAGTAAAACACGCTGACATGGTTTGATGAAGTTTTTATTGTTTTGTATTGCATTTTTGTTAATAAAGGCTGGGCAGTAACTAAAGTGTGTTTTTCTTCCATACTGAATCCAGATTACTTGCAGCAAGTGCTGGCTTTAACGAGAACTGCAGAGAAAATATGATCTCTGCACGATTGTGGAGGCTGTCGTGAATTGTGTTTTGAGCTCTTCAAGCCTTGATTAATAGGATGAGGCAGCAGTTCAGAATTCATATGGACTCCAAATGAAGTTCTCCGTTCCAAATGGCCTGCTCTTCTGGAGTCTGCCTGCGTTTGGAGCTAGAACCATGTCTATTCAGTACTAATTAGCTAATGCATGTAATAACTTTGGCTGTGACTGCATGAACCATCTTCCTGTAATGCTTTCCACTGCCACTGTCACCAAAATGTCACGTTGCTATTGCGGATGTGTAGAGTCTGTGAGAACTAAAGTGACCTGCTTAGTGAATGAGTTGGTGGAGCAAAACTTTGAACTGAGGTAATTCTAAAGGGAGGAATTTTGTTGTGCTTCTAAAGATCCAGAAGTATGGCAGTGGATGAGGTGTAAGAATCATTAAATGCTGAAAGTTGTCCAATATCTCCTGGACCATTTAGTTGTGAGGTAGTTCCTGCAGAGAGGAGAGTTTCAGACTTCATACCTCATTGCTGTTTTTAAAGTTGGTGAGTCACATGCAGTGACAAGGTTTCTCAGGCCTCAGGAGGTGACAAGCTGTATTTGAATTTGATGACATTGTCATAGTAAGCTGCTTCTTTTGTCTCTCCAAAGAGTCATTTGGGCAACGTCTTGGTTGATATGAAGCTCATTGATATCAAGGACACTTTGCCAGTGGGCTTTATCCCCATCCAGGAGACCATCGATTCACGTAAGTTGGCATCTGTTCTTCAGCCCTGTTCCTTTGAGCTGCTGCTCCACCCCTGCCTGCCTGCGCACTTGGGTGCTTGAGGGCTGTGTCCCAGGCAGAGGGATGCTTTCAGCACTGCTGTGGGGTTACATGAGCCTGTTGAAGGCAGCTCTGGACTGGAGTGGAACAGACTGTGGCTTTCTTGTGCCCTTCAGGCTTTTGCATACTGCTGCCTGATTAGTGTCTGCTGGAGCAGCACAGCTCTGCGGCAGGGCAGAATAGTTCTTGTTCAGTTTGCACGGGTGCACTGGGCCTGGTGGGAGCAGAGCTGCTGGGCTGAGGGATGTTCACAAATGGGTTCTGAAAGGAAGGGGGCTGTGCTCATGGGGCTGGGTCTCTTCATGGTGACTTTACACCTTCTGCTGTGAACAAAAGCAGGCCTGTGTCCTGGCAGGTAGTGCTGAGGATGGCGAAGGGTGTTTGTGCTTGCTGAGAGTAGGCACAAGTACAATGTTCAGCGTTAATACCATCCTTGTTTCTGCAAGGCAGGAATGGCTTTGCTGCAACATTTCAGCTGGCAGTTTCCAAACAGTGTATTCAGATCCCTGGAGACTGGTGGCAGCACAGCTGGAGCCACGTCTGGTCACAGCACTGTGCTCTGCAGCAGGCACTGAGTGCTCTGGATGTGCAGTGTGGAGGAGGCTGGGCATGAGCCCCATGGGAGCTGGGTGTGGAAGGACTGCAGGACACCATGTGCTGGTGTGAGTGCCCAGCTGCTGCTGCAGAGCAAGGCTGGTACCAGTGCTTATCAGTAATGAAACCCAGCCCAGTTATGAGTGGAGAGGAGTTATGTGAGCCTGCTTTGCAGGGAATAATTCATCAGGGTCTTGCAGCAGATGAGGATGGTTTTTCAGTCACTGCTGGCCTGGTTCTAATCTGAACACATAATGTAGAAGTGAGAGGTTCTGCAGCCCATTTCCCATTCTCCTGGTTCACCCTTGTTCCCTGAAGAGTTCCTGGGTGAGTGTGGCATGAGGTGGAGTCATCAGCTTATCCTGTTCACCCTTGGGAGTGCTGGACGCCTACTGTATGCTGCTGTAATTTTTGTGAAAATCAGGGGGAAAGGCGGAAGGAAACCCCTAAGCAATTAAAAAACACGTTGGATTGCCACCCATGTGATCTTTAAAGAGAGGCACTGTTTGTACTAATGAAGTGGTGCAAATCCTTGCCTCTCTTAGCACGAGTGAACACATTTCGATTGACTGTTTATAATATGTTTACTTAAAATTAATGCTGGTTAAGCATCTGTAGTTAATGAATCCAGCTCCAAAACCTAGTTTGCTACAGACTGCAGAGCCTAGCCGAGTGTGAAAGAGACCAAAAACAAAAGCAAATAGTCAACTTTGTACTTACTGTGAAAGCCGAGTAAGAGGCGGAGTTAAATTTGTGGACATTGGTGTTTCTGTGCTCCTCTCTGACAGTTGACTTGCAGTAAATACATTAGATATCACACTCCACACAAGGTTCTGAGAGTATTTTAAAAGGTGGAACCCCTTAGACCCTGGGCTTCTGAAAACCAGGTTTAGGCATTTATTTTACATGCCCTCATTTTTCCAAAGCAGGAGAAGATCATGCTTTGGGGATACAGGTATTTAACATCCCTAAAAAGCAGCAGTGTCAGTGCAAAGCTGTGTGCACAGATGCTGTGCTGTGACACACCTCGTGCTGTCTGTACGTTTATTGGTGCTGGTGCGACAGCAAATTTCCGAAGCCAGGATGGATTGCTTTCTCCAAGGGGCGGATTACGAAACAGGAGGAGCCTATGGAGACAGGGCTGCTTGCCATCTGTTGAAGTGGGAGCATATTTTTAAGCTAGAGGATATTTATTCATATTAAACTGACAGGTTTTTATTTTGCAGGCTCTTGTTTGTAGTTTTGGTTGTTTCCAGATTTTCATTCAGCGCCTGCCCTTTAGATTTTCAGTTTATCACTAGACTTCTCTCATGTCTCTCAAGTGCCTGTGTTCACCAACAGAAACCTCACCTTGCTCATGTTGAGGCTTTTGTGGACTCCTTAGGGCAAGATAGAGCAATGGTTTCTAAGTACTACAAAGCTGTGTCTGTGTGCCAGTACCAGCTGCTGTCATGAGGCTGACCCAGAGCTGACTGGGGGTTGTATCTGCATGCAGACACACACCGTGCATAGATGTGAATTCATTACACAGATAAGCCCTAACTCTGACAGGCCTGAGTTTTTCTTGATGGATAACATGAAAACAAGTCAAATTGCCCTGCCATGCATAGCAGGAAAAGGCCACACTGCAGATCCATCCACCTCTGAACACAGGTCAGTGCAGCACAATTGCCCCATAGGAGGTCTGCTGTGTAAGTCTGGTTTATCCCTGCAAAGATACTGGGGCAAACACGATGGGAGCATCATTTCAGCACTTGCTGAGTGACTCAAGAGGGATCATTAGCACTTGGGATGCATGAGTGCTGGGCAGAGAGCTTTTGCTGTCAGCCAGTCTCTGTGGCAGTCTTTCTGCCTGCTTCTCTTTGTTTGGCAGAATAAACTGACAGGTTGCATCAGCAGCTTTCAGGTATGTTCCTAAAGGCAGCGCTTGTGGGACAAACATTTAGATGCAACTGTCCGAGCTGGTAAGGCAAAAATTACCTTGGAAAGAGAAGGCAAATGTGAGAAGTATGTGGAAGTGGAAGATTCCCCTGCTGTCTCTGTGCTGTGGTGCAGTACTCTGGCATATGTGATGTCTTATCGTCTCTGCAGAGGGTAGTAGGGAGTATTGGTTTATCGCAGTGCCTAATAACAAATCTCACACCTTCCACAGAGAGCTCCTGATAGAAAATTTCTCCAGTGACTGAGTGGCACTGTACTGTCTGGTGTGCTGACATATATCTGTGCTTTGACTCCAGTTCCTGCTATAATTACCTACCTAATATGTGGCAAGACGATAAATAACATTTATACCCAAATCTTGCATAAAACCCACCCTGTGTCCTGGATTGTTTTTACAGAAGAAGTAGCTTTCAGAAAGAAGAGGCTGTGCATTAAATTCATCCCTCGGGATTCTACAGAGGCAGCAATCTGTGATATCCGAATCATGGGTCGATCTAAACAAGCCCCTCCTCAGTACTCATTCATAGGGTAAGTATCCCTCACACCAGAAGCGGTTGGCATAAATTCATTTACAGTGAGGTTAAGTACCCTGTTTTCCTGTAATTAAGCAGTTTGTGAGAGCTGAAGCTTGTCACTGGGAAAGTCTACATAAGCACAAGTGTTGCTGACTTTGATGTAGGACTAACTACCCCACCTCATTCTTTTTTTTTTTTTTTTTTTTTTTGTCTAATTAGACTGGTTCTCTCTAACCAAGGTGTTTGAGAGACACATCAGTTCTTGACACTTGTGCACATGTGCAGCATTTGCTTGTAGTATTAACGTCTTTTGTGTTGCTGACACAGGGAGCTGAACAACATGGGCATTTGGTACAGGATGGGCAGAGTCCCCCGCAACCATGAGTCTTCACAGCCTGCAAGTCCTCCCTCCCAAGCACCAACTTCAGCACCAACTTCAACACCAGCTCCTAACCTGCCAAGGTAAGTCTTCTGCTTTCCAGCCCCTTCTGCGTGATGCTGAGTGATGTGTTGTTACTAACCTTGCCTGGTGGAATCAAGACCAGGGTACCCCATTGGGGTGAGCGATTATGTGCTGTGATCTGACAGTGAAGGGAATGTGCTGTTCTTTCAAGTATTTGCCTACTGGAAGTTCCTTTGGCTGTTGTGGTATAAAGACATACAGGTGAACAAATCAGAAAGCAGCAAACTGCACTTTTTTTTTTCCTCTGCTTTAAACTGAGATGTAGTTTTCAGCAAGCATGTGGATCACCCCAGAAGGTGGGCCAGAACTGTAGCCAAGCTGATTTTTTGAGCAAAGGGAGGGAGAAGTGTTCATACAGATCTTAAATGTGTAGGGAGACAAGTTCTGCTCATTGTCCAAATCAGTTCACTCATGGTTTGAAGTACTGTCCTGTTTTTCTTTTCTTGGACTTGACTGTTGTGCTGCAGTCATGCCCCTGAGACTGAGCATGCAGAGCAGGCTGCTTGTTCTGCACCAACTCGACAGAAGCAGTACCCCTGGGCCAACACTGGCACAGTGTCTGTCCATGCTGTTTTTCCTGTGTAACAGACCATATTTATGCGTGTGCATAAATACATGCACCTGTCTGTGCTTACATAAATAGTATTCCTGGTATTAACAGCTTACTAGAGTTCTCTGGACAACACTGGAAGTGTTAAGCAACAAACCAACACAGACAGAGGTTGAACTGAGCACTTGAAGCTACTAGCACTTGCTATGGAAGCACAGCATCCAGAGTGAGATGGATTCCTACTGATGATACTCATTGACTGAGCTCTGGGCCAGGCTCTAGCTAGGGAAGCACGTTCAATACACATCCCTTTGGGGTTTTGCTTAATTAAGCGAACACATCTCTCTGCACTAGGCACTTGGCATACTGCAGATACATTTACAGTATTACAATAACTGTTGAGAGCTCAAATTTCAAAGGAGAGCGCAGAGGGGAATTCCAGGGGGATCAGTTTGTATGCAAAGGTCACTGTATCATATGGGTGGAAAATACTCTTGTCCTTTAGAGTCTTAGTTTACAGGTCACATCAGAGAGTGATGCTTTTAAACTGCTGTAAACTGTTCCTGAAGAAGCTGTTGTGTATCTTTTTAAGGCAAGTGTGTACATTGGAGCCTTCATCCGTGACCCAGACTTAAATCTACTGTCTTGCAGTGGCTCTTTGAGGTCTCCAAAGCATTTGGGCATTTCTTTCCCTGAGAATTTTGCTGGGTTGCCTGCCATGCCGTGGCACACTGCTTGCCTTTCTGTGCTGTCAGGTGCACTGCAGGCAGAGATGCTGTCTTGCTTCTCAAACAGAGATGGAGGCAAAAGAGATGAAAAGCCAGCAATCTTCTGGAGATTTCAGCCTGTCCCACTGGGAGCTGGTACGTTGTTTTGAAGCTCCACTGGACATAAGCTACATGCTAGCACAGGCCATGCAAGATCAGAGAAAAAGATGTCTTGATTTTTAGAGCACAGATCTTCATTTTCTGTCTGCAAGAAATTCCTGCCTGGGCAGATTTCCACAATAAAGAGAAAAAATTATCATAGCAAGAGAATGTCAATGACGGCCCTTAATCACTAAGTGTGGAAGGGTCACTTTATGGCTGAGCAGGGAAGGCTGCAGAGCAGCCTCAGAGCTATTGGGAACGGGGCCAAAATTAGAGCTCCGAGCATCAGTGACAGTCTGAAAAAGAAGTGTTTACAAGGCTTATATATTTTATAACCTCTTGTTGTACAGTTTATGGTTTACAATGGCTGCAAGGAAATTGGATCAGTTTTGTTTTACTTGCCAAATAAAGCAAATGTCAAAATAGTCAATATAAAATGTATTCTAATTTGGCTGAGTTAAAACAGCCAGTATGCAGTAGAATAATTGAATGTTACATTAATGCCTCCTAGTAAAAACCACCTGTCTGTAGCCAGCTCCACTCTCATGCCCTATGTGTGATTTACAGGTAACTTTTACACCACCAGCCTGATCATTCAAAGCATCTTTCATGTCTTTCTTTTTTTTTCTCCTCTGATTATTTATTATCCAATATATTTTTTAAGAAATAGAAATGTATATAAAGTTGCACTCTGCAAATATTTCACTATTACAGGGAACACATATTACTTGAAAGCTTTTTTTCTGATACTTTATCAGCAACCTCAGTTATTCAACACATATATGTTTGTGGAAGATTGTAGTCACAAGTAACCTCTTATTTTTACATCGCCATAGAGAGATGAGGTTACACTAGTAGCCAGTTTGCTGCTCTGTTCCTTGTTGGTATATCCTGAAAGGAACAGCAGTGAGTTATCTGCCATGAGTGCCAGATGAAAATCAGTGAGCTGAACAGAGAGCAGTGTGGAGATTCTGCCATTAGGCTGGCCCTGTATTTAAGCTATTCTTTTCCATTGCTGTCTAGTATTAGAAAATAATTCTACATCAAGAGGGTGTGCTTGGGTGCTTCAGAACAATTGTTAGCACTGGTTGTGAACTAGAGCAGTAAAACACACCAGTGAGCTTCTGCACGGCCAAACCTTCCTAAGCAGAAGGTGTTTTTACCGTGGGAGAAGTTCGTTTCTGCACAAGCCGTGTTTCCTTCTCTGATCCATGATGTAAGTTACTGCTGGCAGTGGATGGCAGCACATCAGAGTTTTGTCATGTGCCAGAGGTTTGACCTCCACAGCTTGTTCCACGTCAGCATTGCTGCTTCTGCCGCTTGTGTCGCAGGGTTACGGCTCGCAGTCAGAACTGCACAAGGGGAGGCTTTGTTTGACATTCGTGCTGGACTGCATATGTTATTTTTCAGCCATTTCTTCTTCTTGGTGTTTCCTACTGCAGGCATCTGGCTTAATGGTCTCTAAGGCAGCCCTGCACCTCCCAGTGAGGGTGGCACGCAGCACTGTGGAGCACAACCGTGCTGTTGTGCAAGGCATCAAGCCGCTTTAGTGTCTTTTCTCTCTGAATTCTGCGACAGCTTCTTGGCACTAATGGCAGGCTGGAGAAATGCACTTGCAGTTTCCCGTCCTAGAAGGCTGCTACTGAAGAACTCTTTTTGTTGACTTGAGTCACCAGTGGAAGTTCAGTGTAACTTTCCTCAGTAGCTCTGCTCGGTGTTCAGGGCCTGCACTCTCCAGATGTCACTTTAGGGAACAAGAGGGAATCCTTCCCAGAAGGAGATGGTAACAGGTAATTCACCTGCCCTTTGCACTTCTGTTTCATCTAGCTTGTGGATGAGTGATTGCCAGTGCATGGGCTGAGAACTTGGAGGCAGGTACAGGTCACTAGCATTTGAGAAGTGTCCTGGGGTTTAGCCCCTCCATGCTTCAGGCTCTCCTAGAGTAGGAGTCGTGTGTGACATTCTCTTTCAGTCCAGTTTCAGCCTCTTGGGAGCAAGTCCCTGACCTCTGAATGCATGCAGGGCCAACCTTGAACCATCCTACCTTATGGCTGTCTACACGATGGCTCCAGTCACAGCCACTGTGCTTTGTGAGCCCATGTGGCTCCTGTGGTTTGGGACTGTGTTTTGCTTCCCTTTCAGAGGTGCTGCAGGAGTCTCTGCCACTGTCATTCAAACAGCCCTCTCACAATTTGTCAGCTGTGAGCAAGATGTCAGTCAGTGCTGCTGAAGTGTGTTTTACAGTGACAGACATAATTGCACTTAACTTTTTGCGTGGATGTTATCAATCTGTGACGGATACTTTGGGAAATGGAGCACTCTGATTGCAGCTGATGTGTCACAGGTGTTTAATCTTCCTTTTGGAGAAACCAGGATTCAGTCACAACTTTTACTTGTTGATGTCAGGTTTTGAAAATGTAGATTCGTGCTGACCCTGGGAATTGTTCAGTCATTTAGTTTGCAAGGCTGTCATCTGAAAGGTTAATGGCTTACTAGAGAGAAGGAAGATCTTGCTGCAATCCACTTATATTCCTACCATGCCTTAGCATGGCTGGGCACTCAGTCTTCAGGTTCAGAAGGGCAGAACTTCTCTGGCTGCCTTCCTGGGATGCCTGTGGCACATCTCCGTGGCTGCTCTAATTGAGAAACCTGAGCTCCTGCCATCTGTGAGACTGAGATGCAAGTCAGTTGCTTGTGCTCTGGACTGACCAGAAAGGCACATGGATGAGCAAAAAAGTGTCAGCCGTGAGTTCTTCGCTTTCCAAGTGTGCCTGGTGACCAGGAGAAGGTGGCAGGACTAGCAGGATTTCTGGTCTGACCAGGCCAGGAGAGGCCAGTGGCACTGGAGCACTGCAGCTCAGGAAGGAGCTGCCGTTGTGGTGGGATGGCAGTGGGGAATGACAAGTGGCTCTGTTGGGTTTCTGGCATGTGGGGCTCCTGGTGCAGCCAGACGTGAGCTGTTGTGGGCACCAGCAGAAGGAGAGACCAGTTTTCAGAGCCAGAGAATGAGAATCAGGAGAGGGGTGGCTGTTTTCTTAGTGATGTGCTGCTGGTGCAGTGCAGCTGCCCACAGAGCACAAACCAGATAGATAGGAAGGGCACAGTTTGCTCCTGGTTAGCAAGGCAAAGCAGCTGGGCTGGTCTGAGAGGTCATGGGCAGCAGTGTAGTGTAAGCTGGAGCATGGCAGCCTGCCACAGTCAGGGGGAGCCAGGCAAAACCTCTTGAGGCTCAGGGAGTGTGTGTCCAGCTCGGCAGTAGGAAATGCCTTCTTCGAGCAGGCAAGTGTCTACACTGCTGGAGCCCATTTGGGACAGGCAGTGGGTGCTTTGTGCCACCTGGCTGAAGGGGCTGCAGGTAGGGTACCAGTCCCTGCATCATCTCCAGCATGGCTCAGGGTCCCATACCAGGCTGCCCCAAGGAGGTGGTTCTGCCCCATCTCAGGAGCAGTGCTGAGGAGTAGAGCAGTATGTGTGCTCTTCTTGCTGCCTGTCTCCTCCATGAGGTCCAGGCTTGGGCAGAGAGGGACTCTGCACTGTGGCAGAGCAAGGGCCTCGGCATACATCAGCTGTGCTTGTACCTTCTTCCCGATCCACGTGGCTAATAACCACAGAACCAGCTCACTTGTGCTGCAGCTCACACCCCTGGCAGCTGCAGGTCTGCAGGGGCTGGCAGCTGTCCCTCCCTGCACTCCATGCGCTGGGTATAGTCTGTGCTACCAAGTGCTTGGGTCTTGAAATCCTGATCTGGCAGGAGTATTGCACCAGGGAAGTGCTGCTCTAGTTTTGATAAGAAGATAACAATTGCCCTATTTAAACTCCAGAAATAAGAACAGGATGTGTAAATCTTCCTCCTGTGCTTCCAGTTACCTTTTAAATAGCTATGCTGTCCCTCCTTGGAAAAGGGAAATGATTTGTTCCTATTCCTCTGCTCCCAGCAGAGCTTCATGTTAAGGAATGTAAGAATTTCCTTTCTGGGCAGAGAAGTCTGATTTTTTTTTTTTTTTCAAATTGATTTATTAATAGTGTTTGAACTTTGTCATGTAAGCTTGGGAAGTGATCAGTGTGTGGCTTTCTGCTGGAGGCTGATGATGTGCAATAGGTGGCAGCTAATAAAGCAGCACCATGAGCCTGCGTGGTGGAGACCTGAGCTTGCTCTGACTGTGAGCCAGTCTTGCTCTGTGCAGTGGGTTCAGTGAAGGGAAGGGGAAGCCTTTTACTTCCCTGGTTTTTAAGTAATGATACTATCTTGAAATCACATTTTTCCCTTTAAGATGTTTAAAATAGATTTTATGGACAGTCTGTAGAAGAAAAGGTTCTAGGGTTTCATTGCTTTTCTGTTCTGGTGTGGAAAAAAGCCAAGGCTTCAGAAAGCTGTCATGGAGCAGTGGCAGATACCACTGCTGTCCTGATGGCCATGGTGCTTTCACAGAGTCAAGGGGATCTGCCTGAGAGTCCCTCATCTGAGCCAAATGTTACTACATGAAGAGTACTTCAGGATGGATCTTTCTGATCTGACTGGAAACTGCACTGAGAAATGTTGCCAGTAGATCTCTGACAGTCTGAGCCTTTCTGCACAATGCTTTCTTCTTGACAAAGTTGCGTTTGCTGATCTATTTCATCAACAAAGCTTCTCCTTTACAACTAACAACATACTCTTTGGCTTGAATGCTCAAATCACTTGTATCGTGAAGTACAGCATAATATTCCCCGTTTTTAAATCGCACACCCTATGAGAGGCCAAGGATGGTGCAAGGGATGGGTTCACATCACAGTAGCTATGGATGAAATACCCAGGGAGATTTAAACAGTAAATTGAAGCTTGAAGGAAGTGTTTCCATAGATCCTTTCCAGTGGGTATGGCAAGAAGCAGAATTTAAAGATGAAATGCCTGCGATGTGTGCACGCCATGCAGATCTGAACATGATGGTTGGCTTGAGTGGGTAAGGGGTGCTGGCATACATTTATCCAGAGTCTGTTTCCCATAAGGAATTTGTTATGGAACTGCATTGACCGTATGGCTCACATCCAGCTCAGCTGGATGAAGACGTGCAAAAATTGGTCACAGTCCAGTGTGCCTCAGTGGTAGAAAATGATGATTAGGAAAAAATGTTTAAACAGTGTGAGTGGTTTCCAGGCACAAGAATCCCTTGTTGAGGCCGAGAGAGAGAGAGACATTAACTGTAGTTAGAAGAAGGCTGATCGATTTAGCTGATTTTGAGGATCCATTAAAATTTGGGGAGTGCTCTAAGTGAAGAGGCTTCCGTCTCTGTAGGGTCATTTTTCTTTATAGAGCCCTGTTGCTGGTATAGTAATATTCCTGGAGGCCTGTTTTCTTTGGGGTATAGCATGGGGTCATTAAGTACAAACCGAAGGTATTCATTCAAAGAAGCCCTGTACTCAGTTGTTAAATAAGCCCTTGGGGGGAATCGAACATTTTTTCCCTAAAACTTCACTGTTGTCTGCTATTTAATATGATCTCTGCCACTGTTGATTTGTAATCTGTGCTTTCACCCTGAAGTGCATGTGGTTGTGTTCAGATATTTCCTTCTTTAAATCAATCACTTTCACCATTTTCCAAAACACTTCTTGAGTTTATTGCTTTTAGTAAAGTGTTTGGACTGTCATTATTTATTACTGGCAAAGTGCTGACAATGTGCTCTTCCCAAATGAGTCTTTATGTGGAATATTTGTTTAGCAGGTTCTGCAGGGGAGGTGTCGCTGCTCCCCACAGCCTGGGCTGTGCCATGCCAGCAGCCCCCAGTGCTGGGGGTTTGGGCAGGACCCACCCTTGGCCCCCAGCAAGGGACTCGCTTCGGAGATGCTTCTCACCAGATATGTGAGAGCCTGGGCTTTCTTGCGCTGATTAATTTGACAGAATTTAAAATCCTAACCGAGGAAGCTTACGCCGTGTGTAATTTATCTTTTTGTAGTATTTCTGCTGTTTGGCAATTTTTCCCTACTGCTTCATTATCTGAAAACTCCTGACTCTGGAGAGTAGCTGGTGAAGGATGTGGAAAGCTGTGCTCTTCCCCGCTGCAGCCTCCTGAGACGCCGCGCTGCTCATCTCAGACAACCACTTCATAAGCACTTCATGCTTACAGTATGAGGCCTTCGTTCTTTGATGCAGTCCTCTGCCTATAACAATTTAATGGGCTACAGCTCAGACTTTCAAGCAGTGTAAATTAAACTTGTTGGGTTTTTTTTCTGTTGTTTGGCAGCTGTTCTATCCTGGTTACCGAAGTCCTCTGATCTAAATTAATCCCTGTATAGAGGAAGCTGCAGGAGCTTCGTTCTGCATTAAGCCTTACATTTTGGGTTGCTGCTCTGCAGTAGATCATGCTCCCTTGTTAGCATCATCGGGGTTTGTTCCATTCAGCTGGTGATTGCCTCAGCTTTGACAGAACAGCGCAGCATCACTTTCCCCATCTCTGAGGCATGGTCATTTTGGGAGGGGATGCACGGAGGCATGCTGCATGTAGTGCATTGAGTACATGTGCTGCAGGCAGGCCGCCTTCCCTTCCTACAGCTGGGAAAATTAAACTGGTAAATCTAAAAGTGGAAAGAGTCACTCACTCCCTTTTTCATTCTCTTGTGCATTTGGGCTTTTATAAAATCCGAATCTGGCACCACCAGCTCTCATTGATTTGGGGGGGAAACAGGATATTTTAGTAGCTTGGAATGAGATGAAATGCTTGCAAGTCCATATGTTGCTTGTTTTAGGGAAAGGGTCAGGAAGGTTCTAGAAAGTATTTAAATATTTGGTTTACACTATTAGAATAGATTGTCTGGAATGAAGTCCATTACCCGAGGTGATTCTTGCCTCACAGTTTTGTTTTTCATTGCAGTGCTTTGGAGTATGAGGTAGGTGTTCTGGCATCACACAGTAAAAGTTAAGGACTGTGCATAAATACTGTAGATGGGATTCTGGACACCACTGGAGCCCCAGATATCTGCTATGGTGGTGTTTGTTAGATGCAGTTTGGAAAATGCATTTTGGTAGAGCAAGTAGTTGCTGAGGGGTCCTCTGATGTCTGTTAGTGAAACTCCAGGAGCTCATTTCTTCAAAATGGGCTTTCTCCCTCCACAGGCAAGCTTTCAAGTTGGATTACATTTCCTGAGAGCTGCAGCCTGAGACTGACTTCTTGTAGGTGTGTTTGCAGCTTTCTGCAGCTTGGAATTTAATTGTTCTGTCCTCAGTTTTCCATGAGACATGATCTTTGCATAATCCATTGATAGTGGAAGATGGGATTCTTTTTGTTTGAAGGTATTCCTATGAGACTGCAGTTTTTGCAGCACTCTTTGTTTGAAATGAGTTGCAGTCATGACAGTGGTGCAGCAAAGCATAGGACAATTCCAGTCTGCAGCATGAGGTGTGGTTTGTAATATCTGATAATGTGGGGCAGTTCTTAAGTGTTGCTTGATCTCTCTCCCATGCTCATCTGTCCAGTTGGAAAGCAAGAGCTTAATGTTGTCCTTTTGCTGTGCATTGTTGATATTTTTCTATGAATTATGAAGCATCCTTTGGTATCTGGCATTTCCCCTTGTGATTCTCTGATACTTCTTAAGAGTACTTGCTCCTTAACTTCAAAAGCAGTTCATTGCCTTCCTGCAGACAGTTATTAATAACTGATTTGGAAGTGTTGGGCATTCTGGGGCCTGGTTTATGGGAGTTTCTCACCAGAAATATTCAAGAAGTGACCATAATGCACACAGACCTCAGACTGCCTTTGCTTGCATGTGAAGGATCTCTCATCACGTACTGCTTCTGTTGCTGTCTCGTAGACTTGTTCTCTAGATTTAATAACTAAGACAGAACCTGAAGTGAAGAGAGTAATTAAACCTACCCCGTCCTGAACTGCGCTGCTGCGGTTGTTTTATCCTAAATTGCCTGGAAATTATTGTCTGCTGGGGAAAAATAATTTTTTTGTATTTAACCCATGCTGGAACAGTGTGGTTTTGACTTTGGGGTTGGAGAGAGCGAGCTGGAGCCCTGATGGTTGGCCTCCACGGGCTCAGCCTCTCTCTCCACCCCAGCAGCACAAAATCCACTTCATTGCTTTTGTTTGATGGGAAGGAAGCTTTTTGGTGACAGTTCAAAAGGAAAATAATTGGCATGGGGATAGTTTAATGCGAGTTGCCATTCCTTAACATTCGAGATTCCACTAAAATACTAATAATTACTGTTAATATCTTTCAGTGGAAACTTTGAGAGTAAAGAAGCACTGGTTGAAGCAGTATTTAACGGTGTGCTGCTGGCATGATAAGAATGCAAATAAGCGTTATTAGCCTAATGATTTTGCTGTCACCATGGCTGTGCAGCAGTAGTGTTGTGAATATGTCATGCAGTACCCGTGAATTTGGAAAGTGTGTCAAAACACAACTTCAATTAGTTTGCTCTAATTATGGCTCTAGAGAGTTCATAACTATATCACTCCTCATTAAAAGAGATTTTTCTTATATGGATTAGTACAGCACATAAAGGGGTGTTTGAGCGGTCTGAGGCAGAGCTGTGCAGAAGGGAGGGTGGCCATGGTGTGGCAGGAGGTGTGGTGGGTCCAGAGCGGGGCTGAGGTTCTTCCTGTCTAGTGACCTCCCAGTGCAGGGCTGGGAAACCTCCTGTTCAGGGCAGGCAGTGCTGGCTGGCTGTGCTTCGGTGTCCCTCAGTGAGCGATTCTGGCCAGGCTCTTCAGATTGAAAAGAAGCAAACAAAGAAATAAACAAACAAAAGCCAAAACCAACAAAGAGAAACCACAAAAGCCCTGGGAGGAACCACACTTGATGCTGAAATGGAGATCTGGCCTGAAAGCTTTGCTCTGATAAAGGTCGAGGAGCGTAGGCAGTCAGAAGTGTCAGTCTGGCATCTCGAAGGAGCCCTGCGGGATGCCAAGCATCCATGTACCTTTCCAGGGTATTTGTGATGTCTTTTAAATGCTGCCTGTCTGTGTTGCCTCAGCAGGTTCTTTTTGCCTTGCAGAACAGGGAAAAGATTCCTTGTGCTCACAGGTGAGCAGTTGGTGAAGGGTTAAAGTAGTAATTGTTTAAATCTTTTAGGCTTTCCTCCCAGTTCTGTGATAATTTGATGAAGAACTTCACCCTAATTAAATATTCAAATTAGGAATAAGTGTCAATATGGCTTCCCATTGCCTGGAATGATGATTAATTGTATTCAAAACTCTAGTGGCCGCTGTAATCTAAACCAAACCGTTGTTCTTGATTATTTCTGCAACACATTTACCATGTTTTTGTTTTAAAATTTAAACTAGTAATTGATTTGCCATATGCCACAGAGCTGCACATACTTCCACGATATGTGTTTAGGAACTTGGGGACTTTGTAATTGGGATTTTCTTGCTTTCAATGGAAGCTTTTTCTTTCCTTTTTTTTTTTTTTTTTTCTTCTACAATGCAAAATGATTTGGCTTTCACTACACATAAGGAAAATGCATTATGCAATCAACTTAGTAGGTGTAAGTTATATAGATCCTGGCTGAAGTTTGCATTAATTTAAAATAAATTAGACTTTGTTTCCTGGGTTTTTTTTGGTGTTCCCCCCCCCCCCACGATGTCATGCTGTTAAAGAGAAGGGAAAGGAGTGAACTGATCTCCTGCTAGCAGTCACTGCCCTCCTTCTTGTGGTCTTGCAGCTAGGGCAGCAAGGCTGGTGAAAGGCCTTGAGCACAAGCCCTATGAGGAGAGGCTGAGGGAGCTGGGATTGTTTAGCCTAGAGAAGAGGAGGATCAGGGGAGACCTTATTGCTGTCTACAACTACTTGAAGGGAGGTTGTAGCCAGGAGGGGGTTGGTCTCTTCTCCCAGGCACCCAGCACCAGAACAAGAGGACTCAGTCTCAAGCTGCGCCAGGGGAAGTATAGGCTGGAGGTGAGGAGAAAGTTCTTCACTGAGAAAGCCATTAGCCATTGAAATGGGCTGCCCAGGGAGGTGGTGGAGTCACCATCCCTGGAGGTGTTCAAGAGGGGATTGGACGTGGCACTTGGTGCCACGGTTTAGTCATGAGGTCTGTGGTGACAGGTTGGACTTGATGATCTTTGAGGTCTCTTCCAACCTTGGTGGTTCTGTGAGATTCTTCTTGGAGAGACCTTGCTCTCCTCGCTGCTGCACAGTTGGAGTGATGAAATGCCATTTGTTTCAGAAATGGGCAGTGGCCATGGAAAGGGGGAGCAGACTGTGCTGTTGTTTCCAAACCACTCATAGCAGCTGACATCCAGGCCCTCTCCACCCCAGTTGTCAGGCTGGTGTCAGCAGCATCTGAACTGGCACTTTCAAGCCCAGGAGTGGAGGCAGGAGAACCTGCCCACTGAGGTACACCCCACACATAGCCTGTGCAGCTGCCCTTGCCACAAGGGAGCACTTCTGTGTCTTTGGACTACCCTGGGGAGCTCAACAGTGAGCTCTGGGTATGTGGGTGTGTGGTGAAGGTCCCTTGGCTGGTGAGTGATTCATTCTCATTCCATGCATGGAACGAGATGCTTACTTAAGCATCTGGCACTTGTGAAGTGCTTGCAGCACTGTAGCAACTGGGGTCTTGGTTCAGAAAGTCTTTTGCAAACTAAGGGTTTGGAGCTTTACTAGAAGGTTGCTGTGTGCATTTGAGGGGCTGACAGCTCCATTGTGGTGCTTGCACAGTCCCTGGCTGTGGGACTGTCCCTGCTGATCTCTGGCTGAGTGGATGCTTGTCACCTTCCCTCACAGTCTGTGGCGGCCTGGCCAGCTTGGTGCCAGGTCATGGACCAGGACTGGCCAGAGCAACAAGGGTCAGCCTCTCCTGCAGCAGAAACTGGTTGCAACTTAAAATACTCTGCTCAGAAATGGGCCTTTAACTGGATCTGCTTTGGTTACTTCCCAAACAATACTTGCAGTTTCATTTGGGTGAAGAAAGCGGTTCCTTGTACTAACAAGAGAAATTCAAAAGTCTTCCTGTTAGTTCTTTCAGTGCCTCAAAAGTATTTTTGGATACTGCTATTAAAAAACAAATGAAAAGCCTGTAATGCCTACAGGCAGTGGTCTTCTGTTTTCAAGTGTGTTCATAACAAACCTGCCTCTGCTCACAGAGTCTCATATGGATTGTGTTTTAAACAGCTAACTGTTAGCCAAATTCAAAAATGTTTTCACACCATCTTTTTTTGGTTAGAAATAGCTTTGGGAAGCACAAGCAAACTCAAACTGATGTTTGCTTTTTCTTGTTTTATCAGTGGTGTTCACCATCAGCTGCATCAAGGTCTAAAAATACATAGTTCTCCACAAAATGTGTCCTGTTTTTAAAGGCAGATAATTTCCAGATGATTTGCTGGATAGATAGAACCTGCTGGCTAAGGCTGTGGATTCGATGCTGTGCTGGAGAGGACACAGGGCCCTTTCTCACAGGCAGGGTGTCTGGGAGGGTACACAAAGGCTGCCTTGTTTTCCTGGCATGAGGGTGCTGCCAAGGCTCTGGCTAGTAGCTCTCAGTCCTGTGAAATGAATGGTAGCTGCTGCTTTGCCCTCATGCTGCACTAAGCCTCCCTATGGAGAGGGAGCATCTTCAATGGGTGTGGCAATGTGGTCCAGAAGATTAATGATAACATTTTGTAAAAATTCACAGAGACCTGGGATCAGCATTAGAGAAATACAGATTTGAATTAAATGGGAAAAGCCTGAGTTTCTCATCAAAGCATAGAAATCTGTGGGCTATCCATTATCAGTACTAGCAAAAAAGTCTTTTTTTGTGGCAGACTTATCTGTGGAGCTCCATGGCTGGGTGGGTGGACAGGCAGTGTGATAGCAGAGGCAGAGCCATGACTGCATGGTGAGCAGCCCTGCTCATACTGTGCTAAGCCCAGAGCTGCTGTGTCCTCCTGGGTGGGGAGTAGGCACTGCTTTTTCCCAGCTCAAGGGGTGGTTGGCCCATCTTCCATGCAGAACAGCTTCAGGCTTTAGTAGCTCCAGCCTCAAGACCAGAGAAGAGCAGTGCTTAGTGATTGCTGCATGCGTCCCTCCCTCCCACACCTTTTTCCTGGGAAGGTCACCCACCTTCTAGCCTGTGTCCAGGCTTGCCACATGCAAGTAAGCTTTCCTCTTAGTAAGCTCTGAGCCACTGAGAATAGTTCCAGCTTCACTTCCATGAGCTCTTTTTTTTTTTTTTTTTTTTTTTTTCCCTGCTTACAGGAAAGTTTAATCAAAGATGTAAAAATATCTCTGCTGCAGGAATTCTGTGCAGAGCATTGGTGGTTGGAGATGAAGTTTGGCTTCCCTGTCCTCAGAGGCTCATGTAGGGGAGCCCAACGTGTGTCACCCCTGCCTCTGCAGCACTTCTGTTGTTGGCCAAGTCCTGGTGTTCAGTGGGGCAGAGGGGGCTTGTGCTGGTGTGGATGTTCTTGCTCACAGCTGGACTGAGGAGCAGGTGAAGCAGCAGAACCACTTTTGGTTGTTATGGCCAAGTCAGCACCTCTGCCTCCTCCTGGTATTTGAGGCCCACTCCGGCTTCTACAAACAATGTTAAAATCGTTATTTGCTCCTTAGCCTGTCAGAAATCATCAGGCAAGAGTGGGCTGACAGCAGCAGCATCTTCTGCTCTGTAGTGACATCATCTCTGTTTCCCACCTCTCTTCCTCAGGCACATCTCACTGACACTCCCTGCCAGCTTCCGAGGGAAAAGTCACAGCACTCGCCTGGACCTGGAGCACCAGCACTCCAATTTGTATGCCATATCAGGTGAGCTGGCACACGCCATGGTTCCTCTGCTCCTCTGTGTAATCACAAGTGTAACCAAGCGGAGCAGCCCTGCTCGTGCAGCCAGCCAGGTGTGTGGTACCCAGGAAACGCACGTCCAGCTTCAGTGCCATTTAAGTGTCAAGAGCAGAAGGGGTGCAGAGAGACCCCAGAAAATGCCCAGGCACGCATGTAACTGGCAGCAAATGTTACTGATCGGTGGGGAGATCACAGCCCTAGGGGGAGGGATGCTGCTGCCTACAGAGCTGCTGGATAAGAGCTTTGATGGAAAGCAACACTGCCACAAACTTTGCTCCTCATCTTTTTCATGATCTTCACAGGTGAGTCATAAGAAACATCTTGGCCTATTTCATGGGAAGCTTTGTCTTGGATTGGGGCAAATTTGAAATAAGATGGTAGGATATAGGGAGGAGGAGAGGTCTGCAGTATTTTGAAGAAGCATGTGCTTGCACATGCACACTTAATCTCTCTAGGCTGCAGCATTCTGTCTGTTCACTGTTCCAGGCTGGTGTACAAGTGCTAGAGCTTGTGATGGTTTCCAGATGTCAATGTAGAAAAACTTACCAATGAATAATTAAGCTGGTCTTTATTTTTGACTAGTACTAGTCTGCAGGGAAGATGTGTATTTAAAGAGAGGGGTCAGGATCAAGCCCATTCCTTCACCGTACAGGTACTTGTTACTGTGGTTCAGGACCACCTAGTGGGTTTGTTTTGGAGCTGGGAACCCTGTGAGCTGTCCCTGACAACTCTGCTCCTCTAGAGGAGGTCCTATGCTTAAGTGTTTCCTGTTTAGAAGGAAGAGGGAGCTGAAAAGGAATATAGCCTGGTTTCTCAGTACCCCAGGGAAGCAGTGCCTCTGGGAGTGAGAGGCAGGGATGTTCCACGGAGTTGTATTTCATGGGGTCATTCACTCCTGGTTGTGCCAAGAGCTGCGTGGTCTACAAGCTATTTGTGAACCACAGCAAAAGGACTTTCAGTCCTGCAAACTAAAGAAAAATGTTAAATGTAGCTGTGGCAGAATAGTGCATCTCACCTGTCTTTTTCTTTAGGAGGCCAGCTCATGTTCTGTGCTTCAGCTGAGTTGTGCTGGGGTGCAGGAGAGTTTTTTTTCCTTAGAATTGCTTTTTTTTTTTTTGAGTAACATTACACTGAGCAAATGCTGTGATAGGCATGGTAGAACCACACTCTTAGCCACAGTTCTCTCTCTATGTCATTTTTGCCTAAGGAGTAAAATACTGGCTTTAAACCTCCTCTGTCAAAGCCTATTGAAAGTACAGTCCTGTCATCTGGCTGAAGGAGGCTTTCAGCACAGTTTGGAAACCCACAGAAAGCAGCAGTGGATTCAGTGGGCTGTACAATAGGTAGTGCTTCTGCATAATCAGGGAAGAGAAGATGGCAAAAATGTGCCATTCACAGGTTCTTGCTTTTAATAGTGAGTGACAATTCTAACATGGGAACATGGCATTAATTCATGTACCATAATCAAAGGGTTATTTAAAAGGTAATCTCTGACTGAAGCTGCAGCTTCAGGTTCCTAAATAGATGGAATATAACAATTGCATAATTCTTGTCAGTACTCGTTTTTCTTGTTACTCTCCTGCCCTAATAGGTTTAGAAATGTAAAGGAAGGCGTGTTCTGGTGTTCACTTGAGACAGTCCTGTATGCAGGATGGAAAGCTGTGCTTTCTCTCCTGAGGAAGCATCAAACGCATAAAGAGCAAGGCAGCAGCTCTGCATGAATGTTACTGAGAACAAGCCTGCTTTAGGACTTATGAACTGCCTTTGCTTGCAACACAACCTGGAAAGATGACCTATTTTGCAAAGAACCTGAATACTTTACCAGATAATTACAGGCAAAGCACAAAACAGGCCTGCAGAACTGGGCATGGCATTAGGCCTCTATGTCTGCATGAGCACGTTTCAGTCAAAGTACATAACTCTTTTGGAACCCCAACTGCAGGTTGTCCTCCAGACATGCTGTTAGGCAAGTTGTGCATACGTGTGCTGTGATGGCTATTGCAGCTGGGAGTCGTTTCTGAAGAAAGAGTCTTGTCACATGAAACATCCTGTGTGTTGGCAGCGATCTTCACGCATAGCTCCTGACCGCTGCTGCCTTTTCAGCAGCTGTGATGAGGTGCTGGGACAATTCCCTTTGCGTGCTTAAACGTTGCCGAGGTAGATCAGCCCCCAGACGCACTGTGGAAACCATTCCAAAGTTTCCTGTTACATTGGTGTAGTCTCTTTTTTTTTTTTTTGCAGCCAGTCCGTTTATCTGCGCTGCGACGCCAGAGCCTCGCTGCAGCGCCATGGCAACGGGAAATTTAGTAATGTGCTTCCACTGTCAGCCCTAATTGCTGAGCTGGGATGTGGTTTGCCATGGTGGGGTCCTGGCTGTGGCGTGTGGGGGAAGCTGTGGGGGCATGGGTAGCGTGTGGGCTGTGGTGGCACACAGGCGAGGTGACCGTGCCTTTGGGCAGGTGCAGGGCTCCTCTTGAGTCCCGCCGTGCGTGGACAAGCCTTCGGGCTCCCTCTCTTGGCTCTCAGCAAAATAGAAGATTTCCTGGTGCTGTTGCAGGGAAACAAAAGCCATTATGAGTGGTCTCTTCTCTTCCAGTTTTGGTATGGCCCCAGTCTGAATTATTGTGGGGGGAATGGGATGCAGTATTTGGGAAGGGAGGGCTGTGAAAGAAGGTGAAATCAACAGTAGCAGCACTGTCTCGGTTCTGTGTCTATAGAAACCGAAGGTTTTCTCAGCAGTCAGTGAAAACAGCACTTCCAGCTGGAGCTCAGCCTCTTTATAGAAGGTAAAATGAATGTTGGCTGTCGAGCCCACTTGGGACCTCAAAATGCATTTTGGCAGAAATTGCTGTGTCCCCACTGGAACTGTCCTGTCACAACTTGGGGTGTGCAGTGCAATTATTGTCAAGGAAAACATGGTCCCAAAAGTAGTAATTACAGTTTTTAACCAACCTTTTATTGTTTCTAGTCGTGGCAGTGAGACATTGGGTGACCACAAAGTTAGGGAGACTCATCTTGGCACAGTAAACTAATCAATCAGGGTGCAGGAAACCATTGACCAGACCTTGCGGCAGGAGCCTGCCTCATGGCACTGACATCTGCGCTTAGGCTTAGGCTGCTGGCATCATCCTCCCTCCCCAGCAGACTCCCCAGTCCCACCCTGTGCCTCGTGCCAGAGGTCAAAAGGCAGAATTACACCTAAGCTGATCTGCAGAAGGACTCTGGGTGCTGCTGGGAGCCTGGTGCTGAGGATTTGACAGGTTTAATATGCATGTTCAAACGGGCAGCAGCAGGAAGAAGAATGCCTTGCTCCAGACAGACCTGTCGACAGACACTGCTCAGTATTTCACAGCGTAGTCTTTCTTCATGGCCTTCAGCTTAATTAAGATGTTGTTGTGACTACATACTGCCTTCATTTCAGACTTCAGCATCTTCTGGCTGCATATTGCTTTGGCTTATCAGAGCCACAAGGACAGTGAGGAGAGAGGGAGCCCTCTCAGTCAGCCACAGATAATAACGCACAGGGAAAATTCCTGAATGAAGTGAAAAATTATTTATAATAATGGTAGTCAAATAGAAGGGAAATAAGTCACTCTAAGGGTATATAAATTTTTATGATAGTGTATAAACAGCCATAGCTTGCCTTGTCTCCCATCTATCCCTGCAGAGAATGAGGGCAACATCTAGCATAAAGAAAAATATAATAAGAAAATGAAGAAATGAATGGGAAGAGCTGGAGGATTGATCACTTGGTGTATTTGTATATCCTGATGTAAAAGGTGCTGCTGACAGGTGGCCAGGTTTCTTCTGTACAAAACCATGTGTGTGCTGTCAGGGCGGTGTGAGCAGCCTTGTTTCGATTGATGAATTGCCTGCTTTCTTGATTAAACCTTCCGTCACTTAAGAAACAAAAAGCCTGTGTATGGATGGCAGAGTGGGACATGTCAAAAAAATCTGTCTGCCTTACCTTTGTGCAGATGTTGGGCACAGACTGTAACATGTATTATTAAAATGAATGTGGCATTTACTGTGCATTATTTCTTTCCTGGGAGAAAGGACCTGTAAATTATATGCTAATAATAAGCTTTAACCCTTTCAGAAACCAAGAGATTTAGGAGTGTAGACATTCCTGCAGGCCTCACTAATTGGATGGGCTCTGATACCACCGTAGCTCTCTCTGAAGTTAATAAACAGTGTGTTTCAGACCAGTATGCTGATGTCTCTTGGGGATCTTGCCTCCCATAAGTTTTCTGCTGTGTAAGTGCCAGTGAAACGTAAACCTTTCAAATTGCAAAATCTTCCATTGAAAGCCCCTTCAAGTTCTGACTCCAGGCAAAAGCTGTCTCCTGCCCAGGGATGAGGCCAGCAGCGGCACGGTTGCCCAGCCACCCATGCGGGACCACGCTGCAGGGGCACAGCACTCAGCTGTTGACACTGGCAGAGCCTCCCTGCACTCGCTCAAACTTCTAATTTCACTTCCAGAATCACCTCAACCTGCCAGTTTGAGTTGTACTCAGCCAACTTGTCTCAGGAGAAGCATTAGGGATGGGGAAAAAAAGGTTTAGCACACCTTGTGGAGCACGTGGCAGGGTGTTGCGTTGGAAACTAGTGACTGAGGTTTGCAAAATGAGATCTTTATGGTCTTGGCTGTGGTTTCTGGGAACTCTGGCACTGGTCCAGGCTGTGTGTTTTCCCACAGTGCGGGTCGTCTTGGCTGAAGTCAGGTGGGCAAAGCCATTGCTGGCTTTGGTGTGTGGCCTGCATGCTGCTGAGTAGGGTAGTGTTCTTCTGCCCCGACGTTTTACTGTAGCCACCTTTGGCATCATGCTACAGGTAGACTTGTTGGTAGGTTGTGTCATTTGAATATAGGACAGTCAGTGCTTGTACCTTCTTTTGACCTGTTCTCAGACTGTCAGGACAGAAACTGCATGGTATGGAATCTATTAGATACCTCTGCACAAGCCCACTAGAATGTGTGCACAAAGTAATGAAAGCCTCTTTGCATCAATTTAGTTCATGAAACAAATGTATGAAATCCCATACACCACTACAGCTGTCACCTCATGGCCAGAACCTAACTTCAGTCTCCCCGGGGGTTTGTGTTCTAGCAGAACTCTGGAGATAACAAGATTGGAGTTACCCTTGGATAGGAGCAAGCTTCATTTTTTCTGAACACTTATATGTGGAAACTGTGCTGAGAAAGCAACAGAACAAAAGCAGAATGTACTTTGGTGTATATTTGTTGGTAGTACTTGCCAGCTGACAGCACAAACAAATTAAAATACTTGTGCAAGTACTAAAATAGCTGACCTTAGCTTGACATACTGATGTGCCATCTATGAGTTTGGTACCTCAAGTCATGCTATTAATCCATAGATTTTCTTAAATCCTTTCCTTAGACTCCTGATGATGGTGGCTGTTCTCTGAAAATGCCAGCATTCTTCAGTTTTGCTGATACTGAACGGAAGGTTTTCGTTCCCTTTCAAAGGGGAAATGCCATGTCCTCTGGGTTGGAGCTTAGATGTCACATCCTGAAACGTGTCACGTGCTTTTATCTACTGATAAAGCAACATTCGTGACTGTGAACAAGGCTGCAGTGTTTGCTGTTCATTTGCTTGGGAGCAGTGAGTTCTCAAAGCAGTTGCCTTTGCATATATTCCTTATCTTGACAGTACTGGTTTGTGATTGTCTTTAACCACGTTATCAGTGGACATACTTGTGGGAAGTATTTTTCCCAGGGAAACTGGACTGAGCGCCAAGACAGGGAAACGCTCCAGTTGCCAGCTCGGTGTTGGCTGGTGTATGTTTGCCAGCTTGCCATGGAGAGGATGTTTTTGTAGGCAGATCTTACAGGTGGCACTTCCTCCACATGTCTAATTCGTTTATTTTGGAATCATACACCAATATTTACCTTAACATTCAGCTTAAAAGGTAAATATTTACTTAAATGATTGTTTATTGTATTTCCTATGTAAACATTTCTTTATTATATTTAAATATTTACATACCTCTTTCAGACACTTTTTGAAAAGGTCAGAACAAACTATGTGACAGGCTCGGGCAGTAGGATGGTTTTGTTTCAGTGTCTGGTGAGCCATAGGTAATGATTTGGGGCAGGCAAGTGGCCAAGTTACCGTTGTGAAGTGGGATGGTTGTGCTGCAGTGGTAGAGGGAAACATCTGCAAATGTAGGTTCCAGCCCAAGTTTAATCTGCTGGGTCGCCCAGGAAAAGCTTTCCCAGCATGAGGTCATTCAGAAGTGACAGGAGAGTCCTCAGCATGGTGGTGGGAGGAGGTGGGGTCCTGGAGGGAATACAGTGAGATTGGTGTTCATTCCATGCTGGTTTATTGTCCAGATTTCTGGAGGCAGCAGAGAGTGGAAACTCGCGTTAATGATCTGGAAAAACATCAAAGCCAGTGGATTCCTGAAAAGGAAGCTGAGTTGCTTTGCTCTATTGGATAATGCAGACCTTGGCAGGGGGAGTTGTAATTTGTCTGGGTAGTTTTGTTGGAAGCATTTATTTCACATACTGCTCTTATGGCTGCAGTTAGCTTCCAGATTCCTCCTCCCTTTCTGGAGCGTCATTGAATTGTTCCGCGTGGCTGTGAGTTCCGCTGCAAAACATCAACGCCCGGTCGTGGAGCTGGGCTGGAGCTGTTCGGCAGAGCCTGATGCCAGGCCGGCTGGGCTGGGTCTGGCAGCTTTGCTTTCCCACTGCTCCCTGATGGGCTGGGGAATGCCTTGTTGCATGTACCTTCCCCCCACACACACCCGTTTGGGCTCTTTTTTTGTTGTGTTTTGTTTTTTTTAATTATTAAAAAAAAAAAATTAAATCTCTCAGTTCTTTCTAGATTAAGAAATAGAAGAAACAATAAAGATTTTGTTGCATTTCAGTGCCCATATGTCAACTTCTTTCTTGTTGCAAAATGTCAGGTTATCTATCCTGCAACTGCCACTTCCCTCTCTTCAATGTACATTTTCTTTAAAAAGATACTGTATCTTTTATCTGGATGTAATGAGGACAGACGTTTTAATCAGAGGTTAGTCATTTATTTTTGCAAACTATTGTTTTGCTTCATCATTTTTGCAGATAATTAAATGGTTCGCTTGGCACACTGTGTCTGCTTTATTAAAACAGGTAATTTGGGGGGGGGGGGAAAGATGCTATTTTTTGGATCACTGCACAAGAATTGCCTTTATCTTCATCTTCCAGTGTAGTTTCTGGTGGGTTTGAGATCCTCCCCGATGTTCAAGTATTTTAGCACAGCCTGCTCTCAGAAGGGGAGGCCCTGTGCTGCATTTTGCTGTCGATCCCGATTCCCACGTGTATGTTCTTTGCACTTCTTAAGAATAGAAGCGGAACTAGATTTATTTTTGGTGACACTGAATTTTAATCAGGATGGTCCAAAAAGCAGACAAGTTGTGACACAAGCTTTATTCTGCACGGAAACCTCTTTACTTGAGGCTGAGATTAAAGTCAGCCTGTTCTTTGCCCTATTGCAATTTCCAGTCTTTGGACTAAGAGACCTGGATAATCTTCTAAGTATAAAAGGCTCTATTAATATCCAGCAGTTCAGGGGAGACTGAAGTCTTATGTAAAATGCTGCAGCTGCGTATTTCAGAAAGGGGAATGTAAGTGTTACTTAATACTAGATTTAATGAGATTCAGGAAAGTGTATTTCTTATTAAATTAGCTCATCCGTGGTGTGCAGGTTGTTGCGTGCTCGCCGCTGCAGCGTGCCACTCTGCATTGTCGGTGCTGTGCTCGGGCAGGCGCAGCCCAAACGTTGAAAGATGAAGCCAGGAGTTCTCCCGCCTGTGTAATTTCTCAGATGTGATTTTCTGATTAACCTGCTGTCGTCCGAAGTGGCATTCTTTATCTTCATCATCTCTTGCCTGCTTGTACAAGAGTCTGACAGCTCTGCTCTGGTGCTGCTCTTTCCCCCCATCTTAGTCTCGGCTATCCCATGAAGTTGCAGGCTGGCATGGAGGTCTTGACTTCTCTCCTGCACCGTACCAGACCTGCAGACTTGACCTGTTTTTCTTAGATCACACATCACCTTCCCCAGGAGCTGCTTGTTGATCTCTGCTGAGAGGATTATCTGGCTGCTTTGAATTATGTATGAGCAGGTGTACTGGGAGGGACGTCCCCATCCCTATGGTATGGGCGGTGGCGAAGGTGTTGATGCTGGTGGGCTGTGCAGGGCACATCCAAAAGCCAGTGGCAGCTAGGCTGAAAGGGAAGGTGATGCCAGAGGGACCCCACCAGTGACGTGGCACACACTGGGGCAGGGGTGCCACGCTTCCCTTGTTCCGTGGGTGTTGTAGGAATGCTGCTGCTGGAGGAGGATGATCTAGTGGGACTGGCCCCAGTGGCTTGCAGAACACAACCTTTGTGGCCAGCTGTGCTGTATTTGTTTTGCTTTTCCGAGTGCCAGAGTTTTTTTTTTTTTTTTTTTTTGTTTTTTTTTTTTTCCCAAGTAGGAAGCCACTCTGTGGTTTGGATATTTAAACAGTTATTAACCAAATGACAATTAACAGATTGCAGAGACAGATTTTTCTTTTCAGAACCTCTGAAATCGAGTACAGTTTGCAAAACTATCACGGCTTAGTAATGACAATGAATTTTGATTTCCCGGAACTGATATTAGACTCCTTATTAAACTATGTGCATCTGCTTTTAATTTACTCCAAATAATTGGAAAATGCAATGAAGCTTTCCAATTAAAGCACGGCTTTATGCTGTTTAATAATACCCCCATAATATTATAGCTTATGAAGTGACAGGTGAGTCGGTGTATGAATAAAACATAAAGGCAGCAATAAGGGACAGAAAACCGGAGACAGTTGTTGGGGATTTTAAATGCTGGATGTAATTTGCATATATTAATCTCTTCTTTTCAGCCTTATCAGGCGTTCTTCAGTATTTGAAGTTAAAATAGCGTTGACAGGCGGGAGTACGCTTAGTTTTTTCAAGGATTTATTACTTGTATAATTTCTGATCTTTAATAAGCAGATATGACTGATCCTCATAGTTCTATAGAAATCGGTTAATTGTTCCAGATGGCGTGTACTGATTATGCAAAATTACTTTTCACACCATATTTTTTTTTTTTTTTTTTCTGATGGAGTTTGGAGTAAAATTAAATTTTTTTTTATAGCTGCCTTATCGTGCTGTTTTACAGTGGGGTGTTGTGGGGTTTTTGTTGGGTGGTTGTTTTTTTTTGCACAGAAGTTGAATTTAATCTACTATATTACATTGACCAGCGGAGTTATTCTAATGTAGCATTCTGTGATTTGACAAAGAATAATAGAACACATTGCTCATTGTTCGTTACTGTGCTGCTCATAAAAAGGAGTTCCAGTGCAGAAAAGCAGGCTGTTATTTATGAAGAATGCTTAATTTGCACAGTTAAAAATGCAAAGTTGTTACAATGAGATGTTCTCTCTCTTGGATAGAAGACTTGAGCAGAACAAATGAAAATAGTCTTGTTGCTATAGATTTCATCTAATAAAGAAGGGTTGGGTGTTTTTGTTTTTTTTTTTTTTCTGAAATGACTGGTGTGGCTAGGCTGTGTGTTATTGGAAGGAGCAGTCATCCAGGCAGCAGGCTCTGACTCCTATCAGGAGGTGTCAGTGGTGTTTTCCCTGATTATCGTCATCTGGATATCTCAATGGCATAATTTCATAATTGAAAACATTTATAAAGGTTGTTGGGCTTCATTTATCTAATGAAAAGCTGCTTTTACGAAACAAACTACACATAAAGCCCTCTTGCTAATAAGGTTATTGCGACTGGTTTTGGCAAGGGAAGTGTCCTGCTGCCTGGCTGTCCCTGGCTGTGCCACACAGCAGGCACCCGTCTCACGGGTACACAGTGGGCAGCAGTTCCCACAGCTGCTCCCAGTCCCACTGGAGTAGTCAGGATGCTGTGATGGGTGGTTACATGCTGCTAGGGTTTGTCCAGGAGTAACGCTGGGCCTTGGTTAGTTTTGACATTGTATCCCGTGCTTTTCTATGCCATCCTGTGAGCAGGTGTGTGGTGTGCTGCTTGGACAGTGCTGCCACCTTTCTCCTGACAGTCTTGTATGAGCTCGGTGGATTTTCCTTCATTTTCCTTCCTTCACCAACATGCAGCAAGTGGCCTTGCCCTGCAAGGGTCCTGCTTGGGCCAGGCTTCATCCCAGGGTCTCTGCCGCCACACTTGGACTTCCAAGGAGGGGCTGAAGGGACAGTCAAAGGCCGAATCCAAGACATTTTGCTAATCTTTGTGAAGCAAGGCATCAGATGTTTAAAGAATGACCTTGTGGTTAATGGGATTAAAATCTCCAATTAAATTAGAAAAGTGGGCATACACTAAATGGACTTTCATGAGGAGTGCTTACTTCTAACTCAGTAGAATAAAGACAAGTAATTAACTCAGCCATTAGAAAGCTCAAAATTTCCCTCATCTCCTGTGGAACTAGAAAATTGTTTTGTATATACTCTTTATATATATATATAAAGTATATATAGAGATGACTAATGGCATAAATCAGAATTTATTGGAAAATATTTGTTCTAATGAAGTAATAATTTGGTGGTAATGTTTTTCATCAGTGTAGCTTAAGGCTACATTAAGTGGACAGACTTTATATGGATTCTCTAATTTTAATCTTCAAAATGCTATCTAATGTCTCATTAAGACTTGCATATAATGTATCTTAAGTACAGTCATTAAATATAGTTTAGGGAGATTTATGTTCAGATATTGCTTAAAGATGTTTTAATAGGCCCATTTACTCTGATGATATTAATGAGCTCTTAACACATATTAAGCTCCTAAAAGTAGTGGAATTCCTCTTGCAGTGAGCAAAACAACTGGAGACTTGTAAATGAATTGGAAGCTCCAACCAGGCTGGTTTTCAGTTGGGTCTTCAGCTGCCTTCTCTGATCTGTCCTGCTCTGCTCCCATGTGCTCTTGCTGCTTTCCCTGGGCCCTGGAAAGGTTCTGAAGGACCTGCTCATTGTGCATCATCTCCTGGGCATGCAGGGCCTGCTGTTTTCTCACAGAACAGTAGATAGGCTAAAGAACTGCAGGATGAGTAGGCTGGACCTGTGTAAATACCTGTAGTGTTAGGCAAATTTGGTTGTGTATCCCAAAATAAATAGGTACTATAAGAGGAGAGCCAAATGCAGTCATGCTTTTTAGATAAATCCTGCTTTTTGATCATCCAAAGTGAAGATGCAAGGATTGCAATTATGATAATAAAAACTGTTCATTCCCCTATCGTCACTTTAGCTGCAACTCGGAAAGTTATTGCAAACAAAATTCTCTGGTTTCATCACTCAGCTCTTCTTAAAGAATCCTTCTGAGTTCAGAGACTTTTATAATTACTAAATTGGTTTGTTAGCAGGAGATAATAGCAAATTTCTTCTTTTCATAATTGGACATTTCTTCCCTGTAGGCTAATGTATGCGCAGCACTTGCATACACAATAAGCTGTGCTTTTGAAAAGCCATAACTAGCTAATAAGTGCTGTGGTGTCATCGGAGAGTAATGGTTTGCTGATTAGCATAATTAATGACAAATGGTGGTGCGGAGCGGGCGGATTGGTTTAGCAGATGATGAATGCGCTGCAGCCCAGTTTGAGTCCTGCTGAGGCAGCCTGGCTGGCGGTGGTGGCTCCTTGGTTGGTCTTAGTTGTTGCCACAGGCCTGGCCCTTGTACCCAGCATTGCTCCTTGGGATCCTGTGGAACAAGCCACACGTCGGCATGGCTCTGTTCAGTGGCTCTGGGCACTCCACAGCCTGGTTGGGCAGTGTGCCCTGGGGCAGGGCTGGGTGCTGCTCCCCCCATGCAGTTCATAGGGCAGGAAGGCTTTGACCAAGGAGCTGCACCCAGCTGGGTAAGGACAGCCAAGGAGCAGCACCCAGCTGGGTGTTCCTGTGGGCAACCAATGGTCCATGTCCTCTGAGGGCAAGAGAGAAGCTCCAGGCAGCCATCCATGCTAGGAAATGGGCACATTTATCTGTGACTTGATTAATCAGGGCTAATTTGCATTCACAAATGAGACTGATAAAAATGGAGTTACCTTTTCACCTTTAAGAGGGAGGAGGGATTATTTCTAGGTTGCCTCTTTTTTAACTGATAAGCAACTCTTTTACTAATAAGGATGAAAATACTTAATTTGCATTAGCAAAAGAAGCTAATTATTATATAGTTAATTAGCATCTGGAAATGAGTATTATCTTAATTACAAAGCACAATTTCCTTAATAGCTACAAAACTGTAAGTTTGATCTGTGTGGAGATTGGTGACTATTATTATGTAATTAGTGATCGTATTAATGGTGCTGTGTATTTAGATATGATTTGCATATGCAAATGAGATTTACCTGATAGAAATATGTGGCTCCACTAATGACTCTGAGCACTTAAAAATTTAATTATATTAGGAAATCTGGATCCAGAGTCACCATGTAGTGGCATGGTGGATCTCTTCCAGTAGCAGAGCTTTTGGCTCTGCAGGGCTGTGGCCCTGTGGTCTGGCCCTTGAGAGAACGAGGAAAAGTCCCCAGCGTCTTGGGTGCCCAGATCTCAGTACTGGGTGCAGCCCCCTGCAGCTGGGCTGTCACCGGTGCCAGCTGTCATCCTCTTCTGAGCTGTAAACCTCAGCTTTGGGTTCTCCTTGAGGCTCTTCTAGCTAGGTAAGTGTTGCATCACTGAGCAATAAGAACACATTCTGTGTGTTGTTGAGCTCCTGGGCAGAAGATGAGGACCAAGTCACACACGTGGTGTGTTTCTGCTTCCCCTTCATGGTTATGTGGGTCTGTACTGTGGAGAGCATGGTGCTTCAGAACAGCTGATCCAGCTTCTTTATCCTGCTTTTATCGGAAACACAAAGTTTAAAGAAAACTAAGGTCCTTTAAAACAAAACCATTAGGAGCGGGTGCTGTGCACCCTTATCTCCCCAGGAGCCCTCTGGCACAGATAGTAGTTGCTTGGTGCACAGCTGCAGTGCTGCTGCTGGGCAGGATTTCAGCCGTTGCTGCAAGTGTGAGCATCTGCCATTGGCTGGAGACCTGGCCCCTGTCCAGAGGTTTTCTAGTAGAGGAGCCCAGTACCCTTGCACTGACAGCACTCCCTGTCCCTGTTGTACAAAATCACACCTCTGTGGGTGTCTGCTAAAGGAAAATCTAAAATTCCGGGGCCAGATAGCGTAACACAATGTAGTGTGTTTCTTTCATATACCCTGCTCTTAACCTACAGTTCTGAAATGACTGAAGTGCAAAAAATACCAGTGCTGGAAGGAAGCAGCCGTTACCCAACAGGATGTTTCTCTCATCAAGAGGGAGAAATTTACAGCCGCCAGCCAGGGAACACTGCAGCTATTGTGGGTGCTTCCTCAGATGCTTTTTGCAACTGCCTGCTCCAGCCAGAGTCCTGCTTGCACCTCCCTCCTCTCTGCTGCAGACAGACATTACATGTTTAATGACTTCCAAGGAGTCTGTCTGTCATTACAGCTGGAGCTGAAAGCAATTGAAAAGCGCCTGTGTTTCTCTTCAGCATGCAGCCTTGTGTGGAGGCCGGAGGAGCCTCCACTTCGTCTCCTTGTCCTCGAGCGGGACCTGCCCCAGTTCTGCCGTGGCCCCTCACCGCTGCTTTGTATCTGCTCCAGTCTAATTAATTAAGGGTTGTTGCTTGGAAGTAGCACGTGCTTAGGTGTGATCTTTGAAGTTTAGTGTGGTGCAGAGACTTCAAAGGGGACATTTTATTAAAAAATAATAAAATCAAGAGCTCCTAAACACTTGCAATTTGAAGAGCTTGTTTGAAGTCTCTCCATGTTCCCTGGTGCTGATACAGACACAGTGCTGAGGTACTACTTAGCCATCACCATGCAGCACTTAACCTTCACTTTATTTAAAAAAGAAAATAATCAAAGCCAGGAGTATTTTCTCAAGTGTTTTTGTGGCTTGATCTAGCAGTAAAGAACTAATTGTGCTGTGTTGTGAGCTACGCAGGAAACAGAGAAATTCAAGGCTGACAATCAAATTAGCAAAAATGATTAAAAACCAGACCTGGACTAAATTTTCAAAGTTGTTTCAAGACAAATGGGAAAGCTATAAACCTTTCCCATGGTGGAGGGTTCTTTTCACAGCCTGGGAGGCCCCTGCTCACTGTACCAGGCATCATTTGGTTGGGTGCTCCCTAGCCCAGGTCTGGGCACTGGACTGGGGAGTTCCCAGCTGGGCTTCCTCACTCCTCACCACAGCTCCCTGGTGCAATATCCGACTCCCAAGGGAGCTGCAGGACTGCCTGAGCTGGGTGCGGTATTCTGGGACTCTCTCATGAGATTGAGCTTGTGCCTTAGTCCAGTGGAACCAAAGAAGGGGAAGGTGGTGAGCTGCTGAGGCACCTCGTGCTGGGCGTGCAGGCAGAGCCTGTGTAGCGCTGCCAGCCCAGTTTACACCCAGAAGCTCACTGGAGCCCAAGACCATCCTGGTCTCCTCTTGTTGACCAGTGATGGGCTGTGCAGGGCCAGCAACCAGAGATCCCTTTGGCACAGCTAGTGACAGTGGCCACTGCAGGAACAGCCCTGATGACAAGCCCAAGCAACGATGCATATTACAATATGTTTTGGAGACACCATGGGCTCTGGCAGGTGTGATGGTGGGCTGGGCTGGGTCAGTTTGGTCCTGCCTCCTGTCTGAGGCAGGGGGGCTGAAAAGGGACTGGAGAGGAGCTAGAGGAAATGGGGTCAACATCCTAGTATTTGGGTACTTGCCTGCATGAAGCAGAGAGCTGCATGTGTTTTGGGGCGGTGTCTGCAGCTGGGGAGCGCAGCCTGGGGCGGTCATAGCACTCCCACTTGCAGCCGGCTTGGCAGGAGCTGGTCGGAGAGTTTGCTTTTATTTTCCCCTTGAGGTTTTGCTGTCATTAGTGATGTGGAAAAGCAGAGTGGTGTTGTTCCTTGTGGGACTCAGTGTACAGTAGCACAGTGAGCACACACACATTTACTATTCAGCCTGCTATTTAAATTACTGTGTACAGAGCTACAGGAGTAGGAGGCTTAGCTGTGCATCATGGAGAGTGTGGTTTGTTTTGAAAAGCTCATGTCTGTCTCTTGGTGTGTTGCAGACTGCTGGAAAACATTTTTTCCTTGCTTCTGAATGATTCACACACACCCCCCTACACAGATCATATGCATGCCTGGGTTCATGCAGGTGTCCTGTGTCATCCTCCATATGTGATGTAAAGGTTCAGGTGTGCAGAGCTCAGCCAGGTGCCAATAGGAGCCAGAGTTGTACACACAGCATGTCAGGGTGACTGTAGTAGGCTGGGAAGAGTCATGAAGTGGGTAATGGTCCTGGCCCTGATGTCCTGATGATACAGGAGCTGGAGTCTGTCTCTTAGGAAGAGAGGCTGAGAGACCTGGGGCTGTTTAGCCTGGAGAAGACTGAGAGGAGATCTTAACAATAGTTAAGAATGGAGCCAGAATCTTTGCTGGTGCCCAGCAACAGGACAAAGGGGTGACTGGCCCAAAGTGTTCCATCTGGCCCAAAGGTTCCATCTGAACATAAGGAAAAATTTCTTACCTGAGAGGTACCACAGCGTTAGAAGAGGCTGCCCAGGCAAGTTGCAGAGTCTCCTCTGGAGAGATTCGAAACCTGCCTGGATGCAATCATGGGCAATCTGCTGTGGGTGACCCTGCTTTAGCAGGGGAACTGGACTAGGTGATTTCCAGAGGTCCCTTCCAAACCCCACCGTGTTTTGTTTCTGTATCCTTGCCTCACCACCCAGCTCTGGCCAGCACAGCATTTTCTCATCAGCTTCCCACAGCCACCCTGGGCAGCAGCATGAATCCTGCAGTGCCAGCTGTTCCCCAGGCCAGCCGTGGCTTCCCTTGGTGCATGCAGTCACCTGGCCTGAGCGCTGCCAGCCCTCTGATTCTTACCCACTTCCAAGTTCCTCTGGTGTCATTGAGCTGAAAACGAAGTTTGCTCTGAACAGGTGAACCATGCTGGGTTTAGGTACTGCTGTAGGCTGCTTTAGGAGATACTCATTTTGGTAAAACATAAACCCATCACTGGGGCTGCAGATCTGGGGAAAATCTAAGACTTCTACAATATCATAGAAAGTTCTTTCTAAAATCTGAGATAATTTAAACATGGCAATGGTACATTCATTGTTAGGTGTCGGGTTTTTTGGTTGGTTTGGATAAGCAATGCTTAGTTTTCAGAGTCGTGCAGGAAGATGCTTTTCAAGGGATTTATTAAGTAAATATCTTTAATATCAGCAGTTGAAAAATCCAGTGTGGAAGGCCCTGCAAAAATAACAATAAAGAAATCCAAAGCTATAAAAGCTTATGGTGAGAATTTAAATGCAGAAAGAGCTGCTGTTTCCTTGGGAGTTGAGGTATACAAACTCCTCCATGGCTGTGCGTCCCCACAATAGTGGTGTGAAGAATTAGCGCTCGCTGCAGTGTGCAAACTGAACCCGCCAAGCACTGAGGCAGCTATTCATCTATACCCAGGAGCTAAATATGACAATGTTAGCATTTTTCATTTCCCTGACGTTACCATTAATAAAGCAATGATCCAAAAGAAGCTTTGCTGAGTCTGTTCTTTATGCTTCCATCACTCACGACTAGATAATTTCACACAGGATCGTTTTTAAATTAAATGACGATAAAAGCGCTCTGCTGTCCTGTGTTCACTAGTTCATAGAAGTCTATCAAGTCATTAATGTGTCATGACAAACTGCTAGTTGGATACAAGAGTAATTAATTATTTGCATAAATAACAGGTTGAACTTCGTGCTTTGAACCACAATGACATCTTGGAACCTTTCAGAGTTCGTGGGTGGGGTGAAGGCTGAGCCAGGCGTCTGTGCCATGGCTTCCGCACGCGTGTCCAACAGTCGGGAGCTTGTCTGGAGTTTGGATGCTTTTTGTGTTCCTAAGTTCTTCATTAATGGCTGTTTCAAGAAAGCATCTGATCATTGGAGATTTCAATGAACAATTATACAGATTTTCATAATCACCATTAATCACCACATATTTTTCAAGATAATTACAGCAATTATTATTTAGATTCCTCTTTTATGTGCGCATTGTTGAAAAGAACAAGTGCTTATTACACGGGGTAGTGTAGAGAACTATGGGCTGAAGTTCTTTGTCATCCAGAAACTCATTATGTTAGCTGATGCTGCCTGTGAAAGTTCGTCAGCGTGGTTAAATTAGGGTAGCATTGGCAGGTCTGATTATTTAAATCTGGTAGCTTTGCTAAAAATATAGTTATTCAAGAAAGATGAATTACTAATTTGACAACTGAGATTTAGTTGGAGTCTACAGCACAGAAGGCAGCATCTATCATGTGCTTAGAGGAGGATGACAGTACTTTTTCAGATGAAAGAGAATTTCTGAGTGAGCTAACAAGTTGTATTTATAGAGTGTGGGTTTGTGGCCTGCCCTTTAAAGGCTGAGAGCAAAGTCTGAGTGAATTGTAATGAAGCGGTCACTGTCGTCCTGAGCTGACTAAGGGGCGGCTCTGGTGCCTTCTTGTATGCCCTTCACTGGAGGATCTGGCCTCCTCCTGGCTGTTATAGGGGAGTCATGGGAATGCCACCCTTTAAGGTTGGTTTAAGCATCATTGGTTGGAAGGGACCGCCAAAGATTCTGGCTGCTGGCTTCTTCATCTCTTTTATCTAGTTGTGACTGAGCTAATTGGGTGTGACCCTCAGGGAGGCAGTTCCTGGGAGGCAGCAAACAGGCATTGGAAACATTTTTCTTTTTTCCTTCTTGAAATTCCTTTTTAGTTTGTTCCAGTTTAAGGGAAAGCAGCACAGGCACCTCTCTGACCTGTTGCAGATGCTGGGGGTGCAGTTGCACAGGGAGAACCTGCAGCCTCCTGGGTTCAGCCAGGCCTTGGTGCCACAGCTGTCTTAGCCCTGCAGCAGATGAGGCTTTGCAGGCAAGTGGTAATTCCCAGTGTAGAGGTGGGGGCCACAGTCAGCTGAGGTCCTGCTGGCTCCACTGATCACTGGGCAGGGAAGAGCAGCTCTGCCTGCCTGCATAGGGAGGCTTGAAGTGAAACATACAAGGCACAAATGTCGTATAGGTCTTCTAAAATATTTTAAAGTTTCAACCTTTTAAAGGTGTTAAAACCTGTGTGGATCGGTGCATGAGCTCTCTTGTGTGGAGGTATGAGTAATGCTTATGGTGGTGGTGGTAATGCTGTGAAAATGGGACCTTGCCCACCTTTTCTGTTCTGAATTGGAGCTTGTGTCTCAAGAGTCCCCACCAACTGCCTGCAGCCCCAGACAGCTCCCACCAGCAGGCTGTTGCTGGGTCCCTGAGCTGTGGGGTGAGGGGGTGAAGGCTGCACCCTCTAGTGCTGGGGAGGTCAGGTGAGAAGGGGTGAAGGCTGCACCCTTCAGCACTAGAAAAGCCAGGGTAGAGGGAGCAGCCGGCTGGGGCAGCCTGGTGCATTATTTCCCTAAAGTTTCCTGGATTGGTGGGTGTTTAAATTCTCATGACTCCCAGTGCCTGGCTGTGAAAGGAGCTGCTGAATGAGCGAGCTGTTTTCTGATTTCTGCCTTGAATGTATTTTCCCAGCAGCTGAGTGACGGGCCTGACACGCTGGCTCCTGTGCACGCTCCTGCGCTTTGGGAGCGCAGCATTAATAACACACTTCCATGCATCATGCCATTTTTAAGCATGATCGTTATGATAAAGGGCATATACTTAATTACAGGCCTGCTTAATTACAGCTCTGTTGAAGCTCGTTTGTTTAGGAGAGTGCTAATTGTGCTGCTGAGCCTTTGGCACACCCTGCTTTCATCTGCTGCTTTGCTCTGCAGTTTTGAGCTTTGGGAGGGCTGAAGCTCGCAAGGACGGACAGAGGGATGGATGGAGGCAGGGGCTGCCGGGGAGGGCGCACACTCATCACAGCTTAGTCTTTAAATTACTTTACAAAAGCCAGTGTGTGACTGATCAAAGCAGGTTTCTGTCGGGATAACAAATGCAGATGGTCTTTCAGGTTCAAAACTTCCTGGATTTGGTGATGCTGCTTTTCATCTGTTTCCTTTTGTTTCATGTAGCGCTGCCACATAGCACCTTTGATAATGAAATTACTCCAGCAGAGGGGGTTCTTAAAGTCAAAATACACAAAGCAAATGTAAAATGCAAAGAGTTCTTAAATAACCCTCGTTAAATCATGAACGTGGTAACTCGCTGGTGCTGCTGGAAGTTACCAACAGCAAGCAGGGAAAGGTGTAGATGCTCTGTGTAAGAAAACGCTCTTTGAGGATTACTCGAGGGCATTTCAGGGATTAAATTTGCTCTAGTTTGAAGTTCTTATTTATTTCAGAGCTGAAATTTAAAGACTTAACATGTTAAAGATGGAACTGTAATGAAGTGGATGCATTAGAAATGTGCTCTTTTCAGTCTGGTGTGGAAATTGCTGAGTTACATGTTTTAAAAGTGTCTCCCTTGTACCGACATATCTTATGAGAGATACAAGTCACCTGAACCAGACATGTTCCTCAGAAACCAGTGAGCTGCTCAGATAGTTCTGTGTGGTAAATAGATGTCTGTCCTCTAAAACTGTGTGTGTTTTCAGTTTCAAATACTGTCCTGTTTTGGCAGCTGAACCAAATTGGAAGACTCAAAATTGAGACCATGAAATTGTATGTGGATAGAGAGGGAGGGTTCATTGAATTCCTGATTCAGTGGGGACTAACCCAGCTGTGTCTCGAACAGAGAGACACCACTGGCAGGTTAGAGGGAGGAAAAGGCTGGCAATAACCCCTGCAAGCTATCAATCATGTGTCAATGCCATGAATACTTGATCTGTCACTGGGAATGTGTGAAGTTGCACGTCAGAAGTCAGCTGGAAATGTGACATGTCTGCTTGTTCTGTCCCTTTCAGCAATGGATGGAGTGCCTTTCATGATTTCAGAGAAGTTTACCTGTGCTCCTGAAGGGGTGAGTTGCCTTGCTTGTTATCCCAGTGTCTGAAATTCATCTTTTGGTGGAGAGTGATCACAAAACATCCACACAAATTACCTGCTTCTGGGAGCTTTTCTTTTGTGGAGCCTAATATATACTCAGTGCTTGAGCTGACTGAGGTGAGATTGCACAGTATTTTCCATGGGGTGGGAATGACTTTTGCCAGGTCACTTCTAAAGCTGAACTGTCCTGGGAGTTGGATGTTTCTCACCATCAGAAATACAGTAGTGGAGTCAGTTCTGCAGCTTCCCTCTTGTGCCCCAGAAACTCAGAGCAATTGTAAATGGTGTTGAGCACTTCAGTGCTAGCAGCTGTCATGGCAGAGGGTCTTCCAGAGCTACTCAGTCTTGGTGGGTGCTGGTGGTTATGCAGATAGAGCATGAGTGGCTGTAGCTGACTGTGGGTAGTGGGACTGCCAAGGCTGCACTGGCCAAAGTCCAGTTTGGTGGGGAGGCTGTGTCCTCAT
The DNA here is from genome assembly GCA_033816785.1 of Picus viridis. NCBI lineage: Eukaryota > Metazoa > Chordata > Aves > Piciformes > Picidae > Picus > Picus viridis. The sequence continues at coordinate 8,188,163 of CM066596.1, read as the reverse complement.
GTTTGCCAGTTCCAGCCAGGAAAGTTTGCAGAGGCAGCTGTGTCCTAATGACACCACAGGTGGACCTCAGCTGGGTTCCAAGGAGCAGCAGTAGGGATGGAAGAATGATTTTAGGATTCCAGTTGCCCTCTGGCCTGGGAGATTGTCTGAGTCAGAGTGACTCCAGTGCAGCAGCAGACAGAGCAGGCTGGGTTACTTTCACATACAGCACATTTCTAAGCCTATTCACTCCTGGAGCAGAGTCCAGCTTGGTGTGCCTGTGCTGCCAGCTGTGTGGCTCCAGCTCAGCGTGCCTGTGCTGCTAACAGCACAGCTCCTGCCTGGCAGTGGGGCAAGCTCAGAAGGGCACCACATCCTGCCTGCTCAGCATTCAGTGCTGCAGTGCCAACAGCCTGGGCACGGCAGGTTTGCTCAACTGAAATTAGAAACCGCAGTACCGATACAGAATGACCTTTGAGCACTGCTGCACCAGTTCTGATTTAAGTTGGTGATCCAGAGCTCAAAAGCTCAGCATCCTGTTACCAGTTCTCTCAGCCAGCCAATCCTAAGCCAATATCTGTTTGAAAACCAGTTTACAAGAAGCTGTTCAGGCAAACACCAAGCCATCAGGTGTATCTGATCTTTCACATTGTGCTCCCACTTTGTGCTTTCTTCTTCCTGCTGACACAACCTCAGTGTGTAGCCGGATGTGGTTTTTCACAACCATTGCTTTCAGACAGTGTTGTTTATGGGCCGTTATTCCCAGAAAGCTGAGTCCCTGCTGCGAGGACAAATGCAGAGAGATTAGGTCGTGCTAATCCTCCCCTCAGATCCTTTAGACACCATTGCCACCATATGGTCAGTTTGGTCAGAGCTTTCCACAGCCCGTGCTGTAGCTGTATGAAATCCATAGGGTGTTAGTGCATTCCCATAACAGCCATCCTGCAGCAGGGAGGTGGCTAAAGACCTACCTTGGCACAGTGACACTGAGGTGAGTGTCAGCTGTCCTCACTTAGGGATAAAGGCCGTAAGAGCTGCTATGCCTAACCTGCTTCTGCTTCTTCATTCCTGTGGTGGACTGAGAAACAGGATTCCGTACGTGTTTACAGATGGTGTCTCTTAATTTCTGGTGATAGAGCATTTGCCAACTTTAAACAAAAAATTTCCAAACCAAGACATGCCTCAATTTGACAATTCTCTTGCTTGCTTGTTTGTTTGTTTCCAGATGCAGCCAGTTGATCTCTTGGGCATCACAATCAAAACCCTTGCAGAAATTGAAAAGGAAGTAAGTAGCCAGCCAGGCACTAAGCAAAAGTGTTGTGAGAGCTGTGTCCACCTCGTTGTGAGATCCCTTCCTATACGGAAAAGGCCTCTCTTGTTTCTGCCAAGTTACTGGTGGTGGATAAAAATAAATGAGTCAAACAGTCAGCTTAGAATTAGGGTGTTCACTGTGATCTGTGCAGGGTGAGGACACTTTAGGCGTTGAATCTGATAACAAAGTCTGCTGCCCTTGTTTAATTCTAGAGGTCTTCCTTATTTAACCTTTCTTACTTCTTAACAAACCATGTCACAGCAGGACGCTGTGCTTTGTGTCTCATTGACTAATCAATGCCCGGTACGCTGATTTATCGCTTCATTTTGATGGTACTGGTGACTTGTCACCAAGAAAACTGGACTGCACTTTCAGTGAGTCTGAGGCTTCCAGGAGCTCAAGGAGGAGACAGCCATCAAACTGAGAGTGATTGTGTGTTCCCAGAGAAGCATTTTGGCAAATGCGTGGTGCCAAGGAGTCACCTGCTTTGCAAGGGCTGCATTTCAGCGGAAGTCAAATCAGGAGGAAAATTGTCTCAACAGCATGTGTATGTTCAGGCACCATCCGTCACAAACATCTTCTGTGTCACTAACATCACCTCTTGTGCTAACCAACTGAGTCAAAGGCAGAGAGTAAGAAGATGGCATAGCAAAACTTCCAGACTCTTCATGGCTTCTCCACTTTTTGATTCCAGTTGTGAGTCCAGTTTCCTAAATCCATCCTCTTCTCCTACCTCGAAGTTTTTCCTGAGTATGAAGAGAAGGTGGATGGTTGCCAGGGAAGCTACAGCAGTAACTCTGAAGACGATGCCTGTCAAGGGCAATTGCTAGCAGAAACACCCATTGGCTTGGGCACCGCACTCCTGTCATGTGGCACATGTGCCATTTGGCCCTTTCACAAGGGCCATGTGTGCTGGGGGCCAGGAGTGCTCAGGGCTGGGGGCCCCCACAGGTGCCTACCTCCTTCCAACCTGCCCTCACCAGGAGCTGGCTGCAAGACAGCAGGTCCTTTTGCTGAAGGGGAAGCAAAGTGGTGTTGGATATGCATGTGCAAGAGAAGTCTGGGCAGCTCAGGGTGCTGCCAGGAGGTGTGGGCTGTGTGGGCCTGCCCTGTGCTCTGCACAGGCCCGCAAAGCACAGGCACATGGACACTGGAGTTGTTTCTGTGGCCTTGGGAGGTGAGGTTGATACCTGTCAGCTCTCCCTCACACCCTTGTGTTCTGTTATAGGCTGTGTGTGTTTCAGAGTAATGAAAAGTATAATTATGCAGCCCATATTCCTTGATGAAGCATCTTGTCTGCACATAGATAGCTATGCATATAAATATTGTGAATTTCTGCATGGCTTTATTTCCCTTGCAAGCAATAGCAACATTACAGCAAAGCTTCCGGATTTCCAAAGCAGCAAGAACATTTTCCCTGGAGCTGGATGCCTTGCAAAAAATATTCCCAAAGAATTCCAAGAGTTATTGTCCTCTGTTGTCAGATTTGTGGATTTATGCACCCATCCTCCAAGCTGCAAGACGAGGATGAATGAAAGTACTTCACCCTTTCAGGAAAACTGATGAAAGTAGATGCAAATCCTGTACTGCGTGCTTGGGCGGCACCTGAAGTCACGTCTCACACAGCAGGACTGGAGTAGTGTATGAAGAAGTGGGATGTGAAGAGGCATTGATGCTCAGTGGGCAAAGGCAGATTTAAGCTGAGGGCACCCTTTGCCCATCGCTGTTTGAGTGAATGTGGGACAGAAAGGAGCACAAGCCCTGGCAGCACGGCTGCTGCTCTTCCTGTGAGGCTGCATAGGTTTGTCCCAGCTGCTCCTGCTGTCCTGGCTAGGGAATGTCACTGAGCTGGTGTGTTGGCAGGTGAGCCAGACGGTGTGCAGCGAGGAGTGGTGCAGGTGGTGGCAAAGGCACTGGCACCCTTCACAGCTCTGGTGGTGGTGGTAATGCATGCTGTTGTGCCACGTGGCTGTTGGCAGCACTGTCAGGCATCAGGCTAGCGTGGGCCCGCTGCACTCGCGGGGCACTGGCAGAGCGCACCCCGGCCTCACTTCAGCTTGGCATTGAGCAGAGAGTCTGGAGAGAGTCTAATTAGTAAAGCGAGCATCTAATATTAATCATTCCTTTTAAACTGACAAGGAAGGCAGTTCATTTAACCACTTAATTGCTACAAGTTTTCATGGGCTGCTCTTTGCAAATATATTTAATGAAGAAGTTGTAAATCTAAAAGAGCTTAAAATTTTAATTTTATACAGAAATATTTTTCCTTGTTCTCATGTTTGTAGTCAATTCTCCAGAGTGTAGTCACATGAAATGTTCTTTAAATGAACATATTTGCTAACTGGCATGATTTCAGTTTTTAAAACATTGGTTCCAGCAATTAGGCATTTTTTTCAGTTCCCAAATGACTAGAGAAATTCGTCTTGATTATAATTGCTCTTAGCCACGCATATCTAATTTGTGTCTTTTTAAGTGTTAATTAGTAAACAGTTTGAGCTGACATCTTTATGTGTTTGTGTGTTGAAAAATGAGGCTTATTGCTTATTTAGCTCGGGGCTGGTACTGCTGGCTGTGACATCATGACATTGAGGTAAAATTAATGGAGACGTGTTTGCCAATTAAAGGGCAGACTGGAAGAGGAGGAGGGCTCCGAAACACCTTCTGCGCAGCCTACCCCGGATGCTTAGGTTCGGATCTATTGTCGTTGGTCGCACCGGCGTTTCCGCGGCTGTTTCGGGGCCCGCCCCGGTTCATCCCGCCGGGAGGGGGGAGGGGCCCGCGCCGCGGTCCCCGGGCGCCCCCTGCCGGCCCCACGCAGCCTTCGCGTCCCCCAGCCTGATTTAGGTCGCCCCTCTGCCCGGCGACTGGGAGTGGGGAACAGTTCCGTGTGTGAGGGAGGAGCTGGGCCACTCGCGGCGTTGGTGGCCTCGCTTGCGTGGTTGCAGGACATGGTGAACCGGCACCCATAGGAGGTTTTGGTGCTGGGGCAAGGAAGACCCAGCCCATGTCTGGGTCCATGGGAGCTGGCTGGAGGAGCAAAGAATCAAGGAAACTGAGTCATTTTCGTTTGAAGAGGCTCTAAAGATCATCAAGTCCAACAATTAGACGGATATTGCAAAGTCACTACTAAACCATGTCCCTTGGCACCATGTCTGCACAGCTTTTAAAGCCCTCCAGGGATTAGGACTCCACCACTGCTCTTGGCAGCGGGACTGGTGTATCTCTCCACATGCAACCATCATGCAGCTCCACAGCAGCCCTGGCACAGTCGCCCTGGCACAACCAACCCATCCAGCACTGGTAGCTCTGTCCCTGTGCACATGGTGGGATTCAGGTGCCAGCAAAGTCACTCAGTTCACAGGACCACCTCACCAGCTATGTGTCCTGAGCACCAGGCTGGCTGGTGAGGAGTGGTGGTGAATGAACCTGGCCCAAAGGAGCAGGGGACAACCCAGGAGCCACAAATGGGATACTGGGAAACCTGACGAGGATGGTCTGTATCTAGAGACACCATGGCAGGTGTGCCTGGGCTGTGTGCTTCTCCTGCCCTGGCACATTGCTCTCCACTGCCCATAACGGGAGAGCCACAATGGTTCTCAGCCTCTCCAGAGAGTGCTACAGCAACGTCCAGGGTGGCCGGAGGCTGTCATGGTGTGGCCCATGGCGTGCCACGAGATGGCACTGCTACGGCACACTCCATATACTGTGGTATCCAGGCCATCATGGCTGTGGCCAGCAAGTGGCGGGGATGTCTCAGCTGTAGGAAAGTCCTTCAGCCGCAACAGCAGCATCCAGCCAGCTGCAGTGACATCTCTGCGGTGCAGGGACATATTTAGGAATTTCTACTCACCTTGCTAAGAACCACACATAATTATGGTTATATATGTATATATATACTAGCTTGGGTACATGAGGCCTGCAAAGGGGAATTGGGATGAGTGTGGTCATGTTTGTGTTAATGCTGGGAGGGCGAATCCTACCCCTGGGATGGGTACTGATGTGGGATTGGGTGGTGCTGGCAGGATCATTTACCACATTGCAGTGTGGGGACAGGGGGACAAAATTACAGCTCAAGGTGCTGCCCGGTCCAGTTCTTACCTCATTCTTGTGCTTCCTGTATTGTCAACAGGCTGGGGAGTGTTGGCTGTGTGCCTTGGCCTGTCTGCCATCAGGCAGTGCCCCATGATTCCCTCTGTCTTGCTTTTCCCCACAGTATGAGTACAGCTTCCGGACGGAGCAGAGCGCGGCAGCCCGCCTGCCACCCAGCCCCACCCGGTGCCCGCCAGTCCCCCGTCCTGAGAGGGGCCCCTGGCACCGGAGCAGGCCTGTGCGTGCATACTACTGAGCGGGTGCGGGACATGGCACTGGGGCCATCCCAGCAGACCTCCACGCCTTTGGCCATCACTGCCCGCCCTGCACTGCACCACCTCTTCCTGCACACGCTGCTCCTTGTGTTGGGACTGTGCAACCCTTCGGCAGCTGCTCCCACCCACCCTTCTTTGCCATTCTGGAGCCTCTCCACGTGAGTACAGGACTGGGAGCCCTGACAGCAGCCCCTCGGTCATCCCCACTTCGTAACCTCTGCTGCAGGACAGTTGCGAAAAACGGAGCTGTAACAAACTGCTGCCAACAGCAAACCCTGGGCTTGTGAACCATCAAGAAATGATCTGCAGTAAGCCCTAAAAGTAACCATCCATATCTTTTGCTCTTCTTTAATCTTCAAACCCCTGGGCATTCTGCCTGTGCTGACATGGAACTCATGGGAAACCCCTGTAGCTCAGTCTGGTGAGCAGCACTGAGCTATAGCGGATGCCCCATCGGCCTCCAGCAAGGTCTGGACACACAGCAGCTCTGCAATGGGCTCATCTGCCTCTACTGAGGTCTGGGCACACAGCAGCTCTGCTGTGGTCAGGATCCACCCCAGGCTGGGATCAGTTGCTTTTGCTGTTGGCCAGTGAAGCTGAGATACCTTGCTCAGGCCTGCCTTGGGCTCTGTTCCCAGATGCTGGCAAGGTGAAGGAGCACAGAGAGCACAAATTGCACTGCAGCTCCTGAGATCGAGCACCTCTGTACTGCACAGGGTGTCTGTGAGGACCTGGAGCAACAAACACCCTTTCTTTCTTTCCGGGCTGGATGCTGGCAGTGGCCCAGGCTGAGCCCAGCAGGGCCCCACCGACCCTTGGCCAAGCTGCCTGTAAAGCAGGGGCTCTGCTAACAACATGGATGCTGTCTCCTGCCCATCACTTTGGACAATTTTCTAATACTTGCCCTGCTAGCTGCTAAGACAAGAGATGTGCCTGTTCCCTCGTGTACTCACGAGGACGCACTGAACTCTGACGTAGCGCAGGATGAGAGTGGGATGCATTAAACCCTGACCTCAGCCTCCTTGTGATCACTGACCTGAGCTCACTCCTGAGTCAAATGCATGTCTTGGAGAAGTCTGTTGCTGTAATAAGTTATTTAGAAGTGCCCATCTGACTCCATGCTGCTTTTTCAAGTGTCTGCTGTAGAACAAAGCTACATCATGGCAGCAAAATGGCAATTCTTAAGGAAGGGTTGAAACCTACAACGTTTTGTATTGTAAAATACTGATTACCTAACCCTATTGAAATGCAATTGCCATAGTAACAAATAACAGTATTGTTGCTCTCAGTCTGGGTCCTGCATGGGCCCTGACCTGCTTTGCACTGCTTTTGATTGATCTTGTGTTTTCTAGTTGGACGGAATGGTGACTTAACAGTAGGTTTTGTACTGTCAGCTTGTATTTTTTATTTGTACATATGTAAAAATATTCTTTTTTTGTCCAAAGATTCATTTCTGGTTTTAAGGCACCATACCATATTGTTGGGATAATGAGCACAAAACACCATAACATTTGGGACAGACCAATTCCAAGGCCTTTCCTTCAACTTCTTCCAATCAGGTAAACCGTTTTCCGAAGCTGAAAAGCAAGGCTGCATGATTGGAAAGCAGAGGCCAGTTTGGTTGCAGATCTGTTATATTTGGGCAAAAGGATTAAAGTTCATCTATTCACACCAGCTCTGGAGGGTCAGGTGACCCCCTGGAAGTGCTCATTTACTGGGAGGTTGCAGCACTGGTTTTAGTTCTTATTTCTCCTGCAGGAAAGCAAAGCCAGACCTCACTGCCAAGCTTCACAAAGCCTAGATTGATGATGCCGACATCAACAAATGAACATACCATGGCAGCCTGGTCATTTGGCTCAGGTTCACTTGAAGTTCAAATCCACTCCATGCTGTAGTGCTATGCCCATCTCATCCATCTTTTGTCTTTCTATTTTTCTGCTTGTAATTTGTTCTGTAGTTTTTTGTGGCATCCGTTTATAGCTTCTCCTGTGGCCGAGCAGGCACTGTAGGTGGGTAGAAGCTATCTGCAGCACTGTGTTCCTCATCACTTTGGGATGGAGGAGCTGTAGAGAGCTGACCTTCCTTGTTACTGGTAGTGGAGGAGTGAGGGCTGCAGGCTGGTGCAGGATCTGCAGGGCTCCAGGCTCAATTCCTGCTGCTGGGAGATGGGCAGGTGACTTTCAGGAGCCTATCCTTGAGCTGCATCTCTCTGTGCTGAGAGCAGGGCTACAGGGCTTCCTGAGGAGCATGTTTAGGTAGCTGCTGGGTGGTTCAGCGGGGCCCTTCCTGGGTATGCCTCAGAAAAGTGGGTGCTTGGCTTTGCGTCCCTTCCCTGAGATTTGGCTTGGAGAGCATCAGTAGATAAAATTGGTGCTTTAATATTTATGGCAACAGTTATGTTTGTTCAGCCTTCTTAAAGGTAGTGAGCTCAGCTTTTCTCTTCAGTGACCTACAAGAAAACACTGGATGGCTCAAAATGCTGACAGGACATGCAGCTGGGACAGGCAGCTAAGAAAGCTTCAGGGTATGTTTGTATAGTTGGTTCTTAGTGTTCCCTCTTTTACACTGAGCCAGCAAAGCTGCTTCAGGGGTACATCTGCAGAGAAACTGGAGAGGTTAGTTTGACCTTCACAGCATGTTTCTGAGGTGTGGCACTGCAAGAGTACCCTGTACCAAAAGCACAAACAGTACAAGTGCAGTTCTTCGGTATCAATGTGAAAAAGGTGTTCTGGGCAAAGAGCTACAGCAAATGAGAGCCACCTGAGCTCTCAGACCTGCCACTGAAGACTGGAAAACTGGGCATTTCCAGAGGAAGGGAGCTCAAAGCCAGTGCTTGGAAGCACAGCAGGGCATGTGGTGCAGAGCAGTTGACTGTATGTCATCTTCTCAGCCCACTAGAGATAGGAAGCTTTGTTAATTACACCTCTGAATTCCTAAGCTCTTGGGCATCATCATTTCCACAGACAGGTTTTATTTGCTGTTCTGTAGCTTTTATATTCACAGCAGTTTAGTACAAGGTTGGGCTTTGCATCCCCACAGCAAATCCCCTCACTGGCACATGCCATAGCCAATGTCAGCATCTCTCTACATCTTACTCACTCCCAGTCCAAAAGGCAGCTGTGGTAGCATTGGCCCAGGCAAAATAAAAATTCAGGCAGGCTGACATTGATGTTGTTTGGCTGTGGAGAAAACTTCTGGAGCAAAAGGGAGGGGCTGAGTCAATGGAAAGCAGCAGAGGTGGATTTGCGGAGCTTTACCGGATGTGCTTGGCTACCTTGCCTCTATTTCTAGGACAAATCTAGTCTCTAAGTAGCTTAATCTTGTGTCTGATGAGAAATTAGTTTGCCAAATAATGGTGTGTCTGCAGCAGAGCCAGAAAAGCAGCAGTGGGGGCTTTGCTTACTGTAAAATACACTGTCTGACGTGAATTAGTAGTGACACGCTGCCTCCTGGGCTCCTCACGGCAAGGAGCAGGTAGTGTGCCGAGATGACTCATGGGCCATGCAGGCCTGGCTGTGCTGTCTAATGTGTTAACAATGGAAAGGCAAGAAATTAGTCCAGAAAGTAATGTAGAGTGTGAACTTTGTGATAAAACTCAAGTGTGGACAGTCGTAGCAGGTGCCTTCCCAGAGGGAGCATCTTGTAGCTGTAGTTACATAGAAATAAACTTTGTCAGACTTTTTTCCTTTGGCTGTCTGGGAGTTTGCCCCTGTGGTGTTCGTAGCAGAGGATCTCCCCCCAGGAGCCTCCTGTGTAGTGCCAGGTTGTTGCTAGTCTGTAGCTTTGGGCTTGTTTGGTTTCACACCCACCCCTGCCCCCACCGGTTTCCTGAGCTCTCCAGACTGACCCCACGCACCACAGAGCCTGAAGAATCCCAACATGGACATGTGCCAGCTGGATGCTGGTGCAAGGGCATGTGTCCGTGGCTCTGGACACCTCCTCAGTGAGGCCCTAAAAATCCCCTCGTGGGAGGGGAGAACAGGATAAGATGCCTTTGGAGCTGGCTTGGCCCCACATTGGCCTTCACCTCCCCACTGCCCTCAGACAACATGGAGTCTGTCTCCCCAGGTCTGCCCTCCAGCCAGGTGGCAGCGGGCACATCACGCAGGTGCTTGGCAGAGCCAGTGCCACTGCTGCTGAAGGGCAGGCAGGTCTGGCTGCATTCAGATAATTACCTCAGCCTTCGAGCCTTGGCGGACAGACAGGAACCGCCCCCGGCAGCGGGACAGCCGAGCGGTGTCGGCCTCGGTTACCCTGAGCTCTAAACCTCTGGCAGCCTGGCAGCAGGGAGGGTGCTCCTCTGCTCGGGAGAAAGCTCAGTAAGGTGCTGCTCGATTCATTCAACACAGGGAAACCAAACAGTTGGGATATTCTGGGTCGTTTGTTGTGAAATTATTTCCTAACAGCGAGAGTTGTCGATGTCATCGTGCAAATGGAAGAGAGAAATCATTTATGCAGTTGCAAAGTGTTTTTTTGATAAGATGCTATGCATTTTTGTTGGGTTATTGAAAGTGAATTTACTGTGCATTAATCTTATTGAATGTTACTACATTTTATATTTATTTTAGGTGGCCCTCCTGTATTTTACAAAGGGAAGTTTCATTGTGTGATAACTTAGTCTGTATTCTTAATATAATTTGATAAATAAAACTTGTTTTAATCAGTTTATTCTCTGTTCTTTGCATTTTTAAATTGGAGATTTAAGAAGCTTAAACCCCCACAGCTCTGATTTGCAGGAGTGGAAAGGGGCATCCCTTGGGACCAGCTGCTCTTTTCTTCTGCACCATTGTTGGATTGAATTCTTCGGATTCCAAACCTGGATGTTTCATACTTTTAAATCATCAGGAGGAAAGAAACAAATGAGTGCTTGTTCCAAACTATTCTGAACCCCTGTGTAGCAGTTTTAGTTGTGGCACCTGGAACTGCTTCTGTTTCTTGATGGAGATTACAGGTTTGCTTGGTCCAGGTAATGCTTAGAGTGGGCTTGGGTTCAGTGGGCATTGGGCTGTGCACCCTAACGAATGGTCATTAGGGAATGAGAATGGTAATGGGGTCAGCATTGCATACTGTAAGCATATAAAGCTGGATTTGAGTGTTCCTCACTTCCCAGCTCTTGTCTGCTTTGGGCAGAAAGTATCAAATCATCATGCATGTCAGTCCCTGGACTGGAGAATCTCAGTAAGGAACAGGGTTTGCAAGCTTTCCTGTGAGAGAGACACAAGGTGGCTTCTCCTCTGCCCCAGCTCCGCAGATGGTGTTCCTCCAAGGAGGAAGTGGTGAACAGCAGTGACTGCCTGTAGCACTGGCCGCTCTCCCAACTGACGATCTGAAGGGTCAGCTTCAGTGGTGACAGCATGATCCCCTTGGCAGTAATTTGCTTTTGTTTGTGGGGTTTTGTCCTTGGAAACAAGATATTAAAAAATAATTATAAAATCAGTCCAAAATGTCTCTCTCAGAAGGTGTGCCGCAAAGTCACAGCACAGAAGTCAAAACAGATCAACAAAAGTGTTTTCTTGAGTGTAAGTGACCACACTTGACATCTGCACTGCCACAGAGCCTGTGTCCCAAAGACATGTGGCATTAAATGTGTCACTACAGTAGATGACAGCAACACCGGTAGAACAACTTGTTTATCCTCTGTGTAAAGAGTAACAACTTCAGTCACTCATAATTATCAGCTGCAAAGTTTGCATTGTGTGTAATTATGAGGAGGTCAAGTTAAAGTCATGGAGTCTGGGAACACCAGAGCAGGCTGGACTAGACAGCACAGGTTTCTTTGAAGGGATTGTCTCAACATGTGAGCAGTTGTGCATGGCTGGTCCTTCCCCAGCCATTCTGCACAGTTGTGTGTCTCCATGCCAGGGACACCAGTGCCACCTCAGCTCAGCGCAGCCAGAACAGCAATGAACTGCTGCAGCCCCATGCAGCAGGTGACAGCAGCGTGCAGTGTGACAGTGGTGTGCAGTGGATTACAGCAGTGTGCAGTGTGGCAGCAGCATGCAGCAGGTGGCAATGGCATGCAGTGTGACAGCAGTGTACAGCTTGCCTGGGGCTGCACAATTGCCTTCCACAGCCCCCTGTCCCCTCAGTCCTTGGCCATTCCCTGCTCCTTCATTGACTTTGCAGCAGGCAGATTTTAGGCAGGGCTCTAGGCCAGAGGCCACCACAGCAGCCACTCCACGCTGCAGAGTTCCAGCTCCAAGCTGATGCACCAGGGATGAAGGCTGCACAGGTCAGGTAGGAGCATTTCTGCAGGTAGAGTGTTGCTCTGCCCAGCTCAGGGCTCCCTGGTCTCATGTTTTTTTACAACTATTACAACCCAAGATTCTGCAGAAGTAAACAAGAGCTTGTAATAGACTCTGAAATGCAGCTTTAGGAGAGGCAGTTTAGGGTGGAAATGGGAGCTACCAGGGAGGTGCTGTGCTTGTGTCCATCTGTCCTGCCTGGGCCTGTTTAGCAGAGCACTCAGGGCTCCACAGGGATGCCACCAGAATGAGTCTTGGCTCCAGAGATGGAAGATGGCACTGGCCAGCTGTGTGGTGCCAGAAGGTGAAGTCCCTTTGGCTACCTCCCAGCAGCAGGAGATGCCTCATTACTGGGCAGGATGGGGCAAAGCCTGGCAAAAGAAGCACCTGGCGCAGGGCCGGTGCTGGCAGCACTCAGCTCCAGGCAGAGCCCATCCTGCTGGGCCTGGGCAGGCAGCTGCAGAGGTCCTGGCTTCGGAGGCTGCCAGGCAGTGTCACTGCCGGCAGGCAAGTGCTGTGTGGCTGGTGGCAGCAAGCCCCTGTGGGGAAAGGGGCCTCTCACCTAGAGAGAAGCTCATACCACACCAGTAAGACTGGAAATTGTTATTCTTTGTGCTGAATTATTCTTCTGAACTTGACCCAGGCTGGTGGTGCACAACATAACCTCTGGCATCTTCTCTCACCCCACCCAATATTTCTGTCTCACTTATTTTGAGTGGGCTTTGAATTAAAGTAGATTAATACCCAAGTTCCTGACGTTCTCTTTAGTCACATGTTTTTATAACCTCTTTTTGAAAGCCAGTACCACTTGTTCTACCAAAAACTGAACAACTGCAACTTGGAGCTGCTGTGGGAGCCGTCACCAGCACCTGATTGAATATCCTGGCTGCAAAGGTGGTGGTGCAGTGGGGATATAAACCAGAGTGGGCCCATCCCATGCCCTGGCTCATGTCCTCTCATGTCAGTGTGCACCAGGCGGGCATGTGAGCTGCCACGGAGCCTTTGCTGAGCAGGTGATGCTGCAAGTGTCAAAGCCACTTCTCCCTGATTAAGTTGTGGCTGCCGGACGTGGGCTCTGCTCTGTGGCACAGGAAACTGCATGGGGCTGCACACCTGCTGCCTGAAGACACAGATGAGCTTCCAGGGATTCCTGCCAGGGAGAATCTGTATCCTCACCCCTTGGTTTTATTTGGGTTTGGACCCAGGACCACTCTCATACTGTATGATCTGCCCTTCCTCCTGCTGCTGATAGCCAGGACTCCTCCCCCTGTGAGGCCTCTGGGATCACCCTGCTGTTGAAATACTCCAGACTTTACTGAAAGCCTGGTATTTCTGCTCAGCTTCTGGTCTTTGCATGTCCTACTTCAGCTGCTCAGAATTTTGGGGGTAATTATTGAATGTTAAAAATCTTCACCAAATCTCTCTGAAAAATCTTCACCGAATTTCATCTGAAAACAGCCCTAATCTAAAAGAGTTGCTGCTACTGGTAGTTATGAGCTAGAAGAGGGTCTCCATCGTTAGGTGCAACAGTGATGCTCAAAGCCTGGGGCATCCTTCTCCCTGCATGCTTCAGGAACATCCCTGTCTGCTCCTCCAGACATCATGTAACTCATCATGTAACTCTGGCTGGATGCGTTTTGCTCACAGAGCAAAGCTGGAGCGTGGGTGTGGTGTTCAAAAGCACAGATTGGTGGAAATTATAAAGACAGAAAGGAAACCCAGAGCCTCACCAATCATGTCCCTCAATGCCATCAGGGGCCAAGGCAGCAACTGAACAGAATTTCCTCTTTTTATGAAAATGCAGATCTCCATCCTTTGAACCATCTTTTCCCCCTCAGCTGGGACTTCAGTTCCTTCTCCTGCATTTGTCCCTCATTGAACAAACTGAATTTAACTTCACCTGCAAAGGGAATTTTGATGCCAAGTGGAGTTTGGCTGGTGCTGAGAGGGGCCAGCACCCCGGCTATCTGCAGGGACCCATCCACCCTGGGCTGCTGCATAAGGTGACACCAGAGCCGGTTTACGTTGCCCATCATTCACAGAATTTGTTTTCGAAGGACAATGTCTAACTTCTGCTGCTGTGCTCAGTGTTCCCGGCAGGAGGAGCGACCGTTTGCCTCCCGGCCATTCCTGCCCCAAGGAAATCCTCCTTTGTCAAAGGGGAAGCAGCAGGCGCAAGGGCTGGTCGGAGCCAGCCGCGGTCCCTGCGGCGCTCGGCGGCTGTGTTCGGCTTTGTGTGTCTGTGGCTTTGGTGGTGGTGTTTGTTTTCTTTTCTCCTCTCCCTCCTACAGCTTTAAAAATTAACTTGCCTGGGGAGTTTCTCAAAATCTTTTCCTTTCTCTGAAATGATGGATAAGCCATGTAACTGATTGTCATGGCCCTGCAGAGGATAAACATCTTCTGCAGTTTAAAATAAAACCTCCTCACTTCTTGGTTAATAAGTGTTGAAAGAAGCATAAATAGAAATAACACAGGATTTCCATGACTAACAAGATGACCACATCAGTGAATGTTGTTTGGGGTTAAAAATGACTCAGCTTTTGCTTCCCCAGGGTAAGAGGTTTTATCCCAGCGCAGGAAAGGCTGCCAGCAGCACTTTGAAGGTCTGGCAAACTCGGCTGTAGCCTGGATTGTGAACTGGGAAGTTGTTTGAATGTGCAGTTTGGGGGGGGGGGGGGGGGATGGGGGGGATGGGAAAAAGAGAGAGAGAGAGAGAAAAAAGAGTCCTAAACTCCACTCCATGTGTGCAGATTTCTCAAAGATAAAGGAGCCCACAGCTTCATCCAGCTTGTGCTGACTTTTTCTTTTCAAAAGCCGTTTCAGATGTTTTCACTTTTCTGCTTGCTTTGTTGAAAGATGTAAAAATTTAAGGCGACCACAAAGTAAACACTTCAGAACTTTCTGTTTTGAAAATTAGTGACATTTTCAAAATCCCTTGAATTCCATTTCTGCACTGTCAGGAACAAAGATTGGGGGGGGAAGTTTGAAAGGAGAGGCTATTTTTTGAGGGTATTTTTTTTTCCCCCGGGCAGGTTTTTGTTTGTTGATAACCTTTCTTTTCATTTTTATTTATTTATTTCCCCCACACACACCCCAAAGAAAACAGATTTATTATTCAGCAGAAACACCAGATAAGTAGATGTCTTGTCAAAATAAAGCAGGTTTTCTTTATTAGAGTGAAATAGTAATGAACTCATCTGCTTCCAATATTTATAAAGAGTAGGGAAGGCCATTAATTCTACTGCTTGTGAATAAAACCAGCTGTGATTTCTTTCCATTTGATGTGTTTTGGTTTTAATATACATTTTTCACAAATAAGTGCAGGGACTTTTTTAATTTTTCCCTTTTTTTTTTTTTTTTTGGGGGGGGGTGGGGAGGGGTTGAAGTGAAAATGTCTCATTCAGAATCTCATAAAGCAGGAAGGCAAAGAGGGGGAAACGAAATGTTTTGTTAGCTAAGTAATTTCTCACCTTGCACAGAGAATAAAATTCATGCCAACTTTAACACATTAGGCGACAGAATTACATGTTCAGCTCTAATGCAATCCATGACATGTAACAAGGCAAATAGAGTATGTTTGGAAGTTTGTTTTCCTTTGGGAATCACACAGTACATTTAACCTAATCTGTCCTGACACTTGAATTATAACATTATGAGCTTCTTCAAGGAAGCAAAACGGTAGATGCCTCGGTTTAAAGCAAAGCAGAAGTTAATAAAACGGGCGATGTGTCAAGGAGAAAAAGCCCAATCAAACCCTAGTGCAATTCTCCAGAGGAACCAGGATCTAGGCTGTTGGGGTTTGGTTTTCCCCACCCCCTACTTCCATGCTGGAAGTCTCATGCCATACTTCTACTGAGGGTGAAATCTGACCTCTAGAATTTTGCTCGATTAAACAGAAAACTGTGAGAATGCCCCAAGTGGGACCACTTTGTAGTTTGACTTGGGAGTGTTGGATCTTAAATTAAACTGAGTATTCATCCAGCTGCTCTGCCAGATTTCATTTTACAGTCTTACCACCTACTTGTATGATGGAGACTGTTCTGTGTTGTAGCTTCCCAAAGCTACATCTGTACCTGTGAAGGAGCTCTCTGACACTCACCTGCTGCTGAAGAAAACAGTCCCAGCCAAACTCATAGAATGGCTTGAGTTGGAACGGGCCTTAAATATCATCTAGTTCCAACCCCCCTGCCATGGGCAGAGACACATTGCACCAGACCAGGTTTCTCAAAGCCTTGTCCAGCCTGGTTTTAAATGCCTCCATGTAATCTTGAGCTACATGCTCACCTGAGTGACTCCCAGAAAGGTTAGCTAGAGTTATGGACTTCAAGGCCCCAAATTAACATCCATCCTTCACTGGCACTGAAGGAGAGGGCTTCTTCCAAAACATACACAAGAGAGTGAAGAAACCTGAACTCCATATGTGCCCTCTCCCAGTGTCCAGAATTCCTGGTGCTTCAGAGCAGGGCAGGTGCTTTACCAGGGAAGGAAAAATAATGCTAGGAGGAGGGAGAGGAGGGATAGAGAGAACTCTGCCCCAGATCCTGGTGCTCTCCGAGGCAATGGAGCTCCCTGGCCAGGGCAGCCCTGCCTGGATCAGGATTCCTGCTCCTGACATTGCCTGCAGCTGCTGCAAAGACTCAAGACAGGTTGGAGGAGGCTGTGTTCTGCTCTTGGGAGGGGTTTCACACCTAGGTAAATCTGTCAGCCTGCCCAGCGCTTTTCTTATAGTTTATAGTTTAAAGTTTAATAATTTTAACTAATCTGGTGTGGAACAGTAAAGATACTGATGGTCCAGAACAGGTTGGGGTTTTTTTGAGCAAATTGGACTGCACTGTCAGCTGGGCAAAGAAACAAAATCTTAGTTTACACTTCAGCAAGTTTTACCAGACAGTTTGCAAGAGCAGGGTGATGTCTTAGATCAGGCCAGGTTCGAGTGGGTTTGTGGCAGGTTTGGAATTGCAGTGGATGTAGAGCTGAACCTCTTCAGGAGGGGACACAGTGCTGCTCAGCACTGCATCCCTCTCCCCCTCCCTCTGCTCTGCCCTTCCTCTGGGAGCACACCAGTGGGCTGTTCCCACGGTCCTGTCGAAGGTTTTGGGATTTGGGTTGTTTGGGTTTGCTGGAAGCTGGGGGAGAGCACCTACAAAGTCACTGAAGTGTCAAGACAACAGGGAGTCTGAGAAGCTGCTGCGCTGCAAGGTCATTTCAGGTCATTTCCCTGCCAGGGAAATGCTCACAGCAGGAGCGTCTGAGCATGGTTGTTCTTCAAAACCCAGGTGAGAAGTCTGTTATTGCTGTTCCCTGTTGTGTGTCCTACAGGAGCACCTGAGGGCCTGAGGATTGGGATGGGTTAGGTAAAAAGCAGAGGGCATGAGATGAACAAGGGGAAGGAAAGGGAACAGCAACAGCAGCTGAGCCACCACTTCTCCAAGCTGCCTGCCCAGTGCTGTACCAGGGATGGCCCAGGCACTGGATGTAATGTGAATGCTACAGCACGATGTGCTGTGTAAGGACCTAATGACAGTGCACCAAGACTTGCTGCTGCATGGGACTCATTTCTCTAATAACATTCTTCTTACCTGTATAAAAACCCCAGGTATAAAATTCTCCGTGGCACAGTGGCAGAGCTGCCTGGTGGCATCCCTGTGGTGGGAGGCTGGTGCAAAGCACCTGCTCACAGCCTGGCTGAGCCACGTGAAGTTGTGATGGATGAGGGAAGAAGTGAATGGGCTCCACAATGATGCACTTCGTACTTCTAACAGGTTCACCACTACCAGGGGGAAATGCATTGGGCCACGCTGTCAGTGAAAACTGAGAAACACAAACCTCCAGGATACGTGAGAATCAGTTTTTCACGAGCACTGGGAGCAGTGGAGGTGGTTTCCTGCTAGTGACTTTTATCTGAATTACACAAAAATTTCCTGCTCTTCCCACCTACACCTAAAACTTTTCCCACAGTCTCCCAGCAGTGACCTGTCGCAGTCAGCAGAAGCTAATGGAACTCAAAGCCCTTAATGCAAACTTTTTGCCTGTTCTAACTCTAAATTCCTTTTTTCTGCCCAAATGCCTACTTATATGAAACTTGTAGGAACTTAATTATCCTTGAGACTTCTCCTCTCGGTGAAATCTGGTTTAAATCAGTAAAGAAAAGAGTTCAAAGTTATTGGGCAGGACAGGCAGACAGACAAGCACACAGGGATCACAGGAACCTTGTTTTCATAGGAAACTAGATTAAAAAAATCCCACAGCAGTTACCAGCCCTTTCGGTGGCACCCCCCCACCTTGGCCTCGAGCAGGGCGATGCTCGGGGCGGGGGCCCGGGGAGCAGCCACGGCAGCCGCGGTTTGGTTTTGCTCTTCGTGAAAAGGGAGGGAGAGAGGAACAAAACCTGCCTCGGCCAGCCGGGGCTCGCTCGGGCGGTGACGATGTGGCAGCAGCGATTCTGCAGCCTGTTTGCTTTGCCCAGCTGGATGCAGATTCATGACATCCCTGTTCTCTTTGGCATGCAAACCTGTACCTAATTTCTTCTGAAAAGGGCCCTGAGGAAGTCAGCAGATGTTATTATTAAAGCATTGAGTATCAGCAGCTCCTGAGATATTGTCAGTCTGTTAATGAGCTGATCAAACCGGGGAAAGCAAGGGGTTTCCCAACTTCTTATTAAGGAAAATAAGACCTCCAAGGTTAAAAGAGTTCTTTTAAACTGCACCAGGTTTATAGGTTGCAAAATGTTCTTTAATCAATTTATTCTTAGAAGGCCCTAACTGTCCAGGCACAGGGGTGGGTGTTATCTTAAATAGGCCCATAAGGAAACACAGCAGCTCTGTCTTGGTGGTGTTTGCTGGTGGTTTTGTTTGCTAAGGTTGCTAAATAGACTTCTTGACAAGGCAGATCTGTGCAGTCCTTGTAATTCTTTTGTGAGTACTTTGTGCAGTCACTGCCAGCAGTTCTGTCCCAAGACTTCTGCTGTTTTGGGGATTATTCTGGTTTGATATTTGAAATATAAACCAATTTTCTACCAATCTATTTGTATTCTCAGTTTGGCAAACCTTAGATCTTAGCTGTTTCCCAAGGCTGCAGCAGACACAAGATGCACAAGTGAGCAAGAAATGACCCCAAATCAGAAGTCTCTCTGCATGTCTCCCGTGCACTACCACCCTCTAAGCCTGTTTCTGTATCCAGGGATGTACTGAAGTACTATTTCCTAGAAGCAATGGCTAATGGGGAATCCATTTAATTGTTTTTTTTTTTCTTAATCTCATATTATCTGGAAGTTTCCTTGGGGTTTTTCAGCTGCAGGGATGTTTAGAATCTGGACAGCGGTGCTAATAAGATTAGAGTAAATTGGTAACAGCTAAAAGTTTAGGAGCTCCATTTATTATTTCTATAGTTCAGCAAAGGAGCATGACATGCCTTAATGGCACCTTATGTCAGAGGAGGCAGGTCCCAGACCTGACTGGGGTAAGCTGAGACAAACCCTTCTCTTGAGCAGCTTCATTATATCCAAAATGCAATCAGGTGAAGAGCTACAGAGTAATGATCAGAAAAAGAAAAAACAGGGAAGTCTCCTTTTAATCCTCCCTGTCTGCTCCTTGGTGCAAGGACAAATGAAACCAAGGAAGCCAATCCTACCAAAGTTCCTGCTGTTTGCCAGCCCTGATCTACCCTCCCCATGGGGCAACTCTCCTCTGTGCTGAGGGCAGGCAGCCTGCCCCATGCCCACGGCCCAGGTGCTCTTCAACACTTCCTCCTTGCTGTGGGTCACTGAGCTTCACATCCATGTCTTGATTTATTTTAGCATAGACATATTTATACCATCTGATAAGCAGTGACTGCCATAAATATGTCTGTGCACTCCCTTTGCTATGCACCAGTGAGGAGGGGGCATGTCGAGATAAATTGACCCTGAAATGTGCATGATTTTAAAGTTGGAGAGCATTGGGTCAGTTTGGTGTCTCTCTGTTGTGGTTCAATTAGTTATTTTGAAAGGCACCTGCTGAACTGTGGCTTCCAGGGAATATTTCTGGCATTACCTGTATTTTTAATCTAATGTGTGTCACCTGGTGAGACTTTATGGACACTAATAAACAAGAAGGCCCTGAACTCTGTCTCACTATTACAACAGCACAATTTTTTCCTGCTTTCCCAACCCTCTGCACCTTCCTCAGTGTCACAGGCAGTGGCAGCAATCTTTGTTGGCACCCAGTACTCTGCAGCACAGACCAAGATGCCCACATACAGCCCTGGAGGGCTTTGTGGCAGGCAGTATCATGGTGGCAGTGCCACTCATGCCCATCCAGACTCCAGCTGCTCCAGCAGGCACAGGAAAACTGGCCTGGAGCCCCTGCCAAGGGCAGAAAGGTCCAACCCTGGCAAAAACCCTCAGGTGAGGCACACAGTTCAGTCAGCAGACCCACTGGAAGGGGAGAAGCTGGGTCAGTACTCACCCTGGGGACCCTTCCTCAGCAGAGAGGGCAGCATCCTCAGGCAGTAAAGACCCAGGTCCACCAGCATTTCTCCATGCCCTGCTCTGAGACTTTCAAGTAACCCACAGACAGCCTTTCTAACCAGAAACACTGCACACATGTTTGTGGTCAGCAAGTGCCCTTTGTCTATCCTGGGTCATTTCTGATGACTTCAAATGATAATGTGTAACAGAGAAATAATAAGCCTGCAAAAAGGCAGTGGGAAAACAATCGCAACCATCTAGAGCTGGGTCTGTTGGTGAAGGAGAATGGAGGGCACTGACACACCATACACCCAGAAGTGCCACTGAAAAGAGTGTGACCACACACAAAGTGAGGCAGCTGCAAAGCTAAACTTTGACCAGCAATAAAAGGTGAGGCCTGGGCCAGAGCTCTGCTCTGAGAAGGTCTTTTTCATTATCTCTTTCAGGTGTGGAGCCAATTAGCAGCCATTAGTAGAATGGCTGTGTTCCAAAGTTCAGGCTGGCTGCATCTTCTCCCAGACTGTGAGTATCAGCTATATTTTTTCATCTTTCAGAGGAAGTTTATAATTAGGCTGGAATTTTTCAGGAAGAGGCAAAAGCTGGGCTGGTTTGGGTTACATTGTTTTGTTAAATCTCAAGAAAAAACTGTTCTTCATTAAGGAATGTGTGGTGGCTTCCGGAGAAAAGGCTGAAGACCTTTCCCTTTTCTAGTGTCCCAAGTCTTGTGCATTTCTAAACTCAGGGAGGTTTTTTTTCCTGTTTAAATATCTAAAGCTTTTCTTTCCTTTTGATGTCACAAAACTTGAACTGGGGTGAGGGTGTAGGCTGCAGGAGGAGAAACCTGGTGAGCCCTGGTCGTGTGGGCCTTGGCCACACGAGCAGTTATAGTGTGCACAGCCAGTGACTGAGTAGCCCAGGAAAGTTTGTCAAGCAATGGTTAGAAGGAGGAGGCTTGCTTCCCAAGGATTGTGGATGGTTGGTTGTCTCTACAAAGGGGGCAGAGCAAGAAATCTCAGTAGGTGCACAGATAAGGTGAAGTGAGCTTTGCTGCTTTAATGTCTGAGAAGTTGGCTGCATTTTCCCTGCTACACAATTGCTTGGTTTGTGCTTGAATTGCATTTGAGTAGTGATGCTTCTGGGTGTCCATGGCCAAATCATTAAACTCTTCAGGTGTGTGTTTTCATTTTGTTTTTCAAAATGTTTAACTTCAGCAGTGTTGCTCCTTCGTATCACCTGGGTGAAAGAGCCATGGTGGTTCTTTAAATAGCAAGAAGCTGGATGAGCAGAAGTCAGTCATTTCCATGTTGTGCTGTGCAAAACAAGCCAAGGAAGGTGGTTCTTCAGACAGCATATCATTATACCATGGAATGGGTTACTACAGGTTGTGATGAGAGGTGGGAGGAAAGAAGTTCAGGGAGGGCTGCTAGACATGGTAACTACCTGTGTCTTGGGAAACTCCTTGGCTGTCCGTGGGATGCACTGCTCTGTTTCGGACATTTGCCTCTGGCCAGTGTCAGAGAGTCTTGGTGAGGCAATTCTTGTTTTGACCTTTCATGGTTGCTTTCGTGGTTTCCATTATGGGTCATAGATTTTTAGATTGGAAAATTTTCCTGCAAGCTTTGCAGAACAGGAGAGAGAAGAAGGAATTGGAAGTATTGGAATATCCTTCCTGTATCTGGCTGGAAGGCAGACCTGGAAATGTGGTGAGGCCATCCTCCCAATTCACCCCATGCCATGGATGTGTGTTTAGAGCTGTCCGTGTACCATAGTGGCTCAAGCAGCAAGTGCATGCTTGGGTTGGGAGGGGACAGCAGGCAATGCTGCCAGTGCTGGACACCTCAGCCAGGGACACTGGGGCAGATGCTGCCATGAAAGCCCTGGTGTGCATGCCCCTTAAATGGTGAAGTGGTAAAGGCTCCAGACATTAATTCATTACAAGACTTTTCACCCAAAAATAAAACTGAGAGGATTAAAGTGGCAATCCTGCACCCATCTGGTAAAACCCATTGCTTCACATGTTGTTGATGGTTGCTTGTATATTGGTTAGGTCACCAAAACCTTAGAAAACACAAAAGCACATCAAGTAACCAAAGAGGACACTAGATCCAGGCCTGTTTCTGTATTCACAGAGCAAGTTTGGAAGAAGGAATTTTTATTACTCAAGCATTAAAAATGTATTAGGATACAGATTCTTTTTTTCTTATCATAATATCAAAAGGAAACTAGTGCAACTTTTGGCAAATTAGAAACAGGCTTGAGTATTAGACTTTACATTGATGGTACTCGGGTATTAATCCATTAAAGTAATCAAAAGAGTTAAATAAGAATCTGAAGGCTGCAATATATATGTCAATGAACAAGCTGTAAAACTTCCTGAAAAGGTGATTTCAAAGCCATATTGCCCAAGCTTGGCAAATTGCATATTTAATTATTTTGTCAGTCCCTCTTTCTACTCTAATCTTTTGGTGAAATACCTTTAGACATATGAAATCAGTTAAGATAATTAGGGTATGATGGAATTAGGTGTTACTTGATTTTTAAGAAAGATACCATCCTCTGCCTTGGTATAAAATGTGTGCAGACCCCAAAAGCTAGACTGTATTGTAATGTTTTCTTTTCTATAAAGATCAAAGGTCTCCAGCCCCTTTCAAGATGTTTGCAGAATTTGTTTCCTAATTATCCCACATTTACTTATTTGTGTGCTGGGACATCAGAGTTAACTCTTTGATTGTAAAGATGAGATGGGACCTTCATCCAGATGACTGCAGGCCAGCAAAAGCCTTGCATCTCTAAATTGGTTTTTAGATTACCTGGCTTCCCTAATTCCAATGTTCTGGCACAGTTTAAGGCATGGCAGATGAGGTGTTGTGTTTGCTTTATTTTAATACCCCCAGTCCTCTACAGCAAAGATTTCTTTTTCCTCAGTAAGAATTTACACCTTCATTAATATCCTTTATAAGTTTATGTACTCTTCATAAGCAATAGTAAACTATTTAGTCTTTGATTTGTCTAGGAGTTGGAACCAAACCTTTATGATCTTTCCATGATGTGTTGCCTGAGTTTCTTCGGCAGAAATTTCTATAAAAGTTTTGAAATTAGAATTTTTTTTTTTTTTTTTGGCTCACTTCATTGACTTTATTCTCCCCCTATCTAGAGAGATATAAAAGACTGACAGGACACACCAGAAATGTGAAAACAGGCTGTAAGGTTTGCAGTTTCAGTTGTGAAGTTACAAAAATAAAGTTGATTAGAATAGCATGAAATCTATAAAATAAAAAATAAAAACGTTTATAGGGGAAGTCTAATATGAAACATTTTTAAACAATGTGTTTTATTTACTTTTTATACATTTCCTTTCTCATATTCTTTTGAACTTTTTTGAATCTTCTCGTATGTTTCCTAATTACATTTGCCTCTACGACTCCTGTCTCTATTTTTTGCCTCGGTACTGAGGGGGCTAACTGGTTTCCTTTGGTTTGTTTTTGGCTTGTTTGTTTAGCTTTTCTTGGGGGGGGGCGGGGAATCGAGATGCTACGTCAAGCTTTTCTGATGGAATATTTGAAACGGCAGCTACTGGGATTCTGAACTTGCCGCTCTTGGGGCAGCCCCATGAGCCGCAGGGTTGGGATAACGAGCGAAGGAAGCGCTCCCGTCTGCTCGGAGCTCCGACGGGCAAAGCCTGGGACCTGGCATCTATAAATCCTCTCTCTTTGAAGATGATCGTTCCTACTATTTGACCCCTTTAAAAAGCAGCTCTGTCAGAGCTACAGGAAGCGCAAGTTGCTGTTCTTGGCCCCGTCCCGCACAGTGCAGCTGCCGACCTCGGCACCTCTGCCCTTCTCCCTGCGTCGAGCCGGGCTGGGGCCGGCAGCATCGCTTTGCTTCGGGACTTGCTCCAGTGCTGGCGGTTTTGTACAAAATCCTGGGGGTGGAGGGGAAAGGCTTGAGCCTGGCAGCCAGCAGAATTTTATTTTTTTTTTTTTTTCCACTAGAAAGCAAAGCAAATTGCTCCTGGTGGCAGCTCCTCGTTTCCACCCCCATGAACTCGCGCCTTGGCCGGGATTTTCCCGGAGAGTGCTCCGGGAAAGCCGCTCTCGGTGCCGTCTGCGTGTTCTCGCCGGCGCTCCGTGTGGGAGAAGATTTATCTGTGAGATGATCTCTGGTGGCTTGTGCCATGGAATTCCCTGTGCCCACTGGAGATACCTGTCCTGTACCTATGGGCAGCGCAGCCCCTGGCACAGCACAGCCTGTGAATGGCTCCTCGAGTGGAAGGAAATATATGGCCACTTCGGGGGCGGGTGGGAACAGTTGCTCAAGTGCTGCCTTTATTCCTTTTAGCATTGAGTCCTACCAGCTTGCTTGTGGTTCGACACACCACACCTGGCCTCAGCACAGGGCACAGCTCAAGCTGAGCAGGGCTCACTTGAAGCCTGTGCGGTGAATTCTGCTGCTCACCGCACTGTCTTTCCAGCTCCTGTCCAAGAGGGACAAGACTGCTTGTCTGTCAGCACCCACTGATTGTGACTCTGGTCCTGGGAGTGATTCTCACCTCTCAGCCAAGCTGGGGACAGCAGGGTCCCCACAGTACCGCTTTGCTCCACCACGCAGCCCACACTACTCGTCCTCTCCCAGGATGAGCCGGGACTGCCAGCACAGGGGTGTACCTCTCAGCTGCCCCCTCCCCAGTCCCCTCACCAACACTGGTGGTTTATCTGGCAAAATGCCTCAAAAACGTGTCTCTTATCTCCCCACTTGGCCTGTCTGAGTTCAAGAGACAGAGCAGAGCTGGCTGGGGTGAGATGGGAGCAGTGCCTGACATGTGTTGGGATGTTAGAATAGCTCTCATGCCTGGCAGTGCCTCATGCTGCTTCCCATGGCTCTGTCCCCAGCACCGCCTGCTGCAGAGGATCCCCAAAACCTCTCAGCATCCCCACAGTGTCCCCTGTATGCTCTCCACAACACCCCCTCCACACCTTCTCCTGCTTCTGCAGCCCCACGCAATCTTTTCTAATGAGCCCTCGTAGATGCCAGGCATATAATTCATCGTCTTTCTCGGACATTTGGTGTTTCGCAGGGGTCAGAGCCGAGGGCTGGCTTGAGCCGAGCCCTCTGTGTGTGCACAGCCCCTTCAGGCTTAATGGGGCTGTGCACGAGTGACTTATGTCTTTAAATGCTTTCCTGATTTTTGCAGTGCTATTTATTTCTTTGCCATCTTAGCTCAGGTGTGAGGTTACTTATTGTTCCTTCCCCCGCCTTTTAAATTCAGAGATTTTCTTCAGAATTCACCATTTCAGTCTTTGCTCTTAATTTTTTTTGCCAACTCTTCCCCCCCCCCATTTATTATTTATTCACCGAAGACTCTAAATTTGTCTCTTTCACTCACTGCAATAGCAATACTGCTCTTAAAACTCACTAATGACTAAATTTACCTTACACACACACACACACGAGGTCAGGATTCATTCTGGCATGTTCATTTGTTGTTATTCTTGACTTCAATGACATCAATAACAGTTTTTACACTATGTGCCCAGTTCAGGAAGGTGCTAGTGAAAAGTAAGATTTGGTGGGTTTTTAGGTGTGCGGGGGGGTTGTTATTGGGGTGGGGGGGTTGTTTGTTTGGTTTTGTTTGTGTTGGGGCTTTTTTGTTGGGAGTTTTGGTGGTGTGGGGTTTATTTTTGTTGTTGTGGTTTGGTTTGTTTGGGTTTGTTTGGTTGTTTTAATTAAACACACACCTAAAATACTTCTCAGATTCTTACAGACTTTTGCTGAGCTTAAATGCTTCAGGCATTAATAACTATTTCAGGTGATGCTTTGGATTGCAAGTGTATATCCCTCTGTTAGGGCTATGCAAAACATTTCAGTTCCTAACCTCACAGGCAGTTATAGTTTTTAAAAATCCCCAAATCTGAAGTGACAAAGCATTTGGGGTGTTTTAGTGATAGCCCTGCTAAAGGACAAAACGCTCTCCTATGTGTTTGGGTAAAAATGGCAACTGAAGTCGGGGTTTGAAGCTTTTGAAAAAGTTTCCCCCGTGTTTCGCTGAGGGCTGCATCGGTGATTATCGCAGCCCAGAGCACCTTGTTGCTGGTACCCTGCAGGCAGCAGAACCTGGGCAGTTTTGGACCAAGGTGCTTGTTTCAATCTCATCTCAAAAATCTCTAATCTGAGCTACTCGAGGTTTCCAGAACATTTCTTTGGCTTCTAACTGTAAATTTGCCGTGGTATCCCTTTACTGGGAAATTGTACTCAGGGCGGGGGGGGGGCGGAGGGCAGAGGGCAGGGGAAGGAAATCTGCAGAGGTTTTACCGAAGAACTTGTGTAAATTCTGGACTTTGTAACTAACCTCAGAAATTCCTCAAAGTCACAAACTCTGTAGCATTGCCTCCAGTGATGACACACAACATTAACTCCTCGGTTTTCTGCGAATGTTGCCCTTGGACATCCCTCCCACCTTCCCCCGGGTAGGAGGGGGAGCAGCCCTTTGCTCGCAGGTATTGCAAGCGTCCTAACAGAGCACGGAGCGTTGGCAAAGCAACTGCTTGAAAAACAAAGAGCTTCAGCACATTTACTCGACGCTGCTGCTAGGTGGGGATTGTCTTGAAAGGCAATGCTTTCATTGCCGTTAATTAGCGTGACGAGCTAAATAGCCACCTTCAAGCATCCGTGGAAAACCAGAGATACAGCTTTGTTCAAGTGGTTCTTTTTTTTGTTTGGTTGGGTTTTTTAAACCCAGTCAATGATTCAAAATAGTTAAACATATCCAAAATAAAACTTCTAAGGCAAATCTACCCTCGCTGAAATATCTAAGGTATGGCATTACTGCAAAGGATTTTGTTAAACTTTCTTTCTACTTGGTTCTAAGCGAATTCAAGAAATAATAATCCCGTGAATAGTCCAACCCGGAGAACTTCCTACACAAGATAAAAGGACAATCTACCATGCATTATTTTCCCCTGTTCTTTAAAGTGTAATTATAATTCGTGCTGCAATTTTAGCCAAAGCAGCAACAAATATATTTTGAATATACAATAAATTCACCCGGTATTTATTTGTTAAGCTGGCTAAACACAACTGTAAAAATCCAAGCATTTACCTTGCTGTGATTAGAGGCAGCAGACGCCCTAGAAGGGGAGGCTCGGTGATGGTCTATGCGCAGTTGAGGAGAAGCCCGTGGAGGATTAGGGTGTGTTAAGTCTCTCTTCAGACAGGTGCACAAACACTTCCCCCTTTTAGGTGCTACCTGCTCTTTACTGGACGTTTATTACAAGTCAATGCAATTTCACAAAGCACCTGCATGCAATAAAAACCTATTACATGTGTGAGGCCTTAAGGAAATTAACGGTTCCTCCCTAGGGATGCATATTTTGTTAAGATGTTTATTACAGATGAAGTGGTCCTGGGGTAAAACATTAACAAGTTGTAGAGTGATAAAAGGAATTTTATCATTTCTCAGTGACATAAATAGGAAGAAACCTTTAACTAAATCTATAAAATTCCTGTTTCCTAATGAATTTGCTTTAACTATTTATTAACGGGATGAACTTGCTTAGGCCACGATTTGGTTTTCTTCTTCATCACCCCACCCCTGCCCTCCTAAAAATCCCAAGCAGGAGCAGTCCAGGGTATTGTCTGTTGACTCATGTGAGCCCTGGTACTCCAAAAAAAAGAGAAACCTTATCTCAGTATCAGGTTGTTTTGGTGTTTTTTAACATCATTAGTTTTACCCTTATGACTTTAAGGCAGAGTCATAAAACTCAGCTCACTCTTGTAATACTGAATTTTAGAATTAAATGCAACCTTTAAATTCTGTATTATTATTATTATATTCTAACTCATAGCACTTAAATTGTATGTTAGAATTCAGGGTTCAGTCCAGCAATTTATTTTTGGTTACCATTGCAAATGCAAATTCTTTTTTTAACACCATATTAACCAGGTTTGCTGTGCACCATTATTAGAGATGAAAGCACAGAATACTGGCTTTGGACTAAGAATGCTCAATCTAATTGAATTATATGAATGTAGTTAAATGTCTACTTCAGAAAGGCTATATTCACTTTCAAGATTAGTTACTCCAAGAGTTAATGGGCTATTTAAACAACATAGTCCAAGAGCCAAACACAGGTGGGCTGTGTTAATAACTTTATTTAAACCGTTTTTTCCCCTTTTGAGAGGCACAAGCCATCCATTAATGCATTCATTAGAGTTTATGGCATAGTTCTGCTTTTCTCCTAATGACACTATCCAGACTCAAACTTGCTCAGCTAATTTAGCCCAGCTGCCCTTTGCCTCTCAGCAACAGGTCCCTTGTTCTTCGGCCGTACATGCTGAAGTGTCATGATGATTAGTTTTTGGTCACTGCCGCCCTTTGCAATATTGTTTTGGGTATTCTCTGCATCAAAATTTACTTTGTCTTCAGAACTTTTGCTGGAAAGCTTGTGTGAAGCAGCCGTTGGAAAGAGCATGGCAGCACAGAGGCATCGCCACGCTTGCTGCAGCCCTCGCATTCCAATGTGATTGAACATCGTGGTTTATTACTTTACCCTGACCAAACAAGCTCACAGGTTTTAATATCCAGCTCTGCTGACGGTATTTGTGGCAGTTCCTTGCAACTGCGGCATCTCAGCTTTGCTTTGACTTTTGAGTTCTAAATCCGATCCAAAAATGCCTTTTACTGATGTCATTACAGTTGTAAAACATGTAACTGAGGACAGAAGTGCCTGTTTCTTCCAGTAGCTACAATGGGGGTAACCTGTATGTGCTTAGTAACGAATTCCCCGGGTACTAATGAACATCACAATGAATAAGAATGACCAATGCATCACCCTGATATTAAGAGCCAGGCTGGGTTAGACTCTGCGCCATCAGCTGCCGGCACTTGTCGGGGTTTACTCTGGAATGTCTTCTTCTGGGTCAGTTTGGGTTTGTATGTCTGATGTTCCTGGGAGTTCTGTGTTAGCTGTTGGTTTTCAGTCTGAAACACCACCTCTGCCCTGTACAAACAGTGAGGGCTGTCTTGACCACCGTGAAATCCTGGACTAGCCCCACTGCTGTGCAGGGAGGATCACGGTGACATGGAACTCAAACAGCCACGGGGATGAGTGTTCATAGACGCTCTCTAACAGATGTATTTGGAGGGAATAACAGCTTAGAACACCTCTATACCTAGAGATAAGTAATGTAACTTCAGTGGGAGTACAGTGTGCTGCAGATATAACATGTGTTTCTACTTTCTCCTGTGTCAACTGTATGAATAATTTATACTGATTCCCACTGCAGAATCTCTGTGCTGGCAGACCACAGCACTAAGGCGTTCCCTTGTAAAGTGGCATACATGCTTCTACCACTTTATAGTACTTGTAATTATATACCTTGCCTTTTAGATCATTTTGTGCAGTAGCTGCTGTGTGGCGAGTTCTGCCCAGTCACTGCTGCACTTTGCAGGTCCAGCTTGGTACCTGCAGTCAAGGCTGGGATAGGCTGGAGATGAGCTCTGGCCAGACAGACCACTCTCTGGCCAGATAGCCACTGCCAAGAGGTGTTAAGCCTTCTTGAAGTTCATCTTATCTTGTGTCACAGGCAGCATATGGCTTCTTCCCAAAGCAGAAGTGTTCTTTGACCATGCAATAGCCTCCCAAGAGGAAGAGGAACAGTTTCATATACCTTGGTGACTATATACTTGTGCCAGGCTCAGTGAGACATCACTCAAGCATGAGGATACATGCAAGAAGTTGTCTACAAGCAATACATGAGGGAAGGACACTAACGTTTGTGCTGTGGTGAAGGAGGGAGGATACTGTTTGCATCTGACTTTGTTCCTGATAACTAAAGCTAAAGGCCAATGTGGAAGAATAGAGACCAAATGTGTGCCAGGTCCCCTCGAGTCTTCTGCTTATGTTGTTGCACCAAATAGCTCTTCTGAGACAGCTGAGTACCTGAATGCCAAGCATTTCCTGCCATGAATAAGTTTTAAATGGCTGGTGGAAGAAGGCCTGCACAGAGTAAGGGAGAGCAGGAATGTGGCATTCAAGAACGCTGTGAACGCCAAAGAGCTGCATACTGGTAGTCCCAGCACCGCCCATGCATCTCCAGGAAGCCTGGGCCTCAGGCTGCTTTGGTGCCTTGGTACCTGGACCCTCTGCATTTACTCAGTGCTTACTACAGCTGGGCCACCATGGAACCTTTGCAGGGCCTAAAGCTCTCCTGCAAGTTGTGTCCTGATTCCCAGAGTGATACAGGGTGGTGCTCTGTGTCGGTAACACATCTTGCAGTTCATCACAGGGCTGCCTCTGAGGCTGTGGAAGCAACAGAGAGAGGAGAGGCAAGATTTGAAGCTACATAAATCTCCCTGTGTGCTGCTCGCATATCACAACCTGCAAACCTGCTGGAAGGAAACTTCACCTTAAACACAAATGAATGGAACATTTTCCAAGCAACTTTATCTTGGGTGGTCTTTTTCCTTTGATTTTTTTCTTTTTTTAACAATTTTAATGTATTAATTTTTGTCCTGCAGAGTTGTTTGGTGCTGCTTGTACTCACTTGGAATTCGGGATTCATGATGAGCAAATGTGTTCTGGTGTTTGTACATCCTTTTCATCTTCTCTGCCCCCATCTAGAGCTTGCCCCTGCTCAGAGCAGAGAACTTCTGCTGTCTGTAGGAGTGAACACTGCTGAAGCAGCTCTGCTGTTGCTCTCGTGAGAGATGACACACTGCAGGCCCATCTGCACCTCCACACAGAGCAAGCCAGCTCTGGGTGCAGATGACAGCTCCTTGTGTATCCCAGCAAGCAGGGAAAGGCTTGTAGGACCTCCCAGCAGTGCTGGGACAAGAAGGGAATGCTACAATGGGTCTAGCACAGGATTTTTTGCAGTTGTACTCGTTTCGTCCTTGCACTGGACCCTGAACATCAGATCAGCCCTGAGCAGTGGCAAATGCCAGCCTTGAGTGTGGCCATCACTTGTGTTATTTGAGGTAAAGGTCCTGTTCTCACTGAGGCACAGCCAAGTGGGAGAAACAAATGTTGGGACTGGTTTGGGACCCAAAAGCTCTCTGTCCTGCAGCAGTCTGCACTGGTGTGCTGCCCGTGGCAGTGTCTGACAGGAGTTGCTCATTTCTGCGCTGATCAGCTCCTTGAACAAATAATCACTGCAGTTACAGTTCAGAAACACCTCCCTCCAAGGAGGTTTGCAGGGACACTTGAGGACTGAGAGGTGGTCCTTCATCCAAAAAGCCTTTGGATGCCTTTGCTGCAGCTCTCCTCTGCTCTGGAAGGGCAACTGCAGCAAGAGATAATTTTTCATTATGGACAAGAGAATTATGAGGTACAAACAAGCACGCACAAGAAGATTAATAAATTACTCGGGATTAGCTTCAGTGATGGGAATATCTGCTGTGTGCAGCACTGGCCTGGCAGGACAGACAGGTTCCTGTGCAGTGTTTGTCACAGATCAGAAACACTAGCCCTTTGACAGATGCCACGTAGATCTTCATTTCCAAATTCACCCATCTGAGAAACATCTGTGTGCTTAGGCTGGCAAATCTCAAGGAATGCTCTGCCAAGCAGTCCGCTTCCGCTTTTAGAGCTCCGTAATCCTCACTGGGGACTCCTCCCCTGAAAAGAACAGAAGTGTGTGCACCTCTTCAGGGAAACTGCATAGGTCCAGGAGAAGTCTGCGAGGAAAAGATTCATGGCATGATCAAAAAGCACCCAGGCCTTTTACAGACAGGGCTCAATAGGTGCTTTAAACAGTTATAAATAACAGCAAGGAGGAAGGGAACAGATTAAAGAGCCAAGTGCTGTGCTCTGCACTGTGCTAGTCTAGGCACAGCCGTGATGTTTGCTTGCTGCTCTTGCACAGCAAGATGGCCCCAGCACCTCAGCAGATAAGTCACCCAGCACCAGAGGCTGATGGGGCCATGTAGATGTCCCTGTCGGTCACACCAAATCAGGGGGCTACAGGGCTTGGCTTAGGCCTCTGCTATTTAGAGACTGCAGGATTTTCCCTGGAAATCCACTGCTAAGTGAGCTCTTGGAGCAAGCATTGAGTTAGCCCCAAGTTTCCATCAGTGCTTTTGGTTAGGAAGGTAATTACGCAGCTCTGCAGGACACACAGATAAAGACAAACATGTCAGCAGAGTGCCTAGCAGCAGCTTAGATGTGTGTAAGCAGAGGTGGGAGATGGAGGCTTCGCTGTGCTTGCCAGGGAAGTGAGTTATTTAACAACAGGAACATTTTCCAAGCTGCTTCTAATATTGGCACGTAGCGTTTTTGGAGTCTGAAAGATCTTCTTGGACCCTAATTCCCAGTGGTGCTCCAACACCGCAGCCGTTGTGCAAGCACACTGAGATAGTGGTTGGACTGGGGGTGTTTGCTGTTCCCAAATAGCAATGGTAGCTCTCAACATCCACCTCTCTCCTGCAGCGGTGGATCTCTGGCTCTCAGAGCAGGGGCTGACTCCATACCTGCTCCAGTCCCTGGGGGCTGCAGGCAGTCCCTGGGGGCTGCAGG
The DNA here is from genome assembly GCA_033816785.1 of Picus viridis. Lineage (NCBI taxonomy): Eukaryota > Metazoa > Chordata > Aves > Piciformes > Picidae > Picus > Picus viridis. Next base: position 8,155,305 of record CM066596.1, on the reverse strand, counting down.
CAGTCCCTGGGAGCTGCAGAGATATGGCGCTCACAGGGCAGAGGTGTGAGTGAAGATGCTGGTATTGCTTGCTGCATGCTCTAGAGCAGGTCTGTGACCATTCCCAGTGTCCCTGCTCTTCTGTCTCTCCTTTGCAGCCTGTGGGTGGATTCCCCCAGTGCCATATCTCTTTGCGTGTGTGCCTCCAACCTTTTTGGAGTCACCAGCTCCTGTGCTAGTTAAGAAACAAGGCCATTTCCCCAGGGGCTTTTGAATTTGGAGCAATTCTGGGAAGTCTCTGGATTTTCCATACACAATCTGCAGCAGTCACTAGGGGGGGGATTTTTGTGCTTTTGGTTTTTGTTTTATTTTGAGAGAAACCTTTGGAGAAGTATTAATAGCCTAGGGGCTGCCCCAATTTTTTCCATTTGTGCAGGCAAAAGAATATTGATGGGGAGGGGCAGAGACACCCACAGCACCCTCAGGGCTAAAGATCTTTCATAGGAAATTGTTGTTTTCAGACAGATGAAAGCAGATCCCTTTCATTTTTCATAAGTGCACGTAAGGAAAAAAGAAGAAAGTGCTGTTCAGGTGTGCTAATGTTATCCTCTCGAATTCAGGCTCTGTCTTGGTGGAGCTTGCTCTCAACTAGTCCAAAAATGAGAGGTTGGAAAAGAATAGCAGAAGTGGCTTGTTTTCAAAGAAGTACCCCCTGAAAATGGGTCCCAGCAAGTTGAAGGCACAACAGGGCTTTTGGCTGTCTTGACAGGGAGAGGCGACACAGTGACAGGCCGTAGTGGGGTTGGAGAGAGGGGTTGCATGGCTCCAGTTTACCCAGTGTTGCCTCATGCAGCCAGCTAGGGCTGTAACCAGGCTGGGGCCGTGGCCCCTCGCCCACCCTTCTGCCCCAGCAGCCTTTGGCCTGGGCTGTTTTGCCACAGCACCAGGGGAAACCGCACCTAATCCCCTGCCCACATCTGTGCATCTACTGTATGGTCTTTTCCCCCCACCCCACCCCTCCTGCCAACAAGGAAGGCAGTGTGTTTTCTTAACATTTGAGGGCATGATTTATAAACAACCATTAATGCGCCTTTTAACCTCTTTTTTTCATTGTTTAAATTTCAAATTTTTTGGATGCAAACTCCTTAAATCAGTTCAATATGCTCTGAAGGGCTTTGCTAGAATTCGAGTTTGAATTGCTTCCAAATGGAAACACTTACACCACACACACCAAAAGCAGAAAAAAACCAGGAGGCACGTCAGTGATTTTAATTGACTCTCCACTGTGCATGTACTTCTAAATAATTGAAGTGTTTCCAATACTTATAGATGCCTCAATTTGGCAGCAATTTGGGTATAGGCATTAAAAAAAAAAAAATAGGGGGAGGGAAGAAAAAAAGAAGAAAAAGCAAGAATCTAGAAGTATTATACGTAAGGCTTCACAAGGGATTCACTCTGGATTTAATTGGGATTCCTGTAAAGCTATGCAGAACTTTGGCAATGGAACTGGAAACCAGGTGAGCTCCTGGTGAAGCTGTGTGAGTTTTGGTTATGGCCTGAGTGGCTTTGAGGTTTTGGATGGAAACCAGGCGAAATTCACTGATTTCACCTGATCCTTCTTTTCAGTTTGGGGTTTATTTTTAGCTTGATGCACAAAACCACACTGGAGGGCTCTGGATTTCCCCATTTGGGGGCCTTTTTGAATGAGGCAGATTGAAAACCAGTTGTTTAAAGATTGGGCTGTTCCTCCCTGGAGGACCTGTGATGTTCTCCGCTGGCTCCAGCTGCCCTGGGATTGGTTTCTGCACTATGTTACAACAGACTGATGATGTATTTCTTCTCTGTCATGTGCCAGCTTAGTGCAGGCTTGATCTCTGGTTGCAGACAAGAAAAAAAGTCATCAAGAGAACGGAAAATTCACACCTAAACACCATAAAACTACAAGATTTGCTCTCCTGAAGTTTTACTGAAGTGAATTCCTCTTAATCCATCTAATATAAAATTTCATAGGTGTTATTTTTACAGTTGCAATACCTCTGGAGTAAGTGAGACAAGGTATCTCCTGCAAAAGCTGCTTTTGTGTGCGGTAGAGGTGCTCATCTAGTGCCGCCCCAGCAGGATAGGTCTCTGATCTCCTTGTCTGGGCTGGACAAGCTGCTGTCCCTTCCATCTTCTTTCCGGAGAGGCACCTTCCCCACTAAAATTTCCTGTGTTGGGTTTTAACATAGGAAACTTCTTGGACATGGCTTCGTTGTTCATGTTTGAACCCCAACAGCTTTTAAATATCCATTTTCCTATCAGACAGGCTGGTTCTGATGTTTCTTCTCACTGGGCTGGCAGAAGCTGCTGTTAGGGCTGCAGCGTGGCCCTGCTTGGGGTGGGAGGGATGGCAAACAGGTCAGTTCTCAGCTGTGTGGCCATGCCCAGCATAACCAGGCAGTCATAGCAAGCTGGGGACAGTGGTACAGAGCCAGCAGGGAGTAATCGGCTCCATGCAGGGGCAGCCATGAAGCTACCAGAGCAAATACCCCAAACTGTGCTTCCCTGGTAGCTTAAGTGTTTTGGTTACATACCAGCAGGATTTGACATGCATCTCACTTTTTTTTTCCTGCTTGTGTTTATTAGATATTCCTCTGACCTTTCTTATTGTCCCTGAAGAAGGAAGCTGTGGTTTAGTAGTGCAAACACTGCGAGCACGCTAAAGAAATGCCAAAAACATTCAAAACACATGTATGATCCTGTGTTAGTTTAGGCTCAGTCTGAAACCTGTTGGGATGCTGCTCAGGGCACTATCTGGGTCTATGTGTAATCTTCTCACATTTTATTCCTGTGCACTCTGTTTAATGAAAACCACCTGAAGCCCTCGTGCCCAAGGTTGGGGAGATGGATTCATTGCCGAGGCGATGCTCCCCTTGGGTTTCTCCTCCCAAAGCCCAGCTCCTCACTACCTATCAGGAGCAGCAGGTGTTGGACATAGTGTGGTCATTGTGCTTCCCCACAAACCCCCTGTGAGCTGTTTGGGTTTGGTAGCTGGAGGCACAGAAGAGCCCAGCTGCCCCTGCTGTGGTGTGACCAGGGACATGGGTGCAGCCTGGCTGCAAACCCCAGTGCTGGGCCTCTCCTTAGGGCCATTATAATGGCACCCACAGCATGAGGGGCAGCTCTGTGGGCATCCTGGCTTTCCTTTCATTCTGTTTTCATTCATTTGTCATCACAGACACAGGCATGGGCCAACCCAGCCAATGCCAGCAGCAGGTGCTGGAGTTTGCCCAAACAACGTTGCCAATTCTGTGATAATAGTCCCTGTTCATGATGCCTTATTTACTGCTATCATGAGACCAGCTACAGCTCTTTAAGTCTGAGTGAGTGAAACTGAGGGGGAAAAGATGTCAAGACCCCAGGCCAAGTGGCAAAGAAGGAGCTCCCAGGGTGCATCTCCTGCACTGAGGTCAGTAAGGCAGTGGCTGAGACACCCAGGCTGCTGCTCACTTCCCAGGGGCTCCCAGCCCAGAGTAAGGGGCTCCCCAAGGCTGTGAGGCAGGCAGGACCAGCAATGGTGAGGAGTGGGCAGCAAAGCATCCCTGGAGACAGTATGAATCTGTCCCTGTGTGAAAGACTTCATAAAGAAGTGTAACCCTTCAAGCTACACTTGACACTGTGAAACAGCACTAAAAATACAGTGTATGGCTTCCTTTTTCATGGGCATAGCCAGAAAGGTTTCAATATTCACAGAGGCACTGAATCCCTGGTCTCTGAGGATCTGAACTTACGCTCATAGATTTGGATAAGGAAGCAAAAGGAGTCAGGGATTTTTCAGATCTGAAGGTGGGAAAGTTATCCACAGAGTTAAGTAGGAAGGAAATGCTACTTTGAAGCTTCGTTGTGAGCAAATACAGTTCTAGGCTAGATTGCAGTTTGTTCCTGACAATGCTGACCATTTCTGTGTTATTCCTTCATTTTAAAAGGCTGCTTTTATTTTACTATATCTGTTCCTTTGATTTTTAAGAAACCTCAGATATGAAATCCAGATTCCAGGACAAATTCTGCCTGTCTCAACTATTTAATATCACTTTCCTCCACCACCCCTCCCCCCCCCCCAAGTTTCTAGTATGAATAAAATAAGCTAAGTTTGGCTTTTGTGTTTGCTGCATAGAACCATACAAACCTTAGCAGCACAATAATTTCCCTATCATCTTATTGCAGCACATCTCCTCAACTGAGTTTAGCATCCCACAACTAGGCTGTTCAGATTTCAGACAGACCAGGGCCATCAGAACCCAAATGACCAGGCAGCAAAAGGGACTTCACCCACCACAACAGACTGAACATTTTCTTTCTCAGATACAGCGTGTCTGTTATTCTGACAGCATGTATTGTCCATTTCTAAAGTATCTGTTGTCTGCAGAGGGGTGTGTATAAAGAAAGGCATCCTCTGGATTCTGCCATCTTTCCTTTCTAGTGAAGAGAGGACACTACCCATGCTGCACCCCAGCAGAACATACACAGATGTATATTTTCCAAACCAAAGTCCAAAACATCACCTGCTCCTGCAGCAATCAGTTCATCAGGTTTCACGATGCTTTGGCACGAGTTGTACAATCTTTTCATGTCCGCAAACCAAGCAATCAGAAAAGCATGTGGGCAGGGAAGCTCATCCCCTGGCATGCAAACTATGCACACAGGGGGAAGATGCAGAGGAAAAAGAAAAAAGCTGGAATTTCCAGTGCCTGCGAGTCATACCGCCCAGAGCACATCTCGCAGGATGAGTGCTCTAATGAAGCACAGAGCAGGCCGCCTCACTTTCTGGGGTCCGGGCAGTAACCCTATCCTCCGACCTTAACATTGGCTGCACAGCATCATCTGAGGCCACATCATCAGGGCGTCCACAGCAGAAAAAAATTGAGGGGTTTGTTCCTTCTGTTTCCTGTTGTTCCCATTAATTTGGTGCATGTCCTTTCTCCCCAGCCTCAACATCAGGCCCTAACGAGGTCTAGGGTTACTGAAGGGCACGGTTCAATTCGGTTGGAGCAGCATCAACTAAAGATGCTAACCTCTGCCATCTGGCAAGGCAAACTGTACATAAATAAAGTCAAACTTTCTTTCAAGCTTCAGAAGGGAATCACGTGAAGCCTGAGAGTACCCTGCAGTGCGAGTGTGCAGAAAGCTGTGGTTCTGCAAGCCTCCCACCCCACTGGAGGCATCCCATGGTCCTAAGCTCTCCCAGGCAGAGTGGGAGGCAGCAGAGGGGCTGCCCAAAACTTTTGGTGGCCCAGCTGCTGGTCATGCCCTCAGTGATTTGCCTATTCCTTGTTACTGCCCAAGATACCAAGTAGCTTTTTCCTACAATTTGATTGCCTTCATCCTTCTTCCTGTGCCCTGAGCTTCAAGAACAGAGGAGCAGTCCAGATTTGGCCAGGCATTAATAGATACTAAAGCATCTATGCTTTAGCTGTCAACATGTTTCCAACCTGGAATAATTAGGACATATCAAGCATGTTGGAAAGCAGTTGCCCCCCATTGGATTTCCAGCCTGATCTCTGAGCCAAAAGAATCAGAGAAGATGCAGTGATTTGGGGATATGCTTATACAAACCAGTCTCTCCCTTCTTACATGCTGTATACATGGATGTGTTACAAGCACCAGTCTTTCAGCAGACATCTCAGTAAGTGGCCTCCAATGCATAAAATAATTCAATCCTCTTCATCTCCCTGTTAAATCCTTCCTGTATTTTTCTACTTTGTGATATTACCTCTCCTCCTGAGCTGTCCTGCTGGCACTCTTGTAAGATTTGACTGATTGCAGTCTCTCGTGCACATGTGGTAGGACTGGTTGCACACATGTGCCCGTGACCCTGTGTCATGGCCCTGCTTTTCCTTTGCATGGGTGCTGGCTAACTCTGGGAAAGAGGTCCAGAGATGATGGTACAAGCTGTGACCCCAGCAGTCCCCAGGTTCTGAAAGATCCCAGGACTGTGCACTGGGTGCTGTATCTGTTCTCTGTGTGCTCTGTCCATGCACTGCATCAGCCCACGTGAGGCTGTGACACTGGCAGGAGGCTGCTGAGCTGTTGCTGAGGTCATTTTCCAGATTCTGAATAATGGTGCTGGCCAGCGCACCACACAGATGATCAGCTGCAAGAAGCCCCTTTTTGTTTCTTGTTAGATGGTGGAACCAATTATGCAGTCTTGGTACAAGGGTGGATACTCTGGGCAGGGTGGTGGTGGCTTGCAGGTGAAGCACCCTGAGCTCAGGGTCGTCTCCTTCCATCCTCACTTCTGTGCAGCTCGAGATGTACAGAGGAGGATTCAGTCTCTCCCCAGCTCAGCAGCAGTGTTTCTGGAGGTAGCCCATCACTGTTCTCTCAACTTTCAGGTCGTGACAAGAAATACAAGAGTTTTGAGGTTCCTCTGTGTCACACAGACAGGACATTTGTGCTATGTAATTAATTGCCCCCACAGTGCAAATATACAAGAGGAAAAAAATAGTATTAAAGGTGCATAATGCCTGGGAAGCATACACTGTGCTCTGGGCTCTGGGGAGCAGCTTGATTTCCTGAATGCATTTTGAACCTACCACTTCTGACAGATCTCGGTGTTTCCCCAAGCTATTTGCCCATCAGTTACAGGACCCACTTCAAGCCCAAAATAAGGTTACCAATGTTTTCTAGTATTTTTTTATTAACCACCTCCACCATCTTGTAATTTAAAGCACCTGTCCATTTACATTTTCTTTCTGACCTACTAAATAACGCTGCATGATACATACAATGAAACTAATGGCTTTTGGATGATGCTGTTGAAAACTAGCTTATGAAAAGTGAGTTGAATGAACCACACTGCAGGAAATCCTTTTCATACCCCCTGGAAAAGTGAGCTGGAACACCTTTCTGCTTTGGCTTATGGGGCTGAATTCTTAAATAGTTATCACTCACTTTGCACTTGAAAAATGAGGACTGTCTTGTGATTTCTCAGTGTTGTTGGTGTCACTGTGCAGCCCTTCCTGTGGCATTTTGTGAGAAATGCCAGAGGCTTTGCACACCCAGGTGCGTGGCAAAGCCAAGATTACTTGCCACTAAAGACAGCACCATGCAGAGACTATCTGCTGCCTTCTGCTTCACCTACTCTTATTCTTACAAAAATAGAAGGCTTTGGTTTTTTTTTCAAGGAGTAATGAGTAGATTTTCTTCCAGCTAGAGCAAAACCAGCTCTGTGCTTTTACTCCAATTACCACTTTAGTACCTGTGAATCCTTAAAGCACAAGCTTGGCAAGTAGATGAGAAAGGTGCAGGCAGCGTGCCAGGTGGAACAGAACTTTGTTGTGGTGCTCCAGGTATTTTCAAGAGAGGTTTCTGGGGGCTCCTAAAGCTGGGAATGCCAGCACCAGCAAAGGACTCTCCTCCAGGAGGTGTGTGTAGGTAACAGCCCCTCTGAGCAACTGGCCAGCTGTGCTGTGTCCTGTGCTGCCTGCATATTGGGCAGAACTGGCCCAGACCTAGCTCCTGACAGCAAGCAGCAGTGCCAGTGGTGGTAAGATCTCCTTTCTCCAAGCACTGTGCTGAATGGGGTGGCCATGCTAGCCCCGGCCACAAGTGACATAAAATTGTCGAACTGACATGGGGATTTGCAGGCTCATCCTCTTGCAGGTGTTCCTGCACAGGGGACAGCAGCCCTGGGAGCAGCCCCTCCCAGGAGCCACAGGGTATTGCCAAGAGTTTCGAGTGCTGACAAGAGCTCCCACGAGTGCAGCACAGCCCAGAGCTGCTGCGGGGCCAGTGGTGACAGCCTCACTGGTGACCGATTTACAGAGGGTAAAGTCCTTGCTTTCAGAACAAAGTGTGCAAATAAACTGTTACCAACCCAAGAGTGACACAAGGCTTTCGCTGCCTTCAGGCAGCTGTGTTCAGGCTCTGCAGCAGCTTCCCCAGCACAGCAGCAATGGTCAGCACGGAGAGCAAGTCCTCCCTAGAGGGAGCAGCAGCAGCTCCATCGGCTGCCACCGACACACGCTGCTCAGACAGCGCTCAAAGTGCCAACTCCTGTCAGCGGAGGCTGACAGCGGCGGTGAAAAAGCACGAGAAAGGACCTGTTTACAGAATGCTTTCTCTTCATTTTCTGTGCTTCGGCATCACATCTGTAACAGAACTGTCAGAGACTAGGAATGTAAGATGTGGGGGTTTGGGGGAAAAAAAAAAAAACCACAACACAACAACTAATTTTATTATGGAAAATGCCACTTCTGAATGGATTTTTATTATTTCCTTTGGAAGAAAGTTCTAGTAGTTTTGATGTTGTTTCATTTGGACTTTAAATGTCTTTGTACAGTCATAATTTAGTGGGGGGGGGGAATAATGAGTTTATGCTGCAATTATTCTAATGAAGAATTTTTCATTTTGAATAGGGGAAAAAAAATGGTTTGACTGAATTCTACCTGATTCTAAGTGCTATCCAAGAGCTTTGCTAGGAATCAGAGCAAATAGATTAAGACTTTGCAGACAACTCATATAGATCAGACGTAACATGACTTTGTTTTTATATATATATTTATATACACACACATCTTTACAGAAACTTTTCACAGGGGGACTTTTTACTTATTCATGGGAAAATTGGAGAAGCAGAGATTTGATTTCTTCCAATCCTGAGGAGTTTTACTTGGACAGGGAGAGACACTGTGTGCATTTCATTCAATTGGCTGAACCACCTTTCTTTTCATTTTCTTATTTGGTTGCTTTTCTTTGTTGTATCACATGAGAATGAGCAGGAGCAAGGGCACCCCAGTGCCCAGGTAGTATGGCACGATGCCTTCTCTGGCACTGGGAGCACACCACTGGGGTGGCCATGCCCTGGCACCGCACTGTCCTTTAGGGAGAGCATGCTGCTCATCCCACAGTTCCTGCTGCGAAGGGCACAGGAAAAGCTGCTATATTAACTCTCAGTTGTGATTTTTGAGTCTTCTGCTCTCTTCTGCTAGCTTGCCATGTCCTGACTTTGTGTGCATCGCCAGCAGCTTATGAGGGGCCACACATGAGGCCTCTTGCTCCCTTTGTGCTAGCAGCCCCACTGAGTTCCTGGCTAGCTAGCCTCACATCACTCTGGGAGTCAGGAGATGCCAGGATTTCCCTGGAAACTGTCCAATGGAGTTGTAGAGATAGCAGATAGATAACATTTGTCCACTGCCCACAGACGAGCCTTGTAATAACTTCATCCATGTAGGTACTAGATATCATGTTACCCCTGGATCAGCCCTCTACAAGCTCAGGGAGGCTCTCTGGTAGAGTGTCAGAGCCTGATGCCACTAGAAGTGCTGTGACAGCTGGGAGGGAAAGATTACCAGTCATCTGAGATGAGGGAGGCCCTGGAGTCTGGGGTTTGGTTATACATTTAGAAGCTATTCTTAGTAACGGTGTAGGATAACGCTATCCATAGTTAGTTACAGATTGATGCTATGTGGTGTGCTGTGGTGGTGTCTGTGGAGCATTAGTGACATCCACTTTGGAATTAAGTGCAGAATGAAATACAAATAAATAAGCCAGATAGTAAGGTGACCATGCACACTGCCCCATGCAGGAAAGCAGCTAGAAAGGGAAAAGCCTGGAAGAAAAACAATAATCATGAAAGCACAGAGACAAGCCAACATAAGCAGCTCAGATCCTCACCATCAAATTCTCATACTCAAGAAGAGCTCACAGGGCCATAAGGAACACTCCGATCAGCACTGGATAGCATGTGATGGGTTTTTACCTCTTTAAGCAGTATCTTCACACCTCTGAAGGCCCCAGCACAGCCTTGACATGAGTCTCAGGCACCCTGCCTAGCCTCACACGCCATCCCACATGACAAAGCAGACCCTGACACCCAGATCTGGGGGAAATTGAGGACAGGACCAGGGACCCAGGACCAGGGACCCACGGATGGGCACAGCCACGGTCCTAGTTGTGGGGTGCCCCAGGTTCTCATGATGGCAGGAGGAGCACAGGTTTCTGTGCTGTGATCCCAAGAGAAATCTGCTCCAGTTTGGCAGAGCATCTTGTGCTCAGATGATGCCCAGAGTCAGAGGTGCCTGGCAGACACCCACATCCACAGCTGGGGTCACAAAACCAGGGAGTTTCTGGTTTTTCACAGAAAGCCACCGATGGCCAGTCAGGCATCGTTAGCTACATCCTGGCAAGGGCTTGCCACTGGCCTCTGAGATTTGTCACAGGGAGTACGAAAAAGATAGTTCAAGAGCTAGGTAATGATGTGCACCGAGAATTGGAGACTGCAGAGATAAAAGGCAACTAGTAGCAAAGCAAAAAGACTGACACCACTTAAAAGGGCAGGAGAAGTAAAATGGCTAGACACATCATAGCCTTAATAGGAAACACATGAGAGATGTTGATCAGAGAATGCTGGCAAACAGATGAGGCCTCTGGAAAAAAAAAAAAAAAGAAAGAAAGAAAGGAAAAAAAAAAAAGAGGAAACAGAAAACAAGATGGAAAGATAAAATTTCAAAGCAAGCCCTAAATGGGTAGCAGTTCCAGCTAATAGGAAGACCTGTAGCAGTTCTGCCAAGTAGTACACAGGGAAGCTGATGATCATTAACATCTTGATAAATTTATTATCAGACAGTTCTGTCCTGTCATTGACAATTCCTTCCAAGAGACTAGAGGTGGTTTGGTAATGGGAGTAAAAGTAAGTGAATCCCTAAACCAAATGGTCCAACTGGTCCTCATTGTTTACACCTTCATATACTGAACATGCAGGAGTTAACAGAACCACAGGCATGAAAGCAACCACCACCAGAGTCAGGGCCTGCAACCGTGTCACTTTCTTTGATCTTCACCCAGCATCTCCTGCGTCCCACATGGGATTGCCCCTTGGCTTCTGGCAGAGTGAGGAAGAACAGGTCAAGTCTATGCCACAGTTTCCTATCTGCTGCACGGTTTCCACGGAAAGCTCTTTTTAACATCCACCCTGTGAAAATACAGACAATCAGAGCGGCTCCAGCAGCAGGTTCACTGCAGTGAGCTGGACGCACACCCAGGGACCCTGGTACTTGCTGCCCAGAGATGCCAGCTGGGCTCAGGGGCAGGCTCATGCTGGAGAGATACTAGATGTATGCATGCCACTGCTGGCAGGGATTTCTGTAGTGCAAGAGCTGCATCTCTACAAGCCAGCTCAGCAGCAAGGGCAGCCTCTCTCCACACACAGAGCTACTGAACCTACAGAGAGGAGAAAAACTGAATTTCAACAGTCCTGCTTGCTCCTGCCACCACCTGGAGAGCCACTCTTGCATTTCTGCCATCATTTTCTGAAGGATGTGCGGGCTCTAAAGCCATGCTGAAGCTGTTCACCGAGCAAGGAGCCACTAACTTGTAACTCACTGCCGGTAAGGCACAAAATAAAAGTGCAAAAATGTTAGCAAGAGCTGAAGAGCTGACTGTGTGCAGGAGGCAGGTCTGCTCTGCTGCACTCTGCACAGGATACAGCACAGGCAGTGCTCCAGGAAGATTCCTTCAATTGCTTTATGCAGCTTGATATACCTTGATTAGTTATTTTTTTTCCTTAAGTTAATTATTCATGCCTCACACCATGTTTTGCAGAGAGGCTTTGCCACATTTGAAACTAAAAATAATCTTCTTACATTTTTAATCAGGCCTCGTTATGAATGGCAGATGCTTGAAACTGCAGTGAAAATCATCATCAGTTGTATTTTCTGGCTAAATTCCTGCTACACTCAAAGCTTGAGAAAAATCAAACACATTTGACAGCTGGTAGAATGAAAGGAAAGGATAAATCTCATCCCGACAACATACACCATATTTGCCATGAGCTGTTAAAGAAGCATCAGCCTTCACCCAGAATACCATGGCTGCAGTAACAGAGCCCTTAGGTTACTGTGATCTCCTCAGGGAAGGAGAGATTTGCTCTGAGGATGCTGGGTGTGGTGCTGGGTGAGCCTATTGTCCTTGTTTACACCGTAGTGCTTCATCCAGGTGCCATGGCATGGGAGCACAGCTGGGGCAGGCAGGGGTCTGCGTCCCTTAGGAGCACAGCTAGGATGACTAAAGTTCCATGTCCCTTGGGAGCATGGCTGGAACAAGCAGGGGTCTCTGTTCTTTGGGACAGGAAGGGATCTGTGTTCCTCAGCAACGTGTCTGGGGCAGGCAGGGGTCCATGGCCCTCAGGGAGTACAGCTAGGACAGGACAAGGTCTAAGCCCCTTGGCTACTGGGTCCCCCAGCAGAGCCATGGCTATCCCTGGGTGCTTGAGAGCAGCACTCACCACCTATTCCCAAATAAGGCTGGCAGCTATGCTCCAGTGGCATGGAGGTCGTGCAGACATGGAGAGCTCCTGAGCTTCTTGTTAGCTTCTCATTTTGCCACAAGTTTCTCTTGTTGTCTGTAGATAAATGCCTAATAAACATGACCACTTAGAAGGCTTCAAGACCAGAGATGTGTTTCTGTGCTTTCTCCAGCTCCCACATGTGTGAGACAGAAACCACATGAAGCTTCCTGGTTGCAAAGCACAGGCTGGAGCAATGGGGATGGGAAGATGAAGGTGGCCAGGGTAAGGATTGGAGGACTGGGACAGCTGAGGCTATGCTGCAGCACTAAGTCGGGGACAGCATCTGACCCCTGCAGCCCTTCTGTAAACAAGGGGTGATCAATATCACCCTCAATCATGGCACCGAGATGATTTCCCAGTAATTTAAGTACAGAAAGATAAAATTTCAGCTAACTTGTTAACCTGATTGGTGAGCACTAACTCCAGTGTCACATTTGACCCCCAAATAATTGGGGAATTATGATTTGCATTCATTTGCTCTTCACATGTGGGTCAGAGGTCTGCTGTGTGTCCTACAGCATTTGAACAGCTGGTTTGAGGTAGTGGTCGTGCCCTTCGAGTCACTTGGGCTGGTCTCATCACAATGAGTGGACTTGGCAAGGTGACCTACCCCTTCCATCCCACCTGGAGAGCACAGAGCATAGCCTTGGTATTCATTCCTTATCACAACTCAGTTATGGGACTCTCTAAAGTAGTGAACTTTCTGTTGGTACGTACTGTGCTGCATTGCTCGAAGGCTGTCTGCCTGTGAAATTCATTCCTGAAGAGAACAGGGAATAAAAAAAACATGTCTGAAATCAAAATGCACAAGTTACAGAAAACTCTCCAGTTTACTACCAGAGGTTTGCATAATTATTATTTGGGCCTGTTTTCACTTGGTTTCACACTATGCAGATTTACTAGGTTACAATTAAAGACTGGGGTAAAATAGTTCTGCGGATGAGTGACGTACCGTGTTGGTAACACGACGCTCTGTGTCTGTAGCAATTAGTATGTTACAGACTCAGTATTATATTTAGCTGTCTATGGGATGTAATCAACCCCAAATTCCAGCAACTGTCACAACATCTGTCTGCAAAGGGCAACAGGAGTGGCTAACCTTATCTAATTTTAAAATGAGCTACAGCCTCACACTAACAACAACTCCACCTTTTCCGAGTAGAAGGTATTTTATTTACCCAAGCAATGAGCACTGCTGAGCTTCAGATAGGGTTAGAAGATGTGATGCCACAAAAAACCTGAGGAAGTGTGTAACAAAAGGGCATCATTTAGGTTTTGAGCATGCAGGAGGCAGCATGCCCTAAGAGATATGTGTGCTGTGGGATGATCAGTGTTCAGAGGATATTATGGCAAGGGTGGACTCCCATCTTTATTTCCTATCTTCATCATCAATCCTGGGCAGTTTCACCCTGGCCCAGCCACTCCTACACCTCCCACTCTGCCCCACCCTGTTGATCTGCAACAATACCTGAAGTCCTTTGCCATGGAACATTCTCCAATTGAAGCTGCAGTGAGGTGGTTCTTGTGTGCTGTGGTGATCTGGCTGGCCTCAGCTCTTGCACCATCAGCACCTTTCAGTGCCATCTAGAAAAATACTTCACCCTCACTCTGGGTGGTGTCAGAAGCCTTTTGCCTAGGAACAGCGTGTTTAGCAGAGTGGGGAGAGCTGGTCCAGAAACTTACAAATCTGGCCTTTAAATTCATGGGTTAGCAACGGACATTGGTCTTTGTGTCCCTACCATGAACAGCAGCTCTGAGCCCAGCAGCATCCTTGTTTGTAAACTCACTTTCATGATAATAAACAGCCTGTGCTGGAAAGGGGCTTTTGCCAGGTGAAGGACGCTAGACTGGCAGAGAGCAAAGCTGTGTTTTCAAACTTCAAAGTGCATTTTGCCAATACTGAAACTTACCGAAGTCAGTCACCACGAAGCGTCCCATGGTGGGTTTGTGATGTGCATTCAGCCTGAAGAGCAGCTGGGGACACTGAGCAGTGCTGATTGCTGGGTCCACCTGGCGTGGGTGGGCTGGAGAAGCTGCGTCTCCCTGCCAGTCTCCTTTTGTTTGCAGAGTGGTGCTTTACACAGGGCCCTAGTGTAGACAATGTGTAAACTGTTGGGAAAGAAGAAAATGATTTTGGGTTGAGCGCTTTGACTGAACTTTGTCCTTTTCTCAAGCAAAAGAAAATATTATTTCACCCTTTAAAGAGCCACACATAATAAGAGGCAAAATGTCAAGACCAATGTTGATATAAACCCCAAGGAAAACAAACATCTATGTGGCTTCTCCAAAAGGTCTCACTTCCTCACCCCTCTCCCCTAGTTTAAACAGATTTAGTAACTGAGGAGGAAGGGGGGAAGGAGGGAGGGCTTCTCCCCTGGTCGCTGCTGAAGGTCCTCTGCATGGACCTGATTCTGCAGCATCCTCAGTGTCAGGGTCCAGTCTTGCACATATCACCTGGCAGGATGCAGGCCTTGGGGTGGTAAAACCTTCATCTCTTCTGAGAAAAGCCAGATACACAAAGCAGAGAGGGAAACATGAAGTGGCACAAAGCCATGGATGCATGTTACCACACAGGGTCACACAGACTTTGCCACAGAAAGTGTCCCATGATGCTCGGGAGGACAAATGCATCAGAGCTGCAGGATGTCCTTGCCTGTTATGGGAGCTCTGCCTCATCTGAGCAGATGGGTGCACTGAAATCATCAGACTGTTACCTGTTGGAATGTGTTGGCTTTTTCAAAGAGTTATGTGGGGTTAGAGCTATTGGGAGCTGGCACTGAGGAATTGAAATGTGCTTATGTGTAGAGTCATCCTGGTCTTGTATCATCTTTAGCACAGTGAAGTCAGCAGCAACTTGAAGGCTGTGCTATGTGTTTACAGAGCAAGTTGCCCACCGCATAAAGTCACAGTTCCTGCTGGCCTTATCTTATCCCTTGAGCATCCTGATGCTGCAAAGGTTCTAGTTTTAAATTACTTTTGTTCCATTGCTGGGGACAGGTTCAAGCTGTTCCAAAGCTATTCAGCAGTTAGCCTGAAATATGAAATTCCCAATGACAATGCTGTTACCAGAAAGCGCAGGCACAGTAATTCCCACCCACAGCAGCAATAACTGTCACATGGTGCCACACAAAGTACAGAAATTAATAATTAAAAGCCTTGAACAGGCTTTGTAAGAGCTGTGTTATTATGTGCATCAGAAATAGGATAAATCACAAGCAATTCAGAAGTATATTCCCAGGTTCACTCATAACCATCATGGTATTTGGAGTCCCTTTGGGAGCAATAAACGACAGAGAGTCCATATTATAAAAATAAACATGAACTTAAGTGGCAAGGATTCATTTAAACCAAAAGGGAAAAGACTTTACTACTTCCACTATCAGTTTAGCATAAGTAGAGCAAGTTCCACCTCAGAGCATATGCCCAGTGCTAGGAGAAGTCGACAGTGGAGGGAGATGGTTGACACGGTCTGCTTCTCCTTGAAGCTGTTTGTCCCAAGAACAACTGTGAGCTTTCTAACTGAATTATGCAAAATATGAGCCCTCAAAGTGCTGTTCCAAAGTGAAAATAAAGGGCAAAATGCAGCTGTTTGTGATCCCACTGTGCTTTTATTCAGCCTTTTTCCTAAATGAGTGACTATGACCCCCCCTATACACAATATTGTGGTTGTATCGTAGGTGTCACAGGATTCATTTTTGCCTTTAGAGCCCCAGATCCAGGAGCCCTGGGGCTCTAGGGAACTCCCAGCACTTCCTTTAAAATGTAAGATTCTAGCCCCTGTGCTCACATCTAAGAGCTGACAGCACCACTTGTGCTTGTACTTGAGAGCAGGAGGAAAATTCAACCATTATGTATTGATCTCAGTGGTTTTAAGCCACCTGAATGGACTTTAAAAACTATATTTTTAAAGCTTTTTTTTTTTTTTTAGAATACAGATTTCAATATTTTGCCCAAAAATTCTTGTTCAAGTTAAAATGACAGCAGGCTTCTCCAGTCTGATGTTCCTTTTTTCTTCTTAGAATGTGCTGCAGCACAGGCCAGCAAAATAACAATGATCAAGCAATACCACAAGAGCAAACATGAAATGCTAATCAGTTCATGCTGGGAGGGGGACACAGCTTGGCTCAGTGGTCAGGTTCTTAGCAGGATGGAGAAGGGATTCAGAAGAGCCATGAGACAGGGTGTCAGCGCTGTGAAGGCAGACCCAGACTGCAGCCCTGAGCAGCCTCCTGAAGCTTGAATGGACAAACCTTTCCCTGCAAACTGCTTCATGACTTCAGCCCACCCCATTCAGTGGGAACTTTACCTGGGTGAGGGCTACCAGGTTTGGCTTCATACACACTCTTTGTTGTTTCTGCCCACAAATGCTGCCTTTTTTCAGCTCTTAGCTGCATCTTGCCTCTGATGTTGGCTCCTCCTTCCAGGCTCCATTTCAATTAGCTCCCCAGATAAATGCGATTCTGATGTGTGGTCTCACGGTGGGTTATTGAACCGGCTCCAAAACGCTTTTCACCAAGCAGCAGCTTACTTTCCACTGGGTTATTCACTTCACACTTCAGATGTAAAAACGCCGCGGGGTAAAGATACACAAGCACTTGTCTTTTGCTTGATAGCACGTTTTTTCCTAATCTCTTGAAGAACTAACATTGAAATTACTCCTGATGGAAGACAGAGCGCCGCTGGTATGTGCAGCACAGCTCTGCAGCTACGTGCAATCTGCTGTAACATCAGTAGATGGAGCTAAGTGAGAAAAGAAAGATTCGAGAGTGTGAGTGTTGCTCCCGCGACGCAGGTTTAGCTCTTGATTTGACCCGATTACGAAAAAAAACCTCTCATTTAGTTTCTGATTCTTTGAACGTAATATAGGGAATAGTTCTGTGTAGCTCTGCCAAGATGATATCCAGTGGGAAACAGCGACTTTTGGAAAAGTGAAGACTTGGAGGCAGTTTAGCCTGAGGCATGAAGTGTACCCCTAGGGGAAGGGAAAGAGGATAGTTGTATTATTTTTCTGGGAAGTGAGAGATGAGGACAGTAATCTGTGACAGTGGCAACAGGGGTTTTAGCACAGAAATACTCCTTCCTCTTCAGTAATCTCTGGAAAGTTACTCAGGTGAGCACTAGTTATCCTCTGCATCTCAGAGGATGCACTCTGGGTGTGTCAAGACTGAGAAGCAAATCCAGAGAGTAGGTGCAGCATCCATACAAGCACCTCTCTGCACATTTGCAAGCTCTCTTCAATGTCCTATGGTGAAAAGTGATAAAGATAAGCAAGATGTAATTTAGTGTGGCTCTTTTTCTGGTTTGGCATCCATTTTGTTTTCAGCATCTGAAGTTTAAAACTTTATCAGGAAATATTTTGCATGTAGAGAATAAGGAAGGAAAAATTGCTTAACGTTATTCCAAGCTTCCTCTGCTACTCCCTGTCACCCTTCCTGAGACTGCACTGAATGTGATGAGGCCAGCATCACTCCAAGGACAGAGGTTGCCAGGAGTGTCTTAACTCTCATAAAACACACTTTTCCACCTTTAGTGTATGACCAATGGTACCAACAGATCTAAAGCAGATGAATCAGGTGTTTTAAGGAGTCCTTTCGTTGCCAGCACTCTTAGGGAAAAAGGAGCATGGCAGTGGGAGGATGCACACCTGCTCACCCTTCCTGAATTCCCTGGGGAGGACCAAGACCTGTGGGCAGGTGTCTGGGAAGGGCTGGCTGTGCCTCACACCTCTCAGTGCTTCTCTGCTTGCTGAGATCACTCAGAGCCAGAAAGGAGTAGGATCTTTTCATGAAAACAAGAAAAAAACAAATCTGAAGATATTCTATTTCTCTAGAAGTATTCAAAAGGCAAATAAAAAGTGTAGGGGTGGGGAGTAAAAAGCCCTCTAAAACCCCAGCCCCATTGCTGCAAACAAATTATGCCTGCAGTGCTCAGATGTAAGTCAGTCAATGCAACTGGCAAACAAACCGATGCTTTACGCTTGTAATTACCCAAACGTTCCACACTTAGCATATAAATATTAAATCCTCATAAATAATGTTGTCAGGTCTATTTGATTTCAACTGCATTGTATTGTTGTTAAATGAAACAAATGCTGTATTTAAATTTATTCCACTTGCAGTTCCATTGTTCAGCTTTATTTTGATTTCTTTTGAAAGACAAAGAGAAAAGCACATCCATCCTATACAGCAGGCTACAGCCAAAATAAATGCACATCAAGTAAGTTTATTTAAACAGACATGCTCATAAAATGTTAACAAGACACCAAATAATTACAGGAAAAGGCTAAAGTCCAACTCTATACGGAGCCCAGAGGTCTGAGTTGTATTTAAGACAGAGATCAAATAAAATATGCATTGACAGTATAACACCAAGTCTTCTATCATCAGTGATGCATCCATTTTTTTCAAGGCCAATAAACTTTAATGTGCTAGTGGGTTTGTGTCCAAATCACATAAAATGTCCTGCCATAGAACATGTAGAATAGACTAAAATGGGGTTTATAGTTCAAATTATTATCCTATTACTTTTTCTTTTATTCTTCCCACTTCCATTTTGAAGCAGGAGCTAAGTTGCTCACGGGTGCTTTAAATGCGTTTCCACTGCAGAGGAAAACACATCTTGTTATCTCCAAACTGAAACCAGTTATCTGAATTTACCTAAATCAGCCCCCAGGTTATGCTGATTACTTGAGGTGCCACACGGGGGTTTCTTAGCAGGTAGCTGAGGGACCATTCGCTCTCTCGAATCACCTCTGAAGGTCTCTCACACTGGATGCCATCTCCACTACCAGGAGGGAGAGGACTGAGGTCTTGAGGAATGGGTTTCTATGGGACTTAGGCTGCTTGTGCCACCTCTCATCCCTCCGTGTTAGCAGTGCTGGTTATCAGTGCCAGTTCATTCTGCTCTTTTCCTGCGTATATGGCACCCAAACATCAGCTTGGTGTAAGCTTAAAGGCCAGAGAACTTCCTTGCATGTAAAGTCTCGTGGTTCTAAATAAACTTATTCTCTCTTTATTTCAGTCTCCTACTTATGGAAAGAGTCATCATCCCCTCAGTAGGGGATTAAAACATCCTCCCCTCGGTAGGGGATCCTTCTCCTTCAGGGATGATCTTCTGTGCTCTGTCAGGTGCGGGTACCATACCAAACCTGTGCCCTTACCTGGTGCAAAAAGAAGAGGGCTCTCTCATCTCCCTGCTCACAGATGTGTGCAGGTGTGAGGTGCCCAAAACTGAAGGGGGTGGAGAGTCCCTCTAAAGCCAGGAGGACTCTGGGTTGTGCAGGCAATGACTGCCCCCAAGTGCAGGTGTCAAGGTTGGGTATGGCTCTGGCGTAGGGGGTGTCGGTCTCCTCTCAGTCTGCCCTGAATCCATATAGGATCCTCGGTGGAGAGGAGTTTGACTCTTCCCTGGGTATAGACTCATCCCAAGCAATGCATTACCTCAGAGGCTAAGAAAATTCTTTTCTTCTGGCTGCAAAGAAAATCTTATAAACCTGACCGGAAGATACTCTCTGCTTTAGCCTCTAGGAATAAAAATGAAGGGTGGTTTAAGGTCCTGTGTTATTGCACTACTCTGATGATGCTTGAAAACTAAACGGTGGGTTTTGAACGCCTTGGCTCAGTGATACTGAAATGAGCTGCCTTTTGTTGATTAGTTATTATTATTAATTTTATTATTATTATTGTTGTTGTTGTTATTGTTGTTATTATTCTGACAGACACTAACGTTCCTGTCTCCACCTGCTGGAGACCTTGTCTGCATCCTGCTGGAGAAATTCGATTCCCATTTGAATGTTCATTCCAAATTATGAGCTGGCAGATATCGTTTGGACTCAGGAGTGCCTGTCTGTAAATATTCGAGGTGTATTGAGGTTGTAGGCTGGCAGCCAGAATGTATATGTTGGCAGATGCTCCTTTGGAAGGATTTCACTGTAGTGAGACCAGGACTGAAATTTTAGGGGCTTTAAAATTATTTTTTTTAAAAATATGCCTATATGATTCTATATCATTTTAGAATACATAAATAAGCTTTACATTGTTTTCCCTGGGCACTGGCAGGATTAGAACAGCAGTTTCTGAGGTGAAAGGCCTGTAATTAATACAGCATGCCAATCAAAAACCGTCAGTGAAACACATTTCATTAATATTTGTTTTTTTACTCTTAAGCCACGTTATAAACATTTTTAGCAGTTCACATCTGTCTCTCATAGAACAATTGTAATTTAAATTAAAATGCTATTTTTTTCCCCAAGATAATTACATTTTAGAAGCAAACACTCTTGCTGGTGGACATGTGATGTTTTCAGCTCTGTATCTCAGTGCTCAAAACTCTGTTTCACCACCAGTGAAATCTGCTTTATACATCTTTCACCTGCCAAAAGGAAAACCACTGTTACCCTAATAATTCCTCTTATTCTTTAACATGTTCTGCCCTTCACACATTCTGTTACCTACCTCTTCCCAGCCTTTTCAGTGTCTATATTCAAGCAGTTCCAGCCCATCTTTTTCCTGCCGTCCTCTGCCTCTTCTCCACTCAAAGCCCAGCCCTGCCCAGGTCCTGGCCATAGAGACATTGTCCTTTCCTTTTGGGGTCTGGAGGTCACCGCGTCTGCCCTCAGGTGATGAATCCAGAGATTCAGATCCAGAGATATCTGACACTAACAGCAGTTGTTCAGTGATCAGCGGCTGCTCTGGCAACGGAGATGCTTTAGGATTTCATAACAAAAAGGTCAACGCCGTGTAGCATTTCTCCATCTTCTTTGGCAAATTGAGCTTGAAAATGAAAAGTCTTACAGGCTTCACAACTGTCTGCCCCCACTTTAACGGAAGCATTTTAATATCTTATCAATAACATATTGAATATATCTTATTAATATCTGATTCTAATATAATCTTTTAATACATCACACTTTTTCTTAACATCTTGATTGCAACTCCCTTTTCCCACACAAAGGCAGAGAAAAGAATCCCTTGCATTAGAAGTGCCAAAAGCACGATTTTCAGAATCCTGCATGCTGCTGAGAGATCGAAATCAGCTAATTGAGGTTCTGTCTGTTCCGTGTGTTCTGCTGTGAAATTCCGCCGTGTGATAAAGGGAGTCTAAATGTGTATGACCCCTAATCCTATCACTTCACCAACTTTCATAGCAGAGGAAAACAGGACGTGAGAGCCCCTTTAATGTGCTGTATTGGCCTCCAGAGTAATCTTATAACCTGTCATATAAAAAAACCGGTATAACAACACATCAACATACTCGGTCTTCCCCCCACATTTATGAGCAATGGGTTTATTCCTTGACACTAGTAAAAAATAAGACCCGGACGTTCGTGTGCTCTTGGTATTTAAGAATCTGAACCTCGATGTCTGTCCCAGCAGATCCCGTCTCCGCAGCCGGTGAGGGGTTGAGCCCGGTGCCCAGCCCGCTGGGGCTTGCGGGGGTCCCGTACAGGGGTTGCCCAGGGGGATCCCGGGGCTGGAAGTGGGTTGGAGCCTCCGCTGAGCAAACGCAATGGTACCGGGCGGAGAGCAGGGCAAGGCGGCTCTCTCTTGTCTTTTCCCCTTTTTTTTCTTTCCTTCTGGAGTCCCCCGTGCCCCGCGCAGCTCCGGGCCGGGCTGAAGCACCGTGAGTTCTCGAGCGGGGCTCGGGGACGTGCCGCCCTCACCCGCGGCTGCTAGAGCCCCGGGAGCTCTGCTCATGCTACTGCAGCCCAAATCAGAAATATAAACGCATTTATCGATTAGTTTATATTACGGTCTTCGGGGGCGTGTGGGAGGGTTTTTTTGTTTGTTTGGGTTTTTAAAAAAATATATCTGGCTTAAACAATGCTGCGAGTCGAACAAGAGCTAAAACTATGTGTGGACAAGTGGCTGAAAAATCAGAATTTATGCTGTGAAACTCGCTGCTTCAGGAGTGTAAGATCACCGAGGAGGTGTGTGGGGGTGGGAATGGCATGCTATCCCCCAAGCATTCAGGTGACCGAGGCTCCAGCAATCGAATACAATCCCGTCTGCAGGGATACCATTGAAAACGAGACTTTGAAGTTCTCTATCCACTGTTCCAGTTACTTGCTTTATGGTCCCTCTTCACCCAGGTTAAAAGGGTGCTCCAAATCTGTGCTAAACGTGACTCTTTCGGTACACGTTTGTCGGATAGCCAGACTTTTCTTCCGGAACACCTTTACTCGTGTGTTGTGCAAATATTGAACTCAGGGAATTCCTACGGGAAGAGCAAACCCAAGGCTGGGTCTGGAAGTGGCGAACCAGCCCCATCGCTCCCGGAGCACTCTCCCCTGTTTCCCACCCTCGGAGCCTCAAGAACACCGAAACGTGGATAGAGGGGAAAATCAGTCACGGCAGTCCCGGCCAAAATGACGCAGATCCCTCATTCTGACCCAATATAAAACCAGTGAAATAATTAGAGGAGCAAATCAGTAGTGCGGGGAGGAGTGTCAAACAGGCTCATCTGTCATTGTCTAAATGAGGGTGAAAGTGTTTATTTGTTCGTGATAACCTTTGAGCCCCAGGATCAGAGGATTTCTTTTAGGAAAACACCTTTAGAGGGGATTCCTCTTCAGTCTGATGCCATAGCTGAGTTTATATCAACTTACGTTCCGAGATAGCGAGAAATAGTAAGCTTTTTGCTTATTGATAATGGGAGAAAAATAATGGTGCTGTTGAGAACCTGCTGGTGTCCAGAACGGGGCGGGGAGGGGAGAGAGGAATCGGGTGCGGGCAGAGCTGGCGACGCAGGGGGCACAGCAAGGGTAGCCCAGGTGCTAGGCAGCCAGAATCCCCGCGTCCCGGAGACCTCCGGGGCTGCTCGGGATTTGCTTTTGCCAGCACTCGGCATGTCAGACATTCAGGAGAGAAAAAGGACAAGAAAATGCTGCCAGAAGAGCTTCGTGAACATCTCCAGAGCGATCAGTTGGCATCAGGTGAGAACGTGTCATGCTGCGGGATTACATCACGCCACCGCTCTGCGTGACGAGCTGCCAGTCCAGCGTGTGCTGGGGAGCAGCAGCCTGTGAACAAGATGGATCCGAAGGACTGCGGGGCCGGGGGCTCTCGGCGGGTCCGGCCTTCGGGTGTCCTCTGGCTTTGCTGAGCGTTTCTTCGCGGCACAGAAAACGCTTTCGCGTTTGGCTTCCTTCTTGTTGTACCGCGTGTACTCGGAGTCCCGAAACAAATATTTCCACCCCTGCATTCCTCAATGACAGTGCAATAATCACTAATACAAACCAGAGAGGAGCGCTCTGCTCTTCGAAGGGTGCTGGGACCGGCCAGGCTGCAGCACTATTTATTTGCATCGTTCTGATATTTCCCTATTTTCGGTGATCGGTTTTGTTTGCAAAGGCGGTTCAGAGCCGCAACGGCAAAGCCCAATCAGATAATGGGATACGATTACCCACCGACTGCATTTTCTGCCGAACTGTTAATTTCCTTACGTAAAAAGCGATGCCGTCTCTCAGGCAAAGCCCTCTTCTCTTCCCCTCCAGACTTTGTTTTTCCTTTCTCCCTTCAAGCAGGGGAAGGGCCTTGGTCCATCCCGGCACCACACCGGGGATGCGGCCGAGGTCCCCGGGAGCTGCAGGGCAGCCTTCCTGACGAGAGGGTTCTGCGCCGCGTCCCCCCTCCCACTGAGCCCCTCGGGAGCAGGCAGTTGCCCACACTGTGCCCTGGTCTTCTGCCCAGGAACAGGACCCGGGCTCTCGCGGGAGCGGATGCACCAAGGCACGAAGCGAAGGGAACGTCCCGGTTCCCGGGGCAGGACGGTGCAGCCTGAGGCTGCCGCTAGCGCTGCGCGGGCGCACAAACGGCCAGACCGGTACCGGTCTGCGCGTACCCACGCACCGGCCCCACGAGGGGCTCTGGGACAGTGTGAAAAGGGAAGGAGCATCCCTCGTCCGGGGCTTAGAGGGTCGGGCCCCGGCTCCCGGCGGAGAGCGAACGGGGCAGCTCGGAGAGTGTGGGATGAGCGGACCCGCGGTTGGCCGGTGGAGCCGGTTTCGACAGGGCTTGCCGCCTTCCTGCCCGCGCTCTGCCGGTCCCGGTGCTGTGGGGAAGATAGGAGAGCGGCTTGGGGCGCCGGTGGTTCGCACTCCCGTCTGCACGGCGAGGGGAAACGTTCGTCGTGACATGGAGGCTACTCGGCCCCAGGAGGAAATGATTTCTTATCGTTGTTATTTCGGGATATTTTGGTCCTGAAAAATCGAGTTTTATTTAAATTCCTCGATTAAGGGTACACAAATGATGCCGCAGCGCGTCGGAAAAAGCAGAGGAGCGCCTAACTCCTTTTCTTCCTAGCACCGTGCCCCTCCGACGGGAGCTCGCTCTCCGCCCGGTCTCGCCGCCCTCGGCAGCCGCAACGGCAACTCCCGCGGAGTCGCTCAACAACGGCAGCCCGCCCGCACTGGGAGCCGGGGCTGCTGCTCGGGGGACGGCAGTTCCCGCGGGTGCCGGGATCCACCGAGCCGCTCAACGCGGCCGTCCTACCGCAGGAGCGGATTCCCGGCGCCGCCCTGCAGCACCGCCTGCCCTGCAGGAGTGCTGGCGCCGAGCGCTCGCCGTGCCCGTGGGGACGGGCCGGGCCGGACCGCTACCGCCGGTCCCTCCTGCCCAGGCCGCCCCACGCACCTGCCAGTTCGCGGGAGAAAAAGTGGAAGGTTTGGCGTCGCCTCGTCCCTTCCCGTCCCGCCGACGCGCCGCCCCGTTCACGCCTGTGAGGTTGAGGCTGCTGCCTACAGCCCGTATCTGCAGGAATGCGTCCCGCCGGCGGCGACAGTCCTCGGAAGCAGCATCGCCGGGCCCGGCTCTGTGGAGCCCCT
This sequence comes from Picus viridis, assembly GCA_033816785.1. Lineage (NCBI taxonomy): Eukaryota > Metazoa > Chordata > Aves > Piciformes > Picidae > Picus > Picus viridis. Next base: position 8,130,178 of record CM066596.1, on the reverse strand, counting down.
GGCATCTCCCGTGCCCTCGGGGCACCTGTCGTTCCGCAGCGCACGGGGGGCCCACCGACACGGGCAAGGCCTCCGCCGCGCCGGCCCAGCCCGCTCCCCGGGAGTGACGGGGCCCCTCCAGCACCCCCGGGGGCTGCAGATCCCCAGGGCTGCGAAGGGGCCCCGAGGGCCCGAGTGGCAACACGGGTTTGGAACACCGCCACCTCTCCCGCTGCCGGCCGCCGGGCCTGTTGTAGCGGCCCCCAGATGAAAGGCTGCGCTCGCAGGATCGCTCCGCGCTGGCAGGTCCCGGCCCCCCCAGACCTACTCCCCCGCGGGTGCACATGTCAGAGTTCACAGACCTGGCTGCTGCCTTTACAACACTGAGCTGTAAAAGAGCGGATATTAAACCCTTATAATGGATCCAACTCCAAGGAGAGGTTAAATTTCCCAGTGAAACGAAGGTATTTGCCCTGAACTGGGAAAAGACACCCCCTTGCCCCCGGGCTGGGAAACCCGCGGAGCCGTCAGAGCCTGGCGGTAAACTCTGCCCCCAGCCCTGCACCTGGCACCCCCGCCGCAGGGACACATGTGCGACCCACGCCGCTGCCAGCCGGGCCACGGCCTGGCCCGGTCGCCCCGTCGGGTCCCTTCCCGCACAGGAACGGAGAGCCAAGGTGGTGGGCTGAGGCGAGCGGGTCGGGAGCGAGACCGCTTCGGCTCTGTCCGAACTGTATCCAGAGCCAAGAAACCGCTCTGGCACCAACCACGATGGCTGCTGCTGAGCCGGGCCATGCGGCTCAGAGCAGGGGGCGTAGCGGGGCAGCTGCTTCTGCTCTTGGACTGGGCGAAGGATGCGGCTGCGCCGGTTACATGGGCCGTGCCCATACGTGGGTCAGGGCCAGCCCGGTGCAACAGGGCTGGAGGGGCTTCGGGTGCGTCGGGCAGCTGGAGACGGGGCTCCCGGTGCCTCTCCGAGACCTGCCCAGCGCCGGGAAAGCCGCTGGCTGCCGGGAAAGGGAGGACAGAGAGGAGTCGCGCCTGTCGTCGCAGCAGGAATCGGGCGGCGGAGCGGCTCCGCTCGGACGTAGCGAGGCCCGACCGGGAACCTGGTGCCGAGACCCGTCCCGCGGGTCCCTCGGGAGAGCGAGGGGTCCGAGACCTCCAGCCCCAGGCCGTCCGTTCAGGCGCTCCACCGGCGGAGCGGGACGCGGAGCCCCAGCCTGTCTGCCGTGCTGCCCTCAAAAATCCACTTAAGGAAGATGAAGGCGCATGCAAATGTGTGGCGCCTCCGTGCTTGTGCCTTTAATCATGGTAAATTGACTCTAGTTCCTCCAGGCCCCCGAAAATGCACCCGGCGCGCCCCGCACCACAGCAGAGCTGGAACTCCCAGAGCGCCGCGCACTCGCACCGCACCCGCCGCCTGCCCCGGGGCTTTCTGGCGCTGCTCTGAGCGGCTCCGGCACTCTCTGATCCCGCTTTCTCAGCAGTTTTCCTACCCAAAAGCTGCCGTGAAGGGAACAGCGCGCATAGATATCATCAGGCTGCCTATATCAAAGAGACCCTGCTTAATTAAAATACCGACTCGGTGTTCTCCACCTTCTACGCGGCGCAGACTCCAGCCGCGGTCTGCCGGCCCGCTCCCCCCGGGACAGCTCGGGGGTTCCCCGCTCCCCGGGCGGGCGTCGAGCCTTCCGAACAGCCGCACCGGCCCCGAGCGCGGCGGGCCCGGGACGCAGACTCGGCCGGCTCAAGCGCACACACCGGTGCCGGGCGTCCCACCGGCCCCGGGCAGTAGTCCGACCCCGTCCCAGTCACCTGCTCCGTGAGGCTGCCGAGTGAGAGGGTACCCTCCTGGGGCCAGGCACAGTCGGTCCGGCGAAGGCCGGTTTTGGGGGCGGCCGCCAGGCGCAAGGATGCTTCGCATGGTTGACGGCGACAGCGTTTGTTTGCGCTACTGAGCAACCGCCCGATAATTTATTGTTATTGTTATTAGTAACTACACTTTGCAGCTCGCTTACATTTGTCCTTCCGAGGGAGGCAGATCGGGATGAATCAGTCATCGCCGAACGCACCCGGCGGCGGCTCATCCCGGGGCCGCTCCGCCGAGGTTCCTGGGCTGGAGGGGCCGGACATCGCAGCTGTCCCGCACAACGGCGCGGCCTGGCCCGCTGGTCGCCGGGGCAGAGGACGGTCGGTGGGGAGGCACAGCCGCCGGGAGCTCGGTCGGAGCTGTGGGATGCAGAGTCATTCTGACGAGCGACCGGTGCACGGAGCGAGCTCCGTAGGTCGCCGATAACGAGGCCTCTCGAGGGACGCCCTCCGGCCTACACCTTGGTAGCTGCACCCGCGACAAGCTCCGTCCCTATCTGCTGTGCACCCGGCTCGGCCCTCCCGCTCTCCCGAAGCGCCGCCCGCGTAATGATGCTTCTGCGTTGGCCGCTGACAGAAAGGGAAGGCCGGGGCTCTTCAAAACAACAAGGTGCGGAGTCCAGCTGCGGATGGAGAAAAACAGGACAAAGTGAGAGGCAGCCCCCGTGGCTGTCCCCCGGGCTCACCCCTCGCACCCCCACCAGGGTTCCGTAAACGGAATCGCAGAGGCGAGAGTCCGGTCCGCCCCGTCTAGGGGTGGGCAGCGCCGCCGGCTCCCTGCAGAGCAACACCCGGACCGGCTGGTCCTGTGGGCGCTGATCGCCCGGGCTGACCCCAGCCCCGCTCCCAGCCCGGCCCCTCCGGGCCCCAGCCGTGCCACCATGCACCGGCAGGGGGCAGGCTGCACTCGGGCCCCACCGCACCCGGCAGCTGGGCGGGGGTCAGCGGGGCCAGGCCGGGCCCTACGCCCTAACCGCTTCCCCCGGCAGGGACGCAGTCCCGCACTTGCGGATCCGGCAGCCCACCCCCGGGGTTACACGCCCCGCACCGCCGCACCAAACACCACAGCCTGCGGAGCACCCTGCGCGGTGCGGGCACGGCGCCCTGAGCAGCACACACCGCAAACGGGGCAGGTTGCTACGGCAGGGAGTCCGCACTGCTCCCGTACACAGGCAACTGGGTAGGGCCATGCACGGGCAGAAGCGGGGCCGCACACGCCTGCAGGCAGCCGGGACACCCCGGCACCGCGCTCCGAGGCCGGTGTCCTCACACAGGTCACTGTGAAACAGCCCGGGCCCCCGCGCCGTCCCGAGCAGTCACACGTCGGGACACCCAGAAAGGCGGTGCTGTCACGTACATGCCTGCAGATCCACGGAGGGGTCACGCACACGTCTGCAGAACCACGAAGAGAGGGGGTCTCTCCGCCGAGCCCCCGCAGCGCTCCCCGCAGCCCCTGACACATGCAAGCGTGTGCGGTGGGCAGCACAGAGGGACGAGGAAAAGGGACCGGGCGTCTCGCCCTGCGGGCGCTGACTGCCCGCAGCGGAGGGTTCATGCGAGCCCCGAGCCGGCGGCCGCGGATCCTTCCCGGGCGGGCTCAGCCTCCGGGTACAGATACCGGTGCTTCACTCTTCCCTACTTGTGCACGAAATGCAGAATTTGTGAGCGGCTGCATTTCTTGTTCGACTCTCAAAATTAAAACAAAACACCTCAAAACAAAAAGATTTGTCTTGCAAATAAAGAAAGAATTAGACCCAAGCCGCGGGGAGGTGGGGTTGCATTAGGCTTGGTTTGGTTTTATTTCTGTGATGGTTTTGTGCGTGGGTGTTTTAATTGTATTTTGTTTTTCGTTAAAAGCACTATATAAACCTACTCAAACACCTCATCGAATTGTTCTCGGGGTAAGAGGCAGGGATAACAATTATCTGGTTCAGCATTCGTCCACACACATGGCAAGAAACAACAAATCTTTGGTGTGATATTTGTGAGTAAAAAGCCCACGACCAAAGATTAAATTATTGCTGCGGGTGCGAGTTTGGGAGCGTTCCCGATCCACTCTCAACTGTCCCGCAGCGAATATTTACCATTATTAATTTTATTAAAAAAAAAAAAAACACACAAACCCACAACCCCCCCCAAAACCCCAAAACCAAAACAAAACAAAAAAAACAAAACCGAGAAAATATGAAAACTACTGCAGAAAGAGGGGCTCTAATTTTCCTCGCAATTATTGAAGATAATTTGACGGAAGCCTTGTGTGATGGAGAACACTGAATCCTTGCGTGAAAATAGGAAGGGAACATAAAAAATTAATGTAAACAAGAAGCTTTTTCTCCATTGATTGAACTGTGAAATCTCAGCAGCTTTTATCTTGATTTCAGAATTAAATAATCATATATTATTTTTTTCAGCATTCGTAACAAAGATTTTCAGATTTGTACTGTCCAGAACAAAACCCAAATAAGCTTCATTACTGAAAACCAATCCCAAAATATTTGACTAAAACATAACCATAATTTTCTTTCAGAGAGAATTCTGTATGAAAACGGCATAAAAAGAAGGCTTTATCTTAAGACTCAGAAAAAGAAGCATTAAGTAATTCAAGTTAACACTTGTCCTGCTTATTAAATATCAATATTTTTGGAGCATTGCAAAATAAACTCCTTTCCTTCGGCAAGGTCACACCATATCACGGCTCACATTAAGAAACTTCGCACGGAATCTCTTCCGGATTTTTATTTCCTCAGATTTAGATTTTTAACTGTATCGGCAAAAGCAAATAAACCAACAAACAAACCAACCACAAAACCGAAAGGAAAGCCCGAACCGCGGGTCGCAGGCGTTCTCCCTCCAGAACGCGGAATCGCCGGGCATCGCTTTGCTCGTTCGGTTCATTCCCTGAAACGGGATAATTAAGCGCGATGGGTTCAGACACGGCTAACGCTGCATACCGGGTGCACATCCCCGCACAAAACTGAGCCTCGACGCACGCAAACGCTGTCGCGATTCATCGCGCTGATAGTGGCATCCCCCGGCCCCAGCGGCGCTCCAGGTAAGCGCTACTCATGAAGAGCAGACACTGCCCGTAGGTCCCGGGTCGCCGCCGCCGCAGTACTGTCCCGCAGCCCTCGGGCTGCTCCCTCCGGCGCCGCGCCCGCCGCTGCCCTTCCGCGGGCAGCTGAGCCGCGACGGCGCGAAGCCTACCGGCAGAGACGAGCAAGCGCGGTGCAAACCTCGTGTCCCGTCCCGCGTCCCCGCCGGCGGCGGCTGCCCCAAGGGGCAATCCCGCTGCCACCTGTCCGCGGCCCGGCGGGGACGCGCGCTGCTACCTACCCCAGGAGGGCAGGAGCCAGGAGCCGCCGTCGGGCCGGGAACGGAGCGGCCCGGACCCCGCTCCACCGCGATCCTCGGCGGCCGCGCTCGCTCTCCCACCCCGGCCCCGGTCCCAGTCCCGGCCCGCGCTGCCCGCCCCGCGTCGCCGATCGCCGCCCCGGGGTGCGTGGAGCCCGCCCGCCCCGCGCCCCGGGCGCCGCTGCTCTTTGGGGGCCGCGGGGGACCGGCGGGGCCAGGGCACTATTTGACGTCGAGGAGACGGATCACCGCGGCGCAGCGATACGACGCGCACCAATGGAGTTCAAATGTCAGCAAGTTTGAGGAGGGGTGAGGCGCCGGGGGTGTGTTCCTCCGCCGCGGCCCCTGCTCTAAACGGCGCGGCTCCTCGGGACGCCGCATGGCACATGGGCTGCGGAGCGCCGGGGAAGCCCCGCCGCCCCGCCCGGCCCCGCCGCGCCGCTCCGCCCGGCCCGGCCCGGCCCCGGGAGGGCCCTCCGCGGAGGGCGTGGGGCTGCCGGCGAGCAGGTGACACCGCGGGCAGCCCGGCGCCGTCTGCGCGGCATGTGCGCGCCCGTGTAGCGCGGGCAGCCCCCATGGGCAGCGGCGCCGGCTCCTTCCTCTGCCCCCCGTCTCTGGAAGTCCAGGCAGGAAACGCTCCTCATGTCTCCCAGATAAAAATAAAAGCGTCTCCCTCCTCCCGGCCGCAGAGTGCCCCCGAACTCGGCCAGACGCGGGGCTGAGCCGTCCCCGCCGCCCGGCAGCGCTTCGCCCCGCCGCCCCGGAGCGTCGGGCCGCGTCGCCGCCCGCCCCATGGATATCGCAACAGGTCCCGAGTCCTTGGAAAGGTGCTTTACGCGGGGCCAGTCGGACTGCTCAAAGATGCTGGACGGTATTAAAATGGAAGACCACCCTCTGCGCTCGGGTCCGGCCACGTTAGGAGTGCTGCTGGGTGAGTTGCCGCTCGCTTCTCGGCTGTGCCAAAAGCCACCGCTCGGCGCCCGGGGCTGCTCTCCGCCTGGGTCGACTGGGCTGCCGCAGACTGCGGCCGCTGGGCGCGGAACTTCCCCACCGACGTTTGCGGGACGCGGGCTCGGTGGCGACCGTTCCAGCTCGATGTCACCGATCTATGGGACCGGGGGGAGTGGGCCTGGGTCGGGTCGGGGGAGACGGGCGAGGGAGCGGGGCCGGGACAGGCGCTTCACACCGCTGTCTGCCGTTCGCAGGGTCGGACTGCCAGCACCAGGCCGTCTGCGAGGGCTGCCAGCGGCCCATCTCGGACCGGTTTCTGATGCGGGTGAACGAGTCCTCCTGGCATGAGGAGTGCCTGCAGTGCGCGGCGTGTCAGCAAGCCCTCACCACCAGCTGCTACTTCCGGGACCGAAAGCTCTACTGCAAGCAGGACTACCAACAGTAAGAAAGAGGGCGGCCCGCGGGGCTCGACTCGGCTCGGTACGGCCCGGTCCACCGGCGCGCTGCGCGCTCGGAGCGTGTTTCCGAGCGGGCCGCTGCCCGGAGTCCGGCGGAGCGGGGAAACGACGCGCCGGGGCCCGCGGCTGCGCGAGTGGCGGCCCCGGCGACCGGGGACCCCGGGGCCGGGCGGGACTGGAGAAACTTGGAGCCACGGCGCCCGTCTCGAGCAGGGAGCTGCCCCTCGGCCCCAGGCGCTTGGACTCGCCGCAGCCCGGGACGCGGCGGTGCCGTCGGAGGGGGCCGGCAGTGGAGGGGCTGCCCGTTACGGTTTGGCCCGGCACTGCCCCGCTCGGCCCGGCCTGACCTGCCGCGGCTCCCGCACCCTGGGCAGAGCCACGGTCGGAGCTGCCCCGCGGGACCCAGAAGCCCGCGGCTGGACCCGGCCTACTGCCACCGCCCGCAGCCCCGGAGCCGCGCCGGGAGCCCCGGGAAGCGCCCCGCGGCCAGCCCCTGGGCACTGACCCGTCGGCGGAGCGGTTCGGCCGGTCCCGGCTGCTGGCCGGCGGGGCCCGGCGGGGCCGTCATTGCGCTGCCGCGAGCCAGTCCTTCGGAGCGGGGCCGCCACCGAGCCGCCGTCGGGCGCGTACGGTGCGCGGGCGGCCACGGCGATGCCCGCGGGGCTCGGCCGCAGGGATTGGCGCCGGCCGAGCCTCTGCGGCCGGCCGTGGCAGGAGGAGCCGGCGCTGGCCCAGGCTCGGCCGCTGGCCGCGCTTTTTCCTTCGGCTTTCTCCCCAAATGTCAGGCTTTGTCGGGAGCTGCCCCCCGCCGCGCCGCGGCCCTGCGCGGAGACAGAACCCCTGCCCCGCGCCGCGTTTGTCCTCCCCTGCAGAAGCCCACTTCATGCTTGTCACCGAAATTGAGGATCTTTTTTGTGCCGGGAGGGGGCGAACATGGGCACTTCAATCACTAGGACATAATATGGCTCTGCTAGAAGTCTGGCAACAAACAAAGAACAACAACTATTGGTTTGCATCAACTTTTGTCAGGCATTCAGCAGGCTTCCAGAAAGGCCTGAAGTGGCTTAGTGGCAACAATGTGCATTTCATAGCTACAGCATGAAAATCCATCTCCATGGAAACTGGTAGTAAATGCTAACATGACATGCTGAGTATAAATATTGTTAGGGTTATAACTCTTGTATAAATGGCCCAGATAAATGTCCCCCTGTTTAGGAATTACAACAAAATATGTTATTTCATACTGCAGCCCTCACCAGCATGCTACCAAAGAGTCTTCTGCGGGCCTGGGTGCTTCCCATGAAAATATCCCAGAGCTTGTCTTCATGGTCCTGCCCTGCCTGAGCCAGGGCTGCAGCTCAGGCTGTGTGCCATCAACCCCTCTACAGGGACTATGTCCACAGAGTTTTAGCTGTTCCTTGTACACATAACAAACCACCCCTGCTAGCTGTAGATCAGGGAAGCTCCTGCCTCTGTAGGTAGTGCTACCTTAGGTATTTTTGTTAATTAGGAAAGTGTTTAGAAGTCTTTAGCTTACCTAAAAAACACATTATTTGGCAATGTACATATTTACATTAATTACAAACAAATGTCCTTTCTAAGTCCCACCCTCAGTTTCTGTAAAATGAGGGATTATGCTTTGTGACTTAAACAACAGAATCATAGACTATGGCTTTGTAAAAAACAAAAATACTTTTCTGACTGAAAATAGAAATGTCACCACTTCAGAACTTTCTTTATTATCAAAGGTGCCCAATTGTATAGGGGGGAAATGGGGTAACCAGGCTGACGAGCAATAAAAAGATATCAACATGTTAGCCTTTGTTGAATCCCAGCACCTAGTGTGACATGACATGGTAACCTGCTGTGCGTGCCCCTAAGGACTGACAGCAGCAGCAGCTCGGGGAAAGGGGAGGGAAGACACGGTAAATCAGAATTTGTTTTCTCTGAGATTTTATTAGCCCCAAAGAGCAAACATGTGAAACTGCTCGGACGCTGTTCGTCTGCCTTCCTGCCTGCTGCCTCTGAGTCGTGGAGAAGTAACTCTTTTTTGGTGGCTAAAGGGTAAAAATAGCTGTTCATAGATGGAGGCAGCTCTCGTAGGCTGTGCGATGCAGATGATCAATTTCGTCAGGAAGAGTGTGGAGGAAGGAGTGGAGCCATGAGCAAGTTGTGCAAGTCCCCTCAGCGTGCTGGTCCAGCCTTCGTCCTGCGGCGTAGCGTTCCAGGGGTGTAAAACTCCTCTGTGCTCAGTGCTGCCGAGGGGGGAGATGGAGCCAGGTCACTGCAGTGGGAGACCAGTATCAGTCAGATCAGATGCTTTTTGTTATCCTGAGTCCTGTTTACATGTCTCTGGGAAAAAAAAAAAAAAAAAAAAAAAAAAAAAAAAGAGGAGAATAAAGATTACTTAAATATCTTAGTTACTGAAATTGGCTTTAAATAGATTTTTCTGTACATATAATGTAATTTAAAGGTCAGATTTCTCCAAAGCTCCCAGGACTATAATCAAGTGCTGTGTGTGTATCTTTGGAAAACTGGTGTCTCGTCTTTCTAATGAAAGCAAGCTTCTGATGGGTCAGATATCAGACCTTAAACCTTTCACTGGGTCAGGAGTGATCACTGCCCATCCTTGGGTGAGGGCATTTCACATTAGGGGGAAGGGTGAAAACAGTTTCCTTTCTTTTCTTTTCTTTCTTTCTTCTTATTTTTTTTTTCCTCACTTAAAAAAATGTTGGCTGTTTGAAGCTACCCCTCTGCTTGGAATGTTAGAATAAATCCTGGGGGAGATGGATTAGTGGCCCAAGCACAGTATGAAGTAGTCAAAGGTGGCTGATAAGTGTAATTTATCACAAAAATATCATCAGGACGTCAGTGGAATCAGTGGGGCGAGCTCTGCATGTATTTTAGACAGTTTTTATACGAGAGATTCAAAGACATTTTTGCATGAATATGTCCTGATCTTTTGATTCAGTACAAAGTACTTACTTTGCTAGAATTTAAGATTTTGAGGGTCACAGGTACATTTGATTGCAAGGATTTTAAGGGGGGGGGAAATAGACTAGGACAATGGCACCAAGGAGGCTGGCACTCACGAGCCCAAGAGAAACAGAATTGCTTTGATTTTCATGAGGGCTTTGCCAAACAGCAGAATTGTTGCATGTTTGGATTCTTCCACTTCTTTTTTTCTCTCTCTTTTTTTTTTTTTTTTTTTTTTTTTTTTTTTTTTTTTCCCCCTGTGAAAGTTTCTTTTCTGACAAACTGAAATCTTCAGGATGAATGTTTATAAAAAATAGGGGGGTTGTGGTAGTTTATATTCCGGTTCTTTGCTTAAACGAATTTATTTATTGTACCACTCGTAACAGTGCTTCCTGCTATAAAACATTAATAATTATAAATATTACATTTCTTTCCCATTTGTATCTTTTATCTTTTTTCTTTCTTCCTTTTTCTTTTTCTTTTTTTCTTTTCTTCTTTTCTTCTTTTTTTTTTTTCTCCTCCTGCTTGTGCTTTTCTGGTTTGTTTCTATCTCACTACTCAGTGTTACATAACGATTTGCCCTGCTTATTGCTGATATTAAAAAAAAACCCTATATGCTGTGAAAAATAACTGTTTCAGACTACATATTTCATATGCAAGAAATGCACATAATTTCTAAAAATGGTGCCCATTCCTATTCTGGAAATGAAGGCTGTAAAAGAGGCCATTTATCTGAGGGGTAGACGCAAACAATCACAGTTGCCATTCCATCAATTTCATGGATATGTTCTGAGTTTTGTTTAAGGTGGGAAATAGAAATATTTAGACCTTTGTTACATTCTCCAAGATACATCAGGCTCGTTGTTTCTGTTGTTTCTGGATGCTGTTGAGAAAGACTTACTGCCTATTTCTGGTATGCTTTTATATTGTTCTTCATCTTTGAGCCCTTTCTGGTCCGTGACTGGGCTGATTTTTTGTGCGCAATCAGCTCGGAGCAGTGTGTACCTCACAGGGAGGGAAGGGAACGCTGCGGAGCCTCCTTGCTGTAGGGAAACAATATCCTCTCCAGATTCTGGAAATTCTTTCACATGTATATAACACTGAGGCTAACGTTTCCCAGCTCAGTTGCATTTTATATTCCACGACAAAAGCGTCCTATTAGTAAATGTCTCTTATTTTTGTGAATGTTATTTTTCTTCTAGAGAGAGCGAACGCGTGTCTGTCGTGAGTGCAGGCTGTGGAATGTAGGCAGGACCCGAGGTGCAGGAGGTGACTTGAGCTCCCAGATTCTGCTCCATGCAGAATGGGTGATCACTATTGCTAGCAGAAAGACTTTTTTTCCTTCTTCTTTTAATGGAGAACACCAGACGTGTCCTTACACTGAACTGTACATCAAGGGAGCTCTGCAGTCTTGTGCCGAGCAGTGGTGTCCCTTCCACACCGCTTGCCTCTCATGCCAGCCTTGTGCCTGTGTCATTAGGAAGCAGTATAAAAGCTGACTGAAACCAAGAGATGAGGAGTAGCCTAAGCACATGCTCAGGACATGGAGTAATTATTAAAGTTATGTCATCCACTAAAAATGCTTTTAAAAGTTGCTGAAGTGCTGTGGTGTTTTTGCTGAAAACCCAGCCAGCCCTGCGCTATCGGGCACATCAGCCTGATCAGGAGTTCTCCGTACGCTCAGCCTTTCATAGCGCCTCAAAACAGTTCCAAAAGTGGGACGTTGAGGAAACGTAGCTGTTATTTCTGCCGATGACGTCAGCAGAGCAGCGGCGATGGGGCAGAGCCCCTGCCGGTCCCCTTTGCCAGCAGGGATCCATCTCTGCAGCATGATGGGAGGCCGTGGGGCAGAGAACGGCACCGGCCACGAGCTGGTTCCATGCTAGGCTGAGTCACTACTAGTGGGGATCTGGATCTGGAGCGGAACGTGCTTGAAGATTTTGGGGAGACATTTTGGTTTTCAGCTACAATCATGGTAACCTTTCTGGACAAAATAATTGCCGTGGTAATACATAATTTGCACTAATCCATGGTAGAAAATAATAGGGAGGATCCTTCTGCAGTGTAGGCAGTATGCAATTAGATTAATAAGAGGATAATTTATAATGCTCAGCTACTAACCTGAGAGAAAAATAGCCAGTGCATTTGAAATACGCTGCAAAATTTCTTCACCAAAATAGAAACCAAATGGGAGTATTTTGTGTTCTTTCCAGAAACTGTGCCTATTATTTTTTGGCCTAAACTTCTGAACTGGTTAAAAGAAGTACATCACACCTTTTCAGGTGCCAGTAATATATCATAATAAAATAGTTGGGTTATAGTGGCTCTTCTTAGACTAATAATGTTAGTAGCGTATTTCAGTTGTCAAGATCTAGCCCTCCTGCCCCCACTGTGGAGCAACCTGTAAAGCTTGGTATGTTTCAAAATGCTCACTGGTGAGTGTGGAAGGTGGGTGTATATTTAGTAACAAGTAGAGGCTGCTTGATTTAGATATCCAGCAGAAAAAGCAGTGTGCTTTTCATAAGGCAGCTCTGATTTTTGTTTTCCATTCCAGACAAAATTTGAATTTATACTCAATGTACAACTTCTTCTTGTTGCAGGAATTGGTTTAATTTTATTTAACCTCTCCTTCTCCTGGAATGAAGAGGAGAGCAGACACAGTAAATTGTTAGAGGAGAGCTTGAGTTCCCTGCTCTCTTGTGGAAGTCAGTGGGAGGTTGCAGTGCACACCAGCAGCCAGGGCCCTCCCCGTTGTGGGGAAACCCACGCTGGGAGCCCCTGCACTGGGGAACGAGGGGGTGACAGACACGTGTGTCCACCTCCCACCCCAGCACACAGACACAGGACCCCCAGATGTCTGCAGACAGGCTCAGTGGGGTGGTTGGGGGGAAAAAAGATGGTTTGTTAAAATGGTCCATTTTTCTAGGGGTAGGGAAGTGCATGGTCTGTCTGTCTGGTTTGCACAGACCTCCTTGTGCTGTTCAGTGCTTGTGGCAGCTCTGGAAGAATGTGGTGTGTAAATACAACAGCAATATTTTGTGATAATATCAGAAAGGGATTTTCTGCTGCTTGGGCTGCCTTGGGCCATGTCACAAGTTGCATAAAACACAGATTCACAGAAAGGCAGTGAATTTTAAACCCCGGTAAGATGGAAAAGGACCGTTACAGTATCCACTATAAAGCCTGTACTAGATCAAACAACAGCCATATATTAAAACCAGGGGTAAATGCTACTTTTTGCCTACATTGGTTTCTTTTCTGTTCTTTCCATTTCCCCCCCTGCATGATCTGTCATGTTACTGCTAAAGTGAAGTAAGCAAGCAAGTAAATAAATAAATCTGTGAAGGAAATTGTGCAGTAATCTCCAGTAAAGGTAAACAACCCGGGTATTGCTCTTGGATGGTTTAGTGTGGTAGAAAGGGGGTTTTGGCATGATTTGGGGATGGTTGCAGTGCTCATCATGAAATGACAGCTTCTTGTTCATTACAAAATATAAAACTTCACATTTCTTCTGAAACAATAAGATCAGTGAAAAATAATAACGTGAGTTACTTTGGGTTTAGATGGGTGGAAGGAGGAACAGAAATTTCATTTCAAGTGGGCAGGGAATGATTTGAATATACACCTTGTGGACTCTATAATTGTGGTATGCTGTATCTAAAGCTGTGAATCAAAACGATTTTGTGTTTGTTTGTTTGTTTGATTAAAAGGTATTAATTTTAGTTTAGAAAACAGAGGTGTTTTCTGAGTTAAGAGTTAAAAAAATGTAACAGGGGGATAAGATTATTTTGCAGCAGTGGGAGCTTTAACAGCTCTGGTAACGTTTAGGGAAGGAGATAACCACTTCTCTGTGTTAAAAAGCAAGTAAAAAAAAATGTGGCCAACTTCATATCTAATTTGAAGTAAATGTTGGAAGTAAAGCCAGGCTTCTGAGTTAGAGAATAAGGCCACAAGAGAGAAAAAAATGTTGATACTTCTAAGGTGAAATGAGGTGACTTTTGGTTTTAAATATAATGCTCTTTAGGGTTTATAAGATGCATGTTAATATAGATCCAACTCTTGCACACTTTGTTCAGGCAAATTATTCACTGTTTCTAAATGCCTCTTTAAATTCAGTGTGAAACTGAGGCAGATCTTTGACTTTTGTTTTCTTTAAGTGCTAGCTGTACTTCTACTTTAAGTTCCTGGATGTGCTTTGGCTAGGCTGATATTCCTCAAATGAAATACAGTCTTACTCTTGTTTAACTTTTTGGTGCATCTGCTTTGAATGTATCTTGACAAACTTGTCCAGTCATTGTAACGCAGTCACTGGGACCGGAGCCCAGCCCTGGCACCAGTGGGCACTGGGGAAGAGTGGGGCAGGTAATTGTGCTGTAAGGGACATGAGGAGCAGACAGGGATTGTCTTCCCTGGACTCACAGCAGCCATTTTGCAAAACAGATTCTGGTTGATCCCAAACAAATTATTGGTGATAAATATTTTCTCCTTTCATCTGACTAACATGCACACAGACTATTTGTTGCCAGGGCCCTTTATTGGATGCTAAATATCCTTCATAAGTTGAAATCACCATGTGTGTCGTATTATGCAATCTTGATGCAGATTATGTAGAAGTAAAACCCTTAAAATGAAGTATCTTGTGTGTAACATTAGGTACCCACTGTCTGGAGAAGGTAAAACATTCAGGTCAGTATTACCAGAGGACACCAGGATCTGTTACACCAATTTTTCTGGACTGAGATGGAAATGCTGCAGCCCAGCTGAACCCACCTGCGATGCTCACCCACCACTGGGGTGTTTCGCTCACCTTTCAGAAACTATTTGCCTGTGGGCAACTGAGCAAGTAGACATTTGTGAGATTGTATTACAGTGAAGGAATTGTTAATACCATTAATTCCAGTTTGTTATTTTGCTGGGTTTGAAATTTTACAGTGATCTTTATAGCTGCAGCAGAGCTGCTACGGCGCAAATGGATTAAATGCCCTTAATAACAACATAAACAAGGAGTAGCCCATTCCTTGGGAATTTTATAAGGGTTTATACTCTGATGTTCATGTAACAAGCCAGTAAATTTTCAGAGAACACTTGTCATGGACATCATTTGCTTTGCCTCCAAAATGTCATCTATTTTTTAATAAGCACAAAATAATTTTCCTTTGCAAATGCTGACATGGAGAACTGTGGACACACAATTCCAATCAACTTCAGTGAGGGCTGTCTTCACTCATCAAAGGGCAGAGTTTGGCTCTTGATTTTCCTGTGATCAGTATATTATTTATCATGTACAAGAGTGCATGTGCACTCTCCCAGTAAGAGCTAATGGAATTTGTGTGCCTCCTGGTAGCTATTAGAAGTTTGCTGTCATGGGTTTGTTCCTCCGTGTAGCCTGAATTTGCTGCTTACAAAAACAAAGCCAAAAAGATTAGTCCACATCAGTAATGCTTTTTTTTTTTTTTTTTTTTTTTTTTTTCTTCCCAGTCATTACTTTTATCATGGCTTATTTTTATCACAGGATGCAAGAAACTTTGAATTAGCAGAAGGAGTTATTAATACCATTTTAAAGCATTTCTAATCACAGCCAGTGGTTACTCCTGGTTCTCTCAGACTGATAGAAATGTCATCGCTCCTCACAGTAGTTTCTCCTTGCAAACAGAGTACTGGTGCATTCCTGGTTTGTTAGTGAGGAAGCACATTTCTTGTGGAAGGTGGATATGGCCAGTGGAGCTGGGGACAGCATCTGCTTTCCAGAGTTGGGGCTTGGCTGGGCGCTGCTGCCTGCCCCAGCTGGAGCTGGTCTCACTGGGAGCTCTGCGGTACAGGACCTTTGGGCTGCAGCATGATACCTGCCAGAACTCATTAGTGAGAAAGGTTGCAGTTCTCGTTAGTATCCACTCCACAGAGCAGTTGTTTTCAACCTGTGGGACCCTGTCCTTTGATATCATCAGCTTGCCTACAGCTAGCAGTTTTGAGTCACCTGATAGAGCTGTTCCTGCAGCTTCCCAATGGAAGCAGCTTCTCTGGTTTCTGATTTTTTTCCTCTCATGTCACAAATTTAATCTTGTTTCATGGGGGGATGCTGGTGTGCATGCCGAGGATTCTTTTGATAGTACATTTAAAATGAGACAAATATTTAATTCTGTATCATTCAAAGAGGTTTATTGGCAAGTTACAATGAAGCACTATAGGGAATCTTGCACGCAAGACAAATGCAAAACAAAACACTGAAATGACTGCAGAAGAGACAAGCTACCTTTGGTTAGGGGGAAACTTGTACAGTAAGGTCCAGCTCTAGGTGACAGTCTGGTAGCCCCAGCATAGCTACTCAGTATCTTCTACAGATGTTCTTTTGTTGTTGAAGGTCTATGCTGAGCCATCTCCAGTGCAGCAACGCCTCAGCTATTGGTATTAGCAGTGCTGTGTCCTCACTTTTGTGGCAGAGCTTGTCTGGAATGGGCCAACTTGCCCAGTGCTTGAGCTTCATCATGAGCCTTTCAGATGCTCAGGAGGCTATGTGGGGAGTTGTGGGAAGGTGGTGAGAACTGGGGAGCAAGGTCTGACCCAGGTCCCAGCAAAGCTGCACAGGTTGGAGCAGGCCAGACATACAGCCCTGTTTCCACCTAAGGGACTTCTTGCAGCAGCTGGGGATCCAGGTTGCCGGGTCCATCCTCCCTGCCAGTGGAATGACTTGTTCAGGATATTGGAGCTGTGCAGACCCCACTTGTGAGCTCACAAGGGACAAAAGCCATGGACTGGCTCTTCCTGAATGTGGTGAGTGAGCAGGAGCCAGTGGAGGAGAGTGAATTGGGGTTCCTGTGTGTGGGATGGGGTCAGGCAGGTTGATTACCCATTCAGGTGGATCCACCTGGACATCGGGAAGTTGGCATTTCTGATTTTTCAGGGAGAAAGAGCTGATACTCCTCACCTTGCTACATAATCATGGTTTGCAGGCTGAATATCCACCCCATGAAGGTTTGTATGTACTTGCATGCTCGAGTTAGTACTTTGAGAGCTATCTTCAGAATCCCAGTGCATGTGGCGGGCTGTGAGTGCTCACACAGGTTGGTAGCACATTCTTCCTGCAGCAGTCACCAGTGCTGGGAACACTCCCTGTGTGGAGGGCTGGCACTGCCGGTTCATGGGCCCCAGTGGGGGCCTGAGCCAGCAGATCCCTGCTCCCAGAGCTCCCATGAGTAATGCCACTGAAGCCAGTTGCTCTGGCATGCAGTGGCTTGCAGTGTCATGTAAGGTCAGTTTTCTTACCTGGCAGCAAGTGTCTAGGGAAAGCTGGGGGGAGCTGCTCTCTGAAGTTTTGGGGATGGGGATCTTTGGAGGTGAAGCCCACCCTAGACTGAAGTTGTAGTTTAACATTATGAGTTGTCTTTGCAGCTGGTTCTTGGCTTCATCTGATGACAAGTTTCATATGTGGAGCATGACCCTATGGGTCAGCTCCCACTCACACTAGAGCTGATGAAGACAGTGTGGTGGGACGCTATGTGAACATCAGTCCCAGCAGTGAGGCTTTACAAATCCCATTCCTTCATTAAGCAGTCTGACAAAGCCAAGCATGTGCTCTTCACTCTGCTGCTGGCTCTATGGTCCTCTGCAAGCCACTCGGCTTCTCTGTGCCCATGACTGCACTGGGGAGATGCAAATAGTGTGTTTCAAGTGCTTCCCAGTCATCTTCTGGCCATTAATGAGCCCAGAGTGAGAAAGGAACAGTGAACAAGACCTGCCTCTGCAGAGGTCAAGGCAAAGCCAGTCTGCCCTCAGTCCCAGTGAATGAGTTTTGCATACTGTGTGCCAGTGTCTTGAAAACTTCAGAGAAAACGTTTTTCTGAAGTGCCTCAATTGATGCTGTTTTATTACATGTCAGTCAAGGCTTTATTACACAAAAACAATCACAGACTCAGCATCTCTACTCTGTGACAGTGACAGGCCACTAGGGAAGGCTCAGTGGAATTTAGGGGATTGAAGCCTTACAGAGAATGTCTCCCAAGCTACCCTGCTAGTAGGATTTGCATTCAGGTCTGGGAAAGGAGAAGTGAAGAGGCTCCAGGACTGCTGTTAACCCTGTGGGTGAGGGTGCAGGCCTTGCTGTGGGGGCAGCCAGGACCCGGGTGCCATCTCATGCTGCTGAGGCTAAGTGATGGCTGTTGTTAGATGTCCCCAGCACCTGCTGCCACGAGGGGACTGGAGTGATCCTTCATATACTTCTAGAGCTCAGGTTTGATGTCCTGTGCAGCTCTCTTAGCTGTGCTGCTGCCTGCCAGCTGGAAAAGTTCCCTTTTGCAGCTGTCTCCTGTGGAAAGGAGCAGTGGGTGCAGGAGCAGCTGTGTGCATCTGCTGGATGCTCATGTTTTGCTGCCCAAAACTGGGCAGCTCCTGTCCTGTGCCCATGGGCTCTGGCCAAGCAAGGGTCTGCCCTGCAGTCAGGCAGGGACTGCAGTGCCAAGAACTGGATGAAAGCCTTGCTGCAGTGCCAGTGGCTCTGCATGCCTGGCAGCACCCACAGCCCCAGCCTGGGTCTTCACACCCTGTTTCTCCTTGAGGTTTCAGGAGGAAGAGCTCTTTTGTTCTGGGCATCGCTTTGTCCCAGGGGCAATTACCTTTTTTGTTAGCCAGACATGCAGAAGCTCTGCACTAGCTGGATCCTTTCTCACTTTTATTTATTTATATACACATGAGAAATCATTTACTTCATTTAGCAGCATTTTCCCAAGCTGCAAGGAATCTGTCTGCACATTTTCCAGTGAGACCAAGAACGAGTGGCAGTCACAGTGTTGTAGCCATGTGCAGTTTGTGCCTCTTGCAGCTTTTGCATCAGCACTGATGCTCACAGCAGATACTGCCATGTCCTGCCCGTGCCTTTCAGTTTGTGTGTGTGAGAAGAAAATCAACACTCCTTTTTCACAGATGAGAGCACTTGCAGCACTAAAGGCAGGTTATTGTCAAAAGCAATTTATGAATAGCTGCACAAGTACAAATGGAGTAAAACTATTTGAGGGAGTAAACGGCATGTGAAAAGTTGCAGCGATGCTATCTCTACTTGGTATCGTTGGTTTGAACCTGCCAGGCTTGGTGGTTGGAGCTCCAACAAACAAGTGATTCAGCTGATGGGAGTAGAGAGTGTTACAACCAACAGCTACTTCCCTAATGGAGGGGCAGGCAGAATCCAGTGCTGGGGGCTCCTGCCTCCCGGTGCTGCACCCTGGGTGCTCCTGGCTGTCACAGTGCTGGCAGGAGCTGCTGTGGGAGGACAATCCGTGGAAGAAGAGTAGTTTGTATTTTGGCAGCAGCTTTCCATCATGTCCTGTTCTGGGGGCTGCATGGCCCTTATGAGGTGCCTGATCTCCTGGGTGGGTGTCATGAGCTGGAGGGAGCAGGTGCTGCTTTGGGGTTGTGCAGCCCCTGCCAGCTTGGTCCTTGGTGTCGTGCTGCCTCAGTCTCACTACCCATGCCTGGGCCAGTTCCCCAGCACGGGTTTGTGGGTGTGGAATAAATTATACTAGATGGCGCCTGCATTAATTTTATGTGGGAGAATCTCCAGAGATTCCAGGGCAATTACCTGGAGAGCAGCCTTGCCCCATCCAGACTTGGAAGAGATGGGAGGACTCAGTGGAGCAGCACTGGCACACTGGCCATGCCTGCAGGCTCCCTGTGGCCACCTGCCCACAGCATCTTTCGTGGCAGAGGCCAGAGCAGGGTGGTCCACAGTCCCATACATGACCATGCTCTATGCTGGCCAAGAGTGATGGACCAAGTGCTGGGTGGTGGTGGAGCTTGCTGTGCTGACCCATGTCTTACAGAAAGGTTGGAAGGCAAGCCCAAGGCAAAGCAAGCTGTCTTCATTTCACCCATGTCTATGAATATTGGTTGTCTAGCCTAATTGAAGCCTGTTCCATTTGTGGCTTTTTTTTTTTTTCTCTTACTCAAAAATTCAGCTCATATTTTGGCAAGGGTTTGTCTGAGAGCGTAGCGGATACATTCAATGACAAGAGCTATAACATTCAATTTGTTGGATGCCACAATTAAACCTCAGCTTTTTCACCCAGCCATCTGAAAGCCAATTGTGAGTTGTCACTCAAGCAAGAATACACACAAACAAGGGCAGTACATAGCCCCGGATCCTAACAATGTGATTTTCATCGCCTTACCATTCTTTGGGGAGTCTTCAGCTTCCATCTGGAAGTACCTTCAACCCTTTCCAGCTACAGATCCTGAAATAGCTAGAACAGAGAGAAAACCAAAATTACATGGAGTTTATTGCCATTTCAGAAGGAAAAAAGTGTTTTGAAAAAGTTTATTCAGGAAGCCAGGGGAAGTTAAGTGGGAGACATTTGCCATTTCATCAGTCTGTTGGTGATAGCCATTCATGTCATAAATGGCTTGTGTCATTTGATGCCAAAAATAACACAATTTTCCTCCCCAAAGGCCTATAGGGTTTTTTTGCAATAAATGTTTATTTGTTAATAATATACTTTAAACAACCCAGTCTTGACCTCAAGTCTCCAAAAGAATCCATCTTCTCTCTGAAAAATCCTACCAAGTTTGTGTAATTTTTTCTGGGAAGGTGTAATTGATGGCGCAGTGAAGGGTCGTGTGTTTGCTTTAACTACTGCAGCTGCATGGATTAACTGTTTATAAGGGCCTACTGTGCTTTGAATGCTGACTTTCTTAGATTTCAGGCTTTAGTTGACAGCACTTCCTAATGGCTCCTTGGATTTGCTTAAGTTTGATCAGTAAAAATAAATTTCTGTGCTTAGCTTGCCCATTGTTCCTTCCTCAGCTGCTTCAAAAGCTTTTAAAGATTCACTTGTAGGAGCTGGGTTGCACTGATTAGCCTCCACCCTCCAAAATGCCTCAAATAGGCATGGCCAGGATGATTACCTGATGGTTGAGGAAGGGCTGATCTTGTTCCACATCTCCTGTGGATTTCAGGAAAAAAATGTGAGAGGAGTGTGGGTGCAAATAACCTGTATGCAAATGTTTTTGACAGGGTGTCTCTGGAGTCTAACGCAGAACTGGGCAGGTATCAAATATGTGTGATTCAATATTTGAAAACCTAATGAAGGGTTTTGTAAATATGCATAGTGTAGAAACTGTTGTTTTGAGAGAAAATAGTAAGGCAGGTAATTAATTTTGACTATGTTGCACTGTTTTGAAATTGTCATCCCAAAACCTGGAGTTAGATTTCCACTGGCAAAGCGTTTGTGGAATGCCAGCGACATGTGCTCAGCCGCCCAGTAGTGCAACAATTGTCTTTTCACTAAATCGCCAACTACCACTGATTTAACCAATGTTAAATCATATTTCTCTGCTGGTTTTGTTCTGCTGTCAACCACTCTGGTCCTTCTCTCTTAAGATTTTCCATGCATACTATTAAAAAAAGCTAAGCATTAGGACATTTGTGAGGATTTTTGGTTTTGTTAATGAAATTTGTAAATGAAAACGTGGGGTTTTTTTTGGAAGGACTCTGGAAGACTTCTTTAAGATCATCTGAGTTACAGGAGAGCATTATACATTTCATTATACATTTCACTGAAGGAGTTGGGGCTATTCAGTCTGGAGAAGAGAAGGCTCGAGGTGACCTCATTGTGGCCTTCCAGTATCTGAAGGGGGCCTACAGGAAGGCTGGGGAGGGACTTCTCAGGATCTCAGGTAGTGATAGGACTAGGGGGAACGGAATGAAGCTGGAAATAGGGAGATTCAGGCTAGATGTGAGGAAGAAGTTCTTCACCATGAGAGTGGTGAAGCCATGGAATGGGTTATCCAGGGAGGTGGTTGAGGCCCTGTCCCTGGAGGTGTTTAAGACCAGGCTGGACGAGGCTCTGGCCAGCCTGATCTAGTGTGGGGTGTCCTTGCCCCTGGCAGGGGGTTGGAACTAGATGATCCTTGTGGTCCCTTCCAACCCTGACTGATTCTATGATTCTATGATTCATTTCTCAAAGCATTTCAGCTTTAAGTGCTGGTTTGTTCTCAGTAAGACAGGCTCTTGGATAAAATAAGGAAGAGTATGTGTAACATGGAAGGAATTACTTTAAACATCTCAGATTTGCAGAGCTAAACTGTTTGGATAAAACGCACACTCAGGTGCTTCGTGTGAAATTTGGTTTAGTGGCACTCAGTGGCACTAAATAGCACTAGTCCTTTACTGGGTATATGTTTCTAGTTTATCTACTGTGACAATTAGATGACACTTCAAATGTATGTATATAATTTGAGAAGCCTATCTGCTAGCTCGTGCTGTAACCCTGCCTTAGTAAGGTGGTTAATTTTGCTCAGTCTCTTCAGTAGCTATTTACAAGGTGAAGTTGCATGCACACCTAGTGGAAGAGCTGGGGGCCCTGGGGTGCCTGAACTGTGTGGTGAGTGCTCATTTAATTTCCAGAGGCATTTTCTGGGGCAATCTGGGCCACAGCAACCTGAGCACCTCTCCTGTACTGGCAAAGGCTTGGCTAATCTTTGTGTCCATTTGGATTTTTGCAGGACGGACTTCTTGACCTTCCATTTAGCCTTTGTTGGATTAGTCCTGTTAAAGCAAGATCACATCCAAGCTCTCTTTCCCAAACTGAAAATATTTGGAAAATAGCTTTATAACTTTGCATGGTTTCCAGCTCTTCCACTGATTCTGGCTCTGCTGGGGAGTTTAAGCCAGACCAAATAGTCCTGCTACTGCTTGGCAATGGCTGATCCCTGCCAGGCGCTGGCTGTGGGCAGAGCTGCCTGGGTGGGGGAAGAGCCACCATGCCCAGGGAAATGGCAGTGAGGGCATCTCATCCTCTCTTTCCTGGACTTGATGCTTGTGAGTGCTGGGCTGCAGGTGTGCACACAGAGCAGTGTGATGCACAGATGGGCACATGCAAGGGAGTGCCCATGCTGTGTGGTGAGCATGTGCAACATGGCAGAGAGTGGCACATGCAGTGTGCGATGCTGTACCACTGGCATGGATGATGACTTGCCCTTCCTAGTCTATCTGCCAGTTGTGAGGGCCGTGGCCTCCTTTGGCTCAAGGTGATGGCTGGGGCGTCTTGGGGAGGTTGGGAGCTGTGCTTAGTGTGTCCAGGGCAGGTGTATGCTCATGCTGCAGCCACACAGGTGACCAGCTGCAGGTTCCCCAGGGAGAGTGGCAGCAGAGCCACCTCCTCTACCCAGGGTTCAGGGTCTTCTAATCCAGCAAGGTCTCCTGTGCTTCTCCTCTCTCCCCACAAGAGAGTATTGTGCAGACCTCATGTATGCTCTCTCAAGCCTTCTTCCTGGGCACAGGAAAGGTTCTGTGCTGGCAGGGTTGCCTGGTCTGTATGACAAGGACTAGATCCTGACCTGCTTGTGGCTGAGCCCATAGTGTAGCATGGCAGGTCCTGGGCACCACGTCGGGCACGCAGGGCATGCAGACACTGAGGCTCTCTCGCTTGCCCCTCCAGGCTCTGGTGAAGTTTCTCCTGATTCACCCCGGCTGTGCGCAGTGATTCATGCTATCAGCAGCAGCCGCCTGTTTGTGAAACCAAAAAGAAACTACCTGAAATTGGCCGAAAGTGAAACAGTTGTGTTACTGAGGCGGATATGGATTTGCTCCTGTAAGGGGGTACTAAAAGTCTCCCTTTGTTTGTTGTACAGGGACTGATCTTTAGCATTTTTTAGTCTTTTTGTCAGCTTACTTTGGTATTAAAGCAACTGACATAACATTTAACTGTATCCTTGTGCAAAAGCACTCAGGCTAGTTAATTCAGTAACTCTTTTGACCTTCTGGTTAAAAGATCACAACAGATGCTGTTTCTCCGCAGACACTACCACCCTTCAGGATCCTTCACCATTCATTTATTATGAGCATAGCTGTAGTGTGGATGCCTTGCATCTTTGTGCCCTTATATTCTTGTAATAGCTAACGTTAACAAAATTAAATGGACAAATGAACAAGAGAAAGAGAAGAAAAGCAAAGCAGCAATTAAATGTAACTTTTCATCATGAAAAGGATTTCACTGGTTTATCTTCTAATAAGATTATGTCACCGACACAAGTACCTAGGAGCCCTTGATTGACAGCCTCCTGTACTTTTATCAGGCAGTGTGACACTAAACCTCAGGGCCTTTTGTCCGATAGAGTGAGCTCACGGAAACTTGCCATCCTAATCCCCTTATTCATGTCAAGCACAGAAAAGAAGTCCTGATCAGATGGCACCTTACAACAGTGTCACCTCCACCCCCTCGTCGCTGGATGGACATGGGACATCTCCTGCTTTGTTTGGAGTCTGTGCTGTGCTCTGCCAGAGCCGAGCTGCTGCCTGAAGTATTACCCAGCCCTGCACTCAGTTCCTGGGAGCTGAGACTATTGCCTGGCTGTCATCTATCCTGTCCTGCACTACCCTGCGTGACGAGCGTTTATGTCCTGCTCCCATCGTGGGGAAGCTGGGTATGTGGTGCAGAAAAATCCCCGGGAGATGGTGGGAGGATTTACAGGCAGCTTTTTTGTTGTTTGGATTTTCTTTTTGTTTCTCTAAAGCAAGAAAGGCCTTTAGGGGAAATACTTCCATTTACATCGTGTATGGAAGACCATGTAGTGAAATGTATCACTAAGCTGCTTCAAAACTTCCATTCAGAAAAAAAACCACACATCAGAGTAAATGGACCTCGGGAAAACCTTTCCTTTCAGAAACATGGAATCAATATGCAGTGCAAAATTCTGGTTCTGGTCACTCTTACTGGGTGTAATACTTCTCAAAGCTCAGAACAGAGTTTTATGTCCTACTCAAAGTGTGGGTGCTTCTAGAATTCACTCCTAAAGTGTTGTGGAAGTCAGCAATTCATCCCCATCACTGGTATTATAAGTTTCATAGCTCCGGCCCTTTCTTAGTTGTAGGAATTCCTTTGTGCGTATCCCTGTGGTAACCTATTTCAACTAGGGGTTCCCTGTGGTGCTTTATTTACTTGTCCAACTGTTTGGAAGTCTGTTAGTCTAAAGATCAGATGCTCTGAAACAAATCTTATTACTTTAACCAGCTCTGCAAATTCTTCTTTCTCCATTTTTATTGACTTCTCTTCAGCTAGAACTAATACACATGCAGCAGGTGGGCAAGTATGTCTCTCAAAGTTTAGCCTCTCAGATTTAACATGAGAAACTATAAATCTTTTTGTTTTCCTTGGAAAATGTGGGAAACCACAGGTATTTGAGGAGTTGCCTCCTTGGTGGATTTGTGAAGTTTATACTGGTTGCTGTAATTTTTGAAACAGGAGTCTGGGAAATTTTAAAAGAACACAGCATTCTGGGGAACAGACTCATTGCTGTGTTGTGTTTTTGTTTGGTTTGGTTTTTCTTCTGTTGAGTATATATATATATATATATAATTATTTTTTTCCAGGCTGTAATCAAAAAGAAGGGAATGGGAAAGTTTTGAAGGTTTGTTTCCTTTTATCCAGCCTGGCACTGTTGGTGAGATACTGCACAAAACTTCCCTCAACTTATCTGCCACAAGCTGATTCGGTCGGCAGGACTCAGCAGTCCTAGGTTTAGAAGGCGTGTTCTGCTCCTCTGTATTTCTCATCTCTATACACATTTAAAAAGTAATTTTAGATGTTAAAAGTCAGTTCTAATTAAATGTTTTAAGAAATTATCTTCCAGGAATTCCCCTTTCTCCTCCCTGTCCCACCCCCCAACCCCCCCCCCGCCCCGCCGCCCAGTCTCCTGGCGACCTCATGCTCCCTGGTTGGAGCATACATCTCGACTTCAGGAGATGCTTACGTCTCTTGTGGCACTTTCCTCCAGCAGATATCAAAGTCCTTTGCAGAGCGACCTGCCCAGGGTTCCTGCAGGCTGAGACCTGTCCCAGGCGCTCTCATCCTGGGACACACTGTCTCTTCCCATGTCTCCTGAGGACCAGGCTGCACCAGGAGTCAGGATGGGAAAGTTCTCATGTCTGGAGTGTGCAGAGCAGTTTGCTGCTGCTTCACCAGGATTTGGTTTTCCACCTTAAGCAGCCGTGGCTGCCATCACATGGTTCGAACAAGGGAGTGTACACCCTGCCTTATTGTGGAAAAAACAGCAAGGGAAGGGACCTACGAGGTAGCAGCTTTCCTTCAGCAGAGTGTGTTTGCTTTAAACACACAACTCTGCTCAGGTCTTGGAATGAGGTATCAGTTTGGCAGAGGTTTCTGCAGCAAGGACAGGGCTGGATGTAGTGAGCTGAAAACAGTGTGAAATATGCAGCTAATCAGTGAGGCTGGCAGAGGACTCTGTAAAACGTCTGTAAACTTCTAAGGTCAGTCAGTTAATAGGTGAATTGCAGCAGACAGTGTGATGTCAGGGTGTGCTTGGGGACAAGGTTCGGTAAAACTGTAAATGGCTGTCAAATCATCATCAGACTTTCAGAGAAAGCCTCCCTGAAAGGCACAAGCAGGAGTGTTTTAACAACTGGAAATGTTGACTGCAGACTGGTGATGTGCTGTGTGTATTTCAGCAAAGGTAACTGCAAAAAGCAGTCTGAGGTCCCACTAACCTCACAGGTTTAACCTTGGGGGCTCTTCACTGCTCCAGTTTGTGTGTATGAGGCAGTAGTTCTATCAGCCATGTGGAGTGTCCTGCAGGAACAACCGAAGAGTCTGGTCTGGAAGGATGCAGGCAATGTAGCATGTTCTGCATCTTGCAGAGGGAGCCAAACTCTGTCCTTTCTGTGTGCCCTGAGGTTCTTTTGCTTCTCTTGACATGTCCTGCCCTTTTCTGAGTAGGAGGGTCACTAAACAGGGGAAACAACCATCCACCCACAGTCAGTCTGGGGTAACTGTGTTAGCTGCACTTTACGCTAAGGAGTTCTCATTGAAAGAAAAATAACTTTTGTTTGGACCCCACCCCCCCCAAAAAAAAAAGGGGGGGGAAAAAAGAGGAAAAAAAAAGAAAAAATCTTTGGGGATTGAATTTCAGAGCCTCCCTGCCTTCCTCTCAGCCCCCTCCAAAGGCTGAAATGATTTGTGTGTGAGGGCCTGTGACCCAGGGAGGCATCGAGCAGTGGAGAAGGGAAACATTTGGAGTTCAGAGGGACAGTGGGTCTTGATGACCAGTGTAAGACAATGCAGATGTTTCAGATCATGAGGTCTCTGACGATGAACTCTACAAGCTGGGTTCTTCTCTACAGCCCCTTTTTCTTTTCTTTTTCTTGGTGTAGTGATGTGCTGCATCTTACAGGATTAAGTTTTTAGGATTTGTCGTGGTGGAATCTCTGTGCTAATTGTATTAAGTAGCTTTGGTGAGTAGGATGGGATTTAATTTCTGCCTGGGGAGTCTGTTGCAAGCTCTGCCCTGTGGGTGCTGGCAGTGGCAGAGGGCACCCAGACTGGCTGTGGTGGGGCTGGGTTGTGCGTCCTGCAAGCCCTGGCAGTAGCCTGTGGAGGAGGGTTGTCTGCAGAGGAGCAGAGCCAGAGGAGCAATAGTTTTCAGACGAGAGTCCAACAATAACTGCATGTCCCATTGCCTTGTCTGATATAAACAGATATTTCCTGGAGGGAGGACAGATTCTGGGACAAGGAAAGAAAAATACTGGCAGAGGGGAAAAGGAGGAAAAATCATTCAGGATCCTAATTCAGCAGCAGTGCTGCCCAGTGCCTGTGACACTGATGGCTCACCACAGCAGCTCTTTCTGTGGATCTCAGCATCCCTGCGCTCGGGAGGAGTGGAGATCAACTGCAGAGCAGCACCAAACCCTGCAGGTGGGAGCTCTGACACCCAGCACCAGCGCGGATTTGAAGCTGTGTTGCAGACAGGGCAAAGCATCTCTTGGCATCACAGTTGCTGGGCCAGAAATTAATTTTACAACTTGGCTCTGCTGTGAAATAGTGTACCAGAGTTAGATGTTGCTCACATGTATATGTGAGCAACAGCAGAGCAGCATAGGCTGTGGAGCCCACGCTGGGGAAACAATTCCCAGTTATATCTGGCTTAAGGCTTAATACATGAGAAACAGCAGTCCTGCTGTGCTAGGGTGTGGGCTGGGGTTTCTGCCCAACAGAGACCCTGTCCATACCCAGGGCCAGCACAGAGCTCTGGTCCTCGGGGCCACATGGTGCTCAAGGATGGCTTCCAGCCATCATCCCGCAGGGATGGGAGATGCAGCAGGAAGATGCCCAGGAGATCAGCTGCCTTGTGGCACCGAGGTGGGTGTGGGCTGTTAGCACTTCACACCCGCACCAGGCAGTTCCCAGTGTGACTGGAAGCAGTGGTGAGCAGCCTTTCCTAGGGGGGACTCCCCAGAGTGGTGGGGAAAGCCCCATCCCATGCTCCTGCTGGAGCAGGGTGAGCAGCAGGGCTGGGTGTGAGCTGGCTTCACCAGGTCCAGAGCCGCTGCTGCACCAGCAGATCCCGAATTACGTGTTGGCAAGGGAGGAGAGAGGAGACAGGTTTTAGAATATTGTTTGCTTAAGAGGCCCCATATTGTCTGTTGGCTGGAGGGAGTGCAGAGGCCATGCAAGGTCTTCCAAGCATCTGTTGTGCTGGGAGGAGGACGGCTCCCCATGTCTGCTGCAGGAGGGGGTGAAAAAGGCCCAAGCACCCGATCCTGTCCAGCCTCACCATGGCTCCGGGCATGGCTGCTGAGCACTGGGGAGAGGCAGCTGTGGCGGGTTTGCATCTTGGCACCTCTGAAAGGGGGACTGTGACTGGAGCGGTTCCCGTGGATGCTGCCAAGCTGGAGCCTGGCAGAAGAGTGAGAATTTCCTAACTGTGACAAATGCCTGCCTGAAAAAATGTGTCTTTATTTACCAGCGGTGTGTTCAATTGGCCTGTTTTAGAAAAACTATCTTGTCCCTCTGACAGTCTCCCCTGTGATTTGAACCATCACTTCTCAGAAAAATGCCTAGAAAACATTTTGCTTTAGAAAGGTTTGGGAACCCTGTAGGTTTGGTGCTCTACTTTGCAGCCTAGCTTTTACTTCTGATGCTAACAGACATAGGAACGTTCCTTCCTGGCTATAGGTGCTACCAAGAGCCTCATACACGAAGCTTTTTGTTGCCTTTTATGTCAGATGGTAAGTCATTGTTTTCTTATCGAGTACAGCTAAAAAAATACAAACCAGAACACAGTCCCCAGGAATCTCTATCACAAGGGGTTGTTACTAAGAAGCTGCTTCCCTGATCTGTGGTGACTTTGACAGAAGTGACTACCACCTTGGTGTAATTTCTCATCGGTGTGATGGACACAGCTCTGCTTTTGGATTTTGGCATTCAGAGTTGGGCTTATAATGGAAAGTGAGCAGGGCCTTTATTATCATTATGGTTGAAAGAGCATTATTAGGGGCACAACTGAAGTTTTGTAAGCATGTGCTGGAACACACTTGAAATATTAAAGAGAAGTTCTCAATAACATTTGTGTTTAGAAACAAATTATCTTGGTTTTCCATTCCGGGGCCGTTCTGTGTGAAGCCAAGTGATCACTGTTCCAGGGATACAGTCTTTCTGCAGCTCTGAGTTTGGGGTTTCTGATACAAGAGAAGCAATCTGCCTTCTTTAAAATGGTGCTGAGCTAGCAACAATGCTTCTGAGTCCAAAACAGCTTCACAAAGTACCATCTCTGGTAATCAGCTGATTTTTTTAGGTCATATGTAAATTAAGAACACATATGCTTTCCATATGTCCCACATACACAGCTTACATATGTTTTTGGATGTATTATCTTAATCATATTTATTGGCCAAAAAAAAAAAAAAAAAAAAAAAAAAAAAAAAAAAAAAATTGAAGTTGAAAATATTTTTGGATTCGTAATATTATAAACCCAACAACTATAAAACAAATGAGTCATGTACTACACTCCAGTTATAGTGCACAATTACGATGTGTATTTAAGGGCTCTATTTCTTAGCTGGAGCAAAACCTATAGGCACCAATGCTATCTCTCCTGTACTTTTGTCTAACAGAGATCTAAGGAAAAATTAATTACACTTCTTTGACTGATTGTTATTCTGCTGAAGTATGGTTCTAATCCTTATTAACATTCTCTAAAGTCATGCATGAAATATGACTTTTGCACCACACTCTGTGGCATATGTTTTCTCTTTCCAGCGTATTTTTCAAACTATCTTCAACCCTCACTGCTGTTCATTATTTTAAGATAGGTTTAAAGTTTGCCACAGTCTCAAAACCGATCCAGTACAGAGCGTTGCAAGGGGGAAAAAAATGACACATCATTCTGCTCATGAACACAAATTGCTTCTGATTATTTAGCTTTGAATGTTCTCCTCATACTGTTTTTATTAAAAGCCCCAGTATATTTACTCTTGATAGTGTCTTCAATTAAGTTAAAAGAGTCCCTTTTCTATAGCAGTATGTAAAGAAAATAGTTGTTACAACCGCAAAATTACCGAAAAAACCTGGTTCTAGTAAAGTACTACTTCAGTTCAACAACCACAGCACGAAGTTTGCTGTTTTCTTGTAAACTTTCCAACCATTAGATAAACAGTGTCTGTATCTTCACATAGCAAGAAGCACCCTCTCTTTGTTTAAGGACTGTTGTTTTCCTGCAGCTCTCTGCAAAATATGTGCTCCATTAATCCATGTATCAACATGGAAAACTTCTCCATTCAGATGCAGAGTGACTCTTTGCGACCAGCGGTGAGTTAGGTCTTTGCTCCAGGAACAGTTTTGGTAACAAATTGCTGAAGGACTTCGGCGGAGCGCTGGGGTTGGGTTCATTCGCCTCCTGAGCGCAGTTAATTTAAGCTGTGACAAGGGGAAGGAAAGTTGTTACAAGTGGGATCCTGTGACTTCAGCACACATTGCACACAGCCAGGAATGTTTTCCTTTTCCTTTTATAAAATAGCGATTTGGGGAAAAGGACTAAGTTTAGCAGTTTCTGGAGCTTCTCCTCTGTTGGCTTCACAATAACTGATCTTTCTTTTGCAAACATTGTCTTTTAGTGCTGTGATGTCACAGCCTAATATTGTACAAAGGCATAACTGGACTAAACATGTCAGGAACATGTCAGTAACTTTCCATAAATTATTCAGGCTCTTTGGGAAAACCCCTAATTATGTGTTAACTCATTTTCTACTTCAGAGAAGTTTTGTCTTGAATTTCAGAGTCCAATTGCTGGGGAGATTTTTTTTTTTTGGTTACTGTATTCTGCTTAAAATTTTATGTTTGTGAGCTCTGACAGAGAACTGCAAGGCTCTGGCAGAAACAGGATGGCAGAAATCAAAGAGTGGAATCGGCTTTAAACTGCTTTAGAAACAGTCCTGGAAGCACACGGGATGTGAACGTCTGCACAGAGCCGCAAGCCTTCCTCTGCTACCAGCAACTGCAGAGCATCCCTGAATGGCTCCTTGACATGCTCCGGGCTATAAAGCTGTTTGTACTTTGAAGGCAATGGGGTATGGAGGAAAGGACTGTTTGAAACATGTCACTTTGAACTGTGCTGGAGGGTCCTAGGGAGCCGGCCACCTCCGTCCGCCCCTGTTCCCTCAGAGGTCTGGTTCCAGTCTGTGAGCCCTGGAGCCAGCCCCATAGTCTGGTCAGGTGGCCCCACTGTGAGATGTCAGGCTGATAAGTGAAAGTAGAGACTTTCGAGTGAAGATCAAGAGTTTACTGCTTGAACTGCATCTCTTGCTATGTGTAACAGTTC
Source organism: Picus viridis (assembly GCA_033816785.1). Taxonomy (NCBI): domain Eukaryota; kingdom Metazoa; phylum Chordata; class Aves; order Piciformes; family Picidae; genus Picus; species Picus viridis. The sequence continues at coordinate 8,099,000 of CM066596.1, read as the reverse complement.
AATATGGTAACAAAAGGGTTTTCCTGCCTGCAGAGACAGATGCTGCCTTTTCAAAATCTTGCTTTACATTTTGAAGCCTCAGCATATGCTGTAATAAAGGCCATCCTGAAACTTCAATGGATTGCATCATGAGGAAATTCAGAGAGGAAGGAGCTTTAGGTGGATCTGCAGAATCTTTTATGAAGTAATACCCCATGAAAAAATGGTACTATTGAGTTGGGGTCAGTAGTAGCTCAGGATCAGTGCTGTCTTGGCATTTCTGCCAAGATGGATGGGTAGAGGAATGGGGGCTGGAATGCTGCTGAAACACTCCAATTCTGGTGGTGTGGAGGGAAAACAACAACCAACCACCCACCCACCCACCCAAACAAACAGAAAACAAACAAACAACACACAAAGGAAATCTCAACCCTGCATTTCCTGCCTAAAGGGTAGATCCTTCCTATTAGCTGATATGCAGAAGTTCTGTAGGTACAGGGCCGTGCCACATTGAGCTAGTAGCCATACCAAAGAAGCAGGCAATAATTGAATCTTCCTCTTGGAGCAAATCCATGTGCATATTCTGTAGTACTGAGACAGGCAGGCAGTCGTGAGCATACTTCTTCAGCCATTCTGCCTCACCTTTGCTGCAGTTCTCTCTCTTTTTCCTCACCATCTCCATTCTTCCAGACAAGTCAAAGACTTGCAACTTAAGAAAGCAAGTGACCAGAAGCAGGGATGTAATCCCAGCTCCCTCCTTGTGGGATGTTAGGGCAGCACTCACTGTGTCTTGTCAGCAGAGAAGAGTGAGAAACATTTCTCTTGGCTTTTTCTTTTAAAGCTGTTGTGTTCACTCTGCTTTTGCTTATCCCTTCTGAAACGGCCTGCCAGTTAAGCTTTACCTGCACATGTTTGTGAACAACAAAACAAAGAAACACTTGTTTATTCTTCAAAACGAACCTCACAATGTGCACTTCATAACGCCACGAGGGTTGGCAATAGAAGTTGTCCAAGGCAGGGCATGGATGCTGCGTGCTGTGACTTAGGGTGGTTAACAGACTACATGTGCTGCTTAGAATATGGAAGATGTGCGAAACCCCAAAAGATACAATGTAAGTGATAAGGAAAAGAGGTTACAAAAAGGAGTGTTTACTTTGCTTACTAGAGGAATAACTAGAGAACCCTCTGACCTGCAGAAAGAGTGGAATCAACAGATCTGCTGTCACTGTGACAATTTTGAGAGGAGGAAAGGCTGTAAATTTCAGTTTGTTTTAGTACTGACAGTAGGGAGCAGTGCTAAGCTGGCTGCCAGCTGGAGTCACATGGCTGGAATGGATTTGTGCTTAAAAACACAAGAATTTTTAAAAGAAAATATTTTATACCTGGTATTTGAATTCATTTTGTGTTATGCTGGGATTTTGTGGAGGCTAGATTTGTAATTTCACATTTTTACAGCCAAATTTTTGTCTCCCAGCAGTGTAAATTTACTTTCACTGAAGCAGGGCAAAGCCAGTGTGAAGTTTATGCAACTTTATCTACTTCAGACCTTCCAGAAACTGGCTGTCAGATGAGTGTGAACTCTCAAGCCCCCAATAAAGATGCTGTTATTAAGTATAAATACAGTGTAGCTTTTAATAGCTATAATTAACGTGTGTGGTTGTTTAAAATTAATAAAAACTGGTTTTGTGTTTCCATTTTGAAGGCGAGGGATTTTCTTCATTCACTTGAAGAACATAAAAAGCATGAGTGGCTGTCGGGGTCAGCACAGGGCAGGTGCTCAGGAGGAGGAGACAGTGAGGCAGGGCACATGGGGGGATGCCACTCCATGACCTCTCCCAGCCTTAGAGAATTTGTGACATGGAGACTTCTAGGGCAGGGGATCGAGTCTCTAGAAGCTTTGGACTGTAGAGTTTCAATACTTAAATGTTTATACTGAAGGCTAGTTTCAAGTCCTTTTTCCCAACCCGTTCTCATGAAGAGTGAGCATGCAGGTAGCAGTCAGGGTATGTCAGTTACTGATAGAAATAATGTCCCCAGGTGTATTTTGTTGCCCTAGCACAGGAGTGAGGAGCTGGGGTGGTTTCAGCAGCAACAAAGCTGTGGGGCAGTGTGAGCTGGGCTGTACTGCACTTACCAGCCCTGATACAGACCAGGGGCCCTGTTCCTTTTCCTGAAGAAACCTAGAATGTAGTTTATTCTGGAGGCAGGCAGGTTGGGGCAATAGGGCTTGTCATCTTGTCATCCCAAGGGAGAACCCAGCAGAGCAGCTGCAGTGGAGCTGCTGGTGGGGATGGATGGTTTGCCCCGATCTGATGCCAAGCCCAGGGTGCAGGGCAGTCTCGGAGACAGTGTTCTATGGGATGCGGGTGTGAGCAGAGGGGCTGTGGCCCCACGTGTGTCCCCACTCCTGCCGGCACAGGGCTGCGCAGGCGCTGGGGCTGCCTGTCCTCTGCAGGGCTCTGGCTCACACCCAGCTGAATGTGCTCCAAAAGGAGGTGCTCCTCGCCCGGGCCCGCGGGCTCGACGCGGTAGGCATGCCGAGAGCACACCGCGCACGCTGACAAGATCAGGTTTCGCACAAAGTGCAGCGGCAGCCAAATCCTTCTCTTAGAGCACTGCCGGAGGAGGAGCGGATGGTGCTTCTCCCTCTCCACCTCCCTGCAGCAGCCCGAAGTGTTCATGGGAGCCCTGCTCCTCCTGACAGCACTCTGGCAGCAGTGGTGGGTTTGGGCTGGCACTGTGGGCCATGGCTGGGCAAGTGCCTTCGCTGCTTGTGTGCCCAGGTCGTACTGGCCCCTCAGGCACTCACCCAGTGACTTCTCTGCATGGCACTGAAATCTGCAGGAGGATGGATATGGGACCTGCCTCAGACACCTTGTAGGTTGCAAGTGAGGGTGTTCTTCAGAGTGGTGAAAGGTGTGAAACCCCTCAAGGGGAGAGAAGACTGGAACGGACATTTCCCACCTCCATAACCCACAAACCTGCCACCCACAATCTCATTTTTTCAGCCTGCAGGTGAAGGCCTCTCCATAGTACCATACCCTGAGTCCTAATTACTTTTAGCATTGTTGTGAGATAACACATGTTCATGTGTGTCCACAAAGGAAGCAGCAGTGTCCTTTACAGCCTCAGCACCTGCAAGGTCATCTTCACATCCATCAGCAAATTTGCTCTACATATTTTATTCTGGGCATCTCAGCTGTGTGTGGCAATGGAGCACAGAGAAAGCCAGAGCAGCCCATTTCACTTTTCTCATGTTTGCGGTAGAACTGTCAGTGCTTGGTACAAAGGTAGCATCATCTTGATAGAGGAAGCATTAATTTGCTGCATGCTGTGAGATGGTGCATGCACTTGGCCGCTTGATGGGCGTGCATACCCACAATGGAGAAGAAACAGCAGCATGGTGGAAAGCTCTTCCCTTCATGAGGGCTGTGGGGAGGTGATTAGGCAGGCTGGCCTTGAGCAAGCTAGAGGTGACTCTCCTCTTGCATCAACACTTGCACTAAAACTTCTCCCACATATGCTGCCACTTCAGTCCCAGGGGAAACAACTGTTGTGCACGTGTGAGCCTGCCAGGCTGATGCCTGCATGATACTGAGCATGAAGGCATTCCTGAGGCTTCCCTGGGACAGGTTGAGTGTCAACCAGCCTCTGTCAGCATTTCCCAAGCTGTTTTACCCCCTGTCCCACTTCCAGGTGAACTTGACTCTTACGCCCCCACTTTTCTCAGCCTGGGCATAGTGCCGTGCTGACATGGCTGTTCCAGCTCCAGGAGCTAATCCAAAGCCCCCAAGCATTCCTGCATCCTGTCAAGAGGGAGTACCCACAGTTTGAAAGCATTGGCATGTATGCAAAATACTGGTGCTGTGGCCTGCAGAGCTGCTGGAAGTTACTACTCTTGCTGATGCACACCAGCATCAGCAGCAGGCTCTTAGGAGAGGTCCTTACTAGGATGTGGCTACTGTCTGTCTACAAACTGCCAATATTTGAGCACTGGGTTCCTTTGGACACAGCACACAATGTTTTAACTGACCTCTTTTTTTTTTTTTTTTTTTTCCCCCAAGTCCTCAAGTGTATTCCCTATACAGAAGCAACTAATATCTTTGTGTACCACATTTTAGAGGAGAAAATGTTCTTTGCAGGCACTTAAAACAAGGGATCCAGCAGTGTTCAGTCACTGCATCTCAGAATCATTCTGGAGACAAAGATCTAAACCATTTTACTACTCTTCCCTGAGGCTCTGCTGCTTTTCTCCCAAGAGGCACAGGTGAGACCTGTAGCTCATTGGCAGCTTCAGGTGCTGCCAAGATCCCCAGAAGCTTGAAAATGGTGACTAGGTTGATATACTGGGCCGTAGGACTGGAGTGGCCGCAGGAATGAAAGTTGGGTTGCCCTTCAGGGTGCTTCAAGCTTCTGGGCAGTTGAAGGTACTCAACTCCAAGAGTGCAGAGAAGCTGTTTTTGTGATGGAGCAGCAAGCATTTCTTAGGTCCTATGGACTTGTTTGACTACTGTGGTAACAAGGTGGATCATCTGTCCAAACAGCAACAGGCATAGAGTGTCCTCTTTACTGCTGTGTGGGCAAAGGTCAGTTCAGCAGCACAACTGAGGATGTGAGCAGAACCTGAGAAGAAGAGCCCTGGGAAGCAGCTGAACTTCAGGCTGGTGTGCAATGAAACCTCCCAGAAGAACAAGCCTGTGGCATTTCACTACTGTTGCTGAGAAGGTACCTGTGAATTTCTTGGTGATTCCTTTAGTCTCTGGTGGTCTGTAAATAAGCATAAAATGCATGTTAGTTTTGGCTCAGGTTTCTATTCTCAGATGAATGAATTTGAATGAACTTGTCTTATCTGTGGAATCTCTCTTGGAACTGATGTTTGCAGAGAAGATAAATGTGCTGCTGCCTGCCTGCTTGTCCTGACTTAATCTGTGATGCGCTGAGCAGTGTCCCGGGGGAATTGGGAGAGCTGGAAGAGAGCTTGGGATGTCAGGCTGCCAGGACCTGGTGCTGTGACCTCTATCAGTTTCTCCATCAGTGATAAGGCTGTGGGTTGCATGCTAGCAGTAGAGCGTCATGGTTGCAATGTTTTCCAATATGTTTTTTTTGTAGGGAGGCATTACATATTGGTGTCCTGTTATCACAGCATCCACATGAAGACTTGATGATCTCAAAGGTCTTTTCCAACCTGGTTAATTCTATTCTAAGATATGTACTGGAAAGAAACCATCCACTGTTGATGTGTAGGGCCTGCCAGCATATGTGTCTAGGATAGCACATAGCACTGGAGAAGTCTGGCTTTAGATAGGAATGGTTCTCAAGTTGATGTTAGCAAATGTTAACCTAGCTGCAGGTTGATTGGACTCTCTTTCCATTTCCCTGCATGTATTTCTACTTCCAAAAGCTTGTGAAAATCCTAGGTGAGAACAGGCTCTACACTGCAGTGTCAGTAAGTTACATTTGTAAAATGTGAACCACAAAGGCACTATTGAAACTCTCTTAACAGGGGTCCTTGTTGTACGGATTCAAACTTACTTAGTATCAATGTCCTTAGAAGGCTGCAACATGGTCTCAAAATTTCATTGTCTGTAAATGCAGTGCTTTACCAGAGAACTGCTTAAGCATCTTTTAGACTAAGGATTCATTCAAGGTGGAAATAAAATGAACTGAAAATGACTGAGGGGTGAGCAATGAGCAGTCCCCATAGGCCAAATCTCAGTAGGAGAAAACACTTAAAGTTTCTTTAGTGCTGGCAGGTTCAAAAGTCAGGGCTGGTTTCAATTAGCCTGGGAGAGTCTCAGTGATAAACAATTCCTGTGGTCTTGAAGCAAAGGGGCTAGCTGCATGCAGCCGTTCTAACTACTTGAGCTGGCCCTATTCCCTCTGCTCTGGGAGTAACTGTCTCTTTGAATGAAGTATTTGTCATCGTTTGTATATGAATTCTTCTGAGTTTTTGAGAGCAAGGAAAATACAAAGTTTTTCTGGTTAAGGCATTTTTGGTCTGGAAATCCCCCAGGGTATCAGCTTAAAATATGCATGACGTTCATGCGATTTATTTTCTTTAAGGGGCTGGAAAATGTGAGTGTGTGCAGATGTGTTTGTGTGCACGTGTGTGCAGGGCTGTGTGATCCTCAAGTTCTGGCTGAAGGATAAGCCTGTGGGGAAGGCTGCTCTGCAGTTGGGCAGTGCAGACCTGCAGGTGAGGAGGCTGCTGCTGCCTGTTCCTATTCTGCCGACCGGCTGGCCTCTTTGTCATGCCCCGCTCTGGAAACCTTCTGCCCATATGCCTTCAAGAGAGGAGACAGGAATTTCAGGTCCTTCCAGCTGTGTGTGTGGCAGAGGAGCCTATTCATGGCTCCTGGAGCATCTCCACGTTTTGCGGTTGTGCGCACTGACAAAGCCCATTGTTACAGTTCTTCTGGCATCCTCGCTACAGCATTGTAGTGCTGGGATGTAGAACTCCACTGGCACTCACAGTTCATAAGCAGTTGAGAAAATCCTGTTATATCTTGGACATGCTATATAGAGGTAGGAGAGAAGCTGGGATTAGAAATACTATACCTGTTATTCAAAAAGATCATATCCTCAGTGTGCAGATCTACCTAGGCAGGTGGTAAGGTGATAGTTCATGTGATCATTGCCTTAAGCCTCAACTTGGAGCTCATGCCAGTCATTTCTTTCCAGGCCTGCCAAGCCTGTGGTGACTGGATGTGTCTTTGCACTTGCAGTTTATTTTCAGGTCATCAGAACAGCCCTCTTAAAAAAAAAAAAAAAGCTAAAATCAATTAGGAATATTTCTACATCAAAACAATCTTGAAATAAGTTCCTGAAACCAAACTCTGTGTCTACCCAACTCTCATGTTTTCAGGATCACCATTACAACATTTCAGGGTTAAGAGCGGTAAATAGTTAAATCCAACAAAGAACACTAATAATAGTCCATAGTCTCTTGTTGGATTTACTTATTAGCTGTTGTGCTTGTAGACTTAAAAAGTCTGCAGTCACACAACATACTGCTTCATGATCCTGGATGCCTCTCTTTAGACTTAATACCGTTAAAGATTTATGGTAACATGCTTGGGGATAAGGTTGGAGGATTATGTGTAATAATTATAGACCACTATATGCTCTTACTCCACAAAACTTTTATTTCTAGCCAAAATGCTAAGAAGCATAAGCTTGCCTTTTCCACTTGAAAAGGAGATGCTAGCGTTTTCCCATAACATGGCCAGTACAGCAGAATCTGTTCAAATGAATCTTGGTGAAAGAAAGAAATTTTTGACAAATATGATTTCTATGCAACAAAACAAACTGCACAGGATAGTTCAATAAGGCCCCTTAAATCATGCACAGTACAAATCCTTTAGAGCAGGAGGAACTATTTTTATCATGAGAGTTTCCATAGCAAAAGCTGATTTAACTCCTTAGGGTGAAGTTCACGCCAGTGCACGTCTCTGTGAAAGATCAAACTCCATTTAACACATGGATGAGGGACCTGCAGAAATGTTGTATTTGGAGTGTAGAGCAGATGTCCATACACAAACATCAAAACGTGCATTGAGGAGCTTCTCTGTGGTGTGGTTCCTCCACCAGCAGCGATGAGATTCCAGAAACCTGTGCTGAGCAGACGCTGTGGTAGTTCAGCTACAAGCAAAAAGTCTTTCTGTTGTGCTTTCTGGAGCAGAAGGCCTTGCTTGAGACAGCTTAGAGATGTTATTCTGAGGGAGGGAAATTATACAAACCCCACAGTTCAGCACAGTCTCTGAATGATGTGAGGATGCAGTTGTGACAGAAGGATTAATTTAACAGCATAGAAAACTTCTTGCTCGCCTTCTCTGATGTGTTTGCTGCTTCTACTGCCCAACCCATGGTGAGCAGCAAGCATCTGGCGCTGTTCCTGGGTGATATGGCACAGACTTCTCAGGCATGCTGCAGTCTGGGGTCCTGGAGCAGGTTGTGCTGGCCTGACCTCTGCTAAAATGGCCTTTTCCAGTGGAGGAGAGTATATCCAGAGCCATGGAACCCAGCTCTGCTCCCAGTCAGATATGAAAAGCGGCTGTGTGTGCAGAACAGCCTTCTGCTTTACAGAAATCTGCATTTCAAGGAGGGCTCTGCTGAGGCTGTGGTCTGTCTCCATGGCAGTGAAGGTGATGGCACAGGTGCAACATCATGTTCTCAGCAGATGGGTTGGGAGAAAACAAGCTCGTCAGGGTTAACTGAAAAGAGTTCTTGCAGCAAGCAGATGTAAAAAATGGGTTGGTGTAGGACTCCTGTGCCATCCCAAATAAATGATGGATGTGTTGACCTGGGACTTGTGATACCTGAGTCTTGTTGCCAAATCCATCATAGACTTGGGCTGCGCACAAGGGAGTGGCAGGATGATTTCACTGGCAGGTGTGATTTACAGGGTGCAAACTGAAGCAATTAGGTTCACAGGGATGTAAATCAGTCAGGATTTGGCCTTCTCTGATCTGTCACTGCCTCTTCTCAGCGGTCCAGCTGGTACTGAGGGAATTTGCACTGGAGGCTGGGCCCAGGCCCTGGTGCCCCGCGGCCAGGCTAGGATGAACGGCAGGAGGCCCTGCCGCAGGGCTGGCCGGGGCCGTGTGGCCAAGAAGCCTTTGTGGGGATGGGGCTGGAGCCACTGGAGAGGATATGTCAGTGTTTGAAGGATTCTGCAGCAAATTCCTTCCCAGCAGATCTGGAGGAAACGGCAGTGCTTATTCCAGGACTGGATTTTGCACACGGCAGTTTTTCCAATGAGCTGTAGCAGCCAAAAAGATTCTTTGAATCACAACACAATTACTATTTTATTTTTTTTTATAAGCTTCTTGGTGAAGGTTTCCTACAGTAGTAAAATGGGCATGAGAAAGTGAGCAGTGACACTGCCACAATATCTGAAGCACTACAAGTTGACTGCTAAAAGACTGAAAGTCTTGTTCCAGGTGTTGTGCTCTCTCCTTCACAAATTTAACACACATGCTGCCAATTCACACAAGAAATGGGAACTCATATTTAAAATATTTGCTTGAACTCAGATACTTGAAAAATAACAAAAATGCTGGGGAGCTTTGTAAACAAATCCAGATCAAAGTTTGTTATTGGATAAATACTACAGAAATGGAAAGATAATACCTCCAGACATCTCTCACTGAATTAGGGTTTGGTTCTAAGCTTTTTTTTTTTTTTTTTCCCCTTACTGAACATTATCTTTAGTCTGATGAAGCTCTGTTTGAAAACCTGAGACTATAAACTGTTTTGGGGGGGGGGGGGGGGGGGGGGGCGGGGAAAGGAGTTGGGTTCTGTGAACTGTAATCAGGCAGAATTTCCACTAAATTCAGAGCAGGCTATGTGAATTTTTAAAAGGCACTGAATTAATTCCAACTTTAAAAAAAAAACCCAAATTTGAGTTGTCATGCGTAGGTAAGAATTCAAAGCAGTATGCAAGCTCTGCTGTTCAAATGGCTCGGGGTGTCAGTGTTGAGTTGTTGAGAGTGTATAAATCATATGTATGTGTGATTCTCGGGCTAGTACCTGGGGATTTGCTTGATATGATTATACACACTGCTCTGCTCACTTAGTTCATTTCACGTCTGCCTCAGGAGCGACCTCAGGAGGCGTTTACATTGATTATTTCTCTCACAACAGCCAACACAGTTCAAATAAAGCAGACTATGCATAATTAAAGGCATCATCGCTTTCTCACTCAAAATAGTAATGGGGCAGTGGATCTAATTTCCTACTTAACACAGAAAGGCTGTGCTTAATAACTATTCCTATGATTATTGTTTACTAAACTTATTTCAATAATGGCTTGTTTGGTTTGTTTGTTCTGTGTTGTTTGTTTGGTTGTTTTTTTCCTTCTTGGAGACCCCTGCTGTTCTGTATATACTGTTAGAGCATGACAGGGTGCACAGCTGATCTAGAGAGGGTTATGCACAGCATCTCAAAAGACTAAACATTCAACAGGAATTGTGGAGGTTCTCCGCTGGCTTCTTATGCTGGTTATGTGCAGCGAGATATGCGCCACTAGAACAGTCATAAGTGAAAGGGAAAGTTACTATGTTAGAAACACCCCAAGAGACCCTCCTACACCTCACCTTTAGGAAGATAAACAGGAAATCTGGCTCTGGCACAGCTCAGCTTGATGCCTGGTACATGCCATGCCCTGTTATTTCTCTTCAGGAGCTCTGGCTGTTGGCACAGAGTGACGAGGAGCCCACAGAGCTGCCCCTTGCTGCAGTGAGCACCCTGGGCACGGTGCAATGTGGGCACTGCCCTGTCAGCATGCCCCAACCCAATTACACTTGAGTTTGCTCATGTGGTGGACAGCTGTGGTTTTCCTGACAATGCGGTGGTTAGTGTAGAAGGCGCCCACTTTCAAAGCCAGCCTTCTATCTGGTTTTTTCCCTGTGGCAGAAGTTTTTAGCACTGCCCCTAGACTCTGGCTTGCATGCTTCGGAGGACTGTTGTGTTCTTATTTCATTAGCATAATAAAATCTGCACCTCCCAGTTCATTCCTCTGAGAACTGAAGCAATAGAAAAAGGAGAGGAAAAAAAAAAGGCAGCTCGTACACTGACAACACTTGTGTCACTGAAAGAGAAAGTTGGCTGATGAGGAATGGTTGAAGGATTGTGCTGATGGCATGGAGAAGCAGCTGATCCAGACTGATGTCAGGCAGAAGCGTGTCGGCTGCAAGCCTTGATCCAGACACCGTGCCCTCGCAGCAGGAAATGATTGCACCATGCAGGGTTCCTGCTCAGGCAAGACTTGCACATGCTGTCAGGCCCTAAATTATCAGCTCTCCAGAAATAAATTTGGAAAGTTTAGGTGTTTTGTAAACTGGTCTTCTCATTATCTGCTGGAATTGCCAAGCCAAGGGGTCCTTTGTAAGCTAAAAATCCAGGGAAGTTTGGGGCTAAATTCTGTGCGAATTTAGCCAGAGGCGGCAAGCAATAAGCTGAGCTTAGGGAGAAGGTGTTCATTCAGACATTGTCTCATCTTCAGCTCTTGCCTAGCCTTTCGTTTCCGTAAGGATTCCAGTGCTGCATCTTGCAGTGTTTGCTCTGGTGGTGACACAAAACCCAGAGTAACTTCAGAGTGCGTCATACATGCTCTCACACGTTTAAATTGTTCAGATTTTGTGGGAAAGATAGACATCCACCCAGACAACCTCTTTCTTCTGATGAGTGGGAAAGCCTATTCCCATAATCCTTGAGAAAAATGTGTCAAACCTCATTACTCACAGTGAGTGAGTACCAGCAGCTTTCCTGGTTCATACACCTATACAAAAATTAACAAAATTTCCCATAAAGCAAGGACACTGCTGGATGCTCACACACCCTCCTGTCTGTTGGTCAGTCCTACCATCTTTGTCCACCAAAATCTGTGTCAGAGCTGGTGTGCTACATCTCAGTGCTGCTGGAGGGCCAGGGAGGTACATCAACCAGGCTAGCCTGGTGCCTTCTCCTGCCTTTCCTCCAGAGAATGGAACACCACATGTCCAGCTGCCTCTGAACTGATCCCCTGGGACACTTGTAAAGCACTCCCAGGAGGGTCACTCAGGCTGACCTTTGCCAGCCATACTTGCATGGTGGGACACATAGCTAGGCTGCATCTTGCCTGTATGTGGGACTGGGTGGCCTAGAAGGTCCAGGCTAGTGACCCCACTGCAGGTACCCAGGCACGTGTCAGCAGCCTCTGCCTTCAAGGCTTGGGGGTTATTTTGTCCTGAGCTGAGCCCTTCATTTGTTCTCTGGGCTCTGGCACTGCTCCTGGGTGGTTTGCCTGCTGGCATCAGGAGGTGTTCAGTCCCAACTCTCTGCAAGTTCAGAGCAGGTACTGTATCTGAGCTTCTCTGAATACAAATGAAAAGGAACATTTTGTGTAAATGAACCCAGCTTAAAAATCCCTGTACCACTTAGTCTCACAGTTTTCTTACTTTAAGCAAACTGAGTTAAACCAAAAGCTAGTGACTGCAAGAAAGAGCTGAACAAACCTCTGTGAAACAAGTCACAAACTGGGTTCACTCCACAGGCTGTTAAATATCTGACAAACTTCTGGTTAACTTTAGCAAAGACCAACGACAAGGAGGTTATGGCCATTGTAAATTGTATCTAACAGTTTAATAGTTGTGATACCTGGTATGTTCTTTTTAATCATATGTGTCTGGAGTGTTGCAGAACAGGGAAAGCATCTGGATCTATTGCAGCTGAAGTAGAAAGTTGTTTTTCTGTTTACAATATGACTCTGCTCATAATACTAATGTTCTTTAAGTGCATGGTAACTGCATCCTGTGGGTGCATAAACCTTGTATTTAGTGTGTGAAAAGAATGTATTTTTGTGTATCCAAGTAAGGATTCTAGTGGATTTTTTTTTTTTTTTTTGTATGATTGGAAAGGAAAGCACAAACAGGGGAAGCAAACCTATGTTGTTTCCTCTGCAAAAGGTCTGTCAGCTGGCAAGATGTCTGTGTTGTGCTGAACACAGGAGATGAGGGCTGTGTCACATCCCTGCAGACCAGGCTTGCTGAGTCTGAGCTGCAGAAGCTTGAAGTGTTTCCACTCCACAAATGCTCTACAGAGAAGGCTCCAGCACCTTAAACTTTCCCAAGCTGCAAGTATATGCATATTTAAACTGTCTTAATTGAGTAGCTTGTGTGTGAATACAGCAGTGTGTGTAGCTTAATGGAAAGGAGTTGCAGACACAGCTATATCACTCGAGTTATTTCAGAGACTTACCCCAGCAGCTTCTTACACAGGCAAGAAACATCTACTGATAGATAGCTGAGAGGTAATAAATGGAACTTTGCAGAGCTCTGTCGTGGTTCTGCTGTTGCTGTGTGTGAAAGCAGTTTTGGAGGTAAGGATTCTGCCTGTCTTGCTCTGAAATGCAAAAGCCACAGGGTTTGAAAGGAGGGATGGTGCTTTTCAATACAGCAAGAGCAAGCTAGGGTGGACCTGCAGGATGTGTCAGACGAGGCACTGAGACCAAAAAGAAACAGCTAAAAATGAGCTATCAATGAAGTAAACTAAAAGTTATTCAATAACTGCAGTATACTCTGCTTTAGATGTGGTCGTAGGTCAGTAATTCAGAGACCAGCCTCAGCATGCTGCTTTACTGTGGAAGACACTGCACTCAGGAGGTCAGCTGATGTCCTGTGGTGAGAGTTTTCAATCAGAGGCTCCTGGTGTCCCTGCCTGCTCCTTGCCTCAGGGCAGCCCCTGGGGCACAGCTGTCATTGGACTTTGCACTTCCCTCTCTGGGATGGAGAGAGGAGGACTCACTGCAGACCTTCCCCTTGTGAACCCCTTTGGCTTGTCATGAATCCTTCTGTGTCCCATATATGATGCAGAGTTAAGAGCAAAAACATTAAAATGGGAGTGTTCTGAGATGGAAACAAAATACAGTATTTCTGTGCTGGACTTGCTTTGCTTCCCTCTCTCCTTCATGTGCAGGTTTTCAGAAGTATCCTGTTTCTAAAATGCAGATCTCTCTTAGAATCAAGAGGACCAAACCTGTTCTCTCTCACCTGTTGCTCACATAAGAAGCTGGTTTTGTGCAGCGCTCCAGGCAGGGTTTGAAGCTGGTTTTGTGCAGGGCTCCAGGCAGGGTTTCCAGGACTAGCAGAGTATCATGTGCATTATCACAGGAGACATGGGCGCTGTGTAGGTGGCAGGAGGCACAATTCCCAGGCAGGTATCAGTGCCCCACGCAGGGAAGGCTGGTACAGTCCTATCAAGAAAATGTCAGCTTCATCCCTCTGAAACTCTGTTGGAGGCTTCCAGTAGTTGTCCTGTAAATGACACATGTGGAGAGAAGACATGGCAATGGATGTTTTGGTGAAAACTGGAAACATTGGAGAATTTGTCAAAGCAAGTTGCCTCTTGCAGCTCAACTTTAGCCCAGCCAGCTGCCAGTTTTCATTCTTGCCAGATTTTTCCCTGCTGCTTCAAAAGGGAACAGGCTAGAAGTATTTTTAATCACAAACAAATGTTTCAGAAATTTAGATGGCTGGGGAGAAAAGCCTCTGTGCCATCTCTCCATTTGTGGGTAGATAGGAGGAAGCCAGTGGGCCTCAGTTCCAGACTGGGATATCTTTTTTCTGTAGTTGTATGTGAGCCACTTGACAGGCTCCAGTAAAGGATCTGGGTAGGTGGTTACATGAATGCTGACACCTGCAATTAATGCAAGCTAAAAATACTGTGGTTGGAAGGTATAGAGCTCTATGGCTGCCACCTTTCTGCCCCTTTATAGGGACAGAGCTATTTTTGGCAGAATGTGTGCTGGCAGTGTGACTCCAGTGATGCTTTAGGTCAGTGGGATTGTCCACAGCCATTTCAGGCTGTTGTTCTGCATCCCCTTGCCAGGAAAGGCTGAGGTACCTTTTTGAAGTGGTTTATGGCAGTACTGCATTGGTTGCTTTGCTGTGGGCTGCTGTTTTCTAGCTGGTAGGCTAACTGTGGCACTTTCCTCTTTTTGCTCTGGAATATTTCTTCTACCACAGTGGGAAGTGGTCCTTTGTTTTACTGACCTTCAGGTGTGGCTTGGGATCTTCTCACAGTGTTCAGAGCTCAAGTGCAGAGATACCTGAGCTGACTTTTTAAAAGCACATTGACCGGACAAGTTTCATATGTGTTCTGTCGCTTAGCCCTTGTGCTGCCTTTCACTCTGCAGAACTGACCAGAGTATTTTGTCTAAGATTTCAGGACAAACAGTATCAGCAGCATCTAACCTCAGGGAACTGGTTGTAGAGAGTAAGATGTAGTTATTGAGTCTCTGATCTGCTCAGTCCTGAAATTATTCCTAGGATCAAACAAGTGGAATTGACTCATAATAATAGGGGTCCCAGTAGGCCTAAATAGAAATCAGTTTTCTCAGATTCTTGATTTGTGTTGGTGTTAAATACAATCACTGACACATCATTTGTGCCTGCAGATGTTGACACAGTACTTGTGAAGACCTGAAATGAAGGCAGTCCGCTGCTCTGTTTGCAGCCATGCTGCTTTGTGCTGTCCTAGTTCTCCAGCTCACAAAAGAAAAAATAACTGAGATTTGTCTTGTCTTGGGCTGACAGTATAGCCAAGTGATTGCCAGTCCAATTTGGCAGTTTTTAATCATTTTATCTCTGTTCTCTTCTCTCTGGGGAGACAGTCAGTGTTTAGCAGTCTGCTCAGAAAGACCTTGGGGCTAGTTTCAGCGGCAGTGGCTCAGAGCTCCGATTATTAGCTCTGCTCTTAGGAGCACACTGCGATCTTTCCCAAGGGAGTGGTGTGAAAAATTAACACAGGCTTAGAGCAGCAGTGCAGCAGCAAGCTATGTAACTGTAATTACTCCATTGATATTCCTCACACAATAACACTGTCATCAGTCATTTACATAAACTTTTTCTCCATGAAGAGGGAATGGCTGCTTATAACCCTATTGGGTGCTTCCAGAGCATGCATTATACATTTTATTTGTTCTAATTTCAGACTCAGGGCCTGTAGGAACAGAGAGAGGAAACATGCAGCCTTTTTCGTTGTTGTTTTTTCTATTGCAGCAAGTGCAAGCAGGCTAAAATGTATCTTGACAGGATATTGGGTACTGTTTCCAGGATTTGAAGTGTTGACTGTAATATTAAGAAATATGCCAGTATATTTTAAATATTTTGAACAGTTTGGTACCCAAGTTTCATTCTCACATGCTTTCAGTCACAGCAAGTTCATGAGCAGCAACTCCTCTGGACATACTTAGATTTCTTTCTTCCACAAGCACATGGCATAGCCCTGTGTCTTCTGCCTATCGGGCTCTCCTGCAGTTCCATTTTTCTCACTGTGACCAGAGTGAATGCCTGTGTAAGCCACAGACATGCCCTTCCTGGCAGCAGGTAGTCCATGAGAGTAACAAGAAATCAGTGTTTAATAAGATTCAGTCTTGGCACCATCCTGGCTTCTGCCAGGGACAGTCATTCCCTTTGTGTCTCGCTCTTGCAGGATAAAAGCCAGAGCTACATAAAGCAAAGAGCCCTTCCCCAGGTCAGGGCCGTGCAGGGATGAGTATCCCAGTGCCCAAGACAGCAGCTGGGGCACTGAGCAGCACACTCTGCAGCTCTCTAAATACAGGCGAACATCTGAACATCAGCTGCCTGTGGACAGCTCAACCCTCTGCTTCTTGGGGTGTGCAGGATCACAGTCCCTGCATCACACACACCCCCAGCAGAGGCAGAGAAGAAGAGGAGGCGATTTAGTGCTCAGCTCCTTAAACAAGCGCCTTGTTAGGGAGGAGATGTCCCTGTCCTCAAAGGAGAAGTGTTAAACTTTTGTAGATATTACACTTCCTCTAATTAAAGTCTTTGGAGCCAGATAATCCTGGGGCCAAGGCTAATAATGTATTCAGAAGAATAATAACCCTGTCTGAGCTGCAGCATGTTTATTGATGGTGCCGGTACCTGCCGGTGCTGACCGTGTCCTGCCGCTGGCTGGGAGCTGCGCAGGCCTGCAGGGCACAGCATCCCCAATTGCTGTCACAGGAAAAATCTGGAGCGCTGCAGCGGGACACATCTAGTGGGAAAAAAGGCGCATGATAGTCAAATTTCAGTTGCTGAATATTTAATGAAGCCTGCAGTGTTTATTTGGTTAGCCTGTCGATTTTTATCGTTCTGTCAATAGCTTCTCATATGTGGCACGGTGATGATCTTTAGCAGCCTGTCCCCTGGGAGCCCAAGCGCTAAATGCAATTATGGATTTTATACCGCAATGTGTTTGATATTTCCACTGATCTAATTTGCAGTCTGGTAGTTTATTGTTTGGCATTTTAATGGCGTTCAAATGCTATGGAAAATTTGATTTCTCTTTATAATTCACCCTAACGTCATTAATGCTGGTAGCCGACTGGCATGGGCTTTAGAAAGCTAAATATATAGGGAAAATAATAATAATAATAATAATTATTTTTTTAATATGGGCCAAAACAATCTGAGTTTTAACTAAAAGGAAAACTGTTATATATATTTTTTTTTTTTTTTTTTCCTCCATGCTTCCTCTTTGTCACTTTTCATTAAACATTAAGGTTACTTTGAGGAGGTAGTAAAACAAATGCTAGACCTTGCCCAAACGAAATACAAATGCAGTGTGTCTTCTGATGGAGGTTTCACCATAGAGCTCAAAGATCCTCAGGAGTCTTTTGAGAGAGGAAACGGAATGAGAACCATCTATTAAAAAGTCTTTCTGGGCTGTTTCTCTCTTCCATTCTAAACCACTTTAGCTTGATAATTAATCCTCCATATTTCCCCCCCCTCCCCCTCTGATGGCAGAAGCCCTGAGCCAACCACTTCATCAGATGCATCTATTTCACTAAAACGCTGCAACAACTACCAAAGCAAAACTCCAACCCCCATAACAACAACAACCCCAAGCCAGTTTGGATTAGGGGTGATGGTACAAAGAAGGGGCACACAGAACTCTGTGGGGCTAGGTGGCTCAGAGGAGTTAATCGTGGTGTTATTTTACACATCTACAACACTTTTATTGTGCAGTAACTCATGAGTTATGGGTCCTCTGCAATTGCAAAATAAATCCTTTAATTAACCACCTAGTCAGAAACAATTTAACCTCCTCAGTGTATCTCATAAACTACATTAGCCCCAGATTTATTTAGAATAGTGTTGTGCAAGTGTGATCTATTTACATTAAGAAGTATATGCCCTTTGTTATGTCGCCTATACTGGGGCAAGGAAACACAAATCTATTTTATATGGTTTCATCCATGGCTTTTAATGATTTTACTGAGTGTTTCCCAAATAGAAGCAAAAGCATTTTTCTACTGACTGTTACATGAGAGCAGGCAAGATGGTAACTATTTCACATACTGATAGCCTCAAGTTTCGGTGTTCACTGCTTCTTGTTAAGGACTACTTCACACAGTGGTGTTAGACAGAAACCTTACTCTCCCTGTACTGTCCAGGGAAGTCAAACTATGCGGTGGCATGTTGACAAGCAACCATTCTCTTTCTCTCGTGCTAAAGAGTTTGTTTCTGTCTTTCAACAGAGGTGTGAACACAAGGCCAGTCAGTGTAATAAATCTTAGAGAGTGCCAGAAATAGAACATGCTTTGTGGTTTGTGAGTTCAAGAACATTAAAGAGGTTCAAGAGAGTTCCTCTTTTAATGTAACCAAGTAGAAAAGCTGACAAAAATAAGTAGTCATAAAAGAGACAGAATGAGGTGCCAAAAGCACTAATGAATGGATATGGAACAATCAGCTTTGTGTTTCACAAAACATTTCAGCAGTTGTGCTGTTGGTCTGATGGACCAGTTTGATTTTGGATGAGACTCAAGCCAGCCCACAGGCTCTCTGTGTCTCTCCACAGCGTGGTGGTATGGATGCTTCTGCTGCTTACCCTATATCCAGCAACAGCAGCAAACATCCATTACATTTGTAACTCGGCTCAATTCTTTCCCCAAATGAATTTTCCTTAATTCAGAGATTATTTTTTTTTCCTTTTTAACTAGATGGCAAAAGCAATAGCAAGCATGTGGAAGAGAAAGCGTTTACTGCTGTGTTTCCTTCTGTGGGGCAGAAATCTTTCTCAAGGTTCCTCTTTTGTCCCATACTGGTAGCACCCTTGGGTCACAGTAAGGTAGGGCCCTTGGCTTGCCAGTGCCTCAGGGGGTGGTATAGAGGTCACCTAGAGTTAGGAAAGTCTTCTGAAAAACTGCTCTTCATAAAGACTGGACAGGATTGGATCATGGGCAACAATTATTCTTTGGGCATCTGCATCTTTTACTGAGCCAGGCTCAACTGGAAGCCCATAGTCTTCCACAGGAGTAGCCAGAGTGAACTGGGATGGGAGCAGAGGAGATGGTGCAATGGGCAATCACAGTCCACCTGCTGTGAGGAAAATAAAGCATTTGAAGAATACTCAGCAATACACAGACCATGCCGTGGCAAAGCTCGCTGGAAAGAAGCCAGATCATCACAGCTATGTTACCGCCAGCAAACACAGCCAAAACTCTACCGTGGTGTGTCCCAGCTCTGGCCTGTGATGTTTTCAGTTGACGTTTCTGTTTGTAGGAACAAAAGTTAACAGGGCTGTCACAAAACTGTTGAGAAACCTACTTAGCAGGAATTAAGAAAAGAAAAAGGCCAGCCACCAAGTTGTGGAGTGAGGCAGGCTAACGACATAAGGCCTGGCCCTCCAAGTGATCTGTTAGCAGATGATGGATGAATGTGCACCTCACTCGGCAGCGCCACCAGCCTTGCTCCATTCTTGAATATCTGTCAAGATGTTAAGTGGACGACTGCAATCAGCAGTGAAATAAGACCTGTGTAATCTGATGTTCCACTTAGAAAAGAAAACAAAATTCCTACCACCTAATATGAGACTACAGCAGTCAACACACAAAGGCCTTTCAAGCAGTTGAGGTATCTGATAAAATCTTTACACCTCATTATCATTTGTAATTTAGAGATATGGGTACAGCTGTATCTACAAACAGTGCATGATGACATTTCCAGGGATTTTTATCTGGGGCTGTTTCCAGCGAGCAGCTCTTCCATTCAGACATGTATTTTTTTAAATTTTCCTTTAAATGTGTTCTTTCATTTGAACTTTATCTTGCTGAGAAGGGTGGGCTGCCTGTAAAAAATATCCCTTTGGTAAGGATTGATGTAGATTAGCAAGAAAAAGGCAGCCTTCTACGTCTCTGTGAAGGAAATTTGGGTTTTGGGTAATTCCATTTAGTCAAGCTGCTTTTTAGGAGGTGACAAGAAATTGAGAATCTGCTCTCTTCAGACACAGAAAAGTTCTGTGTCTTAGGGAGAAAAAACAATATGAATCTTAAGCAAAGTGCAGCTTTAAGTAAATACCTAGGACAGGGCAGCCCAGGAACAACATCGCTTTGTTGCTGTTTAATCTGAGCCTTCCTGATTGCTTTCACCCACATAGTTTGGATTACAGAGGATATTAGCAGATGCAATTGAATGCACAGCAGTTTGCTGTGAGAAGGCAATCAGCTGTGTAAGCACCTTGACTTCCTCAGCATTATAATAGAGGTTTGCAGGATGGATGTTGAGGCGGAGAAAGTGCACCTAGAGGGATTAACTCAATGCTTCAGCAGAAAACACTGAAGTGGGAATGTTCATACAGCTCAGTCTTGACTAGAACATACCCTTGATGACTTGATGTTGCCAGGCCAGCTTCCATGCTTCGTTACTCCCATGCAGACTTCATGGGATATTGTGGAGGGGGATTCCTCTACATGTGCAGGGTGCTGCTGCACCTCGCTTCATGGCTGGGATTGGTGATGTCCCATCTGGAGCAACCAGGCTGCATCTCCTGTTTTGTGTTGGGGCTTCTCTCCCAAAAAGATCAGGACACAGAGAAAGATGCATTATTTCCAGCTCTTATCCCAGAAAGCAGTTGAGATATAGTCAAGGCATGGCCCCATAGTGGAACTCACCATCCCACTGTGCAGACACAGCTCCCATGAGCAGTGCTCTCCTTTGTGCTGGATACCTTGCCTGGAATCTTGCACTAGCAGTGTGACGTGGTTCCTTTGTCTAACACTGCCCTGGAGCATGGCTTTTGCTCTGGCTCTCCGGCATGCACAATTTCATTCCTTAGATGGATTTTGGGTGTTTTTTTTTAAGAGTGTGTCTGTTTTCTGAAAATTAGTGTGACCATCCTGAAATGCCTGTTCTGCAGCCCCTCATGTGTGGATGTGCTGATAACCTGCTGTTTCCCTTGTGTATGCTGGAAGGGACAAGTAGACATCTGAATTCAGCTGAGCATAGTGACCGAGATAGACATATTGCATTTATTATATAAAGAGTGTTCTTAAGGCCATAGGTTTTTAAGTGTTCTATTTATTATTAAGCTTCTGGGCAATTTCACTGAGAAAAAAGAAGGAAGAGGAAAAGGTAAGAAAAAGAAAGGATGGAGGATTGGAGCAAGAAGAGAATACAGATTGGATAGGCAGAGGTGGTGATTAATAAAGATGTAGGCTCTCTCTGGCACTGCTACAGCAGCAGCTTGCTGAAAGGCTGGAGCAGGACTGCAGTCCTGGGGAAGGAGTGTGGGTTTGGGGTGCTAGGAGGTTTGCAGTGGGTCACTGCTATTCTGTTACTAGTCTTCCTGCCTGGCCCAATGTTTAAAAGTCTCAAATCCTTCAGCTTTCTAGGCTGAAAACAGCCTGTATGCCATTTCAGGCAACACAGTACAATGTACCATGAAACTGCTTAATGCTGTAGAAAATTGCTAATGCAACAAAACAGAGCCCCTTGAAAAATCAGCTAACGCTTCATTATGCCTTCCTGGGTCCCTTTTGACCCCCGATCACAGGAGCATCAGTTCCTAAAGGCACTGTGTTGATGTCTGCAGTGACTGCCTCCCTGGGTTCTCCCTCATAACTGTGCTTTTGTAGCAGGCTGGAATACTAAGAAGCTTCTCTACAGTCACTCAACGAAATGCTGCACTGGGGATCACAACTCTTCTGCAAAGCTCAGTCTAGTGTTGTGGTCAGGGGAAACTCGGAGAAAAGAGACTGAGGGATCCTCAACATTGCTTTTGTTCCTCTTGCCCCCTCTCCCACAGGGGCTGCTGCATGGGGGTTGAGAGAGGGTCATCCACAGATGTTGACAATCAGCAAGTGCTCCGTGCAGGTGATAGCTGGCCCTGTAGTCTGTGCTAAGGGAGTTGCTGGAGCTGCAGCAGTAAGAGAAAAATCTGCAGATGGAGCAGCACTGGGTGGTAGATGGTGTAACTTTGGATTGGCAAAACCACTGTCCTTTGGATTGGGCACTGACCTGCAGTATCACCCTAACTGGGAGCCAGGCTCCCTGTCATTAAGCAGTGGAGGATCAGTGCTGGTTTTTATCACTCCTATTACTTGTATTATGGCAGTTTTTGAGGGTCATGTCTAGATCATGGTTTGATGCTATGCTGATGACAAAAGCTTAGTTATGGGCCCTAAAATACCTGATGGTTTTCAGTCTCTCTATTTTTACTAAAATAATAACAAACCCCACCACATATGAAACCTCCCTGATTTAGCAATGAGAAAGAATGTGATAGTATGCACCTCAGGTAGCTCATCAGGCCATAAAAATTAGGTTTAAAAAAGATTAGTGAGTGAAGGAACTACATGTGTAAATGGAAGTGGGGAAAAGCCAGCAACACACCAAGCCAAGCATGTGCATAAGTGTGTTTTAGGCAAAAAACCAATTGGGACTCCTACAGGAAAAGTGAATTACAGAATTTTATGCTTTTTTAGAGAATAAAAGTTCACTGAGACCTGTCAGCCTTTCCCAAGGGGCACAGGAAAGTTGGAGCAGCAGAAACAACTGCTATGGTGATTCCATATACAATTTATCTGAGAAACTACCTTAGCAGGGCTACCAGGAGTGATCATGGAAAACCTTAAAAACAGGTGAGGAAGAGGAGGTAAGAGGCATGCCTGTACTTCCCATTGCTGCTTTAGCTACAAGGAGGAGCATAAAAATACTCAAACCCAGAGTGACATTAGATGCATTTTGAGAGTAAAGGAGGTTCACATCATTGAAAGTCAGGCAACATAAAAGGTGCTTGGGCCTTTCTGAAAGGAGGGGAAGCTTGTGGTTGTGTTGATAGACTTAAGCCCCTTCCAGCCTCTCCGCAGCTGGGTAAATCTCTCTAGGATTGGGCTGGCTAACAGAAATATTGGCATTCCTCAGTGCTGGGTGAGTGAGTACAACTGATTCATTTCTTTGCTCTGCAGAGTAATTCTAAGCAGCTTCTTTTTAACTGAAAGGATCAAAGTCCCCAAATGAGAATGTGGTGAACTTGATACTTCTCCCCAAGCCCAATAGGCATGGACAATATACATTCTGTAACCGAAACCTTTTGGGGTTTGTGTAATACAATACCCTTTCTGTAACCCCCACCCTTCTCTCCATCCTCATGACCCTGCTGCAGCTAAGGGACCGGACAGTAGAAAAACATGTCAAGCATGAAAAGCAGCAACTTGAGGGCAAACATGACCCCTCCACTGCTAGTTACTGAACTTCTGAAAGTACGTCAAGCAAGCAGAATCAGCTAAAAAGGGAGGCCAGGGACACCTCATGTTGTGCGAGATGGGAGGTTAGGTCTTTGCTCTTTAGAACTAAAGTGTTTTGTTTTAATCATGGGGAGAGCTGCTGGCTTGGCACTGTGTGAAATGGATTTAGAAATCCCAAGGAAGGAGGAATTTCTCAAAACAGTAAGGAAAACAAAAGTCAGCAACAGGGAAGAATTGGCCAGCATTTTTACAACAGGAAATGTGGAGGATACTGAAAAGAGAAAATTAATGATACTGGGAGTATGATCCTGTTAGCTGTTGTTGTTGACACCTCATCATTTCCAGACTAAAATGCCAGCTAAGGCCATGTTTCACTTGACACTAACTTAGGTCACTGTGCCTTGCACAGAGAAACATCAAACAAGAGATATAAACTCCGTAATAAAAATGGAGTGCATCAAGAGAAACTCCTTTGGAACCGAATCAGCAACCACAACATGGCTGCTGCAGAATCTCTTTGCGTTGATTGCACCAAATATTTTGCTGCATTTTGTTTTCTGAGGTGGAATAAATGTTCCATTTTGAGCAGTAGAAAATGCTAGCTATACCTATTTTAAACACAAGTGCAATGTTTTATAGCCCATAGAGGGATAATTACAAAGTAGAAAATCACAGATTTTATAGCAGATTTTCCCAGGAGTGCAGTTAGGAAAACAGTATGTGTCATGTAGCCAATTTAGATAATGATTCTGATAAAGATAAACTGAATTGTTTATAATAAGTAATTGGGTCTACAAAGGCCCAAATGACACAGACGAGTACACAAGCTTAGAGGCACAGGAGCTGGAGCCTCTGATCCTGTGCATTATCTCCTGCTTCATGGCTGCCATGTTCTGCCCAGATTTGTTTTTGGCACGGATCTGGGGCCGATCTTTGCAATGCATTTCACCTTCCTCAAGAATAATAATGATTGAAAATCAATTTTTTTTCCGATGGGTAAGGTGCCAAGGTGGTGGCTGGTGTGAGGATCTGTGCTGTGAGGAGCCATGGTCAGAGGAGGCAAAGCAGCAGAGACTCCCTTTTGGCATTTGAACTGGGAGAAACACCCAAAAAGCCTGAAAATGGGAAGGAAAAGCTACAGCTCTCTTGCTGCTAAGGAGGTCCTAGGGCTCATTCAGAACTGAGCCATGAAGAATACTGGCCTGGTAAATATACAGTGGCACTTTACCACAGGCGGGAGATTACTTGTTGAGTAGATTATCTCTCTTGAGATAAGACAAAATCCTTCAGACTTGAGTGGAGTATCTTGGCTAGCCTATTAGTAGATGACAAGATGCAGTTTGGGCCCAGTAAGCCTCTATCAATCACAAGATGAAGTAAAGCCCTAATTATCATTTAATTGCTGCCTTCAGCTTGAGCTGCCCTTCTTCACAGCTTTCTGCATCCATTTGAGATTAGGTTGCACTAAAATGAGAACCGTAAAGGGCCTGGCAAAGGTGTGAAATTCCCTGGGTAACTGAATTAATGGCAGTGTGTTCCTGCTGCTGGGGGGTGTCTGTTCTCTATGAAGACAGAATGAGTGAGGGCAAAGGGATATAATGGGGAATTGGCAGCGATAGCTCTCAGCCGTTTGTTCACAAAAAGAATGACACAGAACATGCTGGTTTGGCCATACTCGAGGGGAACAAAGGAAATACTACTCTCAAACATTAGATTTTTCTTTTTTTTTAATGCTGATTTTGTGGAATTAGGGTTGTGAATTTTGATTAACAACAAAATTATCAATATGTCCACGCAGGCCTGTGCAGTTGAGTACAAGCTACAGAGTCTGAGCACTGCACATTGTACTTTTTCTTTTCTGCATTCTTCTAGGGCATTTTGAAATTGATTCAAATTACAGAATCAGGGTGTTTGGGGTTCGGTTTAGGTTTTAGGTAAGGCTTGGTATTGATCTGTTTTCATACATTCTGCATGGCAGGTGTGTTTTCTAAGCAAATTGCAGCAGCAGAACGGTGTTTCTTATGATGAAACTCCAACAGCAGCCCTGACACTGACATTCATCATTAAGACACTTGTCTACACTATGGAACTTTGCAACATCAAATCTAGTTTCAAAGATAATTACAGGCCATTAGTGCCTGACACATGGAGTTTAATAACAGACCAAATATTGTGGCGATCTTTGGAAATGCATGAATAAATAGATAAATATTAAAAAAATAGAGCTGTCTGGCTTTAAAAATGAGCTCTTTAAACTGGTATTGCCTGAGAAACAGGCAGAGTTGGAACTGGTCACTTAAGCTCTAGAGATGAAAGCCATAGTTCTATGAATCCATTACTAGTCTGCCTGGCAAGCAAATGCTACTCTTCCTAACCAGGTATTGCACAGTGTATGTTGGCAGTGCCCTGTAACGAGGTGAAGACTTAATACCTGAGAGCACAGGCCCAGCCCTTCTATGGTGGTTGGGTTCCAGGAGTTAAATTTTGGGAAGTTTTGTATTTCTAGCAAATAAGCATTAATAGCGCAGCAGATATTTTTAAAGCACCTCTCTTCATTTAAAATAAACCCCCCAAGTGTTCACAGCAATGGAGCTGGAATTCCTTTGTCCTCTTCATTTCAATTCCTTTAAAACCCTTCAAAGTGACAATGCTTGATGACATTCATTCACTCAACGTCAAGGGGTTCAGAGTCCTTCTTGTCCCTGTCTAAAGACTCCACAGCTCTTACTCGCACAGTTTACGATCCTGTGCTCGGCAACCACAAAACTGGCTGGCAGAGCAGATTTTTCACTGTGAGCGGACATGCTCAGAGATGAGCAGATTTCTCTGCAGCAGCAGTATCTGGATTAAAGACAGGAGTGTTGCTGGTGGGGCAGTCCAAGGTTGTGCCATGCCTTTGCCGCTGCCAATGCCGATTCTGGATGGTGAGTCAGGAAACAGTGGTGCATCTCCCGAGATTATCCTTCGCTCATGTACTTGCTTTGGCAGTTCAAATACTCCTTTTAGAATTGACTTTAGGCCACAGAATCTAAGGATTAGGAGGATTTTTGTCAGGTAGAAGAGTGTGCACATCGCAGCCCATGCAAGACACCTCTAAACACAGGGCTAGTCAGCCGCTTAGGGCGCTGGGAGATGAAATCTGCCTCACTGCAAAAGCTTTGACACTAAAGCTGCTGGTCTTGCACAGAACCATTAAGTACAGTTTAACACATTAAGGCAGGATGAGTAGTAGATTTGCCTAGAAAGATATTTTCCTTTAGAAACAGATTATACCTGGTGTTAGAGGTAGAGCTGAAAGGATGCCTGAATCCTTTTTATTGGGAGAATACTAATTTTATCTGGCCATTGTCGGGTTGTAGCCAGGAGGGGGCTGGTCTCTTCTCCCAGGCAACCAGAACAAGAGGACACAGTCTCAAATTGCACCAGGGGAAGTTTAGGCTCGAGGTGAGGAGAAAGTTCTTCACAGAGAGAGTTGTTAGCTGTTGGAATGGGCTGCCCAGGGGTTGGCGGAGTCACTGTCCCTGGAGGTGTTCAAGACGGGATTGGACATGGCACTTGGTGCCGTGGTTTAGTAGTCATGAGGTTTTGGGTGACGGGTTGGACTTGATGATCTTTTGGTCTTTTCCAACCTTATTGATTCTAAGATTGTCAAAGTAACTTTAAAAGGCAAAGGATGGAACTGTGGCTAACAGAGCTTGTTGTTGCCATATTTCTCAGATACTCGAGAAAGTTTCCATGCTGAGACTTTGTACAGATGGATTTAAGCCAATAATAGTTTTTGCAGCCTAGTTATATGAAATTAAGGCTCATAATATGACAGCTGCTGTTGCTTTACCCATAACACTGCAGTGGTCTGTTAAGCTGCTCCTTTAGTTAACACCACCTTAGCTGCTATTGCTGTACAATATGTTCTTATAAATGATAACAGTGTTCCTTCACCACATTCTCTACTGTAGGATCTGAAGGGCTTGACAGAAGGATCAGGAGTGTAAGAAAAGGGCAAGCATGTAATGAAGTGAGTACAGCATGGAGTTATCTCTCTCTCTCTCAGGAGGCCCACGGACCTCCTGATAGAGATGTCTTGTCAATTTATTTTTCAAACAGCATGTTCATTTCTTGTTACACTTGGCAAATCCAAGTAAAGTACAAAGTTTCTGGAGTGCTCCAATATAAAAAATTAAGTACTGTTACTCTTAGAGTACTAAGAGGCAGTGTTGTCCTAGTACTGTTAAGCATGAGCAGGAAACAGGATGGCTCCAGTTTATTCAGTCCAGCGCTGTCTGCAGTCATTGGGATTTGTGTCTTGTTTGACTGTACAAAGCTGGCTTGTGGCTTGACAGAACATCTTTGGGCAGCTGGTCTGAGTGCTGTGTGCTGACCACTCTCAAATTATGATCAAAGCAAGAAATAGTTACTCTGGCAGGTAACAATACCAGAAGACTGATGATTATTTCAGTCTTAATAGATCCCATAAAATTCTGCTTGCTCCTAGGAAAGCAAAGATGGATCAGCAGTTTTCAGACTGGCGCACACATTCTGCACAGGTCACGTAGGGAGTTTGTGTCCTCTGAGCTTCTTCATGCCCACAGTGTCACCACACAAAGGCAGGAATTCAGATCACCCCAGACACTCAGTTTTGCTGTAATGAATCAGAAGTATACTGCCTCAGTTTTCTCGTCTTCCCATTCTCTGATCCCTGCAAGCTCTGAAAGCTGATGGCTTATCTCAAAGTGTCCACTGCAGGTACAGCACAACCCCTGTTGTGCGTTTGATCTGCAATTTGTATTTAGTCCTTTTATCTCTCTAACTTCAGACTTGGGGAAGTGTGACTGTTACACTCAAAATCCTTCTCTGGGAAATCATTTTATCCACATAGCAAAAGGCCCTTGGAAAAGTCAGAAACCTTTGAGCCAAGTGAAGCCCAGCCTGATCTGGGAGAAGATGCTTCTCACATCTGTGAATCCAAGCTAAACACCCAAAGTTGCTTGTATATACAGAGCTTCTCCTGTTCCCTGGGCTATGGGTACAGGCATGCCTCCTGAGCAGGACAAAGGGTTGACCTGCCTGAATGCAAGCACAGCCATTGGGGTGTGCTCTGCACTGGGAGCTTGGTTCACCTGAAGGCACCTTCCATCCTAAACAGCAACCTTTGTGGCCACAGATGCTGGTATGCCAGCTCACTTCAAAGCATCAGGCTCAGCTGAGTGCTCAGTAGAGTTCTCCTGATGCCATTGGACGTTCCGGAAACTCCTTCCACCCTGGTTTTGTTAGCTTTCCCCCTTGCTGGCTTCCTTGCCATACATGCCTTTGCCTGTGTGCTGGGTGGGCTCATGGGGGCAGAATTCTCATTTGCAGGGCTTGGTTGTTCTGTAATTATGTTCAAGTAGAATTTTCTGTGGATACTTATTTATAAGGGATTAGGATTTTGTCCTTTTTAGACTTAAGCTATTTTTCTAGACCTAGTTTGAGGTAGGCAGACTGGATCAATATTTTAGGACTATTTGGGGAAATTTTAGATCTATTTAGGACTTCAGTTAAAGAAGGGGTTTATTCTAGCTACAGCATCTTAAGAACGTGTATAATAAAATGTCTTTTTTAATGATCATAAACCATGTGGCATAAGTTCTCATTACCAATTCAGAAGATTTGTCTTCTAAATGCTCGTTTTACTGTAATAAAGAATGCTCCTTGAAAGACCTTAACATAGATTTAAACAACCTTACAGGGCAAGCAAGAAGAGAGGCTGTGCAAGGAGGTCATCCTGCGTGCTGGTGCCACTGGCATTTCAGAGCTTCCTCAAACCTCCTGCAGGGCTGTAAGATTACAGGGAGGTGATTAACATTGTATTTCTTTTTAGGTGTAAACCAATGCTTTTGGGTCTAGTGTGAAAGCCAAAGAATAACAAATGTGGCTGGCTAATTGACTGGCTTTGGGGATCAATTTTGTACTTGTCTGTTTACTTTGCTGGCTCTGGTGGGGGAAGATTGCACGTATAAGAGTAAAATGTGATTAGAAACGTAGCTTTGTTTGTTTGTTTTGCAGCTACTATGGTGTAAAACTGCAGAACTTTTAAAAAATCCATCTATCCCTTGTACTTTTTTTTTTTTTTTCCCCTGCTCCAGCTCTTTTTAATTTTTTTTTTCCCCCAATAATTGTTTATTTCTCAAGAATTCTGATGGAAATTTTTCTTCACTCACAGAATCCTTTTCCATTCCATCAAAAGTAATTTCTTTCAACTCAGAGCCCCGTTTGCTTACATCAACAACAACAATTTCTCATACTTTTCCTAAATAATAAAATAAATAGACCATAATGGTGAATAAGGAGTTTACATTCCCAATGGAAAGAATACATCTGTGGAGATGAGTTTCATTAAACTGTTAACTGAAACAGTGACTTTTAAAATTGATTCCATCTTTAGCCAGTGTAGTCAGTGCTCTCCTGAAGACTGCATTCATGAAGCATTCTTTATTTAAGATAAGCAAAAAAAAAACAAACCATAAAAGGAGGCCTCCTCACACTGTTTTTCCCTGTCTCTGGGTCAGCATCTCAACCTCTTGATTAGATTTGGAACCTACTAATTAGATATAATTCATTACCTGCAAAAATGAGATCAGAAATCAAGAGCTGCTCTTCAGAATAAGGTGATCTTTCCCCTCATCCATCATGGCTATAAGTAACCAATTTAAAGTCAGACAAATGCATAACCAGCATTATTACCTTGTCATAACTAGTTAGGGAGAAAGACCTGGAATAAGCTGGCATTATAAATGGTTTTTATCACATTATTTTGCAGTTATTTGTCAGCCACTTTGTGTAAGATAAATGTAGAACAATAATCAGATTCTAAAACCGAACCGTGGACAAGATTTTGTTAATTGCAAAACCACATCTGCTGCCAGAACTCTGCGTAGCAGGGTACAGTTTATGCATTTCCTTATGAAGGAATTGTACTGAGCATATCTCCATGTTTGGACTTCATGGTCTACCAGGCCAAAATATAGGAAAGGGGTTCTCCTCCTTCCAAAATACCGTGAAGCCTCACACCTGCTGGTGTGCCAGAAGGACAGCTGAGAGCCAAGTTACCAAGGAGGAGTTTTCAAACTCCTGGTGGTTGTTCAAGCGTCACGATTTTAATGCAACATACTCTTAATTCATGGAAAGAGTCTTCTAACAAGATAGAGGAGCTGCTTCTGCTGTGGGAGGCTTCTCAGAAGTGCAGACAAGATTCCTAAGGTTGGATTTGTTTGGTAATCGCTAGTGTCAGTGCTGTGCTTTGATAGAAGGAAGCATGTGATTGGGTCCTAATGCAGAAAGATTTTATTGTGACAGCAGCATCGGAGTGACAATGTCTGCAGCTCTCACTGCAGCATGCTTCTGGAGGCCCATATTCCCATCCTCCCAGGGGGTGAAGGTGGTGGGACTGAGAGCTCTACTGGGATGCAGTGCATCACGCTGGGAGATGCAGTGCAAACCACTTCTGAGTAGCTGTGATTTTCCCTGTGAATTCAGTAAACTGGGATTTAAAGTCATGTTTTAGAGAGGTAAACTGAAAGAATGTAAGGGTGAGGTTCCAGAAATGCAAATCACAAACAGCTTTCTCATCTGTTTACCTTTAGACAAGGAGTGACCTCAAATTTAAAATCTTGCTGTGGAGAACCGGATCAGACTATGAGTTATACAAATGACTGTAATGACCATTGGAAACCACTCTTAAAATTTGGGAACTTCAGATGTGGAGGAAGGTTTCTTCAAGCTTGCCAAGTGAGGCCAGAATGCCCAAAGCAATGAGCTGTCTTTCTATGGGGGGAGACAAAGAGATCAAAAGGGGTGAGCTTGTGTGTTCCCCTTTATTGGGGGGAGGGAGTTTTCATGCATCTTCTGATAATAAAAATATTCCAGTTTGTATTCAGTTGAAGAGTGAAAGGGTACTTTCTTTTTAAAGCAGCAGAATTACTACAGTGTGGTGAAGGAGAACTCCTTTTCCAGTGTCTAAGGATGCAAAGTTACTCAGCTGTTGTGAAGTACTAAAATGCACACAGAAGTCATGAAGTCAGCAGATCTGATTAACTGTAAATCCAGGGGTTTATTACACTCCTTTCCCCTGCCCCCTTTTTCTCACTCCCCTCCCCCCTTAGGTAGGTAAGGACATCAGTTTGATTTTCATCTCAGCTGCAGCACAAGTATGATTCCAGCCAAAGATATTTAGTAAATTATTTATCTTACATAGTGCTTTCACTGAAACTATTACGTTTTCCATAGCATTAGTAGAGGAGTACAGAGGTACGTCTTATTATGGGGGGAACAAAACACTAAAGGAGTGTTCGCAGTGTGGGGTTCACTTTGGTTTTCTGTCTCACTGGAAGTGTTAATATAATTGCAGCTTAAAAGAAAATGTGACAGGAATAGGGACACTTTCAAATGCCAGTCCTTTAGAGCTTGGATTCTTCCCTCGTGCCAAAGCTTAAGACATTCACAGGCAAGGTAGAGAGGGTTTCTTTTCTGGGATTTTGTTTGTTTGTTGTTTAATTTCAGTGAAAATGTTGTGCCTTTTGTCAGCCTGTGAGTATTGGCACACTACTTACGCTCATTGAATCCACTGCAGAGGTGACTGTCAGTGTCCAGACTTCCATCCTGCTGCAGCCTTTGGGAACACAACAAAAGCAGCGATGATTTCTAATCAGATCCTGCTCTGTGCAGCTCGCCTTCGTGCTTCTGCCTGCGTAGCGCTGCCCGGCGTGCATTTGTACTTCCAAACAAATAACATCCTGAAAAGCAGAGAAATGGTTTCACCTGATTTTTGCATTCCAGATTCTCTTTAAAGGGCTGATCAAATGTCAGGCTTTGGATGAGTGGGTTTTTTTTCTGTCTTTTAGGTGGCGGTAGCATGAAAAGACTTGACAAACTGTTAGCATTAATGTACTGAGCATAATGAACACCAAGCATAGAGCACATGGTGCTTGTCTGCTTATTGGTGAATTTAACTCACTTTAATTGCAGCGTTACTTAACGTGATGGAGATGTAGCCCTCAGAGGGATCATTTGAGGGAGGAATAATGTATTTGTGTAAAATTAAAAAAAATAAAAGGCAAGACCAAACAACTAGCAGATAGTACTAGTAGCTGTAGTAAATTATAGTTTAATAATTATTATCTAGATAGTACTTGGCTTAAGGTTAAAAAAGAGTCACTTCTGGAAAATAGGATAAAAGCTTGCCTGGAGCACAGCCATCAGGACTGTCTTTGCAAGCTGTACTGGTGGCAAGACATTCACTAGAGCACCTGGGAATAAATTGAGTCTGCTGGGAGGAGAAAGTATCTACCCTCAGGGCACGTCAGTGGAAATAGAAGGTGACAATGAGCCCAAGGCCTGCTTGGCCGTATCACATGGGTCTCCTGATTCTATTGAAGGTATTGCACAGCAACCTGCCCTCTGAGCAAATCTGACACCTGGGAGGTTTTCTGTGCAAGTGGGAGGTGTAGGACCTTTACCCTCTAGCACAGAGCTGGTGCCGTAGGCGGTGGGACGCTGGTGGTGTTAGAACCTCCTTATGTCTGTCATTTGTACCCTGAACATTGAATATCTTCCTCATTATTCATCCTACCACACTAGAAACAGCTGGTCTTCAAGGGAAATTACCTAATGAATCAACAATAAGTCTATTGTGTAGGCGTGACATTTCTGATAATAAATTATTGCTTTCAGGAGGTTGACCACACTTGTCAGGGTTTTGTGAGTTACAAATTCAGCTGCCTTGTCTTATGCTGTTTTACATAACTGACAGTGTAAAACCTTGGCATTTGAATGTAAGTTATTCCCTCAACTTCTAGATCTGTATCACAAAATGTCTCTCTCTATTTGTTCAGAATACTCTTTGCATGTTTCCAACCTATACTTTGAAATGATACTCATTTAATCAGATTAATCTTTGTGTCATATCTAACTCAGAATTAAACATGAAAGTAATATTTTTTTTTAACTAGAAATGTAAACAGGCTATGAATGTAAGGACTGCATTATTTTTAATTTCACTTAGATGAATGATGTTTGCATATTTCCTGTATGCTTACCCTTGAAGGAGTCGTTTTCAAAAAACCCAGGGCTTAGAGAAAGATCAAAAATATTCCCTTCCCAACGTGCCAGAAATATCTGGATGTAACTAATTAATTGAAAAGTCCTTGGCCCCTGTGAAATATGCTTCAAGGATTCATATTTTAAAGCATGCTTCTTTTGTCACATGCATGTGTTGTTTGCCTTTTACTTTGTGTATGCAGGCATGTGACTGGTTAGTGATTAAAAACAAAAGTCTTTGCTCCTTCTTAGCTGAATGCAAATGATACTGAAATTCAGGCTATATCTGCAACAAATTGTATGTTTTATCTCTGTGGAATTCTGTGGAACCAGTTCTTTAGCTTTTAATACTGTAAGTCTTTTCATAAGTAGCCAACAAGTAGAAAAGGGCAGCACTTTCGTTTTCTGCCAGATTTCTTGGGGGCAAAATGCATGCTTGCAAATATGAATGAAGTAGGCTAAGGTAAGGCAAGCTGGAAAGGAAGTCAGTATTCTTATGCAAGTAGTTGTGGAAGTTAAAAATGAGATCTAAGGCGGGGAATACATGTTCTAGCAAGTACACTGTGTTTCAAGCACTCCCAGTGACTATTGTTACAGTCATTTCTCTTCACAGGTTGTTGATGCCTAATGTCTGGACAGTGCTGCTGCTTCTGCCTCATGCAGAATATGTTCTTAGTGTGATGCAGCAGGGCATTTTAAGGTGTTCTATAAGGCTCACTCTCACTCAAGCACTGGTGAATTGTCTTTTTAAAATAGCATTTCAGATTTTCCACAGGAAGAAACTCCCAGTGTGTCTAAGAAGTACCTTCTGACACTTGTGTCTGAGAACTAGGAAACCAGCTTTGCTCAGTGTTAACCAGGGGTCTCTGAACTGGCCTCATGTCTGGCATAGTGCCATGATCCCTCTCTCCAGTGTTTTCTAGGAAGGTCAGTCCAAAGTGGAGAAAAACTAATAATTATTGTCCTCAACCCACCCCCACAAACACTCCTAAAACCAGAAAGTCCCTGGGGGAGTCTGCGAAGTAAAATAAATGTGCTTCAGGGAGGATTGCACAAAATCTTGAACACACTTGAGAGAGGTGCCTGGAGGCAGGATCTGCTGCCTCTGGAAACACAAGCATAGCAGACAGCAATCCTTGGTCCCTGCTGACCCCAGCCTGGAGGGGTTTCTGAAGCTGGCCTTTTCAAGTCTTCCTTTGTGTGTTGCATCCCATGTGGGGCTCTCCTGGACACCCTGAGCACTTGCTTCTCACCAGCCATGATGACAGCCATAGGCAGCACTGTCTCCAGCTGTGCCCTTCCCTTGGAGGAATCCAAACCAGTGGAGAATCAACAGCCCCTGCCTTTCCTTCACAGTCTCCTCATTTTCCAGCATGTGAAGTGACCTCCATAGTTGCAGGACTGTAGCTGTGTGCCCTCTGTGGAAGGAGGCCCTATGGCCCCAGTGCTGGTGTCTCTGCTGCTGTCCTCTGCAGATCTCAGACACGCTGAGCAGGATACCTTATCACAGGGAAAATAACAGGGTTTATAATCTCCAGTGGTGGCCTTCTGGGCATAGTGCCCCTTGCCAGGGCTGGGGGTGCTGGCAGGAGATACCTTTCTTCCAGGCACTGGCCTGACCCCATCTCTCTCCCACACCATCTCTCCCCTGTCCTTGCCAGAGCAATGCCTGAAGGCACCGCTGCCAGTGTGCCCTCTGTGTTGCTCCCTCTGGGGTGGCAAGACACTGCCAGGCGTCAGCTGGAGTGAGCGGATGTTGCCAAGCCATGGCCCTGGTCTGAGGTGGACCTTTGCATGGAGGATTGGAGTGGTGTGTGTCTGGCCTCAGATTTGGTCTTGCCCCTACCAGCAGTGGTTTGCTGCATGGTTCCTGGTTGTAAACCCTGCAGCCAGTCCTGCCAGGCTGCCTGGTGAGCAGAGCTGAACGTGTAGAGGAAGCTGTGAGATACTGTGACCTTTAAGCATAATATATCTTGGTATCAGTTAATTAATTTTGTGTGTTAAGCTTGCTGATGGTGATGAGTTAGTGGTGGATTAACTGGTTAATTGTGGATGTGCTCTGTTTATAAAACAGGAGTTGTAACCAGGGCTGGGTACTCTGAGCAGCCAAAGGCAGGCATGTTTGGGCAGGGGTAGCTGTACAGCCTGAGCCTGCTGTCCAGCTGTCTCTGCCCCTTGGAGAGGGCCTTCCCCATCATCTCTCACTTTGAGCAGGACTTGTCTCTGACCCTTCTGAGGCTTTCAGCTGCTCATGGCACCGAGTGGGGTGCATGGGGGTACTGAAGAGGCTGCAGTGGCTGTCTGTCTGCTGCAAGCACCTGGAGCGCCTGAAGACATAGAGCTGCATCATCACCTCAAGCATGGTCACTCAGGTGTTAGGATAGCAGTAGTGTGTTCTCAGGCCACTACATTGGTTGGGTTGGAGATCATTATTGACTACTCAGTAATTCACATGAGCATGGTTCAACTACAATGCAGAGATGAAATGACCGAAAAAAAGAAGTGGGAAAGGAATTGAAAACCATGTAGCCAAAGACCGACCCCACACAGTTTCTCAGTGGGATCATGCCAACCCAGAACATTTAGCTAGGTATTAATAATCATCAAGGTTAGTGTAATTTGTGGGGGGTCCATTATTGACAGGCCAGTGCCTGGTGTGCTCTTTCCTTTTTCAGATAATGGAACTTCAGCTGAAATCCACAAAGGTGTCGCAGTGGTGTCACGTCATCGTTTAACTTTCCCCACCAGTCTTCTGATAAAGACACGTATTCAGCAGCATACAGACATAACAGCGGTTCTGTCTCCAAAATCTGGCTTTACAGCGTAAGGCCTGTTGAGTTTCCATGGCAATGGCCACAAATTCCTCCCCAGCTCTTCAAAGTGAAAGACATATTTGTTTTGCTCGCGCAACTTTGTAGCACAAAAGCACTCGCTCTCTTTTTTTTTTTCACATAACACCTGCTAATCTGCACTTGGTCCCTTTGAAGCCTCCTGCTGATCAGAAATTCAAATACATTTTTGCATGCTAATCTTAGTGGTAATCTAGAGCTTGTGTCTTTCATGTTCTGTCTATGAAAACAGTTTTCTTTATAAATCACCAAAAATGTTGGCCCTGGTCGCTCTCCATGGGAGGATGAGCCGAGAGGGAAATCACGCTGTCAGCAGCTTGCGTGTCGATTGTCTCAAGGTGCAACGCAGCTTGGACGGAGCTATCAGATCTGAGCTTTTTAACCATCCATTCACTCTTTATGAAAAGAAGAAGAAAGGGGAGAGAGAGGAAAAACGAGGGGGAAGGGCTTCATTAGCTCCGTCTGAACAGGGCACGGTGTGTGTGGCTCCGGATGAGCAGTGGACAGGCTCATGAGGGGCAGAGCGTGGAAGCCTGGGTGCCTTCGGCCCTCATTCTGCACCCTGTTCTCTGTGTGTGTCAGCTCAACAAAGGAGCAAGCGTGGCTGCAAAGCAAAACAAATGAGCATTTGCTGCAGTGCTTCTCTGCTCATCTGATGAATAACCCCATGGCCCCAGTGCTGGAGTCACAGCCTGCGCTCTTCCCTGCAGCTGGGGCTGCTGCAGCACTGCCATCCGGCCCCAAATGTGGGTGTTGGGACCATGCAGGATCTAAGAATTCAATAAATGTATTCTATTTTCCTTTTGGAGGAGGTATTTGGACTCTATTCTATTCAAATACTCTTCCTTTCTTTGAGGAGAAGAGTCTGAGTGCACAAGGGGGCTATGGTTTCTGCAAGCAGATAATATAACCATGTAATATAAACATGGCAATAATTTCCTCAGGCCCTGTGATCCATCAGGCATGTTGAGAACAGTTGGCAGAGATCTGGGGAAGTTCCTAGTGCTACACAGCAGCTACAGATAAGATGCCTTTCTGCCTTGCTCAGCGGCAGGATCCACACCCCCAGCACTGGAGAGGTCCATCCTGTCCTCTTTCCTGGCAGGGTAAACCTCTGCCTTTGAAGTCATATGCCCACAGCTTGCAGAGCTGACTAATACATCAACATCAGTAATTTACCAAAGGGGGGCTGGGGAAGAGTAAAAGAAAGCTGCAGCATAAATCTCAGTCTGGCTTTATTCTTTTACTTTAGGTTATATGTCTTTAAAGGAAAAATGCTGACAACATGCTTGCTCAAAAAAAGCCTTTTGAGCCAATGCCAAGAGTTTGCTCAAAACTGGTAAGAAGTCAGCTCTGGGCTCTGAGAGCAGCACTGAATTATCCTCCACTTCCTTGCTTTATTTTAATTTTCCAGTAGTCGAGGAGATGTTGTGTTCCTGCTGCCTTTTGCTCTGAGGCATGGGTCAGAGCGTGCTTTTGTCTTCTGAAATGGGCGGTCGCTGGTGTCTGCCTTGCTGAGGATCCACTGGAGTTCGTGTGTTTGCTTTCTCTGTATCTGTTACTCTTCCGTCTGGCAAGTGTGACTTTAAAACAATATTATTTGGACTGAAATAGTGCAGCCAGGCAACAAGGGGCCTTGTGCCTCTGGGAAGGGCTTTTCTCCTCTGCAGAGAGCAGCTTCATGAATAGTAACATCTGCAGGCCAACGTGCCTGCAGAGCTCCCTGTCCCCTTGCAGGCAGGGCCAGGTTCAAGCCATAGTAACCA
This sequence comes from Picus viridis, assembly GCA_033816785.1. Lineage (NCBI taxonomy): Eukaryota > Metazoa > Chordata > Aves > Piciformes > Picidae > Picus > Picus viridis. The sequence continues at coordinate 8,061,324 of CM066596.1, read as the reverse complement.
GTGCAACCAAAGCAACGGCCACCTCACCTTAAACATCCTCCTGCCTGCAGAAGTCCTTTGGTTTCTGCGTGCCCTCATCTAACAGTGGGATGTTGCAGCAGTAATACTCTTGGGCTTGTTTAGTGTTCAAGACATGAGGTCCTAGCAGCTAGCTCTGGGTCATCACCAAGATTTCCAGCCTAATAAATCAGAGTTATTTTTTGGTGAGAGTTGTGCCTGGCTAAGGGAATGTGCCTCATGTAGTTTTTTCCGTTCTAGTAATCTTAGTGCCTCTTCTAATATACTGGACAGTGACCGCTTGGGTCTGCACACAGGTATTTGTAATGCTGGCAGAGGTCCTCCTGCATGGTCAGGTAGTCCAGTAATTGTGTGTTGTGGTGGCTTTCCACCTGAATGCTTGCACAGAGGAGCGCTTTTGGAAGTGTAAGTGGATGGACCACTTCTGCACCCACCAGGGCCCCAAAAAGTGCATCAGTATCTCTGCCTTCACACATACTGAAGCACTGCTGTAACTGTACAAAGTAAGAAGAGCAGCTGATTGATCTTTCCTAAGGTGTCTGCCCTCCCCTTGAAGTACAGAGAGCTCAAAGCCTCTAACTATTGAGCACTTTAAGATGTGATTCCTAGGGAATCTCCTTTCTTCCCGAACCAGGGAAGACCCAATGATGGATGAGCTGTGTTCTCAGTGATGCTGATGTCCTTCCTTACTTTCTCCCATACTGGTTGCCCCTCCAGCATCTACTTCCAACTACATTGCTTGTATGTAGAAGATGCAATGTACTCTTTTCACTGAGGCTGATGAATCCAATCTCCTGTTCAAATCCTGATGCTCTTATTTAAAAAATAAATGTGTATAATTATTATAAAATGTTAACCTGGATGGAATGACTGCATCCTCACGACTGTACTAGTGACAACAACAAGGCTCTTATTGTTTCTTGTGCTGCATCATACACTAGTGTTATAGACATTCTCCTCAGGAGAATGCAGTAAAAAGTTCTTAAATCTCAGGGGCTTTTGTGATCTTCTCGCTTGCTATTTATAGCTGATTAAGGCTCAATCATATGATATAATGGTAGTTTCCCCCATGCTATATTGATCCCAGTGGGAAAGAAGGGCATTCAGCACCTCACATGATCAGACCCTTCACATCCGTGTCTTGCAGCTCGTTACAGAATATGAGCAGTAAGACTGAGCACTCCTAGATTTTCTTATTCAGACTCATTTCGAGCGCCGGCTCAGACTGGAGATTTGCTGAGTAAATAGTCTCAACAATAATCTCAGCCTGATTCCAACTAATTAAATCCTGTACAAACATCCCTCTCCGGGCCAATATAGCGAAAGACAACGAAAACACAGAAAACCAGACATAGCTTTCCTCCAGATTTTGCTCGGCCCTTTAATCCTGTATCTTTTGAAAGATAGTAACGTCCATAAGATGAGGGGTCAGCCTTCCTGCCCTCAGCATCAAGCAGTGGAATTTTTCAATAATGAACAGCTGGGTCACCAGCGACACAAAAGCTGCTGTAATATCCTGTAGGCTTACGGGGCACAACAGAAATCCCAAAGCAAATCATGATGTACACAGAAAGGGACCGTCCTTTTCTATTAAGGAGGCCACTTCAAACCAGCCTCGACACCACCTTTTCTCCAGCTTTTCGGAGGCGAGATTATCCCCTGCGTATATTTAATCACACATTGGGGGGTGGCTTTGATTGCCTTTTTAGAGTCAGAGAAGTTAAAGAACCTAGTTTGAAGGCTCTCATTATCCGCGCTCCGTCCGCGTGCTCTCAGCCAAGACGTGTTTACAAACAACCATTGAGACTGGGGAGAGCAGAAACACTGCACTGGGCCCGAGGCTGGGTTTGCACCAGTGTGACAGAACTGGTTGTATTAACCCAGACTCCAAGTAAGTGTGGTGAGAGCTTGTGGGAGGGGGACGTAGGGGGATGTTGCACTCGGGTTTTAATTTTTATGAAACCCCATGGAATTCCTGGCCTTTTCCAGAGAAGGAAAAAGTTGCCTAAGTACCCAGTAAAGCAGAAAGTAAACCAGGGTAACATGACCAAAAAATAAATACTATAAAAACTTTTTTTATGTATCACGAAAGTCAGTGTGAGATGTATGCAAGATATGTTGGAGATTCCTGATTAAAAGCAGTTTGTGTCAAGGAAGTTACCACTTGCAACATGTAGAACATCTGACAGTGATTAAATGGAGCTAGCTATTAGATTTTCCTAAAGAAACAATAGTTAAACATATCTCCACAAGTATGAAACACTTTATGTACTGTATCTGGTACACCTCATTTAAATTGACTTAGATGGAACAGACACACTAAGTCTAACTAGTAGGTTATTAAGAATATAAACCTGGTGCCCAAGAATTTACAATCAGTTATATGGGAGGTATCCTGACTTTCCTCCTTTTCCCAGGGCTTTCATTTACTAAGCATATGCTGTAAAGATGTCACATTTACAGCAAGGGACATGTTTAGGATGTTTCTTACAAACAGTTTTAAGTTACATACCTGTAGCAAATGCATCTTGCTCTGCTGTAACATGCTGCATAGAAACTCTGCCATGGGCTCAAGAAAATGTGTGTTAAATGAAGAATGTATGTGTTGGGAAGAATGTATTCACAATTATTATTTTCTTTCCAGTTTGCTTATTAAGCTTGTGAATTTTTGATTGAAAAAAATGACATAACTTTTCTACAGGCTGAGGAGCTTTTCAACTCTGTTAAACCACTTAGAGGTTTGAGGAATATGGTTTAAATTAAGGATATCGTACTTCTGATTCTGGTGGGTAACAAAAAGAAGAGCTTGGAGATTCATCCAGCCCATAGGGTTTGGTAGTTGTGAATAAACTGTGCAGTAATAACCACTTTAAGAGTTCCCTAAGAAATACCTTTTTGTTTGTCTTGCTTTTGGATCAGGAGGCATATTTGGATGGTTACTGCAGGGCTGTACTTGCACATAGGTGTTCGTACATTGCAGGGGAGGAGCAGGCAAGTCTGAAGATTTTGAGTTCAGTGTCTCAATCTGCCTTTAATTATAGATTTCCCTATTATTTTGTGAGATGAGTGGGCAGAATTGCTGAGGTAAACCACTACAGTGCTATAAGCCCAATCAAGATCACTGTTTCAGAGTTGGAAATCGTCTAAATAGTGTTTGTACCTCTTCTCTGTATGCCACTTACATTGGAAGGGTTTTAAAAATAATCATACTTCCCTCAAGAGCTGAAGGAGCTCTGTTTTCTGGGCTGGCTTCTAAAGCCCAGCCCATCTCACTCTCCCTATCCGTACAGGATCAAGCCAGGGATTGCATTCAGCCTCTCCAGAACAGAAGAATGCCGAGGGTCAGTGTTTAATAGGTGGCAAATCTCTGGCCAGCTGGGAGCTAATTTATGGTTAAGTTCAACTTCTCTAATTTGCATAATGCCAAATCTAATAAAATACTAATGGTTGCTTATCTCACTTTCAGATAGACAAAAATTAATTAACTTGGAAAATGCTTCTTCAAAAAGATGAAGGGAAAAATTGAGAGGAAAAATGAAGACAGTGTTTTGAGTGCAGGAGACAGGTTTTGCTGCTTTTTATTTAACTGTAATTTTCAGATTTACATTGTTTGCTGAGTTAGTGCCAGGGAAAAGCCTGCCTTGTGCACAAAACTGTCCAGAGTTTGGTCTTTCTAATGGGAGTCACAAAGCCAGTGAAATCGTGAGGACTGATGTGGGTCAGCTAGAGGATGGACTTGGAGGATGTGGTATGTTTGCTTCATGGGGTGGCAGGAACAACCCTGCTATAAGAAATGACAGCTTTAAAGGTAGTTGTTCTCTTGCAGTTGGATTCGTTTGAAATGATTAGGGCTTGAAGTTTTGCCAAGAGTTCACTTTTAACCAAGAGATCGTTACTGCAATAAGTGATAGTCTTGACCGATACATTCTGTGAAATGTCAAACACTGAAGCGAGCATGGAAGCAAAAGAAACCACAGGGCTCAATGACGCTGCTGGGCTTGGTGTTCAGCTCCATGTGCGCTTATTTTATTCTGCTTCTGCCATTTGGCAGCTGATGACCAAAGTCAGCTTATATAATAAGCAAGGAAAATACAGGAGCCATAACCCTGCTCTGTGTAACTGTCAGCAGGGCATGACTGCGGCTCAGCAGGAGAAGGGAAGCTGGCCTGGCGCGGCAGGGACCGGCACGGCTGCTCCTCCAGCCCTTCCCCAGCTCCGAGCGCTCTCCTGCTTCCGCAGACTTGGTTTTCCCATGCTCACTGCTGAGGTAGATCAGTGCTTTTAGTTGGGATAGCTACAAAAGCGATCCTAGCTTGCTGTGCTCGGCACTGTGCAGCACGAGAGAGCAGAACGTTGTTGTCCTGAAGAATTTCTACGTGGCAAAGCCAGGCAAGGCAAAGCGTGTGCAGAGAACGGGAGGCGAATGCTGCGTTAGAGCCGCATTGCCTTGAGGGGGAGAGCACAGCTGGAAGGGGACACAGGGGTGGGATCAAAGAGTGTCATGTGGTGATAGGGAGTTAAAGATTTCTTCTGAATAAACAGCAGAAATTTGAAAAGTCACACCTCTACCCTTTTGTCTGCCCAGACTGTCCTTAAAGGGCAGTAAAGAAACATCTGTGAGCAGTTAATGACAGAGGTGCGGGGCTGGGATGATTCCCACAGAGCCCATGGGCATCACTGCTGAATGGCCCAGGGTTTGCAGGGTGCTGTGGACCTGGGAGTTCTGTGCTGTTCTATACAGTTGCTATCACAGGACTCCAAGGAGTGTGTTGCAGGTTAGATATGCACACACACGTGCCTCAAGAGTTTATAGACCTGTGCAGACTGCAAAAGTGCACGAATAAACACATTATGGATATGTATATCTGAAACCTATATGGGTAATATAATATTTGATATAATACAATGGGCTGTCTCTTGTTTCTCCTTCTGAACTGACCAAAATTTCATTTCCCTATTTATTCACTCTTACTATGTCTAGGCTGAGTTCCCTGTAATGTGGCAGTGTCAGTCACTGCTCTATAGGTGTTCTCTCTCTCCATGCAGTCTGACTTTACTGTCAGTGTTTCTCACCCTTGGCAGGGCATTCTGAAAGGTTCTCCTGCAGTATCTCATCTGTGTTGGTGTTCTATGACACAGAAATCCAGAATCCATTCCCTACCTCCCCCTACTATCTCTATCTGCTTCCCTACTGACAGCAAGGGCATCATATTGACACAAAGGAAGCGAACAGCGGCACATCAAGTCTTTGCTGTCTCCCAAAGGGGGAAAACAGTAGAAAAACACACACCCACCAAGCAAACAGAAAAAAAAACCAACCTCCTCAAACCAGCCCCCACACTTATTTCCTCTGTTTTGTGCACTCCCCATAGTATGGCAGAAACGTTCCAGTTCTCATCTACGTGGAGGCTGTGCGGTTCAGCACTGGGGACATGTTCCTGCTGCAGAACTTGCATTTAATGCTGGGAAGCAGAGCACTGTCAGCTGTGCATCCCTGCATTGTGACAGAAACCACTCTGATCACACCTTTTTGCACTTCTAAATTAATCCTACTCTTTACTATAAAATGGTTAACAAAATCTGGAGCAGAGCCTTATCAGAGCTTGGACTTTTGTTGAAAGTCTGATAAGTTCTACTAATTTTTGGTGAAGTGACAAGTGATAGAAAGTTAGGGCAGGTTGTTAACGTGATGTTCATCAGCCTTCAAGTGCAAATGAGCAGGCTTGCACTGGATTTCTTGAATCTTCAGGGTGCCTGGCTCAGGGGCTACCCTTTTTGTTTTCTCTTTCCTGCCAGTTTCATCGCAGAATCAAATCATCATAGAATCAGTCAGGGTTGGAAGGGACCACAAGGATCATCTAGTTCCAATCCCCCTGCCATGGGCAGGGACACCTCACACTGGTGTGTGGCTGGCCAGAGCCTCAAGACTTCTCTGTATGTATGATTGCTGATGAGATTGTTGGTAGTTTTCACGATACTCTTCTCCTAAATTCATTAATGTTTGTAAGTGAGGGCTCATTTGGAAAGGCATCCTGTTAATCTGTTCATCCTGTACTTTACTCACAAAGGGACATGAACGTCTCTTGACCAACCTAGGAGCTCCTTACAAGTGACTGCTGTGCACAGTCTTGGTATTTCAGCTTCTTCCCAGAGCCTTGAGTTGTGCAGATACTGATTTCTGCTGTGCTATTAACTATTAAACCTGCACAGAATTTCTCCTAGCTCTGACAGAATGTGGAAATAAAATTGCCTGTGTAGTTTCCAAGTGAGATTGCATCTCGAGTGGTTCCATGGGTCTGCCATCTCACTTAGATAAGGGTTTCAAAGACTTGATTAAAAAGTGAGTAGTGAAGAAATAAATTCTGTGCCCATTTGGGAATGTGTGGATTAGCGCAGACGAGGCTGTGCAATTTTTGTAGTGAACCAGATGGGTTCAGGAAGGAGAATGTGGTGGAAAAACTGGTCTGTGGCACTGCTCTCTGATTTCTGATCCTGGTCTTTTCCAGGTGTGTTTTTCCCCAAATTTAAGCTCTTCAAAGACTGTCAGGATCCAAACACCGTGTTTTTCATGTTGTCGTTTTGCTTTGGTAGCTTACGAACGTGCTTCCAAATTACGAAGTAGGACCTTGCCTGGGTCAGCAGAGTTGATTCTGGACTGACATTTTGATCTGTCAAGAGTTGAATTTTCAAACAAAAAGTCCATGTGTAGCCTTTTTTGGTTTGTTTGAGCAACCACGAAGTCCACTCTCATTATGAGACAAAGGATGGTGTGAGCTTTCAACAAGCAACGGTTGGATATTCTTTGTCCGAAAGATACTGTATTACACTTTACCAGTACAAAACACACTCCCACCAAGGGGACATTAAACAAAAGCACTCGTTTGGGGGGGCAGGGGGGAGGCTGAGGCTGCCAGCCACGATCAGATGACAGATATTTTTGTTAGGAAATAATACCTTTCTCTGATTTCCTGAGAGGTTGAATATAAAGCATAAAACAAGGGACAGTGATGAAATCCAGAAGAATTACCTCTGTGTATTCTGCTAGAAGAGAGTAAACAAGTACCTCTATGCTGCCCTGGTACAACAGGCACTGTTTGGACAGCTGCATTGCCTGTTGAAAGGTGCTGCCTGATAGTGGCTTGGTGATAAGGCTGGTTTCATATAAGGCTGATATAAAACTGTACATCTCTATAGAGATAGCTGTGTTAATAAACCCTACCCAGCAGCGAAGCTGGATTTTCTGATGCAAACCAACTGCTAATGTAAAACAAGCTCCAGTGAGAATTCCTTGGAAAACTGCATTTACTGCTGCAATAATAGTAAAAGGTCACCTTGGATCACATTTGCAAAAGGTCAAGATGCTGGTAGAGATAACAACCTGCGCACACACAGCAAAAGTTGGTAGGTTCATTGTAGTTCCATCCGCAGCCATCGCTGAAAACCAGTCAGGGTTTGATGTAGGAAAAAGTTTCTTCCATTTTGACTGATTCTGTGGTGGGAGAGGGATTATTCATACAGTAAGGAATGTCTCTGGGCCTGGTAAAAACCGTCAAAAAATGCAGAAGTATTTTCAAATGCACTATTGTGCTGAGCCCCTCTTGTATTTCTGCGTTCCTGAGGTGCACTGGGGATGAATGCATCTCTTCAAAGCGGTTCTGCCAGCACAGTTTCATAGAACAGCTTGTTTAATGTGACATGGCACAGGTATGTGATGCAGACTGTATGGACACATGCTTTCCAGCTTGCCATCCCTAGTATAAATCTTGAAGGCATAGGGAATTGTTACTTGCAGTTTGCTGGGAAGTTTCAGGATGAAATGGCTGTTGGAGTTCAGTTGTTTGCTGCGTTCTCTGAAGTCGGTTCTGCAGGAGTTTGAGCAACGCCTCCCTCACAAGTTGCTGCTCTCTTCTCCAGCCCCCTGGAGCCCCACCAATAGCTGACAAACCTCAAGCACAAGGATGAAGACGTGTGTGCTGAGCACTGCCTCTCCAGCTGTTCTCAACCAGATGTGCTGAAAATGTTGCAAGCTTATTCTCAGCATTGTGGCTTTTTGCTGTAAAGAAAATGTATATTCCTGGAGAGGTCCCCAGAGCTGAAGTGGTCTCAGGAGGAATTAGCATTTCTGTACATCTAAGATGTCTCTTCATCAGGCTTAGCAGAGGCAGTGAGGAGAGGGGTTGTGGGACCCAGCATCCCATCTAAGAAACTCTTGAGTCATCTTGCAGTCCAGCTTCTCTAGTTCTTATGTAAATTATATGTGATCTACTCCAGAGTACTCCAGGGGAAGTAAATTCAGTTGTGATGGATTTAAGATGATTTGAGTGATTTTGTTGGTGATATTTATTTGTGACAGGGCATGATCCAAAGATGCCCAGTGAAGTTTGTAACACTTGTCCCTGTGCAGGGGGTAAATTAAGGTCATTGCTAATGAATTTATATTCCATTATAAGCAAAGTGCATCCTTCTTTCTCCAGATTACCTGCTGGCAGTTGAGACACAAGAAATGTTGTTTTGTCTCTGAAAATTGTATGTTAAAACACGTCAGAGGCCCCCGAATGCTTCAGTGAAAAAAGGCAGCGTATATTCATGGCTGGAGTCTGCCCTTAAATCTGATCACATTCTCTGTCGGCCTCTAATTCCATCACGCTGACCCTTGTGGTATAAGGTGTAATATAAAGCAGCAACTGACAGTGGTTACTGCAGCTGCCTAAGACCTGACAGGGTTTTACTGAGTACACAAGAGCATTCGGTACCATTTATTGCGAGTCTCTGAAGGATGCAGAGTGATCAGCGTCCTTGGAAATGAATGGGCTTTTCATGTGGTGGATTTCATTTCTGGGGATGGACGCAGCTCCCGAAAGCGAGGGATTAATAGTCCTGGCTGGATGCGAGCAGAGTGCAGCCAGCGCTTCACACTGACGCCTGAATCAGACTGAAAATAAAGTGTGGGACTCAGAAGGAGATTTCCAAATATTTGACAGAGAGCTACCAGTGAAACTCGGTGCTATTCCTATGTCTGGGCTGCCAGCAGTATCCAGTAAATTTTCCCAGAGAATCGCTGCTGTCCAGGACGTGGCTTCGGCATTGCTCTTTCTTAACCCCCTTGTTCTGCCTAAGATTTACCTTTGCCTCTGGGGCAGTTTGGTGTTGCTAAGCAAAAAGGAGTAGCTGTGTCTCCGGCATGTTTGGGGCACTCGCTGCTAGGCAGACACTTCAAATAAGCCTCAGGGGCTGAAGTGCCGACCAGAGCTGCTGCCGCTGGCATCCCCTTAATGTTTTTGTACAAAATGCAGCAGAGGCTCCAAGGAGGCATCGCCAAACAGTGAGCACTGGAGTTAAAAGAGTGCGAGAGGGGCTCTTTGTCTGAGCAGAGAGAAAGCTGTAAAGGAGCCAGGAGCTCAAGGCAGAGGCCCTGGAGCTGGGATGCTGTTATTGCAAGGCTTGGAGAGGGAGTGGACCTGGGCTGTGCGCCCAGCGAGCAATGACTGACACAGCCAGCCTTGGTGGTGAGCAGCAGCAGCAGCCATGCAATGCTGGCCTCCCCTTGCCCACCAGGTCTCCCCTGCTCTGCCCTGCTGCCCAGCCAGCTGTGGGACTTGGGCAGATGGCATCAAAGCAGGCATCATGCCCTGCTTCCCGAGCCCCAGCTTTGTGGATGCTGCCCCACGTGTGCCCAGCACAAACCAAACCACTGTCCTGGTGCCAGTGAGGCAACGGTGTGCAGGTCCTAAACTGCCATCCCATATAGTCCTGCTGTCACAGAGAGTTTGTGTCTCACCTTGCCGTTGCAAATGGTAGTGGGTGTCACAGCTCAGCCTCACCATCTCAACTTTACAAGGTGTCTAGATGGAATATTGATGGATTTGGGCCTCAGAGTGACTAATTAGCATGCAGGATTCCTCCAAAGGGTTAACATGGGATCTTTTTAATTGTCAAAAGAGTTTCAGGCTATTAGTGTTGGCATATTCTTCAATAATCTGTTTTATTTTTACCTGCTGGGAGCTTAATTAAAAAACAAAGAGGCTCAATTTAAAGCCCATTACTATGCTAATTTTGTAAGAACTGGGCGGTGATTAAGAAGCTTTAAAAAGAGGAGTTTAGTTTGCTCTAGGGAACGGGTTGGAGGCAGGTTTTATTTCGTTTCATTAGCTAGCTACAATTATTTATAAACTAAATGGAAATGATATTAAAGAGTAATGAAAAAAAAACCCAGCATCTATGTATTATTGAACAGCAGAACTTTTTTTAATTTAGTATCAAAGTGTGCAGAGCCTTTATTACTGCAACTTGCAGTTAACACAGCTAAATGCAGTTGTTAAATATAAGAGGCTTTTAAAACGTGTCCATAAATACAGAGCTGTCTGGTTTGCTTTTCCTATAGATCACGGGAGTAGGTTTATAAAGATATCAGCGTGACGATAAAGATGAGCCACTGTCTCTTTAAAAAAGGGTTTATGAGGTTTTATGTAGGGAAAAAAATTTCTAAACAGAATAAATTGTGAAGACTTTGGGGGGGTTATACTCTGTTTGTAATGTTCTGTAGCCAACAGCACCACAAACTTTCTACTGTCTGCTGCCTGTCGTGCAAGCCCCAAATCATGCATGCAATTCCAGCAGTGTACCTGGAGTGTACCTGGGAGGAGAAGCTGCATGGAATGGATGGCCAGAAGCTGAATTCCAGGCAGGCACCAGTGCAGTAAGGGCTGGAGATGTTCCTGGGAGGCAGTCTGGGAAAGGGTGGGGACAAGCAATAAGAAAACCTGGCTCTGATTTGTGCGAGTGGGCAGTGGGAGGATGGTGCTGTGGGGAAGATGTGAGGTTGGCAAGAGTCCAGGAGAGGGCTTCAAGCCCAGGCAGCAGTTCTGAACTGAATCCCCAAAACAAGGGTATCTGTCTGTGGTATCTGTGAGGATGTGGGCAGGCAGATACACCCTGTATCTGCCAAAGGAACTGGTAAAACTGGTGTGTATCTTCCTAGCCATGGGAGGAAGAGGAAGTGCTAGGCCTGTGCCTGGAGATGCCACTTCTCTGGTGGGACCAGAGCCTTCCACAGAAATAACAGTTTCCTATGAAATATGGAGCCTTTCCAGGTCATGTGGCCAGAATGAGATCTGGTTAGCCTGGCCACCTAGTAGCCAAATTCATTTGAATTCACACCAAAACAGTCACTCCAGTCTTCTAAAGGAACATAAACTCCACAACCCAATGCCCACAGTGCTGTTCAGTGCTGAAACTCTTTGTACCACTGCTCATTTTGGGAAGGCTCCCTTGATCAGCCAGGGCTAGGAAGTAGAAGGAAGTCTTGGACCAGTGATCTGATTACAGTATCCACCAGGCAGAGGGTCTGACGAGGAGGAGAGGTGGCTGGAGGGGCCACCAGCTGATGCCAACCCACACTCATGGACTGCCCAGGTCAGCTGGTGTTTAATCTCTGTGAGGGTCTGTGTCGGTCTGGCTGGAACTCAAAGCTCTAGGCACAGGCAGCCAGTCTTCTCCAGAGTGTCTTTGCTCCCATGACGAGGGAACATCTGCATGCATGTGCCTGGTCTTTAGAAAGCCTGTCCTTTCCAGCACACCACAGAACAGACACTCTGCTTCCCTTCCTCCCACAGGACACCTGCAGTGGAGCTTAAGACTGGCCTGAGGCCTCCACTTCTTTATGGTGGGAGCCAGGTCTTGGCCATGAGACTGACATGTGGGCTGTGGGTATGGGCAGGCTGCAAGGTGTTGATGTAGCTCCTGCCCTTGCTTGAGCACTGTGAGGCTGCAGGCAGCCTCATAAGACAAGCAGGGTTCCTGGGTAGAACCACATCAGGGAACTTGGATAGTGTTGCAGGGATGTAGAAGTGAGGCACCCCCTGCCTGAGTGAGTGCTATGGCTATGTCCTGCCATAGTGCCAACAGCAGAGCTGAGTAGAGCCCTGTGCTAGGTTTGTCCATACTCCAGAGTGCCCCCAGGTTTGGAGTCCTCCAGCAGACCAACCCCCAGGGCTGTCTATACACTGCAGATTACTCCCCACTCACCTCTGTCAGTGGTGATGCTATTTTATGCCCTTCCTCAACCACACCTGCACATTTCTTTAGTCCCTTATTCCCTGCTGGAATGGGATGTGGTCCTTGTACGTGGTGTCATGATGATGCGGATGGGCCTGAAACATAACATAGGTTTATAGATAGTTTCAGGATTGGATCCTGCAGGAGCCTCTATCCCCACTGACTCCAGGCACAGGGGTGATGGGAGTCCTGACAGCACCCAAAGCTACCCTAGTGTTTAGTTGCCTAGGAAATGGTGTGGATGGAGACAGTGTGAACTTCCATTCTGAGAAATCTGTAAGAATTGGGCTTTATTCTCCCACTCGGTTTGAACTTTGCAACTCAGACTCAACACCTAAGCCGTTTCACCTCTCAAACCCTGACTTTTTCTCTCTTAAATTTCCATTTCTGGAGCTAGGATTTGCATGTTTACTCTGTGTTTAGAAAGTGTGTAGCAGGTACCACTGCCCAAATAAAGACATTAAAGTGTAAAGTGAAGAAGCAGAGGTATGTAAGAAACTATTACTGTTTATGTATTTACCTGCTTGAGATCTCCTCTAACCGTGATGCCAGCAGTAACTGAGCTGCCCCGCTCCAGGAAACAGAAAAGATCTGACACTGTCAGAGTGAACTGAATGACAAAGATGGGACTATATTGCTTTCTTCTGATGACTATGAACCCCTTCCAAGCCCACTCCAAGAGCAACTGTTTTCCAAACAGAATCTGTGAATTGCCTAAGCACCCTTGAGACTCTTGTCCTTGGGTCTGGGCTCTGTGCTGGTATGTATCTGATTACAAGACAATTTATAACTGTAGAGACATGTTTCATGACAGAGCTATTGCTGTTGGGTCTCAAACTTATTTTTAATTACATTTTTGGTCTTCCTGCCATTTTGTCTTTAATTCTAATGCAACTTTATACTTCTTACACCAAAATGGTTGGTGTGGCATCTCTTATATAGCTGTTATAGCCAGTAAAGTGATTCTTGATGAAAGAAGCAGCTTACGAGAAGGGTCAATACAAGAATTGAAATTACTCAGAGTGCCCTGCACATCTGTGACTCAAATATCTACAGAGCCCAGCAGGACTTCTGCTCTCAGAGCCTTCCATGTGGATCCTGAGTTTATCTTGAGATACAGCATTCTGGAGCCGTTTAGGCTCCGTCAAATCAAAGTTCACTGTGTTGCTTCCACAGTCACGCTGAGGAGAAAACCTCACCCTGCAGGTCTGCTGTTGTGGGTAAGCTCAGGGCTGAGCCCAGCCACAGAGCTGCCTCTCGAGATAAAGGTCATACAGCAGAATAGCTTTAAATCCTTTTTGGTTCTAAAGGCAAACCGGGCTATCCAGGATCCCTGAGGTCTTAAATGTCCCTTGGCCTTCTTTTGACCCTGTATACACCTTACATTCTTCCTTTAATGATTGACACTCAGTGGGTATGTGCCTACGGGCATACTGAAGTTGTAGCTGCTTCTTCATCAAAGCAACTGTTTACAGCTGGTTTGAGTTGGATGCTAATAAACAGTATTCTTTTTGTCTTAAAATAAAAAGCAGCTTAAGTCCCTAATGATAAGGATTTTGTGCTTTGTAGGGGAAAAAATTCAGCTAGGTTGGGACAGCCAGCCACTCAGCTTAGCAAGTCAGAGTACTTTATACTTACAGCTAAACCGCTTTTATCTCCTCAAGTGAGTGGGCTATAGATTCTTATCATTGTGGCAGAAGTGATGAGGGTAACATCTTTAGTTGGAAATCATTGGCAACATGTGGAGAAAGCTTAAGATGTTGTCACACTTTAACTTGGTCCTAATCTGTTCAAAGGCAGTTCATACTTTCTAACTGTGCCAGCAGGTAGTGAGAGGGAGTCAAAGACCGTCAGGGTGAAATAGCTCGTGCTTTTCTTTGGAGAGTTTATGACTTTCATAAAGCGGTACAAAGAAACTGCAGCGGTAACTGTTATTGTCTAAATGAAGAGCTTATGTTCACCCAACCATATTTCATTAACTTGTACACCCAAGCTTCTACATTTCCTGCCTGCTTGGTGCAGTGCTACAGAGCAGGTCTTATATATTTTAATGCCTATTGTCAGTGAAATGCGAGCAAGAGGAATATGCAGATCGGACGTGCCCCTTGCGTGGGCATCGGCTGTGTCCACCACCACTAGCAGCAGCAGGTACGAGCATGTGCTGCGGTGTCACTGTGGCAGTCACAAAATTCACAGTGCAGCCTGGTTTGTGAATTGTGACACATGTTGGGGTAAGGTCCAAAATAGGAATAATTTTCCTTCCAACAGCAAATTGTGACCCTGCCAGCAACACTTTAACGTCAAAGCTGGGGGTTCTGTGAGGGAGTAGGAGAAAACAGATTTAGGACCAAACTCTCAGCGGAGCAGAGTGGTTTTATGAATCTTGCCTGTGGATGAGCACCCAGTCTTGCTCCTGGTGGTATCAAAGGAGCTCTTCGTTGCACTTACTCGAAGCAAAAACTGACACAGCTTCTCCTCATTTATTTATCTTTAGCAGATGATCTTGAGAGCCTCAGAATTACTGGTGAGCACACTTCATTCTGTTCCAGCAAATATTCTGTAAAACATAAAGAGCTTTGTCAGCTTTGTGGGAAGGACAGTACAGTCAGACCAGGAGGTTTTGGGGTTGTTTCCGCCAAATATTCCACAAAGTACCTAACTTTAGGGAAACACTTGTGGAACCCTCAGGGATACCGTGAGATATTTCCCTGCTTTTATAGAACAGCTCCAAGCAGTACAGATTTTCTCACCAGAAGAGAGGAATGCTGTGATGTGGTGGGGATTTTGTAGGCTTTCTCTCTAATAGGCATCTCTAATTTTTCTCTCTGTATGTGTGTGAGTGCATACGTGTGTATAAAATACATACACACACAACACCAAAAGTTGTCTTTTCCAGCTTTGACTTACTTGCAAGTTCTCATTTAATTAAAAAAAAAAAAAAAAAAAAAAAAAAAGTTCTGCAAAAGTTAATAAAATGTTTAGACAAACCTTTCAGTCTTGTGAGCTTAAGGGAATAATCCTCTTTGCATGCCTAATAATGTTGTTGGTGTCTAATGGGATTTCATTTTCACACATGTGCAAGTGTCCTGTGTGATATATGTTTAACTGCTGGAATAACTTAAAACCTGTGTGAACATTGCAGGCAAAAGAAGGATCTGGGCATGCTGTAGGACCTTGCTTATGGATAAATCTTTTTGTATGGGTTTGGAGAGCGTGGTTTACCAAAGCCTGAATACAAACACAGATGCTGAGAGCTAAGTCTTTGGGACTCTATCAACTAGATTTGGCCTCACAGAAGCTAGGAGATTTTGGTAGTTTCATGCTAATCTAAAAATAAGGTTCATAGAACGACTTCAGTAATCATCCATACAAGGATAACTAGGCTAGTCTGGTCATTAACTTTAAAAAGATGAATCAGATGTTTGGAGTCTTCAGAAAAGACTGTGTTAAGTGAGCTGTTTATTTTCCATTGTAATATTAAGTAATTGACATGATGTTAATAGGAGTGACTCCACATTGCAAGAATAAATTGTCATTCCTAGGCATTGAAGGACACACCTGTAGTTGCCTGGATTTTTGGGGGGGTTGTTTTATTTTCCTTTTCCTTTTCTAGTGGCCCTTTTTACAGTTTCTCCCAAAAGCTCTGTGCTTCTGACAAGTCTCTTCTGTCTTATCACAAGAGCAAAGTTTGTGAAAGAAGGACAGTAAAGAGAAACTGTGAGAAGATTGGGGGAAGAAAAGTTTCATCCATTAAAGGTCAGGCTAATAGAGCATGATTTAGAGCCGAATATAGCAGGGACTTTTGTAAGACAAGCAACAACTTTTCATGCTCAGATGGGGATTCTTGGGTTAAATTGCTATCTTTGAGTTCTGAACTTGGAAAGGTATTAAAGTGGAATTAAACCTTTACACAATCCGGCTCTTGTGTCATTCAGGATTTTTTTGGGTTCTGTTTAATTGTACATCACAGCAGGGTTCTGAGTGACTGGTGCTCTAAAGAAATGAGGGGTAGGGTTAAGTCTGCAGCCCACTGCTCTCTGCTAATCCTTCTTGTTCCTTGAAGAAGGATTTACTTTTGCTGCCAGCTTGTGAAAGACTTTCCTCCTCCCGAAGAGATTGTTGTGGCTTTCCTGGGGAGGTGTGGTTGCTATAGCAAGGAGTCACGCCTGGGTATTCTCTCAAACCCTACTGAGAATGGGCCAAAAAAGAGCCGAAGAAGAGTAAAACTGGGGATTAAAAAATGGAACAATGGGAGACAGGAAGATAGGAGTGGGAACAAATGGGAATTACAGCACCAAAAATAATGCAAAGTGACAAAAAGAGGAAATAGAAAAATAATAGCTGCCAGTCGGACTGAAAAGAGAAACGCTACAAAAGAACAATTTATTTTCAACAGGCAAAGAAAATAAAAGGGCATCTGGGAAATAAGACACAGGCCTGTGTTGAAGACTTTTTGGTTCTTACTGTATTGCAGACATATATGCACCAAATATACAAAACTTTCTCGTATCCCTTTCCCAGTTCCACCTTTGCCACAGTCTGTTTGTTCAAAGCAAAATCTTCCTGGTTTTTAAACTGTGTGTTTCCTATTTGCTCTTGAACAGCTTTTCAGACTGCCTGTTCCTAGGGACTAAGTCTGGGGTAGTTCTGGGCTTTTCATATAAAATAGATCAATAACAGAAGAAAGGATCCAATTCTGCTTAAATTCTGTTCTTGAATGCTTTCCAAAGAAGTAACTGCCTCCAGGAAAATGCCAGTGGGCACTTGCTTTTGCTGCTGCTTACTGGAGACAAATTCTTCAGCTCTTACCATAGCAATGCCCTGACATAAGTACCTGGTCTTGCCTCTGCACGGGCACTGTGCTCAGCACCATGGGAGCACAGGCTGTGCCTCCCTTCTCATCCCACCCTAGCCATGTCCCTGCGTGGTGTCGACCAGCTCATCACTAGACCAATAAAGAGCTCACCTTCGGGCTTTTCAGCAGCCATAGTTTGCCGCTACAGCCCTTTGCTTTGCAAGTCACATGCAGCCTCATTTTGCAAAGCTGTGAACGTGTTCGTTGCAGTGAAAAAACAAAGCAGAGATTTTCGTTCAGTTTGAAGTTGGTCACATTGCAAATAAAATTTAAAAAGGAGCTGGTCCCCACATCTAACAGCAAATCTCTCGGAATGCCTTTCCTGCACCCTACTGCTTTATATATAGGAGAGGCAGAGAGATGTAACAGATGAAACATTTTGTTTATGAAGTGTCTATGTTTTGTTTTATTTCACATGTTTTTGCAATATAGATAACAGATTACACCACGGAGCTTTCATTGCCTTGTGCTATAAAGATACTATAAAGCCTTTCTGGGTATTAATAATAGATTGTGTTGATGAGTTTGGAGAAGCTGGCAATAGACCCCCTACTGTAAAGACATTAACACCACAGGACTAAGGTATCTTTCCCTTGCAAATCAGTTGCTAAATTGGCTGCGCTGATGGGTTTGGGCACAAGCTCTTGTACAGCATCAGTGCAGCAGGCACAGGAAGTTATTGTGTTTTATACTGGCAAATAACGGTTCTTCCTCTTAATGTTCTTAGTTGTGAGGAAAGGCCCTGTGTAAATTCTTTCCCTGAGACATACTTGCCAGATAAGAAATAACTTAGAAATTACATTTGAATTGCTTTGACACACGATTATTTTTTTTCCTGTAAAAGTGAAGGCCGGGGCAGTCAATCACCGACAGGACAATTTCCCTGCTTATAGGGCCTTTAGGGTGAATTTTCACATAAAAATTATATTAGAAGAATTTCCCTGTGTTGTTGGCAATGTAAATTCAAAGGCAACTGTAAATTCAGTGTGCCACTTAGTGAACAAGAAGGATAAGGCATCTCATCCAAATGGTGAACATTCAGCGCTGGAGACAGGCTGTGGTGTGAGACCTTCACACACAGAGCACCCACTGGAAATCAGGGAGGTTGTACAAGCAGGAAATACAGACAGATGTTCTGGGCTGCCCAGTTCAAGAGAGAGAGGGAAATACTAGAGAGTGTCCAACACAGGCTATGAAGATGATTAAAGGGCTGAAATACATGTCTTATGAGGGAAGGCTGAGAGACCTGGGGCTGTTTAGCCTGGAGAAGAGCAGACCGAGAGGAGATCTTATTAATGTTTGTAAATACCTGAAGGGTGGGTGTCAACAAGAGGCAACCAGTCGCTTTTCAGTGGTGTCCTGTGATAGGACAAGGGGTACAAACTGGAACATAAGAAGTTCCACCTCAACATCAGGGAAAAGTTTTTTTCCTGTGAGGGTACTGGAGCACTGGACCAGGATGCCCAGAGAGATTGGGGAGTCCCCTACTCTGGAGACTTCCAAAACTTGCCTGAACACATTCTTGTGTGATCTGCCCTAAGTGATCCTGCTTTAGTAGAGGGGTGGGACTGGATGATCTCCAGAAGTCCCAGCCAACCCCTACCATTCTGTGATTCCATGTTTTTATGGATTTAGTTTAATATGTGTAAAAAACCCCAGTGTAAAAATCCACAGGCAGAAAAACAACAAGCCCACTGCTTTTGGGTAATGGGCCTAGTTCATGAGTTGCAGCAGAAGTACAAACTCCCCACTCAACACACACTGTGCTTTTATAGCACTTTGGTATAATTTGAAGCCACACAAAAAGCCCAGCAGCAGAAGCCCATTTTGCATTTTTAAAACTTGTAGGCAAAAAATAACATTATTTCCCAAATGTTTGCACTGCCTGAAAATACAATTCTAACAAACTCGTCATATTTGGTTAATTTATTAGGCTTCTTAATTGCAGCCCTGGCTTTATCAATTCAATTGGTGCCCTTAACTTTTTATAACAGTTTCTATTCTACAGAACAGATTAGGAGAAAATTGCAGCCATAATCTGTACAGTGCAATTGCCGTGCTATAAAGAGGAATGGGAGTAGCTGAGAAGAGCAATTGGATTCCCAAAGGTGGAGCACAGTAGAGCAATATCAGTGACTTTGTAAATGAAAAATTGTTTTAATTCCCTTCTAACAGCAATAATTCGATTCTTCATAAATTTTTCCATCAAAGTGTTGTAAGGAAAAATGCTATAAAATAGAACTGCGTGGCAGTGATGGAAGACAGTTGAGCAAAGTGGTCAATTAAGGGGATGAAAATTAAGCAGAGAGAAGAATCCATTCTGTCACATTCTGCTTGAAGCAAGAAACTCTTCTGCATTTTACATTTTATGTTTTACTTTATAGTTAAGGAAGATGTAACTTTTTAGGTCATTCTGGTCCCACTTGAGCAAGTTTTGTTAGGATGGCAGCTTTGAATTCCATCTGTCCTTATGCATTCTAGTGAATGTATTTGTTGGCTCTTTCCTATTTGTCTTATTGTTGGGTCTTTCCTATTTGTTCTCAGCATCATGGTTCTGACCCTGGAACCACCAGTGCACAGAGCTCTGGCATGGTGAGCAAATGTTGGGCCTGCCAGTGGATGGGATCTTGAGATGCCTCAGCTGTAGGACTTGGGGTTGGGTGCCAGGTGTCTAGGGAGTCCTTTGGCTGGTGGCCTGCATGGTCTGCATGATGGTCCCTCTGGACCAGCCCTTGCTGGTATAGCAACTGTAGGGATCTTGCAAGGCCCTAAGCTCTGCTCAAGAGGGAACATCAGCTCACTGTCCACAGATGATTTTTCTCCTTTACTGAGACCATGTAAAGAGAGAAAATTAACACAGGGCAGGAGACTTTTTGTCAGTTGTCATTTCAAGGCCAGCTGTAATGATCCAGCTGGGACTACCACATGGTACAGAGGTATGCTCAGCACTGCAATTCCTGCTGATAATGGAGAGTCCAAAAATGAATCAAATCTTGCTCCTATCAAGGAAAATGGGAATTTTCCCTCTTATTCCAGTGGGAAGGAAATCAAACAAAGGGCAATATTTTTGTGGATGTGGCTGTGACACAAGCCATTGTCTGGGTGTGGCCATCCTGTGATGCTACCTGGAACCTGACAGAGTGGTGGCATGACCTTGTTTGGTAGATTTGTCTCATGGATAGAGCGGTTACGTGAGCTTATGGCTCTGACAGTGTCCATAGTCCATCTCCCACCAGCTTCAGAGCAAGATTTCACTTAGCATATGGTAACATGTGGGCTCTATTGTTATCTTATCCGTGAGGTTGCCTTTGCACGGCAGTACAGCACTTCTCATGAAAACACAGGTGAAATATTCACAGGAAGAGAAAGTAACACAGCACCGAGAGAAGTGACATTTTAATCTGTGCATCCAAATCCCCGTGGTGAAGCACAGCTTTAACCACAAGCTTTCACCAGGAGCTGGTGTTCTTATTACAGCACCTGTGGATAGAGGGTTAATAAATATTTTCTTTGTTTCTCCCTGAAGAAGAAAAAGGTTTCTTTGTTCTAGTTCCTCCCTAAATATTCCATTTTCTTTTTCTAGAAACTTTTAATTTTTGCACATGTTTTATTACTACTCAGTGCAAGGGAATTCGCTTTCTTTTACTGAAGTTTCAGCTATGAAATTTGCTTTAATAAACTATGTAATTGGCTTTTTTTCTGCAGGGAAAATATTTTATATGGATTCTTTCTTTTTTAGGGTTTAGAGGTTTTTTTTTGTTTGTGTTTTTTTTTTTTCTTCAAATCATAAAATTATAATATTTCTGTTTTGGTTTAGTGCATTTGAGATGTTTTGAATGTTGAGAATTCAGTGTAACCAAGCAACAATTTTTCTTTTCTTATAAGCACCCATGGGCTGTAAGATGCTACAAAAATGCTCAACTCCTATGCTGCAAAAGCCCTGTGCATAGTGTTTTCCCCTTTCTGTGTCATCAAAAGAAGATGGAAATATCAAAATTTCTCCCAAAGAACAAGTAACAGATGTCATTCATTAGTAATTTAATTTCTTCTCTTAATAAAACTCAGTTGTGTGAAGAGTATAATATATTTTACTTCAGCTCTTAACATATTTCCTACTACTTGAGTGCCAAGCAAGCTCCCAGCTGGCTCTATAGGCACCATAGGGATATCATATACAGGCTGATATCAGAGAGAACCATGGCAGAGCTGAAGCCTGTACCTACAGTATTTACAAAAGCTTGTGACCACCATCTTTGCATATTTATTAAATAAAGAAAAGGCAGGTATCTGCTGTGGTTTCCTGCAACACACAATGTCAGAATAATGCAGAAAGGAAAATGATTTAACATCTCTGATAGGTAGGCAGCAGCATCTGTCCTCTTGCATACATCAAACATGGCTTAATAACTTCCTATTTACTGCTTCATGGCAGAGGTCCAGTAAATAAGCAACCTGACTGAATTAGTCTATTTTTATACCTCTGTCCTGTATAACAAACCTCTTGAACCACACTTAATGTGAACAGCAAATTTCACACTGCACATGGAAATCTCTCAGCACAGATCAAATTAGTTATAATAAAACAATTAAAATCTATTTACCCACAGACAGGAGGAAATGAAGGACTCGGGTGAGGAATAGAAAGGTAAAGGGTGGGTTGTCAGGACATCAGGAGAGTAAACAGCAGAACCATGATTCTCAGGAGCATGGCAGGGTCAAACTTGCTGCAAGATAACTATGCGAGAGACAATAAATCAGTGGTACGTATTAAACACCAGATGGTTGTGCCCATGCAGGAAGGCACAGTGGATCATGTAACTGTGGTTGTTTCTAAGGATTACTGATTCAGCCTGACTTCACAGGGCTATCCTCACAAATAAAATCTTTATGGCCTCTTCCGCTAATGAACATTTTCATCTACCATTTAAAGACAAGACCACAGGTCTCAGCGTTTCCATTGCCTCTGATATATATGCAAAATTAATTTGTTAAGTTCACCCAGTTTTAGCTGGTGAAGATTTTTTTTGTCTCTCTGGTACTGTAAAGTTGCTTCCCAGTGATTATTGCAAATACTCAGATGGACAGACAGGCCATTGTTCCGAGCTTTAGCTCAGCCCAATCCCCCAAGTGTTTTCGGGCATAGAGGCAAACACACTTAAAAACTCCTAAACCTATTGAGTTGTCTTTCAGAATTGTCCAGGCAACAGAATTTATTTATAAAACTCTTGCGATCGTTGATTCAAAACAAGGTTTTCTTGTTCTGCTTTTCTCCTTTGTCCTCTTTGAACAATTTTCTTTGGAATGTTTTCGTTGTGCTTAGGAGTCGGAGATTTCCTGGGGCTTCTAATAAAGGCATTTGATTTCCACTCTCCACATACTTTAACAAGTCCAAGGATTTTGAGGTTGGACATTAACTTAAGAGAGCTGGAGATAATCAGCCATGGGGGCAAAAAGTCGGAGTTATGCAAATTATTTGTACAACGTATAGAAAGCAAAAGGAGTATTTCTTTAAATGTGTGTGGGGCAGTCTTTGTCTCAGCGCAGAGTTATCTGTGTGCTCCCCTTCAAATTTATGGCTTGGATTGAAACCTGTAAAGGGGTGATCTGTAAAGTATTCCTGCTATCCTACACTTCCCAACAGGTTTATTACCATTCGTTTATAAAATGAACAGTCTAATGAGCAGTGGTTTAGATCACAGATATCAAAGTCTGGTCATTTGTCAAGATTAGTTTCCTGTTGTGAGATTGCCTTGTGCAAAAAAAAGACAAAAAAAAAAAAAAAAAGGTTTAAAAAAAAAAAGAAGGTACATAACCTTGGGTTACTCTCTGGAAGCTGAAAAAAAATACCAATAAACTCTTTATAAGATAGAATTAACAAAGATCTTATCGTCTCAGAATTAAATCCAACACAGTGCACTAGGTGTGTGTTGTGTGAATGGAGGTTACAATGCAGAGGGATCCCAGAACAGGGTGTGGAGAATGGGCAAATTAAAGACCTGTAGTCCATGCAGTCTTGTCAGACCCATCTAATGTTAATTTGAATGAGTTGATATTACACCGAGGACAATGTTATTTGTTGTAAGTAAAAGGCTGCCTTTGGAAGCAGTGAAAGCACCATCTTCCTGGCACTGGTCAGTTGCCAATACATAACACAAAGTATGTTCTGTTTATGTGTTAAGACATCTTTTGTTTTGAAGAAAAAGTTTAAAAAAAAATAATAATAACCCCAGACACAGAGTTACAGTGAAGGAGCTGCTCAGGTCAACACCACTGAGAAGAAACTGGAGTATTTTGCTGTCCCTGTTCGAGGAGCGTGAAGTGGGATACGCTTTCCCACTTTAAACCATACGTGAACCCCTTGACGCTTGTGTCCTCACTGTTTTGCGTCTCACTTTTCGGGGTTTGCTGGTGGAAGCCCTAGGCAGTTACAGCGTCGCCCTGGGCCATGAGGCCATCTCCTCGGCGCCGGGCTCGATCCTGCCGGTCCCGTATCGCCACCTGCTCTTTCCATCCCCGTTGTGCTGGGGACTTAGGAGCCTGCCCACTGCTGCCCGCGCTGTCTCCGTGCAGCCCCGCGCAGGCTCGGCGGCTGCAGCGGAGTGGGGCGGGAGGAGCCGGTTCGGCAGCACCCGGTACGTGAGCAGGCATCCCCGCCAGCCTCTGCTTTCAGAAGAGCAATCTTCCCGGTGCCCGTCGGAGCCCGGGGCTGGGGGAGCAGCGCCCCGCGTTCGCTCCTCCAGGGGAATCCCCACGGACCGCTCCGTGTTATTACCATCAGCACGGCCGCGGCGCGGCGGTTGTCGCAGCAGCCCTGTCAGAGCATCTTTGTCACTGCAGCCTTGCCTCAGCAGCCCTGCGGAGGTGTTTAGTAGGTCGCAATGCCCGCAGCGCAGGGTCGTCGCCACTTTGTGAAGTTGCTAAGATTTCTCAGACCAACAGCCCTGGTTTGAGGTGCCAGGGAATCAAGCCGGACCTGGAAGCTGCAGGAACAACTGTAGCAGCCACCTCTCCCGGCGTGGCTGTTCCACCTGCAGCCCCCAGAGCTGGACCATGTGTCTGCTCTGTCCATCCCTCCCGGGACCTATTGGTCAGATTTTAAACAGGTTAACTGTCCCAGTGGAGATGCTGGTCAGGGAAGCCGGATACCTTCACACCAGATTTGCTAATCTTCAGGCTTTAAGTGTGCTTCATCACCACAACAGTCCACAGACAAAAGATACAAGCTTAATTAAACTCAGTCAAATAGGTTTAAGCAGTTAAATAGAAACAACTTTTTAAAGTGCTTAGAATCTGTTTGCTCTTTTTTCCCCTTTGTGCTTTAATCCTTCCAGATATGTTATTGTGTATAGATACAAATATTTCCTGCTTAGGAATGTGCTAGCTAAAGCATTGTAGGAAAAACCTTGCAGGCAAAGCCAACAGACTGTATGAAATAAGATGACAGTGCCTGTGGGTCATGCAGGGCATTGGTTCCCCTTTAATAGATTTAATTTATTATGGACCCAAAGAAGAGCCACTCAGTTCATCTCACGTGGCTTGTGCTGTGTCCTGTGGCTGTGGTCTGCAAAGGTATGCACGGAGCCAGCAAGGTGAATAGTGGAGATCTCTTCTGTTAGAGCAAAAGGTACAGACAGGCACAGCCTGCAAGTTCTTGGGCACTCAGCCTTTCTTCGGATGCTGTATGCAAATGCATTTGCATTTTCTTTTCCCTCCTGCCCATTCTGTGACTCCCTCATTTTGCTGAGGAGCTGGTGACTGCCATTTTGCTGTACTTCTCAGCTCAGACAAAATGGAGGCTTTGGAGGAATCAGTAACTATCACAGCCCGTGCCTTCTAAAATTGAAGATAATCTCCTTGTTTTATGAAAAACGATAGTTCTGAGGATGAAAAAAAAAACACCCAGCTTACCCCATCCTAAAAAGCAGAATCTCCTTTTGTTCCTGTGGACACATGGGTGCAGTTGTGTTAATTTCATTGCTGAACTGTAAATGTTAATGCACCTTGCACTTTGATGTATTGCCATAAAAGACACTGAATTTCAAATCGCCAAGCCCGCAGTGTGATACAGTGATGTAACTTAGCTATTTGTCTTTATTTGAAGCAGCCCTCTTCCTAAAAGCTCACCTAAGGAGATTCCTAGCTGCCATTAGAAAAGCAAAATAAAATTAATCTAAATCAGCCTAACTTTATCTGACAAAATTAATGATGGATGAAAGAGGGGGTTTGCAGAGGTTTAATAAGAGCTAGTCTAGAAACAGTGTATTTCTAGAGCCTGTGATTAGAGTGGTAATTCAGCAGATTGTATCACTGCCTATCTCTGCCAAAGGATGTTTCACACCATTTAAAATGCACAGTACTCCCTTCAGAGACAGGTTGTTCTGGAATAACTCAACAGCCAAAGCAAAGCCATGTTATTTCACTCCTCTCTTTATCAATTGCATGTGTGCGACTCCATGTGTGCACAGCCTCTTCTCAGCAACAGCGCTGAGTTTTCATGCTTTTTTCTGCCTTCAGTTATCAGCCTCCTCAGAGACAATACCAAAAATGGAAAGTCATGAAATCTAGAGAGCCTGTATAAAACAAAGCAGGAACTGGCCCTTCCTCTAAAAGGTGAATTAGAAGAAATTTAGCTTTGAACTAGTTACCCAAACTCCGAGAGTTCCCTTTTGTTTCTCATTTTGAAGAGGAACAAAACAGTGAGATAAGGACAAATCTTAGCATTTTTTATCCAGCAAAGGTGATTTGGGAATCTCTAGACCAAAGGGATTGAGATTTGAATAAATCACCTGCCTGTGATGTTTTCAAGACTAAGGATGCAAGTCTCTCAGTGTGCAAAAGCATGAGCCGAGCTGAGCTGTAGTTAAATTAAAGAATTTGCTGTATTTGAATTCATGCAGCGTATGATCTGATCTTCCCTTTGACTTTACTGCCTCTCTCTCTTACAGGCTGTTTGCTGCAAAGTGCAGTGGCTGTATGGAAAAGATCGCCCCAACAGAATTCGTGATGAGAGCCCTGGAGTGCGTTTACCACTTAAGCTGCTTCTGCTGCTGCGTCTGCGAACGGCAGCTGAGGAAAGGGGACGAGTTTGTTCTTAAGGAAGGGCAGCTGCTCTGCAAAAGTGACTATGAAAAAGAGAAAGACTTGTTGAGCTCGGTCAGCCCAGACGACTCAGACTCAGGTGAGCTTTTCCCACACCTGCTCCGACTGGAAAAGCCACAGGGGTTTGTAGAGCTTTCTTACAGAAAAGCTCTATCCACTCTCCCATCCGCTTAGCCATATGCACGTGGCACTTACATAAATTAGCAGGCACAGCTGAAAAAAATCCCTATTTGCAGTCTGTTCTCTCTAACTTGACTCCCATAACTTGTCGCTTAGTAAAGGACCAAACCTAGTCTGCAGTGTGACCTCTCCCTTCAGAGGGACCTTGGCTTTGAACAGGGTGATTGGCCAGGTCCTGATTGCTAGGTCCTGCTTGGCCTAGGAGTTAAGGCAGAGGGTCACCTTACTGTGACCAGAGCTTTTGCCTTCTCCTAAAGAGAACAGCGAAGCCCTCACACCTGATAGCAGCTTCTGGGTTATCTTCCCTGAGTTCTTCAGGAGATGGAGAGACAGATGCTTCCTTTCCTTCACCCATTGCCTAGGGAAGGTTTTAAAGAGAGTAAGCAAATGCTGTCTGTCCAAGGATGGCAACAGAGTACTATAGAGGAAAAACAGTTCACACACTGGATTTGGGTTCTACAGCCCAAACGCCAGGGAATCTAGTGGTGTAACAATGAGGATTGGCTTGCAAGCAGTTCCAGTATAGACAGGAGGTCACCTTTCTGTGCCATATACACAAGGACACTGGAAACCTCCTGCTGTCAGTGTGCCCTGGCTGATCCCAAGACTAGAGTGAGTGCATATGCAACTTGCTGCCAGCCATCACAATCCTGCACTTGTTTCCCAAGAAAATATCTAAGAAAATCAACAATTACCATTCCATTAAGCTACAAATGACCTGAATGTTTGCCTCTCGATTATGGGAAAATGCATTATTCCAATTTACCTAGGAGCTGTAATTATCCCTAATCTCTAATCTGAAAGCCATATTCTCCATATTGTTGAAATTTATATTTTCATGTCAGGAATGCTGTGAGACAAAGGTCACTGCTGACTCAGCAGGACGTGCAGGACTGGAGCCTTTCTTGGAGCAGCATGTTATTTATTGCCATACTGTATTTGCAGGACCTTGAGTGCTCTGCTCTGTAAATCTCACCTCACAGGGTTTGGGCTCTTTGTGAATTTGCCTGAGCATGGGAGTTCCCAACTTGCCCTTCAGCAGATCATTCTCATTGCCACCTTCAGCATCCCACTGCCTGCCTGTCTGTGCCCACACTACCCCTGTGAAAAGCTGCGTGTGTGAGGCTGTCCCCAGGCACAGCAATGGGCATGGACCCTCCTCCCCTTTCTTTCTCACTCACTACACCAACACTAATGGCTGCTGTTTGCCAGCCACATTTGAAGTCTGTGTGGGCATGGGTGGGCTTTCTTTCAGGACAGGATTTTCTATGGTGTGATCAGCAGCATGCTGCCACAGTGGCACAAAACAACCTTGGCTTCCATTTCATTTCCCCTTGGCACAAGGGTAGCTTCTTACTGCTAGAGATGCTTTTTTCCCCCCCCTCATTATTATCTGTTAGCCAAACCCAAACCTGAAAAACAAGTTGACAAATTAAATGGGATGTTTTGTCTTCCATTGTCTAATCCACTGAAAACACAGATCTCCCAGATGCCTGTGGAAGTGCAAATGATTTCACATAGCCCTGACTGAGAATGTGTCCTTCTCCAATCAAATATTTATCCGCTGGACGCAAAAGTAACTCTCCAGTGAGCAATATTAATCCTCACAGACCTTTCCTTAGAAATGGCATTCTGGAAAGTTAATAATGTCATGGTTATTAAAATGACTGAACTTCTCTTTAATCATTAGGCAAAAGATGCTTATTAAAGTAAAAGGTGATTAGATTGGTAGGTGCATAATAATCAGACCCTAAAATGAATTAAAGTCTAATTTGTTAATTCCCCAAACATAATCTTTGAGTATATAAAACCTGCAGTGTGCTTCTTCCTATTGGAGCCCCTGTAAGAATTATATTAATGTTTTCTGGAAGCAAAAATCAGTAGTCTGGTGAAATAAAATATGCTGAGTGGAAAAGTTGGTTTTCACAGCAAAACTTGTACTTACTCTTCAGTCTTTGCCAGCATGATTGGGATTTCCCAGTCCAAGACACAGAAAGGTGCAATCTCTCCAGATTGTACAAATAGTCAGAATTGAATTACTGAAAACACAAATTACCTCTTTGATCTACGCAGGCACTTACATGCTTGTATGCATTTACCAAGGAAGGGAATGTTGTGCATGCATGCATAGACACATTGTAACACACAGAGAAAAAATAGTGATGTTTTCTGTAGGATACAGAAATGAGATGGCAAAGATTCTATTTAAAGTTGTCTATCAGAGCTTCAAAATGTTCAGAACCATAACTGGTGTCTGCACTATATTTAGCTAAACAGACTTCGAGCTATTGTTGTGATATTTACATTGTGGTGTGCTACCATTGTGGTACCTGTCTGCAGCTAATGCCTGGGAAGCAGATGTGGCTCTGCAGTAAATGGAAAGGTGTGTAGCAGTTGGTGTAGTTAGTGAACACATAGGGGACCAAGTGATGCCCAAAGGGCACCAAGTCTCTCTGCTTCATTGCTGGAAATCACAGTATCACAGTACATTAGAGGTTGGAAAGGACCTCCAGAGATCATCGGGTCAACCCCCCATGCCAAAGCAGGATCACCTAGGCTAATCAAATATTGAAATACTGAAACATATTCTGAATTTCCATCCTCTGATCAGTCTCATGCCCTCAATTAAAAATTTATGCTTTTGTGGCATTTGATTTAGGCAATGCACATTAAGATCATCTCTTCCTGCCTGCAGTTGCTTTAGGTATTCAGATAAACCCAAGGTGAGAGCTGAACCTGTTGGCTTGTTTGGCAGCTGAAGAACAGTTCTTAAATACCCTGTTACCTTGATGGAACAAGTACAATTTTATATCCTATTTATTTTTCACCAGTTAAAAGTGATGATGAAGATGGAGATGTTAAGCCCACCAAAGGACAAGTAGCCCAAGGAAAGGGAAGTGATGATGGGAAGGACCCAAGAAGACCTAAACGACCAAGAACAATACTAACTACGCAGCAGAGACGAGCATTCAAAGCATCCTTTGAAGTGTCTTCCAAGCCCTGTAGGAAGGTAGGTGCTTCATCAGGGACCTGATGTCAGCTCTTGTCAGGGAGTGACAGTCCTGTCAGGGATGACAGGATCAGACCACCACTCTCAAGAACCCCTGCCCTTCCCAGGACAGCAGCAGGTGCATTGGGGTGAACAGAGCGACCAGGCCAGTGTATGATGATGCTCATCTAAACATCATCTCAGCCTGGAATGATCAGCAGCTTGGGACCATCCAGCTCACTGTAATTTCTGGATATTCACCCACAGTATGCAGAGCAGCTCCAGGACTGATTCCTGCTGAACAACAATATTTGCTTCTTACAAAACATGAAATAGCTCTTGAGTACCAGAGCCCAGGTAAACAAGTGGCTTTTGCCCTTCTCCTTCCCACCACAGAGGGAGTTGCCCAGCTTTGGTCCCACTGCTTATCCTTCCAGTCCTGCTTTTCTGTGGAATGTAACCCTGCTGCTGATCTTGTTTATGGCAGCTAGGGAAAGGCATAGCATATTGCTTCACTGATGGAACTGGGGCAAATCAAATCTTCGTGAAAAGCAACCTAGGTAACTGGTTCCTTCTGAGTTTGATTGGAAAACAATGGAGTTGCATCCTGAAAGCTGTCACTGTTGCAAAAAGTGACATTCTCCTCCTGACGTGCAAGGTAGGTCTTTTGGGGCAGTGCAATGTGCCTTTTAGCCCTTTTAAAGTATGAAATTGTTCCTCAACAGTATGAAAATTGTTCACAGCCACGTTTGTGTCTTGCACAGAAGTGGTTGCGGGCAAAATAAAAGTGACGAAACAACTTGGTGTCGTTTTACGCAGCTCAGGCTGTTTCAGTGTCCGGAAACTGGTAGTGACATGAAGGGCAGAACTTGAACAAACTGTTCCAAAATGTGAGGAATTTCAGAAAAAGTAATTCCATACATGCAGGTTTTCTTGTAAGCACATAGGCATGTTCTTCCTAGCATAACTGATTCGTTTGGGAAAAAAAATCCTATAAGCTTAAATTATCTACCGTTTTCTCCTGTAGGTCAGAGAAACACTAGCAGCTGAAACAGGACTCAGTGTGCGAGTTGTCCAGGTCTGGTTTCAAAACCAAAGAGCAAAGGTAGGTTGTTTGTCAGGTTCTCAAAAGTGGAATGCAAATTGTCCTCCAACACAGATTCCCCCTCCCCTAGCACACACCACAGGGATCCTAGGACTGAACTGTAGGTATTTTGCATGCACTGCTGCCTACATCCGTACAAGAAAGGCAACTTTCAAACACAGACATTAAGTTCATGCGCTCAAAGCAGCATGAGGTTGGGAGTAAATTTTGCATGCAAATATGAACTGGAAACTGAAATGTTTAAGCTTAGCAATGAAACTGAACCCACAGTGGTGTGTGCATGAGTAGAAAAATGCTCTGCATTAAATGATTCCATGATTGCAGAGAGTTTTGCAAGGAAACAAAATTGTTGCATTCAGAGCTGTGATCTTGTTCTGCTTTTCCTCTTCCATTCAGATGAAAAAACTTGCACGAAGGCATCAGCAGCAGCAGGAGCAGCAAAATTCACAGCGACTAGGGCAAGGTAGGGGATTTGTGATGAAGACAAAGCAAGGGGAAAAGAATCTGCAAGGCCAATGGCATCCTGGACTGCATCAGGAACAGTGTGGCCAGCAGGAGCAGGGAAGTCATTGAGTCCCTGTCCTCAGCACTGGTTAGGCCACACCTTGGCAACTGTGTCCAGTTCTGGGCTCCTCAGTTTAGGAAAGATACTGAGTTGCTGGAACGTGTCCAGGGAAGGGCAACAAAGCTGGGGAAGGGTTTGGAGCACAGCCCTATGAGGAGAGGCTGAGGGAGCTGGGGTTGCTTAGCTTGGAGAAGAGCAGTCTTGGGGGAGACCTTATTGTCTTCTACAACTACCTGAACGGAGGTTGTAGCCGGGGGCGGGGGGGTTGGTCTCTTCTCCCAGACAACCTGTGTAAGAACAAGAGGACACAGTCTCAAGCTGCACCAGTGGAGGTTTAGGCTGGATTTTAGGAAGAAATTCTTCACAGAAAGAGTGATTTGCCATTGGAATGGACTGCCCAGGGAGATGGTTGAGTCACCATCACTGGAAGTGTTTAAAAAGGGACTGGATGAGGAACTTAGTGCCATGGTTTAATCGATTAGATGGTGTTGGGCGATAGGCTGGGCTCGATGATCTCAAAGGTCTTCCAACCTGATTAATTCCGTATTCCTTTTTCCTTTGCAGAAGTAATGTCCAACCGAATGGAAGGGATGATGACATCCTACACACCACTTGCACCACCACAGCAGCAGATTGTAGCAATGGATCAAAGCAGTTATGGCACAGACCCGTTTCAGCAGGGTCTTACCCCTCCACAAATGCCAGGCGACCACATGAACCCTTATGGTAAGGCATGCATCATTCTGCCACATCAGAGTTAGCAGGGTTCCTGTGCTGGGGCACACACCACAGGTTCAGTGGAGTTAATTGCTCTTCTAAGATGTTTTTTTTCCTAAGATTTGTATCAGGGAATTTGTACCAATCAGTTTTGTGTGTGTGTTTTCATGTACACAGAAGGGGGTAGAAGAGAGCTCAGCCCAGGCTCTGGACACTCTTCAGAATCATAAATCAAGCGACATCACCTCTCCAGCTCCACTTTTTAAAATCCCCGTCCAAGACATTGAGAAATAAACAGTACCAAATTCTAGCTCCCTCTCAAGTTTTTTCCTTTGTCTTAGAAGCTTTGGGGCAAAAGTGCCTTCAGCAAAGAGTAGCAATCTATTCACTCCCAAAAGAATAAGCACCTCTGTCTATCTATCTCTAAGATACCTCAGACTGGATGCTTGGATTTGTTAAAGAACAATTCTTGAGCTACTAAGAGATGTATCTCCATGCATCTCTTGTGCATTTCTCCTGCATAATTTTATTGTCTGCCCAAGATGATGGTTTGCTTTCATGATTTCCTGACCACACACCCTCAAGTGGATAGGAACACTAAATGCATCAAAAGCATGAAATGCCTAATAATTGCTTCTGGACAATTGCAGTGTGGCATTTAAATAAAATTTAAGAGGACTTCTCAGACTGTGATTATTGGCCTTGCTGTAGCCCCAAAGGGCCTCTTATGTCAGACTTGTTTCTGCTGACCAGGAGCACTTGATTGTAGAGGTCCATGTGCATATATCTTTTGTGAACATGGCATGCAGGGACCAACAAGGAATCTGCTTTGGGTCTGTGTTACTACTTCTCCCACTGAGACAAGTCCACAGGACACACCAGGCAATTTGGTAAATCCTGTAAGGAGCTGAGGACATTTGAAGTGCCAATGAGCATTAGGTGGCTCGTCAGCTTGTTGCTAACACTTTGCTTGGATTTCTGAGCAAAACTCCTTGAGAGGCAAGTTCTGTGCTCCCGCAGGAGAAAGCACTAAGCTGTTTCAATTGAGTGCAGGAGGAAAAAGAGCCAGTCTAATGCTTTCTTAGAGCTCACAGCTAGAGCTCTTTCTGGCTCCTCCAGAGTTGAAGTAAGCTGAAATCTCAGTTGCTAAGGGAAATAAAAGGTGCTGTTCCAAGCCAGCCCCAAAAGAGTGGAATTTTCTGAAAGGAAAGCGTGTTTACAACAGTAGATCACTTGAGGCCAGGGAAGCTGAGTCTCCTTCTGCGTCCTGTCACATTTGTAGGTCTGTCTTTTACATTGTGCATAAATGAAGACCGTTACTGGTGATGGCTCTCAGCCTGCTTTTCCCTGTTTGGGCACTCAATGTTTGGTCCCACCTTTCTCAGCAGCCCCAGTGCCCCAGCAAATGCCAAATCCCAGCTCACGGAAACCTGGGGACTTGCTCCTCCCCGGCGCTGTTTGCTCCCATTGTCAGCCAAGACTCTTTTGTGCTGCTGACTGAAGCATAAATTAGGTCCTGGCAAATCTGGGTGGCACTGCTGCCAGTTGAACTCTGCGAATTGCTTGCTAGCCTTCCTCTTTGTAGGTCAGACTGCTAGAGTGAAATTAGATTAAGATATAAAAACAAACCCAGGAGCGTTCCCTTTTGCTGCAGTGCGCAAGGTAGGAGCATCCGTGTGTACTGTGTCCCGCCGCGGCCGCACAGAACCCAGCTTAACATCTACGTTTCCTTTGCAGGAAACGACTCCATTTTTCATGATATCGACAGTGATACCTCTTTAACTAGCTTGAGCGACTGTTTTCTTGCCTCTTCCGAAGTTAACTCCATGCAGGCTAGAGTAGGAAACCCCATTGACAGGCTGTACTCTATGCAGAGCTCCTATTTCGCCTCATGAAACTAAAAGAAACCAAGCAGCCGGCGTATATTTAGCCAGTGACTTTTTCCAGTGCAGACTCTACAGCCATATGTTGCCCAGCTCTTCCTTCACAGTGACTCCTGCTGCCTCTGGACTGCAAAGAGCATTTTTAGGAAGACTGTATCTGTGTGCATATATGTGTATGTATGTACATATATATTAATAGCTACCTACATACATACATATATAGAGAGAAACAAAACACATCCACTGGTCCCACCCCCTTGATTCCCAGCTTGCACCAGACCACGAGACAAGCACAGAAGGAACAGAAGACCCTGCTCGTCAGCAGCCTTTGGTTTGGGTTGAGCTCAGCGTTGTAAAGGAAATGGATTTTGTGGAAAGCCAGACCTTTCCCTCCTTTCTCTCTTCCTTTCTTTTGGATGTTTAAACTCCTTTTTGTGTTTTGTTTTGTTTTGTTTTGTTTTGTTTTGTTTTTTTAAAGCCACTGATACTGACATCAGTCGACCATATGACAAATAAATCAAAGAAACTGGAGATCCCTCCCTTTTCTTACTGCATGATTCATGCTATGTTGTGGATAAATTGCCATTTGAACTGTGAGAAGTTAATGTAAATGTGACGTTCAACATTTGTTTCCTTTCTACACTGTTTCTACATAACCTAGATCAGCTCATTAGTTTATAGCCCTTATGCATATGATACTGGGGAAGCTGGTTAACGGTAATATTTGTGGGGAAAGCCACAAATTTGTGGAGAAAGCCAGGGATTTCAAAAGAGGATCACAGAGCACTGGAACAGGCTCCCCAGAGGGATTGTGGAGTCTCCTTTCCTGGAGACTTTCAAGACCCATCTGGATGTGTTCTTGTGTGACCTATGTTGGATTCTATGGTCCTGCTCTGGCAGGGGGCTTGGACTCAATGATCTCCAGAGGTCCTTTCCAGTCCCTAATATCCTGTGATCCTGTGAAGAAAGGTCTATGACCCTGGAGAGGAGATGCATGTTATGGGCAGAGGCTTTTAGGTTAGTATTGATCTTAAATAATTAAAACTAAAGGTGCTTACAAGACAGAGGTTTATTTAATTATTTTGGGGGGGGTTGAAATGGGAGAATGAAACATTTGCATTTGTTTATAAGTGTCGCAGTGCCAAATTTCAAATCTAGATCATGATTGGCAAACATGTGCTGTTCATTCCATTCTGTTTCTTTATGTTTCGCAGGAGGCATAAAATGTGCTACGTTCCATTGTCCATCTGGAATAATTAAGCACTAACTTTAATTAACTGTCACGCCTCAGCAAGAACCTGTGATACACAGTTCTAGCCTAAACCATCAGAAGTCCTGGAATCTGCACTGGCTGGGGGGGAAAAAAATGTGTAAGAGATCACAATGGGAGGCTTAGATATGTTTGAGCTGGAGTTTAACCCAAGTCCTGCAGATTTCACACTGCCTGGACTCCTGTACTTACCTTAAATAGCCCCAACTAACCTGGTAGTGCTAACATAGGAAGAACAAATGCACAAATTGAAGGGAATGTCCCAGCTGAAGTCTGAATGTCTCAGATGCTGAAGTTTGAGCATATGTCATATAGATTTTTTTGTAGGGCATAAAATATCATAAATAATAATAATAATAGTATAGTTATAAATATTGCCTGGTGATAATTATAATGTGGAGAGGCAGACAAGTATGGTCATGGCTCTTAGTGGAGAAAACTTCATGGGGAAAATTTGCCAGGGTAATATCAGTAATTATAGGGTGTGTTCAAAATAGAGCTCATGGGGAAAGATTGGCAGGATAGGCACTTTCTTAAATAAATACCTTTAATATATTGACCATAACAGCCGAAAACAAGTCCAAAGCGTTGGTTAATCTGAATCCTCCAGGCTGAGGACTGGTACCCGGCCAGCACTGCAGAGCCTGTCATGGGCTCAGCACCTTCTGCAGGAGCCCAGGACTCTCATCATTGGGGAAGGCCAGTGTGGGCCCCCCACAGCCTCAGGACCCAGGGGACAGCAGCCTCAGCGGAAGGGGGTCCTTCTGGGAATCCCTGTGGACAGCTGGCCACCCACCACTTTGCTGATGGAGGAGGGCCCTCTTTTGTCCCAGAGGGATATAGAAGGCCAGGATCAGATGATGGGTGTAAGAGGAAAAATAAGATCACACTCCCCCCAGTGTGGAAATGTGGACCAAGCACGTTAGAGGTTTCTTGAGAAAGCAGTTTTATCTGCAACTGAAGTGCTTGCATTTTCCTTCTGTGCAGGAGAGGGAGAAGACTCCTTGTGTGCAGTGCAGGGGAGCAAGTGCAGCCCCAAGGCAGTCCCTTCCTGCTGCTGCAGCGTGGCAGACACTCCTCTGCCACACACAAGAGTCAAACAGTGAAGGGACTGATGGCTCTGCGAGGATGCTGGGGTGATGCTTCCTCCCTGCAGGTCCACATTGCCTTCCTCCATGGCAGCAGCCCCAGCTGCAGGCTGCCATGCCCATGCAGCTGGGTCTGTCACACCTGAAGGCTTTTGCTAACTCCATTCTCTTGCTTTTAATGCCAAGGATGTGGATTTTCAACTGATGGTTGGGAGCCCCTGGATATGGTTTGAAATTGGAAGAATTTTCTTTTCTTACCCAACCCCTTCTTTTATTTTCCCCTTTCCTCAAGTATCAAAAGAAATAATATCCTTTCTCTCTGCATGATAGCAAACATCTATAAAGAACTCAGGTGATCCTCACTGCTTGCAGGGCAGAAGGCAGGCAGATTTCACGTGGCACATTATAAACATTTGTCACCACTGATCTCAATGGATTCATCAAGTTTTCCTCCCCATTCTTCTGCTGTGCTCCTGTAGAGTCACAGAAAAGCATCTTCACCATCTCAAACATACTGGGTTTGTAGACTCTACCTGTAGGCAAAACTTTGCTTCGTCCTTCATTATTGGCAGGATCAAAATGGCAATTTTAGTGTTTACAGGGACTTAAATGAGAACTATAATGTGACCTACAGTTTGGAGAGCTGCCTTGTCCCAACTCTACCTCTGCTTCTAGGCTGGATGTTAAAAAGCACCAATCCATTTCCAAGGAAAGAATCAGATATCCCATTTTATAGCTGAAGTAACCATAATCCTTTGCTGATTTTTGGGATGACTGTTTGACACCTTTTTGTTGTTGTTGTTCATTCCCTTTCATTGCTTGTACATACCATCTCCTCTTCCCTTGGTGTATTGTATGATGATGCCTTAGCTGTTTGTTCCCCCATATTCTACCATATCTGGTGCCATGTGCACGACACAGTCAAGCCCTCTGGCATGTGGAATATTTCCCATGCCATGGTGGGTTGCTGCTGGTCGAGGGAAGGAATGCATAGCCAATGATTGGCAGTGGACCCGTTATAGCTGGCAAAGGCCAAAGTTCATTAAAGCAAAATAAATGTCACTTTTTTTGTGTGGAATGAATTACCCTACTGGAGTGTGATCATTGTGGTTTTAACCTGGGACCTGCAGTAAAAGATTATATGGCAACCTCTGACCTATTTGATTTCTGCTTTACTCTTCTATTGTCAAGGGAATGTCACCGATCAGGTGAAAGTAAAATGTTTAATGGGCCCTATCACAGTAATATCTTACACTGAGTCAAATTGATAAACTCTTGCCAAAAATTCTTAGCATCTGGCACTTCCACAGAAACCACAAACAATGATTGCACATATGGGAGCTTGAAGGCTAGAGGTCATGACAGCAGTTTATTACATGCACCTTACAGTGATCATTTTCCCTAGGAAATTAACCCCTCTCCAATATAAATGCATCAAGTGAGCTCTTCACCATGTTTCACTCATGCTGTTTTGGCTAAACAAGGAATGCATGTTAAGCTGAAGTGGTGACAAGATGCAATTAAGTGAAAGATGATTGATTAGGTTTAGATGTTTGCTCACTAATGTTTGAAAAAGATGATGGTGAGATCAGAATGACTGTGTATGGTACCAGCTTCCTCACAGGTCTTCATTGTGCAGCTACCAGATCTATAACAGGGGCACACAGGGATTCCCAGCGTTCAGGAATGGTTCCTGAGCAGTGTGGTCCTTGATCCTGGTGCCAGGCTCTTGGCTGGGCAGCAGCACATTTCCATGGCATGGCTGACTGTCAAGGCAATTGTTCCTATAAGGCATTGATGTTCTCAGCCCCTCATGTTCCATGTAACTGTGAGTTAAACCCTGTGCTGTAAGCAGTTAGGGGCTGGAGGTAAATACGTTTCACAGTCACAACAAGGAAGACAATGTGAGTAAAATGTGGTGGTTGTGACCACTAATATTGAAACACCACCCTAGGCCTTTTGATCTTCTTTTCTTCTTTAAACCCTGTCATCAAAACATCCAGATCACGTGGCTCAGTTGCTGCTAACTATGCCTGAGGTGTGACTCACGTTGGTCTCACCACCATGGCCGCTAAGTGGGGTTTTCAGACCCACCCTGCTCAACTTGGATGAGTATTACCAGGTCCTTTGAAGGGGTCATTGCCACTCTTGTCAGCAGCAACTCAGCCACCTCACTGTACCATCGTTGCGTGGGAAAGGTCCTTCATGCTGGCAAACCTTCCAGGGATGATGTGAACCCACTTACCTCTTCCTACTGTGCTCAGGACTCCCTTCCAGTTTCCTTAAGGATCAGAAGTATATCCCAAGCCACCACCCCAGGAACCCCAGGGAACCCAGCTCTGTGATGCTGCTAGGGATGCTGCAAGCTGGGGTTTGCAAGAGCACCTCTTTGAATCGTGTCAGAGTCATTTTGACTGTCCCCAAAAGTCACTAGAAATTAACAGCAGACTCCAGGAGGAAAAGCCTGGAGCTTGGTCATAACATTCAAAGGACGGAGAGGCTATTGAAGCACATCAAAGCCATGGGAGCTGGAGCCGCAGTACCCAAAGTCTCACGTGCTCAGGATAGTGCTTTACCCAGTCCCATGCCCAGGCCACGCTGTGCGTCTCTGACCAGCAGACACTCCCTGTGTGCAGGTCTGTCTCCAGCCCAGCCTCCTCACCCTCATGGCAGGGGACAGTTGCACCTACAGCAGCGTGGCCAGGGCTTCAGGCAGCTGCTCTCTTCGTTGGGGGTTGCCTACCTCTTGACTGGTATTCCAAGCCTTTGGGCTTTGGTGGGGTTTAGAGCATGAGCTTCATCCTGTGAGGCATACCTGAGTGAACCGAGAGCTGTTTGCCCTTTTTGTGTCTGCGGCCGGGTCCCCTTGGCTCTGCACACCCTGGTTCTGCTCAGCAGTGGCTGTGAAGGGGCTGCCAGATACTTTGCATTGGGAACTCTGTTTTTAAGTGAACACCCTATTTTTTAGCTGTGTATGGCTGTATTACTTGTATATTTATATATTCTGTATTTATGTTATCGAAATGTAGTATTTTGTAGCTGTCTGTTACGATTTGTTTAACTTGTACAAAGTATGACTATGCTCTCTCACGCTTAACTAGCTGCTTCCCACCCTAGATCCTTTGCTCTTTGCCCTCTGTGTTGGTAACAAACCACCATAATGTATGTAGATTGGATCTTTCTTTCGTTCTTTCTTTCTTTCTTTCTTTCTTTCTTTCTTTCTTTCTTTCTTTCTTTCTTTCTTTCTTTCTTTCTTTCTTTCTTTCTTTCTTTCTTTCTTTCTTTCTTTCTTTCTTTCTTTCTTTCTTTCTTTCTTTCTTTCTTTCTTTCTTTCTTTCTTTCTTTCTTTCTTTCTTTCTTTCTTTCTTTCTTTCTTTCTTTCTTTCTTTTTTCTTTCTTTCTTTCTTCTATTTTTCTTTTTCCTTTTTAATTTAATTACTTGTCATTGTTAAATTATTTATTAGGGTTTTTTGAAATTTCGTTTCACTGCTATTTTTTTCCCCCTGCCACCATTGCCTGGCAGCTAAGACACACGAGTTTCTCATCCATTATGCTCCTTCCCGTGTGCACACGCATGCACACACGCAGACACACACACACACACTAAACTAAAACAAAAAAAAAAAAAAAAAAAAAGAGAGGGGAAAAAAAAAAAAAAGAGAGAGATTCCACTTCAGTATATTTGTAAATAAAAGCAACCTGTAAACAAAGCAGGATTTTCTTTCAGTGTGCAGTTCTTTCTGTGCTTTTGCAGACTGAAAGCGTATGAGGTTGAACACATCCAAGTGCCGGGTTCTGCACGTTGGCCACAGCAACCCCAGGCAGTGCTACAGGCTGGGGTCAGAGTGGCTGGAGAGTGGCCAGGCAGAGAGGGACCTGGGGGTACTGGTCGATGGTAGGCTGGATATGAGCCTGCAGTGTGCCCAGGCAGCCAAGAGGGCCAATGGCATCCTGGCCTGCATCAGGAACAGTGTGGCTAGCAGGAGCAGGGAGGTCTGCCCCTGTACACTGCACTGGTTAGGCCACACCTGGAGTCCTGTGTCCAGTTCTGGGCCCCTCAGTTTAGGAAGGATGTTGACGTGCTGGAATGTGTCCAGAGGAGGGCAACAAGGGTGGTGAGGGGCTTGGAACACAAGCCCTGTGGGAAGAGGCTGAGAGAGTTGGAGTTGCTTAGCCTGGAGAGGAGGAGGCTAGGGGAGACCTTACTGCTCTCTACAACTGCCTGAAGGGAGGTTGTGGACAGGCGGAGGTTGGTCTCTTCTCCCAGGCAACCAGCACCAGAACAAGAGGACACAGTCTCAAGCTGCAACAGGGGAGGTTTAGGCTGGAGGTTGGGAAGAAATTCTACACAGAGAGAGTGATTGCCCATTGGAATGGGCTGCCCAGGGAGGTGGTGGAGTCACCATCATTGGAGGTGTTCAGGAGGAGACTTGATAGGGTGCTTGGTTGCATGGTTTAGTTGATTAGGTGGGTTGGATAATAGATTAGATGCGATGATCTTGAAGGTCTCTTCCAACCTGGTTTATTCTGTTCTATTCTCTGGGTATACAAGGGGTTGGCACCATGGTTCCACAGGCAGGAAAACCAGGGAACTGCAGTCACTCAGGACTGCGACCACCAAGCACTGTGCTGAAGTTCTAGCAGCATGGGGCAGCAGCCTGGGCTGCTCAGTGGGTGCCCTTCATTCTCCCAGTGGGAGACAGCACAGGCAATGGCAGAGTCTCCTTTCACGCTGTTCTTTGGCCTCTGCTGGTTGAGAGCTCCTCTGTAGGGATGGGGACAGTCTTTTACACATCATCAGATGCAGATGTGGTGCTTAGGGACATGGTTTAGCAGTGACCTGACAGTGTTGGGTTAATGGTTAGGCTTGATGATCTTAAAGGTGTCTTCCCACCAAAACAAGTCTGTATGATTCTATGGCCCTCAGCCATTTTTTTTGCATGGACTAGTTAGAGACAGGAAGAGTCTGTAGGAATTAAAGGTGGTGCAACCAGACCAGCCACTCAGACAGAGCTCTGTCAGGATCAACATGTGTCTGGGGCAGGTGCTTCTTGTTTCTGGCAGTGCCAGGAAGGCTGACTCTGAAGCACATGGGTGTGAGTAGTCAACTGCAATAAACCTGGAAGCATTCTGGGCACACTTGGGGTCATGACAAGCCTTGGTGCACCACTCCTCTGCCACTGGCCACAGGCACAGCTATAAAAGAAATCAAGGAAATATCTTCATTGCTGAACACAGCCGACACCGTGGACACAGCAGCTTCTGGGCCTCTGCTTCATCTATTGTGCAGCAGAGGTCTGGAGGATGAGCAGCATTTCAAATGGTACATAAGCTGCTTCTGGGGAAGATGTCAGTGTTCATTACCATCATTTGTTGTGGCGATGTCCAAGAGCCAGATAAGCTTGTGGAGGTTAAAGGCTATTTGTTGCTGTTAACAGTAGCACTTTGGGCACAGCCTTCCACATTCCTGCCATTTGTCAGGCCTCAGTGACCTGGCAAGACAAATCTGACTGGATGCCCATGGTGCCCATGCCCTGAGCAGCCCCACTGGTGACAGCCAGAGGTGGGATCCTCACCTGGTGAGATGTGGCCTGCTCCTATTGGTCCAGTTTCATTGTAAAGCAAGAGAGATGCTGTTAGTAGGCTCCCTTGAAAGCTTGCCATTTAAACTATTTTTAAGCTGAGGATTATGATTTCCAGATAAAAGCTGTATTTTACCTACAGGAAGTATGTGCTCAGCTTTCCAGAGAGAATTTTGATTTCTTTAATAGAAATAAATGTCTTAAATGGAAAATTTCCACCCCAAGCCTGCTGGAATCACAGAAACCTTTGGGTTGGAAAAGACTCACAGGATCACCAAGTCCAACCGATAACCCTACTCTACAAGGTTCACCCCTAAACCATATTCCCAAGCACCACATCTAAATGACCTCTAACACATCCAGGGTCGGTGACTCAACCACCTCCCTGGGCTGCACATTCCAATGCCTGACCATTCTTTCTGTGAACATTTTCTTCCTAATGTCAAGTCTAAAATCCTACAAACACCTGGGCTCTGGTGGAGTCTCCTCCCACCCCAGGTGTGGTCATTTTGCCCTTCCTGCCCACTCCCCTTTATAATACCCTCCAGGAAAGGCAGAAGCCCCAAGCTGAGCCCATCTGGGCTGAGGGATCCTCCTCCTCCTGGCATCACTGGTGAGTACCATGGTGCATACTGGGGGGAGGGGACAAAGGCCGGGGGGCCTGGTGGCCCCCGGTCAGTTAGGAAGAGGGTTGATGGTTACTCCAACATCATCCATGTGCGCTGGCTGGGCCTCCTTACTGGGGCTGAGCTCCTCTGTGTGGTATTTTGGCTGGTTGAGAGTCTTGCCTAGGCTCTGGGATGGGTGCAAAAATGGTGGTGGTGGAGCAGAAGCTCTTTAGGCAAGGTGGGAGATGGTGAGGGAGGAGCAGGGGCTGCTTGGGGCAGGTGAAGGGTGGTGGCACAAATCCAGGTTGGGTGCAGAGTGGGCTGAGAGAAGCCCTGAAGAGGGAGACATGGGGGTGTTGGTTGATGAGAAGCTTCTCAGGATCCAGCAGTGCCCTCATGCAGCTCAGGAGGCAAATCATGGGGTTGTATCCAGAGGAGTGTGGGCAGCAGGGCAAGAGAGGGGATTGAGATCCTGCCTTGGTGTTCCCATCATAAGAAAGACACAGAGCTGTTGGAGCAAGTCCTGAGGAAGGCCACAAAAATGATTCAAGGGCTGCAGCACCTCTGCTGTGAGGACAGGCTGAGGGAGCTGGGGTTGTTCAGTCTGGAGAAGAGAAGACTCTAGCGGGGACCTTAGAGCTGCCTTCCAGCAGTGGAGGGGATTCTCCAGGAAGACTGCAGAGGGACCTCTTATGAGGGTGTCTAGAAACAGGACAAGGGGGAATGGTTTGCAGATGAGGGAGGCCAGAGTTAGACTGGATCTGAGGAAGAAGTTCTTCTGTACCAGGGTGGTGAGACACTGGAACAGGTTGCCCAGTGAGGTTGTGGATGCCTCCTCCCTGGAGGTGTTCAAGGCCAGGTTGACTCTAGTAGAGAGGCATCCCTGGGCATGTCAGGGAGGTTGGAGGAGATGATCCCTAAGGTCCCTTCCAGCTGAAGCCATTTTCTCTTTCTTGGAGAGAAAGTAAGTAAAGACTGACACAGAATTTAGGAATGTTTCCTTAAGGGTTTTTGTTATAAAATCATGATCATATGAACCTGGAAATTATCTCAGAGCAGAAACCTATTTCAAAGGGCTTTGGATCAAGACTGTAATTTCAGATGTTACATTCTGCAAGCATTGTTTACTTTTCCCTCAGCTATTCAGGTATTAAAAAGACCTTTTTCAACAATTTTATTTGGAGACTTCTGTTTTTTCACTATTTAATTTTATATATTTAATATATTTTTAAAAATAACCATTTTTCACAAGCTCAGCCTTGCTTTGCCTCCTGTGTGTCTTTCAGGTAACTGCCTTCTACCCCAGCAGCAGCTGTGTTGTGCTCCATATGTTTCTGCATTGTGCAGACCACTTACACAACCTATATGCAGAAAAATACCCTTTGGAAGGCTGAAGGCTTTGCCCATTTGCAGCAGGTGTGGCCCATGTCTGATTCCTCAGCTGGCTGTTTGTTCCACCTCAACATGAGGAAGAAATTCTTTACTGTAGAGGTTGCAGAGCACTGGAACAGGTTGCTCAGAGGGGCAGTCCTCCGGAGACTTCCCATCCCTCTCTGGATGCATTCCTGTGTGACCTTTGCTAGATAGTATGGCCCTGTTCTGCCAGGGAGGCTGGACTGGAAGATCTCCAGAAGTCCCTTCCAACCCCTAACATCCTGTGATGAATCTGCAGGACAGAGTAGAATGCATTACAGTTTATATCCTGGCACTCTGAGTTTTCTTACTCACCTCAATTATTGGATTCTGGGACACTTAATGGTCCTAGAGCACCTAGCAAATCCTTTACTTCTGGAGCTAAAGCAGTAGATACCTCATTCAAGAGTATCAGCATCTCTGTGTGGACAGGTAGTTTTTGCAGCAGTTCAGTCCTATGTGAAAAATAACTTCAATGGTTTCCATGGAAACTAAAAACAGCCATTGGAAACTGCTAGATACTATTAAAGGACTTCAGTCAAGCTGCAGTTGAGAAAATAAGAATAGAATAGACCAGATTGGAAAAGACCTTTGAGATCATAGAATCCAACCTATTATCCAACATCATCTAATCAACTAAACCATGCAACCAAGCACCCTATCAAGTCTCCTCCTAAATACCTCCAATGATGATGACTCCACCACCTCCCTGGGCAGCCCATTCCAATGGGCTCTCTCTGTGTAGAATTTCTTCCTAACCTCCAGCCTAGGTTTTCAAAGGACACTGTGAGAAAAGAACATTTTCTGTAAGAGAGGTGCTTTGAAGGGAAGCAAAACAGAGCAAATGCAGGTGTGGAAAGTGAACCAGTTCCAGAGCTAGGCAGCCAGATAAGCTGGGCCAGGGGTTTTAACCACTTCTCTTCTGCTGAAATGGCAGACAAGTGTCCATGTGGTTATTGTTTTACTGTCTTAACCAATGCCATTTATCCTTAGGTGAAAAGCCAGCAGTGTTGCTGACTTGGAGAAGCAGCATGATAAGAGAGGTGCAGGGGAATGAGAAAGACCCAGCTGTTCATCCTCCTGATGA
This sequence comes from Picus viridis, assembly GCA_033816785.1. Taxonomy (NCBI): domain Eukaryota; kingdom Metazoa; phylum Chordata; class Aves; order Piciformes; family Picidae; genus Picus; species Picus viridis. The sequence continues at coordinate 8,016,811 of CM066596.1, read as the reverse complement.
CTGGTGCTTCAGATGTCTCCAGAGCAGAACCAGCTCCTCAGGCTGGCTGTGCCTGGCGACAGGGAGCCAAGCCAAACAGCCTGACCTGGCAGGGAGCTCTGCTGCTCACTGCCACAGAGGGCTCATAGGGGAAAACAGGGCTGGTATCCTCAGTGCTTGGATGCAGACTGTCCTCCATGCTGCCAGTCCTTCCTGGTATGTACAGCTGCACACATGGACCCAGCTGCCATTACAGCCCTGCCCAAGGACCCTGTAGGCCTCTGAGGTGATCTTCTGAGCTGATGCACAGGCTCCTGCTGGAGCTGCACTTGGTGTTTCCAGTGCCTGGATCACAGCATATCTGTCTGGAGCCAGGAGCAGAGCCCTGAGCTGGAGCTGTGATGTTTGGTGTGACTGTCCAGCCAGGTGAAGGCAATGGGCAGCAGACATGCTGGGGGCAGACCAGCCAGCCCAAGCACTCACGGGGCACCATCTGTTGGGCACAGACTGGCACAGGCAGCTGCTGGGCCCTGTGGCAAGCCCAGAGTATCTTCTCTCCCCAAACCACCACCAGCAGCACTGATCTGGCATGGGCTGAGATGGCAGAAGCCCTGGCAAAATGGTGCATGGTGGCCAGAGTGATTTTGGAGAGACCTAACAGGATCTTTCCTGAGGCAAAACACATCCAAGGGGAGCTGCATGCTGAAACAGACAAATGTTATAAGTATTAGCAACGGATTATAAAGTATTCATTGAGTAATGGCAAATTTGAGACCAATATAAAATGATAGATACATGCTGGTGTCTCTTGGGCCATGTAAACATGAACATGAACTTCAGCTGAGGTTTGATCCGGTCACATCTGATTACTCATTGCCATTCCCGAGCTCCAGAGACACTACATTTCTTTCCTATGCCTCAGGCATAAAGTCACAATCTCTATTTTTATTTTATTTTTTTATTAAAAATCAAAGCACACAGCTTTACAGCTGAGCTGATGCCACCAAAAGGGGCAGCCCCATTCCCACCCACCACTGCCAATCACGCTGTTCAAGCACAGCCTTTGCACTACTGGTGCAGGCAGGCTGAGTTCATCTGGCTTGAAAAAGAGTCCATTAAGGACCAAAACAATTTTCCCTGGAACAGATGCTTTATCTGGCTTGTGCTAGGACTAGGGGGAGTGGAACAAAAATAGAAATGGGTAGATTCAGATTGGATGTTAGGAAGAATTTCTTCCCCATGAGGGTGGTGAGAACAGGTTGCCCAGGGAGGTGGTAGAAGCTTCATCCCTGGAGGTTTTTAAGGCCAGGTTGGATGTGGTTCTATGCAACCTGATATAGTGTGAGGTGTCCCTGCCCATGACAGGGGCTTAGAACTAGATGATCCTTGAGGTCCCTTCCAACCCTAACAATTCTATGATTCTACAGGGCTGCAAGAGTCAACGAGAGGAAGGAAATTCTCTGGGGTACTGGGATTGGGTGGAAGGAACCTTGACTGCCCTTCCACAGGGCAAGCCACAGCTTTATCAGTGGGGATGTGGTGGACCCCAGATGAGGGATATTGGAGAACCACCTGGTCTTTCCCACTGTAGTTTGGACATCACAGGTGCAACATCACGCAGGGCACAATACGTCGAGAGGCAGCAGCTCAGTGACATAATAAAAACCACTTGTGAGCATTTCAAACCCCCCCCCCCAGCATTGAGTTCCTAAGGATCCACACATAACTGCTGAGCATGGATGTCTCTTCTAAATCTCTCTCCAAGTTAAGGGAGGAGACATAGCCCCGAGTTCAACCTGAAGGCCTGATCAATAAAGCATCTTTGTTCCCAGTCAGTGCCACCTTTCCCTTTTGCTGCCCAGCTCCAAATTGCATCATCCTGTCCCCCTCATGCTTGTTATTGGTGGAATGTCACTAAGGAAAAATGAATTGCCATTAGCAGTTGGTTTCACCTAAGTCAGAGTTAGCTGCTCAAATATTCATGCTCTGTGTGCATCTAATATTTATGAAGGAAGAATTACTGAGTTGCCTGTAGCCATTTCTGGATCCCCCCCCAAAAAAAAAAAAAAAAACCAGGTGAAAGGGACCAGGAAAAAAAGAAAAAGAAAAAAAAATAGAAAGATGATTAATACATTTGGGGCTTGGTGTTGTTGCATTGTTTGTGCTGTGTTTCTCTTTGGTGTCAGTGAGGGAGAATGAAGACTGATTTATATGCCACAGCTGTAGCAAACAAAAGAAGAAGAGACCAGGGAAATGGCTAGAGGTAAAAATGCCGGTGCAAAGGGCTAAAGGCCTGCACCTGGGTACTGCTTCCCATGCAGTCTACCCCCCTTGGAGCACCTTGTAAAATCAGATTATCTGCTGGACACGGGAGTTCAAACAGCCCTTCAAAAGATTTGTCTTAATAATTGCTGCCTTATCTTAACTTCTGGTTTTTTATCAGCCAAACTGCTGCTGGGAGGCAGATCCTGAGGATAAGGTGCTGTCACTCTTAATTATTATTACCTCTTATAATGAAAACACATTTGTTCATCCTTCTGTGCACTTGGAAATGGTGTGACTAATGAATGCCTAGTGCTTTATCAATATTTTTAAATAACAAAAAAGCAACATTAGGAACCTGGCCCCGCTGTATAAAATGATTGTACATTAAATGCTGTTAAATAAATAGCAGACTTGCTTCTCCTTTATTTATATTCAAATGTAAACCAATTACTCAGTAAGAAGGAAACACATTTTTACATTCTCAGAAAAACCTCTCTTTCCTAAAAGCCAGATTTTGCAGTTAAGATGCTGTGGGGCTATTTTCCATCACAGAAGCAATGTGGTAATTAGCACTAGAACCAGCAGGTATGTTCTGAAATGAAGGAGATGATAGAGAGAATGCTATTTCTTTGTTTACTTATGATGGGAAAACAAAACAATTCTCTTTGAAAGCCCACTAATGAGTTTGGCTTGTAGTATTTATCAAAGCAACAGCCACTGTTTGCATTCTCAAACTGTGTTTTTCTCATGCTCTGAGAGCTCTGTGAGAAATACTTGAGGACACACCACCAGTTGTACCTGTGGAAGACCTTACATTTGGAAATGATCTGCACATAGCCATGTCCTTGGCCCTCACTTGGCTCTGACAGTTCCCATCAATGATGCCTGGGGTTGGAATACCTCCCCATTGCTCCACACTGAGCCCTGGGGTTTGGCTTCACTGCTTCTGCAGGTTACCAGGCTCCTTGAGTATGACATGGTGAGCAAGATGTGATGGTAGATGTGATGAGAGCTTCACCCTGTACTGCAGAGAAAGCAAGCAACACTGAGCAGAGAATTATGTAAAATACAACATGAACACACATTTCACTGGCTCTTAAGAGCGTATTTGCTCTTCTCTACCCTCTGGATTTACCCTTTTGCTCTTTTCTACCCTCTGGATTTACATTAACCGATAATCTTTTGACCTTTAGCTAATAGGAGGGCATTGCATTCTCTCTTCTTTAGCCTACAAGAGGAAATGGAGTGATATTTTTGTATGCCTTTGGGATGGTGTGGCCACAAGGAACTCTGTAGGGGACTAACACAACATCTGCTTTCTCAGAAATCTTCCTGCCCACCACTTGTGCCAGTGGGCCACCGATTAACTGGTGGCAAATACAAGATCCATTCCTAGCAGTAGCAGATAATGAGGGTCTGATTAGACCCTGGCAGTCAGGTGATGTCCAAAGGAAAAGGGAGACTGAAAGACAGTGACAAGCATTTAAGAGCTGAAACCAAGAGCGACAGGCTGGCCAGCCCAGAAGCTTCAGTGCTCAAACCACGTGTGCTGTCTGTCAGTGCCACACAGATTTTTCTCTTTGTCTTGTGCTTGTGTGTCCCTCCTCCTCCAAAACAAATAATAAACATCTTTCCATTTGCTGCTGTATTTTACTTACAAGCCTTATTCAGAATCCAAGTGGTTTTGCCAGAGTTGAACCATTTCGTCATACGAATTACTGTAGAAAAGGGTAAGGTGCAGAAGGATTTCTTACAGCTTTCTGTTTGAAATATTATTTCCTGCATAAACAATCAAGCTCCTCCTGGACCATCAGAACTGTGACAGTCTCTACACAGTTCTTTCCAAAAATACTTCCAGCTCTTCTGTGCTCAAGACATTGGTTCAGTGTTCAAGACATTGGTTTGGGAACTGTGAAAAGACAGAGGCAACTAAATGAATTTGAGAAGCTGAAAGACATAGTCACAAGGAAGGTGACAGTGACCAAAGTGATTATCTTCACACAATGAGGATGCTTCCTGGTCTTCTGAGGTAGGACTGAAAAGAGAATGAATTCAGGGTCTTCATGTTTCCTCCTCTCTGTGATCACAAATGCAACTTTGTACAGTTGCTGGAAGGCAGTGCACAGAGTCCGTTCACCCCTCCTCCACTCAGCAAAGTCTTGGTGGAGCAGCAGCATTGCTTCAGGCTCCCAGTAGTGGCCCAGACTCACCAGCAGTGGCTGCTCTTGACAGATATTTGGTAGAGAAAAGTCTGGGCAGCTGCCAACAAAGGTAGGACCACAGCAGGAGGAGGACTGAGCTTGCACCTCTGGCAAGCCCAGTGTCCTGACCCCTCCCTTTGGGTTCTGGGTCCTAGGAGTCACATTCAGGGCCCCTGTGGGAGAATGGGAACGGAGACAAGGTCTGCAGAAGAGCAGAACTGACAGTGCATTGATGTCCACCTCTGTGCAAGGGATTTTCAGGAGTGCCTCAGGAAGAACACTCCTCTGCTTTGTTACCCTGGCTCCAGCCAAACCCTTTTAGCCATGACCTTCCCTAACCCAGCCCTGGGGACAAACTGCTCACCCGCAGGATGGGGACCTTTCCCCAGGTACAGTGTGAGGTGCTGGCTGCTGTGCTGGCTGGGTGAGGACACGGGTCACAGCGTTTAATGCTTTACTGAGGAAGGTGTTTCACAACACAGCAGCCTGTATTATTAAAATGAAGAACATGGGATATGAAATGCCTTTTCCTTCCAAACACCCATTCTCTAATTACCATGCCCTCTCCCCCAGGGAGCGTGTCTGTGGGTGTTGTGTAATGGTTATTAGCTGCACACCCACAGACAGCCAAGACATGCAGCTCTCCCCACCACACCTCCCTTGTTACCAACACGACTTAATCAGGCTTGCTTAATTTGTTCCTTTGTTCAACTGGTAACAAGTAAACTGGTGTCCAGCAGGGCACAATGAGTTGCTCCTGATCAGATTACCAGTGATCTGTCCCAGCTGGGGCATTCCCTCACACCTGTGTTGTCAGATTAAGGTTGATAAGGAGCTGCTGATAAGTGGTGCACAGAAGTGTTTCCAGTGAGGCCGGTGCAATCCCTTGATCTTTCTTTACACCTCAGTGCTATGTGAAAACCTTTTGCTTTAGGACTGAGAGGAGGAACCAGATAATTACACTCCCGGTGGCAATAGTCTTTCATGCAGGACACAGCAATGGAAACCTACTGCTTACTGGAGCAGGCAAAATACATCTCACAACAACAAAAAAATAACCACAAAGGCCTGCATAACTTAATTTCCTTAAAATATTCCTTTTTCTCACTGCTACCTCGTTAGTTAGCAAGCAGAATGCTCAGAAAATGAAGACACTAGGCAAGCAAGGCATCTGATTCCTTTTAGAAGGACTGAAGAAGTGCTGACCTTCTCTATGCTGCTGGTACCCGCTGCTGCTGACAGGGAGCCCACAGCTACAGCCAGCCACTGCCCCTCTCAGTGCTGCAGTGATGCAATCTGCAGCTCATACGACTGAAGTTGCAACAGAGAGGACCAGCTGCATTTGATCTCCATTGCTCTGAGTCTGATGCATTTTAGCATAAGAAGAGGCTGAGACAGTTCAAGTTGTTTAGCCTGGAGAAAAGAGGGCTCCTGGGAGACCTAATAGCAGCCTTCCAGTACCTGAAGAGAGCCTACAAGAAAGCTGGCAAGGGAGACTTTTTACAAGGACATAGAGCAATAGGACAGGGGCAATGGCCTTAAACTAGAGAAGGGTAGATTTATGTTGGACACTAGGTAGAAGTTCTTTACTACGAGGGTGGTAGAACACTGGAACAGGTTGTCCAGTGAGGTGCTGGAGCACCCACCCCTGGAGACATTCAGGGTCAAGATTGGTAGGGCTCTGAGCAGCCTGATCTAGTTGGGGATGTCGCTGCTTGCTGGAGGGAGGTTGGACTAGATGGCCTTTAAAGGTCCGTTCCAATCCAGGGCGTTCTATGATGCCATGATTCTGTGATTTTAATGACATTTGTAGCAGAAACTGCTCATTTCTTCACTTAATCTCTGAAACATTTTGCGAGGCCTTCCAAGCATGGGAGAATCCTGTAAGACAGCTAGAACATGCATGAAAAAGAACAGGCTTTTGAAATCTAATCTTCTCCAGCTTAAACCAGAGGTAGTGCTAGGCTGTTGACAGTAGGTCTCTGAAGACTTTCAATATACTTCTTATTCCATGGCTCTGGCACCACATAGGAAATTAATTCAGCGACGATATTTTCATTAGATTATAACCCAAGTTCTCAATCTTAGGCACATTTGTATGCTTGTAATACATTCTAATTACTTGTAAAGAATAAGTCTGTGTGCTGGTTGGTTTATTGAATGTATTACATTAATGAATAAATAAATTTGTCTCCATGCTGGGAATGCCACTCGACGTCAAAGCTTGCCGCAGAAGGAACCAGAAACGCACTCACTTGTGGGTTTGGTAAGTGATATGATTTGTATTGTAGGTGGAAATCTGTCTCTCACAAGAGGAATGATTGAGGAAAAACACTCCCCCCAGCCCCCAACCCCCAACCGCACCCCAATAACAGAAATCAACTGCATAAAGGGACTTGCTCATTATGAATTTAATCAAGGGAATTACTCTTTTCTTTGTCTGAGCTCAGCACCTCACATGCTTTCTCCAGGATGGACCTCTCAGGACATTCACCCACTCTTCTGCTTTCATATATTTCTAAGTAATGCAGAGTAGGAAGGAAAAGGCAGCTACAAGGATTGAAATGGTGCTACTGGTGGAAGAAAGTGTCACATTTCAGTACTGTGTAGTATTTGACCATATTACTTACTCTTGAGAAGGCTGAGAGGGGATCTTATCAATGTCTATAAATATCTGAGGAGTGGGAGTCAAGATGAAGGTGCCAGGCTCTTTTCAGTGGTGCTCAGTGATAGGATAAGGAAGAACAAGTAGAAGCTAGAACACAGGGGTTTCCACCTCAACATGAGGAGACTCTTCTTCACAATGAGGGTGACAGAGCCCTGGAGCTGGCTGACCTGAGAGGCTGTGGAGTCTCCTTCTTCAAAGACTTTCAAAACTCACCTGGATGAGTTCCTGTGTGGCCTGCCCTAGGTGATCCTGCTTTGGCAGGGGTGTTGGACTCAACGATCTCTGGAGGTCCCTTCCGCCCCCTAACATTCTGTGATTGATTATGGGGGTTCCTATTTATTTTCTCATATTTAAGTTAAAAAACAAAACCAATAAACAAACAAAACAAACAAACTATTTTTAGCCTGAAACAAAGTCATGAGAAGTGAGGGGTTTTTTCCCCTCAAAAGATGGAAAATCCAATGTTTTTAAGAGAGCTATTGAATTTCCATGGTAGAAATGACAAGTTTCTCTGTTTCCTCAATACAGAATTAGAAGAGACTCATCTTCTTCCTTGGTTTGTTCAGCAGTGTGTTGTCTACTGAGTTTTCCTCTCACGGATTGACTTTCTTCTCTGGCCCGTAAGAGAAAAAAGTGCAGGTCTTAGCATGCAAGGAAGCCAACCTGGTATTCTGGCACCAGTGCCAGCACCATTCCCTGGAGCAGGAGCTCCGAGAGCGCTTTGGTTTACAGGGAGACGCTCCTTGTTTCTCAGAACCAACACATCCCCTTCAAGTGCCAAATTTTCTGACAACTTGCCTTCCAAGCTCCCAAGCTGCCAGTTCCAGATCCCTTCCCAAGAGCGGGATCCCGTGACATCAAGAACGACATCTCCAAAGTGCTTACCAAGAGCACAGAAATAAGCACAAGAGACTTTACACAGGAAAGATCACTCCTACAACCTCTCAAAGAAAATATCAGGTTCAGGAGGCAAAAGAAAACAGCCTCCTGGTGCTGGAAAGCTGCTGTATCAGGCAAGGGGCTTGACAGCAAGACTGAGGCAAAGTGAAAAAAAGACAGTTGCTCTTCCAGCCTGTTGAAATAAGAATCAGTGGAACAAGACAATGTGGGGGTTTGTGTTGTTTGGGCTGCAATGCTTTGTTAGAGAATTGTTCACCCATGTGAAAATGCATAACCCTGTCAAGCTGCCAAGTGAAACTTCGGGTGATCGGCTGTGTAAGTGCTGGTAGCACAGGATAAAGCTGCCTTTGGCTACTTTCAATTACACACCCAATTCTTTTAAGACTTCTGAATATTTGGGAGAAGGAGAATATGCAGAACTTGTTTGTTTACATCAGATTGTGCTGTGTTTTCAGGTTTCTCAACTGCTTTCGGAGCATGTGAGCACAGCCCTAGCCCTTCCCCTTCCACATACCTGGCAACTTTGTCAATACAGTGAACGAATCCTCTCCAGGAGAAAGGAGCCGTGTCAGGCTGATGTTGTGCAGGGTTTCGTCATTTCAACCAAGTGGGAACTGGAGCAGAGACAGGCATTAAACAGGGAATGCTTTGCAAAGCAAAGTGTCAGGTACTGGTGCTGCAGCAATGATTCAGGCAGCCCCGGGGGCATTGCTGATGCTGGGCTGGGTTGGAGGAAAGTGTCGTAACCAAGGGCAGATCTTTGCCTTTCATCTTCCATATACTGCTGGAAGCTTGGCCAAGCACTGCCGGGCTCGGGTGCTGGGCAGAACAGATGAGAAGTGAACTCAATTACTCTCTGCCTCCACTGAGACAAGACAGCCATCCCAGGGTTCACAAAGCTCTCAGTCGTCCACTGAGCAGCAGCTTTTCTCCTGCGTGGCTTGTCAGCAGCCTACATACCTGCAAGCATCACCAGTGAGTTTTGGCAGGCAGCTCTAAGCATCTCACCTTCTTCAGTACTGAAATATTATTTTGTGGATCTGGTTGCTTTCAGGACGGCCTGCCTGTGCAAGTAGCTTTTTTCCATGGGTGATTGTGAGTGAGGTCTTTTGGATGAGGAACTCACTGAAGTTGACAGCTTAGCTCCTTTGAATTTCTGTACAGCTTTCTGTTCTGCACCAGGGTGGTGCTGAGCCTGCCCTAATTAGCCCAAATTACTGTACTTACAAAAAGCACGAATTCATTCTCATGGTACTTTGCTTATCTCTACACAGAGCTACTGCAAAGACATGCCCCTGAGGGCACCACAGTAAATTTCTGGACCTTAATTCACATGTTCAAACTATTATTCAAACTTGCACACCAAACCTATTACAGCTTTCAGCAATTTTCAGCTTCCATTAAAGAATGCTCTACCTTTTTCTTTTCCAGTCTGCTCAAAACATGCAGCAGCATTCAGGGGTTTGAAGGGGCACATGGAAGAGACAGGACATCAAAACACATCTCCAGACAACCAGAACTTAAGAGTCCAGAGCTGGGACAAACTCATCCAGGTTCACCAGTCCTTGCTTTTACTGGATACTGCTTTTCCCTACGTTGTTTTAGTTACCCACTGCAAAAGGAAGAATTCCACAGGGATAAGCAAAGCCATGCAGCTCCTGCTAATAGTGCTAATGAAGCAATGCCTCAATTAACTGTCAGACAGGAGTTTCTGAAAGCTGGAGCTGGTATCTGCAAGACTGGAATATTTGTGTTTCTGTACCAAAAGCAACAATTACACCACAGGAAGGAAAACAAACCTCCGCTGACTAAGTAGATAAAACCGAACAGGTTTAATCAGAACAATGGAATAATATTTTATCAATCATCATTATTGTGCTTTGCCAAAGTTTACCTTATGACATTGGAGCTAAATGGATTTTTATTATTAAGATTCTAGTGAAAAATCTGACAGACTGGAATGAAAAGTTAACTTTCTAAAGGCTTGGGGGGGGAGGGATAATTCTTAAGCAGTTAGTTTTGAAGGAAATACACATATGAGTGATTAAAGCTTTTATTAATGAAAATACAATAGGAACATTAATATTTCCATATAATTTAGAATTAAATTAAAAGGCTATCCCAGATGATATTTATGTGCAATCTTAAATTTATTATGGCTGAACTAAAATTGAGAATACCTGAATAAGACCACTTCTCCCCCAAAACTGCTTTCACAAAACTACAGTATGTTGCAAATACCTGTCCTGATTTTCCTGTCTCTTTTCTGCCTTGCAGCCATATAAAAAGCAGTCTCCTTGCTTCACCCTGACAATCTGAGGATTTCTTACACTTTATTTCCTCCAGAATAAAAGATATCCATCTCTTATTTTGCCAAATCAAAGTCTGACCTAGATCCTTATCTGGGGCAGAATGGAGGCTGGAGCTAGCACACGGAGAATAGTGAGACAGCATTTCCCTATCCATCTGGCTGTTTAGGTCCTACTAGTGACATCCCTTGTACCAGTGATGGTCTCTAACACTTTTGTACCCCTGGTGCCAGGATTTAGAATTGACATCCATGGGGTGGGGGCAACTGTCCTTGAGCCCTGACTGGGTTTTTGCCCTGGGAGCTGAAGCCAGCTAAGGACCAGGAGAGAAGCAGAGCAGAGTCACAGAGCCCCAAGCAAACAGGACAGCACTCTAAAATGGACCCTCAAAACAGGGACTATGAACAATCAGGCACTGTACAACAATTTGAGTGCTGATGTAAATCAGGTATAGAAAAAAAAACTGAGCAAAATATCTTTAGTGTGTTCTCCTTAAGACTCTGTAAGAAGTTAAGTCCTGCAGCAGCTTTGAGAGAAGTGGTGGCTGCCCACCATGATGGGCTCCTGTCAGAGACAGCATTTCCAGGCACTAGGGTCAGCTATTTTCAGAAAGAGTGCCAGAGAGCATAGATGGTTATTCCAATAAGACAGAAATGGCAGGGAAATGCTTCATGCATGAAAAATATTCTTTTGTTGAAAGGAGGTTTACATGTAAGGACTGTATGGGTAGCTAGGGGGAAAAAATTGGAAGCACCAGTTTAAAAAGGGAATAGCATGTTTTACCCTGCTGAAGCAGGCATGGCTGCGATGTGAACCATGTCTTGTATGTATGAGAATCAAAAGGTGTCCGTGGCATCTCTTTTCAATTCTGCAGCAGAACCAAAATATCTCTCCCTCTGCACTTGTGTTTTCACATCATTTACCTTTCAGACTTCTTATGGCTGCTAAGAGTGTAAAAAAAAACCATGGAGGAGAGCACAAGGTTATGTTAAATGATGAGCATCACTGGTGAGGTGCACAGAGTCTGCTGGCACATCCTGTCTGACAGCAGCAGGCTGAGAAGAGCCTGGCTTTGACCGATGCAGAATCCATCTGATTATGAATCTAGGGTTCACACTGCAGTCAGAGAATGGATGAGCAAGATGATCTGGATGCCCACTGCATGCATCTGTTCATACAGCCTGGGATAGTTTTCCAGGTGAGGGATATTTGAGAAGCATGCCCCATGTGCTCCACCTGTAGGACAGCAGGAAACCATCATTGCTATACAGAGCAGAGCAAATACGTGTGGAGGAGGAAAAGCCGTGCTCAGGCGACAGGCAGCATTGACAGCAGGATCCGCCGAGTCCCTCTGCAAGAAGAAATTCCTCCTGCTTTTTTCAGACACCCAAGTTAGTTACATACTGTATGGCAAGAAGCTGCTTGTGCACAGGCTGGCATTGGCATGGCAGATAACAACATAGCCACCACTCTTGGCAGCATCTCCGAGCAAGATTTTCCCAAGGCTTAGCTGTTCTTGAACACTTTCTCCAATATATGTGGTACAAACATTCTTTTCTTCTCAATCAGTACAAACACTGGCCAGCAAAAGGACAATCCTTCCCTCCACTTACACAAAATGCCTCCAACAAGCCTCTAGTCAATTGTGTGGGTGCTGACGGAGGGCAGGACCCTGTTCCACAGGGCAGCCTTCACTCCAGCACTTTGGGCACATTGGCACGTTTCTGTTCTCACACAGCCTGGCTTTTGTGTGAGTTTATTCTCCAGATAATTAGCTCTGAAGAATTCAGGGCAAGTCCTTTCCTTCCTGATGGAGGAATAAGAAAGAGTATGACAGCAAGAAAGCTATCTCTAGCAAGTATGATCCCTCCAGTAAAGACTCACCAAAGCCAGCACAGGAGGAGTAACAATGGGTGAATTTGTAGAGAAGGTTTTGTTTCACATGGAAAATAAAATCTGGAGAGCAAAGCTGGTAGTAGAGACATCACTGCTGGCCTGAGCTACCTCACTTGCATATGGCACCTTCTGGCATCACATTCTTCAGCCTGAAAAGATCGTTTGCCTTTCTTCAGTGGCTCTTTCCTCTTCCCTCTCACATTGTCCTATAGCTTCTCTCTCATGTGTCTCCTGGGAGACGGGAGAATTGCTGACCCTCTACTCCGCTCCTCTGCAGCCAGCATTTCAGCAGCTCTTGGCCTATCAGCTCTGTCATCCTTACACAATTTGGCAAACTCAGATTCAGGCAAATGCATGTTACAGGTAACTGAGACACTAACTCTTGCCTTTTGCCTTTAGCACAAAAAACCAAAAGGGTTTGTCCTTAGATGGTCCTTCAACATACTTCCACTTGGGAAGTAAATCTGTAGCAGAGATGTTTTCCTTTTCTAAGGAAGCAGCAGCCCTAACTGAACCAGGTCCCAAACTCACAATCAATGTTGGTGATGCTCCATCACAAAACCAACTGATGTTTCTTGCCTCTGTTAAAAACACTCATGTTGTCATCAGTAGTGGCAAGCAATAGAGATGGCAACTCCCAATCCATATCTGGAACAGGGATTCACAGGTGTCATAGTTTCCATCATTCCAAATAGCTTTTTTTTGGGTCATGGGCGCCTTGACTTTGTATCAGACCTTTGTCCACTGGCTTCTTAAGAATGCACATAAACATTGCCTGTGTGCTCCTTTCTAACAGAGATTTTTATGAGTAGCTGCCATAATAAACTGATACAAATCTCTAAATTTTTCTTGTAATTTGATTTCATGTTGATGTGGGTATCAAAGCTCTCACACATCAAAGCAAATACAAGTAAGCCTGGCTCTTGTTCAAACGTCAGAAAACAGCATGTCTCCAGGATAACTCATCTTGGGGGCATCACGCTCATGCCTCCAAATGGATGTTCTGACTTGCTGTATGATCTGGCCATTAAGTTCTCAACATAGTTAGCAACATTTGGTGAAGCTGCTCATATTAATATTGTGGTGTTGTTGGTAAGAAAGAAGCCTTAGGCTTCTCTGCCCTGACGGATGAAGTACCTCTGGCAAAAGGTGGCTTCCAAAATCCCACCCCTGATCAGACCATATCTGAGCTATGTTCTTCACACAACTCCATTACTGCATTAGTTTTTGATGTCAGGTCAGAGCTGCAAGCACATGTACCATGTAAGATGGTTGATTGTTGCTGTTCCAGCATCGTACTCACTCATCAGTCACTGTGCTTCTTGCTTGTGATGTCTCTAGAAAGGCAAAGCTGATGGAAAAAAAGTTGATGTTCAACCACATCAACCCCACTACAGTCTGAGTATTTTGTGTCATGAATAAAATTTCCATGTTTCCATGAGGAAAACAAGGGGAGGAGGGGCAGGAAAAGGTCCATTTCTAAGTGTCCATACTCTTTGCACAAAGTTCCTGTCTAAATATTCTTATTTTCTGCTACACTGCAGTGTTTGTGGTCTATTTTTCACTGTAAGTCTAGAAATTTTAGATTTATTCTTCCTGAACTGGTACAGAGTCTGAATTTAACACACAAGACTTGCCCTTCCTCTTCACAAGTGCTAAGAAGGAGGTGACTCCCTGATATCAAAGTAGGTTTATTTTTCATTTCTTTCAAACTTTGGATCATTAAAATAGGAGGTATCTGAGGCCCCTGAGAAGAGGCTGGGTATTTGTGTGGACGTGAGGAATACTCTCAGCTGCAATTAGTGCAGTGAGCCCTTAGTGGGAACAAAAAAATATTAGTTCATTCCCAGACCTCTGAATGTGTTTCTTCCCAAAAGATTACAGAATGTGCAGCAGCAAGGTAAAGTGCTCTACCTGCTAATGGCACCAGTTTTGCTCTTGAGCAGTGCCTGTGGAGCACCTGCAGCCGTGCCCATAGGCTGACTCACCATGGGCTGGTGCTCAGGAGTCCCACGTGCTTTGGAAAGCACTCAGGACTTGCATCCTTCAGGCCAGGAGGAGACTGGGTATGTCACATGCAAGAACAGGCTGCTCCAGGAGCTGGCTGAGGTGATGCCTTGATTTAACCTCTTGCCCTTTCCAGGGATATACCTGACCCCTACCTGATGTCTCTGAGCTTTGGCTTCTGAGTCTTGTGTGTTACCACAGTGCCACTGTAACATCAAGGATGTTCTCTTTTGTTGTGTATACCAAACAGCACGTAGGAGTGTCTTGGCACTCTGAGGATGCAGTAGGAAGACTCACATCATAACATTAGTGATCTGCTCTGTGATGATTGCTCCTTAGATGAGCAGACTCACATTAGAAATGAAGCACCACGTGAAGTACCTGATTTATTCAAGAAGTACTGGGCTGGCATCTGCAGTGCCATGGGGATCTGCTCTCCCTCCACTTGTACCTGCCAATATGACACTCTTTCATTCCGTCTCTGATCTGTTACCAGCTGTTTGCCTGCCTGGGTCATCCGTGGATATGCATCAGTGATTTCTGTGGACTGCAATGCCCTTCATGAGGCTGGGTATTAAATGGGGAGTTAGACTGTGTCCTATTCTACCCAGCAGTGGCTCTACTGCAAGCAGCACCTGAGCCCACTGAGTTGAGCCAGGAATCCCCTCCAAACCCTTACAAAGCTGCAGGTAGAGATAGTGGAGCATTCCCGAGAAACTGAGAGCAGTGGTCCCTATCCTGCAACATTTTGCACAGAGCTTAACAGCGGCAAATCTGTGAGCAGCTGCTATTCAAGTATGAAATTTGTGTAAGGCAAATGAGCTGGGAAGGCACGTGAAGATGTGTTCCCCTGCCATTTCAGCATGGACACAAGAAATTGATGCTAATATCAGCATATGTGGGCTTTGATCACTGCTGATGCACTCTTGCACGGGGCACTGAGATAGCCAATAAGAGATTCAGTGGTGTAAAAGTCTGAACTTCAAAAATGTTGACTTCAAAATGAAGGGGTGCAGTAGTGTGGATGCAATATATAGCCCAAATATTTATTTGAAGTATCAATTTGCAAAAACCTCCCATTAAGATTCTCTTTGGAGTGCTTTAATAACTTCCTATTAAAGAGCAATTTATTCTTTAATAACTTTCTGTGAAGAGGTGTATGCAATCCACCAGTAATAAAGTGTTACCAGATAGAATCAGGGAAGGGAAGGGAAGGGAAGGGAAGGGAAGGGAAGGGAAGGGAAGGAAGGGAAGGAAGGGAAGGGAAGGGAAGGGAAGGGAAGGGAAGGGAAGGGAAGGGAAGGGAAGGGAAGGGAAGGGAAGGGAAGGGAAGGGAAGGGAAGGGAAGGGAAGGGAAGGGAAGGGAAGGGAAGGGAAGGGAAGGGAAGGGAAGGGAAGGGAAGGGAAGGGAAGGGAAGGGAAGGGAAGGGAAGGGAAGGGAAGGGAAGGGAAGGGAAGGGAAGGGAAGGAAGGGAAGGGAAGGGAAGGGAAGGGAAGGAAGGGAAGGGAAGGGAAGGGAAGGGAAGGGAAGGGAAGGGAAGGGAAGGGAAGGAAGGAAGGGAAGGGAAGGAAGGGAAGGGAAGGGAAGGGAAGGGAAGGGAAGGGAAGAGAAGAGAAGAGAAGAGAAGAGAAGAGAAGAGAAGAGAAGAGAAGAGAAGAGAAGAGAAGAGAAGAGAAGAGAAGAGAAGAGAAGAGAAGAGAAGAGAAGAGAAGAGAAGAGAAGAGAAGAGAAGAGAAGAGAAGAGAAGAGAAGAGAAGAGAAGAGAAGAGAAGAGAAGAGAAGAGAAGAATAATCAACAAGGTTAGAGAATACCTCAAAGATCATCAAGTCCAACCTGATGCCATGGACAGTAGCTGTAATCTTTCTCCCTTTTAAAAGTGTCTTTTGAATAAAGTGTTAGGTTGCAATAAAGAACTATAAAGTGCTCTGCTATAACCAATCACAGTGACTTTTTTATGCATGCATGGAATTCTTATAAAGAATAATATATAGTACCACTAACTATTAGAATATTAGTAGCATTGTACTAATTACATCCTGCTCTTGTGTGTGATCTCCTTGGAAGCCAAACAGGATAAAGAGCTCAGAAAACACTTTCTGTATGGCTGGCAAACAAATGTGTAGGTAAGAAGTTGAGCCAAGGAAATACCTTTAATCTGAAAAAAAAAAAATCTAATGTTCCACTGAACCTGAGAAAAGGAACCTTTAAAACGTGGCACTTAACAGAGCTTGCTGTGAATCCCAGCACAAACTTCTTTGCTCCCATAAGGAAATTCTTTTTCTTTCTTCTAACGTTTCCACGGACTAACTCTTCCTTCCTTGCATTCTGGCAAAGCATGGGCTGGTTTTGAGCCATTTTTCAATCCCTGCTATTTGTGAATGCAGTGCAAGGCCAGGGGAGAACTAGCATTATTCAGACTTGAGAGAGCATACACTAAGAAGAGGTCGGCTCTTGAAATACATGCACGGTCAGTGCTTCAGTGAAAACTGAGATAACAACCGCACGCCCCATCTCCAGACCTCCCCTCCTCTCTTGCCACTCTCAGAATCCTCCAAGTAGAACCATAAAAGAAACCCTCTATGGAGTTAAAAAAAAAAAAAAAAAAAAAGGCCTGTGGCCTGACTTGTTCCTTTTCCTGCTCTCCACTGAGCATCCATCCACACATTGTGAGCTGGTCAGGCACACAGGCACAAGACTGTCCTCTGGATCTAGTTACCCTCTGTACACCAGAGCTGCCAGAGCTTTTCAGTTAGCAGTGCTATTAGTGTTTTACACTGGGGTTGCTATAGCAATGCTGTCTGTTATGATCAAAGTCTACAGGTTTCTTAATGTAATCACCACCCAAAAGCTGAAGAAATGTTATGGGAAGGACTAGTTGAGTTTCGGGGAATTGAATTACAAACACAGTTTTAATTGATCTTCAGTTGTATTTTGGCACCTAGATCCCAGAAGCCCTCTGGAAATTCTAGAGCAGTCCAGTGGGTGATCCACCTTTTCAGCACTGGGCTCAGTAATTTTATCCTCAATTTTAGTTAGGGACACTCCCAACATCTATCTCCCAAATTACCTATGGAGTCACATCCCCTGCAGCACTGGTAGGATATTGTATCATGCATCTTTTTTAGCTTATGACTGGAAAAGATAAGATCTGCAAAGAATTTGGTGGTGAGGTAGGTGATGAAATTCTGCTGCTGTGTTTGAATACATCAGGCAAGAATGGTTTTGAGTCCTGAATATGTATTCGATTTCCACTGGCTTCTGGGTGAGCATCTTCTGTGGAGGGAGTACAAGCATTGATATGCAGATAGAACACAATAGCTATCAATAATTCAATGGCACCTGAAAAATCAGGCAATACATTATTCCAAAAGAGCAAATGGAGTAAGAGGCATTCATATCCTTAACATCAGATGCCAGAGAATGTGATGTTGCCTGTGTTGGCTCCGGTTTTATTTGTGTGCATAGGTAAATACAACTTAAATCGCTTTAAAGGTGTTTATCAGCCTCCACTACTCTTTGCACTCAAGACCTGAAAACAGGAGCAGGGAGAAAGGGGAAGGAGACCACTGCAGTTTTGAACTTCCTGCAGCTCCTTGGGTATGATCTAGAAAAGAGCATATTTTTATTTAATCCAAAGCAGTGGGCAGTGTGTCTTGGGTGTTCAGTGCTGATGTGAACACAGAGAGCTTCTTAGGCTGATGTGCAGAGTAAATGAAATTTAGCCATCAGGTACGGTAGACTGTGGGAAAGATAGCTAGATGCTGGGATGCTCTTGGTAGCAGCATGCTTTATGGAAATGAGGTTGCTGTGTGGTGATTTCCTTTAAGGCCCAGCAGGACAAAATGTGGGGAAGCAGGTAAGAGGGTTAGGTCCTAATGAGACAGGCACAGCTTGCACAGCTAGCTCTGGCTCTTGCTGAGGCACAAGTGGGTAGAAAATGGACATGCTAGGATTTGCCTCCTGGCTGCCAAGCTGGCAGAAAGGTAACCACACACAAAAATAAAATACAGAAACAGAGAGTGGAAAAAATTATCCTGTGCTTTGAATGCACCTACATCAAACACATTGGGGAAGCCAAGTTCCAACACCGGAAAATGGAGAGTACTATTTTCTGATCATCATTTTCTGATGGTTTGTCTGTAGCTGAGTCAGACCTGCCTGTTCACTCTTGCATGGAGAGCTACCTGCCAGAGGCCAGGAGGAACTGGCAGGTTATCTGGATATCTTACACCTGGGCAGCCTGTTACCTGACCACGGACCAGGGCTTTACTTTGTGGAAAGGATCCTGCCTGGGGAAATCCTGTAGTGGGACAGCACAGCTGGTACAACACTTCCCCTCCTTGTGCCATCCCCCCTCCCCGCAAGGAGGGTGGACTCAGGTCGCATGTCTGAAATGTTCCCTTTTTGTCCCTTTTATGTCACCGTGCATCTATATTTCTAAGCAGGGGCATTATCCCTTCTTCCGTTTTACCTTTCAATAAAGCAAACCAAACAAAGAGGTATCAAGCCCCTGAACATCAATGGGGAGAATACACGCATATTCTCGGGCTGTCCAAACTATAGACCTAACATCCTGAGATGCAGCAAACACAGCTTCACTATTGTCCAGGCTACCCCAGCTGAGCTGAAAGGAATGGCCCAGGGGCGGGGGAGAGGAGGATCAGCTGTGGGCCTGATCCCAGCTGCATCCAACCAGCTTTGTTACAGACAACAAAGAGCAGAAGAAAAGACTTTTGTCCTTTATTGCGAGAGCGACCAACCTCCGTCTCATTGGCAGGGGTGACGATTAACCGGAGAGGATTCAGTTATTGTTTGGCACTCGAGATCTCCCAGCAGTCGGCCACTCCAGCGTGCTAAAATAATGGGCGGCGCCTTGTTTTTGTAAATGACTCAGTCTGGCTTTGTCTCTTTCTGTGCCAGACTGCACAGCCTGGAAGAGCTGGTTGGCAGTGGTGGAGAGATCTCACTGAGAGATGGCTATGGAAAGAAAAAAAAAAAAAAAAAAAAAAGATAGAGAAAATGTGTGAAAAAAAATTGCCGGGACAGGCCGAAGAGTGAAGAGAGGTCTCCTTCCAGTGAACCTGGGATAAGCAAACAGTGCTGGGTTGACAAGCAGGGCTCCAGCACCCCATCTATAAAACCCCTTCTGGGAGGACAGGCAACATAGGCTACTTATGCTAGAACCTATAGCCGGGAGTGAGTTTTTATGGAAGAACTCTTGACCCCTGCAAAAGGGCATAACATGAGAGCAAAAACAACACCACTGCAGCGGGCTGTGCACTTTCCTGTAAGAGCAAGAACTTCCCAGCGGCTCAGCTGGGGAAGAATGAATCCCATTCAGGGAAGGAGGCTCACACCATGGAGGCCTGCCACCAGACACCCCTTCCTGACGCTAATCCTATTCTTCTGCTGCGGATCAAGTAATTTTTGTGTGAGTATTTTTCCTTGGCTGAAGAAAAAGATATTTAACCACAACAAACCTGCTGCCAGCAACTGTCAATCTTAGCTTCTTGGGTCTATATTATAGGCAAAGCAACAGCTACCAATTCCTGACTGTCATTTACTTTTTACTGCAGAGGTACCTCACACATTGACACAGATCTCCTGGCAGTGCCGGCGCTTTGCCATCCTCCTGAAAGCAAGCATGTGCAGTCCTCCAAGACATGAAAGAAACTTAATTAGGTTTAGTGCTAGAAGGCACCGACAGCAATGTTTTAAATATTCTCTTGCAACACTTGTTTGGGAGTCCAGGAAAATTCTCCTTGCAAAGAAATACTTTCATTACTTTGGAGAAATGCAGCCTTGTAAGATTGAAACCTTCCTTGGTTAGCAGCCTGTCCCTACCCTGAGCACTTAAAAAAACATCCTCTGCATTCAGGTGACTTGGTCCTGAGTCGAGGACCACGCTCCAGGAGAGGAACAGCAACCTATTGCATCCTGTCACACCAGTGACGAGAGGCAAGTGCCACACATCCTTGATAAGCAAAGCTTCAGAATATGTTTTAAAAACCCTTTTTGCAGCACTTGTGACAAACCAGATGCTTGATGGTTTGTTATTCATTTTTCTTAAATTAAATGGATGCTAGTGAAAACTGACCCACAGCCTGGACCTGACCTTCCACAGCACTAGACAACAGCCCCAAATGTGGATTTATTGCCCTGATATCGACGCCTTGGCCACCACCACCCACTGGTGAGTCCCTATGCTCAGCCTCAGACAACAACATAGGAGCTGGCAATTTCTGAGGTGCTTGACCTTGACCAGCACATCCCAGCAGCTTCCACCCACAGCTGTTCCAACAGGAAGGAGATGTTCCAGCAACATGGGCTGGCACTGCACAGGGGCAGGGAATCAGAGTGCTTCCAACTCATTGCAAGCTCCCCCAGTGACCTGCATCTGATCAGACACATGTCTGATCAGTATCAGTTTGATTGAACCGCTGCTAGAAGTGCAATCACCATTGCTTATCCCTGAAAACATCATTGTGTCTTCCATCATCCATTTCCTTCACCATTCTGCTTTCAGGGTTTTTTTTATGAAATTTTTTCATTTTTCAATAGCTCTTTGATCCCTAACCCCCTCCTCAATAGCTCATGGTTTGAAAACACACAAGCAAAACTCATCATGTGAGAAGAAAAACACAGCCCTGATACTAAGAAAAAAAAATAAATAAAAGACACCCTGACATTTCCACTACTCTTTCACTGTTCAGTGATGCCAGTAATTCAGGAACAGCAGAGGGGTGTGAATTAATTTTGCCAAATAAGAAGAGGACAAAAGTTATAAGACCTCATAATATAATCAATAATTTATCACAAATGAATGTCAGCTCCCAAGCCTGTTGTGACTTAATGCACCCATTTTGCACGTTGCAGATACTAAGAGAGCCCAGAGTCTGGAAGCAGCCATTGCCTGTCCTGCTTAAAAGAGCCTGCTAGTGCCACACACCCTTTACTATGGCTCTGAATGCTTTTCCCTGTTTCTGATAATGATCTAGAAATGATAAAGAGCAAGCTAGCTCTAGGCAGGTTATATTAAGTTGGGAGCACTGAAAACAATGCAGCCACCACAAAGAAGCTGAGGCCAAGGAGTTAGCTTCTGGAAATCTGTCCCTATAAAAGGGCTCCCTTGTCTTTGTTGTCTTGATAAAGGAATGACTGGAAACAGCACTGAGTGAAAAAACAGTACAAGATAAGCACACAACAATCACGGCTGCAAAGCAGGCAGCTTGAGTCTGGAAAAGCTTCTACCACAGAAATCTGCTTATCACCTTTTATTCTGGAAAAAAAGATAGGATTTTGCAGCACACTTTAATTCCTCAGAATTGAGCTTATTTTTCAGAGCTTGCTTTCTTGGCTTCTCTCACTTTTCCCTCATTACCCTTGGGCAGCTTTTCTTCTTGGTAATGAAACATCATTTTAGCCCAAAGTTCCCTGTGAGATACTCCAGGATTTCTCTCTGTATTGCTATTTCTGTTCCCCACTGCCTGTTGAACTTACTGTCTTGTACAGAGTGGATGGAAGCAGCACAACAATGGAGACAGAAAAGTAGGAGCAGGGACCAGGGGCAGGAGGAAGGAGCAAAGTTTATTTTAAGAACAATTTGGGTGATTACAGTCTCCATACTTACTTTGCAGGCTCAAGGCAGGCCTGCTTTGAACCTCTGGGTGCCCTGGATAGCCTTTGGTTTCAGTAAGATGCTCTTTGAGGGTGACATCAAAAGACAAAAATTTTAAATGGGCTCTGAAAGGTGGCAGAGTGAATAATAACACAGGCTGAGGGCTCTTGATGCTGTGTGACTTTTGGTAATTTGCCTCATCTTCACCTTGTAGAGGCACTTCAAATTAGCATTGTGGTTGTAAGTTATGCTGTCCTCACAAGGGAGTTGTTACTGTTAATTGCATTATTGCCTTCCATATTTGCCATTGTTTCTGCAGTACAGGTTCCCATCCACATTAAAACTCATTCACATGGTAGCATTACTAAATTCAAGAAACCAGACTCACTGTCTGTATTAGCAACACACCAAGTGAAATAATGCATCAGAAACCAGTCAGCTATTAGCTGAACAGGGTGGGAATGCAAGCCCAGGGGCAGCATGTCCCCATACAACACACTGGTGGCAGCCCCAGGTCCTCCAGCACTAAGCTAAGGTGGGGGCTGCCCACATACTAGTCCCACTCCCATGAATGGGACCCAGGCACTCACCCACTGATGCTCACCCACCAGTGATGGGAGGATGGTTCCCTCACTCGCCAGGCACCTCCCTATGGCAGTCCATGCTCCTTCCCTTGCCAAGAAAAACAACGTTTCACCAACTTCTGAATTTTGTTTTATTTTTGCTGAGTGTCCTCAGCACACTCATTAGTTCAAGCCTTAGAATGAGCTGAAAATGAGTTACAGATGAGCACTGAGCGCAGCAGAATGCTACTATTTGTTCAAGACCCTTTATGTATGTCTCTCATCCAAAATGGAAACCATAGCAAGAGCTGGCAAGAGACAGGCAGTCTCCACTGCCCAATTGAAAAACAGAATGTGAAATGCATTAATAGAATTAGATACATATACTTGTATCTGATTTTTAGAATCTGGTCTTGAAAGGGAGGATGCCAAGGGCAGAAACCAATCCCCAAGCAGAGGAGAGGCTGGGTTTGCTGCTGTGTCAGCTGAGCAGCCAGCACATGCTGCAACATTAAACCTTGTGTTTCAATAACGTGTCCTTCCTGCTTTGCTCAGCCCAGCCCCTCAAATCCCTGCTGCCCCATGCACCTCACAGCGATATCCAACTGGAGTGGTGAGTCATATCTCGTTGTGCCAGTGTGCATTAGCGCTGTGAGGACCTGTGCCACCATAACCTGAGATCGCCACCTCCCTCTGGAAGCTTGGTTCCTGGGTTCCAACATTGCCATCACTAGCAGCAGGGCACTCACACATGCAGAGGCAGTGGCACAGCTCTGGGAGATGAAGGACTTCCCCAGGAATTGAATAGCAGGCACGGTTGCCTTTCATTGGTTAATCATGGTCATAGCTTCTAGATGTGACCAACAGCACCATGCACAACAAAGTCTGGAAGCCACAGCCTGCCCCAAAGCCCTGGCATCACCTGCAGCCCTCATGGGTAGTCGTGAAATCTGTCACCTGTCCCCACAGCAGCATAGCCCAGTGCAGTGTGGGCAGAGAAAAGGTCCTTGGAATAGAATAGAAATAGAATACTAATAAATATAAATGCATACAACAGGATGGGATAGGATAGGATAGGATAGGATAGGATAGGATAGGATAGGATAGGATAGGATAGGATAGGATAGGATAGGATAGGATAGGATAGGATAGGATAGGATAGGATCATTTCAGTTGGCAGGGACCTACAACAGCCTTAGTCCAACTGCCTGACAGCTTCAGGGGTGACCAAAAGTTAAAACATATTGTTAAGGGCATTGCCCAAATCCCTCTTAAACCCTGACAGGCATGAGGCATCAACCATGCTTCTAGGAAGTCTCTTCCAGTGTCTGATCCTCCTCTTGGTAAAGAAATGCTTCCTAATATCTAGTCTGAACCTTTGAACCATTCCCAGATGTTCTGTCCTCGGATTGCAAGGAGAACTCCCTCTCCACATCCTGTCCCCAGGAAGCTGCACAGAGCGATGAGGTCACCCCTTAGTGAAGTTCCCCATCTTCATTTGGAACAGCCAGCCACGAAAATCATGTAGGAAATCAAAAGGAGAATTAATGACATAACCTAGGATCCTATTGCAAGTGCAGTTCCCAGCCTTGAGGCTTGACACAAGCGAAATCCCTTTTCTAACCAGGTAGATTTCTCTAGCCAACATTTTAACAGCTGGCATTGTTATTTAAAGACCTAGAACAGAGAGTCTGGGTGAAGCATGTGAACTTGGGTAAATTCTTGCAGCAGTCCTGTGTGTTTAGAGTGCTCAGCAAATACTCAGGATTCTGTTTTATGCAGCTGCAGACAGTAAAGTGCAGATAGCAGCCCAGCAAATAAGATTTTGCAGCTTGTCTTTTCCATGACACTTTGTTAAATACATTATTGCTTCATCATCGCTTGTGGTTTATTTTGGCAAGCCCACAACATCACATTTCTCAAAGTCTTCTGTACCTTAATAAATCCAAGCACATTTGGAACAGGGAAGGGAAGAAACTAGATGCATTGTGCACAACTGGTAACAGTTTCCTGCCACGCCTGATTAACGGAGTAAAAACAAAACTCAGCTTCTGTTGGAAGAGGTCCCATCCGAGGTATAGGTTGTGTAAGTTGCCTTTAAGGAAATGAGAGAAAAGGATGCTTGCTTCAGGGAATTGCTGTGGGCTTTTTAAAAGGTTTCTTTGGTTGGGTTGTGTGTTTTTTGGGGTTCCCCCCCCAACAAACAGCTTGACTTTACTATGAGGGAGGAGAGGAGGGAGTCCTGCCAAGTAGGACTGGGACACTGGCTCTGGTGCTACATTTCCTGCCAGCACAACTCTTCTGCAAGCAGAAGCGAAAGATCCAAGTGCACATGTCTGGTACCTCCTTCTGTACAGCATCTCTGGGCTGCACAGGGGTCTGGGGTTGCTTAGACTGGAGAAGGGGAGGCTCAGGGGAGACCTTATTGCTCTCTACAACTACCTGAAGGGAGGTTGTAGACAGGCGGGGGCTGGTCTCTTCTCCCAGGCAACCAGCACCAGAACAAGAGGACTCAGTCTCAAGCTGTGCCAGGGGAGGTTTAGACTGGATGTTAGGAAGAAATTCTTCATAGACAGAGTGATTGCCCATTGGAATGGGCTGCCCAGGGAGGTGATGGAGTCACCATCACTGGAGGTGTTTAGGAGGAGACTTGATGGGGTGCTTGGTGCCATGGTTTAGTCGATTAGATGGTGTTGGATGATGGGTTGGACTCGATGATCTTGAAGGTCTCTTCCAACCTGGTTTATGCTATGCTATGCTATGCTATGCTATGCTATGCTATGCTATGCTATGCTATGCTATGCTATGCTATTCACACTGATGTGGTGCCCTGGTAGGAGGGGTGGTAAGATATGGTATTTAGAGATGGGAAGGCCACTTCTTTACCAGTCTAAACAACTCCAGACAAGAAAACTCCTGCCTCCTGCCCCCCTTCATGTCATTGTGCTTGGTTCAATGATGTCATGAAACCCAGTGACACAATTGTGCTCCTTTATGTGCCAACCACTACCTCTGCCCTGCATGCGTATTTCAAAGGAAAGCTGTTTGAATGAAAGTACAAAATTCTCTGTTGTTCCATGGTTTTTAGAACACTGTGGAGGAAAGAAAGCAATTTTATTCATGCAGGAGGCTCCTTTCCATTCATTCTGGCAGTTACTCCTTACTGTGATGCTCTTTAAGACTTTCAGAACTTTCAAGCCTTGTGAGGTGTGGTAAGTGTTTACGATTGGCAGCTGTCTCATTGTGCACAAGGCTGTCATCTGCTCATCACTATCTGCAAATATTTCCTTGCCTACCCAGGCATCTTTAGTTTGCCACCACTATCAATCAGAGCCTAATACAGCCAGAGGAAGTGGCACCTTTAGGTACATTTGCGACTGTTTATTTGAATCGGGTTACAAGATGCACTTGAAGATCCAAGAAATTAAGTGGCTTCCTGTAGAATTCTTCTGCTCTACTCCATCTTTTGTTCCTATAGTTCTTTGTCCTTCATAGCTGAACTCTTTTGAGATGTTTGCAGAAGCTGCTGCTGTGATCATGGATGTATAAAGTTTCTACCCACAGCTGTCATTCAGCAAGCAGACACTATGCCTATGAGATGCCCACCATCATAGCTGTCCCATTCCAAGAACCACCACTGACTGCACTAAACCTTGAGAACCCCAAGAAGTTTCAGTGTTGTGGGCAGGGAGGGTCTGCAAACTGTATTCCAGAGTGGGAGATACAGCACAAGTGACATTAATTTACCAGTAATGGAAGAAAAGAAAGAAAGAAGCCCCCAGTTTTGTTTCTAGCCACAATGGACATATAGTAACCTCATGCTGTTTCCATAGCAGTCAAGAATTTTCCTTATTGCCCTTCTCATAGCACATTTCAGAGTATAGCTGGAATCTGTGGACCCAGAGCAATATGAAGCAGGACAGTTAGAGATGTTCCCACAGACTGTTCCAGTTTGGGAAGCTACTGCTCTGTGATCACATCAGCTCAGAGTATCAGGAGCTGGGCTGTGGCAGGGAGAACAACAGTGTTGTAGTTACATGCACAAAGAATAAAGTTTTATAAAGTCTTCAATGTATGTGCCTTGTCAGAATTTGCAATAATTTAAGGTACTTCTTATTCCTCCAGGCATGCAACTCATAAATATTACTCAGTGCTATTTGTCATTGGCTTCTCTGTCATGCAAAAAGTAAAATTAAACACTTATCTCTATATCGTTAACGTATTAAACATTAGGATTTATGGGGTTTGAGATCTTACTTGCTCTGAGAACATTAACTTCCTGATGAAAGATCTAAATGCAAATAGAAGGAATGCCAAAATACCCTGGAACATAATTAAGGATACTGAGGTGTGAAGAAGCCCTGGGCACAGGAATGTGCAGATTTCTGATTTCCACTTCCATGGTGGGCTAGATTTCTTTGCTCCACGTTTTTTAATCCATTGTCCCCATGTACCACCTTACTTCTTTGTAACTAATCATCAGATGAAGAAAAATGTAAATCTATTCCTGTGTGAATTATCAGAGGGAAAAAATGTTCCTGGCTTGAAGCATACACTTACTGTGTGTACCAGAACACAGCAATTCAGCAGGGTCTGGAAGACTTTTAAAAAGTAGTCACAGATGGCTCTTTCCATGTGAAGAAAAAGTCCCTTGGTAATAGCCTAGGCTTAGCCTGTATCCAGGGCTAAACCACAGTAGTTGTTCTATCACCTGATGACCTCTCACCGGGCAAGAAGGGAATCAGGAGGAGAGGAAATCCATGGATGGAAATGAAAATGGATTTAATGAAACAGCAAAGCCAGTGTAACACTGACAAAGAGTATACTCAGCCCAGTGAGTACACAGTGGTGATAAATAAACAGGAAAGCAGACCTCAGGAGCTGAATGGTGAACAAGCCTCTCCAAGAACAAGGAGAAGAAACAGGAGGATCAAAAGGTGCTCCACCTTCCTCAAACTTCTCCTTTTATATCTAGTGTGACATTTACAGCCTGAGATACACCTGCAGCTGACTCAGGGCAGCCGTCCCGGCTAACTCAACTTTGCTAATGGCCTGCAGACCATAGCTGGCCAAGGATTCCATCCCAGCCAAACCAGGGCAGTAGCTTTACTTATTTGTTGCTGTTGTTGCCACTCAAGGGTTCCTACAAACATTCATTGAACGGGGACAGCTTTTAAACAAACCTCTATTGTTGCAGCAGAGCAGAACTGCTCTCTGTGCAGTAGGCAAACATTGCAGAAAGCTAAAATGAACTACAGCACCCACGGGCATGAGACCTAAGGATGTTCTCCTTCAGGGCACCACAGGCAGACCCAGCTGGTTCCACTCCTTAGCCTTCATCAAATCCACGTTCTTCTGTAAAGCTGACCCTGAAGGGCCTCTTTAAACAGCCAAAAAGCTTTTACATCCTGATGATGCTTCTCTGCACACATATGTTTGCTGCTTCACCGCAGGAGACCTTCACAGTCTTGTAGGAGGTCTCATAGGAGCAGGCTTTGTCAGGACTCTTTCCTGGGTATGTCTGACAGCCCTGAAGCCACTCTTTGTGTCCTCTTTACAGCTGCGGCCAAGCTGTGTCCCAGCAGCAATGTTGGTGGCCTATTCTAAAACACTGATTGAACTTGCTGGCACTGTAACATCTTGTATCTCATCCCAAAGAACTAAGATAGATGGGTTTTTCATAAGGCATTTTCTACCCTACCTTGTTCTACTTGATTTAAATGTCCTTAGTGATGTACTCCACCCTTTGCTTACGAGACTTTCTCACCGCCCTGCAGAGCTCATTGCCAGCCCAAGGTTTGCCATTATTCATTCCTTCCATAACTCCTGCTTTTACAGCCCTAAGTAATTCCTCTCCCACTTGTGTGCAGGCTGCAACATCTCATCTCTGAGGCCAACTTTTGCCACTTTTCTCATCTCCCTCTTGGCCCATTTTGGTAATATTTTGGTTCTTTCTAATATTTGTAACTCTTTCTAAATACAATAAAGTAATTGTATGAATCACTCTGTGAAAAACAAATTAATATTAATCAGTTCAAACTTCACACCAATTGAAAAATGTGAGCCAATCCTCCCCAATCCTAGTGAGAGAACAGTAATGGAGGTGCCATTGCCTCTGTTTACCCACTCTGCTTCTTTGTCTCAGGCCATAATGCTGTTCCACTTCTGTCCATTTACACTCACTCATCAATACTGCATTCAGTCAGCACCAGCCTGTTCAGCTAGAGCATACCAGGTACTAGAGTCACACCATGCCATCTGAACCTCAGCTTCCTCCACAGCCCAGAAACACCACTCAGAACAAGCAGGCAGGTGCTATCACTAGCTTTCTCTCAAGGCAGTGAGGAGAGAGGACTTTCATCATTTCATGGTAAGATAAATACCAACATAGTCTTGCTAGATCTGTGCAAAGGACCAGCAAAACTTTGTACTGTGCCCCATGAGTGAGCAGCAGCAAGCTGCCATCCAGCCAAAAGCACTCAACAGATGTGGACACTTCTCTTATTCTTCATGGAAGTACCTTGCACAGGACCTACTGCACAGTATTAGCAACTGGTTTGACAGAGGGGCTCAAAACCTCTTCCTGTGTATGGATTTAAAGCATGCTAGCTCTCACTTCGAAATAGTGGTTGCTCCCACATAGTTCATCTCTCTCAACTTCCTCCAAATTACGTTACCATTGCTTTTGGGATAATGTCTTTTATCAACCCAGTTCTGCATTGAGATGCTTCAGGAGAGCACTGTGCATGCAGGACCACCAGACCACACCATGATGCCACTCTGAGTCTGACCTGCACAGGAGTTTCCCAAGGCTGCACTGACCTCCTTGTGATCAGCAAAATGTCTCTGTGGAAACCTCACTTTAATCTGTGGAGTTTATGCAGATCAATTTATTGACAAGGCAAATTGTCCTCCTGATGCAGGCTTTTGTTGTAGGTGCATGTGATGAGCACTGCTTTTCTGAGGGAACAGGACCTAGCTGGCAGCTGACTTCAGGTCCACTTGGTCTCTGTCTTATTTTCTAGGTTTAGGGAAAAGAGCCATCCTTTCTCTGGTTACTTGTACTGTGCACAGAGGAAGGATTTTTGTTCTGTATTAATAACTTAAAGAACAGTGGCGTGGCCACATGACCAGAGTCACAATTTCTTTTTAAAGCCAAAGAATCCTTGAAGTATTAAAGAACTTGTTGTTTGGAGATTACTTTATAAACCCCAAAATGAACACTGAAAAGCATTTCCAGGATAGCAGCCTTCTCTTTTCAGGAGGTCTTTTCTCATTCCTTGCATTAGGGAATGTTTAATTGAAAGGTTACACACAAGGTCATCAACAAGGCTCACAATGCCTCTAGCCTTACAATACACTTCACTTCAAAGGGATTGGCTGCATTCCTGAGCCTTGTACCAATAAGCACTAATAACACTGAAAAATGAAAACCGAAACAGATGTCTCCAATAGCATTGATTCTTATTAGCTGTTCACAGCTATTCTTACACCTCTAGGCATAACGAAGCAAAGCCTGCGTGCTGGGTGTGCGGCTGCAGAGGGCTCTGGTAATGCCGTTGGAATGCTTCCCTTCGCTGCCGCTCGCTGCATTCTTGACAGACTGTCTCCATTATAATCTTAAGAAAACCTCTTTCAAAATGTCATTTAAAAATGCATCAAGTATGTAAACTCTTACTCAGTAAGGATGGGATTTGACAGTAACATGTACTTCTTAAAATTAACCGAGGGGGGCAGGGAGGTTGTGCGTGGGTGGAGGGGAGGTGATCGAATGTACGTTAGAAAGACAGAACTGAACTGCACGTTCATCTGTGCCTGGCTGCAAAGCCCACATTTGTTGTGGCCACCCAGAAAGAGCTTAGGACAGCTCTGTGGCAAGATGGCAACAAAAAAAAAGAGGAACAGTAAAGAAAAACAAAGATAACTTCATCAACCAAGGGAAGTTTCAGTCCATTTGGATCCATTCATAAGCAACAAGTGGAGGATCACTCAACTTATAGGAGAAGGGGCAATGGACACAAACTGGAACACAGGAACTTCCACCTCAACATGAGGAAAATCTTTAGTGTGAGGGTGCCAGAGCCCTGGAACAAGGGCCTGGAGAGGTTGTTAAGTCTCCTCTAGAGACTTCAAAGACCCATTCCTGTGTGACCTGCCCTCGGTGATCCTGCTTTGTCAGTCGGGTTGGACTCGATGGTTTCTGGAGGTCCTTCCCAACCCTTACCCTTCTATGACTCTGTGATACTAATTGGATGTGCCTCAGGTAGACAGACAGATTTAGGACTTAACTAGAAGAAAGAAAAGTTGCAATGCCTTCTGAAATGTGTCTGTTGGTTCTTGGCTTCAGCCATCTCTGCTCCTGTCTGTAAAATCCATTCCACAGGCTCTGTATTGGGTTATGTCCCAAATGAGATTATTTTACATACAACCATATCTAATTTGCAGTGAGGGGCAACACCTTGGTTTGTTTTATGCCCCCATGCCTGTTTAATTGGGCTGCTGATTATTTAATGTCACTGCTGCAGAAGTAGCTTTTATGAGGCACAAAAGAAAATTTAATGAAAATTATTCACAAGCCCAACTTCTGACTAGTAAAACCAAGAGTTTAATGTAAGAGACAAAGTCCCCATCTGGTACTTCTCTTTGAAAAGAACAGCCCACATGAAGGATTTATTGTGACATTACAATGCTTGATGTCAAATAATCTAGCCAGAGGAACAATATTGCCCTAAAGAGAGCCATCAGGCCCTGTGTGACATGGGTATTTGAAAGGATTAACTACACTTAAATCAATATGGGCAATGAAAACAGAAATAACCAATCTCTTAGCCGCTCAATTATTTAAGAGTGTCTTTAGTCCCCACAGAATGGAATTAAACGCTTGTTTAAGAGGACTGACAATTAAATCTGCTTCTTTAATGTCAAGATAAGGATGTGGGATCCTCTTCTGTGGGATGGCATGAAGGAGTGACATTTCACAGAGAGGAACGTGCACAAGGAGCTGTCGGGGTTCCAGTGTGAAGGGGTTTCCTGTGGGGTCCCTGGCTGCTCCCCAGCTGGCACACACCTTCTGTGCCAGGCACCACCACGTCTGCTTCCCCCAGTGTGCCAGTGCCCAGCATCTGCTGATGTGTCAGGCTGTGGCTGCCAGCCCATGCCCCAGGCCACTCCCGCGGCAGCGTCCAGACCAGGGGACAGCAGCAGGTCCCACGGCAGCACTGGGCAGGGTGAGAACAGCAGAGGCCAGCCAGCACCCTATCTCCAAACCCTCCATGCACACACAGTGAAGTCTGCATGAAAGGCTGTGTCCAGATACAGTTTTCCTTCCTAGTGCTGTGTTTTAAAAGTATAAAATACAGACTTTAAAATTCACAGAATACTAATAACTAAGTGTTATTTCAGGTGATAAAGTAAGTGTAAGATCATTTAATTGAAGTGGGCTGACAATTTCCCAGTTATTTGAGTTTTGAAAAGTTTGTCTGACTTCTCCCAATATTTTTGTTAAGATTCTTCCTAAGAAGTTTTACAGAGCAACCACTCTGACCTTTTGTGACGGTACTATTTCTCCTGAGGTGTTTGTTCATCCTGAATGCAATGAAGAAATTCCTGGTGTGGGAAATTTTAATAAGAAATTCTATTTTCAGATGACAAAAAGGAGGTAACAGAAGCAGAATGTATGCAAAGCGCTGAACGTTCATCCATCACATTGTGAGGACCCTAGGCGACAGGAAAATATCAGATGCCTGCATGCCTTCAGCTGGAGTTCCTGGCTAGAAAAGCTGCAAGTATTCTTAAATCAGAGACAACCCAGTCATCAAAAAGATGAATCACAGAATCACAGAATCACCAAGGTTGGAAGAGACCTCAAAGATCATCAAGTCCAACCTGTCACCACAGACCTCATGACTAAACCATGGCACCAAGTGCCACATCCAATTCCCTCTTGAACACCTCCAGGGATGGTGACTCCATCACCTCCCTGGGCAGCACATCCCAATGGCTAACAACTCTCTCCGTGAAAAACTTTCTCCTCACCTTGAGCCTAAACTTCCCCTGACACAGCTTGAGACTGTGTCCTCTTGTTCTGGTGCTGGTTGCCTGGGAGAAGAATCCACCCCCCCTCCTGGCTACAACCTCCTTTCAGGTAGTTGTAGACAGCAAGAAGGTCTCCCCTGAGTCTCCTCTTCTCTAGGCTAAACAATCCCACCTCCCTCAGCCTCTCCTCGCAGGACTTGTGCTCGAGTTCCAGTAGCAGTTGTCCATCGTGAATTTCAAATTTTCAAAGGCTTCTGTGATATGCAAGACAGTTTAAGAGCCTGATTCTTGATTTTAGGCTACTTCACATCATGGTAAATGAGTGCAGAATCCCTCCTCTGCTTTGTATCTAACTTGCCCCAATGCGCTCTTACTGATTTCTTGCTGCTGTTGGATTCTGAGTTACTATAAACACGCTCTTCCTCCTAGATCTCCCATCCTTTTTATGTATTTTTATGTCTGGCCCTTAGAATATCACTGTAGTCTAATATATTCCTTTCTTTCAGCTGGAAAAAGTGCAGTCCAGAAAAGCTGATATTTTTCTAAATTAAAAAAAAACCCACCAAAACAACAAACCCACAACCAAAAAAACAAGAGTTTGTGGAAAGGTATTGCAGAAAATCATTACTCATGATTTTTGTCTTGACACTTATAGGCATGATAGCTTGGAGGTATTGTTGATTAATGATTTCTAATTCCTCTGATGTTCCTGTACTAACTTGTCCACATTTCAGAGTCAGAGAGTAAGGTGCAGAAATAAAAAAAAACAACAAAGGGGGGAGGGGGAAGGCAAGGACAATTGTCACTGTGTAACCAGAGATTGTAGATTTTATGGCTTATATGTGCCCTGACGGCTTTGCATGCAATTCTCAGCTTCAACACTCTCACTATTGATCAAATGGCTGTGATGCTGCTGTGTTGCGCCTCACCCTCAGCACATGTCTGGTTTTGTGGTCACCCTGCTGGTTATTTTCATGCCATTATTTTGCTGATCATCACCAAATGATTTATTTCCTCATCTCCTGCACCAGGATTGCACAGCTGTTCACTCTTCAGAACATTTCAGTCGCTTTCTGTACCCTTCTTGCCCTGTTACTCCTTATGCATTTCATGACAGCCTCACCATTGCTTTGGCACGCATCTTTTAGCCACACATGAACCCGTCTCAGCTGCAGCTTTACTGATGTTGCCATCATTATTATTATCTACCCTGGGGAGCTGACAGTCTAGGTATAAGATGATTCACAACAGGTAAAGATCACAAAGATCTGCAGAGCATAAGGCAGCCATGAGACAATGCTAGCCCACATGATCCAGACATGGTCACAGCACATCTGCAGCATAAGCACTGTCGATACTTTTACAGCCACAGCCACAGATCTGACATCTCCTGTGCCCACGACTGCACACATGCATGGAGACAGAGAGTGCAGAGAGTGCTGCCCTGCAGAGAGCTGGGCTCAATCCTCAAACCACAGAGAAGCTGCAGCATTAGTGCTTCATGAGGTGGAGGGGAAGCTCTTGTGTGCCCACACCCAGCCCTGTCTTGCACTAGCGAGTGTGGTTGGCTGGATGAGAGCTTCTGTGTTCCTTTCCCAGTCTTTCAGAATGAAATTAAACAAACTTCATGGGCTGTTCTTTGCTATACAATTTCAAGATGTTCATACTTGGTAAAATTTGCATTAAATTACATATGTTTATGCAGGTTAGAGACAGAAAAGGCAGATTTGATTTGTTTTGAGATTTCAGAACTAAGGGAGAATTCCACAGGAAGGTGTTTTTTCTCAGCATAGAATTCATTCTGTGAATCCAAATCTGGAGCATTCATTCCTCACCAGTTTATTTCTGCAGCACCTGAAGGATATGGCTCTTGAATAACTGTGAGTCTGCTGGTGTGCTATGAGAGTCTCTGAAGCTAAGAATCAACTATTTGGAACAATAATTTTGATGCAATAAGCAGGATTTAAAAATCTGGGTAACCAGACCCCACTCACAGGCACTTACAAGGGGTTGAGTAGCACCAAGCCCTGTGGCCAGTCACCCTCTCTGCATCACTCCCATGCTATCTGCTGTAACCACATCTGCTGTGAGCAGAAGTCTTGGAAACTGAAAACTGAAAGGGAATCTCATTCACTCCTGTGTCTTTATTCCGGCTTCAGCAGCTGGAGGACTCGAAGGGTGGATTTCAGATACATTGACACTGTGCTGCAGGCAAAGGGAGCTCCATTCTTCTCATCACATTTTACTTTCCATCTCAGAATTACTGGGTTTGCACATTGCATGTAAACACTGTTCCAAACTGGCAGTTGCAACGCAGGAGATACTTACTCAAAGCTGATGCCAACCGCCTCCCCTTCCCCCTTTTTGACCTGAAAGCATTTTCTGATTCTCCTGGTAGGAAGACACAAGTCTCAGCAGGAGAGCTTCAAGTAAGCCAAAGAGGAGTCATGCTGTTTGCTTTCAGGACTGACTTCTATCGGCTCTGCCCCAGTTGTTTTGACCCAGTCACCTGTGGCTGCTCTTTGACAGGGCTAGTTTCTGCCTGCCTCTTGCCACTCAGTAAGTGGGAGAACTTGTCTTGCTCAGACTGGGCTGTCACTTTTTTTCACCTGACAGCAGACTGGTCTGACATGGTTCTTGTCACTCAAATGGCGTAGTGCACAGATCCCTTTAATCCATCTAACAAGAAGTTCTCTTGTCTTCTCTCAGTACCAAAACTAATTACAGAGCAAACCACAAGTGTGTGGTTTCATGCAGGGATATAAGGAAAGAAAAGGCAATGTTTGCATGAGGGCATAGAGAATACCATCAGACATAAAGTCTGCCACATTTTTGCTTCCTTTCAGCCCATTTCCCACACCTGAGAAAAGCCAGAGTGCAGTTTAACGCAGGTTCAGGAGTTAAATCCACAGCTAACTTCATCTCTCCCAGTGCCAAACCCTTTGCTCTTTGCAGCAAGCCAGTGTTGTAACTCCTTCTGATACGTGTTTTCTTCCACAGGCTTTGTTGAAAGCTGCAGCAAATCATGTCCTTTGGCTCCTGTAGCCTCCTCATTCACAAAATTGTTCAAAGCATGGAGCATCCCCGAGAGGAACCACTGATGGTCACCTACAGTCATAGCTGCACTCACATCCCACTATGACCACTATCCCCATGCCGAACTGAAGCTGTGGCCTTTGGCTCTCCATGCCAGCTTTCTGCTCCTATTTTCACTCTTATTTTTAAGGAGGAGAGGTTCAATCTTTTTCAGATGAGAAAATATGGATGTTTTACCCACGTTAACTATTTAACTCTTCTGTGATGTCACAAGACACCGGCAGCAGCACACATTAAACTACCCCTTTCCCCAGTTGCTAATTGAAGGACAGGAAAATAAAGTTCTACAAGACAAGAATTCATCCAGTGCTAGTGCTTGCTGCTTGTTGCTTGTCCTGGTAATTGAAGATCTGTGTTAAATAAATGGAAATAGAGTCATGTCTGCTTAAGTAGAAAGACAAGGAATGAGCAAGAAGTAAAATAAGAAGTCTAATCTCCCTAATAGGAAGACCATTAACATTCACGGCATGGGGTGCACTGAGGGAATTCTAGAGTTCCCAGCCCAGGGAACAAGGGGTCACAGCAGCTGGGAAGGAAGGGGCTGTTAGAAGGAATCTGACCTGGACAGCATGGTTTGGAAGGAGCATGCCCTGTATGGGCTTGAAATCAGCACTTTGTGGTTGTGCTGTTAGTATCAACTCTTAGCATAACTATAACTAGATGCACAAGATCACAGGATTTGAACAGTGCCTTTGCTACAAAAGCAATCATTTCTGTCTGGGAGTTACAGAAACAGAAAGGAAAAGATGTCAAAGAACAGGCTGGAAAATCAGTCACAGATCTAAGCTCCATTTGGAAAAGTAGTGGGATCTTTCTGTCCTGTATTCCTCTTATGTTAGGACATCAATCAGCTAATCACAATGGTATCGATAACTGCCAACTGCTCTCCTGCAAAGGAACTTCTGAACAGGACAACTGTCAGCCATGGAGTAAGTAACCTGTGCTTTCTGTGTGTTTGGTTCAGACTGGGTTTTTAAACACACAGGCAGCAATGGTCATGAGGTATGTGAATTGTACTTCCAAACTGGTTGAACTGCTTACCATGTGTGTACAGCAAAGTGGTGTTTAACAGGGAATGGAAAGGTAAAACTCTCAGGAGAGTGAAGATTTCACATTCCTCTACACCCAGTGCTCTGCAGTGCAACTGTTCCTCAGGTGGATGAGCAGAGCAGGTCTTGGACATCACCTTTAATGTACATTTTCAAATACCTAAAATGAAGTCCTTTAGGCCTTTCACTGGTGCTTCAGTGAAGAATGCTTTTCATTAGCTGGCTGATAATGCTGCTGGTGCTGCTTGCCTGGGCAGGGAGGCTGGGCACCCTGTCTCTGTGCCAGCTGTGCTTCTTGGGTGTCTCTGGCATCCAGTCATCCATGTGTGGGGACAGGGAGCCTGGTGACCTGAAGGCTCTCAGGGGGCTGAACATTCCTCCTGCAAACCTTCAATTCACCTGTTTCTAAGCTGTGCCCCAGCTCCTCCCCCTGTGCCAGCGCACTCTTTAATCTTATTTATTACGCAAAATGGTGAGGATAGGTTTAATCACTGGAGAGGTGGGATGCTGATAGCCCCGGGGCTGCCCCAGCTGTGTGATGGAGTCAGCGCTGCAGGGGAGAGGATGGCTGATGAGCTTTTCAGCTTGAATCTCCATGGGCTTCATGTTCACGTGGGGAAGCCCCTCTTAGATCTGAGAGATTGCTCAGCAAAGGCCTGCTAGGCAGCTCGGCTGCTTACAAAATGCTTGTTATTTGATTAATTTGTTGGAACACAACATAGCCAGGAATACTTCAGAAATCTCCACAGATGTCCCCCTCTGTGTCTCTTCTACATTAATGTGAACAAAATCGATGAGCCTGAAGTAAGATGCTGTTTATAAATAAAAGATACAGCACGTCAAAGGCAGCAGTGACTTAGCACTTCTCAGTCTGCTTGAAAGCAGAGGCAGCTCTGAATGCAGCACAGCAGCATAGTGTGTGTGTGCATGCCCTGGGAGGGAGAGAGAGAGGCAGGCACTCTGGCCTATTTTACTTAAAGGTAGTAGGAAGCACATACAGGACATGGCAACATACTTCTGAATGCATGCTGGGGGATGGGCAGGTTCAAGCTAATTCTTATTAGTAGAAGCCAATAATGCTGCTTATTCCTGTATAAAACGCAGGGAGTAACCTGAAACTTGATCCTTTTTCAAAATGCACTTTAACTGCAATAAAGCAACATTTCTGAAGTAATGTTTCTTATGTCTGTCACTATGGCAACCTGCTAGGTGCCAGTATGACAGGAAACCTGCATTATGAGGCTGCATCCCAAGTGGTTGTATCAGGAGGCGAAGGCAGTATCATATATGCCAAAGAAACAAACACAGTTTAAAAGCTTCTTTTATTGTTTTAAGGCAGTTCACAAAGGTGTTGAGCAGGACTTTTCAGCAAACTCAGAAAACAAACTGAAGGTTGTCAAACAGCTACCTCTAAAATTACCTTTTAGAAAGCCTTTCAGACTGTCTTGCTTCCTCCAGCCATCCATTACTGTGACACCAAAGCAATGGTTACTGGCTGTGCTTGGAGAACAAATTCTGAAAGCTGCTTCTTGCATGGCTATTCACACAACCAGTAAGGACTTCTTAATAGCAAAATAATTAATATCAAATGGGAAATAAGCAAAAAAAACCCAAAACACCCAAACCCCAAAACAACCAAACTCTCAACGTTTTCAAGGGAGCATTTTTCAGATAAAAAGCTTTAAGCATTATCAGAGGCACGGAACTGAGAAATTACACTCTGCCTTTCTGTTATGCTTTGAAAGAAATACAGGAGAACAGTTCCATAGTCTCAGGACAGATGCTGGTAAACATTTGTGTAAGCTGACTTGTTGGGAAAGCGCCAGTTTTGGTTTGCCACTTCTGAACAGCAACGTAACATTTTTTTCTTAGAACATCTACATTGGAAAGTTTATTTCAAGCTGAGAGAGTGAAAGGAAAACAAAAAAAAAAAAAGCTTCCAAGCACAATCCTTTTTCTTGTGTGATCTCTGAGCATATTTACAAATTATTCAGTGTTTTGCTTTTGTGTTAGAGAAATTAAAATCCTTTAAGAAACAAGTTCAGGCATTTTTCTGGAAACAAATGTCCTGACCTGCAAATTAATGCCAGTTCTGTAGTCAGAGTTCTCAGAAGGATAAACATTTCTTGCATACTTATTGAGAAGGATCTGCCACTCACCCAGGGCCTGCTCCAGAGCCCACTGAAGCAGATAATACTCTTCCCATTAACCCCCACGAGTTGAAGATATGACCTATATACAGCCAGCTGTACAGACTGGGCCTGCAGTTGCTAATATCACTGATAAAACTTTCAACACTTTCCACTAGGGTCTGAGCTGTACCATTCAGCATCTAGAAATGCCCATCCATGAGAGAGAACATTCTGAGATCCTGCCCCTGTGCCCTTTGCTATGTCAATACTCCCACTCAGATCTGTTGAACCAGATGATCTTTAAGGTCCCTTCCAGCCCAAACCATTCTATGGTTCTGTTATATGGGTCTGCTAATAAGGTAGGCAAGAGCTGATCTTCCCTGAAGAAAC
This sequence comes from Picus viridis, assembly GCA_033816785.1. Classification (NCBI taxonomy): domain Eukaryota; kingdom Metazoa; phylum Chordata; class Aves; order Piciformes; family Picidae; genus Picus; species Picus viridis. The sequence continues at coordinate 7,977,701 of CM066596.1, read as the reverse complement.
ACCTACCTCTTCCCAGGGCAGCTGTTCCACGTCTTTGGTACAACATCATCCTCAGGTGGATGTTTCTCTGCTTTCCTGAGACAAGAGCTGCTGTCTGACATCATGTTTCCATGTAAACACATTGTGGTACCACAACAGTGGCTCTACACCTTCTGTGGTACAGACAGATAAAAGCAAGCTGTGCTTCTCCCAAATGAAAGCATATCATAGGTTTTTATTCCTTTTCACTCAAGAACAAGAGAACTGCTTTGCATATGGCTTCTTTTGTTCTAGTTGCTTGAATTCCACTGGACAAGGCTTAAAAAAAACCCAGGATATCACTTTATTAGAAGGGCCTATTTAGCATTGTATCTCCTTTGCAATTGGGTAATAAATGCAGTATAAATGCAGTAGAAATGCATGTTCCTGGAGACTGCCTGGTAATAGTGCTCAGGATCATCAAACAGTTCAGGAACTGATGCCAAGAGCATTGTATTCTTTTCACCTGCTTATAAGACATAGCACATTAAGCAGACGTTTAATGCTTTTTTATTGGCTTGAGCTCTGATCAAGAAGCCTCCTGGGCTTCCCCTGAGGAAGGGGCTATCACAAAGCTCATATATTTCAGCAGCACAAAACACCAGACGCTTTTAGCTGAGCAGTCACTGTCCTGGGCTGAAGTATCCCTCTGAGATGCCTTATGAGGTTCTTGTTACCTACAAAGTGAAAGGCTAGGGTTCTGCAAGGGCTGTGCCAGACTATGGGTTACTTATTTCCCCTGAGCTCCTAGGTAGAGGAAGTGACCAGGAAAGGGTAGTCAATGTTCCCCCTGTCTACTGAGGGCCACAGAAACTGGTTAAGCCTTTCATCTGTTTGTTCCTTGGCATCCAAGTCTGACCTAATTTATAATCACTGCAACACCAAAGCATAATGGACAGCATCAGCAGAGGTCCGAATTAAGCTCAGCTTGGTTATTCACATCTGACAGTGCTGCAAATGAGGTCAAAGAGTGTTTTCTCTGCTGAGACTACCAATGGAGATCCAAGAACAACAAAAAGCATTATTGTTCTTGCCTGTTGTCTTGAAGGTAAGATTGCACCCTGCTAACTCGAGGCTTTTCTTAATGAGCTTCAAGCTAAGAAAAAGACTGACTCATCTATATATATCAGTCCCTGGCTTAGTCTTTGCCCTTTACAGGTTATCAATAAGTAGAAAGGGCCAAGAGTAGTCATGTTAACCATGCTAGGTAGTGGAACAAGCTCTGATCAGATTTTTCCAGCCATTAGTGCATATTTAAGGCTCAAAAGACACAAAGAAGGTGAGGGGAAATCCAGCATCACCATTTCTACACTGCTGGCTGCAGGTAGCAATGTTTTTTGAGGGAAGTGTAGGGGAATGCAGGGAGCTGCAAAATGAATGAGATGTTGCTTACATTGGTAAGCCTGTTTGATCAGTGTTCATAGCAGCCTAAGCTACCTCATTCTGCACACTCTTATTGGCTCAAATCCGAACAAGATGCCCAATTAAAAAGAACATTTTATGAATTTTGTGTTTTCAGTTAGAAATGAAAGTGTCTTCACATCAGTCAGACAAATCTGTAACTATGAGATTCCCAGTTAGCTTTCACATACAGAAGCCCATCTGAACTCAGCCAGTTCCTCTAAGCATCCTTAGTATGGCAGCCAGTGGGAAGGATACTTCAGTGACTCTCTCCTTTGCTTATTGAAGTAACTGGGGTGTGGCAGTGAAGATAAGAAGACAGGTTACTCAAGAACTGCCAGTGAAGCATGTAGCCCTCCTACAAGTATCCTGTAAGAAGTAAGACGTCCAGAAATTTCTAGGAGCTTACTCACAACTATCATCTTTTCAGCCCAAATGGTGCTGCACTGTGGATATACACGGATGGCCAGGGTCACAGCAAGGCAAAAGACCTGAAAGAGGAGCATGTGGGTGTCCCTTTTTGCTTGCAGGTAAATTACTTGGTGGCAATGCAAAAAGTAATTTCCCTGGAAAAAGAGACCCCTATCAAAACATAAATCTAAAAGCCTGCAAAGAGTTGTATGGGAAATGCAGAAAGGCAGGAAAGCTGTCGGGGGACATCTTGCTCCTCCTGACACAGGGATGACATCAACTCTAATTCTGTGTTGTACTTGTTCCTCCTTAGTTCCTGAGCTTCTATTCCCGACAAACCAGGGTATGTCTTTAGCTCTTTTCTGCATCAGTACTGTAAGCCTGCAACACAAAATGGATCTGCTGTATGTACCTTAGTGATCTGGCCTCAAAAGCCTCCTCCCTGAAAACACTGCAAGATAGAACTGTAATTTAATTATGCATGGAAGCCCTTGCTTGTGTCAGTGACATGAGCACAGCAGATGATGATGACAACATTACTAAGTTTCTCAGGATAGACTTCTTACTTGATGTCTTTATAAAGATTTTTGACTTACTGAGGATCCTCACAAGACACGCACCTTCAGTAAAGACTACAAACATGTTGGAGGGCTCCTTTCTCATGCTCAACGGAGGTCACTTTTCTTGCTGCAGCCATTAGACACCTGTATAGGTAACTGGATGATCTCACAACCCCAGGCACTGCAAGAAGCTGTAAACTGCACCAATGCAACACTTGAATGTCCATTCACAAAAGGCTGCTATAAAGGTGGTACCTCCAACATGGGAGGTTCGTTGCAAGATTGAATCCTCATTTAACTTGCAGGTCTTTTAACCATTGCAGAAAAGTCTCCACTGAGCTTTAATGACAATTTTAGTCAGTTTTATTTCCTAGGGTGAGAAGGAGTCTATGCCTGCATGAGCAGCAATTTTTGGTCAGCCTCTTAGAAAACTTTAATATTTCAAGGTTTCATATGCTCATTTTTAGTTTCCCCTACAGAGTCTCACATTCAGACTTCTTTTCCAGAGCACAAAGCCATAAAAAAAATGCTGCACACTTATATTCCTATTTGTAAGGAATAACTCCATTCATTTGCCAGAACTTATAAGAGTAGCAGAAATTAATTTCTGTCTCCCATAAAATAGGGGAGGCAAAGACAAAGGCTTTGGGCTCAGGAAATGTTGAATTATTCTTTGTAGCATATTTGGAAACCAAATTTTACATTTAGACTAGAACATTTGCAGCAGTGCTGTTTGGAGAGCTTATTCTTATCTTCTGAGAGGAGAATGCTGTTCCTAGCCAATGCATTTCATCGTGCTGCTGAGGAAGGACAAGGGAGCTGATCAATTACACCTGAAAGTTGTTTAAATTCACAGAAGAAAACAGTAATACAGTTTCTAAACAGTGGAATAAGGTCAGAATTTGCTTGTGGGTATTCCACAAACAGGAAAGAGGCCGGAGTCATTTGAGAAATGATTCACCATGAATTAAACACCCAACCCAGGCAAAAAAAAAAAATAAAGTTCATTCACACAGCCACAACCCAGCCTTGATGGCTTCAGCTGTTGCTTTCTCTGTGAAGTGGTATTTCATTAACAAAAATCAATGAGAAGATATTAGGTGCTTTCTTATTATCTCTATGACTAGAGCAATATCATCTGTTTACATCAAGGACCAAGAGGCAAGAAAGGAGGTCCTCAAATGTGGGTTAGGACATTTCAGGGTATAGAGGTGGGACAGGGGTGCAAATAAACTACAAAGCATTCTTACAATGAAATTGTATCTAATAATAGTAGTGGACAAACACTGCCCATTAGCCAATATTACAGAATGGGTAACAAGCTTCCTACAGAATTATTTGGACTGTTAATTATTTACTTTGTCTCTGAGATGTTCAATAGACGCAAACAGATTGTTAATGTTCCAGTTGTAACAGCCACGCTCCCTTTAAAAGCAGATCATTCTAACCTCACTCTGCTGATCACTCTTTAAGACCGGTTGTGGAATAAACCAGGTTGTTAGTAGGGTGAATTTGTGGTGTAAATTACTTCAGAATGAGCACTGTGAAATAATTGAAACAGGAGGATATTAGCACCTGCAGAAAGAGAGCTTGGGGCTTGCCCAGGATTCTTGCACAACTAATGGACATTAACTTGCACAATTAAGGGTACAAGATCAGTTCCTGAAGCATATCTGTGCTCTGGGTTTATAGAAGATGCATTTTCATTAAAGATGGCTGAGTATTAAGATGAAGACAAAGACAGTGATGGTGAACAAAAAGGATTGTATATTTATCAAAAGGTTTGGCATAAATACGGCGCTGGTAGAGGGTTTCAGCTGTTTTATGTCTCAGCAACAGTTTAAACAATAACATTCATATCACAGAATGGTGTAGATAATATCTGCAATAAAACTGGGTCTTTTATGTTCAGAAGCAGACAAAGCCAGGAGAGCACATTGATAAATGAAGCCGAACCTTTGTATTTCGTTGTGGTGGAGCTCCCTCTAGCTTATGGCATTAACCCTGTATCTGTAAATCATATTTGCTTAAACTCATCCCTCCATTTTCAGGGTAGAAAAGGCTTCCGACTCTGTATTCTTAGAAGCATTTATGACACTTATAATTCACCTGAAAAAAAGAAAGGGAAAAAAAAACCCACTACTAAAACCCAGCTGCTAGTTGAATGACCTTAACAGGTCCAATGAGAGTAAACTTAAGTCCTTGAAAAAGAACAGAATGAAGGGAAAAAACCCTGACATCTGGGGATGTGGTTGTCAGAAGCACTGCTTTCTGCCTCTTCCAGCTTTGTTCTCTTATATTTTCATACAGAGATAAAAACACATCTCTCTGCTCACTGGGTTGAGACAATTAGCCATTCCAAAATGGCAACAAGCAAGTTCAGTAGATTCTGCAAGGTAAATTTATTTGCTAAATGAGTAATATTGCATTAAATAGTCTGAGTAATCCAAATTCCTCAAAAATTTATGTAATCACCTTAACTTATTGACAAGAACAAATCACCAAAAGTGATTAAGAAATGTCTTAGTCTGATTAAAGGCAGGCAAGCAATCACTATGATTTCTCTGGTTCAGAATAAGAATATTCATTTGTTTTAGTTGCAGAATTCATACAAGTCTCTCACTTTAGGATTCCTCTGCTTTTCAAGGCTGAATTAAAGGTTGTAAATACTAACTGTACCTTTAAAAGAAAGTGGAATGAATGGTGCATTATGGAAACATTGTTTTGCTGAAATGCTAATTTGGGGAAGATTAAGGAGACATTGCTGAAGAACAATATCCAAAATCTGATGTGAAGCTTAAATAACTACTGAAATGATAAGCAGGCAGAGCTGCAGGAGAAGAGTTAATTAAAAATCTCCAAGGCAACTTATATTCCTTTGTCACAAAATAAATGCTATGCTACTGATACTGTACCTGTAAACTGAAAAATCACCAGCTGCTGTAGCTAAACAGAGAATAGAAAAGGATTTACTGGTTAGCAATGTCCTAAATATTCTGCATTTTCAATGCATTTGGCCACATTTCTTCATAAATATTGCTCCCTGGGTTTTCTATTTAACTTCACAACTACTTATCATAAGCTCCTTTGTACACTGAAAAATTAAGTTTGCCCGTGCTAAAATTAACAACAAAGAATCAGCTTATTACAGGCTTTGAAGACTCTGATTCAATAGGAATGAATATTAAATTCAAATTGAGCACAGAGCAACAAACCAGATGCTTTATACACCTTGTTTGAGATACTAAAGCATAATGAAAAATGTAGCTGTAAAAATCTTTAGGGCTGAAACTGTGTCTATATTATTGCTCTCCCCTCCCAAGAAATTCAGATATATATGAGATCCTTTAAAGTTTTAGACATTAGACTATTTAAATGGTTTAGAATGCTTAGATTTTAGAAACTGAATGCTCTGAAAACTAATCAGAACATGAATTTATCTGCTGGACTATAGCTCTGATAAGGAGATAACATTTAAAAGCACAATGTGTGCTGAAGTTTACTCTTTATTAGCTGATGGAAAGTAATCCACCACAGAATCTGCTCTAAATCAAATTACATTAGAATTTATCTTAAAGACATGAGTGAAAAGGGGGGGGTGGAAATATTTTGAAGGGCAGAATAGAATATTTAGTGCCACTGTTTTTCTTTTTAAACATCACTGCTCTTCTCAAAGTGATTTTAGAAAACACAAGTTTAGTCAAATGAATCTTCTCAGAGCTTAAAATCTTCTCTGAGGAAATGCAGTGGAGTTTGAGATGAGTCACACACGTAGAAGCACACAATCACAGCTGATTAGTGATGGAAAGTTGAAAGAAAAGGTTATTGAAATGGCATTTTTTTCCTGGACCCTGCAGTGTGAGTGTTCCTGTATGGAGTACCAGCATGACAAGAAACTGCTGACAAAACTCCTTCATTTATTGTCCTAATTTTGTATAAAGAATTCTTGCTCTTGGATGATTAGGTGTCAAAATTGCATCTCCATTTTTGCGGGCTTTTTGAATTCATTTTCCCAGACATATTCCTATTAGGTGCTGAAATCAGCCTCTATTGCCTGAGTTTGGAGGAAGGGATAAGATGGCAAGTGTCTGAAATTTGTTATCCCCACTAATTTAGGGTAATTTTCTAATTTAGGTACATTTAGTCAGTGTTTAACAAGATTTTTGCCACCTTGCTTTGAAATGTATCACAGAAGTTAAGCATCAAACTGAATGCAGCTCAGCATAAAGAGCAGTAAACACAAACCCTTTTGAAATGTGTGTTAGACTTGAAACTAAAACCTTGAGTGCAAACAGATTTGATAATCATGCACAGGAAGAATCCAGAGGCACTTTTTATTAAACATGCTAATAACAGAACATATGTTCCTTACATCACACTCAACACAACTCTTATGGATTAGATTCCTAGCAAACTCCTAACTGCTAGCCCTTTTTTTAATGAGCTGCATTGTAACAGGAGTTGCTCTTATGATCTAAAGAATGAAAATTGGTTATTTGAAGTCCTGGCTTCTTTTTCATAAAATAGAAAATATCATTGTACACTGAAGTGCTTTTAAGAGTCAAAAGCAGAATACAGAAGCCCAACGGAGATGCATGATTACACTATGGCAGTGCTATACAGTCCTCTGCTTCCACGAAGAGACTCTGTTTATGAATTATCACTGCAATAAGGATGCTTTGCAGTTGATCTGATTAGGCAAAAAATAATAATGAAAAAAGGTATTTACTTTGCAGCCTGTGTAGAAAGACAAAAGTTTATGTACACATGTTTGCATTCAGCAAGTGGCTTTATGAACAGAACAGAAGACGTAATTGTGAAAGCCTTCTCTTGATTTTATGTTTTAAATGCCAATTGTTCTTGCACCAGCTGATATTATCATTTTGTTCTCCATGTTCATTATGAGGATTTCTTTTTTCTTTAGAAGAAAAAAAAAATCTATTAACATCAAGCCTGTAGCATTCTACTTTTTGCTCTGTATTTCATCACTAAACCTATGGTGTTCCTGTGGCTGAGAAACCTATAGAGAAATGCTCATTTCCTCTTACTTGCTGTATTTCACTCACTTGCTACAATTATTTTGCAACTTCCACAATGAATTTCTGAGCCATCCATAACACTGAGATATTTGCCCAAGAACTGATACAAATCAGAGCAGGCTACAGCCTCTGAGGAAAGAGAACGCACGCACATACATCCCATCAAGTATATTATTCATGCATCAAATCAGAGGCACAGTAAAGCTGTGCATAAACAAGAATGTGGAAAGCTAGGAAGGAAGAAAGAAAAGAAAAAAAGGAGGGGGAGTAAGAAAGAGGCAGCAGAAAAGACAATGTCACAGCTCCCTGGGCAGTACAGGGCGCTGGGGTGGTTAATCACAAGTTCCTTTGCATCAGCTGTTGCAGACAGAGATGCTATGCAACTGAAAAAGATAAGTAAGATGAATGTTTCCTTAGCTCCACAAATAATTTCCCTTACAATTGAGTTTTGAGGTGTTTGCCATAGGTAGATAAAATTACCAGATCAGGTAGGACAGGCGGTTGCTCCCTTCAACACTGCCCATCACAGCCAAGGTGGGGAAGCCCCCAGGCACTGTCCCACAGAGAAGCTTCCTCCCAGCTCCCAGAAGACAGTCTGGTCTATGGCCCGAGGGGGAGGTCTGTATCTCCTCTCGCGCCTGGATGCTCTGGTTATACACACACCTTTCAAATCTCCCTCTGACACCTGAAGCAGCCCTAGTGCCAAAATCTTCAGTGGCTCTGAGTTCATGGGTTAATGATAAAGGCTTTTTAAAGAGGTCATTTTTACTCAAATGTCTGGCCTTTCATGTCACTGATTCTGAGCACATGAAGAAGATGAAGTCATTTCTCTCTCCCGCAGCCCCAGTGATGATGCCTACCTCTTACCTCTGAGTAATCCCACTGCCCACTCCTGATATCACCATCCTGTCTGGGATGAGCATGGGATTCTCTTGGCATCTGCTCAGAGTTCACTCCTACACCTCACGTGTGTCTGGGAAAAGACAAGAAGAGAAGAATCACAGTAAATATTAACTCTGCATTTTTCTGTGAGCTTACTCACAGGTCAGACACAGTGATTGTGCTACAGATCCTACCAGTGTCCTAGAGCTGTGTCTGATACAAACAACACTCCTGGCTCCTCACAGCAACAGTGTTCCCTTCCCCACCACACACACCTGAGAGCATTTTTGTGACAATGTGAATTAGCTCTTCCAAATCGTGTCTCTCTCCATGTTTTGTCCTGTACTTTCTAAAAATATAAATATTTAATGCTTCCCACTGCTGGGATATAAAAACTTGCTTCATTAGGCTAATCTGCACTTACTTGGGGAGTTTGTTCATGGTACTCATTTATTCTCAAGTTACCTTGCTAGCTGTAGCTGAGATTCTCCAGAACGGGGATCTCTCCAGAAGGAGGGACAGAAACAGCAAACAGTACCTTGGGCTGATACAGCTGAGGAGCCTGCCTGTGACCACCCCACTGCCAAGGGCTCAGTGCACTGTGGTGCTGCTCACAGATGGATAATCTGTTTGCTCTGCAGCCTGATCAGAAAACGCCTGCAGACCAGCACAGCACCCAGCATGCTGCTGGCCAGCGAATTTTGCAAGGCAGGGACCTGGCTGTTTAGTAAAGAGGTTCAAGAGCTACAACAGCTCTGCTGGCTAAAGTTACTCTGCTTTTAAACTGGAAGTGTCTATATGCCACAGAGAGAGTTCTTGTGCTTTTGCCTCGAATGCTTTGCTGTGTTCTTTGGGAGCGAGAAAACATTTAATCCTGGAAAGAGTTAACCCTTCTGGGTGCAACACATTTAAAGGGAAAAGTTTTGTACAGGAGAAATGACAGGTTTTCATCTCGTGGGGAAACAGAAAAAAACTGCCCTGAAAACCAGACTTGACATCTCAGGTTTTCAGGTATTCCTATCAACTGGATGATGACTTGATCCACACTGGTTTGTAACAGCACTGATTTTATTACTTGGGCTTCTCTAACTCTGGTGTACTGTGGGACTTAAATTGTTTGAACAACCAAAGCACTATCACCACTTCTTCAAAACACATTTTTTAATACTTAAAAGCTAGAAAGGTCTATAGCAGATAGTTGCAAGAAGTATGAAGGGAAAATAGAGCTATAATGATACAGTGAGCAAAGCCCAGTGGCCAGAGATGGTGGGATATTTATCCCTTGATTTCTGGGGAGCACTATTTCTGTATCTGCTTTCCACTGGTATTTTGTGGGGCTAATATGGTTCCTTTCTCTCGTTCTAAATGTTATCATTTATCATTATCAGCATTCAGCTGCTGCATTTTAACATTCCACAGTATTTTGTGCCTTGGAATATTCAGAAGAGTATTCCCAAAAGGCAAGCCTATCTGTTAAATAAGAGACCCACTTTTCTGCTCACTAATTTTGACATCATCTACATGCATCACTGACTTTTCTGAGAAAACACATTTGTATGCCATATGCAGGTGTCATACTTTCAGCAGAACTAGCAGGACTGTCACAAGCTACATAATTCACATCACTCATGGGTAATGCTTCTGAGACCTCAGGGGAATCTTTGTTCTTGGCTGGGCTCTTGTCCCACTTCATTCTCAACTGCTTTGCTGACTGAACTATCCTGTAGATCAGTTATCCCAGCTGGCTAAGCACAAGTTAAATCCTGCCCCTTCAAATACTCTGTGGCCCACCCCTCATGTGGGATCAATTTGTCCACCCGTAGTTTGTCACTCTCTTTATCCACAGAACAGGAAAGTCCTAGGTGATGCTGGGTGACCAGCCCAGTCAGGCACAGCTGGGTCCATCCCAGGACAAATGGACCTGAGAGAAGCTGTCAGTCACAAATGACTTCTTATATTCACATGCACTTACATCCCCATCTTGGCAGGTTGAAGCAGTAGTAGGCAGGTCATAGCTGAGCAACATACTTCTCTGCAAACATTTGCCTCAAGGGAGGCAGACTGATTTTTGTTGCATCCTTTGAAATGGGAGCTGTTGTCACACAAAGCTGTACACAAGTTCATGAGAAAGTGGCTTGGTTTAACACAGGATTATTCACAGGCAAATGCAACTTTAGGGAAAAAAAAATAAAATAAAATAAAATAAAATAGAGGTTTGTTACACAATCACTACAGGATGTAAGAAAAAGAGACACAAGGCACAGTGACCTGCAGTCCTACCCAGGCTGAAAATCCCAGTGGAAGAAGGCTGACACCTGAAGCTAGCCAGCATCAAGTAACTTGCTTCAACTTCTTGGTTAACATCCTCCAAGGATATAAAAGCATCTTTTTCCCTAAGCAGCTAAGAGGTGTTTTTAAAATGGACTAAGCTACATGAGAAACAAGACTGCCTGGTTAGGAAAAAGAATTGTGGCCAGAGCAGGAGCTAATCTTACATGGGGAATTTGAAGTGCATTATACACGTGAACTTTCCAATATAGTTCAGCAAAAGGAAGAGGTAAAAAGTGTCTTTAAACTTTGTCTGACAGATCTTCCTAGAACATCACCAGGCTGCAGCAGGCTCTCTTCCTTGCTACTCCCACCAGTGTTGCCCTAGAAGCAGACTGCTGACAGCAGGGGAAGCTCCTGGGCAGCAGCCTGGGGGACACAGCATAGCCACATCACAGCTGCAGCCCAGCACTTGCTGCAAAGATGCAGCCTCAAAAGCAGAGGTTTACCTGTGACCTTCAAGGATTACCACGATCTTAGCAACTGTGAACCACTCCCCAGCAGTACCACCTCAGTCATGCTCTGGACGGTGCAAAGGACAGCAATGGGTGAGTGGAAGCACCTCTCCTTTCATTCCATATATTCCCAGGCAATGCTCAGTCTGTGGCTTAGGCACGGGTGTGACTGATATCCCACTGACATGCAGATTAGCCCAAACACAATGTCAAAAATTAGAGAAGCAGGAAAATTTTCCCTCTGGAAAATGGTGACTCTTAACAAGGGACATAAGGGAAAGCTCTCCAGTTTTCATACAGCTTTACTTTTCCTTAGGGAAATCAGAAACATTCATCTGTCTTCAGAGAAACACAGGGATTTTGTGAAGAGGTTTTTGCATCCAGCAATCAGGACAGGAAGCCACAGGGTGCCCAGCACACTCTGACCCCCAGCCACTCTTTGGGGAAGGGTCTGCCTCCCATTACCAGCCCAGTGCTCTAAACTGGCTGGGCACCCACCACCAGCACTGCTTGCCAGTGTGCCTGAGCTGTCTCCCAACAGTGGGAAGGGGGAGCTGAAAAGCATCCTCCTGGGATTCCTGACCCAGGCCAGTGCTTCATCCCCATCTGTGAGCCTCCGGGGGGGGCTGATGGAAAGGAGACCCCCACAAGATTGCCACTGGGGCATCCCTGGTGCCTGTGCTGCCCTGGGAAGCTCTGGGGACAAGACCAAGAGGCCACACTGGGGCTGGGGGTTGGTTCAGTGCACCACTCGGAACAAGCCAAAAAGCATCCCAGGCACGTGCCTCACCAGTGGCACAGGTGGGCTGGGGCACACACGGGTGGGTTCCAGCTGTGACCATATCCCTGGAACAAACTGCAAGTGACAGATTCAGGCACTTGTGCAGCATTTGCTATCTGGGGTCGCATGCTAGAAGTCTGAAGTCCTTGTGTACAGGGTCGCATCAGCGACTTCCCACATACAGCCACAGCTCAGACAGCTTTCAGCAGCTCTTCACAAACTGCAGCATTATGGCAGATACCTCCACTCTCTGCAGCTAAATTGGGCATTACAGACACCATTAAACATCTTAAACGTCTGACAGAGCTTTTAATGATAAACAATAGCTTATCAAAGATGAAATTAACATTAATCATTTCTATTTCAAAATTTTGTTTCAGATTTGTTTCCTGTCTGGGTGAAAGTTTAATACCAGATGCAGTGTAAGCTGACTGATCAGGGCATCTTTCTGCTAAAAATGTCATTCAGTATCAAGTTCAAAATGTCTGTATTGCTATTACAATAATATGGTGTTTATTAATGTGTGAATTGACGTTAAGAAGTTTTTCCAGATCATTATTAAATAAGTTGCCAGTGCATTCTGGATGAAATTTCCTTAAAATACCACAATGAAACCCAAGGTGAATATACAAAGCTGGAAAGGTTAAGAAGTGGATTTAATCTCAATTTTTTGCCTGCTTAACCAGGGTGACGAACAGGAAAAAGACCTTTTCAAGGCTCCTGTGACCTCTCTGTGCCTTACACACTGGAAAAGACAGCTGACCTGTGCTGGGAAGAGCTGGGAAGGATGAGAATTCTTTGATACAACCTTAAACTCATACCTCAGTGTTAATTTCTAAAGAATAAAGTCAAGAAGAATCAGTATAAATTCAGAGACAGTTTAGTGTGACTGAAGCTGAGAGATGCTGTGATGTTTGATTTAAAGAGCTCATAAAAGCAGACAGCTGGCTTTAGAATCTATGGAAAGCAATAAAGCAGTTAAAAATTCTCTCAGTTGTAAGGCCTATAGATTTCCTTATCTTAAATTCTTTGGCTAAACCCCTGGAGCAAATTGCGGGGCGCATGATGAGAGTTTTGTCTTTCAGCCTGGGGGCTCCAGGGGCAGTTTCCCGGCCCCCTCTCGCTGACCCCCTTGGTGCACGATGTCTCCACTATAGGGGAGCTTGTCTTGGCGGCAGTGTCTAGACATTCCCAGCTACTATCCTTCCTGACAGTCTCATGCCAGTGGTAATTTAAAAATTGTTTGGGATAGGCTGTGCCTCGTAGACACAGGGAGCCAATAATAACCCCCAGTTCAGTGACCCTGGTCGGAGCATCAAACAGACAGTACAGGCAACCTCAGTTCAGCTTTGGGTCAGGAATCGTGACCTCCTCTGACCTTTCTTGTAGATTTAAAATTGTTTTGAGAAAGAGAAGAATAAAAAAGAAGAAGAGGAAAAAAAAGACACAACTCCAGGCGGTTCTGAAAAGCACTCCAGCTTCCTGTACTGTACACACACACAATATAAGTAACATGTTTAAACAGATGCAGCTCTGGCAGGCCTGAAAAATCAGGATTTAGATACTTTGTACATTTCTTTTTTAATGGAGTGCACATTGCGTTGTATTTGCTCTGAAAACTTTGCAGGCAAAAGCCAGGGAGGGGATGAGCGCATCCTTTTGGCTACATTTAAGAGCACGGACAGAAAGAGAAAGGCAGGTAGGATTATTTGTGAAGAATGAAGAATGAGATAAGGGCAGTGGGGGAGGAAGGAAAAACCCCACTTTTTGTGGATTTTTCAGCTGTGCTACAGAAAGCACTGCCCTCTGGATCAGCTGGGCATAGCAGATGAAGAAAAATTAACACTGAGATTACTAGACAAATTGCCTTGTAAGAGTAAAATGCATACAATTGCAGGCTGGTTGGTTTTCAAAGGTTTCCTTTGTGTATACAGTATTTGCAGTCACAACCAATAAAACAAAATATACTAGCACTTTATTTGTGGTTTTGGGGTTGGAATTGCATAATGGTGACTAATATTTTCTCAAAACCTACTTTATGGTGTTTACTTAGCAGAATTTTCATGCACTGTACCTGGAAAGTATGAAATGTACTTTGTGTGCTTCCAAAGGGTTGTGAAGCCTCAGGAAGAGGTTTAGCATTTTATGGAAAGAGAGCAGAAAGTGTTTCTCCTCTCTGGGTTTTCCTACAGGCTGGTACAGATCAGAAGCACACTAGCCAGGAGAGGGAAGGGAAGAGTAAAGTAACAGGAGCTCTCAAAAATATGTCAAAGTGCAGAGCAGGCAGACGAGCTGCACGCTCCAAAAGAACTGCACACAGGTTTTACAGAGGCAAACTCAATTTAACAAGACCAAGGACGTCAGTGCTCTTGCTGTTGTTGTTTACAAAAGAAAATCATCTACATTTCTGCTACAGAAATGAGACTGTCAGCAAAGCTCAGCATAAGATGTCACTGTGGGGCCCTGGGCTCCATGCCATTCCCAGGCACTGCAGCATCTTCCCTGCGTTCCCAAGAAGGTGCCACAATCGGTTAGCTTCAGATCGTGTCCATGCCATCAGAACTCTTCTCACTGATTGTGCTGGAAGGGCACAGATAGCCTGGGCAAGCTGTTGGTCTTGAACTAAACACTCTTTTGGAATACATAAGGAGTTCTTGCTATGCCAAAGTTACTGCTTAAAACTCCCCTCAACCACGGGCAGCTCTCCCTGTAGTTTGAGACTGCAGATTATATTCCATTATGATTTCAAGTTGTCTCTTAGAGCTTTAGAGCTACACACTGATTCCAATTTTTGTATTGAAAGGTTACAGCCTGATCTAATCATGGTTGCACATGAGACAGGGGCCCTATGGTCACATCTGTAATTTCCTAATCCAGTCCTGGCAAGACTAAGGTTTTGCAGCATAAGTCATTCTTTGAGGGCTATTTCTCACTGAATTCCTTTATTTAACCAGAGATAAGTCTGTTAGCATTCTGACTGAGCTCTTAGGTAAAATTCCTAAAGACTTCCTATTCCCATAGATCAGGACAAGAAAGGGGTTGCAAGGCCTGATGTCATCTCTGAGTGAGCTAAGATGTGGAATTTGTTTGCCAGAAGCCATTCATATGGCAAACCCTTTATAATTTTTTTTTTTTTTTTCTTCTCCAGCCCTCTTTGGCAGCAGCAATTGCTGTAGAAAAGCAACTGGAAGCAGCAGGCAGTTCTAGTAACTCCCCTTTCTTGGTACATCTGCTGTGGGCATGGATCTGCTCCACTCTTAATGATGCAGAACTCACCCAGCACAGACCTTTGGTATCTCCTTGTAATCAGTAATGGCTATTTAAAACAATAGTGCTATGGTTTTTCTCCCCTGTTTGAAGTATCACAGCACTAGCCCGCTCTTTGATGCCAGAGTATGTGCTCACTAGGGTGTGCAATGTCAGTAAACTGATCCAAACATCACAGCTCACAAGGACTGCAGCTCTGGTTCCCAGGAATTCCTTGAAGCTGCAAATTATTAAAGATTACCTGAAATTACTGCTCTCTGTGCACCTGATTATAAAGTCACATTGCCTGAGACAAGTACTGTAGGAACAGCTCTCCCCAGCACTTGTATTACAAAGGTCTTCTCCTTCCCTTCTGACCTGTAGATATTGCCATTTATAAATGGGAGTAAGAGGAGAAAATAACAGAATTCTGCAGGCCACAGTGATCATGGCAAGGAACTCACAGAGGCTGCAGTCCATGAGATGGTCAACCCTTTCCTAGAAAAGGGAAAAGAATCTGCAAACCATACATAAAAGGGGGAAGAAACAGTCTTGAGTCACATGTCTCCAAATATGAGGCCATAGCACTGTGTTCTAAAGGAGGGTTGCAGGGGGCTGGGAAGCAATTATGGGCCAGCGTCTGCAGAAGCAAGAAATGTGATTCAGTGTAATGGAGCCAAGCACTGGTGAGCAGGGCCCTGGCTGAGAGCCACATTCCTGCACAGGATTCACAATCCTCACTCATCCCCAGGGTTCTCACCCAGGTCTCTCTGGGTTCACATCGCCCATATTATGCTGCAGGTTTCGCTCCATGGCTGAATCAGTAGACGGCTGACACAGGAATCCAATCAGTCTTTGGAGCAAACAAACAATAATAATTGCAATGGGAGTAATGATAGGAGTTATGATGGCTCTGGTAACTACAGTGTTACTGGTGCTAGTAATTAGTTGCTGTAATTTTAATATAGTGGTAGTGGTGTAAATAATTAAATCTGCATGAGGAGATCCAGCAGGAAACCCAGGTGACCAAAAGCACTTCTAAAACTTAGCATCAAACTGATTAATTTTTAAGGCTTGAATTTCTGCTTCCCATGGGGGCTGATATGGGAGAGAGAGAGAGGTTAGACCCAACTGGATGCTATTGTGTTTCTATGGCAACATGGTGTTTCAAGTAGCCTCTGCCATTATCTATGATCGGTAAAATCACTAGACAGTGTATAAAGTGGCCAAGAGAAGCAGCAGCCAATAAATGCAGAAAATCCTTAAATCAAAGAGACACAGAAATAAGAGATGGAAACAACCTGTTAGATCATCCTGCTCATTCCCTAAGGCCCTGTGCAGTATTATTAACAGCCTCAAGAACCTTGAAAAATCCTAAAAATTCCATCCAAGGCACTTGTAAAAACTTACTGAATAGGAGAGCAATTTCTCAGGAAGCCATACAAAAAATCTTCCTAATCCTCTTTCAGTAAGTGTGGGCACTGTGCTGAGGAAGCTTGGGCATCACTCTTTCCAGCATTCAAGAAACAGGAAGAATGGGAGAGGTTTCAGGGTATTACTTCCCCCAACAGAAGTATTCTGCCAAAGATAAGACCTCCTCCAGGGTCAGCTATATTCCACTGTATTCTCCCCACCCCAGAACATCTTTCTGTACCCCGAAATTAGAAGAACTCTTTTGAAGTACTGTGTCCAGTTCTGGGCCCCTCAGTTTAAGAAGGACATCGAGACACTTGAACGTGTCCAGAGAAGGGCAACAAGGCTGGGGAGAGGCCTTGAGCACAAGCCCTATGAGGAGAGGCTGAGGGAGCTGGGGTTGCTTAGCCTGGAGAAGAGGAGGCTCAGGGGCGACCTCATTGCTCTCTACAACTACCTGAAAGGTGGTTGTAGCCAGGAAGGGGTTGGCCTCTTCTCCCTAGCAACCAGCACCAGAACAAGGGGACACAGTCTCAAGCTGCAACAGGGGAAGTTTAGGCTCGAGGTGAGGAGAAAGTTCCTCACCAAGAGTCATTCGCCATTGGAATGGGCTGCCCGGGGACGTGGTTGAGTCGCCGTCCCTGGAGGTGTTCAAGAGGGGACTGGATGTGGCACTTGGTGCCATGGTCTAGTCGTGAGGTCTGTGGTTACAGGTTGGACTCGATGATCTTCGAGGTCTCTTCCAACCTTAGTAATACTGTGATACTGTGATACTGTGAAGATCCTTCAAGCACCTTTGGCTTTTGCCTATCCATTTAAGCTGGCAGTTTCCAGGTGTCACACTAATGAGCCACAGAATAATTTTCAAACAGAAAGAAGACATTTTAGACAATTTGTGTGTGTGTGTGTGTATGTGTGTGTGCTACAGTTAGAATTCTTTTTCTGCCAAGAGTGATTTAGACCTAGCAGGCCAAAGACTGCTCTTACATAAAACTATGTTGCTGCAGAGTAATTTTCTAAAGCCAATGGGGTTAATATATGCTTGCTCAGGTCAAGGGAAGGCATGTCTCTCCATAGGTGTAATATGCTGTCTTCAGACAGAGCTATGGCTGCAGGCATGGCTTCATCAGTAGCACACATATATCCTAAAGCAGTGTTAGCTTTATCTTGGCATCAGGTTATTGCTGTGCTGCATAACACAGTTACCCAGGTAGCCCTATTTTCCATGTCTATAGCTATGTATCTACAGTAATGGGTTAGATGTCACACAATGAGAACAGGCTGAATATTGGAAACAAGAGGTAGAGGCAGGACTGTACCTCCTTGACATGATGCATCTGACTCTCCCAGGCTCTTCCTGGATTCCAAGAGCCCTCAGTGACGTGCCAGGGTACCACAAGGCTCACTCCATTTTCCAGTGGTCTGCACCTCCTGAGCTAAGTTGCCTGGGTGCATCTCATCCCTCCCCAACCTGACCAGCGCTGACAAGGAAGAGACCACTCATCTCTGAAGAGAAGGGTGCCAAGAGGACAGTTCTGTACCTGTTGATCAAAGCTATTAAATCCATCAGCAGCTGGGTGAAGAGGAATAATGCTCAGCAGCTGACACAGAAGTGCTGGCATCTCTGCACATGCTTTGTTTTCCTGAAAACATCTATTGATCACACTTGGCCTCTCAAGAACAGAAAATATGACATCTCATCCCATATTTTTAGTCCCATATTTTATCCCATCTGCTGTGCTTTTCGAGTAGGACCCTGATTATTCATATTCAGGACTGACTCCTGATAAAGAAATGTGGACTTTGAAGCTAGCCCAGGCTGGGATCACATTACCAGGTCAGTTGCATTCCCAGTGGAAATGAGCCTTATTTTATTTACAGATGAAAAATAAAAAAGTAGTATCGTCTATTATCCCAAGGGCGTTGTTTACATTAATTTAGCAACTGCTTCCAAGGAGCTACAGAGTTCAAGAGCATTGCTAAACAGTGAGAGCCCATCCTGGATTGAGTTACTGACAGAATTACAGCTGACACTAAGAACTGCTTGAAATGTCTTGAGGGGAACTGCAGACAATGGGCTGTATTATTTAGCAGAATAAAGGTGAAGTTACAGGGGATACTCGAGACCAAGAAAGGCAGAGTCAGAGAGTCTACCACCAGCATCAGCTGTGGTTATACTAACAGCTAGCAGGGATCCCAGCTCAAGGAAGGGAGGAGTTAAACTCAAAGTAAGCCAATTTGCTAAAACTTCAGCAACTTTTATTCTTTCTTCTCAGGCAGATTCTTTGCATAGTGTTCTATCAATGCCCTTCTTCCACATGAAGAAGTTTCCAGTGCAGAGAAATCTCCTCCACTGTGAAGCTGAATATCTTTGCCCAGGGGCTGAGACTAGACAGTCTCAACAATCTTTACACCAGTCCTGACGAAAGTGTGATAGCAGAGGGCACAGACTGATGGTCTCCTCTGGGAAATGACAAAGCCTGTACTAACTCCATCTCAAAGAAAATGGTCACTTTGCACAGCATCTTGGCAACACCATTTTATCCTCAGCGAACAAGGGCTGAGCACTCCGAGGTCAGACAGCACTGACGCAGGTTTTGCCAGGAGAAGCTCATTTCAAGCTTCTTGCAGTGTCCCAGTTCATCACCACTGCCACAAGCCTGACACACTCCATCAAGAAGAGCAGGACTCGTGGGTTGCTGATGCTTGTGCTCAGGAGAGTGGGGAACCCACTTTAAAGACACCCTTCAATTTTCTAAGTTCATGTGCCACAGGCACATTCATTCCCTTTCTGAAGTCACATGCAGCAGTCGAACCAACAAGAATATTTCTGGTGAGGGAACTCTAAACTGCATGGAAGGGAACCTCCATGTTCATATACAACAAGCCTTTGCACCAGAGTTCTTAACTCAATCTCTATGAGGAAGAAAATGCAAAAGCACCTCAGAAACTGTCTGACCACTCCCTGTTAAGCAGCATAGCTTGAATTCCAAATATTTATAACCATTAGAGCAAAAGATGGAAAAGCTTATGAGTTATTCTTTAAAAAACACAAAATATTCATGGCATTTCACAGGGAAAAAAAAAAATAAATTCTCAGCAAAATTATTTGCTGGAAATTATTCTCCAGAGTCCTCATACTAGCCAAAGAAAATAAAAAATATTAAAAAAAAAAAAAAAAAAAGTTTAGTTCAGGTTCTGATACCAATATTTATTTACCATGGGGTAAATGGATGTGGTCAAATTCCTTTCCAAGCCGGGTGCAGTATATCCTTGACAAGTATCAAGTAGAGTTAGTAGTATGTTATCAATAGTGTTGAATGAATCTCCTGCCTGTAATTAGCTGTTATGGCACAAAAGTCTTCTGCTCTGCTAGTGGGAGAGGTTTTATTGCATTGTGGGTAGGGACAGTGGTCAGATTTCTCCCATTTCACGCAGACATGTAGCTCTCAGCTAGATATAGCTGCACTTGGCCGTTTTGTGGAGCACTATATGAAATTTAGTCAGATGAGTTTCTTTTACTGCCCCCATGTCAGGGCAGTTCTCAGCCTCTTGAGGACGTCTGCAGAGAGCAGTGAAGCCCAACTGTCCAGCCAAGCTCAGCAATTGTGCCAAAGCACTATCAGGGGGTTCAAAAGCATTTTTCACTCAGTGTTTCTTACAAGTAGTTACTCTCTACTTTAAAACTCTTCTCCTTCACTGCATACACACACCATTACTATTCTAGCACCACTCCAGATTTCTGGGCACAAGAACTGCCTTAATGATAATTCTGTTGCTTGCTCCAGCTGGGTCATGAGCTACAATTAGCAAGAGCTAGCAACCTGTCAGAAGTAAGTCCATGTCCCACAGCACCTCTCAGCAGAAAGAGAGCGCAATAGCAGGCAGCAGGATCCCATTACAAATTGCTTCATTCAGGGTGTGGCATTTGTCAGTAGCAACTAAACCATTACCCTCGTAACTGTTGAAAACTTGGCCTCATGAAACGGGAGTGGGGCAATTCCCTTCAGAAATGCTTCCTCTGTAGTTGCTCTTCAGCAGCAGCAACACTTTCTCTTTGCAGATCACCACCCATCCATCTGATTCCTCCCTGCCCTTCCTCTTCTCTCCTGCCTTTCCCTTCCCCAGCTTCCCACAGCAGGACTCAGCTCTGACAGGACTCTGCAGGAAGGCAAGAAGGAATCCCTCCTCCCTTCCATGAGCAATGGGAGATCATTCCTCATGCATTTTATTCTATGTTATTTTGACATTCTTAAGTTAAAACAAGATCACTTGGCACTTGGGCCAGCAGAGCAGCATCTCCCTTTGATCGCAGGTCACCACGCAGCTCCTGCTGTGCTGCCTCACAGTTTGTGTTCGGTAGCTGTGCTGGGAGCGGACTGAAAACAGCTCCAGTTCCAGGCAGCACACAGCACAGCCCATCCTCTGCGGAAGTCACACACAGCAAAGGAAAATCAAAGAGAAGTAGCTACAATGACAAAAGCCTGAGCCACACTGAGTGAAAGGCTGCTGAGACTGAGCAAAACAAAACCCTCAGAATCTTTTGCCTTGCTGAAACCCCTCAAATCCAGTATTGCTGCCTTGCCTCACCCAACATGGTCCAGTTGTAATATTTGTACATAGAGGCTGGTGAAACATCACAACTGTAACAAAATTCTATGAAGGACACTGAAGGGTTTTCCTTCTACCTCCTGGTAATTCAAAGCAGTGTTTGACACTTTTGTGTGGAAATCATCCACTGGATGTTCAGCAAGATTCAGAATTGGACGAACATTTGAGAGAGCTGGCCAACAACCTGTGCTGAGGTCCTGGTGGGATGGGCAGTTGCTCCTCTGCAGAAACACAGGATATCTTCACCAAAAACAGCTGCACTCAGCTTTGGGGCCGGCAGCCTCAGCGTGAGTTTGGTCAAAGGTTCAAAGACTCCTGCAGCCTTCCCGCCAGGCTGCAGGGCAGATTGAGCAGCGAGGGGAGATGCACCACAGACCTGGACCACCATGGCCACTGAGGCATGGTAGGGAATGTGTCTTTGAAAACACTCAGAGCTTGTGGTGGTGTAAAACTAGCACATATGCTCATGACCTGACATGACCTGGAGTTCTTTGCCCAAAGGCAACTTCCTGAAACAGCCACTGCCACTGACAGCCACCAGCCAGCAGCCTCCCTGCACTGCCCCTGGGTACCAAAAGCCACTGGAGCCTACAGCTCCTACACCAGCCCACCCCAGCCCCACTCTGTGAGGGCCCAGGGGGTTTTGGTAAAACGAGAAGGTATTTTACTGATGCTGTGTACTTACACACAGTTCTTTGGCTAAACCAACCTGCTGAGAGCAACCTCGCTTACTGTGCTGCCCCATCCGTTCAGTGCAGAGGTCAAAAGGAAGAGAGCAGGGCTGGCCACTGCAAATCTCTGCTGCTGTTGTGTAGACTCCCCACTACCACAGCTACAGAAACCCTCCCCAACTCAGTGCACATGTTCTGGCACGCCACCTGATCCAAATTAGAGTTGTCCTGCGCCGGGTTCCCTTGCTCAGCACTGAATTCCAGCTGTGGTAAGCCACTAACGCTGTTACACCTAGTCTCTAATTTGAATGCATTTTACATTTCAATATATTATGTCTGAACGTGAAAAATTTCCACAAGAGGTGGATTTTTCCCCCCTGCTTCCTCAAGTCAACCTTCAGCACAGTCAGCCTGCAGAAAGCCAAGATTTGATAGAAGTTATCTCCCCTCCTGCTAATGCTTATAGAAATGGAAGATATGCTGGAGGCCAGGGAGGCCACAACAACAGGACCTGTCTCTGCCACCATGCACACAAGACCCTTCAGTGATGCTTCTTAGAGAGACTTTTATTAGAACAAAGCTTTTTGTCAAAAAAGGGCTATGCCAACAAACCTTCAATATTTTCTGTCAGGGTTTTTCCAACTCCAAGGACAAAAACTCCTGCAGAAAACCTCTCATTGTAGAGTTCTGTCAGTTCCAAACATGAAATAAAAATTCCCTTTCACTGTTTCATAGAGACTGCTTAATTTTTTTTTGTTGCTATTTGCTTTTTATCTCTTATGCAAGTTAGTAGAAGTAATGTGCAACAAACTACCATTTGCACAGCCCAGGATGAACCAATTTGGCAATCAGTCTCATTTTGGGAAAAAAAGCTACTGTATTAATTAGAAGTAAGTAGTAACTGTCTTCAATGAGTTTAAAAATAGTAGAAAGGTTTATCTGCTTCACTGCATCATTATCACATCCTCAAAACCAAACACACACACACGAGGGAGAGACAGTGAGAACACCTAAGTGACATTTCAGAGAAGGTGGCTCAGTCAGAGGCTGTGTTGGGTTTGATGGACACACATGAGACTGAGGACAGCCCTGTCCCATTCAGACAAGTTTTCTGTAAAGGTTTGTAGTATCTCTAGAGCCAGATCTCCAAGAGTCATGCATCAGTGTCACCTTTCTCCAACCTGCCAAGGATGGCATTGAGATTATTTAACCAGGTAAAGGCTTCCTTGACCCTTTCAAGATACATGCAGCCCACTGGGTAGAGATTCAAATTCAAATATCCTTGTGCCCTGGAAAGTTTTGTTTGCCATGTCCAGGTTCCTCCTGGACACTTCTCTTTTCAACAAGGTATGCCTTTCAGTTCAGGATTGTTGCTGTTCCACAGCCTTTGAGAAGCTTCTCAATTCAGTGACCACAGAAGCCCTTTGTGTTGATTTTTTTTCTCACTGCCCCCAGCACCATCACTCCTGAGCACTCAGCAGGTTGTTCCTGGGACCCAAAGGTGCTAGGGACATCGTTGGCAGAAACTCTTCCCACTTCCTCCACCTCCAACCCACCAGGACATGGTTGTGCATAAGTCAAAGACACTGCAACTTGTGCCAACCCTTTGAGTTGTGAAAAAGCTGAAAGCACTGAGGAAACACCTGGCTTGGCTGATTTACAGGTGCAAACTGATTGCTTGTGTGACTTTAGGAGCAGATTCCACACACCCAAGCACATACACTTGGTCTGACAGCCACAGGTTAGATTGTAATAGCCAAATATCCACGCACTGCTCCTTGGAAAGCTCTAGACGTGAAGTCTAGCAAAGATACTCAGAGCTTAACTACAACACTCCCCAATTTTTCTGCAGGCTGCATGGTAGGAGTGGCACCACCAGCATTTTCCTCCTGCCCAGGGCACGCAGCTGATAAGGTCTCTGTAGTGCAGATTAGCTTCTGTATGAACAGCTCTATGAGGTATCCACAATACCAGATGAAATTAAGATGGAAAGGCAGGCTGTACAAGGTCAGCTTTTTCACTCAGGGCAAAGAAATATTAATGAGGAAGAAAGGTTAAAGCCAAGGTAAGGAGCAGGAGAAATAAACACCCACCTTCACAGAAGCTAAATGCAATTTCCACTTATAAACTTCAGAACTTGTCATGGATGACAATTATGCTGAACAAAAGAAAATAGCAAACTTCAGAGGAACAGCAGCCAGATGTTAATGGCACCATGCTCATCTAAAATTAGTCTATTCTCCTTTCAACTACATCCTATGCCTTCATTCAGTAGTAAACTGGTATTCAGGCAAGGAAAATACCTCTTGAAGTTGAATCCCTCCCTATCCACAGCAAGGATGTGGCTCCAGTTAGATCTGGAGCTGCACTGCTGGGAATAATACTGACAGAAAACTCAGAGCCCTCCTGTCCCAGCACTTTTCTTGTCTCACTTGGAATCAGGGTGGATTCACATCCTCCTGTTAAAGACATGCAGTAACAACACATCTGCTTCTGTCTTTGGAGTGTGCTGTTGCCCCAGAGAATGTTCTTGTTCACCTGCAGATGAAGTAACACACAGCTAGTGATTTTTGGAATGGGTTCAAGAAAGAAAATCCTACACCAATGACTACAGCTTTTGTTTGGAGGTTTTTTGTGTTTTTCTTTTTCTTCTCTTTTTTTGCCTTTTTCAAATGTTTGACACAGCCTAAAAGTTCATCTCCAAATATGACATGCAAGAAAGGAAGCAGGTGCAAACCACATTCCCAAGCACTGTTTTCATCACAGTCAGGGAACAAAGGGACAGTCTTACCAGGCTGCAGCCAAACACCATAGCATCAGACATCAAACCTCCTGCGGCAAAAGCTGAGTTAGGATTCCCAGGTAAAACTGAGACAGGAGAAAGTGGCACACAGGAACATCAAATTGAGGTTTTGGAAGCCCAGAAGAAGTCAGAAGCACTACCAGCTACACAGAGTTGATTAGGCAGCATGATTTTATGCATGGTTTAGAGACAACATGATGCAGACTAGAAATACAGCAGGTGTCACGAAACAGCAAAGGGCAGCCGTGTGCTAAGGGATGGGAGCCAAGCATGATGGCATGGCTGGCAGGTCAGAGACTTTTTAGCCATAACCTGCCCTGGAGTACCTGAGCAAGGTGGGTGGGGCAGAACAAGTCCAGGGATAGCAGCCCATGTCAGCAGAGTCCAAATCATGGGGCAAGTCTGTGGCCATCAGGCAGGTCCAGGGTCAAGCCACAAAGTCAGGGTCAGGTCCAATCAAGCTAACAGTCATCAAAGACATGCTTTCACCTGCAAATCTCCTAGTGCAAGATACTTTCCATATTAATAACATTAATTTGGGGAAGCTAAACAAGAAAAAATATATCAACCCCAAAGCAAAGAGGTTATAATAAAAACATAAATTTAAAAACAACCAAACAAAACAAAACAAAAAGACAGGATAAATGAAAAATATATAAACCATGCTGATCACCACCTTCCTCAGCCCTTGTCCCACTCCAGTCAGGGTGAGGGTCAGGAGAATGACCAGCATAAAGTGCACATTAAATGTCTTCTGCATATAAAATGCTGAGACCAAGGCCAGATGCTGCAAAATGTGGAGGGTCAAGTAGAGGGATAAGTGATGGTGTCTCAGAGAGAACATCTCTTTCCACTCTTCCTTGGCCATGCCCATAGGTACCAGCTTTTCCAGAGCTGGTGGGGTCTGAAATACCTCATTTCCAGCACAAGGACTTTACTGAGCTCAGCACAGTGCTACACCCACAATGCATGTACTTGAGACCAGCCCAATCCAAACCCACGTTGTCTTTCCAGTCCCAAGGCTACCACAACACCCATCATCTGCAACAACACTCTGCAATCACATGAGGATTGAGTCCTCTCTCCTTGTGCAGCTTCCTCCACAAAACAAGTGCAAGAGCCGTTGGATCTGCTGGCTGAGGTGTGAGGTGATGTACAGGAGCTGCCCACTCAGCCAGATACCTTCTTCAACATCCTGCTAAGTGAAGGAAACCCCAATCTCCAATGCCAGCTTCTCTAAGTTTGCAGGTGGTTTGATCTCTATTTTAAACATTAAATTGCAGTTGTTTTGCTCCCTTACTCCAGCTGAATATGGCATCTTTCTGCTCAGCAGATATGCAGGAGGGAAAATCATTTTCCTGCACAACAAGGCCAGAAGAACTACAGAAAATCTCTCTAAGCCACTTCCTGATTAAAGCTGAGCAGAAACTCCAGGAGAATGAGGCCAGCACAGTGGGTAATTCACTGAGACAGGGAGTACACAGCAGCAGCTGCTGATACCAAGATGAGACTCTCTGTGCTGGGATGGCAGCTTTTAGAAGAGCAATCACAGGGCTAGTGAGTGATGCAAGTGTTAGAAATAAGGGAATAGGACAAACACAAGGTTCTGGTTTCTGTAATTGCAGGTAAGCAAATTATAAAAAGAATAGTAATTCGGAATGTTTCAAGAGATTAAATCAAAGAGATAATACTTAAATCACAAAAATATAGCTGCTTAAATTTTATTTCAAATCTATAATGAAATCTCTGTGACCAGTAGCTTTTGTTGTCTGCCTGCCAATTATTCACATTGATCTGCTAATAATAGGATATGGAATGCTTTTCATCATCAGAGAAGCTGCAGTTATTAGTCAACCTTGGGGTTGTTGGTTCAGTTCATTATTCTCAATTATGCTAATGGAAAAGCTGATGTGCAGAAATGAGGCTGTTGATTTTGCTGGGATTGCTGGAGCTCAGGAGTACCAGGCACCTCCCCAGGTCTTTGCTCTTCCCAGGTGCTCTTGCCAAGCTGGTCAGAATGCCCTGGATCCTTGGACATGAAACAGGGGGTGCTTGTTTTCTCAGAAAGGTAAAATAAGTTCTAAATCAAGCCAGCACCAAAAATCTTGAACAGTACCCCCACACCACCTGCCATTTTCCTAAGCTATACAGTTGGAGTTTATCTAGGAACCACCTGTAACAAAAAATAGCTAAGTCAGGGAACATTTGTTTTCTTAAAACCTTCCCTGGTTACAGCCAAAATTCTTTCAACCGAGCCAGCTGTTCAGGTGCCCTTGTGGGACCTGGATTAAAGGAGTGATCAGGTGCTCTGAGTTCCATTCCACTGTTGGTCACTATCAAAGGTTCAGTATTTGGCTTGTTTAGCTGAGCCTCAGAAGAAAGCAAACATTGCCAGCTGTCTATAATGACATACAAAGAGACATCACAAACCCACACCTAGAGAGACTACTGAACAATATCCATATCTTGCAACCGCTGAACAAGGGGGCAGGTAAAAGCAAAATGAAAATCAGTCAGTAAGAAATACAGAAGAAGTCATTTTATTGTGTGACATTCCTATCAGCAGGTTACAAGGCAAGACACATTAACAGGATTTAAAACAGGGCAGGGAAACTGACAATCCCCTAAGTGACACACACAAATACATAATTCAGAAGGAAGCATGGTTTGGTGTGGACAATGACTTCGTGGGTCAGAGAGACATCCTCCTGGATGTCACTTTTCTGCAGTCAGCATAAACTGCAGTGAGAAAGGTTAGGTGGAAGATACACACTGGACCAGTGCCGTGGTAAGGGTGGGTGGCAAACTAAACAGTGCAACACTTCTTCCAGGTCCTGCAGACAGCATCAGAACTGAGCTCAGGTCAAGAAGCTACTCTTTTCTACCAACCATTTCAACAGCCTAAATCTCTTTCATTAAAAGTGTGTGTGTATATATATGTAAAACTTATCCCCACATTAGAACTTAATCTTCCCCTGCAGATTCTTTCTTAGAGCTGTTCCTATTTGCATAATTAAAATGGGGATAGTGGAGTCTTTTGTGTGCCTTCCCCCCTAATGTTACTAAAATGCAGGGGCACCACCTAATGGTGAGTTGGAACCTGGGCTGCCTCTTCCTGCATCTGGCTGATTTTTTACACCGGCACTGACATCACAGACACAAAATTGAACTGTTCCATTGAGTTTGAACCCAAAACACAGGGTAAGATTGACCAGAGTACCTTATGTCATGCACACACTCTCTCAGACCCTGCACATAACTGATCTTAAGAAAGAAAATGAAGAGTTTACACCCAAGGTATGTTAAATTAAACTTAATTTCCTAGAAACTAAGCTACTCCAGTGCAGACTGAAAAAAGGTGGGAAAAGCCCTGTCTGTGGTTTGGAATTTGCAGGGACAATCCAGCCTCTCTCTCTCTCCTTAGCAATATTTCAGCTTGAGACTTTCAAAGGCGACAGGCACAGGTCCTCTGGTAAGTCATCTTAAAAATGTTAAATTAACATCAAAACAGGTATTCAGAATGTTAGGGGTTGGAAGGGGCTCACACAGGCAGTGTTGTACTGAACACAGAGCAGTGCAGAGAAACTTTACGCATGCTGTAATCCTGTGGCTGCAAAATCCACTGTCAGCTCCAGAGTGAGAAGAATGAGAAATTGAAGGCAGGAGCAAAATATTTAGAAGCATCCTGTCTGCATTTAGCCCAAGTCCAAGGCCAAATTACAGCAGTTGCTCTATCGCTTGATGACCATTCCCCAGCTGAGAAGGGGGATCAGAAAAATGAGAGAAGGTCCATAGATTGAAACAAAATGGATTTAATTAAACAGCAAAACTAACATTAATATCAGTGCCAACATACAGTAGACAGAGTTACACTCAGCCCACTGAGTGCAGAGCAGTCACAGTAAATAGGAAAGCAGTCTTTGAGAGCAGAATGGTGGGCAAGCAGGAGAAACTCTGAGCCTCAGCAAACTTCCCCTTTTATACTGGGTGAGATGTTTCTGGCCTGGGATACACCTGCTGCCAGCTCAGGGCAGCTGCCCCAACACTGTTGACAGTCTGCAACCCATGACTGGCTGAGGATTCCATCCCAGACAAACTGGGTCACATCCTTAATGTTGTTACATGTTGACCAAATAAAACAGTAAAGTTGTCATTGGTTAGCCAAAGATACCTGAGCCACTTACTTACCTCAAAGGTGGCACAAGCAAAACACAGAGAGTTCTTATTTTTATAATTTCTATAAAAATAAGAACTAAAAAAAACCCCAAACAAACCAAGGCATAGATGCTGCCAAAGCTGGTTTGGGAAATCAATCTTCTCTGTGTAGCAGGTGCCACCCACAGCCCTTGCTTCTCAATGCCCACTTCATCTGATGCAACTGGAGAGAGGGAAAGGGAAACTTGGTGCCATGGTTTAGTAGTCATGAGGTCTTGGGTGACAGGTTGGACTTGATGATCTTTGAGGTCTCTTCCAACCATATTGATTCTATGATTCTATGATTCTATGAAAACTCTGTACCATGCTCTCCCCACTGGAGACAGGATGTGAAGCTGGACAAAGGCAATATTTATTAAAATAAAAAAATTATTTATTATCTAAATAAAACATAATTTGAATTTCTTTTTCCACAGTCAATTTGATGATTATTAATATTCCTATTTTAATTCAAGGGTAATGGTGGTGTTTATATGATATCCTATGTTGTTTATGTGATATCCTATGTAGCTGGGGGGGAAATCTCAATAGCCCAACATTTTCCAATATCTCGGTATGATAGCCACGACAATTTTAATCAAATAATCTGAAGGAAGTTAGCAGAAGCCTCTTTTACATGCTTACCTAAGACTGCAGGAACTGTTGGTTTAAAAAAACAACAACCAACCAACCAAACCCCACATAATATTCTACAGTAAATCCAGCTACATTTCAAATGATGGGTGAAACACCTTCGTGTAAGGACCTATGATATTTACACTTAGTCTTGGTGCAAATCTAGTGTGGAGCAGCAAGGGAATGCAGAGTTCCAATTCATACTGTGTAACAGCCCCAGACACTGTTAAAGAGAGGGAAGGGTTAGCCCTCAGCCCAGGTTTTGGTGGTCCATGTCACAGCACCTCTATTGGAATGGAATGGAATGGAATGGAATGGAATGGAATGGAATGGAATGGAGTAGGAGAGAGAGAAGAGAAGAGAAGAGAAGAGAAGAGAAGAGAAGAGAAGAGAAGAGAAGAGAAGAGAAGAGAAGAGAAGAGAAGAGAAGAGAAGAGAAGAGAAGAGAAGAGAAAGAGAAGAGAAGAGAAGAGAAGAGAAGAGAAGAGAAGAGAAGAGAAGAGAAGAGAAGAGAAGAGACCAGACCAGGTTGGAAGAGACCTTCAAGATCATTGAGTCCAACCCATCATCCAACACCATCCAATCAACTAAACCATGACACCAAGCACCCCATCAAGTCTCCTTCTAGCATCACAGGACAGATTCTGCTTACTGTGTTATGACAGACTGACATTCTTGCACATGAGCTGTACAAATCTCAGAGCTAAAGAAAGAGCATTCACCCCGCAAAATGTCAAAGGATGCAATGTGGAACTCCAGCCCAAGCTGATTAATGGTCTGCAGAAGCCACACGTTTAGAAGTCGTTGCTTTGTTTCTGTAAACTGTGCTGTGATGTCACCAGTTCTTGTTCCTTCAGTCAGAACTGGTCTGGCACTGCAAAAAAAATTGCATTTGATCCTTTTCCTCAACACACAGGCTACAGCAGCAAGAACTGATGGAACAGCCTGCCTCTAGCAAGCTGTAGTCCTCACAAGTGTCAAAACCCATTTACCACCCAGACAGAACCACACGTGGTTTTTACAGGTCGGGCAGGACCAAGCAGGCTCCTCTAGCTGGAAGCTCTGTGCATGCACAGTGAGATCCTCCTTTTGCCCCCAGGAACTTTGAAAGTAAACATACAGGCTCCTGAAAGCATCTTAACTGCTTTAGTATGGAAATCGAGCTTTCTAACACCTCACCCTTTTGCAAAGCAGATTTAATTGATTAGGGTGATTTCTCACAGGAAATGTTACAAGCTCTGTGTTTTTCTGTACCCAATTTCTGTTAACCAACTGCCACCTTCACTGTATCATCACAAAAGCAGCTGAGGGACACCCAGAAGCTAACTCAGTCTGATGCTACACCCAGACTCGCCTCTCTGGGTAACTGCCACCTGATGGCATCTGTCACAAACCAGGATACTACTCTGTCTCTCGGGGCTGGGCTAACACGTATGATAGAGACTACTTCACCCCTGAGCATTAGGCTAACAAAATCAGATGACAAGTTCCTGCTGCTTTCCTCTTCAGCTTCAGAGATCTACTTGTCAACCAAGAGTAACAACCTAGTATTGCAGCAAGCAAGTGCTGCTGGAGTACAGAGCTAGTGCCACTGTCACTGCCACTAAGCATGTCTGATCTGCTTTCTTTCACACAAAACCTCCTTAGTAGCCAGGTTAAGATGACTTCTGCCTGCTCTGACTGATAGAAGCATGAGGTACCTCTACCATCTTTTGAAAAATGCCTGGCTCTACTTGCTAGCTGAACAAACAAGGACCTAACCTGATTTCAGCCTCAATAAAGTAGAGGCATGGGCAGCTTGCTCTATTTTTGGGACAGGATTTGGGGACTCCTGACCTGATATGACCTGCACTTTAATGCTTTTTTATAGCTTTATATGGCAAAACCAGTTGGGACTTAATGAATTGTTTTTACTACCAACAAGGTGTAAAATCTGCATGTGACCTGCCTGCACTGCAGCAGCAGGAATGCTCCTCACTGCTGCAACAGTCAACTCAAGTTAGGTCACAGCAGGTCAGCAAATAATCTCCAAAGCATTGAATTATTTAAAGGGTAATTCAGTGGTCAATGAATGTCAGACCTTTATAATTCCATAAATCATCTCTCCAAATGATCTGTAAATTGCATTAAACAATGAGTTTTACACAGGTTCCCCATTAACTGTCTGTCTGACACAAGGATGGATTTGAGGCAGGTAATTGTACATGCTCTAATTTGATGGTTTGTATGACAAAGGAGCCAAGCTGATATCATCACTTGCATTCAAAACATTGTGTAGGAGTCCCCCACCCAAAAAGAATTCAGTAGGACACCATCTCAAGAGGACAGAGGCTCACAGAGTCTGCTGTGTCCATAGGGCTCCTTGGGAACACTTTGTACTAGATGGGCTTCATTTTTGTGGCTTGATTTGTTTTGACTGTACAATGGGTTCTGTCAACCCCTCATAAGAGTTTTGAGCAGACTCTGAATTTTGAAAGTATTTTCCTCTTAATACATTGGAATCATCTTGATTTCCGAAGATGTTTCCAGTGTTATGTAAAAAGTTTCTAATGACTAGTCTTTTTTATATTGCTTCTTTAATCATGCACTTCTTCTGTGCTTTCTTCTAAGTAAATTAGTCTCCAGTGAGTTACTGTGCAAAGTCAGGGACATTGGGATACAGGCAATGAATGGGCAAGCCCTGAAAAGAGAAACTCAGTGATACCCTTGACACCTTCCACCTCAAGCAGAGTAATGCTGCCAGCCTCAGTGTCTTCTGTGGCCCTAGGCTAAGCACAGCTTATTTCAAACAATCAACAACTTGCTACCCAGTTACACCTGATCAAGCCAGACCTGACATTCCTGCAGTGGACTTCCCTCCCCCAGAAATGCCTCCTGTCTCACTGGGCAACACAGAGTCACTTTAGGGGTGACAGAGATCCTTTTTTTCTGAGGCTCATTAATAGACTTCACAAAGTGCAGCAGCTCTTGGTTCATTTTGGCGGTGCTCATCCTACGTTCCCATCACTACTATAGAACAATGAAATCTAGAGGAAACTAATATATCCATTTATTTAACCTAGAAAACTGATGAGCAGATTACCCAAGGTTACTGTACCTGCTTCAGAGATTAAACATCATTTGGAAGTCAAAGGGCAGCTATTTATCGGCTGCAATGTATTTGATTCAGAGCCTTGAGCAGGATTATATTTCTCATGGGTATTTGTGCTAATTTCAAAGGCTAGACTGACAGACAGTGTCTGAAAACAAAAGTAGAGAGGGATGGATTTAAACAGAATGTTTTTCTTTCCAGAATCCAAAGTGGCCTTATTTTTCAGTTACTGGACTGAAAAATACTTCCACGTCCTTGGAGGATCAAGGGCTATCAAAACAGACAAAAGGAAGATCTGTGGTTTAGTGGCATCACAGTTCACATGGTTTG
The DNA here is from genome assembly GCA_033816785.1 of Picus viridis. Taxonomy (NCBI): domain Eukaryota; kingdom Metazoa; phylum Chordata; class Aves; order Piciformes; family Picidae; genus Picus; species Picus viridis. The sequence goes on along the minus strand of CM066596.1, from coordinate 7,944,831 downwards.
TATTTCTCCTAAGCTCACTGTGCTGTTTCACAGACCATGTGGCTTGGGATTGCTTTCAGACACAAAACTATGCACGGAAGTACAGATTTAGATACAACCTAAGATACATCCACAGATATTTGGTGCTTCTGAACAATCTGCATTGAATCAAACCTGCTTATATTAAAGTATTAAGTACATGTTGTCTTTAGAAATTTTCAAAGGCATCTTTGGGAAGTTGTTATGTGGAAAATTTAAGTAATAGCTTTAGACCAAAAGGACAGCGTGCCATCTGAACAAACAGTCTGCATAGTATCTTGCAGGGTGCAGGACTATTTCACTCACAACCAGCAGCAGCTCTGGATCTTATTATTCCAGGACATACTGTAAACAAAACACGTTTCAGTTCCTTCTTTATTAAAACAACCATTTTTGTCATTCATTCAGAGCTCCTAGAGCAATGCTGAGGAAAAAAACAGTCTGCAAGAAAGGTTCAAGATGACTTTGGGACTAGGAGAAAGTGGAGACTATCTCTTGAATCCTGCGAGAGGGATGCAGTTTTTACCTGACAAATGATGAGGTGAGTTGAAAGTCTCAGCTGCTGTGTCATATAAATGCTGTGGGTTAACCCTGGTAGGCAGCTAAGCCCCACACAGCCACTCACTCACTCCCCCACAGTGGGATGAGGAAGAGAAGAGAATTGGAAGGGTAAAAGTGCAAAAACTCATGGGTTGAGAAAAAGACACTTTAATAGGTAAAGCAAAAGCCACAGCAAAGCAAAACAAGAAATGCATTCACTGCTTCCCATCAGCAGACAGGTGTTCAGCCAGCTCCAGGAAAGCTCCATCATGTGTTCTGGTTCCTGGGAATGACAGACATCATTGTTCTGAACATCCCACACACACACTTCCTTCTCTTTCTCCCAGCTTTCATTGCTGAGCACGATGTCATACTGCGTAGGATACCCCTTGGTCAGTTGGGGTCAGCTGTCCTGGCTGTCACCTCCCAACTCCTTGTGCACCCTCAGCCTGCTCACTGGTGGCTCATTGTAAGAAACAGAGCAGGCCTTGGTGCTGTGCAAGCAGTGCTCAGCAATAACTGAAACAGCAGTCTGTGAGCAAAGCTGTTTTGGTCACAGATCCAAAATACAGCACCACACTTTGCTGTCCAATCATATGCAGTCATAGCAGATGCCAAGAGAAAGTGGGGCTTTCTAGGAGAAAATAGTAAGCAATTTGAAACTCTCTGAGCACCTCCTCCTTGAGAACCTGCAATGAACAAGATCCAGCTCTTAGCCTTGAAATGCATGCATGAGATGTAAGCATTATGAAAGCTTTGACTAAATCTGGGTCATTCTTCTAAGCAATAATAATCATCACTTTGGGCACTGCTTGTAAATTAATGACTAGCTAAAAGAATTAACTTGGGATATGAGTTGTAGCAAGCAATTAACTCTGTAAGTCCCTGAGCCAACATCATGACTGATAGGACTCACTCAGGGCTTCCTTTCTGTTCAAGAGTTAGGCTTGCACAGCTCTATTCTGCAGGGTCACCTGACAGCAAAGGCACAGCTGATGGATGTGTGTGCTACTGACACACAGCCTTTCCAGTTCATTGCTCCAGGTCATTCCAAAAGCTCTTCTGTGCAACCACTGACCTGATCCACTGCCAAAATCCTGGTCAGAGAGAGCCTGTGTCACTCTTCTTTACAGTAATCATTGCCTAGAGAGAAATAAGACTACAGCAGTGGGCCCAGCAAATACATTGCTCCAGCACCTTAATGCTTCTTGTGTCTAGATTGTGAGCTCCTTGGAACCCCCATCCTCAGCAAAAGTTAAGGAGACAGGATTCAGGCATTGGAGTTACCAAAGTCAGCTCTGCATATAGAAAATCTTATTTGCCGCTTTTCAGTCTTTTGCAGATTTCAACATTCCCAAATCTGGATCACAAACAGTTTAAAAAGCAGAGAACTGGGTGTGGAGTCTTTTTGTTCCACACAAGAACTGCTAAAAGCAAGTGATTAGTCAAAGCCAAATTGCAGATCCATGCTAATCTCAGTTCTGGGTGTTGGGGTGGAGTGTTTCTTCTTCCAAACAGCTCTAATCACAGCTGCAGAATTTAAGATGCCTTGCAGGATGTTAGACCACACACTGTTCACATTTGCACTCCACAGGCAGCACCCTAGGTCTGCCCTCTCTGCAGCGGACTTCTAGCTGTCACGAGGGTGTGCCATGCATATCCACACACCTGCAACCTGCACAGCGTAAAGACAAAGGCACAGGGAATGGATATTTTCAGTGCAACAGCACTCTTCAGGAAATGGGCTGCCATAGGGTTTCTTCCCAGTACCTTCAGAGTCCCTGCTCCCTGTTTCCCTGGATGTAGTGTCAGCCACCTCAAGAGAACCCCCTGCAATGCATTCTTACCAGCACTTCTGAAATGATGTGTCTGGAGAACTGCAAACTGGTTCAGATCACTCTAAAGCCCCCTTAGTGGTTAGTGCTGTGGGACATTAGTTCTGGATGACTAATTATTTGGTTTAAAAACAGGTCTTTTGTTTCTTGGGCTATAAAGACAACATGACCACTTTCTGTACTTTTGACCCCAGGGAAAGAAAAGCCACAGATAATAGAATTAAACCCTCATTTCACTTGAGATAATATTTGTGTAAGCTCCCTTAGTAAAATGTCATGTACACTGCCAAGTCTGCAGGTTATCACTTCCACAGTTTGAGTGTTTGGAGACAGGGCTTGGAAGTAGGGGGTATTTGGGGGAAAGCTCTGAGAATTATGAGAGCTGTAACTGTAGAACTTTTTTCCTACTCAGCCCAACATTTCCTTCAAGAGTTGAGCTCAGACAAAATAATGGTTAGGATATTTTTTATTGGCCCAACACAGAAACATTATATAAGGTTTCAAGGCCACACAGACGATTTCCCCCCCTTTTAGTAAGGCTCTCTGCAGACTTCGCAGGGAGAAGAATCAACACATTCAACTGCAACTCCAATTGTGCTCTTCTTTCAAGGGATTATTTTTAAATTCTAAGCACCATGAAGCAAGAGTGCAAGTCCTCCTCATCAGCACTCAGAGCTTTTCCCTTCTAACTCTGAAATCACACCAACAATAATAAAGCTTCTTAGCCAAGTGTTAGTTTGAGAGATGTCATTCCATTCCAAGAAATGAGCTATCCCTCCCTTTTCCTTCTGCAGTCCTGTTGTGTTTGGATGCCCCTATGGTTTCAGGTAACCATGATCAGACTCTGTCATAATTTGGGAGCCAGTCGTTCCAATGCCTTCTCCCTTCCCATTATGTTATCTTTCTTACAGCAGCATTGCTGTGTAAGTTGCAGTGCACATTCTGCTGGGAGAGAGAACTTCAGACTCTCTTTGACATATGTAGCACTCTGAGCAAGTTGGGTGATCTGGTAATACAGACCTTTTTTAGGATGGTTTGACTTCTTCATGAGGAAATGGGAGTTAAGAAACATAGCTTTAAATACTCAGTACATTATCAGTATTTCTTAACTGTGAAACACAGCTCCAGTGTTTCCTGCTTAGGAATCAAAAGTACCAGTTCTCTGTTGTGCCTGTCCTCAGAATCAATCAAATCTGAAGACACATTTTTCAGGTGCCCATGGTCATTCAGTAAACATACCACAGTACAGTGTCTTCCTTAATTCACAACTCCCCACCCTTTCTGCATTTTTTATCTCCATGCAGGAACTGCAGAGACAAACCACTGGACTGCTATGTCTTCACATACAAAGCTGGCTTTTGTGGGTAGGCCAGAGAAGGCTGCTGGAGCCAGCAGAAGAAAACAAGAGACAAAGAAAATATTAGCTCTGCTTTGTGCCATATGCTTTGGTGTCTTGTTACAGAATAGTCAGCCTACAGTGGAACTCAGAGTCCCCATGCCACGCCACAAGAGAGACAGGACACAGTATGCAGGTGGTGTTTAACCAGAGCGTATGCATACATGGCTCCTCTTTCATTTAGCCTTCCCCTCACAGGTCTGTCTCTGTTTTGAGCAGCTCCAGAATATTTGTTTGAAATGCTTATTCAAGAACACTGAGAAAACTGAGCTGTAAATAAGCTCTGGGAACAAAATGGACAAGGGTCTGATGAGGAAAATATGGAGAGAGCAAAATCAATCAACATTGTTATGATTAAGCTGCAGAATTCTGGGAGTGGAACAACATGAAAAATACTGGAAGTGAAAAGACCCTGAAGTAATGCTGCTTAGGTCCTGTTGGAGTTTGTTACACTTTTGGCAATGGCCAGTTCAGAATTACCTGCCAAAAAGCAACACGACCTTGCATACAGGAGAATAACTTTGCTGTTCATGGCCAAATCATTCCAGAAGCGCAACTCAAAAGTGACCAGGAATTTACTTTTATTAATTTCCATGGGAGATGGGCACTTGTCAGTCAAATGAGCAAATCCCCAGCTCTTGGGCAGTGGAACCTGTAGTCTTTGCTTTCCATTGGTCTAGAATGCTTCCAGGTGATCTACGTGGTTTCTAACATCAAGTTGACCATGTACTCCAAAACATTTCTGCACTGACTTGATGCATATATATATATATATATATATATATGAGTGTGTGTGTGTGTATAGGCAGACACACACAAACACACAGAGGTCTGCCTGACATTATCTCAGCTGGAATTATATGCTGTGCATCACTTCAATCATTCCAATTTAAACCTGGCACACAGCCCTCCACAGCACCCCTAAAGTAATCATTAGATAGAAGGGTCTGTAATCTGGAAGAACAGATGTACAGCAGACCATTTTAAGGACATAAGAAGGCCTCCGTGGTTACTTAATGTACACTATGCTATCATAATAAGCAATACTAAAATCTCTTACTAAAAGGAAGAGGACTGAGGATTGTTTGAAGAGAAGTCTTGAAAAAAAAAAAAAAAGCCTATAAAACTTTCCACAGCAGTTTAAACAGATTATTTTTTAAACCATACTGCTAGTAAAGCCTTTAATATTCCATGTAAAGATTATTCAACCAAAATTCCAGAGAGCATTTGTAGATAATTTCCAGTTGTCTTACTGTTCGAGCAGAGTCCTTCCCAAGGTTTTCCACTGCTCAACCTCTGTTTTCACCTCTCCAACAGGGGGGAAAAAAATAAACAATCAATGATGGGTCTTCAGGTTTGTTTTTTCATATTCCTGATACTTAGTATTGAGAAATATGCAGGATCCAGAAAGAAAAAAAGAAAGAAATCTTCCAAGCCCTCTTTTTCAGTCTCAAAAAGGCTACAGAGGATACAAACATTATTTCTTCTCTTTTGCAGGTCACTTGTAATAGACAAGCTGCTTGTGATGCATTCCATGCTGGGACCAGCTATAAGCCATGCATCTGCTGAATTTAGGAATAAAGAGCTAGTCCATAAAATGTGGAATCAGAGGAGTGGCCTCCAGGGCATAATGGTGCATTACTTCTGTAAGATCAGAGTGTTTCACTAAAAGATATATATTGTTACAGGATAAGGGCTCCCATGTTTTTTGATTCTGTCATTATTTATTGTTTGCATTGCTTATTCTGCTATGCTAGATCACACAGCAGAGGTAACCTGAGAGAACACTCTGCATCTTGCTCTGGAGCTCACATTATTTGCCACTGCAAAGGAAACTTCTGCTATTAGAGTAAGTAGTGTGCAAGAACATTTAGGCTGTTGCTCATGTAAGATCCTTGGGCCTCCTAACAAGTATGAAAAACACTCGGTTTAGTAATTACCTTGGTCACAATAATACTTCCTCTGTGTCCCTTTCTCTTTTCCTTCTCACTAGACAGGTATTCATGTAAGCAAGGCTTCTGCAAGTAGCACTGTTGTTAGCTGTCCTAGAAAATCTCTTTTACACAGAAAAGGGCTTCAAACAGTTTTTCCTCACTGCAGCTATAATGGCCACAGTCTGTAATTACTTAGATCATTGCTTTCATAGATGAAAAATTATTTGAAGCAGGGGGTCTACCCAGTGTGAAGTATAAAGACTCAAATGATTCTTCCTTAAGAAAGACATTTCCCACTGAAGATCACTATTTCTCCAGTGCCAGAAGTGACCATAAATATTTGCTGTGCATGGTTAAGATGAACATTAGGACAGGAGATGGCAGCTGCAAGAGACAAAGAAAGATAGGGAATACCTGAAGTACCATCTTAAGTCTCTTACCAATGCTATGTTTAGTTGTAAAACCTTAGGAAAATCCTCTCTGTTGACAAAAGAGCCTGCCCTGTGGGGACTCTGCTGCTTTGGAGCTCCACAGAAGGAGGACCTGCCACTACAGCTGTGCTTCTGAGGGCCTGTCAAGTAAGAGGCAAAATTTCTGGGCAGGTAAGGCACCAAGGGGATTGCACTGGTGTACAAAAGTTCAAGACACACTTCAGAATACTTCCACACCTCAGTGATTTTCTCTATTGCTCTGTCACATTTTGACTCTTTGAAATAAAACACCAGAGTAAGCTATCCAGCCTCAGATGCAGCACCAAGCACAAGGAAAATAAAAATTCCCCTTTCCCACTCCAGATTCCACACTTAGCATCTGCCATGGTGTGCAAACTTATGACATTCTGCTTTCTTGAACAAAATGGCAGATGGTACCAAGCCAGATGATGCACTAGAGTTTGTTCTGCCTGCATTGTTACCCTGCCCACGCAGACCACAGCAGCTGTGCCGCAGTGGCCAAGGCTCCTTCTGTTCTATCACTCCCTGCCCAGCCGTGAGCACCAGCAAAAGCTGGGGTAAAATACACTGACCAGCCTTCCCCAGGCTAAATCCCCACTTCACAACAATCCTCAGTTGTGGATTTCCATGTTTTCTCATAATTTAAAAGAAAATATTTTTTTTAAATCTTAGATACTCAACAAACATTTTTCAGCACCGATAACAACTTTGTCTCTTACCTTATTGACTGAATCTCATATGAGCTGATTCCTGTGGCTGTTGCCAGGCTTATAGAACTGTAAATTACCCAGCTAACCCCACTGATTTATTGCTTTCCATATTAGTATAGAGCTTACCATCATCTACCTCCAGATACTTCCCTTCTGAACCTGCTGTGGCTACTCAATCTGAGCCGGCTGCAGCCTCCTTGCGCTGCTTCCTGATGAGTTCACAGACAGGCATTGCCCCTCACCACCTCTCCATTAACCTGTTTGATGGAGACAGACAGGAAGAAGAGAGAGGAAGGTTGAGGAGGACACTGAGCAACCTGGCCATACAGACAACCCAATTTAACATTAGTGCCAGAAACTATACCAGCTCTCACCCTTTCCAGTATCACCAGAGGGCAAATCTCCATTCCATTCTGCTCAGGGTTTAATTACTACAAGTCCCCACACCCTGGGAGGAACTACTAACCAGCTGTTATCAGCCTTGATATTCACCAGATACACTTGAAAACTGTGCCATTTCTAAAGCAAGGGTCAGTGACCACTCCCCTCTGTGATTAACTTTGGGTAAGTTTCCTAAGCTTGTTCTTCTGTAAGGGTTTCTCCATAATGCTCATAAGCACATCCCTCCTTAGGCATGCTGGATAAAAAAAGCTATGGATTAGAAGCAGCTTGAATTAATTATTAATTAAACCATCTCATGGGATTTGTGTCTAGTAACAGAAATATGTCTCTTTAGAGTCAGGTGTCTGTACACATTCCTGCAGCCTGATTTGCAGCTCACTGCCAAGAGCCACTTGGTCTTTCCCATGCTCTTTGAGTTGGTGGGATACTGCCCTTCCTGAGGCTGGCTCTGAGGGTCGGGCTGGGCAATATGTTTCTGCTTAATAACTTCACACATACAAGCAGCCTTGTCCAAAAAGGCAGAGCAGAACTGAGTGACAAGCAGGGATGGATTCCGCATGTTGGGGTGTGTCACTTTTACTAGGTAAATCAATACCACATTTCCCTTCTTATCTTGAAAGCTATGGGAGGACAAATTACATTAGCATGGATCTCTGCTTTGGCTCCTGCCATGCTCCTGCAGAACAGCAGGCTGCAGTTTTACAAACCTTTGCCCTGCTCTGCTGTCACTCAGCTATTGCAAAGGCTGCAGCAGGCTTGAACATGCTCAGCTAGCATGTGTTTGGGGTATTTTTTGTGGATGAAATACAGAGTCAATGGCTGTAAGCACTCTGAGGAGTCAACTATGGATCTTACTGCTGGTATGTGCTCCCCATTGGTTTCAGCTGGCTGATGGCAGAGAAGACCACACTCGTCTGGAGCTGACATGACCAGAAGCACCATGAACACTAACTCCACTCCACCTCTGCTATTCTTTGGCTCTTCAAAAAGTCCACTCATAGGTCAAGTGGGGATTTCTGAGTATGAATTCATAGTTTATCTCACTGCTCAGAGATGATTCTGGGAGTTATGAACTATGCCAGAAAAAAATTGGCAGAAAATACACAGAATAGGATTACTAGATAACAGCTAAATCTGATACACTGGTTTCTTTTGTCCCTTTTCAGCACTGGATGAATTCTCCCAGTTGAAATGTTTCCCTCAGGACTAACCCTGCTGCTTCTACCCTGTATTTCAAGTTCTTAGAAAACAGAGTTGTTGGAACAGTTTGTTCCCAACTACAGAGATTTGACTGGACTGGGTTGTGTCTCTTAAAGCCTGGCAGAGCTCAGATTGTCATTGTAAAGGAAGGTACTTTACTGAGACAGTGGTGCTGGCAGCACTGGGCTTATGAGACAGCAGTGGAAGCACCACCAGCAGCTATCATCACTACACTCCTGCAGCTGCTGCTCAGCAGGCAAAGCAAGGTGGTGCACACATACCTCCACTAGGTATGTACTGACCACTGCCAGGAAAGCAGCAGGTGGATCTGCAGACTGGGTGGTTCTGTGCTGTGGATCTAGTTTGCAAGGATGATACTTTATATATGGGAGCCTTGTCTCTATCACACAAGGTATCTTTTATTTCTTCTGAGCAGCTTCTTGGCATCTACAAATGGAGCTTCTAGGTAAAATGCCAAAATGAACTTCATCTCTGTAATCCTGGATCAAGTGAGAGCATCCAGAAGATTAACTTAGGAATTTTCTCTACAGGTTTGCTCCTGGAGCGACACAAAACACACCCTGTAACTCTGGATTGCTCTCTTTGCTTAGGTCTCCCATTGTTACTGTGGAGCGGGCTGTGAAGCACCAGAGGGTAACTGACTTAGCACAACAGTACAAATTTAGTCCACTGTGCTGGACTGGCAGTAGTGTCTCTCATGTCAGATGACTTTCTGCTGAGAAGATTGGTTGATCAAGGGCTTGTCAGTGGTGCCAGTTATGAAACCAAGACTGGGCTCATTTGAGTTGGAGTAGCTATGCTAGACAGGAGCATCCATCTCAGGGAACCCACAGGTTCATCGATAAAACACCAGTGACAATGGCTCTGTGGCATCTGGCCACCAGTGTCTGCATTGTTCATCTCACTCTGCAGAACCACCGAACACATGGAAAACACGGTGAGAACGGTTGCAACTGGACTAACTCGAAACCATACCTGGGAATAGACTGGAGAATGCTAGCTGGCCAAGTTAGTACTGGGCCAAGGACCATGCCAGCAGTTCAGTGGCAGGGATGAATGAATTGCAGCGCCCTGAAGTGTTTAAACACCAGCCTAGGTGTAGCCTGTATTGGCTTTTTCCAGCCCCTGTCACTTTTTCCCTCAGGGAAAGGAGGACTCACCAGCATCCTCCCCAGTGGCAGCAGGCACTGCCTCAACATGTGGCACAGCTCACAGCACCAGCACAGCTGGGAGTTGTGTCTAGCAATGTCTTTGATGGGGAATCTTTGTCTTCAGTGAATATAAAAAGGTGAGTATGATTTTTGGAGGCTGTGGGAGTGCCAGAGGACAAACACTTTCAGCCTGAAAATTATTATTGGAGACTGTGCATAGGGTTAGAGGTTAAACATGAATTTGTATTTTATAAAGCAGCTTCTCCTGCACTGACATGTCAAATATTGACCTCAGAGTCCTATATATCCCATATTAGATTGATAATCTCACACATTCTGCTAAAATAAGGTTTTAAAAGCTGGTTTAGGTGCCTGAGATGTCACTAGGAAAAATATGGAAACCCCTAACCCCAAGTTCTAGCTGAAACAGTAAACAGGATATGGTCTTTAAATCTCTCTTTTAAGATGCATTTACCCTACACGCTTGCTGGACAAACCACATCTGAGGTTTCATGCTGCATCAGCATTCTCTGTGTGGTTTTTGGTAAAAACTTGCTCATCATGTTTGACAGTATTAGACCTTTTTTTTTCCCCAAAAAAACCCCAAATATGGATGCCTGGGGATTTCACTGAGGCAATTCATTAATATTCTGAGAAGAAGCCAGTTTAGCTAACACCTTCTTTAATATAAACGCCATACAAGAGGATATAAGACATAAAACCTGCATATATATGTTTGGTATTAAGTTGGACACTCAGCAAACTAGAAAGAAAATGTAACCACAGCAGGGTGAAATGCAGAAAAACGCTCTGTGCAGCCACAGCCTCATCACCCATGGGGACAGATCATATCTGCCAGCCCTAATCCACTCCAAAACTCAGTGCTGAAAAGGCCAAGTCCCTTCTGGGTTTTAAACAAAGACTTTAGATGCAGAAAGAGAACTACATCCATTTTGCCAGGATGAGTACTGGGTCATGGGTCTTTATATTTTTTAGTAAAGAAAACCTTCCTGAGATGGTTATTCTCATGAACAGCCAAAACAGACATCCTTCTGACAATATAATTTGAAACTCCAGAAACATAGTTCAGGATCAGTCCCCTGTTCCCATGCAATCTTTATTTACTTTGGGGGGGGGGGGGTTGGGGGGGTTGGTTTTATTTATTTTTGTGTGTGTGATTTTTTTTTTTTCTTCACTAAGTTTTTTTTCTTACCTTGAATTTTACAGCACTGCAAGAAGGGGGAAAAAAAAAAAACACCCACCCTCAGTATTGATCCTTTAAGGTTAAGAACTTGGTGCACTTAAATTATTCTAACCCAGAGAGTTTGAAATTTATAGTCCCTCTTGAACCTCCCTGCCTCACCAGCTTCCTTGGGAGGACCCTGCTGCAGGCTGCACGCCAACTGCAGTAAAATTTAAAGAGGTGAGAGAGAAACTTCCCAGAAAATATAAACATTTCATGGAAATGAAATAAGTCTTCCCTTATAGGAACTCACCTCAGCAAGCTTTAGATAAATGGAAAGGTATTCAGAATTGTAAGTGGACATAAAGTGTGGTGTTTTAGATACATTTGTTTATGAGCAATGCAGAAATGCATTTTGCCTATGGATGGTAGAGCCCAACAGCACAGGGCTGTCAGTCCCCCTCCCCCTGTCCCGAGGTCACAGGCTGCAGGTCGGCTGGCTCTGCTTTATGCCTCCCTCCAGGACGGATGGCAGCCACACACACCTTCACCCCCCTGAGCAAATCGCACCCTCCCTCCCCCAGCTCACTGCAGCCACAGCGCTTGAACTCGTGACATCAACACACCCTGCGAGGGAGCTGAAATATTCCCTGGGTTCAGAGATGGGAAGCTCACAATAATAGCACTGAGCGAGGCACGGGAGCGAACTCTCCGCCTGCGTCCCAGCTCTCCGGCTGACACAACGCAGAAGGCTCGCAGGGCTGCACAATAACAGCGGCTGTGGAGAGAAATAAAGTGTCAGCATTAGAAGGGCTGTAAATTCCTCAGCCCCACTCGCTGGGCACCGGCTCCCGAGGCTGCTCCTCTTGCAGCTTTCCGTGACCCATGTTTCGTCAGAAATCTCACCACGTCCGCAGAAGGTCTGGGAAGCTGCTAGGGGAATGACATGCTGGAAGCAAGAACAGGGATTTCATAGAAACAGAGATTTCATAGAATCATAGAATCAATAAGGTTGGAAAAGACCTCAGTGATCATCAAGTCCAACCTGTCACTGAAGACCTCATGACTACTAAACCATGGCACCAAGTGCCACGTCCAATCCCCTCTTGAACACCTCCAGGGATGGTGACTCTACCACCTCCCTGGGCAGCACATCCCAATGGCCATTTACTCCCTCTGTGAAGAACTTTCTCCTCACCTCAAGCCTAAACCTCCCCTGGCGCAGCTTGAGACTGTGTCCTCTTGTTCTGCTGCTGATTGCCTGGGAGAAGAGACCAGCCCCCTCCTGGCTGCAACCTCCTTTCAGGTAGTTGTAGACAGCAATAAAGTCTTCCCCGAGCCTCCTCTTCTCCAGGCTAAATAGTCCCATCTCCCTCAGCCTCTCCTTGTAAGGCTTGTGCTTAATTTCAGAAGGGAACCTTTTTGCCTGGGAAGATGACAGAGAGTTCAGGTCCTCAGTGTCCTTCTTGTAATGAGAAACTCAAAACTGAACTCAGTATTTGAGGTGCAGCCTCACTACTGCTGGGTACAGGGGCACAAGCACTTTCCTGGTCCTGCTGAGCAGGATGCTGTTGGCCTTCTCAGCCACCTGCTGGCTCAAAGGTCCAGTGATGGCTCAGAAATGCAAAGATTTTGACATGTGTCCAAGTGCTGCTCTCTTTATCCAAAGGTCTCTGTCATGACCTCAGAGGAAACCTGCCACATGGATCTGCACATTGGGTTACTGGCCACCCTTCTCACATAGCAAATCATTCATTCAACAGCGACTTATGCAAAGATTATGCTAAATATACTCTAGGTGTGTGCAGGGCCAAGCCTCGAAGGCTCATTGCCCAGCAGTAGGATGCCTGCTCTCACCATGTTCTACCCCATCATCACCTTTTCCTTGTACATTCTTAACTGCTCCCCTAAGTGTATCCACAAGAAGCCATATGTTCACTTCTGTACATGCATAGAAATCACAGATAAAATCATGCCCTTATCAGACTTGTTAGGCTTAATAGGAAACAGAGGGGAGGAAAGCTGAATTCTGCTTTTATTATGATTTCTACTTGTGAATTCTGAGAGCTGATTAGGCCACGAATCCCATGTTAACAATGTAAAATAAAAAGAAGCAAAATGTCACAAAGCCTGTTATTTCCAGACCTTGTAACTGACTGCAGTGCTTTCTGTGGTTGGGTTTTCCTTTCCCAGTTGCTTCTGCAGTAATGTAAAAAGCCCAATTCATTTAAAAACTGAAAGCCATTCAATATTTGTGCCTAGGAAATACATTCTGTGAGTATTCAGCTCGGATTCTTTCTAGAGGTTCTTTATTCTTTTCCTTTTTTGCCTGTTTGTTTCTCACATACCAGCCAACCTCAGACAAGTCCTTGCTCAGCCATTGAAAGCTGGCTTCGCATTTACTGACATGACTAAGAGTTTTCAGAAAGTTCTTTTTAAAGGAGTTTTGAGAGACAATAAGCAGAAAGCTTGAAGAAAAAATTGTCAAAGCATACATATGGAAAGGAGACAGTGTCACCACACTCCTTCTGCATGGAAGTTTGGGGAATGACCCTAGGGAGAAGCACTACAGGCCATAAATCTTCATTTTAATCTTTCAGCCAAAAGCCATATCTTTCTAGTCAGCTAATGGCATTTTGACAAGGTGTGCAGCTGAATTTCTGGAAGAGTGAAGTAAGGGATACTGCAGGAAGATTCAGTAGTTCAGAGGCAAAATTCTTCACACCAGAGCCTTTGAAATGGGAGCACTGGTATTGTACATCTGCTCTCTCAGAAAAGCTTTATTGTCCACAGTTTATCTTAGATGCTTTATGAGTCAAGTTACAGATCAAACAAGGATGCCATTTCTTCAGCCAAAAGCAGACAGGACACAGGCAGAGGGTTTGCAATGCCCTCATGCCTTCCCCATCCTTTGTACTTTAAATTTTAAGCCTGCAGCCTCTTTGCTATCACAGCACTGTCCCCAGATCCCTAAGGGCTCCTTCACAGTGCTCCCATCAGTACTCATGTACCATTAGTTTCCAGCCTGGGCCACCTCTGGTTCTCCCATTCCCTGCACTCTGGACCACTGCCTTCGAGTAGAAGCATGCTACTTTCATGGCTTGAATACCTGTGCCTGTGTTGGCAAAACCCAGCCTGAGACCTGTGCAGGATGTCTGACGGACCTTCACCCCAACACTGTGATTCTCCCTGAACAAAGGACTTTTTCACCGCTGGGAGAGACAGAGAAAGGTGAGGACTCAAACGCTGGCAAACACAGGGCCATCAGGGGTCTGTTAAACAGCAGACTCAGTGCCTGGGCTACCCACAGCTTCCTGGCTAGAGCAGAACCTTTCCCCAAAGCCACAGTTCAGTCAAATACATTATTTCGCTTGGTCTCCAGTCTGTGCTCATGCTTGAGTTTGTTCCTTTTCTTCACTTTTCTACTTATGAGATAGAGTAACTGGTTACCTTGTGGGCCTTACTGTGCCCCAGAGGGGTTTCCTGTGAGCAGAGAGGACTAGACATGCATGGCTTCTTGGGAACATGTTTTAGCATTTCAGAGAAGTCATCACTTACAAACTGTACTGTAAAGGCACAAGCACCCCCTGAGTGTGAGCATTGCATGGGAGAGGAAAGAAGCCAGGGCTTGCTGTCACTGTTTAATGTATCTGCACTATCCTGGAGGCGTGCATGGAGGAGGCAGAGGGATAGCAGCAGTGCTGCAGCTTCACTCTTTTGTGACATATTACATCCAGAAGAGAAAGAATTGCCTTGTAGGGAGCATAAATCAGGGCCTGCTTTCAGCTTTTAAAATAAGGTAAAGTTTGTATGAATATAATTATAGCCTCTGATGCAAATAAAACAAGATGTGACAGATACAGAAGGCTGCCACTACTAGGCTAATGCTATAAAACTTCAGTAAGTGACTAGCAGTTGGCAGGAAGTTCAAAGAAGATTTTACGCTCCCTTGACATTGATATTGTGTCTAAGATATCTCTTTTTAAAGCTTTTTGTTGAATTTTACATACTTTTTGAAACAATGATGAGTTAGGATTGCCTCGAGCTGCAGCATTTAAGCCAAATTTATTGATTCCAAAGTAACAAACAACTTCCTTCAGTCCCCAAAAAACAATGGTATGCTCTTTGTGGTATTTGTTTCTTGACAGTGGGTTACATTTTCATATGACAATATTCTGTTTTCCAAATTCAGACTAACTGAGGATATTTTTTAACTTCTCCCTAAAGCCAGTCTCACTGCATCTGTTTCATCTTACATGTCCCACTGCATCTCTCCCAAAGTCTACTTCATCTTACATGTCCCACAGGTAAGTACATGGAATTTTTGTGCATACAGACAAACATGCATGTTCATCCAGCAGCAAAGAAGATTCAGCTCCTTCACACCCTGAACACCTCCCTGTGGCTACAGGGACTCTAAGACAAAAGGAGCTGTTCTGATTCTTCCCAGACTGGGATGTTCCCAGACCACTATCTTTGGAGTCTGAGAAGGCACACCTTGGGAAGAACTGCTGTTTTCGTGTTCTAGTCTCATGGTCTTCCCTCAACAGCCACTGTCAGAAACAGGATGACAGATTTTTGAACCCAGAAGCTGTAAGTGCCTGGCTTTCAGGCACTGTTCTGATATGTAGCATTTACTTCACTTCCATTAGCAAGAAACAGTTTCATATGTCTTCTCATGAAAAAAAAACCAACAACTCATCTACAATGAGGCATTTCAGAAGCTGTAGCTTTACATTCCAAAGTGTCTTCCACTTTGAGGTTGATATTTTTTCTTTTTTAATGGAGTACTGAAACCTGCTCACATTATAGAGAACATTACCCACTTATTTGAACACTGCTCTGCTACACACCTAGACACAGCAACACTATATGACAGGTAAAGCAGTTGGATCAGGTACACAATGTCTAGAGGACTGTCTTGTCAGGAATCTGCAGGATTTAGGGATTCTGCTTCCCTCCCTGCTAGAAGTTGCCCAACTGTTCCCCATTTGACTGCTCAGATACTCACCAAGTAATCAATCACCATGACTCCTCACAAAGATAACGTTCTGAGCAAGAGTAAATTATAATGATGGAGTCTCCAAGGGGTATTTAAGCAAACTATAATTACAAAAGGTTACTATCTATGACACTTTCAACTGTGTATGCCTTATCACCAAGTCTCCTACAATTTGTAACTTTAATTTATAGCCTCCTGGGGTACATTTGTCTTGCAAGTTGCCAAATTTTTCTGATCCAACCCCTAAAATGCTCAGAAATTATGTTGCCTGATACAAATTCTATGTTCTGTAAGGCCAGATGATAATCCCCACTGCCAAAATGGTGGTTTAATAATCAGGGATGCATCACTGCCACAGAGGTGTGCAGCCATGGCTTGCATTGCTGTTCCTTTAGTAAATGTTGATATTGTTGGCACACGCTTTCCCCTTGTAAATAGAGCATGGTGCTGGCTGCACCGTGCACACTGTGACAGCCTTTCTTTTTGTGTGGTAGGTAACCTTTGCATCTCAGGGACGTCACACACAAGTGTGCCATGCCATGTGATGTCATTTTGGAAAGGTTGCTGGAAGCACAGCTATTTCCTGCCCCTAAGTTGGGGAGTTCTTACTCTTCATCCTGGGACAAACCGTTCCATAGTGAGCTAATTCCGAAAAGAAACTTGCCTTTTGTCACCTGGGTGCAGCAATTCCCCATGTCACTAAAGCAGATCTTTCCATACAGCCTTCAGCATCAGTTCTGCTCCAGCAAATTTCTCTGAGCAGTTAGACTGGACCCTCAGAGCTACAACAGCGGGAGGGGCTGCACAAAACTGTTTGGCTAAATCACCTTCAGAGAGGAAGTAGCTAGATGCCACTCAATGCAAATGTCAACTAGGAAAGGGGTGGCTATTAATCTCTGATCAGAGACAACTAGAACCACAAACTGGAAGATCTTGCAGAAACCCATCCAGGCACCCACAGGCTCTGCTCCATTGACTTTTATAGTGCTAACCCTAAAGCCAGTCTCCAGAAGGC
This sequence comes from Picus viridis, assembly GCA_033816785.1. NCBI lineage: Eukaryota > Metazoa > Chordata > Aves > Piciformes > Picidae > Picus > Picus viridis. Next base: position 7,927,972 of record CM066596.1, on the reverse strand, counting down.
AGCTTTCTCACCTCAAGCTGCAGAGCATAATGGATCCAGGGGAGGGCAGGAAAAGTAAGAGCTTGCATAGGCCAACACACTGCTGTAAATCTGAGGTATAGTCGGAACTATGTTGTTGTTATTTGTCTTCCTTAGGTCATTGCAGCAAAACCAAGGGGGACATTGCCATGAGAAAAATGCAGTACACAACATAAGAGACGATCATAGCATCATCCCTGCCATTCTCTTTTGTCTCTCACTATTGCAGGCTACTTAGTCTTCACTTCTGCTGCAATTGTGAGAACCATCTAAATCCCTGCTGTTTTCACTCTGAGCTGTATTGCTTTCATCAAGTCATTTGCTGTTTGAGCATAATAAAGTTTTGCAAAATGCCTTTTTTAATAACCTCACTATCCAGTGAGCCAACATGGTCAGTGCCAAGGTGCAGGCAGCCTTCAACACTGCTTGCTGAAATGTCCCTCCTCACACCCCAGCACCAATTCCAGTCTGACATCTGAAGGAATTAGAGTCAAGGAGTGACAACAGCAGCAGAAAACAGCCTTGGGCAAAGGAAAACAAGATCAAATGCACCTACAGCATGACAGCCAGCAGCAACTTGCCCCATGGATGCTGCCGCAGCAGAAGCTCTGGGCCAGTGCTGGGAAGGCCATGCAGCAGCTGTGGTTCACACTGTTCAGTGAAACAATTAATGCAATCAATTACTTTCCAGGAATGTCTTGTCTAATGAATCACTGGGCTATTAACCTGAACAGTTGTAATGTATATTCCCAAATCAGTGTTGCTTGAATAATCCCCAAGGGAATAATTATAAGAGCATCACATGGAGGAATGTGTAATGCATTACTGGACCCTAATAAATGCGAAGACTCCCTCGGATGCTGTCAGTGATTTAGAAAAGAGTCAGTGGACAGAAGACAGAGGAAGAGAGAGTACAAGATGTATGGGTAGCTGTTGCCTACACCTTGCTATGGATATAGAAAATTCATGTACCTCTTTAATGGCATTAAGACTGAAAATATGAAGCAGAGATGGAAGATACTTAAATTCAACAGTCAGATTGTTTCTAGATAAGGGATTTGGTCCTCACTGTGGCTAGCCTACCAGTCTGATTTGCTCCTTACGTATTGTAGATCCTGCTGGTGTCTACATAATCCATACTTCACATGGGCACTTCAGTCATGATACTTCATATTTAGGTTCCTTTCTATTTAGCTAGGTAATTCCATCCTTGAAGCAATCCAAACACATCTGGCTGGATAATTCATACAAGAGATACTCTGGGCAGCAATTAAGCACTGTACAGTCTGTATCCCTGCACAATAAGAGCTGGTAGGCACACTAAGACAGAGATAGCATAAGAGTAGACATGTTTATTTGAAAGCATATTTGAAAATGGGAAAATTTTCAGTTTTTCAGGCCAGTGATGGCAAAACTGACTGACTGAAGGTAGCTTTCCAGCCCTAAGAGCAAGTGGAATGTGGCAGCAAGATGCTATAAACTGTGATGGACCATGGAGAGAAGTCATGTAGCACACATTTGAGGCAGTGAAGGGAGCCAGTAGAAAGATGAATAGAGAACTCAGGTGAAAATGGTCTTTGCAGTTTGGGCAGGAAGGCAGAGAAAGGAAGTCTAGAAAAGCAGCATGCAGTATCAGAGCATAAAATAGTGAGAGCTTTAGTAAGAGGTTTTAAATGCTAAAGCAAGTTGAAACTAATTGAAACAAGTGAATTGCTGAATCTTCCTACAGTCAGTGTGTTGGGGCATCACCTTATATCTGCTTTTTTACAGTACAAGGTAAATGATTTTCTGTCATCCTGTTTATAGTAATTTTGAGCCAGATGTAAAAAGTGCTGAACCTATGCCTTCAGATTCACCAAGACATTCAGCAAGCTCAGAGCCTGTGTGCATGGAGGAAACAAAGGCAATGTTGGGGAAATGTTCCTGTCTCTCACGTGTTCCATGGACTGTACATATCTGCTGTGTTTTCAAATGTTGATAGAAAAGTTCACTGCTGCTGAACATTGCTACACAGCAAGATAACCAGCAGCCTTGTAAAGGCTGTAAAGCTGCTTCCTTCTCTCTCTTGGCACACACCCCTCCTTCACCCAATATTTATTTCATTTCAGATCAAACAGATCAATATGATGCTTGAGCCAAAGCTTTAGGGCAAGCACCTGACTCTGATCTTCCTGGACCTCTATTACAGGCAGGGTCTGTGCTGGCAGGACCTCAAAAGCTCCAAAGGGAACAAGGTCCCTGCCTAGCCCTGGGTAGGGGGCACACTGGTGCAGCACTACTGTACAGCAATAGGGTGGGGGGAAAAGGGACTGCAGGATCTGCATGTCCATGGCACTAGGAGCCATTCATTGCAAAATTAAGCTAAGCTGGCTCCTCAGAAAATCCCTTTGGTGGAAAAGCTCCCTTTACACAGCTAAGACTGTGAGAAGACATAAATAATTCACTGTCCTGCTGTATCTGTCTTACTGCAGAAAAGATTTCAGGCAGTGCTGACGGTGTAAGAACATAAAAACAGAGATCTACATCCACCATCCACATTTTTTCCTCATAAGGATGAAGAGTACATTAAGTGACCTTCCTTTCCAATAGGATAAGAAATCTAATGCCAGCTTAAGAAACTTAAAAGTTGTTAGCAGTTATATATTACTGGCAACATATTTTACACTAGGCAGCCATGAAAAAAAGAAAGTCATAAAAAATGCAATTAAATGTCTGAACTGTTGCTATTTTGGAAATTAAAACAACACACAGTATCCTTGCTGCAGCTTATATTACTTACTTATGACTTGTGCACAGTTATTTTCACCAGTTTAACCATGCTTCTTTTCCATAAAAGTCTGCTGTTAATAGGCCCTTTGGGGACCCTGAAAATAACAAGATCTGCAATAAAAAAATTAATAACACTGAGAGAAAACTCAAGTTCGAAAGACTTTTTAGAGCACATTAAAGTTTCTATTAAAAAAAAAAAAAAAAAAAAAAAAAGAAAAAGGGGGAAAAAATTTGCTGAGACACCCCTCAGGGCTCTGGAGCAGGTAAATCTGAACTACCATTGCTGAGAAGTACCAGAAAGGAAGCCCAGTCTTCGAGAGAGTGTCATGACTTCACTGTGTGCATGGATGTGTGGTTATTGAGAACGCTACCAGACCCTCTGATGTTGCATTAAAATCATAGAATCATAGAATCAGCCAGGTTGGAAAAGACCTCAGAGGTCATCAAATCCAAGCTATTACCTAATGCCTCCTGTACTGTCCTCCATACACTCTAATAACCTTCTGGATTGCCTCCTCTCTGCTGTGCTAAGTTCCCAGCAGATATCTGGCAGGTTAAAGTCATCCACAAGAACGAGGGCTGGCGATCTTGAGACAACCTCCAGAACCTCTTGTTCTCATGATCAAATCATACAGAACACTATGGGATGTCAGCGAACATCAGTTCAGTGAACATCAGTGAGTCCTCAGGGGCTGCAGCCAGGGGCTGCAAACTGGCCTAACTTGCACAGATAACATGATAAATGGGGAGGCATCAGGATCTGCTTCCTCAGCACTGTCCTGATGCTGAGCTGTGTAGGAGCTCGTGTGGGCCACTGCCACATCAGCAGTTAGATGCAAAAGCCAAGAACTGAGTGGCAGAGAAGCTGCTCTCTACACCTTAGGAAGATACTGATGGTTGCAAGAGATCTCCAGCCATGTTGTTTGCTGTGGTGGATGCTTTGTTTTGCTTGCTTCTTCCAAAGCCCTCAAGTTTTATATAGTGGACAATAAGAAACAGACACTTAGGGATGTTGCTGCTGGGACACTGCCCCTGGAGGTGTTCAAGAGGAGATTGGACATGGCACTTGAAGCCATGGTTTAGTCAGTCAGGAGGTGCTGGCTGACAGGTTGGACTTGATGATCTCTGAGGTCTTTTCCAACCTTACTGATTCTATGATTCTATGACAGTCATGTTTACATTATTTCCATGTACAAATTCTTCCTGTGCATGAAAAATTCTAAAGGGAGCACTGGCCAGTTCACTACACAGAAGGTAGAAATCAAATTCATTTTAAGGTACAAATATTCCAAATGGAGAGGATAAGCTAAGGGAGAGAAGGAAAGAGAATTATATGAACAAAAGAGTTTTGGGCCCTCCAGTTCAACAGGGACAGGGATCAAGTCAAGAGAGTTCAACAGAAGGCTACAAGGATGATTAAGGGACTGGAGCACTGCCTTATGAGGAGAGGCTGAGAAACCTGGGGCTTTTTAGTCTGGAGAAGAGAAGACTGAGAGGGGATTTAATAAATGTTTCTAAACACCTGGGTGTCAAGAGGGAGGAGCCAGGCTCTTCTCTGTTGTACCCTGTGGTACAAGGGGTAATGAATATAAGCTACAGCACAGGAGGTTCCACCTCAACATGAGGAGGAACTTCTTCACTGTGAGGGTCACAGAGCACTGGAACAGAGAGGTTGTAGAGTCTCCTCTGTAGACTTTCAAGACCCATCTGGATGCATTCCTGTGCTAGATTCTATGGTCCAGCTCTGGCAGGGGGTTTGAATGGATGATCTTTGGAGGTTCCTTCCAATCCTTAACATCCTGTGAGGCTGTGATCCTGTGAAAACACGTTACTGAATAGAACCAACTGGTAAAACGCTAAATTCTGAACTTCCATGGTTTCAGAAGATAATGATTTGCCCTTCCCTGTTGCTCAGAATTTGTCACATATTTGTCTAACTGGGACACTCATGGGGGGAGTAAATTGCAAGGCTACAAAGTGTTCTAAAGATTTTACCATTTCCATTGGAAATTGCAAACTATTTGATAAGACAGAAAAGTCAGTGTTTGGTCTCTATTTCTCTCCCAAATGTGTGGAAAAAGTCAGCAAAAATGGTTATAGTGGTGGAAGGTGGTGAAACAAATTTCAGGAGTGTGAGTCTGAAGGTTACTAAAGAGCAATAATTAAAGTCAGATATTTTAAATCAGCAAATCCAAATCATTTGCATCCAAGCAGTCAAGAAGAAATGAGTAAAGATTGACTTGAACTTTCTATGCTAATTCTTTCAAGAGGCCTTTGAACATTTGGCAGTCTGGAAGAAAATTAATTTTTATTTATAAAGGGTATATTAAGTAGTCCAAGGGTTTGTAAGCCAGTAAAACCAGTCTTCAGTTTCACCATTATTTTGACAATGGTTGAAAGGTAGACTTAGAATCAGTGCCAGCAAAGTTAAATTTATGGAGAATAATTCTGAGACCAAATCCATCTTTTTTCCACATGGACTGCTGAGATTGACACAAGTGCTGCTGAAAGAGGCTTTGCCACAATAACTAACTTGTTACAAGACAGAATTTTAATTTAGAAACCAAAAAAGGGCTTGAGACAAAAGAATATACAACATGTAAAGCAGACTGCAAATGGCTAATGGCTAATATCTAATATCAAAGTGTGTTTGTTAACAGGAAACCATTGCTTAGCAGCCATAGCCCTAGAAAGGAGCTGCAATTGTAAATTCAGGCTAAAACCAAGTCAGTGTCAGTTTTCAGATTATTTTTTTCCTTTTACTGTGAGGAAAGCTAAGTAACTTAGTGAGAGCTGTCATGGACCTTCCTCGGCAGCACTTTTTTTTGGTTGAGATTATGTGTCCTTACCAAAATGAACTCTTTGCTTCCATTGTCATGACTTTCAGGAAGTCCCACGTCTTATGTCCTGTGGGAGGTTGGAGCTGTTGATCACCATGGTGTCCTACAATCTTTACAAAGGGGTGACCAAGGCACATGATTCACCTGCCCAGCAGCACAGCTGCTTGTGTTTCCCTTGCTCTGCTGCCTGTTGTCTTAGGCAGACATTTGCTTGTACAGTGGTCCCTCTGCACAGCAGTGGAAACATCGAGGACATTGCTTGCTCTCCAGTTCAAGATAGACAGGTAAACACTGGATAGAGTCCAGCAGAGGCTACAAGGACTGGAGCATCTCTGTGAGGAGAAAAGACTGAGAGACCTGGGGCTGTTTAGCCTGGAGAAAGAGGGGATCATCTCAATGTTGATCAATATCTAAAGGGTGGAAGCTATGGTAGCTCAGGGATATTAACAATGACTTTCCCACAGATCATCAGTGCTTGATTCATCTACCTATTTGCTGTTGATTCTAACCTAGGATTTCTGGATCTTCATGGGGGTGTGGCAGCACTGCTGAATTATTTTGGCTGCTATTAAAAATTCTAACATTTGTGCAACAACTCTGCAGAGATCACAAATCATTATCTGCAGAGTATACACAGAAGGAAATAGAGCAATCCTTGATGGGACTTCCAGTGGTGGACTTCATGGCTATTCCTGATGCAGATACTGTTGCTGCCTCTCTCAGGACAGAAAATGTGAGCAGGATATGAGACAGGAGCAAAGCTGGGAAGGATCAGTCAGTAGGTCTCTTGGTATACCCAGAGGAACCAGGGAGGGAATAAGATGCACTTAGTGAAGTGCTGGAAGCAAAATCCACTTCAGAAATAAATCAGTGGCCATTACAAAATGAGTAATAGTCTAACTACTTTCCCATCTCTCAACTGTTGTGGGAAACATGAGGCAGCTGTGGATGCATTACACATACTTCTTGTGTTTGAAGATTATGAGGATTTGTTACCACATCCTCCACTAGCCACTGAAGCTAACAGCACTGGAAGCGCACAGAGAAACCCATGCTGTGCAGGAGCAGCACTGTAAAAACACTCCAGGCTCACATGAGGGTGTGCAAGCCCTCTCTGTCCAGCTGTCCAAGGAAAGAGTGCCTCAGATCCTTGAAAAACACGAAAAACCCACCAAAGAAAGGATGGTGTAACCTGTTTGGAAACAAGTGAGCTTCAGTGGCTGGGTGGCAAGAGGAGCAACTCGGGGCATGTGTCTCCTCCTCTTCCCCAAGACACCAAGGGTCCATTCTTTCTCATTTTTTTGATGCAAGACGAAAGCTGAGGTAAAATCACATTTATGCTGTATCCTTTGGCTGCAGTCTGTAGTCAGGGTTTTGAAACCTAGACAGAGTCTATGTTTTATCGTTCCTTGGTTAGTCATTGCCTTTGGGTTTTGTTTCTTTTTTTCAGTCCTAGCCCTTCTTTTTAACCCAACATAGCTACCCAAGTGATTACAAATAATTGTGCGAACTGATCACACCCAAAAGAGGTCACCATCAGAAGCCAGGTTTGTTGTTTTCTTGTGTCATCCAGACTCTGTAATGTAAAACAAAACCAAAAGAGCACTTTTGTAAAAGCCCAGGCCAGCTCCTTGATCTAATGGAAACAACTCTGCAGACAAGTTGTAAAAGCCCAGATGTGTGAGAAATCTTATGCTGCAGCTCTTTAAACTGCAGACTTCAGTGTGAGATACATTTTAATAACTAAAACATCCCCTGCAAAACCGAACAAAGACTAGTAGACTATGGCATGCTATATTGCCATTAGAGCTTCTGTTTGTGCATGCATTATTCCAGCACCCAAAATGTGGCAGGCAGCAAACAAATCTGAAAGTATTAATATGTAGCTTACTTGAGGGAGAAAAATCTAAGGACAGCTATCCTAATCCTGTTATGCAAGAAACTTCATATGCTTTGAACTCTAAGACAGTAGGCAATCAGCAGTGCTTGCTAAATACTAACTGCATATGAGGTGATTAAACATCTGGGTTTGTAGTTTTACAGCTGAATATTGCTGGCAATGTTTACACAGTCCAGCAGCAGCAGCATCCAAGACCTAGATCTCTGACAGCTGATGTCAGCTTCTATGGACACAGAGCTGGTACCAACAAAATTAAGAGATTAAATGAACTGAACATTCCTCCTACTTGCTCTCTCCAAAGAACACTTTGTGTAGCTGAGAACTGCCTTGCTAAACAGAGAAGCAAAATGGTTAACTAGCAAACTGACATCTGGTGCTCCGAAAGAGCCAAGAATGTTACTGCAGAGGTCACAAGGTGAGTTGCGTAGTCCCTGAATAAAATGAACCAGGAGATTTCATGTACAGAGTATCACATTTCTGAGCATATTCTTGACATCTTGTCATATACACATCACCACTGTTATAAATGGGTCATAATAGCAGTTCCCTTTGAATGCAGTACTTAAAACACACAGGGTTCTCCCAGCAAATTCCCTGCTTTGGAGGAGATTTGAAAGCCATACATTTTTAAAGCAATGTGCTCAATATGAATGAATAATGAGTCCCTGCAAGGTGTAGATGGTGACTAACCAAGGCAGACAAAGACAATTTCTCTCACCTTTTTATTTAAATCTTCTTTTCATCCACACATCTACCTGGCAAAACTGGTACCAAGAGAGAAGCATCATCTGTGGAAACTATTTTTGAAATGTAAGTAGTTCTTTGAGCTCTTGTGTTTAAACAGGAGGAATAAGCTGCAGAATACTCATGTGCTGCAGAGCAAAACCAGCATGTTGCAGCAAGCCAAGAGGGACCAGACATGGCTTGGTGTGAAGGCCTCAGCTGGCAATGACAGTCACTGCCTGCCACCCCTTCACCTGCCCTGCACCTCCCTGTGCCCCACGGGTGTCCCAGGCTGTCCGACACCAATGGCTGTGCCCCCATTCATACCCCTGGTTCTGAAGTCAAACCAGCAGCAACACCACCAACACAAGGTGAAACACATTCAGCCTTTCTCATGGGGGAAATTTAAAGACATATATTTGGAGTTGGCTCTGAGATGCACTGAGTGCAGAGAGCTAGGTGTGGAGTTTCTGCTGATATACAGTCATTGCCTGAACTGTGATAATGTGGAATCATGTGACTGAGCAGTTTGTCTTATTGAATATGAATATATAGACACCAGGCTGTTCACAACCTAGCTGCTGGAGAGAGCCCTCAAATATCATCTAATTTCACCTCTTCTTTTGTGACTACTTGCTGTGCAGTTACAGATGGCATTCATGCAAGAACACCAAGAGTATAAAATTCCCTTTCCACCCTGCTGATGTGTGATGGTTTTAGATGCCTGAAAAATCTTTCATTGGATGGTGAAGAACAACACTTCTCTAGGCACAATAGTGAAGGCAAAGCCAAGACCTGTGGTAGAAGATTGTATTTTCATTGTGTCACCTCATACAATAAGGTCAGGCAAGCTTCTGGGTACAAAGGCCTTCTTCGTGTCTGAAATAGCAGCACATGAGAAAGCAGAGAAATTCAAATGGGAGAGGAGAGGCAAGGTGAAGCAAAACCTTCTCCTCTGTATGATCCTGGCAGTCACACACTCCACGTGTCTCACCTGACTTTGCAGTGCCATTTTTTTCCTAAGCACACTGCTTACTGCTTTTCCCGTCAGAAGCATCGGTTTTCAATAGCTCTAAAGATGCGAAAGAAACTGTGGATGTAATTTCTTTCACTATTTAAAACCTGCTAAGCACCTGCTCAGCACCCCATGAATTCCAGAGGATGACCACCAAGAAAAGCCTTTCTTGTCCACAGCTGTATTTGTTCTTACACTATGAGAAAGGATAAATGTGAGACTGTGACTTTCTGTGGATTTCTTTTTGACTTCTCATTATTACATTCTCTCTTTTTCATCTCTTCTCTCAACAAAACCAAGTTATTTGCAGTAAAATTGAACCCTTTGGTTTTTTCCTGCCTCTAGACACACTGGTCTATTTATTGTATAATTTTAAGAATGAGAAATGGACAGAGTAGCCCTAGAGCTTGGATGTGGGCAATGCAATTATAGCAGGTTTTAGTTTGTGTGCCTAATTTTTATTTACCACTTTACTTTGACTGAGGATTGCCCTGTCTTTGCAGAATTTGCTCTCCCAAGACATCTGTTCTCCTTCTTGCCAGCATCCAAAATATGTTCCAACTCCTCTGTAAGTCTGAGGGTGCCCAGGCATCCTACAGCTACACTGTCTGCACTTCCAGAGGTTTTACTTTGCACTGACTCTGCAGACTTCCGTGAATGCCACTAGCACCTTCTGAGCATTCCAAGGGTGCGGTCCTGGTCTACATAACAACATGTCCCTGTCGTGCTTTTGCATCTGTTATTTCCTTCACTGTCACCAGCAGCACCTTATCACCAAAAGAAAGCTATATTTTCTCCAAAAGTATGGCAGTAGAATACACCAAAGCCATATTTATTATAAAATTCATACTTGATCCCAGATAGTGTCCCTTAGGAAGTTCATCTGCATTTGTTCCAAATTGTCCTTTGAGTCCAGTTGCTCTGTAGCATTTTCTCTGGCGATCTGACAACACCTACTGACCAGCAGTGACACTACAAATCCAACAAGTTATTGATGTTTTTATGAGCTGTAGCTAAGAGACATCAATTCAGCTAAGGTGTAAATAGCCTTCATGGGCCTCATAAAGTCACCTCTAGCACCTGCTCTACTTAATGCAAACGGCTAAGGGGAAGCATCGCAGTCCCAAGCCTCTGTCACAGAAACAGGACAGGGCTACCAGCAGGCAATGACTGCAATAGGATACTGCAATAGGATGGATACTCATTTGCATATGCCAACAGCTACCCTGAGTAATGAATAAATGCTGGAAGACATGACAGGGTTGTTTCAGTAGAATCTCAGGGATCAGTTATAAATGGTAACATGACTACTTTTCAGGCTTATCATCATAGAATCATAGAATGCATTGGGTTGGAAGGGACCTTCGAAGGTCATTTTGTCCAGCCCCTCTGCAGTGAGCAGGGACATCTTTCATTTCCTCTTTCATTTCGTCTTTAACAAGATGATAAGGGAAACTAGCTAGAATTTTCCTCTGCTAAACATGCCTTTCTTCCCTGTGATACCAACAACGAACCACCAAAGTCAAACTACACAGGGCAGTCTCCTTATAACAGGTTTAAGGCAAAAGTCACCAGGACTCTGTAGTTTGTGAGAAAGCAATAAGGGCTACAGCTTGGGCGCTTGCACAGTGCATCCATCCACCATCTGTAACCAACCTTTAGCAAAGCCACTTCCCTTCAAGCTTACTAGCAGCTGTTTCATGCTTGCAAAGACATCTCCAATTCAGTAACAGTCTATACAGAAAAAAAAAATCTGCTCTGTGATAAAAACAAGAGCCATGCAGGAAAAGCTATTTTTCTAGCTGCAGTGTGGCAGAAGTCCCGTTGGACATACCTGCAGCTTTACTCAAGGTGAAATGAGTGGCTAAGGAGGCTGTGTGCCTATCTTTTCCACCCCAGGACAGTCCACTTTCCATCCACTCTGTGCTAAGATTTGAGGGTGCAGATGCCTCCCAGTGTTTTGGGTTTGCACTGGGAGCTGGCTCTTCATCACCACTGATTTTTGAGTCTCTATTGTCAACGCTGACAAATGTGTAAGTCTGCCTTCAAATAAGAACTGGAAATATTACTGGGATTACCTTCCATGTCAATGTCACTATCCAGTCACTTAACAATCACTCAAAGAAATGATATAAAATATCACTTTTTTACATAGATGAATAATAGAGTGTTTGTCAGTCACTTCTAGGCTGACTGAGCCCCTTTAACTCCCTGAAACTAGAGTCCTTTTTTTTCTAAACCTCCCGAGAAAATGTTGACAAAACAGGCAATTTTCTGTAATTTCTCTGCGAGCTTCTGTCAGCAGGAGAGGCAGTCAGAGCCCACTCATTTCAGATAACACCACAGGGTAACCTTTGACATCCACCCCCTCGCTGCCTTCGGAGGCTCCTCTAAGTGCAACAGTTGTGTCTTTCAGGTTGCAGGATGCAGCCCCACAATTTGGGCTCTTGTTCGCTGAAGGCAGCCTTTGTTTCCCAGCTGACTAAGAAGCTCTTATAAAAGGGATAAGAAATGTAGTTAATAGCTTGAGAGTGGCCTAATCATCGGCTGCTATTACCCCTCCAATATTAGGGAGGATGACAGACCTATCAATAACAGAGCCCCAGGTGAGGTACGAGAGCTGATAATGTGAACTTTGGCTTGATCTTTGCTCTGCAGAGCACAGCACTTATTTGAAAGAGAAGCCAGCATCTATTTTTTTCTTCATATTGTGCCAAAAATCATTCAGCTGAGCAGGTTTTGTTGTGTTTTTCTATCTTAAACCACAGTGATTTGACCAATTTCATTTATAAGCAGAGATGAAAACTTAAGAACGCTGCTATCAGACCATGGAAGCTGGAAATGTGCACCTGTGTGTTTGTGTCCACTCCCCTGACAGCAAAATGAGGTGAAATGAGAAAGCAGGTCTCCATGTGCTACTCATGTTTATACACATGTGAGAGCAGCCATGGTCAGCCACAGATTTGCACACACATGGATCACACACACACTGCTTTCCAGGCAGTTATTGTGTTTCCTTGGGTGAACAATGTGGAAAAAGCAGGCACAGAGCAAACACATCATAACACCATCTTATAATCAGTGCAAACTGAAACACCAGCAGAAGTGACAGACTAGTGCAACTGCATAAATTCTTGCTTAACAGCAAGACTTGGGCATACTGCACAGGAGTCTCTTTTAGTACCACACAATCTCAGAACTTATTAGCCCAAACCTGGGTTCCACACGTCCCAGTGTCCAGCACCACCTGTTTTGGAGGAAGGGCAAGAGCTTTGCACTAAGAAACAGGAGAGACATCATAGGTTTCTAGATCCATATTAAATCACGTTATTCACTATTTAAAGGTCTTCCACAAGAATCTTTACCAGCAGTTTACAGCTCTTGTTCAAATCTGGATATGAAGAGCTTCCTGAGTGGCTGAGATCCATACCCCTGTGTCACTGAGATCCATACCCCTGTGTGTGTTCAGTCATGAAGTCTTCCTGTTCTGGTGATACAAGGCAAGAAAGCCATGTCCCCATGCAGGTTTTTGACTCATCTCCATGTTCTCAACTCATGTTTGGAAAACACCGATGGCAGTGCTGGGCTATCAGTAAGCAGCACTTAAAAGTAGCTCGAACTACTGCTCAGGGTACATTGCACCAAGGCTGGAAATGGGACCTCTACCCTAGTGTCAGAGTGGGAAGGTACATTTCAGAGCACATTTTTAGTGCTATCTGGAGAAAACACCTTTATTATGCTGATCTTCCACTAACTGCTTTTCTCTTGAAGCTGACAGTCAAGGACTCGCCCTCAATTCTACCCAGACATAGAGGAGATGAAGGGCTACCACCTCCAGGAGCTCCACTTCCTTGGTGGGGGAAAAAGGAAGAACATCTTTTCTTCTTCCACCTCAGGCTAGGAAAAGAGGGAGGGAATCTGATTTTAGCCCTGGCAGGGGCACCTCCCTGCAAGGAGCAGATGGTCCAGGGCTGATGAGATGACAAGAGAGCCAGGGCAGAGTGGTGAACAGATTGATTCACTGACTGCTCTCCTGGATGCATTCTCTGCCCCTGGTCTAGAAAGGAAATCAGGATAGGCCTTTGTCACCATAGGTTAGTTCCAGCCCTGAGAAGCTGGTAGGAGTCCTCCCACTGGTTGCAATGTGCCTGGAGTTTGGAGCTGAAGGCAACTATTGCTCAAGTAGCTGGTACTGGAACTCATTTACCTTTCTTCATGACGCTGAGAAACCCAGGATGCAAACCACAGAGTCCTTAGCCAGGAAGCTGCCTGTTCCCATGATGTTGCACTGAATGAAGTTTAGAATTTAGAGAGGAACACAGCCCAACAGGTTTTCTTCATGGTCAAACTATGTTTGGCTTGGTTAAAAAAAAAAAAAAAAATAAAAATCTATTTAATCCTTTTCTTTTGAAATAAGGGAATCTTTAATATAGCCAAAGTGGATGCTGTTTTTAAACAGATCCAGTCTTTTGAGCATGGCTTTGTTTCCTTCAGGTATTTAACTGGAGTTTTGTTACTAATGCTGGACTTAGAGTAGCTAAAGCCAATATAATACTTTCCCGAAATATTACTCAGAACTGCTTAGGCTAATGTTTCCAAAGCCAGAATTCTTTAAAAAGCTAAGGGCACAATCTCAAATGGCTCAGAGCCACATACCACAAAGTCTGACACTACAGCTTTTTTCACTCTAGGCAAGTTCTGTGTTCTTAAACTATTGTGGCAATTCTTGCATCAACTTCTGCAACTGCAGCCTTTTCCTAAGCATCAGTCATGGCAGTCTGAAAAGCGTGGGCATTTATAATCCTCACACTCATGAGAGGATGCAGTGAACAGATTGGGATCTAAACCCAAGGAAATGTGAGCCCAGGAAGAAATAATCCCTTTGAATGCCAGCAGCATGCAAAGGTAAAGGAACCACCCCAGTTGCACTCTGGGGCCCTCTGCGATTTCCTGGCTCAGAGGATTAAGCAGTTCTCTGCAGAGACACTGCTTCACCCAGCTACTGCTGCCTTGGTTCAGGATCACAGAGAAGGGCAGTTTTGACATGAGAGATGCAGTGATTCTAGACACTAAGGCTCACTAGCAGCTGGCCCTGCACCCCAACAGTTACTGTGTTTGCTGGACACAGGAGTCCTACGTCGGCAGAGCCGGACCTGCCTCAGCCCCCTGCACCAGTGCTTCAGCAGAGTGTCAGGTACCAGCCACCTTGCAGCCCTAAACCAGACCAAAACCCTGACACATGCCTGCAGCAATGTCCACCACAGCACAGCAGCCTGAATCTCCCAATCCCTTGACTTTGTACTTAAGAATGAGAGCAGGTCTGCAGTCTTGCCAGGGACACAGCATGGCCATATGCAAACAAGGTCTGGAGCAAGGCACTGGTCTAGAAGCAAGGATCAAGAGCAAGATGCTGACTGATCTGCTGATGCTTTTCATGCCTAGTTCAATCAATGTGCATCTTGGCAGCTGCCACATCTTGCCCAGCCTAGGATGTGCATCTGGAACATCCTCCTTTGTCTGCTAAACTCTGCCTGTTTTCTGTGAGGCAGGTTTGATGTTCCCATTGTGCTACAGCAATGCCATTAGTTATATTAACTACCCTCCACCCAGAAATGACAAACCAGCATATCTCCAAATTAGCCTTTTTATTGAAATCAATAAAGGAGAAAACACATGACACTAAACTATTTGGTGGCAGCTTTGTTATAAACTCATTACTGGAAAACCAGCAATTGGACAGACCTTTAACCACTGTCATTGATTCCAGCACAGCAAGAGTGATCTATTGAGTTAATCAGTGAAGTGACTGCGGTTAGCAGTGGCTGGATGCTGCCCTGTTTAGGACTCAGCCAGATGTCTGGAACAGCTCCTCATGTGCAGGACAGTTGTAGGCCAGGTATAAGTCTCACAAAGCACAAATAACACCACCACCACTCCCCAGATGGGCTGGGTTTAAAGGCAGCATTTAATATTCTAGAAAAACTAAAGGAAAAGTCAAATGGCAGTTGCAGTGCCTGAGTGACAACACTCACTTTGGCTTCTCTAGCTGTTTAGCTTTGTGGGTGACCTGCTTGTGTGGTTCCCCCACACCACACCTGGCAATGCTGCAGGAATCAGACCCACTCACCCCTACACATGGGCATTCAGCTGATGCCTCTCTACAGCCCATAATGCCCAAGAACACAGCACATTGACACAGACAACAGGTCCTGCATGAGCAGCTCCCAGCACTGGCTGCAGTTCATGCAGTTCAGCAGAGATGTGCTTTTCATACTCAAGCAAAAGTCTCTTTCATATAGGCGATTTTGTGACTGCCACTGCCTCACTGCCAGTGCCATGCTAAAGTTTCAGCACCTTGAACATTGGTGGTTCTCAGGACTATGTACCTAAGGAAAAAACTTTGGTGTTTTTTCCCTCCAATTACCAGACTTTTAAGTTTCATTTGTGCTCCTTAGAATTCCTTTTTCCATCAAGAATGCTGAAAGAAAAGAGACAGCACCAGTATAAATACAATTCTCTGTCTCATTCCTGGCCTCATGACAGAATTTAGACAGTAAAACACTTAAAACAAGATTTGTTTCACAAGAAAGAATTTTTGCAGGTATTCAGTATCTAAGAGGTTTAAGGAGCCAGCATCTGATAACAAATGATTCTTGCAGGAGCCTGGTATCAGTTTATTCCTAAATACATACTTGCAGGCATTTGCCATCAAGATGCTCCTTGAAAACATCAGGATACAGCATGCAATGTCAAATAATTTTTTAACATTCTTATTTTTGTCCAAGGTGCCCCAGGTAAGCACCTTCTCATAAGTGCAGCTGTGAATAAAAACAACAAAACAAATTCAGACAGAAAGTGACCTGTTGTGTAAAGAAATCCCTCAGAATAAGGCACATTTCTTGAGGCATGTCAGACAGGACTTTCTCTTTCTTTTTTTTTTTTTTTTACCCTCTCAGAAAATCTCTATAATGACAACAATTCAGAAGTGAATTTCAAAGTGTTTCCTGCCACATTTAGAGTTTCCAGGCAGCTCCTTACTGCTGGAGCAGGGTGGGACAGCAGAACCTATCCCCCCTCAGCTTCTCAACATGCTTTTTTGGTTGGCATGGCACTGGGGCTGCTGCTCCCTGAGATGGGAGTTCTGTTCATCACCAGTAACAGGCAGGGCCATGATATATAGTCAAAGACACCATCCTGACAGCAAAGCCACATGCTCCCCCCAACTGCTGTAGTAAAGCTGAGCTAAAATATTTTTCTGCTTTATAGATTATTTTTTAAATGGATTTTCCCATCCAGACATCAACTTTAGAATTTTGTGACAATACTCAAATTCACCCTAGGGAGAATTAATTCTATGTACTCAAATGAAAACCACCTATTTCCCTTGGGAACTTTCTGCAGGTCCCTCCCTAGGATGAAATTCACTATTTTTACATCAAAAAATAGTTAACTGTTACCAAAGCTGTTAGGTTTGTGTTTCACACGACAACTATTTTACATGACAGCAATCAAAAGCTGTTTGTTGGGGTTTTTTCCCCCAAGGAAATTGAAGCAGATGTGAAAACATACAAAATTTTCTAGAGACAAAAAGCACTTCAAGCTTCTGAAGCAGGAATCAATGCATACAACCTCCAAATGCTCCTGAGAATGCAGAGATGAAGAAACAAGAGCAAGAGGATCAGCTACACCTAAATTTTCCAGGAAGATTTCATCTTCTTCTTTCATCATGAGCTAAGAAGACACAACACAGCAGCATAACAATACCTTTTCTTTTTTAATTCCCTTAAACAAAACAGAAAAGTGTCTTCTCTTTTCCAGAAGTTGCCATTTCTTACCCATTTGAAAATACTCATAAACTACAGCAGTTGCTTTTGGCAAGCCAACACACTTCTGGGTGGCTGCATCAATACCTGATACCAAAAAGATACTAAAGTTGATATAGGTAGGATATGGAAACTTGCAAATCTAGAAGCAACAGGGTAGTGATTTTCAGCTTCAGTTACTTGAGCTGCAGCAGTGCATGTGCAGGAGCTGGCTGTTAACATCCGGAGCATGCTCAGCCCATCAAGCTGCACTGCCACACTCAGGGAAAGTTGCTCAGCACAGCAGGGCCACACACAGCCAGCAACACCCTGGTGGAAGGTTGGCAGGAATATCATTGTCACAAAGACAGCACTCACCAGGCTGGCAAGCTGCTCTAGGACTTGTCTCTGGATATGTTTCAAAGTAGTTTGTTCAGAACAGCTACTGTCCATGAGGGGGCTTTTTAGATTCATTCTGTGTGAGCATCCACGTTGCCTCAGTTTCCCTGTGGTAGAACTCTGTGGCAGCAGGAGTCCATCACATAAACTGAAAGGATTTTCAGTACTGCTCCTTCAGCCAAAAGATCAGCATTCATTTCAAGAATTCAGCCCAAGGAAAGGAGTGCCAGACTTTAAGTGTTCCACTTCAAACTGTTCACGTTTCTTTTTTTCACGTAACTTTTTAATGTGAAACCTACACAGGGACCACAGCAGCTCCGCCACGAAGGGTTAGAGTTAGGGTTTAAGGCTAGTGTTAGGGTTTACTGTTAGGGTTAGAGTTAAGATTAGGAGTTAGGGTTAGGATCAGGGTTAGGATTAGGGTTAGGATTTGAATTAGAGTTAGGATTAGAAATTAGGATTTAGGTTAGAGTTAGGGTGAATGGCTAGGGTCAGGGTTAGGATTAGTATGAGTAGTAGAGTTAGGGTTAGGGTTAATATTTGGCAGATAGGAGGGCAAATATTTTTTTCAGAGTTTTATTTTACTCCTGAAAGGATGTCACAAGCAACTAGTCACATATTGGTCCAAAGTTCTCTTGGATATTTGGCAAGTTTGGGAAGGACGCAGAGGGTTCCCAAGGTTAGAAAGACAGCCAACAGTTGCCTGCTGTACATCTTGCTGAAAAAGGTCCTAAGCTGCATATTTTACTTTAAAATGATATCCTAGTTTTCAAGTTCCAGCAAAATGGCTTCTCTGGAGAGAGTTTAGAGAGGTGGTGTTTTGATCACTCATTCATTTCAGGGGAAGGGAAACAAAAGGCAAGGAACGGACTTTCTTAAATGGTCGAAACAAAAGGCAAGGAAAGGACTTTCTTAAATGGTCGAAACAAAAGGCAAGGAAAGGACTTTCTTAAATGGTCAAGTCTCCCTTCTTCCCCTAACACTGCAGAGTCAACTACATCCCATTTCAAAGTGAAAGGAAGGACACACTGCTGTGAACTGCAGAGAGTCAAAGCCTGATTTAATACTCCAACCGGATAATGTACTTATCATGGGGAAACATACAAATACAAAGCTCAAAATAGCTCATGCAATGCACTAGAATGTGAACGGCATTCGGATATAAACATTTATTTTTTGGTAATGTTTTGAAGACACAAACGAGTTGAAACACACAGATACTGTGCATTCCAAAACTTCCAAATTTTGGTCATTGCATGATTTTTTATCATCGATCCCATATCCAGCAAAATTAGATTTACTGTCCTTGCTTCTTATGAAATTACACAGAGGCTGCTGCTTTATTCCTCTCCAGGACAGTAAAAAGCAATAAAATTCTTGCAGATTTCGACAGCAGGCAATTCAATAAAAGGCTATGTATATTTTATAAGTACAATAAAGACAAGTCTATAGCTGAATCATAAATGGGGTTTTGTTTGGTTGGTTTGTTTTCTGTAAGCATCCTTGTTGGAGTCTGTTTTCAACACAGGTTGGTCTTCTTAACCCACAGTCTTCCTTTCTGGGGGGAGAAGCAGAATGGAATTTGTATCTTTATGATGTATTATTAAGGTTTTGCTCGAGGGATTTTGCAATGTGTGTCTGTCTAAAATTTGGAGGTGTTGTGGAACTCAATCCTTTCCTCTCCTTGATTAGTGCTATAAAATTTTACATATCATTTTTGTTACATTGTAAAGTAGATCTATCTTATCGTGGTGGCATTGCCTTTTTCTTTGCTTTTGTTTTTAATGAGCAAACACTAAATATTTGAAACAAACACAATTATTTCTCAGACTTGCATCAATGCTCAGATTTTGGTTCTAATTCTGAAAGAATACAAGATAACAGTAGTGCTACAAAGGATTTAGTAACAGTGCCT
Source organism: Picus viridis (assembly GCA_033816785.1). Taxonomy (NCBI): domain Eukaryota; kingdom Metazoa; phylum Chordata; class Aves; order Piciformes; family Picidae; genus Picus; species Picus viridis. Next base: position 7,908,591 of record CM066596.1, on the reverse strand, counting down.
GAGTGCTGAAATATCAAGCTTTATACAAACATAAACCACAAACAACATGCAAAGAAATTGCCCTGCATAACTATACTTGTGTACATTTTTTCTTCTCACTTGAAAAGAAAACAACAAACTCTGAAGAAGCTGGACTCAGACTGAATTAAAAATAAGCTCCCTGTTCCCAGTCTGTAGGACAAATTCTACAGCAAAAAAAAAAAAATCAGTGGAGGTTTATGTGAGCAGGGAGTGTGGAATCAAACTCAAGTTTCCTGGAGAAGGAAACTTTTCACCTGTGTTTGCCCTTCTGAGTAGTTTGCTAGTTAAAGTCTGGCCATACATCACTGTACTAACTATTGTCATCTTATTAATCACTATACAATAACTTATTGTCATAGAATGATAGAATGGCTTAGGTTCGACTCCAACCTCCCAGCCACGGGCAGGGACACCTCTCAACTAAACGTGGCTGCTCAAAGCCTCACCAAACCTGGCTTTGTGGATGCCTCAGGGAAGAGGCATCCACAATTTCCTTGGGCAGCCTATTCCAGGGAGCCTTATCACAGAACTTCCTAAGATCCAGTCTAAATCTACTCTCCCTCAGCTTAAAACTGTTCCCTCTTGCCCTATTGCTAAACATGCTCATGAAAAGTCCCTCTCTAACTCTCCTGTAGGATCCCTTCAGGTATTGGAAGGCAGCTCTAGAGTCCCCTCAGAGTCTTCTCTTCTCTAGGCTGAACAACCTCAGCTCTCTCAGCTATGCTCATAGCAGAGGTGTTCCAGCTATTACCTAAAACGGCTAGACCAGATGATCCTTGGGGTCCCTTCCCACCTGGCATGCTGTGATCATTTCATTAAATGAGGATACAAACCTTTCAAGCATCTGAACACTATGGGACAGACCTAAATACATTTTTTTTACCATAACTGTGCAGGAAAAGCTGTTGTTGTGCTTACTGTAAGAATTACAACTGCCATAAACTTTGCCCAGCCTGCTCGTGAGCACCTAGGAGAGGCATCATCTGAGATGGGGAGGGCTGTGTGGATTAGCAGCAGTTCTGAAGTTGCTCATTTTCACTGGACCAGATCTTACAAATATTGGTTCAGATTCATTCAGGGTTTTTGTAACCCCTTATACATGCACATTTCCAATACTCAAATATGGATATGGAAGTAAGTTGAGGCTGGCAGTGTTACACTGAATTTCTCATCACCATCAGATTTATCCTGGTTGCCTGTAGCACACTCCACAGCATTAAACAAATTGTATTCAGTGTATCTGAAACAGCACAAAAGGAGCAGTTTCAAATAGGAAGAACCAATAAAGCCATGTCCCAGGAAGAAAAGGAGGGGGAAATGGGGAAAAATAGCAACTAAAAATTCCTCTTCTATTAGCAATGACCAGACCATCAGGAAGTACTGTATATAACCATGACATTATTTTTTTAAAGGCACTGATGACAATGTGGCAACACAGATCCAGTCTGCCAGCTCAATACACCTGTCCTGTTACAAACAAAACCTTTGGTGCTTCTAATGAAGTGCAATTGCACATGTCCTTCATCTTTTCATTTGGTAATTGCATGTGAATTGCCCGCCTCAGCTTGCAAATAAATGGATCCTACGGGATGAAGAACTGTCTGTAATGACTGACACCTCGCGCCAAAGAACACAGCTTCACAGAGGCACATGATTTTTCCCTACCTGGAGTTCAGCCACAGGTCTAAATTCCATTAGCAAAAGATGGAGGCAACAGTGATTTTTAGCACCAATATTCTCTCAACAGTGTAAAATAACATCAGTGCAACTGTGTGCCAGGACACGAAGCCCTAACTCATAACTCTCTAAGAGTCCAACTTGGTCCAGCAATCTATGCCAAACAACTAGGAGTTTTAAATCAGGCTTTCCTTCTGGGGAAATTAATTGGAGGTGTCTTATTTTTTTATTAGTTTTAAGAAGCACTTATAAAGGATTTGATTCTGCAATGAGAGAACTTAATGAGTATTTCCTTTAAAGAGCCTCAGCAGTTGGCAGTGTTACTCCACAAAAGGAGTATTTCAAGTATTTGGCTTTGGAGATCACAAGCATCACACTTGAAAATAATTTATTTTGTACAGATATGGTGGTTCTACTTTCCAGTAGTAAAAGGAAGTGCTTTCTATTATTTTTGGATGTTTTAAAAGTAGGCAAAAGCAAACATTTTCTACTGTTCAGTTCAATGTCAAGAGTGGCCAGATGGTGCCGCACAGGAATAAAATAAGGGTCCCTTCAGAAGCACAAGCTTCTGGGATGGTGCAGCTAAAGCTCTGGGAATGACACCATCTGCGATTTCCTGCTAAGCTCAGTGGGCCCTAGAGACATTTGTGACCATCAGGACTCAGCACATGAGCAGCAACCAGGCAGCATCCCCAAAGGCTGCTGACAGCAGGAGCAAGCCAACAGGCAAACATTCTTTTAAATTAAGTTCATTCTTCTTAAAAACACATGAAGAGAGATAAGCTTATGAACCACCTGCAGCCTCCATGCAATTGGTATCCAAGGAATAATCAGTCTGTAACTTGGGCCAGTTATTTTATCTCTGCAGAAGATCCTTGGTTAGAGAAAGAGGCCAGCTGAGCTGCCAACCAGCTTTCAGTCATTGTTCTGCTTCTCGCCTTCTCTGTGCATTCATTTTCTGAGCACTACAGAAAACAAAAGCAGATACCAAAACCAACCAAAACAGTACCAGCCTGTATGAGAATCTGACATATTTATCTAATACCCATCTTCTGAACCACATTCACCAAAATCAGGAGAAAGGAGAGAGACCAAACACTTTTTGTCAAACATGCAAGCTCCAGTGCCCCCAGATATAAGCAAACCTCTTCAGCTGGACCTCTTAACACAAACATCTCACTAATTGAAACTGCATTTTTGTGTAATACTTTACAATTCTATTATTCCCATTTTAATACTGGTTATAGCAACCACTGGTTATAAGAACCATTTGCCTTAGGGCCCTTGTTTGCACTGCAATTAAAATGCAAAGTAAACTTGGACATGCTAGTAATAGACAATAAAATTCTAGCATTTGGTTTGGTATCCATGAGGCTTTTATACTTTTTGTTACGGCTGTGAATCCCAAACTGCAGCTTCACTATTTACTGGTGTCTGGAAACACAAGAAAATGCCCAAAATGGTAATAAATTGCTCGTATTCATGACTTTGATCCAAATATTTATCACCTCAGGAAAAAGTAAAACATACCCAAAAAATAGTCAATGCTGTTTTCACTTGCTTCCTTTGTGAAACAAAAACTCAGCTCAACAGTTTCCAAAAAGCCTGTGCAGAGGTACTGTACAATCTTCCTCTGATAATCCTTTTTTCAGCAAAGTTTCTAACAAATGCTTCAAAGTCTCTCCTATGCCTTATTTCATTTGTCCCTGGTTTATTCTGATCATCTTTAGTAGAGGGCTTCGCCTTCCCCCACCCTGCCATTGCAAGAGTTAGAGGTTCTTCTGTAGCAGATGCAATATTATGTAATTGTTAGAGGTTCTTCTTCTGTAGCAGATGCAATATTATATAATGGTTTCCTTTTCAGATTTCATCTCAAAATAGGTGCTTCCTCATCCAAAACTTCCTTGCCCTAGTGCTTATCTTTCTCATACATTGCTTAATTTGCTAACATAGTCTGATAACAACTGCAAAAGACAGCCAGATATTTGTGTTGTGTGAAATAACAGCATTCCCCTTTCTCATGTTTGTATTAAGGTTCTTACTAGGGTTTCTGCCAATGTAGGTTCTGGACTTAAAATCTGTGAATGTGCACTATTAGACTTGAAAACACATGCACAGACCAATTTTTTTTGTTCAGAGGCAAAACTTGATAAAATTAGTATGGTTTCCATCTCAAAGAACTCATTTAGCCCCTCTCTTCCCTTCTGTGATTTTACGTGTTCTTTTGCTAACTCTAAGGCAAGGAAAATCTCTGTTGCTTTAGCTTGGGTGAAATTTTAAGGAGACTTTCCCAGCCTGCGTGACCCAAATCCATGTGATGCTACTGAGCACAAGAGCTTGGCCATGTTCTGATGGGGCCTATTTGCCTTAAGAGTACAGCAAAGTTCTGATTTAGAGCTTTTACAGTGAAAAGGGGAGGAAAATGCCAGGTTCCTTATGGTGTGAGGGCAGGCGCCATTACAGACACCTAGCACCTCTCTTGTCCATATGCAATATTCATTATTGCATTTCACTGAGGAGCCGAATCTAGTTTTTGACCGTAGAGATTATCATGTTTTCTTTAAAAACCTATTAACCACAATAAGCGTTTATTTTCAGACGCTTTATTGCGACGTAAACCCAGCGCACTGGAGCCGCTCACAGCCCCCGCTCCCCGCGTTGGGCTGAGAACGGGCGCCCCAGCCTGGAGCGCCACCTGCTGGGCTCGGCAGGGCTGGCAGACCCTCTCGCAGCGACACCTCAATGTCCTTCTTGGAGGGGCCCAAAACTCATTCCACTATCTGAAGTGTGGCCTCCCCACTGCCGAGTACAGGGGGAAAAGGATTTCCCTGGTTCTGCTGCCCACATTAGGGCTGATACAAGCCAGGATGATGCTGGCCACACGCTGGCTTAGCTGGCTGTTGGCCAGTACTCCCAGGCTCTTTTCCACCAGGCAGCTTTCCAGCCACTCTTACCCAAGCCTGAAGCGTTGCACAGGATTGCTGTGACCCAAATGCAGGACTCGGCACTTGGTCTTGTTGAACCTCATACCATTGGCCTCAGCCCATTGATCCAGTCTATCCAGATCCCTCTGCAAAGCCTCCCTACCCCCAAGCAGATCAGCACACCCACCTAACTTGGTGGTGTCTGCAAGCAGACTGGAGGTGCGTCATCCATCAGCAGGAAGGAAGATCTTGGAAAAGGATGCATTGTACCAGGATGCATCAGATCTGTCCATCCTTAGGTGTCTCATACATACCAGGAGATTAAGGGCAGGCCAGAAAAAAAGGATATTTTTCCTCTGGCAATACATAAACAGCACCTCCAGTGTCTCTACAGTACCAACACCGTTCAGTGCCTCTACACAGAAGGGTTTGTTAAACAGTGATTTTAACCGAGAGGAGCCACACATTCATCTCCTGCAATATTAATACACATGGAGCCCTTGCTGAATGATTCTTGGTTCCAAATCACCAAGAAATCAGATGTGAATGCTACATGAATCCATAGAAATGGCCCTGAAGAACGTGAAAATCATATTTGGAATGTGGGAGGAGGCACAATGGGATTCCATCCCTCCTTATGGACCTGCACTAACTCCCACGCAGAAAATAACAGGAAATACTGCAAGAGCTATAAGAAGAAGTCTTAAAGACATGGTTTTTAATAGGAAAATAATGCTTTGAGGACACTGAGACAATGACTTGTAGCAACTTAAACTTGACATTTCCTTGTGGAGAAATTCCTACAAAATGGCACGATAGATGTTGTTTCCCATTCCCATAAAACACAGTAACTTGCCAAGGGAAAAAACAGGGACACTGAACTGGGGAAGATCATTGATCTGCTCCAAACTGTACCAACTTTGTGCTTACCAAGGCATTTGTTCTGTGAGAAGCATGAAGCAACCATCCTGCTTTGGATGGCTCCTTTGATTGTGTCATTTCTTTGCAACATCAACAACTCGTTTAAGGAGCTGGTGTTCATTAGGAAGTGAATGTTCTCCATACTGTTCCTAAGACACATCAGCCTCGGTCCTGTATCACTGTTTTTCAACAACTAGGAATTTTTGATGCAGTGACCTCACCCTTTAGCTGCTGCTACCTAACAAGAGTTTAGATTTTCTGTTGAATCACCTCAGTTGCTGGCAGCAGCACTACTGGAGCAGCGGCAGGGCAGCTGGATGCCCATTTACAGACCATCTGCAGCTAGATCCCTTTTCCAGAAAGGTGTTCAAAACCCACCTACTGTGTTCAGAGACCAGCGGAAGATGTGGTGTCGCAGTAAATGTTACCATTTACATATCTTGCAAGGGATTTCTCAGCAGCACTCACATTCCCAAAGCCTGCTGCTTTCTTTTACTGATGTAACACACCTGGTTTTGCACTTAACCACCACCTTTTAGACCAGTTTACGTTTCACTGCGGGATTCCAGGAGCCCGGTGCTGTCGGTGCCGCTGGCGACAGCCCCAGACGTCCCTCGGGTGGGTGAGGACACCAGCCACCCCTCACGTCCTCGCGGCCTTTAAGAACACGGAACAAGAGCAACGCCAGGAACGTGCTTCAGGCACGGGCAGAGGCTGTTTGTCAGGTGCGGCAGTAGCTCCGCTGCCCCGGGGAGACTGGCACCAGGGGCCCAGTGAGCTACGGCGGGCGCAGGGAGCCAGGAGGCGCAGCCGAAGTTGCTGCAGCCGCCCGCCCGGCAGCGAGGGGGCGTACCAGCGCCCCGCCAGCCTCATCCAGGCGGAGGGAGCGACACCCTATACCGCCCGCTCCGCGGCCTCCCCGGGCCTCGGGGACTCCAAGTGGCCCCGCGCGCGGAAGCTGCTCTAGCAGGGGGCGCCGCCACGGTTCCGGGAAAGAGTCGCGCCCGGTCGGTCTCCCGCCGCTGAGCGGCCCCGGAGGGAGTCGGAACGGCCTCTCATGCCCCCACCCTCCCGCACCACCTGGCGGACAGGAAGCGGAAGGCTGACTTGGGCCGTCATGTGACCGGGATGCGGAAGCTCTGCAATGGGAGGGGGGCAGCTTCCGGCGGTGGCCGGGCTGGAGCGCGGAGGTGGTGCCGGCCGCACCGAGCGCTGAGGCCGGGCTCGCATCCCGCTATGCGAGAGACTCTGAAGCCCGCAGGTGAGACGTTGCCCGCTCACGATCTTCGGGAGGACGCGCAGCCGTCGGGCCTGGTTCCGCGGGCCCGCTATGAGGCGGGGCGGCAACTGAGGCCTTCCCTTTCTCTGCCGCGCCGTTTCCTGGCCGGGGCGGCACTGCCCGGCGGGCCGAGGAGCCGCGGGAGGTTGGTGCTGGGCCCGGGCCGCTCCAGGCAGGGCCGATTTGCTCTTTTGTCCGCCGCTCGGCTGCGCGGAGCGCCGGGGCCAGGCTGGGCCTGCAGCCGTGGTTTGTAACGCCCCAGCCAGGGCCCCACCGGTGCGTCCGCGGCAGCCTGGACTGTAGCGTTCTGAGGCACTGCCACGGCGGACATAAGAGAGTGATTAGTTCAGAAGCTCTATATACGGGGTACTGAAGTAACTACCTACTAGCAATTCTTTATTTTATGCACTGGATGTTGCTGTATGAAGACTAATTTTTTTTTTTTTTTTATTCATTATAATATGCAAACTTTGTTCTTCAGGGGAAGAAAAACGCAGAAACAGAACAGGTTGTAAGAGGAGGAAATGAAACTTCCTTGGAAAAACAAAGTTTGGTTACCTCGTATGGCTTTATTAACACAAATCTTCACTTACATTTTGATGGCTTTGGTTTTTATGAGAATTTAAAATACGTGAAAGTGTCTTCCCATCTAGAACAGTTTCAGGGGTGGCATGCCTAGGCCTTGCAGGAAGATGACAGCTTAGACCAGCAGTAATTATATAAGGTTTATAGACACTTCTAAACATTTCAGTTGAACATATCCTGAAGGCTTGCATCTCTTGTAGGCCAGTATTGAAAAATAGCACCTTAAATCTGAGAATATATCCTGAAAGGTAGTAAAGAACTGTCTGGATAACAAAATCTGATTTAAAAGATAAAAAAAGTAGAATATAGGCTAGGCATATGATAACTATTTGAAATACTTAAATAATGTTCTCAACTTGTTTGAAGTGGTACAAAAATAAACAACTGAACTGGCAAGCTTAGTATTCTGTTGCTCTGTGGAAAAAACATCAGTAGCTGGCTTGGTCTCCTGAAGTGGATTGGTTGTGTGGATTTGTAGCAGGACTGATGTGCTGAGTGAAAAAACTGAGGAGTGCTGAAGATTGTAATTTAAAGGTGGTCTTCTGCTGTTGTGTGGGTGACAACTTGAAGATCAGCTGAAGCACAAGCTTTTCAGAGGTTTATTTTCCAAGGAAATAATTTAAAAATCTGCTGTTTCTAATACTCTGTCAGATTCATTAAATTGAGAACTATTCAGACCACTGAACAATTTGTATTGACAATCACACAGATTGATCTTGGACTGGCTAAAAGTGGTTATGTGGTAGCTGGGTTATAAATGTAGCAGTAGTCAAGTTCCACATTCATCCCTAAGGCATGACAGTTTGTGGTAATTCACTTCTGATAAGCTAGTTACTGTCCTGAGACTTTTTATTTCACCTGACAGGTTGGGAGATGGTGCTGGTTTTTGGTTTGTACCTTCATGTAAATTTCCATGCACTTTTGTAAATAGATCTCAAGAAGCTAGTTCAAGGATGTGTGTGTAGCTTATCAGAAGCTTGAAGTGATCTGTGAGGACTGGAGGTGAGGACTCTGAGGAGTAATGTTTTGTGGTGTAAAGGGCGTTCCTCTCTTGTAACACTTAGTCAAAGGCCCTGAAGTAGTGGTGTGCTGGATTTAGGTTGCATCCTCAGTCAGTGCATCTTGGTGAAGATCTCGGCAGAGTCTTAACTGCTCACCCACGATGTATGTGAGGTGGTATTTGTAGGAAAACTGCCCTGTGCCACCAAGTGTTTGAAAGAGAAATTACAGTTGCAACTGATTCTTGTATCTGAGGATACCGAGGTACTTGGAAAATGCCTTTTAACAGATCTTTCAAACAGTAAAACAGTCATGATTTATGAAAATGCAAAAGCCAATGTGACTCTATATAGCAAGTTATGGTGCTCATCTATAACATTTTTAGTCATTTGACTGTCCCCCAGTGGGAGCTTTATTCAGTCCTTTCAGTCCTCCCTTCCACGGCATTGAAAGTCAGTGTAAAATTTGAAGAGAGAAGGTAACTATGGTCATAAAAAGAACGTTTTGAGGTTTTGGTTTTACTGTGTTGCTGTGATTGTTTCTGGTTACAGATGGGTTTCATAAATAACAGGTTATTCTTCCCAATTTGTTTTCTTCAGAGACCTTAACAAAAGAGTTGGTTTCATACCGTGCTTCTAGTGAAAAATTAAAAGGAAATATAAAAGCATAATCTTTATGGATCTGCAGAAGATGCCAGTTTCATTGCTTACAAGGAGCTTGGGACTGTATTAGTTGAAGAATATTCATGGCTTCCTGACTCCTCTGCTCTCTTTTCTGTGGAAAACCTTACTATTTTGTAGGATGACGGTGAATAGTCAGTGTTTGCCTGTGGTCCTTATGCTTGTCATCCTTTTCTAGTTCTGAATCTTTGGGGAATGGAACACTGATTTTTTGGGGGGAATGGAGGATAGTTGTCAAAAATATGAGCTAGGAAACAGATCAGAATGGTAAAGAAGGGATTATGTAACCATGAGCTGTTGATTAAAAGGGAAGTGATTTATGTAATCACTCCTCTGTAGCCTGCATTTTGTGAGCTAACACTGCTGCTTTGCCTGCACTTAGCAGTCATATGTCTGTGCTGGTGTGCCAGCATTTTCACACAGTGCACCAAATGAGCAGCTTGCTATTGAGGGTGGCATAACTGTATGGAAAGTACTTTGGTTATTGAACAGGCTCTCCATAGCTGGGACTCATAAGCATGTTTTCTCATTTCCCTATTTCCATAGCTGTACTTTTATTTCAGAGTCTTCCAACTGTTTCTTTGTAATGCAAATTCTATTTTTGTACCATAATAACAAGATGCTTTAAATTGCACATGCACTGCCTACTGATTCACCAGGTATTCTCTTGGGTGTGCAGCCCCATCTGTTAAAACTCTGATGCTTTCCCATTGAAGGGAAACAGAATTTGACACAGGAAAACTGCTCACTGTTTCTTCTGGAATTCTGTTGTACTGTATGCTGTTTGTAGCTTCTGCTGTAGCTGATGAGTCCTCTTGAACAGGAGAAACAAAATGTGCTGGCATAGCAGTTTGTGGCCTCAGTACAACTTTCAGAAAAGAGAGAAGTGAGATGGGGTGGGAGAAATGAAAAGTACAGTAGTAACATAGGTTCCAGAAAACACTGAGTTCCATATGAGTCTGCTTAAGTGTTAAAGAAATGGTGTAGAAGGAAATTGAAAGATCAGTTCTTTACTAAGCAGAATTTCTGATTTATTTTTTTTTCTTTTTTCTTGCAGCACAACACTAAATTTGTAATGAAATGGAGTCTGGGTCAAGCTCTTTTCGAGTGGAATTTCCAGATTTTTCTAGCACCATATTGCAGAAGTTAAACCAGCAACGCCAGCAAGGACAATTATGTGATGTATCCATTGTAGTTCAGGGCCATCTCTTCAGAGCCCACAAAGCTGTTCTTGCAGCTAGTTCACCTTACTTCTGTGATCAGGTTCTCCTAAAAAACAGCAGGCGAATAGTCCTGCCTGATGTGATGAACCCCAGAGTATTTGAAAACATTCTTCTGTCTACCTACACAGGCCGTCTGGTCATGCCTGCTCCGGAGATTGTTAGTTATTTGACAGCAGCAAGTTTCCTGCAGATGTGGCATGTGGTGGATAAATGCACTGAAGTGCTAGAGGGGAACCCGACAGTTCTGTGTCAAAAGATGAATCATGGCAGTGATCATCAGTCCCCGAGCAGTAGTAGTTACAATGGCCTTGTTGAAACCTTTGAGCTTGGCTCTGGAGGACAGACAGAATTCCACAAAGTGCAGGAACTAAGAGATGGCGAAAATGAAGAAGAGGGCTCTAAAGATGAACTGTCGTGTCAGCTGACAGAACATGAGTACCTTCCCAGTAATTCTTCAACAGAACACGATAGACTTAGCACTGGAATGACAAGCCAGGATGGTGAAGAAGGAACTAGTGATAGTGCAGAGTATCAGTACACCAGACCTTTGTATAGCAAACCCAGCATCATGTCTCACAAGCGGTGGATCCATGTGAAACCAGAAAGATTTGAACAAGACTGTGAAGGAGTCGATAATCCTTATGATGAACACCAGGTTTCTGAATCCATGAATGCCATTCAGGCTGACCATTCAATCCAGTCTTCGGGTGTTGAAGACTTTCATATAGGTGACAAAAAGATGGAAGCAGAATTTGATGAACAGGCAGATGAAAGTAATTATGATGAACAAGTTGACTTCTATGGCTCTTCTATGGAAGAATTTTCTGGTGAAAGGGCAGATGGAAATATTAGTGCCCACAGGCAGGATCTAATGATAGCAGCAGGCTATGGTGAAAGCATTGAAATGGCTACAGGGATTAAAGAAGAAACATCTCTTACTGGATTCTCACATGCTGATAAGCTGTACCCTTGTCAGTGTGGAAAAAGCTTTACACACAAAAGTCAGAGAGATCGGCATATGAGTATGCACCTTGGTCTTCGACCTTATGGCTGTGGTGTCTGTGGTAAGAAATTCAAAATGAAACACCATCTTGTAGGCCACATGAAAATCCATACAGGCATAAAACCCTATGAGTGTAACATCTGTGGGAAAAGATTCATGTGGCGGGACAGTTTCCATCGGCATGTGACCTCTTGTACCAAGTCCTATCAAGCCTCTAAAGCTGAGCAGAGTACTACTGAGATGAACTAAGAGATCCGTGCTTACGCTTGTTTAGTAGAGTAAGCAGAATAAACTAATTATGCAAATAAAGCTTGGTACTTGCTATTGTAAATTCTCACAAAAACAAGTTGTAATAATTACGCTGGTATGAGCAGATCAAATTTTTCTATTATTTTCCACGGTATTACTCCAGGTGGTCAATGTGTGCAAGTGCAAATGGTTAATCTGAAAGGTTCCTGCAAAATGAGGTCTGGATGGTCTTAGTAACATCAATTGTAATCACAGCAGCGTTTAGAAACCCTCTTGTTTTTTTTTCTAAGTCTTACAAATTCACAGTAAAATCCAGCTCTAAATTGACCTGAATCCTGCAAATACTTAGTTGAAGCAGGAATTCAAGAAACCCTTTTACATAAACGAGAACTAGAATGACCAAACCAGGTTATAAGATTCACATTTTAATGAAAAAATAAATAAATATTAGAATTCCACCTCTGACTGGAGACTGCCAACATACTTAACTTGCGTCATTAGATAGTCTGCATCATTACCTGCCTGGACATGTTCCTACACAACCTGCTTTAAATGAACTTGTGTTAGCAGGAGGGTTAGATCTGAAGAGGTCCATTCCAACCCCCACCATTCTCTGATTTAATAGCCTTTGTTGTATTGCTTAGTGAAAGGCTGTGTTAAAGATGATTTGGCTTTCTTTTATCATTCATTCTATCCATCATCAGTACAACAGATGTCTAATTTGTGCTGATTGTTATATAGAGTCTGTAAAGCACTTAACTAGAGTTGAGCACTATATAAACTTCAATCTGTGTTAGGTATAATTTGTCTTTGCTCTAGGGTCTAATGCTGTATGACTCTTGGCTTGACTTGATTTTGACTGCTGCATCGTGAGAGCTTCTAGAAGTGTGTGTCATAAGTAAGTCTTGTCCAAAACAAACAAAAAAGTAAGAGATAAAATTTGGAACTTATTCAAAGTGTTCTAACATTTAAACTGTATGGTGGCTCACTACAGTAGCAAGTACCAAACCTGGTGGATTCATGAATTGACTTTTTATTGGTACAAATCTTCTCTCTAGTGTTAGAAACCTCCTTTAACAAAATTACTTAGTCATTGATAGGTATTTATATTTTCAATTCTTTACTCTTTGAATAGTAAGAACTATATTACAGATTCTTGGTACTGAACTACTGTGACTGGTTACATGTGATCACAAGCAGCCAGAGTTGTTTACCTCTTCAAATGAAGTTGCTTGTGGACAAAAGTAGAAAGTATGGTATTTGGATCTCTTAATGGTACTGCAGAACATGGTACCATGCTCATGTCCAAAGGCTGGATTTTTGCTGGGAGAGTGGCACTTCTGCTTCATTAGGATGAGGACCTAAGTGCTAGGCTCTCACTCTTGGAGATAGATGGAGGAGTGTCTCTAGTTCTAAGAGATGCTGCCAGCTCTGCAGGTAGAGTGAATACATCAATTGTAAAGATGGCAACAGGATTTGGGGGTTGAAATCTTAATAACAGTCCTGTGCAAAAGCAATTGGCCCTTTTTCGTAGTTTACTGAAACTTAATATAATAAGGAAAGAGCCTTTAGAGCTTACACAGACTATATTAGAAAGGGGTGATGTCCAAGTACAATGCTGGTAACACAGTGGGGAAAAGTTAACTGCCATGAAAGGCCTAAGCTTGTCTGGCCACAGTTTGTGTATTAGCTGCTGCAATACACAGGATAATGTACTTGAACAGATGACCCTGTATGGTGAAGCAAAACCACATGAAGGTAATTACATGAAGGTTTGATGCTTTTTTGAACACCAGTTACAAACTGTCTTAAAATGCAGCCAAACTGTATCTTGAATATGAATGTCTGGTACAAGCTGGGGGTTTATTACTCAGTGGGCTGTAATTACTGTAACTTTTTTTCTGGCATTCTACTTACAAACTTTAATTTTTTTAAGAGGCTCTTAATCTTCTAATGCTTCAGATATTTTTCCTATGGAATTTTGTTAAAACAGATATTCCCAAATATGATGAACCCATTGCTGGCAATGGGCACAGATGGTCAGCGCCACAGAGTTCCTACCCTTAGCACTTAATTGAACTCTCCAATATGTCATGGTGGCCAAATATAACCCTTGTAATCAAGGAAACTGAACAGGGATTTCCTCACTAACACTGTAACCTGCTTGATGTATAGAAGCACTTTGTATTTAAAAAATTTTTAAAAAAAAAAAAAAAAAAAAGAAGGCAAACCATAAAACTTTATAAGTATGTTTTCTAAACTTAGAAGTTATAGTCCCTTTATGGTTTGTTTACACACTGCTAACACTGTCTTTTTTAATATAAAAATAATAATTATTATTATAATGTTTGCCTGTTTACATGAGTGTAGAGAAAAGGGTTCTTGCACTCAGTGGCCCTATTTTTCCATTCTCCAAGGCCTTACTGCATACAGGGTGTCATTTCTGCAAGTACCATCGTCACATCTGAGGGAAGGTATTCTCATACTCATTTCCAGAATGATCTGTATGTTACATTAGTTCTCAGCCCCTTTCAAATTGTCACTTCAGTGTTGCATAAAAAGGTTAAGGGTGCCTCTTCCCATTTAACCATAAAAAAGGCTGGTCAGAAACACCAGACTTGAAACCCATGGTTAAGCAAAAAAATAATTTCTGTTAAATTATCCTACAGACCATCCTACAGAGCTGCCAGCAAAACTGTTTCTTTTACCAGCTTGGAATGACTTTCATATAGGACATTTCAAAGTTAAACATTACTCCTCTTTACAGTTAGATTACTTTGAAATAAAGCTTTAAAATAAAATATACTGCGAGAGACACTTTAAAGGTTTTATAACAGGTCCAGTAGATCATATTATAGAACCATGTCCTTTTTTTAATGACTTAGCATGAATAGTAACTTCTCAGTATTTGCCTATTACTGTTTTACCCCATATTAGGACATTGTCTTGAAAGTCCAACAAATGTTCCTTCACTGATTTTGCAGCGCTCAAGTTTCTGATGTTAATTTATATTACACCAGGTGATTGCAGGAAAATGCTGATCTTTTCAGAAAATCTAGTTGAGAGGGTTGGTCATTTAAGAGAAGCTTGAGATACAGGCAAAACAGTTGACTTGTGTTTTTTTCTGATTTTAATTTATTGCCCTTTGACAAACTTCTCATCATTTAATCAGGTATTGGGGGGGGGGGGTTAAGATAACAAAATTACTTAAACACTCGTCTCCCTGCCTTTGTAGTCTGCTTCACTTGTTATCCCTGAGAGTTGCTGTCAGCCCCTGCCAATTTTTTTAGTGAGGTGAGAAATCACACAGGAGGTTGGGCTTATATGCATAGTGACTTGTCTGATGCTCTTCACCTCGTCCTGGGTATTGTGTGCAGCTCTAGGCTGGTCAGTGTTGCTGTTCACAGTGGCACCAGGTGATAGTCTCTTCAGGGATGTGCCTGTTCCAGCTTAGGTCTTCTGTGGGCCTCTGTCATTTCAGAGGTGTCCTTGCTCTGGCATGGCTTAGCTCTAGCCCAGAGTCCCCTGAGAAGTTAATCTCCTCAGGCGTGGAGTGTGTCCTTCTCTGAGTGCGTCTCTGTACATGTCCTCAATGTCTTTGACATCTGTTTTCCCAAGAGCAGCTCTTTGGTTTCTCTGTGTTTCCCCAGGAGTATTTTCTCCTTGTGTGTCTCCCCACACCTCTTGTTAACAACTGCCACTCTTTCTTAATTGTTTTTAAGCAGAGGCACTGTGCGTACCTCTGGGTGAAGTTTGGGCATGCAGTGGATCATTTGCAACCTTTTCAGTGCAGGCTAAAACCTGTTTTGAGTAGCACTGGGCAGCTACAACTTCTTGCCACATCTAACCCATGCAGCCCCTTGCTACTGAAACTGTACAATGTATATGGCTTGACACAATAAACCAAGATATGCAGTTGCAGCTTCTGCCAAGCTCTAAAATATTGTTACTGGAGTGGCCTTGTTCAAGGTACAAGGAATTGTTTCTTGTTTGTGGGCAGGAGAGAAGCAATCCATATATATATATATATATATATATAAAATGAATTCATATGTATTTGATAAAATTCATAAATCTTCCCTTAAGCTTCATCACCTTTAGTGACAGAGCTTAGAAACATCTCTGCAGCTTTATATTGTTTGCTGTTTGCTGTAGTAAAGTGCATGTCTTCTGAAAAACTGAATCGTTGTACACAGAGGAGGCTTTCAGAATTTCCTACTGCTGTGAACCCACCTGTTGTCCAGTCAGTGGTAAGAACAGTTAATGATACTACAGCTAATTTCCTTCTCATTCCATTTTGTAACTAAGACATAATTACCATGGAATCTGGAACTGCCGTTTCATAAATCCAGCTCTTAGCAGGGTTAAGATCTCTGCTTAGCTCTGTATCCTTGGCCCATTTGAGGGAGGAGATTCCTATTTCCCACACCACTGTTGTTTGAGGTTTGTTATGTTTGCTTTATGAGCAAGCAGGCAGACTGTAGGAGGTACTGTCAGTACAACTTCTGCTCTTAGCTTTTTTTCATCTGAGGTGTTTCTGGGGTTGCGAAACTGTTTCCTGTATCAAAAGCAAGGCGGATGATCAAAGGCTGATGTATTTGGTTTCTCCCTTGATGTCCCTGTATCACTGAGCCTGAAAGAACGGAGGCACATCAGGTCTTGTAATTTCCACACTTCCGTGTTGGTGCCAGAAAGGTTGCCTGTCTCTGAATTATGAGAGCCTACAGCAGTATATTGAGTATTTTGCTTTAACAGAATTAGAACCTTTCTCAAAACAAAGGAAAGTTGGGGTTTTGTCCTTTCAATGCTTCATTGGATAGCTAGGCTTCTTCAGCTGTGAGGTGTAAACTGTCAGTGCCCATGGGGAAGATGCTGGAAAACAAAATGCTCTATTTTTAATGTGATTAAATTGTAAGTTCCGATTTTTGCTTGAAGTCTGTGTCTGTCAGTTGCTGCTCCCTTTTTTATTATTCATGAGTTTCCACATTTCTTCCAGAAATGTAACTGTTTATGCAAGTCAAGTGACTCTTCCTTAATGAGGTATAAGTTTTTATTCTAAACAAGTCATTTATAATAGTAAATTTGCATATCTTGATATTTTGTGGGATGTTATGCCTGTATTGCAGAGGTTGGATAGTTTTGTCTATAAATATTGCTGTCCTAATTGTACAGCATGGTTTTAATTTAATGTTACTGTTCAATATTTTCTTCTTATAGAAGAGTCCCATGCCCCTTTTTTTGTATAACATGTTTTAATAAATGTTATCTGTCAACTTTGTAAATGTTTTCTTAAGCTTGAATGAAAGGAATGCATGTCTAGTACTAGTATTTAATATTTCACTTTTGCCAAAACAGTAAGTGCTCAAACAAAAGTACAAATCCAAAAGTTGTTGATATATAAGTTTATTAAATATATGAAGAAAAAGTGTATCTAGTAATGCGTCTTCTTGTACCACCAAGAACATGCCAGGCTAGCCTTAGAAAACACTAAACTGAAATCTGATGTTTGTAACACAGTAAGGTCATGAATTTGTGCAGGCCTATTTCTTTGCTGCTTAGGTCATTAGTTTCCACATTAGTCCAAATTTCTTCTCAGTGCTTGCTGCAAAATGGTGATCTCTAAGATCACCAGGCTCGTAGGAACATTCCACATCAACTGACTTCATAGAAGGTGCAGCTGCATATCCAAGAAGCCTGCAGGTAGGTTTGAAGTAAATGCAGATAATGTGGGTGTATTTTCTTCTCTAAGTATGAAAGACATTTCATACTCTGAGAAGTGTTGAAAATTGTTTACATTATCTCCCTGCAAGGAGATAAATTGAATAAAATAAATGTAGGTGCTCTTACTGAAGAACTTAACTCTGTCCAGCCACCATCTATTGAGTCCTCATGGAACTTGCATAGCTAGTGCTTCTTACTCGGCACTTTAGTGCTTGCTATGTGGAGAGAAAATGAGCTCACTGTCATTTAAAGCATATTCAGCTAATTCCTGGAGAAATCAGTATTTGTGTACCACACTCGTCAGTCTTCAGCAACTGTAAATGGAGTAAGGTATAAGCACGTTTATTTGCTATTGCTGTTGGTTACACTTTGCTGAATGCATGTAAGAACAAACCCAAAGTATTCTGTCTGTCAAAATACCATTTGTGTCTGCTATTTAACCTTGTTACTGATGCCCTAGTCTGGATGCTTCCCCAAAGCCGCTACTTTTATCTGATTACCCTGTGAAACCTCAATTCTGAAGACTGCTGTATGTTTTATAGAGAATGACACGCCTCCAGAAAACGTGACGTCCAAAGACAGACCCTGTGGACGTCCCAGCAGTACCTCACACTGCTCAGTAACGGTGGTGGCTCACAACTTGGAGAGTTGCCACTCCCCATCCTGCTGACTGCATCAGTGTGCACCCAGATGAGCGTAATACTGGCATCACAAAAATGGGTCTCTCCAAAGGCAGATAGTTCTGTTCCTAAAGTGACACTGAAGATGTGTTGCTCATCTGTCCACTGCCATCTCTAGCTCTTTTGTTTGAATTTTCTGACGCTCTCCACTATGGTCCGTTTGAGCGCATGTTCTGGACCTGAACACCATAAGGATCCTAGGAACCGATTTGCCTGCATCTTCGAGGGGGTGTTCCGCCGGACTTTCAGCCTTCCCCGCCGCGGTACAGGCCGTGGGCTCAGGGGCATCGGCTCCGCATTGCGCGCCTCAGAGAACGGGCAGGCGGGGCCCCGGGGCGAGCGGCCGGCCGCCCCGCCGCCGCCGCCGGTACGCAGGGTCCCCCTCTCGCCCCTCGTCCGGGGCGGGGCGGTGGCTCCGCCCGCTGTCGGGGCGCGTCGCCAGGAAGCGGAAGCGCTACTGGCGGAATCAGTTCCGGGTGCTAGTAGCTGTGGGAGCGGGCGGGAAGCGGCGGTGGGAGCGGGCAGGAGACGGGCCTGGCCGGGCCGGTGACCCGCCATGTGAGAGACCCTGACAGCTCCAGGTGAGCAGCAGGCGGGCCGGGACACTGCAGCGGGCGCCTGTCCGAGGCCCGGCGCGGCGCTCCCGTGCGGGACGGAGGCCGTTCTGGGGAAAGGGGTCCCAGCGCCCTGACAGGCCCCGCAGGGGCGGCGGCCGCTGGCCGGCGGCTGGCCGGGCAGTCCGGTCGCCACGCAGGGCTCAGCAGCGGTGCTGTGCCAGCGGGCGAGGGCTCGGTTCTGCGACTGGCCGGCTGCCGCGGGGGCGAGCCACGACACGGGCCGCCTGGAAGCGGCGACAGTGGCTCTGCTCTCGCCACCGATGCCGGCTCCGGCGAGGCTGCACTGCTTACAGCCTCCTCTCGTCAGAAGCTGTCGTCGCGTAACCTGAGTCTGAGCCTCTGGAGTAATTTTGGCTGGCTGGCAAAGAGCAGGACGCGCGTCTGTTTCGCTCTGCTGTTAACCCAACGAGGCATGAAATACCTGGCACAGGGGCTCGGCCGGCTGAGACGGGCTGAGCCCGGCCCCGCTTGCAGTGCCGCTGCCAGAAGTTGGCTGAACGCTTCAGCTGCTGCCGCTCAGCTAGAGGAGTTGAGAGCTTTAGCGGAGCCCCAGTCCCTGCCCTCGCACAGGCCCCTCACAATCCCGGCAGATGTGCAGAGCGTACAGAGTCTGATCGATTTTAGCATAAATTAGAGTTGGGAGTGAATTCGAAACAAGCCCGAACACTCTCAGAAACATCGATGTGGGAGAGCCTGGTTGTCAGGAACAAAAAGGTGGCATAGGATTAGCTCTGCTGTTGTTACCTGTTACAGAATTCCCAGCATCTGGAGTCAGGATGTGTTCCTTCCCTGTTCAATGAGAGCTACAAACTGTCCAGTTTGTCAGAAGTGACAGACTGGGAAAATACTATGGAAATGTGTCCTTTAGAGCTACTTTATATATATAGTACAAAAGAATGTTGCTGATACCTAGAAAATACAGCTGCCTCACTGCTTAAATGAAACACAGGACCCAAAAAGTTAGGATTTGATGAAGAGTGACTAAGGTTTTCAAAACCAAAAATGCATAATAGTAGCCAGGAATTACCTTTGGTAGCAAATCATTTATTACTGTAATAGCAGAAGGTACAAAAGCCCTCTCCCTCCCCGCTTCTTGAAGTTTGGGGCATATAAACAGCAAGTCTCATGCTGTCAGTTGTTGGGTTTTTTTATACTGACAGTGCCTTCTTAAAGCATTCATCTCAAAGTTGTCAGATACTCAAAAACTGTGGACAGGAACTATTTAGGATTAGATTACATGATGGGTATATGGTGAAATTTATGCACAGGATAAAAGTTTGTTACTTGCAAGATCTTGCTGATTTAAAAATGTGTGTATCATAAGTATGCCCCTTTGTTTTATTTGTCTGATGCAAAACTATCTTGGCTGTCTCCAGTTTGCCTTCTAGTACTTTTTTTTTTTTTTTCCTGTATTCAGAAACAGATACATACCTGTAGCTGCTTTTTTTTAGTAACTTCTAGAAACAGAAGTTAGAGATTATTTGTACTGAGGTTTCTAATTGTTGGGTAAAACTTTGTTTATGCCTCATTTTTACTCTTAATCACTTCCATACAGACAGGCAACTGTGAGGAAGACAATTTGAGAATAAGGGATGAAGGTGGCCCTTGGACTTGAGTTTCTCAACTGCTTGTCTTTTGATGTTTGCTCAAATAAGAGGCTCTTGTTGTTTGGGTTTTTTTCCTATGAAACGCTAAATACGCAGTTCCAAAAACTTCCCTGCTGCCCCATACTAAGCATTGGAAAGAACTTTGTAGTGTGACCACTATTAGCATGTGTTGTATGAATGTGTGTGTGCATATATATGCACATAGTAATTAATTATTTTACATTTTGATGTGAAAATCATCCACTCCTTCAAGTGGTTTTCCACTCAACATGTGAACGGTGGTGAGGTAAAAATAAATCCTTCTCAAGTTTTGTTAGACAAAAGGCTGAATTAGTTAAAATATTCCTGCTGCAAGTGCTTTACTGTGTGGCTCAGCCTTGCAAATGATGGGGTTGTGTCCTGCAGCACTGCAGGAGTGTTTGCCTGACAGACAAGTTTCAGTCTTGATTTCACTGTAGGTGTTTAGCACGTTGAGTGTTGCAGAGAAGAAATAATGAGAAGGACTTTCATTGTAGCGTTCTGGTATCTTCTGGTGAAAATGCAAGAACTAAGTTTTCTAGTAACTGCATTTCAGCCTGGATTAATTTGCTTCAGTTTGGGAGGAAACTGGGGTTTCTTGCATTTTTGTGTGTTAATATAACAACTTTTAAAATTGTGTTGTCTTCACAGAACAGATTCTGTAGTCTAGTCTAAAACAGAAGTGAAGCAGACTCATTGCCAAAGCTGTTTTCCTGTGAATAATAAGACAGTCACCTCTTACTGTATGCCTGACAGAGAGTTCAGTATTTCAAGCTTTAGCTGAACTGTCTGTATTTCCTTTGATTTCAATAGGCACCTTTTTAAGCCTAATTCCAACTTTCCCATAATTTAAGACACTGTGAATTAAATCTGGACTGATTCATGAATGGTTGACATTTAGAGGAATAAGGATTTGAAATCCTGTTTCTCGTTGCTTCCATAGCCATTTATTTTTGAGAGATGAAGTTGTTTCAATGTTGTCCATTACTCTGTTGTTAGACTAAGAAAAAGGTAATTTAGTTCCTGTTTGGGGTGTGTTTTTGATGGCTTTTTAATCAGGAATCAGCAGTACTGTGGACTGTTCAGAGTAGTACTGAGCTTCACAAAAGTATGGACAAGGAGTTTGTACATAAACACGGGCTTGTGCTAGCTGTTTTCAATTCTGCTGGCAGTTTTATTTCCCTCTTAGAGGTGAATCTAACAGAATGATGTGTCGAACTGAACTAGAAAGGCTTTTAAGATCACTGTAGATGTAAAAGATGCCGTAAAGTGCATTTGATCCTGTTGGAGGAGCTGCAAACAAAAGAAACTTCATGGCTGCAATGGAAATTGTGACGATCTTGGTTTGTGCTGTAACATCTCTTAGGATCTGTGTATCAACTTTTTTTTAAACCTCCACCTGAGTCCATGACAGTCACTTATTTATTCTGAAATAGCAAAATGTCAGTCTCTAGCTGGAGTCTTCAGGGTGTCCACGTTAGTTCTACATAGTGCATTTAAAGTTCAGGAAAATCTAGTTAGTACACAGACTTACTGTATGTGTCCCTTCTTTTAAGCTCCAAGTGTTCCCTTAAGCACCCAGTGGAAACATTCCCCCGGTCATGCTTTCTGTGGTTTAAAGGATTTGGTTTGCATTTATAAATATAAATGTCTATATATGTCTATGATTTTAGTGCATAAATTACATGGAGAAGTGTGTCATTAGGTGTGTTTTCTGTTCCCAGGAGGATGCTTGTGGCAGTGTGTTGTACAGACCACAAAACAGACTGCCTAGATGAGCTGAAAGTACACAAGGCTCAAGTTTCATTAATTATTGTATTTGTGGGAAAACCTTTAGTGAGATTGATTTTTAAATCTATAAAAAACAGTAGTAGAATTTCAGTGAAGCAGCAGTTCTGTGTCATGCTACATAAGGCCATCCTAGGGCAGTGTATGCTGACTTTTAAAAGAGATATAATACCTTGCTGTTACGAGAGGTATAAACTAGTAGAAGGTTATATGATCAGTGTCTTCCCTGCTTTCAAAGATTATTTAAGAATATCTTGGAAATGGCCCTAGGCTGGGACACAGCTGGTTGCAGTTTTTCTCTGGTACAGCTAGCATCAGTTGTGGCTGCTGTACTCTGAAGGCAAGTGCAAGCTGAGTGAGGATGATGAAGATTAAAGTTCTCTTGAGCGATGATACGGTTTTTGTAATAATGTTTTATGTTCTCACAGATGGTGTAGTAGACACTGAATCCTCTGAAATGCAAGGGAGGAGTGTACTCTTCATACAAACACCTGTTCCAGTAATACATGAAGTGACCATTCTTGGTGTCATGGACCACTTTTTTTTATTTTAGCCTTAATTTGCATTACGACCCTCCTAACTTTTCTATGTGTCCCTGTTTTCAGACACACACTACAATAGTGGGGATTTCTTATGTAGCTTTTCCTAAGGAACCCATGTTGCTGAGCTAACGAAAGAGAACGCACGGGATCTTTTCTCACACCTTTGTGTGAGCTAACATGAGCATAATTTGTATCATTCACCTGTCTGAGGATGGCAAATTGTACATCAGTGAGGGAATGAAATGAAACAGGTGCAGACTTAGAAGCAGAAACTAATACGGCGTTGGCAGACACACGACTTCGTGTTGTAGTTATATGATGCTTCCCTGCTGCTACTGTATGATGTCAGTAAAATTAAATACCAAATGTGTTTTGTCACCATCTATTCTTGTGGCTTTAAGTGAAATAAGAGCTTTGATAGAACATAATTTTTGAAGCCAATTTCTTTTCAGATCTAATGAGAAACGTGAAATGCCTCTCACTCACACATTCACAGGTTGTTTCAATCAACGCTTTTGTTTGAAGACATAGGGCAGCTTTCCACTGCCAGTAAATTCATGCTCTGGGCTATGTTTACTGTACAAAGCTCTGATGAATAAATATAATGCAGAGGCAAAGAGAATTGGTATGGTTCTTCTGAGTGACTGGATCATTGCTACAAAAATAGACAGGAGGCTCAATGCAGAGCCCTGCTAAGACTCAGTGAATCTAGAGTCCAGTTCTGGCCTGTGCTTTAAAACTAGAAAGCCTTCAAACAATATCTTGGATATATAATATCTATGAAAACCTTAAACACTTTGATCTATGACAAATCATGGCTGCTGGGGACTGGTCTTTTGGTTGGTACACAGTCCTCAGCCTAGATAACTTGTCAGTTTGTGTCGCTTCAGGTCACCAAAAGCTCTTCCTCCACTTAGCAAAGAGAAGCTTAATCAGGAATGTCCTGATGCTGCATCTGTGCATAGCTCAGAAGCCTCACAAATTAAAAGTATTGGATTTGTAAGGAAGCTGCTGCCCTGTCAAATGAGAGGGAAGCTGTCAAACATGTCCTAACTGTCTTCCCAGTGGAGTGGATGCACCTGCTAGGGACTTGAGCAGTGGTTCTCTGCATGATGTGCAGGGATTCTCAGAGTGACAAGGTTAATCTTGGCATTTAACTACACCACGTTGGACTGGGGTTTGTTTGGCCATTGTAATGTTTGATTTCTGACCTATGTCTGACTTGCATCAGCTCACAAGCTCTGAATCACTTTGTAGCATTGTTCACTGAATAAAAGCACTGTCTTGCTGAAGCCATCTTTGTATAGATGGCTGCGATGGTGTCACTTGTGTTAACCACCTTTTAGTCCTTATTTCCCTGATCAGATGCAAGAGCATGTAAGGCATCTTCTTCCCTGCTTTTATATAACTGTAAAATTTCTGCTGAAGAAAAGTTCCTTGTGTAAAGATGATGAGTTACTTTTAAGTGACAGCTAATATAGCTCCAGTTCTTCCTTGTAGGCTTTTTACATATTCCTACCTGTTGATTTTTGTTTTTAGAGTGCCTGAATTTTCATCATTTGATTTAAATTGTTCATATGTCCCATTACAGCATGTAACATAAGACATAAATAGAAACAAAAATCCACTAGTATGTTGTGATACATTGGACATGCTTCCTGCATCAGAAGTCAATGGATGATGTTGAGATCTGTTTGTTCAATTGGAAAAGCAGGTATGGTGGCAATATTATGTGTTTAGACTTCTGCATTAATAACAGCAAGCATAGCAATAAAAGTCTGAAGGTTCTTGGGCAATTGATTAGGGCCCAGTCTTGGAAATGTAAGGTGATGTCTGCTACAGATAGACACCCTGAGGGGGACAACTGTATGTGTGCTTTTAATGATCACATTCAATGAAAAATGGATAAAGTGCTTTCCTTTTAACTCTTGTTTAGAAATATAGGCATTCCTTTAAAGCCTCTTGGAACACCCCTTCCCAGTGTCAGGCAAGTTTGAGTACCCATGGCCTTTGAGTCAGAATTTAAGTGTTGAATCATTCTAGCCAGGAGTTCACTGCTCTGTCAGCTGAGCTTCAAAGTTCACATCATGGTTCATTTAAAATAAAAAATCACAAAAGGAAATTTTTTAAAATGAAAAGGGTGGCTCAAAAACTTTTCCTTCAAATGCTGCCTCACATATTGACCAAAATTCATTATTATCAGGGAACCTCTGACGTACTGGGTGAATAGTTTGGAAGTGAGTCACATTTAAATGTTTCCTCTCACTAGGATTTCCTTGGTTTCCATTGTGAATATTGAAAGATTGACTTTTGCTTTTTAAAAGTAATTACTGAAATCAGTTTTCAAGAAGGCAGATGTTCAAACAGAAATGTCACTGGCATAGTATATTCATCTCTTCTGAATTAAATTTGACATATCTAGACCTAAGGAATGTGTTTTTAACGTATTTGTGTGTGTACGCAGACTGTGTATGTGGCTGTGACTCTGCATTACCAGGTTCTTCAGACTTCATGAAGTACCTTCCAAAATCACTCTTGGGCAATTTAATGGCACAATTTCCTGCAAATACTGAGGTTCTGTCTGGCTTGAAGACCTCCTAAAGTCTCCAAACTTGTTAACTTGCCCAGTGACTATGAAATTAACCTTATTTTGGGAGGGTGAGGATATTATTCTGCAGCTCTTGCCAAGGAGTGAAATTGCAAAGTTCCTTGTAGGACCTAGACTGTCTCAAGGAGCATGTGATGTATTATGAGCTATTAAATTGTGAATGTTGCAGAGGAATAATTCAAACTACAGAAACAGAAGAAATGGGTAGATTAAGACTCTACCTTAGATCAGTGTGGTGATTTAACTTCAACGCCTGCAAGCATTTATTTTGGAAAACCTCTGCATTCATCCTCAGTTGTAAATCTCCTCTTTTTTTCCCCTTTTTTTCTTTCAGATTACTCTTTACATCAGTAGAAATGGACAGCAGCAGTTTCATTCAGTTTGATGTGCCCGAGTACAGCAACACTGTTCTGAGCCAGTTAAACGAACTCCGCTTGCAAGGGAAGCTATGTGACATAATTGTGCATATTCAGGGTCAGCCGTTTCGAGCCCATAAAGCTGTCCTAGCTGCCAGTTCTCCCTATTTCCGTGACCATTCAGCATTGAGCACCATGAGTGGCTTATCAATATCAGTTATTAAAAATCCCAACGTTTTTGAACAGTTGCTTTCTTTTTGTTACACTGGAAGGATGTCCTTGCAGCTGAAGGATGTTGTCAGTTTTCTAACCGCAGCTAGCTTTCTACAGATGCAGTGCGTCATTGACAAATGCACGCAGATACTGGAGAGTATTCATTCAAAGATCAGTGTTGGTGATGTTGACTCTGTCACTGTTGGTGCTGAAGAAACCCCAGAAAACCGCAATGGAGTTAAAGACAGCAGCTACTTTGCCAACCCTATCGAGATCTCTCCCCCTATTGCTCTCAGGTGCGACAGTCAACAGCAGGCAGCGACCTTAGGATGGAAACTACCCCTGGCAAAACGCTACGTAGTCGTCTGCAAGAAGAAGGGCATTCAGATCGAGGAAGCAGTGGGAGCATCTCTGAATATGAGATTCAGATTGAAGGTGATCATGAGCAAGGTGACCTGATAGTAAGGGAAAGTCAGATTGCAGAGGTGAAAGTTAAAATGGAGAAGTCTGACAGGCCGAGCTGCTCTGACAGCTCTTCCCTTGGTGATGATGGATATCATACAGAAATGGTGGATGGAGAGCAAGTGGTGGCAGTAAATGTTGGTTCCTATGGGTCTGTCTTACAGCATGTCTATTCGTTTACCCATGCCTCATCGCAGGCTACAGGTGTGTCCGAAACCTTTGGAAGCCTGAGCAATACAAGTCCTTCAAGGTCAATGCTGAGCTGTTTCAGAGGGGGTCGTGCACGCCAAAAACGGGTATCCACCGGTCACTTGCACAGTGATGTTCAGGGCTTGGTGCAAGGGGCTGACAGTGAATCCATGGTGAGTAACCCAGGATATGAAAATAGTCCACGGGAAAGAAATGCCAGAGGTCACTGGTATCCATACAATGAGAGGCTGATCTGTATTTACTGTGGGAAGTCTTTCAACCAGAAAGGGAGCCTCGATCGACACATGCGATTGCACATGGGAATAACTCCTTTCGTGTGCAAGTTCTGTGGGAAGAAATACACCCGCAAGGACCAACTTGAGTATCATATTCGTGGTCACACAGATGACAAGCCCTTTCGCTGTGAGATCTGTGGCAAATGTTTTCCTTTCCAGGGTACACTAAACCAGCATTTGCGAAAAAATCACCCTGGGGTAACCGAAGTAAGGAGCAGGGTAGAGTCTCCAGACAGAACAGAAGCATTTGTGGAACAGAAAGTAGATAACGATGCTTCAGTTTCTGAAGTTATGGATTCTAGTATGGAAATTCATGCAATGTCTAATGCATCTGATTAAAATACTACATTCTAAGTGCAACACAAACAAGCACATTTCTAATGTATCTTTTAAATCTTTTATTCTTTTAGTAATCTTCAGTACCAGTATAACAGCCTTTTAATTTTCCTGACCTTCTGGAAACCAGTTTGAAATGGTTTCTGGAGAAGACTACATTAAGTATTCTTTGTTTTTGAAGGAAGCTGGGTTGTTTGGTTGTGTTGTTTTGGTTTTTTTTTTTTTACTTTTGAAGATGCTCAGAATATAAAAGACAGTGTGCTGGGGAAAGGATAGGAGGAGTCTGCTAAAGTGACCCTACTGGTTGATCTGGCAAGGCAGAGATTCCAGTGGAGAAAGATATTAGAATAAGATTGGCAGCTCTGCTGGATACACCAAGAAGCTGTAATCTCCCTTACTTTATTTCTTAAATCTTGTTGCTGGTAATGAGTTACACAGCACTGGGGAGAGACAACGCTAGGGCTTTGGTTTCTTCCATGTGTCAGGATGAAATCTATTTGCTTTTACTAACTGGTTTTGGTAGTTAGTCTGTTTATATATATAAATTTGCTTTATATATATAAAATGCTTTCACTTTTCCTATTCTGGTTGAGGTGAATGTAAAAGTATGTCAAGGTTTATACCATGTACCACTCTTTCAACTGCTAGGTCTCCTCTCTGCTGAGGATTTAGGACTTTGGACTTTGGGAGGATGGTTTTGGTTTCAAAAGAATGTTGTTTGGGTTTCCTTTTATTAAACTATTACTTTGTGTGCAAAAGTGAGCAAAGTGAATTACCTTGTTTTAATAGCTTTGCTTTATAACATATGTAAGCCAAATGCCATAAATCTATTAAATTATGGTTACATTGTTGAGGGGTTTTGTTAGTTGTCTAGAATGCAAGCTGGACAACCTGTGGTGCTGACCTTTTTATATATATAGAGATAGATATATCTATATATATATATATATATATATATATATATAAAAAAACTTTAGCAAACTTAAAGTAGCATTGTGGTTTTAAATGTGTTTTTACTGGCCTCAGAATCTACCTTCATTTTGTACTGTAGAACCATACCAGGTAATTAAATTTAACTTCATCACTCTTCAAGGTTGATTACAACCTGAGAGAGGTGTTGTAGTTTAAACTACAGTATTTCCAAGCAGTGTTTTACTAGGTCTCTTCACAGAGAGCTGTTTTCAGGTGCACATTGACTTCCTACTTAAAGCTCCAAGTGATCTGTCAGCACTTGGAATTTGTACTTTTTTTTGTATGGGAAAAACAAAACAAAACAAAAAAAAAACCACAAATACTCTATGGGAATTTCAAGCAATATGTCTGTTATTTCATGTGTGAGTATTACAGAGTTGCTATGGCTTCCCTACTATTTTCAGTGGTTGTTTTCTGCATAAAGGAACTACCAACAACTTTAAAAATACTCTAAAACCTTTTTGTTTTACCAAATGTTGTTTTTTTTTTTTTGTGGTTGGGTTGTTTTCATGTTGGGTGGTTGTTGTTTTTTTTTTCAATATGGTGCTAACTTCATCTTTTAGGTCAGTATAATATAGAAAATGTGAAATATAATAGAAACAGTTAAGCGAATAAAAAAAATATATAAAAAAATAATGAGGTTAAAAAAAAAAAAGGAACATATAAAAAATCCAGGAAAAAAAAAAAAAAACAAACAAACCAACAAAAAACACAACAGCAAACAAAAAGAAGCCCCACCCCAAACAATTCACCTACAGTAGAGAAATAAAACCACACTAGCTTAAGAGACCTCAAAAGCCTGAACTGGCAAACACTACTGTGTCAAATACTACCTGAAGAATGGAGTTAAATGAATCACAGCCTCCTTTAAAATACAGGTTTTGTGTAATTTGGCCTTATATTTGTTTAGCAACTACTGCAAATAAATCTGTGAGGATGCTGTTTGACTCCTGAAATCTCGACCATAAAAGCTCATTCCTGACTTAACGGGAAAGCAAAAAGGTATCTTGTAAAGCTTTTTGGGCTCCTGTGAAGTTGGGGCATATTTGTGCAGTAGCTTTATTAAATACACTAGTTCTTAATATTGTGACAGTCTGCAATAAGAATTAATCTCACTAAAATACAGGTTGACAGTATAAAACCCAACCTGCTTCACTGGAGCAGTTTCAGTTAAATTGAGTACAAAATTTGCATCTTTGTCCTCAATCTGCCTAAATAAAGAGGCAGAGGGTGCAGAGATGTTTCTCTATTTGAAGCAACAGCAGAACTTTTGTTTCCAGTAAGGGAAAGTGTATGTCTATGTCTAGGGAAGGTAGTCTATATGTTTACCCACTTAAAAACTTGTTGGTGTTTCTGATACGGTTTTGTTTTGTTATTTTCCTAAATGTTTAAGTAATTAAATGCAAAAAAAAAAAAAAAAAGAAGTGTTTTGGAAAGTTTGGGACATGCAAAATCCAAGAAATGTACAGTTACTCTTAACCCTTTATCTTGGACCTGTGCTGTGGTGCCTTTGGTGTGATCTTTTTTTTTTTTTTTTTTTTTTTTGCCCTGGAAGTATGAGTTGAGGATGGCAGGATATGGGAACTAATTTTATATTTCTTGAATTTCTCCATGTCACAATCTTAACCTTATTTAAGTCTAGTTCTTTGTATTTGTAAATGTGTTTAAATGGTTTGAGTTTACCAAAGAGTGACTTATCCAAAATTGTCTCTGACAAAAAGAAGAAGAAAAAAAAAGAAAAAAAAAAGAAAACAAACACAAAACCAACATCACTTTGATTGTACAGGTTCAGGTTCAAATCATTGTAACAGGACTGTTAAGGGGCAGGAAATGATCACTTTTTTTCTACAAAACCATGATTCAGCAGTTTGCAAGTTCTGCTTGCTCCTGTTTGTGTGGATATGCCATTTACCCTTTCCACTGCTAGCAGTGTTAATAATTATCAAGCCATAACACAGTACTGTAAAGTTCAGCAGTGCTTCAAAGGATGCATACACAGGTGAGCATAAAACATCATTGAGCATTACATGTACACTTACAAAGTGTGTGACTCTGGTCGAAAACGAACTTCAAACCTGGCAACAGCAATTAAATTGTGCCTTGTCACATAATGGTATGCCAGGATGAACATTGCCATGAAACATGAAGCATTACCTGATTGAAGTTCATTTCACAAGCCCACCAGAACAGAGTATGCTGTGTTATTTTAAGCAAACTATGGAAGTACTGTACAGTGTCTCGTGTCTGTACAGTTTGAAGTTAGCACAGAGCTGTTACACATTTCATTTACAATAAATGCAGAAGATGATAAAATATGTGAAGAAATATTTGACAGCAAAATAAATCATGAAATTATGTAGGCTGGTTCATAATTGAGTCTCTTCTTAATCTACCTTTTTAATTTTAGACAAATGTGAAAACAGTGACAGTGTCCTTTCCTCTAGATGTTTTAACCTATAATGACAAACTGTGAAAATAAAGGATTTCCTACCTTTGCTAATGTTTGTGGGTTTAAAAAGGTATTTGAGTTTTCTCTTAATCAGTTATCTTCCACATTATTTCTTTTAAACTTGTAAATACATTTAGAAAAGAGCATTGTAAATACTTACAGTTTATTGGAAGTTCAGTTGAGTCAACGAGGCCTCAAGATTGGCTCTGCTTTTTGAGTGTGAAATCTGTCAATACCATAAAGGATACTGTCAGTTCACTGTTCAGCAGATCATACTGTAGACCTAAATTGATAGTTCTTAAAGCAGTCTTCCCAAGCATAAAGTCATGGCTTATGCTAATGCCTTTGGTTTACTTTTAGACAAAACAGTGAGGCCTCTAAATATGTTTAGGCTGAATTATGGGAAGAACAGCAGGAATAAAATCAAGGGCTGGGAAAAGATTTGAATGAGCTTTACCTTTAAAAATAAATATATATATATATATATATATAACACCTTATTTGAATTTTTGTATTAGTTTACTGTGATTCTTTTATTGTCATTTTTCTAAACAGGTTTCATGTGAAACCATTGAAAGGGACTCAAATATGCAACACCTAATCTATTTTCCAAGGGAATTTTACCCTTGAATGGTGCTTTTTGACTGGTCAGGGTTATTTATTAAATTTTATATTTGAAAGTATTTGGGGAATTATGTAAATTCTTTATATGAATCTGTTTATTTCATGACTTGTAAATTTCATAATACTCAGTGACTGAATTGGAAGTTTAGTAAAGTCATTCAAAATGTTCAAAGTTTATAATCTGTGTGCATTTTACATATATTTTAACAAGTGCCAGAATAGCTGTATTTAATATTGTAGATTTAATACTACTTGCACATCCCTGTGACAGCATTGACTTACACAAGTTTACATTTAAGAAAAAAAAAAAAAAAAAGGTTAAAAAAAAAAAAAAAAAAAGGAAAGGAAAAAAAAAAGATAAAGCTAAACAAAGAAGTAAGCCTGGGACTTGTGTTCCTGTATTTCTTCAGGGGGTGTGAAGCTGAGTATCAGTAACTGAGCAGGTTTGCTTCTCGTTGGTGCAAGTAACTCCTGCTCTGGTAGATACCATAAACTGCTGTCTCTCCCATTTACATATGCTATGAATTCAGCCGTTGGACTTGTACTGCAAGCCTCTGGTTGTTTATCTGATTAGAGGTAGAACTGTTGCACGGTTTTAACAGTGTTTGTTTCTGACTGAGGAAAAAAAGGAAAAGGAGAGGGGGGAAAAAAAAAAGGAAAAAAAAATGTATTTTTAAATAACTTTTATTTGTATGGTTGTTTTTCATGAGAAATAATTGAACAGTTTGAATGACTTGACTTTGGTGTCATTATCTTGCAATATAAACCGGTAACCTCACAACTCCACACTTCATCACCATATGAAGTAAATGAAGCTAGCTAAGCTGATGCTGTAACAATTAATAACTTGCCATTAAGGATTATTTTATAGCATGAATTTTAAAATATTTATTCAAATGATATTTTACTCCTGTATTCACTTTGTTTTTAGATTTGTGACATGAATATTTCAGTGCTGCTTTATTTTGTTCTGATGAATTTGTTTCCTGCTTGTAAATTGCTTTTTTTATGGTATAAAGTCAATGGGAATTGCTGTTTGTAAATTAAAATGCTTCTAGAGCAAATCTATGGTGTCAGTGTCTACATTTAGATGGTTAATTACTAAAGGACTTGAATTTTAGATGCTTTTTCTGAAGTGTTATAAAAAGTTGCAGCTTAATACTTAACGTACCAACAAGGAATCAAGATTCCATAGAGGCAAACTATTCTTGAAGTCTGTCTTTTTTTTTGCCAGGATTGGTTGTTTAGTTTTGAACAGATGATCATTTGAGTTTTGTGCTACAAAACTTTTTACAACTCAAAGGTAAACAGAAAACCTGGCTGGGTGGTGGCCAGCTGTCATAACACCTAGTCAGAGGCAAGTTGTTGGGTAACATTTAACTTCCACAACAGCATTTGCATTTTCTGTGATGCCATATGTAACAGGAGTTAATACTTGGCAAGATTAGGGTACAGCTCCTGCTGGCCCACAAGCTTGAATTTAAGAGTATCCAGCAGCTGCAGATAGCACTAGCACAGCCCTAAGGTGTTTCAGAGCAGCTGGCTGTTGACAGCTCTTTTAAGTGCCTTTGTAACAAGCAACCTCTTGGGAATTAATATATCCTCAAACCAAGTTGTATAAAATCACCGATTTGCTGAGATAGAAGTATCCTTCCTGGGACAACTGGAATTTTGCAGAACTTTTGCTTTATACTCATGAAGACAGCTGATACTATTACATTTGGTTCAAGATTACCAACGTTGTTGCCAGTTTTTAATTGTGTCTGAGATGTATGCCCGCAAAGACTTCTGTTCACTGATAAAGCTGAATTAAATTTAAATGAGTTTTAAACCCACCTGGCAGCAAAGGTTATGTTTATATAATGCTGATGGGGTTACCTTGGCTGGTGCTGGGGTGTTCTGGGTTTGGGGGTTTGGTTGCCTGAGACTCTATGGACAGATTCAGAACGATTCTAAGGTCTGAAAACTCAATAAACAAGAGATGACTGTTAGAAGAATAAATGTAATGTTGCTTTTACCTGTAGAGCAGACAGACAAAATATGACATACTCTTTACACCCCTGCACACCTTTATTCTGGTTTGTTCTGTTTGAGTTGGTAGAATTGCTCTTGCCAGTAGCCATTGAGGTTAGAATTAAGATGCAGCAAGGTTGTGTCCATGGAACCTGATGCAGTTAGCTTGTAGAGTCAAGGTGCTCACCAGTTTCTTCAGAAAATATTTGCATTTCCTTCATTACACATTTCTACCCACAGACCTGTAACGCAAGCAGCTGTAGCTGTTTCCTCCGCAAACTTGTGCAGTGGGAAGAGTGTGAGCTGCCACGATCCCAAACAGCATTATAAACGTCAAGAGATCTGTATGTAGCAGACAGTCTGTGTGCTGGATGCTGGCACAGATGTTACACAACGCTGGGCACCTTGTGGAAATGGCTTTTAGTAGGCACAGAGGAGCTGCACTGCAGTGTCAGTCACTGCCCCAGAATCTCAGCTATGTCTGAAGGCAAGTGTAAAGTTTCCTCCTTGCTATGCCTGGCTGCTCCTGACTTGCTTCACTGAAGCAAAACAAACAGACTGTTTTGTTTGCAGTGCTGTGCAAGTACGATCTAAGATACAGAGGTCTAGCTAAATTTACCCTTGAGAACAGATCCGGTTCCTAAGGACACCAAAGGTTTTGGGAGTGATGCAGGAAGGGAAAGTAACTAGGAACTTCCTTCAGGAGCTTCTGGAAAAGTGGTTTTCAGTAAGAATGGGATGTCCAGCTTTGAACTGTCAGCACAACATACGTGAGTAATACGAGCAGCAGCATCTGCAGTGTGATCCCTATAGCACAGGTAGCACTGTGAATGTGAATTAGAGAAGTAAATTATATTGTTCACAAAACATTCTTTCCTTTTGCTTGCATGCTTTTCATTTTTAAAATCATACTCTTTTGAAAAAGAACACAAAATTGTAGCAGTAGCAAAATGCAAATATGCCATTATGGGTTGTAGTAAACCACTTGTTCTGGTCACCTGTCCTTGAAAGTAGTGGAGTTTGGTCAAGGACATTAGAGAGAAGTTATACTTTTATGAAGGCTCAAACTTCCACATCCACTGTGCAAACTGAACTGTTTTTCTAGTTTTCTAAGAACTGTGTGTACAGGAGCTAATAACGCTGAGTGGGCACAGGAGGTCATCTTTTCTAACAAACATCTTAAACTCTGGCACCAGGGGGGAAAACTTAAAATAGTATCAGGGAAGCTTTTCTTTACAACAGAGTGTAGCAGAAGGCTTTCAGATGTACAGAGCTCTGAAAAACTGCCATGATACTATCAATCAGACTTGTGTAGGAAAGACAGAGAATCAGAGAATCAACAAGGTTGAAAGAGACCTCCAAGATCATCAAGTCCAACCTATCACCCAAGACCTCATGACTACTAGACCATGGCACCAAGTGCCACATCCAATCCCCTCTTGAACACCAGGGACATTCATATAGGTCCTCCCCAGAAGTCTTGTACTGCATAAACCAAAAGACAATGCATCTAAACAGGAGAGGAAAAGATAAAGGGCCATTGGTCAGTGGGGCTAGTTGCAGTCACCCACAGTGGACTTCTGGCATTGAAACAAAAACGTGTTTGAAGGATGATTTCTGGAAGCAATTTTGCAAGGTGGATGGAGAATTCATCAGTGTGAGACAGTATCAGAAAAAGTCCAAAGCTGATGGTTTGAACAGAGTAAGCAAGCAAAGTACAGTGACCCTGGGTAGTTAGAAGTGAAATGGTGATAACAAAATGGATACATTGAGGATTAGAGAGAAAAGCCCTGCAAAGTGAAGAGAGACATTTGCTTTTGGAAGAGAAAACTTGTGAAAACAATGAAGATACGTGATCAAAGCAACAAAGTTAGAAAACTGTCTTGGCAGCTTTAAGGAATCAAAACTTATCCAGCTGGTCAAATAAAGCTGAAATGATGGTGTGACAATCAAATTTTCACACCACGTGAAACACAGTGTCTGCCCCTGCAAGACAGTCAGAAGACTTCACAGGGTTTGAATAGTCTTTCTTCAGATTGCTTTCTCTCTTTTCAGAGAGGGAAAAATATCTAGGCCAGTTGCATGTGCAAACTGGCTGGTAGCTTCAAATGAACCCTTGTTTTGTCCACATGAAGATGTGAAAATAAGGGAAACTGTGGTGGTGTATATCAGATTATTTGAAGATTATTATTTTTTTCTTAATCAGAATAATTCTGATATTCTGTGCACTTAACACTTAGAAATTACTCTTTTTTATTTCTTCTTCCTTTAAGTTCCCTCCCCCCCCTTTTTTTTTTTTTCCCTAGCTAACTTCATGCTGCATTTTTGCTGCATAGGATTCTGATTTCATCCAGTTCTATCTGGGGATACACCACTGACCTTGGGTAGTTCATATTTGTTTAAAGTTGCAATCCATGGCAATAATTACAGTGCCATAGTACAGTATGTGTGGTTAAACTTCAACTTATCTGCTTGTTTAGAGTTTGTCCCTAATACCATGGAAAATACTTTAGGCTATTTCAGCAGGTAGCCTTTAAAAGAATTGTAGTATGTAAGCTGAAGTAACTTATTTCCAAAGCTCTTAATTTGGTAAAGCCTGAAAAATATTTTCTCTAAAACATTTTTAAACAACACTGACAGACAAATGCACACACACACAAAAAAAAAAAAGGTTTGGCTATCGAAAGTCCTTCAGAGTTCATCATTTTAAATAACAAACAGAACTTCTCGAGCCAAGATAACGCTGAGCCTGAACTGCTTATCGCACACAACTGCTTTCATTTGGTTTGTTTTCCTACATGCATAACTTGCTTCTTTTAACAGGGCCTCTGATTTCAGTAGAGGTAGTATTGTAAGCAGGAGCTTATCTTTTGTTTTATGGGTGTCCACCATCCTAAATCTACTCAACTATTGCATGTAGATGTTCTTGTAATACAAAGCCTTACAGGAAGCTGCTCAGCACTGCTGCGCATCTCCTTTGCTGGAAATTACCATTTGTGTAGCAGAGTCAGCAGAAGAAAAGATGTGGCCACTCCCATACAAAGCCTTGTGTGGGGACAGGAGAAATAACAAAGGATTTTAGAATTAAAAAGCAACAGTAGAAATTTTGACAGAGGTTCTCTCAAAACCCTTTAAGAGATGCCAAGTTCTGTTACTTTGAATGGAATACTTACTGACAATTTCAGTGTCAATTTGTACTTACTGGTCTAGTGCCAGAATATTCTTGATGCATTTTGATGGTTTGCTATTTCTAATGCCATTATTAATGCTATTTATAATAACATATAATCCCCAGTACAGGCTGGGGGATAAAGGGATTGAGAGCAGTCCTGCAGAGAAGAATTTAAGGGTAGTGATGGATGGAAAGCTGCACATGACCCAGCAATGTGTACTCACAGCCCAGACCCATGGGCAGCAGGTGGAAGAAGGGAATTCTGCCCCTCTGCTCTCCTGAGACCCCATCTGGAATTACTACATCCAGCTCTGGGTTCCTCAGCACAGGAGGACAAGGATGTGTTGTAGTGGGTCCAGAGGAGGCCACATAGAAATAATCAAAGGGCTGGAACACCTCCTGCTGTGAGGACAGGCTGAGAGAGTTGGGGTTGTTCAGCAAGAGAAGAAAAGGCTCCAGAAAGACCCTGTTGCAAACTTACAGTACTTAAAGGGGCAGATTAAAAACATGGGGACAGACTGTAGTGACAGGACAAGGGGTGATGGTTCTAAAAGAAAAGAGGGAGATGTAGACCAGATAGAATTAAGAATTACTTCTTTTACACTGAGGGTGTTGAGATATTGACCCAGCTTGCCTAGAGAGGTGGTAGATGCCCCATCCGCAGCAATATTCAAGGCTGGGTTGGACGGGGCTCTGAGCAGAAACATTTCATCCACATTTTCGGAAATTCTCTTGCACTTACTGTCTGAAGTGCCATCATTGGCTGCGCGTTTTGCTCCGCGCAACCCTCAATCTTGTCCATGCGGGGTTTGTCCACCAGACGGCGCTGTCCCTTTTTTTAACGGTATAGGTTTCGTGGGAATAATTTAAGGTGCTGTACGCAGCAGGAGCCTGACACAGGAACTAAAGCAGTTTACAGTCTTCAATGTTATATACCCTCAAGAGGGGCAGCTGCTGAGCTATTCCATTCTTAGCAGGGTGGTGTTTCTACCCAGGATTTCAGAGGGTGTCCTGCTGTACTGCACAAGACACATTTAGACAGTGAACAGTATCACCCTGCAGGGCTTTAAAAGCATCACTTTGGAAATTGTGATTTAGACTTTCATCACTTGTAGGATAAGTAGCTTTCAGACTGGTTTTCTCTGAATCCTTGTGGAAACACCAGCAGCTCTATATGTTTGGGGTTGTTTGGTTTGGTTTTTAAGAGCACTGTAGCCCATGAACTGCTGTTTTCATATCCTGGCTTGGTGATGTAGGACAGAGTGGAAAACATTTTGCCAGAGAATCTTGTACCCTTGCTCTAGTGGGAGCTAGTTTGAGAAGCTTTAGAGGAAAGTATATGTAGCTTAGCAGTGTTGATAGGATGAACTCCAATAAATAAAGAATCATCTATGCCTATTAAATGATTGGAGATTGGTATGAAAATAATTTTAGTCTTCAGACGTCCACAGGGTCAGGGGAAACACAAGGAAATTACCTTTCCATATAGTGCATTTGGCATTGGTGTGGATACTGGAGTTGTGAGCATCAGTATTCACAGCAGATCTCAAACCTATGTTTAAATTTCTTTTTATGGTTTAGTCTCAGATTGAATCTTTCTGCTTTGGTAAGAAAGCTCATACATGTTTAATTGGGATGTCTGAAGGTGTTTAAATTGCTCTAGATTTGATAGTCGTTGAAGACTTTAGTAACTAGGAGATTGGAAACACAACTTCTAAATGCATTCTGGACATCACACATCCTCTGAGTGATCTCACCAGGCTTTTACTCTCTCGTGTGTAAGACTTCAGTTCAGTATGACAGGCTGGAAAGCAACCCTGCATGCAGCTACATAAAAATGTTTTCCCTGTAGTGATGCTTGCAGACTGAATATTGCTGTTACAGAAGCTGTACTTCAGAGAAAGATGCACCTTCCTCTTGCCATGTGCTTCAACCTCTGAAGGTGACTGCGGCCACCTAAGTGTCAAAGCACTCAGCATGAAGCAAATTTAACCGTACATAGCCTAGTGGAAATGTTCTCATTTGCAAGCGTCTTCAAGAAGCCCACAAAACCCCGTTTACTGCTGTCACTCTCCGATGATTCCAGCGCTATTGCTCGCACACGAGCCAGCCTCAGGTGTGTTTTGGGGGTTCTGACATGTTCTCCGCTACTCCGGGAAACGCGAGTTAAAGCGACGCACTGCAGCAGGTGCTACAGAGATAAAAGACAAGGGCTTTTCTCTCTGTGCACGCAGACTTGGCCGCGTCTCCTGGGGGAGCAACTTGAACCTGCCGCCCGCCAGCTGGCTGAAGGACAGGCGGCTCTGCCCTTCACGGGAGCCCCGGCTACGGCCCGCTGGGCCCCATCCTGCTGAGGGGCCGCACGGCTTGTCCCAGGGAGCCTCCAGCCGCTCCGCGCCGCCGCCCTCGCCAGACGAGACCGGGCAGAGCCGCGCCTCCGAGCGCGCAGGCGGAGCGGGCCAGTCGGCACAGCCGAGAACGGCGCACCTGCGGCTCTTGCGCAGGGCCTGCGCTCTCACCCCGTCCTGCGCCGATTGGCCAGAGCTCCTGTGCGGAGCACTGATTGGCCACCGGGCCCGTCAGTCTGGCGCGCCCCGTTCTCTCCCCTCGATCCCCCTTGGCCGGCCTGGGCCTCGTCCTCGGCAGCTGCGGCGGGCGGGGGCTCGGTCTGGCGGGAGGGCGGCCGGCCTGCGGCACGGAGGGCGACCCCCGCCCCGGTGCCGGTGGGATTCCCTCAACAAAAAGGGTTCGTGGTCGACGCTGGGGGCAGCCGTCCCTGCACAGGTGAGACGCGGACAAGCCTGGCAAGACAGGTGGGACCCGGCCGCCTTCTCCCCGCTGCCGCGGGGCGACTGCGGTCGCCTTGCTCCGCCCCGCCGGGCTGCGGGCCCGTTCGCCGCAGCCCCCGCCCGCCGCCGGCCCTGATTCGGGCGTGTGCTGCGGGCGGAGCTCTGCGGCGACGGGCCCAGCCGGGAGCCCACCCGCCAGGGGGCGCCGCTTGCGGGAAGCCCGCTGCTCCTGGCCTTCCGAAGGGGCGGAGAGCACGGCGCGGGGTGCAACCTGCCTCTGCGGACCGCCCGGCAGGTGCGCGGGTGTAGGGAGTCGCGCCGCTCCCTGCGGCCTCCGGGGCAAGGCCCTTCCCTGTAAGTGCTGCTCTGGGCCCGGAGTCTGCCGCGCCTTGGCTGGGGTCAAGCAATTAGTGCCCGCTGGGCCGACACGCGGCTTTCTGGTGTGGAGTCGGTGCGGCAGCCCCCGGGAGTGGCTTCCGGGCGACCAGCTGTGCTACGCGCTCGCCTTGGGCCGGGCGGCCCCCGCCGCCTCTGTGCGCCGCTCGCCCCTGCCCCGCCGCCGCGCGGCCGGCTCGGAGCCCTGAGCCCTGTGCGTCGGCAGCGCCAGCTGTGCAGGTATTCGGGGTGTCGAAGGCTGGAAAGGTGTGAAGAAACGGGGTGGTCACTTTTGCGGCACCTGGATTTAGAGGGTGCTGTGCTTGTCGAGCGTCTGAAGTCTGTTTGTTCTGTAGGGTAATGGGGGGAACAGATGGAAACCTGGGTTGGCCATATCCTCCGCTGCACTCTTGAACGAAACTTAAAACCTCTTTGTATATCATGTGAATGGTATTGCGGAGATAACTGTTAAGGAGCCTTGGGTGCCAAATATTTGTTCTCAAATCACTTCAAATTGTTTTTGACCTGACTTGAGCAGGTTTCAATATGTCTAAGTCTTTGGTAGGTAGTGGGGAAGGTCCTTAGTGGTAGAACCGCAGCCTTTTGTCTGTTTTGAATCCAAGAAAATGGAACATGTGTAGCCTCTTGTCTTATTTATTACTGAAAAAAAAAAAAGATAGGTCTGGCTTGGTCTCTTACCATGTGGAAAAATATTCCTTGCCTTGAAGACCTTGGAATTGAATGTAGCAATTTGTATCTCTTAATATCCAACAGATTCTTTCAATGTCAGATTAATTTTTGTGTTAAACATTCATGCTGTGCACAGTAGTTAGTGTGTGAGAACAAGAGGGAGAGTGTGTAATAAGGACTGACCTATGTACACTTCTTTGTTCATTCTCTCTGTGTTGTCTGTTCTGTATGAGGCAGTACCAGACTGAAGACAGAAACTTGAAAACTATTACTTAGACAAGTTATTAATTTTCCTGTTTATCTGCCTTATTTTAATAAAGGGCTGACATTCCCAACTCAAGATGGGCAGTAGTAATGAGCTTTGCATGTTCCATGTAAACTTTATTTTCAGGGACTTAGCACGTTCATAATGAAACTTCCCATGTGGCTATGACACTGTATTTAAGGGCATTACTAATGAGCACCTTGGGAAATGAAAGCTATTTTAAGTTATTGTGTATGCAAATAGGAAATGTCTTTAAAGCAAGCATACAGGAAGCACAAATCTCATCAGACTGAGAGACTGAGATACTTATTCTTTAAAACAACATCTTTAAGTGGCCATGCTGGCTATATTTTCTGTCCCATTCAGTGTTTTCGGTGAATAACCATCATGAAATTGAACTGTGTTTATTTTTAGAACTCTTGGATTATAGTGAAATTGATTTGAGTTTGGGTTTCGATCTCTTTGTCTAAAGTAATATATTGTATTGTCAGTGAGCAAAAGCCCATCTTTCTCAGCTGCCAGTAACTATCTATTTTTTAATTAAACTCCAGTTTTCGACAACATTTCTCTACAGCTTTTATTCCGTGAACATTTGTTCCCATTTTTCGTCGTATTTGGGGTGTTAGCCCTTTTGGTGTGGGGAGGCAGGGAGTCAACAATTGTCGTGGTTAAAAACATGCATTCCATTCCTATCATACTGGAGAAGAGTAATGCTTCTCAGCAGCAGTTCCAACTGACTTGATTAACAAATGTAGGTGTTTAGAAGCAAAAATAAGATATTGAAAATGGGGGTAGAGAAACTAGGTAGCATACATGTAAACTGGGGTTTTTGAAGTACTGCAGATGAAAAAGCAGCTAAAGATTTTGGGGTCAGTTGTACTTGCTAGAGCTCAGGACGGCAAGGAAAACTTGGTATCTGGTTTGGAGGAAGCAGGAGGAAGCCTAGGGATGTGTTTGGCTGTTGCTAGGCCAACTGGGGAACCTTGAATATCTGTCTTGTAAGAAACAGTACGTCGTATCACATACGACCTATGAAATATTTTCCAAACAATAATTGTCAGACAGTATCTCCTGAGGAGAAACTATTTGAGTCTGAGGACCAGATTTCTTCTCAGATGGCTAGATACAGGTTGAGATCTCTGCCCTGCCAGTCTTGATTTGGAAGACTGGGCAAATGAAGGACAAGCACTCCATGAAGCTTGTTCCTTAATGTTACATTGATTGTCCATATCAAACTAAATAATAGGGGAGAATATGTTGGACATAAATGCCAGGGTAGTTAACCAGTGTGATTCTGTGGGACCTTTGTCTTTTTCACCAAACCTAACTCTCTACGTAGTTGTAGGTTCAATTGACCAAATTTGCAAGGTAAAAACTCTAAATGTGTGTTTAATCAAGCAGTCTAATACCATCTGATACTCAGGGTTTAAAAAATAACCATTTGTTATCCTTCAGTAACAAACAATAAACCCACAGTTTACTATCAGCTACATTGGTGCTAGCAGCTTGTGAAAGAACTGTTTCTTACCCCTACTTTTTACAAGGAGCTGTGTTTGACAGCGCACAGCTTCATCCGTGATCTGGCAGTAAGTTTGTGAACGCCGTGGTTAACATTTGTAAATAACAGACCTTGTTCAGCAGTTAAACCAGGCTATCTGATCAGGGAAAAGCAGGCCATAGGGCATTGTGTATTTAAGTGGAGTTTGAGTTAAGGTCAAATTTTTATGTTAGAGAAGAGGAACTCCATTTGAAATACAAGGGAATGTGCTTGGAGCAGGAGACATTCTTCACATGGTGCAGGCAGTCAAAGCAACAGGAACTCCCAGTGCAGTGTTGCAGAGAAAAAGGATTAAATCTATCTCAAAATAAATAAGGAAATAGTGAACAGAACTAGGAAGAAGATTTGAAGTTTTGAGATCCTCATTTTTAAAAGGAAAGTAAAAGTTCCAGGTGCCCCACAGTTAGCACTAAAAATGTTTTCAGAATTTCTGAGGAGAGACCTGAAGAGCGAGATCTGCTGAACTGATTGAAAACCAGCTGAATATGAGCCAGCAGTGTGGCCAGGGGGCCAAGAAGGCCAACAGCATCCTGGCCTGAAGGTCTTGAACACAGAAGAGAAATGTTTGCTGCAGTCTACCTTTCAAAGGCAGGTGAGAGAGATCTCTGAGAATGCCAAAGTGATCAGAAGTGCTAGGGGTAGGAACTTATGAGGCAGTCAAAAAACTAGTGTGCAGTGGATGTGTGTCTTCAATACAAGATTCCAAATATTGTTGTGTGTTTTTCCCAACAAAAGGCTATTTTCTTCCCTGTTTATTAATGCTATCATGGATGTCTGCTGCCATCAGGTGGGATGTGTATCTGTTCCTCTTAAATTCTTTCTATCCACCTAACTGATGTCTGTCTTCAACACCAAATGTTACCTTTGCTTATTAACAGTATGGGGGAGGTGTAGAAACAGGAAGAATTAATGCTGCCTAATTGAAATGCTCAGATACACTAGAGACTGCCAGCACAGAGTATGCAAAGGCAGTTTTTTTTTCAGATATGTCAAATTTTTACTTGGAAAATTAGTTTTCAAAACCACTGAGTGAAAGAAGTAACTGGAATAGAGCACACACAAAGCAAAAATGTAATTTCCAGGGAACAAATCAGATTGGCAAAGGTGAGGTGGGTTGTAAACATACATTATGGCTGCAGTTTTGGTTGGGGTACTTCAGTGGATGCTAACTTGTTCATAACTTGTCATTTTGAGTCTCTTATGAACTTGGGTCTTTTGCTCATATAGGGAGTGCCTGCTGTATGTATACTTGGAGTTTTGGTGAGCTTTGAGGGTATGAAGAGAAGACTACTCCAGGAAAACATAGCTTTCTTTGGTGCCAGTAGGAATCACATGTATTTAAAGACTAGAAGATAGACATTTTTATAAGCAGAGGATCCTTACCAAGAGAAGGACAGTAGGGACTATAATAGAGGCACAGTGTTAACCCCATGTCATCTATAGTGATTTTTAATTTTATCAAAGCACCATGGGCTTTAATGGGATTTACTGGTCAGTTTCCACATGAAAGCATCTGTAGTTGAGAATTTTCTTACATGATGCATAATTTTCTTAAACATTAGCTGTTAAGGTTGGCATAAAGCAAAAGAGGAGAAGAGGGGAGGGTTGCACTTAAGTATCACCAAAGCAAGTTACCAAAACAGTATTTTCTCTGGTTTGTTGTTGATCAGTTTTGGTAGAAAAGCTGTAGGTTACTTTGCTGATACAGAGAAAGAATGTGGTGGTTGTTTGGGTTTGTGTCTATTCTGCTTCTAGTTGAATGTTGAGGAAAACAAAGCAAGAATGACTAACATTGACCATTCATAAAGCACCTTGAAAAGTGATTGAAGCCAATAAGCAAACCCTTAACAGCTTTTGTT
The DNA here is from genome assembly GCA_033816785.1 of Picus viridis. NCBI lineage: Eukaryota > Metazoa > Chordata > Aves > Piciformes > Picidae > Picus > Picus viridis. The sequence continues at coordinate 7,864,831 of CM066596.1, read as the reverse complement.
GGTTGCCAGAGAGGAAGAGTTACAGGTAGTATTTGGAGAATATTTAGTTATGAAATTCCTCCTCTCTTGCTCATCCCTCTGTGATGTATTCTTTAGTGCTTTTGAGTTTGGGCATTTGTCACGTACCAGTGAAACTGGAATGGGGAACTAGCCATCAGAGCTGAGAGGGAGAGCTAAGAATAAAAATACCAGAGTGCATATTTCAGGTAAGGAGTGCACAGTTTGACAGGACCTGAGTTATATAGTTGATGTCCCCATAATCCTATTTGCTGTTTATTTACAGGAGTGTCATGCTTTTAAACAAGAGGTAGACCTGCTGAATACCCACAGCTAGACCCAACAACGGACTGATGGAGGTTTGCTGCAAAATGGGTTGAGTGAGTGCAGAGCTACCTTATTGTACTGTGAGTATGCAACTGTAATTAAAGTAGCAAGTATTTTCCTATTTTCACTCCTGTTTGATACCAGAGGTTATGGAAGTGTCTGTCAGTTCTCTTCTGTGGGGAGAACCTGGAATCATGTTAGGGTCATGACAGTGTTCTTCTGTAATAGAGCAGATAAATATTTCTTTCCCTGTGACTGTTTTATTTAGATTCCCCTAACCTCTAACTCCACTAAACATGTCTCTTGTCTTTCTAACCTGTGCAAGTCAGCAGACCTGTTTGAAAGGTAGTAGCTTTTGAGGGAGGACTTCTGCTGGAGAGAGAGCTGCAGCTGTCTTGATACGGATCAAGATGGTCTTGGGTTTTTAACTTGTCCATCACCCAGCAATTGTGTAGTTGCCAATCTAAAGAATTCAGACCTGAAGAACTGGTTAGTTTGGAATAGCAACCATTGCTTTGTTAACTTAAATGTGTAATCATCAAAGCTTTTGCCTCAGATTCCAAATTTTCTACTGCCTGTTATTCCTAAGAAATAAACCTGCAATGCTTTCTCAGAAGTGCTCATGTAATCCTCTTCTGTTCTCTTATTTTCCTGCAGTCTCCAAGTCTGCCTGTTTCTTGTTTGTATTCTGTTAGCCCATTTCCTAACACACTGTGTTACTTCTTGTTTTGGTGGTCGTTGTGCTGTGCTTCTTAGAGTCGTGTTCCCTGTAGTGATGAAGGCTGCTAGGAGTATAGTAAACTGACCTCTGCCACTGTAGTGCTGAGCTCTCCATAGTTGAAGTTAAGGTCTTACTGGAGTGAGCCCATCGAGGAGACAGGAAGATGATTAAGGAGCTGGAACATCTTTCATATGAGGAGATGCTGAGAGAGCTGAGGCTTCATTTCTCATCAGAAATAACCCAATGAGAGTGTGTAAAAGAGATGGAGTCAGAATCTTCAATGGTATTCAGTGAATAGAAGAGACAAGGGCCACAAATTACAATAGAGTACATAGAAACCATGGAATTCCACCTAAACAGAAGAAAGCACTTACTGTGAGAATGGTTGAGCACTGAAACAGGTTGAGCAGAGAAGTTGCATCATCCATGGAGATAGTGAAAACCCAACTGGATGTGGTCCTGGGCAACCTATCCTGCTTGCGCAGAGACATTGGACTATCTAATCTCAAGAGGGCCATTGCAGCCTCAGAGATTCTGTGAAAAGATAGTTACTGAGATTGTGGGTATTACAGAGTCAGAGGACATGCTTTCTAAACTATCTTCCTGCAGCTGAAGCAGTGAAGGAACATGGCAATAGTTGTGATGAATAACTCTTCATGCTTAAAGAGGAAGTATTTATCACAGTCCTATATGAGCATCTTGACCATATCATGGGCGAGGTAATAATGGTAATCACTGCCGCCTACACTTTGCAGACCTCTTGCAAATTAATACAAGTATGAAAGTAATTTGGAATGATGGAAACTGTGAGGGATAAATTATTATCTAGCCCTCAGTAGATTCTGTACTTCAGGATGCAGGACAGTACAGTGCAATCTAGCCTTGTCTTCTGAGTGACTTCACATGGACCTGATTCGCAACACTTTCTATGTATTTAGTTCCATTATTTTTCTAAGGGATGCTGTGAAAAAGGTTCTTGGAGTAATTGCATAAAACCCCTGAAGTCAAGAAAGCCCTTTTTGCTATTTTTATTTTGTAATCTCTTGAAGATGAGTGCCTCTTCTGAGTTGCTGAAAAGATCTAAGACATTTTGAGGTCTGTGAGCTGTTAAGAGTCAGCGCCACCCAGTGGAGCTAGAAACGTTTGAAGTGTTCTAGAGCATTTAAATAAGGTTTGAAGAGTCCACAGCTGTTTGTTTGACATAGAAAGAGTCCAGGTGGCGGAAAAGAATACTCACATTCTTTCTTTGGAGTGGCTTACAGTCATTGTTCTTCATTTAAAGAATGCACCTTGGTTTCTTTAATTCCCCCTTTAGAGTAGAATATGAGATGTTACTACTTGACTTCTAAGGTTTGAATACAAACTCAGTTTACTATTAATGGAACACTCAGAAGCCACAAAGGCTATTATGCTTTTGTGGATACCAGTCTTTAGTAGTTCCTCTCTATGATGTGTTTTTCTATATCCTGTTTCAAAACAGGCTAGTGATGTTTAATGTGACAGGCAGCATGTTTTCTAATTGTGAGACTGGTACTAAACATGAAATTTCAGCTGGTTTTGTTAAAAACTTTAAATCAGAATGCAACGTTGGACTAGAAATTACTGCTTTAGTGGAGAGACATTTTTGTTCACTTCACAATGAGTGTGGTGGTTTAACTGGTGTAAGCTGTTGCACTGAGCTTTGGAGTGCTGTTTCCCTTTAAAAGATGTATCATGATTGGATCTTATCACAGTCCAATATAGGGATTTAGGCTAAATTAGAAATGCAGTTTTCATTATTATTCATTAACTGTAGTAAGAAGTTTTTTTAGGAAGAGTTTGCATGAAACCACTAAATTGTTCATGACCTATTTCATCTATAGGTGGTAGTGTTGCCTCAAGTGTAATAGAATATGTTGGGGACTTCTGGTGAAATGGAGAACAGAAAAAAACCATACACAAGAATTTTCACTTAGAGGGATCTTTTGTTATATAAATGTAGTGTACAGCCTGATTGCCTTTTTCTTACTTAACTGAAACTATCCTATTCTGAATTTATACTAATTAAACAAAACCTAAACCCCAAGTGACAACTTTTGTTGCTTCCAGCTAAGTTTGTCAGTGTGCAAACAGGGCCCTGGTTCAGTGAAGGTGATTAAAGAGCCCCAGTTGTTCAGCCAATTTAAGCTTGAGAAAGAAGGATTATCTTTTGGTAGAATACCAAAGTATGTGTTCTTAATAGCATGCTGCAGCTGTCAGCTCATGACTCTGGGGGAAAACATAATGAACTAGTGAAAGCAGTAAGTAAGTGAGGTTTGAAGTCAGCTAAGAAATTTAACTTTTGAAGCCCAGAATGGCTCTACAAGGTCTGATTAAAAAGCCTGTCTAGCTCAGAACTTTTTCCTTCAACAAGAAAATCAAGAAGATAATGGTTATCAGTGGTTATTCTTGTGTTTGCTGAGAGCAGCATGAACAATTAGTAACTTACCCAGATTGCTCTGCTGGCATTTGGAAATTAATGGGCACAGGGACTCCCTTGGCTAGAGGTGTCTGTGCTTAAGAGTGTTTCAGTGACTTAGTAGTTGGCTAACTGGTAATGATAACTAGGCTAGGGTTATTGCAACTGGATTACAACATAGTGCTAACAACAATGTGCATTCTGCATTTCTGCCTTCAGAGAATGTCACTTCTGTGCCATAGATGACCGTTTCAATGCTGGTAAATTAATGGCTATAAGGATTACTTTTCTGCTTATTTTTGATGGTGGTGTTTTTGGTTTTGTTTTCCAATTTAGTTGTTGCACTGTCTTCACTTCTGCTTCAGAGAGAACTGTGTGTCTAAATGGGTGTGTTAAGTTGGCAGAGAAGAACAGACAACCTCTGGTGGTATGTATGTTTCCCGACTTACCTGCTTTGCTTCTGACAATCTAGGAATGAGATTTACTGCAATGTACCTGGGAACCTTCCATACAAACAGATAAGGTGTTTTCTTTGGGGTTTTGTGTTGTTTTTTTGGTTTTTTTTTTTAGCACTGTATAAATGCATCATTTTAATGATTAATTTGAGTAAGTTGGAAGAATTCTTAAGAAGCAAAATGAAAAGAACTTGTGCATCTTTTTAGTCATCTTTTACATTTTCTTGCCCGCATGTTGAGAGTCTGACAGAGGGCGACAAGGATGATAAGGGACTTGAACATCTCTCCCATGAAGAAAGGCTGCGAGACCTGAGAAGAGAAAGCTGTGAGGGAACTTTATTGATGTCTATAAATATCTGAGGGATGGGTGTTAAGATGAAGGTGCCAGTCAGTTTTCAGTGGTGCCCAGTGATAGGACAAGGAACAACCAGTACAAGCTAGAACACAGGAGGTTCCACCTCAGCGTGAGGAGACACTTCTTTATTGTGAGGGTGCTGGAGCCCTGGAGGAGGCTGCCCAGAGAGGTGGTGGAGTCTCCTTCTCTGGAGACTTTGAAAACCCACCTGGATGTGTTCCTGTGTGAACTGCCCTAGGTGATCCTTCTGTGGCAGAGGGATTGGACTGGGTGATCTCCAGAGGTCCCTTTCCACCTCTAACATTCTGTGATTCTATGTTGAACCATTGATAATTTTCAGAATTTAAAAAAATGTGAGTTTTTTCATCTTGTTGGAGTGAAATATTGCAGTTGTGGAGGAGTAGCTTTTATATTGATTGTATTTAGTATCTTTTTGCATGTAGTCTGATAGTCTTTTGTTGCTGTAGGCTTTGTAGTAGCTCCAGTGTTACTTAATTTGCAGAGTAATACCTTCTGTGACAGCAGGTGTGCAAAATACTTTGCATCACCAGGTGATCACCAGAAGAATAAAAACTTCTTGGATTTGACTTAAAAGGATCATTGCTCATTCTGACTGTCCTCAAGGCAGCAAAACCAACGTGCGTGTAGAAAAGTAATTTGTCATGGATGTCAATCTTTGAGAAACCTATGCACAGAGGAAAAAGGAGTGCATTGGTAATGCTTGTGTTATAGTTAAAACATTTTGGGGAGAAAATAATCTTCTTTGGGCCTCTTTAGAAATTATCTAACCTTGGAACTTCTGTTTACTGAATGTCAGAAGGCAAACGCGTGTCAGCGCTTTTTTAGTTTCCGATACTAAAGCACTTCTGCCTCTTTTTGGTTTAGTGAGCATTAAAACTTGGAGTAGAGTGAGCTTGGACAGGATACAAGATCACATATGGGATTTTTCTTTCCCCTTTCAGAGCATTTTTGAGCCCCCGCACACTGGACAGCCCAGTGAGAAAGGCAGAGAAGGAGCAGATGAGACTATTCTTGTGGCCTCGATGTCAATGCCACGTTTTAAAGAAATTACATCATGAAAATTGGTTTCCACTTCAGTATCTCTAAGGACTATTAACAGAAGCAACTCCAGAACTTAGAAATGCTTTGCACTATAAATATTTATTAGTACTTAATCTTTGCTCTAAATATTCAAGGATATGCTGTCTTGTAATTATGTGTGATTTATTTCATAGAATGATTGGAAAGGATCTTAGAGGTCATGTATTCCACCCTTGCCACCGTGGGCAGGGACACCTCTCAGCTAGATGCAGCTGCTCAGGGCCTCATCCAGCCTGGTCTTAAACACCCCCAGGGAGAAGGCATCCACAACCTCCCTGGACAACCAGTTCCAGAGGCTCATCACCCTCATACTGAAGAACTACTTCCTCAGATCCAGTCTAAACCTACTGTCCCTCAGCCTAAAACCATTCTTTCTTGTCCTGCTGCTAGATGCCCTTAGGAAAACTCCCTCTCCAGCCTTCCTGTAGGACCCCTTCAGGTATTGGAGGGCAGCTATAAGGTAACCCCAGAGTCTTCTCTAAACCTTCTTTGAAGGTCAGGTTGGATGAGACGTTGGAGCAGCAGTACTGAGTTACACTTCTTCACAGCTGGTAACTGAAAGAGAAAAGAGAATCTAGCTCCCAAGATCATCTGTTTCTAAAGTTTTGGGGTTTTTTTGCTCTGAGAAAACAATGAAGTCTCTTGTATTGCTGGAGGGGTGACATTTTATTTATTCATTTGCACAAATACATTTGCTTTGCAGGAATTCTGTTTTCATCATGTTGTCTCACCATTGCTGGCTGAGCTGAAACTTCCTGCATCTTGGGGAGAGCATGTATAAAAGGAATGACTTCATGGCCAATGTGAAGGTCACCTCCGCCACTCCAGAGGTACAGTTCCCTGGGTTCTCTTAGCTCCTGTGTCAACATGGAAATTCTGGCTTGTGTCAGCTTTCACTGAGGGCCTTCCCACTACCAGTCATGTCAGTGCTTTTTCTTATAAACAGTGCAGTATTTGACAACAGAGTGAATTTAGAACACTCCATAGTTCTCAGAGTTCACAACCACTTTTATTTATTGTTGATGACTACTTACTTAGATGGGTTTTAAATAGCTTTTTTGACCCATTACTCTCTAACTTACAGCAGCTGTTTATTATTGAGTTAAGAGCAATGTAACATACCATCCAGCTGGAGCCAGAAGTACTCCAGTTCAGTCTTTTGGGGAATTCACTAGTTTCTTAGTAGGAAAGTGCTCTGTAAGATTTTTGTTCATTTTAACCCTATGTTTCCTTTGGAGACCAGGCAGCTCTGTTGTGCTGTTTCCAAAAACTACTTAGTTCCTCGTTGAGCTGCTGTGTGCAGCCCACAGCCTGTGTTTGTAGGTCCAGAACAGCCAGCTGAAGATGGCTTGAGATTTAGTTACCCTACTGATTTTAAAAATGGCTTTCTAAAGCTGGAAATTCTATAGAACTGAGATTGTATGTCCCTGTAGTTTTCTCAGGAGAAAGTTGGAAACATTTGTGAGCTGTGCTAAACTGACATTTTGAAATTCAGTGTCTGGAGCTTTTTTAAGTTCATACATTTCCTTGTCATTTCTTAATGTTTCTAGACTTACTTTCTGAATTTGACATGCAATTCATCATTCTGCAGATAAGCCTACTATTGGGTTTTTTTTTCCTTTGCAGGGTAGTAGCAGCTCAGATTCTCTGGAAGGGCGGAGTTCAGATTATGCCAATAAAAGCTACGATGCAGTTGTGTTTGATGTGTTGAAAGTAACTCCTGAGGAGTTTGCCGTAAGTTGAAATGGTGTTTTTGTAATTTAAGCTTGTAAAATATTTAGGACTTTCAGAATATTTAAGAAAATACAGGAAACTTTTTTTTTCTTTTCTTAAAAAAAAAAAAAAAAAAAAAAAAAAAAAAAAAAAAAAAAGTCCTTTTCCAGAGCATTGCAAGTTCATTGAAAATTAATTGCTGGATATAGAAACTTTAACCACATCTTGGGATTTGACTGACCTGACACAGCGTATTTGTTTTTCCACGTAAAATGGTTTGAATGTTTCTGGTGTTTTAAAAGACCCTGGCATAGGTTTAAAGATGTTAGTTATCCACAGTCTGGTTCACTTTTAATTGAAACCACTAGTACTCATCTTTCCTGCTGAAGCATCAGTTTCTTAAAGCAGGAAAGAGTCTTGTAGAGAGAAACAATTTCCATTCCTTAATAACTGTTTTTCAATCCTAAACTGAACTCCTGAACTAAACTCCTAAGCAGAGCTGCAGTTTTGGCAAAAGTCTAATACATTGCTTGTGCTTGGTCCTTTGCTTTTAACCTATATATTAACTTGCTGGGGAGCAGGAAGGAGTGAGAATGAAAGCAGTTGAACGTGGTTCAGTGTTTCCATAAATATTCTGGGCATCAAAATAATGTTTCCCTCATAAGATTGTACAATACCTGTTCACAAAGGTGTCCTGGAGATATACTTACATTATTCCTATACCTTTTTTATATTGGAACAAATGCTGATGAAATTTTTTTAACACTAATACAGATACACAGATGAGAGCTGTTACCAGAAATAATTGGTTGGCAAATCTGTATCAACACTGCCAAAAAATGGCCTGATGCTTTTGTTGCTCTTCATCTGAGTTCAGATAAGCCAAGGACTACCTTCAGAAGTTACAGTGACAATTTAGACCTGTAAAATGACTTTTAGATATTTAACTTAGAATCATAGAATCAATAAGGTTGGAAAAGACCTCAAAGATCATCAAGTCCAACCTGTCACCACAGACCTCATGACTACTAAACCATGGCACCAAGTGCCACGTCCAGTCACCTCTTGAACACCTCCAGGGATGGTGACTCCACCCTGGGCAGCACATTCCAATGGCTAAAAACCTCTGTGATGAACTTTCTTCTCCTCACTTCCAGCCTAACCTTCCCCTGGTGCAGCTTGAGACTATGTCCTCTTGTTCTGATGCTGCTTGTCTGGGAGAAGAGACCAACCCCCTCCTGGCTATAACCACCCTTCAGGTTGTTGTAGACAGCAATAAGGTCTCCCTTGAGCCTCCTCTTCTCCAGGCTAAACAATCCCAGCTCCCTCAGCCTCTCCTTATAGGGCTTGTGCTGAAGGCCTCCCCCCAGCCTCATTGCCCTTCTCTGGACACATTCAGGAGTCTCAATGTCCTTCTTAAATTGAGGGGCCAAGAAGGAGGAGACTGAATATCAAGCCCCGAGACCCAGAGACAGCTTAGAATGTAGTGTGTAGTCTGCACCAGCACAAGTGAATGTGGTGATCTCAGAACTGTATTTATAAAATGATCAAGTGAAGGTAATCTTGTAACTTCCAGCTCATGAGTTTTCTATTATGTCCATAAATCCTGGTGCAGTTGGTTTGAGACAGAAGCTTGTTGATGAGGGTCTTGATTTAGTGGTGCGCTTTAAAAGCACACTTGTGCACACACGTGACCCCTGATGTCATTGTAACTTTGAAGTCCAAACTTCCATCAGTTACTTTTCTCTCTCTCCAGTTCCACTGGACACCTGTAGCAATGAACAGAACAAGACCCACCAACACCTGAAGAAACCAAAAATTCAAATCTCTGTCTGTAGGACTGGCAGTGAGATTTGAAGCAGAAGATGGGATTGGTGTGTTGAATAGGAATATTGAGAGAAAGGGAACGGAAGCAAGTTAAGGTCACTTCTAAATTTAGCATGTTGTGTTCCTCTTTAAATTTAGAGGCAACAAAGGAGAAATTCCCTGATGGTAATCACCTCTATAATGAAAAGTCCAACAGCTTGTCATTGTTAGTCAGTTTTGGGTTTGGTGTCTTAACAGACTTAAACACACAAGTTTTACTTCTTAGACTGCTGCTGGTGTTGAAAACCTTTGCTTAGTCACAGCTGATAAATACAAGAGAATATAATGTCATGTTGCAGCTCAGTTTCTGCTTTTGGGATGTTAGCCTGGGCAGGGGAGGCTGAATTCAGAACTGGTCAGTTCTAGTCTATGGAGAAACTGTGACTGTTTTGTAGTTACTAAAGGTTAGCTATGAATACATGATAATACGTTATTTTAAATGTTCTCTTTATTGCAGAGCCAGATTACACTGATGGATACACCAGTATTTAAAGCTATACAGCCTGAGGTAGGTTTTCTTCCACCTCTGGAGTTCTTTGTCATCCTTTCTACAGAGAGTCTTCCTTTGGTGTCCCTTAAGAGCATGGGAGAAGGAAGGGCCAATATTCTTGTTGATACCTGTTTCATGTGATGCACGTGTTTTATTACATTAGTGGGTATGATGAAGGCAGAGTTACCGTCCCTCCTTTTCCTCTCATACTTGTTTGTGTGAGATGGTCACAACCGCTCAGCAGAATCGGCCTTTGTATGCAGGAAATGAAATACACTGGCACATGAATAAGAGTGAATGCTCCCAGTTTCCTGTGCTAGAGGGGGCATGCAAAAATCCATGGAGAGGTTGAAATGATTTGCTGGATGTCACAGCTAAGTTCCAGGGCAGAACTGTGCATAGAGGAGATTTTGTTTGTCAGCAGCTGTTGGACTGACTGCTGTAGTGAGTTGCCTATTGCTGAATTTTGTGTTTGGTGGAAGTGTTACATCAGTTTTTCTTTAGTCTTTAACATGAGCTTATGCATGGATGGAAAGAGTCAAGATTTTGGAGTTCTGATTGCCAAACCTTATCTCAAATAAATACCCTGTAAAGCTAGCAGTTTCTAAGGCGTTTTTCTGCTTTTTAATTGAGCTCTTACTGAAGAATACATCTGGATGGTACTTTGCAAGAGGTTCAGAGCAAGATGTCTATTAGCAAGATGTCTCTTCTCCAGCAGAAACAGCTATGCTTGCATTCTAGATTTCTGTGTAACTGTATTCTGGTTTTTCTCCGAAGTCCTGGAAATTGCAATCTCCACAAATTTCAGGATTTTCCTGCACACTTGATTGGAAAGTTTCTTGTGACTGTGTGCACTGAGGAAATTGCCTGCATCCTTCCATACAAAAAGATGAAGTGTAATTCTAGAACACAGTACATTTTGGCAGTATAAAAACATTCAGCAGGGGCATGTTGGATCACTTACTCTTATCAACCTTCCTATTTAGTCCGAATTTTAAACCGAGTGAAATGATTTTACCATGCACAGGATTTTCCATTGTTGATCCCTCGTCCTCTGGCAACTGCTTAATATCCTTAGATTGCTGAACTCTTCCATTTTTTCTGACAAATGTAAATTTTGCTGTCCCTAGAAGAGTGATTGAGATTTTTCCACATAAACACACAATTTTCCAGCCTCTTAAGACCAGACATGGACTGATCATGTGGAGAAGCTGTGCCTTGACAGATGTGAATTGGCAGTTTTGTCTGCAGAAAGCTTAAGTGCTGGAAGATTGGGATACAAAATATGTTTGGAACTGGAAATGCTCACACAGGAACATGCAGATCTCTGCATCTGTGTGTGTTTTGTTTATCAGAATGTACAAAGTGCTTTTCAGAGGCAGAATTCTCTTTGGCTGACTCTCTGCCTTTTCATGTGAAGGTGTCTAAAGTGAATAGCATACACTGGACAAGTTAAACAACTTTTTGAGGTTCCAAAAACAGAAGAGTGATTTAGAACTGGTGTGATGGAGACTTCATTTCCAGGATATATGTATCTACCACTTGTCAGATCTGAATAAAAAGGCTTTATAGATAGGTGGCAGCGTGAATCTGTAGCTGAAAAGAACCAGGCTGTGTAAATGTTTGGAACTACCTGAAATAACCATTGGCAAGTGGAGAGTTTGTTTCTGGCTTAATAACAGTTGTAGTTACAATTTCAAGTGTCTTTAGATGCATAATTTAATACAGTTTATTTTAGGAGAAAATAATCTACTTTTCAGCTCTTTTGTTTATTTTCTATTTCTCACAGGAATTTTTCCTATTTATTTTGTCATTTAAGTGAAAGGTTATTTTTTGCCAAAGAACACTGGCATTTTATTATGCATTGAAATGGATTAGTTATGGTTGTGGGTATACTACAGAACTTAACTTTTCTTGTAGTTTTGAATTGGTGACTGCTTCAAAAATCAATCTATTATAGAATGGCTCAGGTTGCTGTACAGAAAGAAGTAGCTGGGTGACAAAGCTGGGTTGTGGAACAAAGGAGCAGAAATGATGCTGCCAGGAGATGGTGTCTGGCAGAGGTACAGTAGCATAGAATAGAATAAACCAGGTTGGAAGAGACCTTCAAGATCATCACGTCCAACCCATCATCCAACACCCTCTAATCAACTAAACCATGCGACCAAGCACCCCATCCAGTCTCCTCCTAAACACCCCCAATGATGACGGCTCCACCACCTCCCTGGGCAGCCTATTCCAATGGGCAATCGCACTCTCTATGAAGAATTTCTTCTTAACATCCAGTCTAAACCTCCCCTGGCGCAGCTTGAGACTGAGTCCTCTTGTTCTGGTGCTGCTTGCCTGGGAGAAGAGACCAGCCCCTGCCTGTCTACAACCTCCCTTCAAGTAGATGTCAGTAGTGGCGGTCCTGTTGTGTGTGACTCTTGAATGCAGGTCAGGTACCTGAGTGGTGGCACTGACTCTGGTGTGGATACCTGCACTCAAAGTCCCTGATGAGCCACAGCTGCAGTCTGGAATCAGGAGCTAAAATTGACTGCTTTGCTTCTCCTAAGGGGGCAGATCTAGACTGGAGATAAGGAAGAAATTAGTTACAGTGAGGGGGGTAAGACTCTGGAAAAGGTTGCCGTGGAGGTGTTCAAGGCCAGGTTGGATGAGACCTTGAGTAACCTAGTCTAGTGGGAGGTGTCTCTCCCCATGGCAGGGGGGTTGAAACTGGATGATCTTTCAGGTCCCTTCCAGAATGGCCATTGGAATGGGCTGCCCAGGGAGGTGGTGGAGTCACCATCACTGGAGGTGTTTAAGAAGAGTCTGGATGGGGCGCTTGGTGCCGTGGTTTGGTTGATTAGATGGTGTTGGGTGATAGGTTGGACTCGATGATCTCGAAGGTCTTTTCCAACCTGGTTTATTCTGTTCTGTTCTATGAATCTGATGTGTAGTCTGTCTGTATCTGACTAATAATGAAGTCCTTTTTTCATAGTATCTAGAGAAGATACAAATCAGGTTAGACTTAACTGTCAAATCAGTGCCTTGGATTGGTTGTAGTAGTTACCTGATAAATGCTTTTATCATGTATCAGTTTTAACTTTTTAAACATGTGTTTCCTAGGAACTAATCAGTTGTGGATGGAATAAGAAGGAAAAACACATCCTTGCTCCAAATATTGTTGCCTTTACTAGGAGGTTTAACCAGGTAAATTATTTCATTACTGGGATGAACAGGTATTGTTTGACAGTTGTTTGAGTGTAAAGCTAAACAGAACTACTCCCATGAAGTCAAATTTGAGAATGTTTTTCTAAATGAAGATCAAGATTTTTAAAGTGACCATTCCTGTTTCTACTTACTTTATCCTCCTTTTCATGTTGTTTCTCTAGACTATTGGTTCCTAATTACTGGGAACTAATCATTTTTGCTGATGTCATGGCACAGCAGTATCAATTCTGTTCCTTCTTTTTCTGTGTCTCCCCTGCTCATTCAGTTCTCAGCATAGCCTCACTTTTCTACTTACTCCTTATATCTAGTGGTAATGTTTTTGGGTAATGGAACTGCACAGGTGAAAATTCATGGGATCAGAACTCTCCTTAATCTGTTTTCTCCTGGAGTATCATGAAACTTTACTAATGCTATTTCATCTAATGAAATCCTTTCTTTCGTAATTAAATTCAGATATATTTCTTTACTTTCCAGGTCAGCTTTTGGGTTGTACGAGAAATACTAACAGCACAGACCTTAAAAATAAGGGCAGAAATATTGAGCCATTTTGTGAAAATAGCTAAAGTAAGTGCAGATTTCTTGTACTATCATTTAAAATCTCATTTCTTTCTTGTTTGTTTCTGCACTACTGCCATGAACCATTGTTGGATTACAGAAGGTAATGTTCTTTTTCCAGCATATCTGCTGTGTCGTACCGCACAAGATAAAGCTGTGGCATCTGTTGCTTTTACTTGGCTAAATTGAACTACCCACTTCAGTGTGACTTGGCTTGTACCTTTGCCTAACAAGTTTAAAAGTGATTTGTCTTATTCATTGTTGGCAACATGTAGCCATTAACATGGTTGTAAACTGTTGGGGTTTTTGGTCTCTTCTGATTCAGACTTAACCTTTGTGAAAACTCATACTTCTACGTGAGCGATTGCAAGGCTTGTTCTCTACTTGTAGTTGCTGGTATATGGTACTGCTCTTAAAGCTCAGTTATTTAATGAATTGCATGAGTCTCACATCTTACAAGTCATACTTTGAAGAATATTTTATAAAAGTAGTGTTTTTGGTTTTTTTTTTTTTTTTAAATCTGTTTTGTTTGACCCTGTGTGATGCTTACTGATAGTAGTAAAAAGACAGCACCTGAATCAAAGGCCTGAGTGCTGGTCTTGTATGTGTGAAGTGGTATTTGTGTAGGTAATTAGAATAATATTTTCTGGTAATACAATTATTATTTTTTTTATTGGGAATATTTCCAATCAGGTTACTTAGCAATTTTGTGCTTATGCAGAGAATGTATCTGAAAAAGCTTCTGGACTATGCATTTGTGCCAAGTACTAGGAGAATAGTCAATTTGGAGGTGCTAGGTTGTTCTTAAAAGTAAGTGGGGTGATTCTCTTCCCTACAAGGAGAACATGCCCTCTTTTTCCTCTATTCTGGCTTCCACACCCTCTCCCCCTTCCTTTCCCTCAATAAATTCCAGATCTTTCTGCAATACTCCTGAACTACAAGTAAATCAATCACTCAAGGATAAATCCAGGCTTATTTTAAGACTTACAAAGAAGCTACATGACAGCAGTTCTTTTTGGAACTGTACTGTAGGAAACTTCATCATCTTAAGACAGCTTTATTCCATAGTACTGTCTCTGTACAAAAACACATTGACCTCAGAACACATTGGTCAATGTGCTTTGAGTAATGGTCAGCACATTGAATTTAAAATATGGCAAAGTGAGGAAAAATTGTCCTGGGAGACAGATTGCAAAACAAAAAGTTGTATTAAGTCTGAGAAGGTCTTCAGCATCTTTGGTGGTTGTTTTTGGCTCAATTTATTTTTTCTTTCCACAGGTAGACTAATTTTCATGAACACTGCCTCAAATGCTTTTTTTTTTTTTTTTTCGTATTTTCTGTTGCTGGAGGAACAGCCTTAGAAAAACAACCAATTAATATTAAATGCAGCTGGTATTCTCAAGTGAAATGCCTGTTGTTTTGAAGGTTAGCTTTAGAAGTTGCAAATCTTCCAACTGTGTGTTAAGAATTTTCCGTATTGCCATCACTGGCTAATGTTGTCTGCAGTCACTGAAAATGTTGCATTTCATTAATGCAACTTTGAGATTAATCCTGCATCCCTTTTTGATGTGCTAAAAGTTGTTTGGGTTTTTTGTTTGTTTGGTTTTTTAGAAGCTTCTGGAACTGAATAACCTTCATTCACTGATGTCTGTGGTGTCAGCACTGCAAAGTGCACCCATCTTCAGACTGACCAAAACCTGGGCCGTAAGTGATTCTTTGACCATTGTCTTTTCTGTTTTATTTGAATTCTGAGATTTTCCTGAACTCTACTGAAATGCTGAATTGCATTCTCTGGAAGAAGATTATTTCTATTTCTTTTGTGGTACTGTGATAGCAGAAGTGGTGATCTGTTACATATTTTGTGAAAGGAGAGGTGAAATGGCTGCACATTTTAAACTGAACTTTTTTCCACTACGAGTTTCCTGCTTTCCTGTCTCCTCTAGAAGCCACTGATTCTGTCCTCAAGAGGACTCTAGTTCTTTAATTGATTGATAACCTTAGAAGACCATTGTCTACCATATCACATTACCCAAATGATTGTGTGTGTCATTAATACATTGCCTAAAAGGAAAGCCAGAAAAAAGACCCAACATGGAAGTGTTAATTTGGTGATTATCATGATGCATTTCAATTTTCATCTATTTCTAGAAATTAAACACATTTGTAATTCCATTTTCAGAGATTTGGTCTCTTGAGGGCAGAATTTATCATTTGTTTGCTGTTACTTCAAGTGGAAAACATAATGTAAACCTGCTATATGTTATCTTTAAATATATAGAGAATTAGCTAATTCTCATTTATTTATTATTTATTCCACTCAGTGTGGATCACCACAACTGTTCAGAACTGATAAAGAAGGTTGTACTTAATTCTTTTACCTAATTTTATTATGTCTTTAAAATGCCTGTAACCTTTTTTTATGGCTTAGTTGCTCAGAATTAGGCTATAGTCCAGTAACAATGTAGGAGTTTGCTGGTTTGAGCAGCTTCATGTAGTTGGAAGTTAAACAGAGAAAATTGCTAACATATGAAACTTAAGTGTGTGAATAACTCCAGCCTCAAGAGGTATAAGGCTCTTTGTAGGCACAGTAGTTCAAAAATGCACCACAGTGCAGAGTTAGGGCCTCAAGGAATTCTCAGTGCTGTTTAGAAAGAAAACAGCAAAAATATTCTGAAATCTTTTCACTCTTGTACCTTTTGTATTACTTTTTATTGACAGCTGTTACTTAAGCGTGATGTGGCACTCACTGCTCCAGAATTGCTCCAGGCCTCAGGGCTCCTGTTTCCAGTAGTGTTTTACTGATGACTCCTGTCAAGTCCATCCTGTTCTGAGCAAGGCTGAGTGAAGCAGTTAATGCATATCCATGGCAGTGTTTTTTACAACAGTGAGCAGCCCCACAATTCTCCAGAAGCAGAACAAGTAGGCTAAAAAGCTCTGTAGTAAGAGAATTGGAATTTTACAGAGGAAGAGGTGTATTAAGAACTGTGCTGTGGAACAGCTGCATATTGTCAGAAAGTACAACTGCAAGAAGCCAGTGTATGTTGCCATAATTCTGCAGGCATTCTGCCTCAATTGGCTTTTAAAATAATCTCAAAAATATTGCTGGTATTTCTAAAACCAGCTGAAATAGGGAATGTGTTTTTGCAGCTACAGATCTGGGGGTTGGGTGGGTTGGTTTGTTTGCTTTTCAGTCTATTGTCATTCTCGGATCTCTTGCGTTGCTAAATATTTTTCTGATTTACTGCAGTAAGTCCTGTGGTAGAAAACAGAGATTTAAGTGTGACAATAATTTATTTTCCCTCTACTTTTTTCCAAAAAGTTCTGTCCTGCTTTCAATAAGGCTCTGTTGAAATGGCATCTTTTTTGTTCAGAGCACTTTCCATTGCTCTTTCTGCTTTCAAATAGCAAAGACTTTTTAGCGATCCTGACAATATATTACAGTCACCAACAGTCTCATAGTTTTATTTTTCCTCAAAAGATGTAATACTACTGAGGTTATTCAACTTTCTGAGGTAGATAAACTATTCAGAAACAATTACTGTATTTCATAGAATCCTAGAATGGCTTAGAAGAGACCTCAGAGATCATCTACTCCACTGTTGGCTCCCAGCCATGGGCAGGAATAGTCTCAACTAGAGTTGGCTGCTCAAGCCCTCATCAAGCCTGGCCTTGAATACCCCTAGGGAGGAGGTATCCATAGCCTCTCTAGGCAGCCCATTCTATTGTCTCACCACCCACATACTGAAGAACTCCTTCCTAAGATCGAGTCTAAATCTACACTCCCTCAGTTTAAAACCACTCCCCTTGTCCTGTTGCTAGACACCCTTATGAGAAGTCCCTCTCTAGGATACCTTTAGGTATTGGAAGACACCTCTAAGGTCCCCCCAGAGTCTTCTCTAAGCTGAACAGCCCCAGCTTCATCTGCCTGTCCTCATAGCAGAGATGTTCCAGCCCTTGGATCATTTTTGTGGCCCTCCTCTGAAAGGCCAAGAGGCTATGTGTTCATAGCTTAAGACTTACACTGAATTACATTTTGATCTTTTATTCTTAATAGGTGGTACCTTTTCAAACAACTGTGCTGCTTTGGCTGACGAGGAGTTTAATCTTAACTTGGCTGTGTTGCCCTTTGCTGTGGGTGATTTAGCAAATGTTGTTATTTGTTATCTTTGTGCAGATTCATCTTTTAACATTTTATGATCCCCTTCATTGCTTCTTTTTTAGCTGTTGAATCGCAAAGACAAGACCACCTTTGAGAAGTTAGACTATTTACTGTCCAAGGAAGATAACTATAAAAGGACACGAGAGTACATCAGAAGCTTGAAAATGGTTCCTACTATTCCATATTTAGGTGAGTGTGAATCTTCTTCATCTGTAGCTCATTTTCACTGACAAGCACAAATGCAGCATGTTGTACACGTGGAGGACACTGCCTATAGAAGGTATGGTTCTCTTCATTTCGTATTGAGAAAAGTTAGATCTGTTGGATCATTTTTGAGATGCACACTATTCAGGGTCTGTGATTTGTAATAGTTTTGTGCATTATTCACATCTTAAACTGTGGACTGTTTGTTGTCCTTGTCTTCAGAGCATTGGGTTTCTAAAATGCCTTTGAGTACGACGTGATTAAAAACCTTTTTCCTGTAGCTTTCATGTTTGCTGGATTGTTTTTTCAGATACCTTCTAATGTGATGTCTCTGTGGTGTAGTTGTAGGCTTGTGTCAGTTTCTTAGAAATACTTAACAGAGAGGTACAAGGTTTGTAGTCTGTTCAGTTGATTGACTTGTCTCCTCAAGTATTCCCCTGTGTGAGTCCTGTAGACATACTAGATCATTCTTTCCCTGACTGCTCTTTTAACTCGCAGCTCCTGCCTATTACTGAACTGTGCTGCATTCCTGAGGAACACTGCAAAAAACCAGATTCCAGTTAAACAAGGATATTCAGACACTGAATGCCTTTCTAGTAATGGGCTTTCTAAAAGAAAGAGTTAATCTAAGCAGCATTTAACTGTCTTCTGTAAGTAATATAATAGAAGCAACAAGATAGAGTGTAATCATTTTCAAGTGCCCAAGACAAGACTGTTACAGTTGTTTGCCTTTTCTGTAGCAGTCTACGTATGCAAAGCATGGCCCTGTTGAAGTAATTGTTTTGAACATTCTATAAATATGACTTCCAGACAAAAATATATTAAATAAATAAATCAATAAATCAACCCAAGTCTGTAATTTCCATCATAGATACTCAGCACAAGTTACTAATGTTTCACCAAGGTATAAGTGGCAGAATACATCATAAAAAGATGTCTTCAAACATTTTAAAGTATTGATACAGCCACAAACTCCAATTGTAATTCAGTTTTTACCTAAAAGGAATTCCTGTCAGGAATAGCAGCCATGCCAGCTAATGACCTATAGTTACAGCCACACACATGAGAAGTGAAATATTCTAGGAATGATGCATAACATTGCATCATTGTGCTGTTTTTGGAAGGCTTCTCATCAGTGTGGTACCTCTTACTTAGAATGAGCAATCCTGACATATTCACAGACTTTTAAGTAAGATACATGAGGAAAACTTTACTTTTTGCATAGGCTTTTTAGCACCCTGAGCTTGTTAGCAGCCTTAAAGTACTAAGAGACCACACAACCCCCTTTAGGAGGATGTGTAAGCAATCAAAACCATCAGTAACTTCATCTGGTTTGCAGTAGGCTTTTTAGAGTCTTGATTCCTTTTGCATTTTTGCTGTTTATTCTGTTGATTAGAGCATATACTTGAGAAGAAAGCATGACATGGTACTGTGCTTGTTTTAATGGTTTGGAGACAGTTTGGGTGGTTTGTTATTTGGTTTTTGGGGGGTGTTGTTACCACCACCAAAAGGAAGGAGCATGTTTCTGTGAATGTAAGATCCTTATCAAATTGTTCTTTGCAAAATTTCTTTGTTCTTTATCAAGGGACTGTAAGAGAGGAAAAGAGATGCATCAGAATTACTGACAAATACAGTGTCATGGACAGCTTGACTTAGAAGCTTTTTGGCTCAAATATAGAGGATATGAACAACTTCTGGGAGTGTTTTATTTACTGTATTTGTGTTTATGGAGTGGAAGACTGGCATAAATTCAGGGGTGTAAAGTTTTTGTGTGTCTGTGTACTGTTTGTATACAGCAGTTCTGTCAGTCTGTTCAGCTGTCTAATCCTTCTTTGAAGGAATGAACTTTGAATTCAGGCTTGGTTTGATTTTGGTCAGAGCTAGAATCATGAAGCGCTCTCTTTCTTGCTAATCTTCTCTTCAGCGTTGTTTGCATAGGTCCAATAATCCTGTGGCTACATGGCATACCAGAGTTCACCTCCCTTTATTTCAAGCATGTTCAAAGTTGTCATCTGGACAAACTTCTCATGTTGTGCAACTTCTCTGCATTAAGCCTTTCCACAGGGCAGCAGTTTTGTTAGTGCTAACAGTTGATGGTTGCTTTTCTACTGCTTTGTTTATGCTGCATTTTGTCTGGGTTGGTTTTTTTTTTGGCTGAAAAAGGAAAGTCTTGGTACCTGTTTTTTTCAGTGATCACTGAAAGCAGAGTTGTGTTCCTTCCTGCTCTCATTAGGTGTGCATTAAATACACCTTGTTCTTTATCTGCATCTGTAATGAGCAATGCCTAAGTCTGGAGAGCATCTTTAAGCAGGAAGTTTGAGGGGAAATAAGATCCTGTTTTTTCTGATTTATCCTTAACAAATTTGTAACCTGATAGGGACTGTATGTTCTGCATGGATGAGGTATGTGCCTGATAAGAATTCTTAGGTACCTGCCTTTATTCTTGTACTCTAATAGTCTCTTAAATGTAACTTGTTTTCTGTTTATCTGGAGTTAAGACATCAGTCTACTATGTGTTGTTTTCTGTCAAAAGTAGTGGTTATTTGTAGATGTCAACAGGAATTTTACTGCCTTAATGCTGTGATCCTGATTGTTAGAGCCCTGCCAGGCTGTAGAGCCAGTAGATGTATTTAATATTGCCTAAAATGTAATTGTTTCTGGAGTCCAGTAGATAAACCAGTGGAAGATAAAGCTTGAATTGTTTGAAAATCTGGAGGGGTTCTGTAGGACCTGCAGAACGTTCTTCCTTCTTGGGATGTGAGGAAATCTATTTTTCTCAGCTGAGAATTGCTTTGCTTTTGATGTTGCAATATTTAGACACTTCACACCTGTTAATAGGAGCTGTGTATCTGAATTGATTTGAGTCATGAGGCAGAGTGGTGTGAAATAAAGTAATGATTCTTGGAGCAATCTGAACTAAAACAGGATGAACTCTGAACGTGTCAAAATAACATTTGTTGCTTTATTAAAGGATTACAATATTACAGGGGTAATCTAATATATTAAAAACCCTACTTTTATATACAACACATGCTACATCATGTCAGTTTAATGCACATCATACTGTGGTAAAGAAGTGATGAGGTAATAAGGGAAAAAGTGTGCGAGCACACACAAACACACAGTAAACGTCTTACAGGCTGACTGAAAAATATAGTGAACTTCCAGAGGCCTTTTGCTTTCCCCTCTTGTATGTATTCTTTTAACTTCCATTTTTCATAGTAGTTGTTGTTTTGAAATGGGTGTTTGTAACAACCTGTTCTAGGAACCTACCTCAGAAGAATAGTAGAATAATCCCAGTCTTTATTTCCCAAGTTGTGACTGACCTCTAAATATAGATGAGTAAATCTATTTGATAATTTGACAGTAGTATGTTATAATTGTGAAATGTGGTAAATACAGCTTCTTTTGGCTACAGGTAACTTCTTTTTTTATATACATTTTCATCTACTGGCTAAGGATATTAAATAGCTTATATATTGGTATCCATCATTTGCCTGCAAAGTTGGATAATCCCTTTAATTTATATCCAGCCATTTCTGATTACAGAGGCTACACAGCAGGTAATGAGTGAAGTAATGTACAAACTACTGTGGCAGTTGTTGTGTAGTACAGTATGTTGCTTATACAGTACGTGTGTTGTAAATCTGGTTTCATTTCCATATGCAGGTAGCTACTTCATTTAGGTAGGAAAACTCATTAGTGTTTTCAGTCTAAAAATAATAGAATCAAATGTGAATTCTTAGAGGAGCAGATTCTTAAAATGCTCAAAGTGTGAAGGGGAAAGACTGGATTTATCACAATGGTTTGCATATTTGCTCTCAAAATCCAATTATTTAGTACTAACTTTATTTATGGCAGTTACCATTAAATCAGAATAATCACACTAATGTACATATACCAGCTACACAGTTCAAAGGATATGATTTCCTGTGTCAGTTCCTTGCTAATAATAATAATAAAACTCTTGCTGTACAGTTTGTAGTATTTCCTGTATTTGAGAATATTTATACATAATATAACATACACAAATATTTTAAGTGTTGTGGCAGTATTTTTACCATCCAAACTTAATTTACAGGGAATAAAAACCAGAAGGTTTATCTACAATCCATCTAAACTGCCAGTTCTAAAAGGCTTAATATCACTACTTTCAGTACCAAGAAGTGTTCTGAATGTTGTCACTTCAGTTCCTTTTTCTTTCTTCAGCTGTTTGTTTTTTCTCCCGGAGTGATTCTTGACTATACAATATACAAGCCCTCACATCGTAGCAATAAATGTACAATATCTTACATTCTTCATTTCCGCAAAGATAATTCCAGGTAATAACATCCTAGCTTTATGTGATTTTTTTTTTTAGAACAAGAAAGGAAACCAAGAGAGGAGATATTTCAGTGGAATGTGTTGGGGTTAGGTCTTATCATCATAACAACTTTCTTTAGTGAATACGATCCCCCTCGGAATTCGGCCCAGTAAACACCGTCCTGATAACGACTGCGGTAGTGGCCTCCGCGATACCAAACTCCATTGAGATTAGAGTGAGCACATGCATTGTACCACCATCCTCCCTTCTGGTAATGAGCACAGTTACCTGCAAAACAAAGCTCTGCTTCAGTATTAGGACTAAGTGAAGTATCTTGCAGCAAGCAAGCTGAGCACAAACCCATTTTTACAAACGTTTTTTAAACTGTGTTGAACATTCAGTTACCATATGGTAGAGGTGGATGTGAGCTTCTCAGGAACCAGCTCTGTGGTTAGGTTGTACAGATAGACAAGTTAGTGTTACTCTCCCTTGCTGGAAAACTTGTTTGCATTACTGTCTCAATTACATCCCCCAGCATATTTTACTTGCTCAGTGTAAATGATAATTCAATGACAATTTTTGTTTTGTTGTTAGAAGACAAAAGGGTTGATACACCAATTTGTGCTTCACAAATTGCAGTGGGTTGGAAGGGACCCTCAAAGGTCATTTTGTCCAATTCCCCTGCAGTGAGCAGGAACACCTCCAACTAGATCAGGCTGCCCAAAGCCACATCAAGTCTGATCTTGAAGGTCTCCAGAGGTGGAGCCTTCCTATGTTACCAAATCCTAAATCTCTTACAAATGTAATTTGTGTGGGTATGGCCATAAGTATTTTTCCCTTTAAAAAAAAAAAAAAAAAAAAAAAAAAAAAAAGACAAAAAAGGGAAGAGGGACAGGGACAGATGGACAGGGGAAGGGGACCAGCCAAAAAATCAAGGGGTCTTGTACCTGTGTAGACATCGTGGTCCCGGTCCAGCGTGGTGAACTGTTTCCCGTTGTGCCAAGTGAAGGAGTCTCCTGCATTGCCATTGTAGCGTCCCAGTCTCAACTTGTAATATTCACTTTCTGGTTCCAGTCTGAAGCTGGCATACTCAGCAAACACTTTGCGACCTGACCAGTCTTCCATTGTTATGAGCAGTTTGTAGTTGCCTTGATTTGTTAACAAATAAATATTTTCTAATCCAAGCCAATACTCTCCATCTATATTACCAAATCCTTGCTGTAAAGGAAGCGAGAGCAGCGTGTTAATATTATGTAACTCCTTCAGTGGTAAATCTGTGTTAAGTAGACACCCATAGTAACTTATTCGATAGAGAAGTCCTCTTCTGGAAGGATGAACACACAAGTTCCTTCTCAGGCTGTTAGCCAGACTCTAAATTCACCTTTTAAATGAACTTTTACCAATAATTTTTATAGGATAGAAAACATTGAACTGCTCACTTGTCCTGACCTTGTATGTTTCCCAGTTCCTGAAAAAGTTGACAGACCCATCCAGCCTTCTCTGAATGACTGTCCAGCCACCAGGGTCATGCCGTTGATCACACCAGACCTGCATAAGCTGGTTTGTGTTTTCTGGTTTTACAAGATAGATGGAACTGGTATCGTGGCCGTCCTCTAATGCTTGCAGGCAGTCTCTCCAGGGCCCTGTGTCAAAACAGAAGGACTCTGCATCAAAATGCAGCTGAATGTATCTTTAATGCAGGGTGGGATTTGAAGTGGTAGCTTTTGACAGTAGGTTTGCTTCTGAAGAGTGTATGGGCTTCCTCTTATTGAAAGTACAGTGTCCACTGAGTGTTTTCAAACATTAGTTTGTTGTAACTTCATTTCTGGAACATTTCACAATGAAGTACTGATAAAGGTTAATTGTTTTGGTTTTTTTTTTAAGGCAGCTGCACTTACTGTTTGTAGCTTCAAAGAAACTATGAATGACTCCATAGATGAGTATTAATAGTAATAATTTCCTTTAGGGGAAAAAAATGGTAAACTTGACTTTGTCTGTGAGAAATTCAGCTTTTTACATGCCCTAAAAAGTCAGTGGCACAGATACTAACAAAGGAACTGGCAACTTAATTTAAGGACTTGGGTTGTTACTGTTGTCACTTTAATAGTAACACAAAAATAGAAATTGATTTGTTACATGAATTGCTCACTTACATAGTGAGTGAAATTTCAGGTGCATGAGAAGACTTCAAAAATATTTTTCATTCACAAAAATTACAAATTGAATTATTATATACTAA
This sequence comes from Picus viridis, assembly GCA_033816785.1. Lineage (NCBI taxonomy): Eukaryota > Metazoa > Chordata > Aves > Piciformes > Picidae > Picus > Picus viridis. The sequence goes on along the minus strand of CM066596.1, from coordinate 7,840,696 downwards.
TTAAAAATTAATGCTTTTCTGTTTTCAGGAGATGCCTCCCCCCCCCCTCAAGTTTAATGGAGTCCATAAAGACCTTAGGCCTTTTGAAAGTACCTCACATTTATGATTTTTAAAGACATTTTCTCCAGTGGGAAGATACTAAGATTCCATTTCAATGAGTGAGACATGTAGATAGACACCCTTAGTTGCTCTGCTGCATAAGCAGAAATGAAGTTAAAAAGAATCCTCATCTGTTACTGTCAAGATACTCTCTTTAAATTATTTCAGTTCATTTACCCTTTCTCCCACTTCACTGTCCAGTACTGGTAATGCTAGAGTTTCTCTTGTGCTCAGTAAATGAGTTAGTAATAAATGAAGTTTATAGAAACAGATTCAGTGTTTTGTGGGTGGGATTTTTTTTTTGGTCTTCTAAACCAGGGTTCAGGTATCTGCTTCTCAGGGCAGCCTGGGCCAGTGTCTCACTACCCTGACAGTAAAATATTTTCTTTCCTTCTATCTAGTCTAAATCTCCCTCTTTTAGTTTAAAACCATCACCTCTCATCCTGTCACAACAGGCCCTGCTACAATGTCTATCCCCATCTTATTGGCCCCTTTAAGTACAGAAGAAGGTCTCCCTGAAGCTTCCTGTTATCCAGGCTGAACAACCCCAACTCTCTCAGCCTGGCCTCAAATCAGAATAGTTCCAGCCCTCTCATCATAGTTTTGGTCTCTTCTGGCCCCACTCCAAGAGGTCCATATAGAACAGAATTAACCAGGTTGGAAAAGACCTCTGAGATCATTGAGTCCAACCTATCATCCCAACACTAGTTTATCAACTAAACCATGGCAACGAGTGCCCCATCCAGTCTCTTCCTAAACACCTCCAGTAATTGCTCTTAGGAAGCAGAGATTGCCTAGTTCTGTTTTGCACTGATACTTTCACACTGCGTAGCACATTAAGGAAATGAGATGTGATATTTCAAGTTCTTACATATGGAAACTTGGATCCACATAGCTTTTAATTAATTTAAAATCATAATACAAATGAGAGGGAAATACAAGATCTGTTCTGAAGCAGTGAAGTAGCCTTAGTCTTACATGCAGGCATGATTTATGTGCATAATTGACTTAAATGTTGATTGTTTTGGTAGGGGTGGGTTGGTTGGTTGGTTGGTTTGTTGACACTTGTTGCCTACCTCTTCCAGTGGGTTACCAACTTCCAACTCTGCTGGGAGAAGAATACAGAAGATAAAAAAAAAAAAAATACAGCCAGGTTTTGCAATTCACTAGGAATTTTTTTTTTTTCATAGATAACTAAAATAGAGAAAGGAGGAAGGAAAAAATAAACACCACACAACACATGGGATATTTGAACCTAGTAAAGTAGAGAAGAGCTGATTGAAAATGGGAAGTAGGAAGCAGTGCAGGTGATCTTGATGGTGAAATAATGGAGGCCACAACTTTTTTTTTTTTTAAAAAAAAAGGAAACCAAAAAGAAGGAATTTTATCAGCACAAGGAAGCTGTGAACCAGTTAATGAGTTTTCAGGAGAGGGTAATAGGAATGAGAAAAGTCTTTAAAGAACGCTTGAAAGATACTTCACTTACAGAGAAGCAGAGAAACGCTGTACTAAGCTTGAACCTACTTTGAGATCAAAGTGTAGTTATTGAAGAGGCCCTTCTGTAGTGTGTTGCTCCAAAGAAACAGACCCCATTTTTCTCCTGGTGTTTTTTTTGTTTTACGTAGAACATTAGAATCATCATATTTTTGGCTGAGGTTCTGCCTGCCACAATGTAAGCTTTGGCGAGTTCATCTCCGACAAGATTGTGAAATAACTGTTTGGTGGCGGTGTACTTCACATTGAAACACCTGCTCAAGTTTCTTTCATTACGTCTATTTCCATGGAGAAATAAGTTGGTTTCCTTTTAATGTGCAAGTTGCATGATTTGACAGCTCTAAGGAGTTTGATGTCATTTGGAATATGTCACAAATACTCTTTGTAATATGCTCTGAGTACAGTTCCATGTGCCTTACTCTGTTTCAAGTCTTGGTTTCAGATGTCTGTGTGTGTTCCCTGTCTTTTTTTTTTTCCTGAAGCCAGGTGCCTGTTGCCCACACACTGGTGAACAGATTTCTCTTACAGGGGACACAGTACTTGACTATTTTTTTTGGAATATGTGAGACTATACTTGAAACTAGATTCTTTACCTGGTATTTCTGTATCAGATCAATTGATCTCTATTGCAATTTCAGATGGCTCTAACCTTGCTTATGGCAGAACTCCTAAGACTCTTAGGAGGGCTGTATAATATTCCTTACTCCTCTATCACTTGCTTCTCTTTGCTTCTGTCTGAGGGCACAGGGGTCCCATGTGAGGTAGAGAGGAGATACATATTCCTAGATACATATTCCTTTCTGAGTTACACAGGCACAAAAATTATCACATGATAGCTCAAAAAATCTGTGATAACTTCATGAAAGTTTACACACCACAGTGTCAAACCTCCTCAAAAGTCATGAATTAGAGCAGTTCCCTCCTGGGCACAAGTACATGAAATTTAGATGATTGACTCTTAATAAGATTTATCTGCAACTCCTTTCTGTGGGGCTAATCTGTCTGAATGTGCTAAACATTCAGAATTTATTTGCCTTTTTTTCTTACCTGTGCTTGTACTACAGACGTGTGTTAAAAACACACAAGATAAGGACACAGACAACATCAGATCTCTGAAGTCTCAACTGAGTCAAAATAACTCATTTGCATTTATTTTGCTAAATAAATTCTGCCTGTGGTTTTGATATTACAATTAAGATGCTGACCCACTGCATGTGAGCATGAACTAATGAAGACATATTACTTACCAGATGGTTTATCAGTTGAAGTTGGAATGCTGGTCACTGCAGGCATGGTTGGTAAGGTGGGTGGCAGAACCTTTAAGTTCTGGTCGCTCTGAATCTCATTAGTAGATATCTGGTTAATGATGCGGTTGTAAGTAGGAGGCTGGTACACTTTATTCGGTGGCTGAGGCGTTTGTGGCAGTGGCTTTATGGATGGCATTCTTTGACAGTGTTCTTCCAGTTGGGCAATTATTATTGACTGATTATTGGCGATCGTCATCAGATGTTGGTACTTGTGCTCTAAGTCTTTGTATTTGTTTGCAAGCTGCAACATATCTGCAGTTTGGTTCAAAATCTTATTCTCAAGCTGTGAAAGTTCTAAGGCGTTGTCACGCTTTCGGATGATTTCATGTAGTAACTGCATGTAGAGTTGGGTGACACGAGAATTCATGTTCCTGCTCTCTTTCCTTAGGAGTTTCACCTCGTTAACAATCCCACCATCCACCTCTACCAGTTGCTGGAGAGTTTCTATTTGTCTCTTTTGTTTAAGTAGTTCATTGTTAAGTAACTGTAACTCTTGCTTATTTACCCTGTTTTCAAGTAGAACTTCAGGCTCCTTAGAGTTTACACAAATGGCACCTGTCACTCTCTGCTGAGGTACAATAAAGGTGTAAGTGCACTTGTCCTGCGTCTCACTGGAACGCTTGTATCTGTTCATGTAAATGAATTCTTGTTCTGTTTCCTCATTGTTGCCTTCAAATTCTTGAGTTTCACTTGCAGTAGCTCCCACAACTGATACTAGCATTAAACAGATGAATCTTGTTGTCATCATGATCCTCTAGTTCTGGTCAAATATTCTTCTGCAAGGAACTTCTAAAAGTCTGTTTTAAAATAAATTTAACAGTCAATAACAAATAGGAAGTCAATGTAAGTGTACAACTGATAATCTGTTCTAAAACTTACAGAATACCACACAGTAATTAGTGCAGCTGTGTACAGAAGATTTTTCTCATGTAACCTGAATTTATGTTGGCTAAATGGGACATCATTCTATCATTCCGTGGCCAGTTATGTAGTTACTAGTTACTAGTTTATCCAAAGCCTGCCAAGAACCACAAGGAACCAAGTACTAAATACCAGGGTTTGAAAAGTCTTCTCCTCCAGGCAAGTACCACAAAAGTTTCCAAGATTACTGTTTTCATTTAAATATGAGTTATGTTTTCATTTCTTACAGTTACAAATACAACCTTGAAGTGTAGACAGAGTGTAAGCTAATAGGTGCTCTTAAAAGTTCTGACGATATTAAACAGCTCATTTGCAGTGTTTTCTAACTGCATGTAGATTGCAGGAGACACAGCTTAGGTGCAGTGGTACAATTTCACTTTGGTCAGCAGTATTGAACCTCATAGTTTTTTAAAAAATATAATTATAAAAAGGAAAAATTTACTCAACACAAGTCCTTAAAAGTTACACATTTCAAAATTCTACTGCCCAAATACAGGCAGTGTAAAATCTGTTGGTTTTTTCCAGACTATTGGAATTAGAACTGGAATATTTATTGTGACTCTCACTGGAGACATTGCCTTTACACTCAGCCTGGTCTCTTCTTGGTAGGGGTAAACCACATGTATCTGTGCATGGTGGACAAGGATGACCCCCAGCTATTAAAATTAGCTGATAGTGTTTATTGACATACTGCAACAGGAGCTTTCTGGTGAAATAGCGATAGGATGAGACAAAACAGCTTTAAGCTGATTTAGACTGGAGATAAGGAAGAAATTCTTTATAGTCAGGGTGGTGAGACTATGGAACAGGTTGCCTGGGGGGAGTGGTGGATGCCCCCTCCCAGGAGGTGTTCAAGGCTGGGCTGGATGTGGCCTTGAGCAACCTGGTCTAGGGGAACGTGTCCCTGCTCATGGCAGGCAGGTCGGAACTAGATGATCTTTAAGGTCTCTTCCAGCCTAAACCATTCTGTGATTCTATGAATCTATAAAATTACACTTAGTTCTCAGATCAGATTCATATTCAAGATGGATATTTGAGGCCATCACAATCTCTGTTAAAAATGTCAATACCAGAACTTCCTAGGCAACAGTCTCTTGGAAATATGAACGTTGTCACTGCTGCCAGGAATGCCCCATCACAGATCACTCTCATATCAGCTGCTGGAACAGCACTTTGACATCATGTATTTTTAACAGTTTTTTGTTACTGAATTTAAATAGGCATGTGTATATAATAACCTAGTTTTTCCAAAATAAAATGGGGAGGAAGTGCAGCATGGAGCTTTGTCAGTGGGCAAGGCCTGCTTGATACTTTTTAAGGTCAAGGTGATGTTACCATCCTATTTGTCTTTGCTTGGAAACCATTTCACATGGAATAACCATTTAGTAATTAAATAACTGTCACCTTACTGCTTGGTCATCTTAGTCCAATGGCGTGTTTTAAAGAACATGACATGATGATAGGAACAGCTGTTAGAAACTGGATTGAGTCCAGCTGGGCACAACCAACATGGACAGCTGGAGGCTGGAGGAGATGATATATGAGGAGAAGCAAAAAGAGCTAGGTGATTTAGCCTCCAGAGGACAAGGTGAAGAAGGCATCTTGCTGCTGTCTTCAACTACTTAATGAGTGTGTGCAGAGAAGATGGATTATTTTTATAAGTACACAGTGAACTTACAATGGTCACTGACTGCCTGAGGGAAAACTTATTTTGGACTTTAGAAAGAATGAATTTGACAATGAGGGTGACCATGGACTGAAATAGTCAACCAAAGAGGTAGTGGAATCCCCATTCCTGCAAGTGCCTAAAGTGTTGAATTGGGCAAGGCTCTGGAGCAGTCTGATTTAATGTTGAAATTAACCTTGCTTTGCAAGGTGAAGGTGAGGTCCCATCTAGTCTCAATTGTTCTGTCATACAGGCAGCTGCTAACTAAAAAGAATTTTAAGAGTATCAGGATGATTGATTTTGCATGCTGACAAAATTACTCATGAGATATGGTTGTCAGTCATTGACTTTTTTCCTGTTGTTCTGAAATAAACCATAGAGGTTTCTGTAAATGCTTCTGTTATTTATTCAAACCAAAGTGATCAGGACTTGATCCTTCTTACAGGTTTTGGATGCACATTTTTGCCTCACTTTGTTATTCAGAATAAACTCCGTTCTTGTTTTGCAAGCAGTAAGGAATTGTGCCTTATGGAGTTTGAGAGTCTCAAACTTGTCAGATAAAAGTTTGGAGTTTGGTTTCTGAAAGTAAAGGAATGTTATTTTGGAGCCCTGGAAAACAGGGAACATAAATTCACCCCAGACAGCTTTAACTTGCATAATCAGCATTTGCACAGCAGGTCACACTTGGAAACTCTGGCAGTTTTCCAAGCCTCATATTTCTGCACAGATGGACTGTTTTTGCAAATGTTTCTTGCATGTAGGTGTAAAATGAGTTTTATTTCACTCTTTGAAATAGGTTGGGGTTTGGTTTTTTTCCCCTCAAAAACTGTAATTATTATGGCCACTGAAAAGAAACTAATTTCCTTAGAATTCACTTGTGTCTTTGTTACTGTATCTTGTATCTTTAGCTGAGGACGGGATTTAAGGTGCACATTCTTCCCTACTGAAGAAATACAGAGCAACATAAAACAGTTTGGGGTTTTTCCCCTGTTTAAGAACTAGTTAAGAAAAAAATGGAACAGAGTTCATCAGCCTCATCTTAACATCTTTCAAAACAAGAGTATTTCAGCTGAAAGGGACGTACAGTGATCATCTTATCCAACTGCCTGACCAATTCAGGGATGACCAAAAGATTAAGCATGTTATTAAGGGCATTGTCCAAATGCCTATTCAGTGCTGATAGGCTTGAGAGCACCACTCTAGGAAGGCTGTTCTGGGGTTTGGCTACTGTTTGCAGAAGGTAAGCCACCAGTGAATGACATCAGTGTGATTAGATTGTGCTGAAATGTCTCTCTCACGATCTTGCTGCATGTCACCTTTTCTAAGGTGTTCTTCCTGTAAGAAAAAGAATTGGAAGGAAAAGTACATTGGTAAGAGAATGCTCCTGTACAAAGGGAAACAAGAACCATGCTGGCTTCAGATGTACTACTTCTTGCAGAGTCTGTTTATGAAGTGATCTCCAAATCTTTCATGGTCTGTACTTGCTTAGTTGGAAAAAAAAAAGGGGGGGGAAAAGAAATCATCAGTCAGAATAAGGCCTGTTTGTTGCATGTTGTGATGGACTACATGACATAAATGGCATTTCCTCTTTTCTACAGATGGATTCAGATGAAGTTCAGAACCAACAGGCTTGCTTGAGCATCTCTCAGTGATTAATCTTTCAGGGAGAGAAAAGTTTGCTGGAGGAATTGGGGAGAGAAGCCAGAGAAACAATTTTAAGGAAGTATTTAATGTTTTTTAAGCTCTTCCTCCCCTTTCTGAGTAGGAGAACATCAGATTCTTAAAACAGCAAATTCCTTCCCGTGGGAGAGGAAGATCGATCTTACTCAGTGTCTAGCATACACTACCTTTCAGTTTTTCTGTTCCACTTATGCCAAGTAATTGCTCATATTCCTTGTACTTAACTAGTGCTGTTGCTCGCTGATCACTTGGCTCTTCCCGTCTCGCAGGCTCCCTCATCTTCGCTCCCTCATCTTCACTCCCTCTCAGTAGCTCTTCTGCAGTAGACTAGGAGGGAACTGTCTGACTGAGGCTGCATTTGTCCCCAAAGCCAAATTCCACTTAGGTAGCTGTAGATTGGTCTAACTCACCTTTGTAGAGAGCTACATTATATAAAAGCTTCCCTGCAGGCTTGGTACAAATTTTGTTACTGCTGGAAATGCAGCATACCTCTCTGCTATCCTTGTGCACATTGACAAAACAAATGTACAAACAAAAACTGGGAAAGAAGTGCGCTTAAAGAGCTGTAATTAAAATTACAACTCAAGTAGAACATGTAATTGGGGGGGGGGGGGGGGGGGGGGAAGAGTTAGAAGCAAATTAATTTCTGGATTCTGGCTATTCAAGACTTGTGTATTTGTGAAAGCACTTTTCATGGGAGTTGAGTTGGGACAGACTTGCCCTCGTGCAAACCTAAACCCAGGTTTGTGTGTTTGTCATACTTGGCACTGTAAATTATTCAGGAAAAATGCTTTTTTGTATTATTCCATTTGTCTTTTACCAGTATAACTGCATCTGTAAGAAAACTTTTGGCAGCATTGTTGTGTGGGCTGTAATCACAGTATTCTTCATACGCCCAGCCAGCATAAGTACTTTGGTTAAAATTCCAGTTTGCAGACCAAATGTTTGGCTATCTGTATATAGAATTGGAAGTAGGTAATAAGAAGTTGGTTTGTTTGCTCATTCATTGTTTGCCCAACTGAGGATGTTCCCATGATCTGGTGGGGGAAAAAAAAAAAAGAGGAAATAAACTTTCTGAAAGGGATATCAGATGTTGCAGATTGTTTTTTCCTGTCGGCTAAAGGGGAAAAAGTAAATAAAAATCTTTCTTTGGCTTTGCTTTGAAATTTTTTTTCCCCTGGCCTGTACTCTTGTCATGTTTATATGGGACTTCCAGTTAGGGAAAAAAAATATTACAAGTATCTTACTGGTACAAATATCTTGAAATTTATACGTGACACTTCAACGAGATTTGAATACTCTGCCACCTAAAATCAAGCAGATGTTTCGCGTCCCATAGTTTAATCGCTCTCTTGAGCCCGAATTGACACACGGTCAAAATATTTCTACAGGCAAAATACTGATTTGGCAAATGTGCACTTTTTTTAATCAGTTTCCTAGCTTCTAATGCTTCCTCTTAAGGCAATGTCAGCACTGTGGCCTTTCCCTTTTTTTTTTTTTTTTTTTTTTTTTTAAGCTACTTCACACATTTTGTTGTGGATATTCCAACGTTTTTCAGGGCTTTTTGTTGGTTCTAAGCGTTGTGCTTCAGAGGATCTCAGTTTTACAGAGCAGACCAGTTGAGTGTCTCTTTCTGATTTTGTTAAATACCTCTCCTTGGGATTTTTGTGTAGAGTAGCCTTTTCAACCCTGTGGCTGGTTTGGCAGATGGAATTTCTTCATAGACAGACATTTCTAAATTACTCTAGAAAGAAAAGCGTTTAGGAAAGCCTGAATATACCATTGGTGCTTGCATCTAGATCTGAAGTGGTTTTGCAGGGTTGAATCTTTCCACCAGTCAGAGAGTAGAATCTCGTCTCTAAGTCTGTACTTTGTTCTTTTTACAACTAAACTTTTCAGCATTCTGCAGGAAAAAGAGCTGAGGCTGTAGGAAGACCACCGGACGGTGGCTGAGGATTTATTATGTTTTACTTTGGCTTACAAATGCGTTGGAAGAGGAAATGTTTTGGCATTCAAGGAAGAATCACCTCTACTATAGCATTTCAGAGTAATACAAAAGCAAAATCATTGTCTACGTGAATCTTGTGTGGAAAGCCTTAGCTAAGTAAATGTGGGAAATGATTACCTGAATTTCATAGCACAATACGAATGTTGTATCTTAAATAACACTGGTGTGGGTTACTCCTACAGCTGAGGAGCATAACCCAGTAGGCAAAAGCAGTAGAATTGCTTCTTGATGCTGCTCTTGTTTTTCTATAAATAGTAAAATGTTATTAAGCCACTGGACTGTAGGTATGAAAATATGATGCACTGAGCTATATAAATGAAGCTTTTGTACAAGTGATACGTGACACTGTGTCTCCTCTTGGAGACTGCCTTACAGAGAAGGCAATTTTCTGTGCTGGAACTAGGATGTTACAGGAGGAGTTTTCTGGGGACTTGAGTAAGTAGTTGAGTTGCAGTGCAGTTGAATCTATTGCAAAGATAATCAAATGAAGAAAAATCCTGCTAATTTGATTTGAGGAGCTAAAACATCAGAAGCTGGTATCTGATAAATACAGCATCAATTCTCACTTCAAAAAAGTTAGATTGTTAGTGTCCTGTATGTTACAGCTCAGGAACTAAAAGAGGCATCTTTATGAAGCTTCAGTTATGATGTTTGTAAACAAGATGGGGAAGTACATTTCCTATCTGACATCTTAAAATTAGGCAGGAGTGCTCAGTAAGCTGTCAAAATAAAATAGGATTCCTTTAAGTCATTGTATCTTTGGGATAACAGCTGTTATTTTTCCAACAAACTGCTACCATTTTCCTTTGCTGTCATTCAACCTCCCTCGAAAGGTTCCCAGAGTATTACATCCTTGAGAAAGTCAGTTCCATAAAATTCCACTTTGTGAATGTGTGATCTTTTGTCCTTTCTTTGGTTTGGTGATTGTTGTTGGTTGTTCGGTGTTTTGTTTTGGTACCATGTAACTTTCATTGAAGAATGGATAGGCAAGGTCCAATGCTTACAAATCTCTTCCCATCCTGGTAAATTGCTGTGATTCAAAGGCTTGATAGTCTAGGGACTGGGTTGGGACATGCTACAATTGAATGCACCATAATTAAACTGCTAACTCCAGAAGCTTTTAGAAATACCCAGATAGATGACAAAACATCTATAAGAAGGATGAGATTCACACTTTTTACACAACACTGATGCTTTCTGACATTTTCCTATATGGTTGTTTTGACTTGGAAAAAAGCAGTAGTGCTGTGCTATGTATGGATGAGTTTGGTTTGCTGTGCTGTCACTCTGCACAACATTCAGGTCAGTGAGCTAATCAGTTCTTGTGCTGGGCATATGCAGTAGAATGAACCTTGCAGTCACTTGATGGGGTGGCTTTTCCCACATACCTGTGGTACCTTTTGTGCCGTTCATCAAGCCTTTAGCGATATGAATGAATTCATACAAGTTTGGTAACTGTTCATTGGAAAGAAGCAGCATGGAAAACTAGCTACAGGTCGTCACTGTGTCTTTGATACTTTTGTCTTTGATATTAAAAGGTTCTACATATTGGACTCTAAAGTCAAATGGAGAAAGGATGTCAGAAATGCGAAATCCTGCTATAAAAGGATCAGAGGGTTTGGATATTTTTTTTGTTAACAAACATTAGGTTTTGCTTCTGCAAAGTCCTTTGATAGTCAGTGTTTGTGGACTTACAGTTAGCTGGCATGTTCCAGGCATCAGGCCAGTAATATGATCTGTATTTCACAACACCATTGTGATAAGATAGATAAGCATGGATTTTCTGAAGCTGCTTTCTTATTCCTTGCCCGTTTTCTCAGAGCTCCTGCTTTGTTCTAACTTCTCCAAAACATTCTCTTGCATGGAATTATATTAATCCATCCTCTCATTTTTTAGGTATGCCTTCATATTTAATGTGATTTATTAAATTTTGCCCTTTTCTAAGGAGGGGAACTTCCACTGGTACAGGTTTTTTGATGTTTAGATGAAGAGTACTGGGGTGAAAAACCTGAACACTGATTTTTATTTTTCTTTCCAGTTTTGTAAAAGGGAACAGCAATTCACAGTGAAATTACAGCACAGCAGTATGCATGCCACATGTAGTAAGAAAAGCTTTAAAGCTATGTTTGAAGTCTTAAAGTAAATATAGTGGATAGGAAGGGCTGATACATCATAGCATGCACTTTCAGCACTGAAAACATGATGTAAAACTAAGTTGAAAAATTAAACTCTGGATTTATGAGGGGAATGGTTCCTGGTATTTTGCCAGTAGTTACTTGACTCCATTGTAAGCAGTGCCACACTGACAGAGCAATTAATTGCTTTGGATACATTTTCATAATGCTTTCTATACACAGCTTTTCTGTCCACTTAAAATTCTGGTGATATTTTGGTTCAAGCATTAGTTTATCCTTCTTAAAAGGAAGCACTTTGTTCACTGAGGGGAATGGATCACCAAAGCAACACTTCAGAACGACAGTAGCTTAATTAGCTCTTGGAGAACTTTTGTTTTGAAATACTATTCAAGTGCTGCAAGAAACTTCAAAAGATTGTGTATCTTTTGCTGCCCTGTAACTTTCTTTCAGGTTTTGGCAAAAGAGCATTTTCAGTTAAAAGAAGCACAAATTTTCTTTCTGGATTACCAGGCACTTTAGTCCTGTTTGTGGATTGTTCTTCGTGCTTTACTAAAGTTCTGTCATAGATGTGGAATGCAATTATTGAAAGAGAGCACTGCTTTTGTTGTTGCTTCCCTTAACAGTGGCCTCACCTTATTTTCACTTAATCCAATCACTACCAAAAAGTGCTCATACTGTGTGTGCTCACATGTGAGCCTGCACATTGTCCATAAGAGCCCTTACACAGATGCACATTTTAATAACTCTGACTCATTTTGCCCATGAAAGAGAGTAGGTCATATAGTAAATATTTAATTCTTACACAAAGGTATTCATAAATGCTGAGTTGTTACATGATTTTTTTGGGCAGCATCATTCAAATATTTATTTTATAGATATAAAATGTTGGTGGAACATTTTTTATCTCCTTGATCAGACATGAATATAAGAGAGAACTGTTAACTTTTCTAAAGGACTGCCTGTAGGAAAAATTATCATAGACATCAGCATGACCTAGAAGAAAAGTGCATGCTTTTTTCAGGGCATCTGAGGAAGCATGAAGCCCAAAGTTACATGCAGAATTAAACAGGATTTTACAATATTCCATATTCTTGAAAATAAAAGGATGACTTTTCACTGCCTGGCATGATAAAATATCTCAACTGCCTTTACAACTACATTGTAATTGGATTGGGGGGGGGGGGGGGGAGGCAGGCAGGCTTGCTGCTTTCTGTTAAGGAGCAGTAACGTCTTTGGCAAGCTTGCATTCACTCATGGTAGTCGGATGGCTGGCTGTGCAAATTCCATACACACAACCCATCGCTGCTGACCGACCTTACCTGGTCTCCTTTGACTTTTGTTCAGTCCTGAGCGTGCTTTCACCAGAGGCTTTCAGAAGAGCTCGGACGCAGGAGTTGTGACATCTCACTTAGCCAAAGCCTACCTCTTCCGTGACCTGCAGCCTACCCAGAACAGCCCTCTGCGCTGTACTGGAGTTACACAGAGAAATAACTCGGTGAACGACAAAAGTCTTTCTTTTTCTCCCTTTCTCTTCTCCAAGACTTTTCACAGCGTGGCTCCCCGGACTCAGCCACCCATCCGCACCGTGCTGCTCCGGAGGCAGAGCCCCAGCTGCTCTCGGGGAGGGCAGAGCTCAGGCTCGCTCCCTCAAAGCCTGGATTCCATCGCTTCACGCGAGGCTAGGGCAGCCTCATTTGAACTTCAGCTCCTTTGTGGTGACTTACATCCTGGTAGGGGAAGAAAAAAAAAACCCACAGCGTGCAGCAAACTGACAACTTCTGGTTGGAGGAGCCGCCTTCCCCCTCCCACTAGCGCCGGGGATCCACCAGCAGCGGCCGCCACCCCCCATGCCTCGCCGCCCCCAGGCAGTGGGGCCGGCGGGGCCCGCCCGCAGCCCGTGACCTCATGGCTGGGGCGGGGGCGGCGCCGGGGGACCCGGGCCCTGCGCCCGCCAGCTCGGTGCGGTGGTGGCGGCTCAGAGACTCTCTCTTCGCTCCTGGCACCACCAGCGTGTGAGAGCTCGGTTGGCCTCAGCCGCTTTGATTCAGTGATTAGCGATAATCTAACCTGAAGCTATCGATCCGCCGAGTGTGAAAACGTCCAGCTTCAGAGCTGGGAAGAGATTCTGGAGGCCGTGTGTGAGCAGCATGGGTTTGGTGTTTTAGACCAAACGAGCTGTTAGAATGTGTGACTGCATGGAACCGTCCCCAGAATGCCGGGAAGGGGGCGTACGGGGTCCTTCCTGCTTAATCATCTTTTCACAGCGGTCCCTGATGTGGAGCGATGGGATGTTTGTCATCACAGCCACTACAGCAGGCTCTGCTCGCTCTTACTGACTGCTCTTCAACGGTGAAAGGCTGCCTTATGCAGAGCAGCACTCATACTCTCCGTTTTTACCACTTCCTAGGTCATCTCTGCTCAGGAAACAGCACATTCCCAGAGAAAAGAAGATAAATAAAGGAACATCAAATTGTCCAAATTGAAGCAAGCTCTTAATCTAATGCAGATTGAGAATCCATCATTTGGCTGTACACCAGTGCATTTTTTAATGTCTGCTTGCTACTCGTGTCAGTGTGTTCCTAATTTGTTTGCCGTGAATTTGATTCCCCTAAGACCTTTCTAAAATTTGCTGTTACAGAACTTTGTGTGTGAAATCCATTCAGCAATTGGCTATCGCTTCAGGGCTTACAAAAGATTTCTTTCAATTACTATAAGCTTTGTGTCTAAGATGTACTTATAACTTGCTGGGAATCTTGCAAAGAAATTACCAAAAGTGAAACCTCTAATGGAACCGGGGTCATTTCTTCAAGGTATTTTTGATCAGTTTAGGAAACCAAACTTCTTTCAGTGTTATTGTATATCATAGTCATCTTTAGACAGCTGTATGGTACCAAAATAAAAGAATAGCAGGAGTTGGAAAGAACCTGGAAAGATCATCCAGTCCAACTCTTCTGCCAGAGCAGAATCACCTAGAGTAGGTCACATAGGAATGCAGGTGGGTTTTGAATGTCTGCAGAGATGGAAACTCCACAACCTCTCTGGTAGCCTGTTCCAGTGCTCTGTCTCCCTCAGAGTGAGAAAGTTTTTCCTTATGTTCACGTGGAACCTTCTATGCTCCAGCTTGCATTCGTTGCCCCTTGTCTTATCATTGGACATCAATGAGAGGAGCCTGGCTCTGTCCTCTCAATACTCATCCTTCACATCTTTATAAACATTAATGAGGTCATCCCTCAATCTCCTCCAAGCTAAAATGACCCAGCTCCCTCAGAATTTCCTCATTATGGAGGCATTCCACTCACAGATGTGTTTGTTCGTGGTTTTTCAAGCCATATTAAGATCTTAGTGTTTTGAAGAAACGGTGGAAATCACTGTGAGAACACTTGGGTTAATCAAAAGGCAGAGGCTTACAGGTAGATTAAATCCAACTGTTCAAGTTCAAACATGTACAGGTAGTGGCTTTTATAATAATAAATTACTTCCATTATAAAAATGAATGTCTGCTCTGTCAGGAAAACACATGTCTAAGTCTGTGACACTAGTAATTCAGTACCCCTTGGGCTTTTTAAGTTTCTTGTAGTTTTACTGTATGGTCTGCTATCCTTGCAGGGAATATCAGCACCTCTTATTACTTACTGCTGTTACATTATCTTCTAATTTACCTCAAAATCTTACCCCTGTAGCTAAAGAGAGACAACACAAAACCAGGGAGTGAAGTACTTATTTCAGTGCTAAGTGGTATAGGCTGAATGCGTGGGACAAAACCAGTGTAAAGCTTTTCCAGAGCACTACTTTTACACTGAAAAAGTTGATGTAATTGAAGCAGAATGTGATAATGCGATTCATTTTTGACAGATTTAGCAATAGCCCATTACATTTTTTTCCAACTTGCAAAAGATTCACACTCCTTCATTTCTGAGGTGCCTTTTCAACCTACAGACAGATGGAGTTTCTCCAGGGAGGGAATTGGGGAGCAGGAGGAGTAAGAGCAGGAGGTTGCCATGAGTGTTTGCCAAGGTATTGAGGTGCCTGATTCCTGTGTGATCAATTTCTCAAAGTCCTGACTACTTACAGTGCTAGAAACGTGACTCCCTACCTAGATTACTAGTTGAGAATTTCATTTTCATTTCAAAAGGAGCATTTTCAGATTTATTCCTGTTATAGCAAAATACAGATTTCTAACTCACTCTTATGCCCCAGAGCAACGTGCTTCTTGGAAGTAGAAGGTTTCCTAAGGACAAAATTCTTTATTTAGGGACGTGTTTATAAATGATCCATACCAGCTTTTAAGTTCTTTAACCTATATTTAAGCTCCATTAATTTTAGAGCACTTAATTAAGCGCAGTTACATGCCTAAAATTTTACCCAGTGAAGGGGAGACTAAATAGAGACTTCTCTTGTGGTATGTTTCTTATGTATTAATGTTCTGTTACAGATAATCACATTATAAATAACAAATATTTGAAAGAGCAAAAGTAGCCAAACCAAATTTCTTTGATCACCCTCTTTTCTGAATAAGGATCAACAGCATATTACAGAGAACAACTTGCTGATTAAGTGCTGAGTGCTTTTTTGTCTTTTTAAAGCTGTTCAAATAGCTCATCCCTGGAAAGTTTTGTATATGGGTCCTTCCAAATTGTGTATGACAAAGTTGCCTGATTTCTTCAGTCTGTTGTTTTGTCTATTGGGAAAAATAAAGTCGTGTTAACTCAATAGGTGATAGGGAGTTTTTATTTGGATCTGCCAAGTGTTTGTAGGATATCTGAATTGTTTGGATAACACCAAGTGTGTTTGCCCTTTGGGAGAGACTGAAGAGGAAAATTAGGTTAGCCTTTGTGTGGACCCTCTGCTTAGACCAAATGGGAATGCGTTCTCCTTGGTTTTGTAGGACTATGAAGTGCAGTTTGTTGCTTTTGTTAAATGCTTTAGGCTGCATAGCAAGATTTTCAAAGCATTTCAGAGTTGTTCCATTTGCTTTTCATGCCGAGAATCTGAGAGATCAGCTAATATTTAAATCTGTGATTGGAGAATAACAAATCCTACTAATAGTAGGATGCTAATAGCCAGTTATTTCTGGCTGAGAAAGCTGAAAAGTGTCTTCACTGGTGTAATTCAGTCAGCAGGGAGTGGTCTAATGTCAGACTTGGCTTTGAAATCTGGTGAAAATACTGTAAAACAGCTGGTCATAGAAGTTAACATTGAGTCAGTGATCAGAAGCTCAAGGAAAACAAAATAGATAAGAATGAGCTGATCTTAAGAAAGCAGACTTTGAGGAATCCAAGTGATGAGTTTTTCAGACACTGTGAGCTGCAGTCTCTGAATTTGTTTGCCACGAGATCTTTCAAAACCAACATTTTTTTTCTAAATGTGTGTGTGTGGAAGAAAAAGCAGGAAAAAGAACAAGTAGACAGATTCAGAGAAGAAATGTTCTAAAGGAAAAATACCACCCAGACTTAAACACAAAAGTGTTTATACAAGATCTGTCTCAGGAAGTCCCTAAACCACAATTCACTGCTGACGGGAAACTACATCTGGAAAACAACTACTGTACCTTTGCCTTTTTTCCTATATTCTCTTTTTTGAGGCATTCTGTGCTTTCTGACACTGGGTAACATAGACTTAAAAAATTCTACATGAATCCCCATGATGGTAGGCTCCTCAGTTGAGGATTTGATATATCAAAAGGTAGGAACGAATGTCTTTTAGGAGTGTTCTGTTTTCTCTGAAGCTCTTTAAATCAGCTGTCAAACGGAAAGGTCACTTCACTGAAACTGTATTACTTTCATTTCCTTTAAAAGTTGTGAAATTTTAACCATGCTGAAATGTCACTGTAGAAGCACTCATGTTTCCAGCTGTCTCTGCCAAGCATTAGTAGAAAACACTTGTCATCTTGAGTCTTTGAATTCCCAACAGGACTGATGTTACCTATTAGTTTAAAGTCTCTTTGGAGAACAGGACTCCCTGCAAACAAATGCTGCCATGGCAGACCTGAGAAACCTTGAGAAGGTTCATGAAGTTTGAAAAAGCAAGTCTGTATCTGCAGGACTCACAATGCCACTGCATTTAAAAGCATTGCCGCTTTTGTAAGTGGCGTATCTTCTTTCATAGGAAGGCTTTTCCTTTATTTCTAGGGCAAAAAAAGATAAAGCTGTAGAGAACAAAGTTAAACATGAAAACTGAAGTGCAATTTAATGGTGTGAAGTGGCTGAGTGCTCTCCCTGAGGTAAATGTCTTGGTGTTGAGCTCTTGATTAAAGAAGCAATTCTCTCAATTAGCAAAGGAAGCTCAGGAAAAGAAAAACTTCCATCCAGAACTGCTCAGTGAATTAAACTCAATTCCCAGATAGTCTGGGGATGACTACACCCACATTTTTGGCTAATTTATTTAATTGATGAAAAATAATTAGTTTCAAGCTTACTCTCTCTTATTTATTGGTTGATAATATGTAAAGAATTGAAGAGCTAGATGGAACAGTTTGAAACGCATGTACATGTGTTATGCTTTGGTTTTGTTCTTGTGACTTAGAACACAAAATAGGTCTGACTGAGACAGAAAAACGTAAGCATTATACAATCTACATTTGTGGATAGAGCTATAATAAGGAACAGGCCATTGTCACACACTTGGACCAGGGAAAGGACTAATTCTTTCTAAACTCAGTCAAGATGGATCCTCACAACTTCCAGCTTCAATGAAAAAGTAAATATTTTTTTATGTATCCAGTGAACCAGCTTTATTTTCCTTTCTATTAATTTGTCTTCATGTCTCATTTTAACTTAGCCTAACACTGTACTATACTGTCTAGTAGAAGATCATTTTTAACATCTCAACATAAAAAAGCCCTGCAGTTCAGAATATACGAATGTGTGCAGGTTGTTAGGGTAGAGTGAGCAGGCAAAAAAATGCTTAGTAGAAAGGAAGCAGGCTGTTACATGGCCTGGAATGGATTTTTGTGCTCTAACTGCATCTTTAGTTAGTAGAATTTTCTAAAGACTGATTTACTTATTGCCTCTATAGTTATTTTTAATAAGAGACAAGAGAACAACTCCTCTTGTACTAACGACTGGATGAAGTACATGTGGGCTTCAGGTTTACATCAGGTGGCTATGTAAGTATTTCCTGATGTCTTATATCTGTAATTAATGGGACAGTTCTAACTGAGGACCTAAGCATGGCCATAGTAAGGCCAGAAACAGTTTGATGAATTGCCCAAGTTAGGAGCTTGAGGAATCTGTCTTGATAAAATGTGTTGTTATTATTGACTTGAGGCATATTTCTTGTGTAAGTCTCTGTTAAGTGTTGGATATCATTGATACTGGTTACAGCTCTTCTGTTACACAACACAATCACTTTATTACAAGTTTCTTATTCTTTAAAAAGTGAGAGGGAAGTTCAGTGTGGGATTGGGTTTTGACTAACCTAGACCTCTAGAGTGAAAGGGTTAAACTAGCATTTAATTTCCTAGTTATAGTCTTCTTAGTGCTTTTCCTGTAAATTTTATTAAAGGACTTCTGCTTCCTTTCCAATGCACACATCAAAAGTAAAATTAATTTCACAGTGTTAAGAACAAGTATGTTCTTGTGCTGTGCAGCTGTTTTTGTTGACCTATGCTGAAATGATTCCCCACACCACACTTTTGTTTCACCTAAATATACATTTCAGAAATAGCATTTTTCACCTTCCTATTGCTTTAAAAAGTGGAGTGTTTAGTAAGGGCATCATCTGCTATAATCTCTCTCACAAGTGGTATTCTCTATGTAGGTTTCTGTCGGTGTACCGTACAGTACTGAGCCCAGTGTTGTATCCACACCAGCAACTTACAGGGAATAGGAAAAAAATTCCCTTAGAAAATGAGGCCTGTGGAGGTCATTTGGTTCAACCTCCTACTCGCTGCAGGGCTCACTTCAGAACTGGCTTAGGTTACTCATGAACTTGTCCAGCTGAGTTTTTAAAGCTCCAGAGAAGGGGATTCTCAGTCTTTCTGGGCAATGGTTTAGTGCTTGACCCTTCTTAAAGTAGTATTTTGTGGGTAGTTGGGGTTTTTTGATTTTTTTTTTTTTTTCTTCCTTTTTCTAATTGGAATTTCCATTGCTGCAGCTTGTGTCAGCTTCACATTGCATCTCTGAGAAAAAGATCTGCTCTGTACAACTCCCACACATGCTCCTTTTGTTAGGGAAATAACCGCAGTAGTGTTGTTCACCTCTGGCCCCATCTCTTCTCCAGGCTGCACAATCCCAGTTCCTGGGGCCTGTCCCCATCTGTGGAGAGCTCCTGCTCCCAGGCCATTTTTGTGGTCCTGTGCTGACCTCTCTCCCATTAACATCTGTCCTGTCGAGAAGTGCAGCAGCATGGTACTGCAGTGGTCCAGATGTGGTCTCCCTGCTGCCAAGTAGATACAAAAAAACCTTCTCTTTTAAACCTTTTTGAAAGTGAACCATGTTCTGTTTGGCTTCCACTTCTGCGCACCTGGTGACATCACTTTTCATAAGAAGTCACTAAACAGCTTTCATGCGACATACATCTTATAATCTACCTTAAAGTTAAATTTGATACGTTGCTTGCTTGAAAGTCATCGCCGGCTGGAGAGTTACTTTTCTCTTTGTATGTCAGATCAGGGATGTCTAAACAGTTAATATATTCCATCTAGCAGCTAAGGCTTAAATAGGTGTTGCAGCTGCCGAGAAGGATGTGTGATCTGAATGTTCCCTTTTTCTGGACCTGGTGAGCCATTATTTCTTTTTCGAGGAAACAGGGCAGTGTAAGAGATGTTCTTGGCAGAGGCTGGAATTACAAGATGTATCGGTGCTGGAATTTTTGTTTGGATTTTTTGCTGAATTGAATACTTGATTTTAAAGGTGCTCCTGCCTTCCAGGGGTCTTGTTTAGGAGTAACGTGGCTGCTCATTATGTCCCCATCTTGAAGCTATTTCTTGTGAGTGGAAGCGGTTTCGTGTTCGTGCACATGCTGTAATAGTAATGCAGTGCAGTTTTCATCACTATTGTTACCCACTTAAAAAAAAAAATATCTATTTGCCACTCCTGTAAGTGTTGGTTGGAACAAATCTTTTAATGTTTCATGGCAGAATTTTATTTTTCTGAAGCACAAACTGTTTTTAGGTTATCTTCTGACTGAGATGACAGGCTACAACTATTTCTACCTGTTGGTTTTTTTTTAATTAATTATACATAATACCATTTGTTGTTTGCTATTAAATCTTGTTTGCCCTGAAATAAAATAACTTTCAGAGTGTTCACACCAATTGTTGAATTATTGGTGAGGTTGTCTTTGACTAATAGAGGTGGAGTGGTGCATTAAAGTTACGCTGTGCATAAGTATTAAATTCAGGCAGTTTTTGAACCCATGAAGTACATTTGAACGGTCCTGAAGTTTTCATTCAGGTGAATACTGTCTGCACTGAAAACTTACTGAAGGAGTTATTCCAGTGAATGTCTCAATTTGGATGTGATCATTCTTGAGGAATGCTGGGCCTGTAATAGACTGTCCCTTCCAGAGTAAATATTGCAAAATAGTTTGTCTATGCTTTCCAGGTATAGACAAGCCCAGAGTGGCAACGTGGCCTTCCAGTACTGTTTTCTGTTTCCAAGACCAGAAAGGAGAGGCATTGACGACTGTGTAGTATCATAGGCAAGATTATTGGTATGAGAAGAGGTTAGTTTGATTAAGAAATTACATGTAAACTAGAAAACAGCCCTATACAGAACATCTATGGCGTTTTGGCTGATAGATTTCAAGTCAAAAAACACTGCAGGTTTTAATGCTGTGCATACTGTGGGGTTTTTTTTTGCTCAGCATAAGATGCAACACTGCTTCAGGTACAATGTTGGTGTTATCTCTAATTGAAAGAGTTATTAACACATTCTTGCTTATTCACCAGACACAAATGATTTTACAGGCTGCCCAGGGGGGTTGTGGAGTCTCCCTCTCTGGAGATACTCAAAACCCTCCTGAATGTGATCCTGTGTGATCTGGTATCGGTGATCCTGCTCTGGCAGGGGGTTTGGACTGGATGATCTTTCAAGCCTAACATTCTGTGATTCTGTAATTGTGAGGGTGTTTTTCCTTTTTGACTCAGCCTCACTATAGTTTTGCATCTGTGCGTGTGTAACACTGATGCCATGTTCTGCCTAGCTGGCATCAGATTCAAGTGATAAATCTGGTTGTAATCCCGCCTTGACTTCCCTTGTGAGTGATCCCATTCACTTGGCCGCTGTGCTGGCAGTATGTATTACAAATCACATGTTGTTACCTTGGCAAGGATTTGTCTTCAGTTGCTTTTAGAGTACTCCAAGTCCTACCAAGGTTAACCAGTATATACATTTGGTTTTGTGGAAAAATTTTCCAGCCCCTTAGTCCATGGAAAATATCCAGTCGACATGAAACCAGTGATACCACAAAACTGTTGGCTTTTCTGTCTATGAGCTCATCTCCTAAGAATGGTGTCTTTGGTTTTACAGACTGCTGACTGGAGTAATTTGGGCTTTCTACCACGTACTTAATTGATAAGTTGCTCTCTCTCTGTCCTCTGCTTTATTTAGTCTGATACAACCACACTACTGTATGTGGGAAAAAGCTTTCAGAAATATAGCTGACTACGTATTGGAAACATTTCTGTCTCTCCTGGTTTTCCTATCAAACTAGTGCCATTATTCAACCTTTGGGGAGAAAAAAAGAAAAAAAAAGAGAGAGAAAATAATTACTTTCCATGGGTTCCCTTCTTTTATGTGTGCCAGTTACTGCGTGTCTTGTAGGCACTGCTTGCTGTACTGAAAGAATGCTCTGTACCCAGACATCCGTGTTATTCCCCTGCAACAGATATGTGTTCAGGGGCTGCTGGATTGTGAATATCTTTACAGAGTGTACGTGATGTTAAGTAGGAAACTGGATTTGTCCATGAAAACATGGAACTTTTTAAATTTTCTCTTATAGCATGTGTTTGTGGTTGTCACAGCAACAGTACGATTTACCAAACAAATGTGGAAGGTTATTATAGTATTTGATCAAAATGTTAGGTAAGACTAACAAATTGAAGTCCCCAGGCTAATGTGAAATTCTTCCTCATCAGCTTATTACTCTTTGTTGCAAAGTAGTCCTTGTCTGACTAACAAAGCTACCACACAGCAGCTATTTCATAACTTCCTTGCATTTGCAGAACTGCACAGACCCTTAGCAGAGCGCTGTTCACTGAAGTATATGTCAAGTATACAGTAGTGGGGTGCTTTAACCATGTAGTTTCAGGTTTGTTTGCTCTACTGTTTCACAGGGTTGCTTATAAAACAACCAAAAAAGGGAAGAAAAGAAACAAAGGCACAATTGAGAATGATGCAAGTTTTCAGTCTTTATCTGCACTGTAATTTTACAATCAGTTTTGCAATCTTGTGCGAGGAAGTGGTTGTAAACTCCCAAAAGGGAGTTGTGATCCTGAGTTGCTATGAAAAAATGGTGCTTCTGCAGGCTGCACATTGTTATGTAGTTTGTATTAGGCATTTAAACCCAAGTTTCATTAAATCTTCCCAGTCACAGTATCTGTTTTCATCAGATATTCTGACAGGGAAATGTTCCCTCTCTCACTGAGCTCGTGGAACGTAGATAACAATAACTTGCCCAGGTCAAAAAAAAAAAATCTGTGGCAGAACAGAAAATTGGAGCTCAGATTTTTCTGACTTTCCAGGCAAATGCCTTAAAAACAGAATTCCATTTGCTTCTGCTTGTGCAGTTTCAAGTAATGCCATCCCAGCTTCTCTCTTTTTTTTGGACATGTGATTTATTGATCTGGAAGTATTTTGTCTTTCATAGCACGTTATGTCGGTCTTTCTTAATGAGGGACAAGTCACACACCATAGCTGTTCATTCTGTGCTTGAGGCAAGGTTCATCAGACTTGGGTGATTTCAGAAAGCTTGGGATTGTCTGTCTTAAGAGCATCTCGTTAGTACCCATCGGCTCCCAAAGTGCTGATTTATTGTCTGCCTTAGTGCTGTTTTATCTTTCTCAGAAACCAGTGTTGAATAAAAAAAATAGTAAGAGAGGCTTGACTGTGAATCAAGGCAGAAATACACAGACTTAGGTTTGCATCCTGTTGAACACTGCAGTTTTCCATAAATACTTTTTCAATAACATTTAGCTTTGGAAGTCGTGGTCTGGTGGATGGAGCACGCAAAGTGCATGATCTGGGTGGCACTGACTACTACATTTCAAGGTCACTTTTCTCTTGTACTCCAGTTTCTCTGTCTTTAAACTGTCAGTAGTATTAGTGCTTTGTTTGAACGTTGGAATTGATATTTCAGATATGGGTATGAGAGTTCTTTCTTAATTCTTGCCAATTTAAAAATAATCAGTCCCCTTCACACAGTGTGATTTCCATTGATAAATTTAGGTCTGGATTATTTGGCTATGCTTTTCCTTAGTCTGTGTTATTATTTCCATGATACCATAGACTAATGAATAGTGTGTTGTCTGCATACAATATCCAGCTGCAAAATTAGTTCTAGTAACAATGGAGCAAAGTCAGTATCACTGGAAAATGTTTTGCCTGTGGAAGCAGCTGCCCATGAGCTCACCCTCTGGAAAATATCCTGATGGCTTCACATCTTAGAGAGTTTTTTTCATTGCACAGTAGCACAAATGTAAGCCAAGGTTTGAAAAGCCAGTGCTGTGTGTTTTCTTTGGCATGTGGCAACCCTGAGCCTTTCCTTTGAGAAGCAGAAATTAAAGTCTTTTGCTGAAGGGAGTAATTTTGTGATTCCTCTGAGCAAAGTAAACTGATTCTCATCAATTTCTATTGTCACCTAATATATATAGAAGTGTTCAAAGTGCCACTGCCCAGATGAAGGCTGGTAACACTGGAGAGAAAAAAAACACAACATAAAACACTAGTAGTTCTTTTTACCTTAGAAGGAGAGAGGGAGAAGAACACTACTGAAAAAGTGCAGCTTGATGTGTATTTACAAATATTTTCAAACATAAAGACTGTGTTCTGTTACATTCAGTTTAAGTTGCATCCACTTCACTGTTACTTATCACTACTTCCAATGACTTTGTTTGTGTAAATTTGGTATAAATTGCTTGTCAAATAGTGCTCAACGTTCCATGATTACAAATTGAAGCACTTCTTAATTCCTGCAGATTAAGTGTGCAGTTGTGGGATTTATTTATTTTTTAATAAGGAAAGTAAAATGTAAGTTCAGAATGGATGAAGCTGCACTTTCTTTCTTATATTGTCTAGTCTGGGTATGTCTGGCTGTCTCATGGCTCTGTGAGGAGGCAAAAGAGCAGCAAGTCTCCTTTATACAGTGATTGCCCTCACTTATTTCAGGAGGTCTTAGTCACAGAGTGTCCATGTAGCCAAGGGCACATTGGAGATGATGAAGTGTATTGTTATAACTCTGCCTCAGAAGATTAATTCTTCCACATCCCTGCTGTGCAGTAGGACTTTCTTCTTTCCTATGATCAATCTACACCCAAGGCTTGATCAGCAGAGAGCATAGGTAGAAGTCCTCAAATCACTCACCCACTCAGACTCTCTGTATTCCTTCTCTGCATTCATACCATTGAAATACTAAAACTGCTTACAGTGTCCTCACAAAAGAGTGTTTACTCTTCCTTATCTTCATTTAGAAGCTTTCAGTTAGTTTCTGAGGTAAATAAATGAGCCTTGCTTTACACTTCCGTAGTAGGTTCCATGAGCTTTGCAAGACTTTTGCAGCATTATCTTTTGTTTTTCCAGAGGTAAAAATTAAAACTTCCTAGACAATCTCAGTGATGATTCTGTTTTCTCAGACTTGGTGATTGTGTATTTTACGTTCTTCCCAATTAGTAGTTTTCCCTTCATTTTGTGATTGCTTTGTCACACTCCTAGGGCTGTAAAAGAAGCTCACTACAAATCATAAGGTATGTGTGAAACCAAATGGCATGTGTTGAAAAAAAAACAGTTGGGTACAATGCAAGAAATGCTATACTGTATTATGAATTAATTCCAGCCTTAAGCCTACCTTTTTCATAATATAATTTGTAAAGGTAAAAGTATCATA
The DNA here is from genome assembly GCA_033816785.1 of Picus viridis. Taxonomy (NCBI): domain Eukaryota; kingdom Metazoa; phylum Chordata; class Aves; order Piciformes; family Picidae; genus Picus; species Picus viridis. Next base: position 7,815,343 of record CM066596.1, on the reverse strand, counting down.
CAGCAGAAACTATCTCAACAGAACACTTGCCTGCCAGACACTGGATATGGGTATAAGTGTTGATGAAGATAGCTGACATCTTGCAACACACAACTTCTGCGTATAATATACTTCTTTACCACCCAAAAATGACATTTTATCTGGTCAGCCAGTGCCTTGGAAAAGTGCAATACAAATAAGAACCATCAGTGGTTTTGGCAACTGCAAATAATCATCTTTCTTTCTGTAGTTACTGAGAAATCTGGGCCTAAGCAAACAACTATGCCAGTTTTTCAATGAAGAAATTCATAAATAAAAACCTTTTTTAAAAATCATCACATAATCAAAACCAAAATATCATCTCCTCTTGTCTTCCAGCAAATGCAGCCTGGAGCCTCAGCCAAAACATGCTGCGATATCTGGATGCAGTAAAGAGTGGCAGATGAGAAGGCAGGAGAAGGCTCAGCAGCGCAGGGCTGAGCGCTGCTCGCTGTGACTCTCTGGTTTTCAGTGTCCTTGCTATGGTCCTGCAGATTGCTCATAGTAGACTCTAGCCTGTAGAAGTGCAATGAGCAAAACCTCTTCTGGCCTTTTTTAAGAAGTCATGTGCTAGTTAGGAAATTGTTCAACACGCAGATCCCAAGCTCTCCTTTGCTTAGTGGGCCCAGACCGCAGTGGGGATGAATAGTTGCTAGCTGTTACATTTGTTTAAAATTCTGCATCAATTTCTGTGTGAACCACTGGATCAATCTGATTGATTTGTTTCTTTCAGGAATTTATCTCCTGGATTTAATCTACATTGATTCAGCGTATCCCTCTTCAGGCACCATTATGGAGAATGAACAAAGATCCAACCAAATGAACAATATTCTCCGAATAATAGCTGATCTGCAAGTCTCCTGTAACTATGGTTGGTAACTTCTATTATATCCTTTAAGCCTTAACTAAAATTGCTTTAGTACAAAAGAGTGAAAGAGGGCTTTGGCCCTGTGTAAAAGGAGCATGAGTCAAATACTAGTCCATGATGTAGTCTCCATTTCTGTGCACTTTCAATCTTATCAGTAAATTAGGCAAATAAGCATCTGGCTTAAACCATAGGAGCTGTAAAAGAGGTTGTGCAGAAGTTACTACTACAAGTGGACCACAAATGCCTTACTTTCATGTACAGCTGTTGTGTTTGGGTTATACTGGCCAGAGGCAGTCATAATTCTCTTAATGTGTTTCCTTTCCTTTGCAGTAGATATGATGTCTTTGAAGTATAGAGTGTGTTAGCTTCATTACCATTTTATTGTTAGCATGTTGATGAAACGTTTACCAAACTAAATACAAATATTTCAGTCTATACAACAGTTGGTAAATTGTATGTTCAGCTTTCCCACGTACCACACTTGGTGATGAAGTGAGGAACGTGAGGGGCCTGCTTCTTTTTGTTAAGAAGATTTTACTCTCAAATTCATTCTGCAATTGTATCCTGTTAGTGGAGTCTTCTGTCCAAAAATATGCCCATTTTGGGGTCTGAATGAATACTCGTCACACTGTTGGTGGCTTAGCATGACTTTTCCTTGCTTTAACATGAAAGAAGATGGAAAACCTTCAGAATAAATTCAGAACATTTAAATGACAGTTTGGGAGAGCTTTGACTACAAAATAATTAAATGTTAGATTGTGGGAAAACTAGGGGAGAAATTACTTGCGTGTGCATAAGTCTCCATCCCTTGTCCTTTGTTGTTAACTTTGGTATTATAAAGTATTTAAAGTTAGGGACTAGACATAATAATAATGTGTGATTATGAACAGCAAGATTACACAGCTGTCGTGTTCTTATTGAGAGTTTCATTTTGTCTTTGAATATTTTGAGTGACAAAGAAACCTCATTATTTCACTGGCCCTTTCTACAGTTTTGGCAGCGCTGTTTTGGTTTAATTTTGAGTGCTTTCATACAAACCCAGAGTGATGGCTTTGCAGAAACAGTATTCTCGCATAATGAATGTCTTCAAAACAGTTGTCTTGACAAGAGCATACAAGTTAAGTTAGATACTAAAAGGCACGTTCCTGTCCATGCGCCATGTGTCAAAGGATTTTTCTGTCATTCTGAAATTAGCATCTGCCTGGGTATGCACCTCATGTTCTTATGAGAATCATTAATAGCCATGGCTGCAAGCTTTCATTTCCCCCAGAGCAGTGAGCACAAAATGTGAGCAGGGCTTTCAGCAAATAACTCTTTTCCCACATGTGAGATGGCAAATAATAAATTCCACTGGCTTTTGTGGTGATGAAATGCATCTGTGTGTTCTTTAACAGCTAAGCATCACTTTTGCTCAATCAAATCTTTAAAATCTTGGAATCAAAGTAATGTTTCTGCCCAATTTATTCTTTAGGAAGTTTCAAATTCTGTTTGCTTCGAGCCAGCCATAAAAGCAGGGGGAGGGAAAAATGAAAGAATAATTAATTTTGGATTATGTGAGTGTTGATCTTTTGTTCTGTTTGACCTCTCTACAGATCATCTCACAACACTCCCTCATGTGCAAAAGTATTTGAAGTCTGTCCGTTACATTGAAGAACTTCAGAAATTTGTAGAAGACGACAATTACAAGTAAGTGCTAATCTTTTCCTCAGGTTTTGGGAAGCCATCACTTAGCTGTTAGTTTGATCATAAAGCCATTGGCTGAGAATCTTTTGGGGGTTGTCTGGTGTTCTTAATATTTTATTAATGGAGCTGATAATACCAGGATGCCTGAGTAAAGTCCAGAATTAGTCTTCCTTTATGACTGTAACCAGATTTCCAATACAAAATGACTTTCTAAAAGATAAAAATAGATGCAAATCTGATCTTTATTCTTTTAAATGTTGCTTGTATTCTGGGAATGCTGTTCAGGAGCCCTGAAGAAAGCCATCTCCAAGATGTCCAGTATTGAATCTATGCTATTGTAAATAACGCATGAAAAGCATCTTCCCATTTCAAATGACTGGTTTTAATACTTTGAATACCTAAACTATAAACCTGACAATCTGGGGATTTCAAGCATGTCAAAGCAATGCTTACAAAAAATATGGAGAAGAGCTAACCCACACAGTGGTGTGAAACAGACACCATAGAGCACTCTGGTCAACATGTGAATGAGCTCCAGTGAGAGGAGGTTATAATCTTTGGCCATGGTTTGGAAAGAACTAGCACATTAAATCCTTAAGTCTAGCAGTCAAGGTTTTAAATATCTCAACCAAGGTAGGTGCAATGCTATTTAACTAGCTATCAACAAATACAATACCTCTGCTTAGGTGAAAAGAATTAAAAGTATTCAAGGCAAACAGATGATGTGGTGTTGGTATGAAAGATTTCAGAATATGTTTGGGAGGTCAAAGGTGCTCACAAACTTCATTAAAACCAGTCTTGTAACTGTTAAGAACTTGGTCTCAGAATTTGTGCACTTAGACCATATGCTAATGAAAAAGTTTTGGAAATGTTCTTTGAAGCAGCAGATGATTTGGACGTCACAAAGGACAGGTCAGGTGGCCTGATCACTGAAATGGTAGTGACACAAAAATCTAAATGTTACATGTTTGTTCTAACAATAATTTATGGTGTTAATTGGTAGTTGTCTGTCAGAAGTGAGATACAGCTCTGAACAGACAAACCCATCCCTACCCCCTGTCAAAAATTCTGTTTCTATTAAAATTGTTAGCAATGCTTCAAAAGGAGCTGGTGAGACCTTCTGTGGAGTACTGTACACAGCTCTGGCCATCATCCATGCTTTGAGTGGTCTTAGAAAAATACTGCTGCAATCAGGTGAATAAAGTCTGTCTTGTAACACCAGACTTAACTAGGCTTGGCTTTCGCCTAGAAAAGGAGAAGTTTAGGTAATAGAATCGCTATGTAGAAACACAACTGGGGGAAACTGGGGAGGGTAGAGAGCAATTTAAATTGTAATGGTAGGACAGGGATAAACAAAGGCCAAAATGTAGAACCTGAATGTTGGAAATCTGGTTCCTAACTATCAGAGTAATGGAATTCTGGAACAGCCTCTTAATTGGAGTAGTGAGACAAATAATGAGATCATTGTAAGTTGAAACTTGATCAGTTAATGAAGTGACAGCTAACAGATAGAATTTGTGAAAAGAAAAGAGCAGACTTAGTGAATCAGAAGCCCATGTGTCACCAGTGTAGGGACATGTACGTACAAGCACAAGAATGACCTACCCTAACCAGTCTACATTTCTCTGCAGTTACAACTGCTGTTACTTGTATACAGATGCAAAGTCCTCCTGGGGCAGTTCAGGGAAAAAAGTTCACACCACAACAGAGACAAAACCCCACTTGTTTGAGCATGGCATGAGTCAAGCAATTTGTCTTTTTGATTTTGAACATAACTGCAGTTGATGATAATTCATTCCCCTTAGCTCTAGTTCAGGCCACCGTGCATACAGCACTATTCCTCAGCCACGTCCGTCAGTTAGGGTTCTTGTGATAAATGCGTGTGGAACTTTGCTTTTCCTGAGACAGTAAGTCTAAAAGCACAACCGTTCAGACAAGGTATTCTTTTTGGAACTTCTCTAAGTACTGTCGAGACATACTTGAAACAGAAAACATCCAGAATTTGTCCTCTTGTTTAGAGTAAACTTCAGGAAAATAATTTAAACCAGCATTGGGTAGTTCGCTGCAAAAGCGGCTGTGGCTTGATAGGTTTGTGCTTTTGTGTCTGGTTGATCACAGATAATAAGAATAGTCATATTTCTGTAGGAAAGTTACTTAGATAAAAAGAATGTGTGTGATGTTTTCATAGCAAAATTTATCTGCTTCATGGAATTAGAATTTCTGCCAGAGTACTGCTGATGGAATACGTATGTGTTTCCTTTTCTCTGTCTCAGGACAGTGTGTAGGTTTTACAAACAAATAGGCATTGTGCAGCAGATGCACAGTGAACATCAACATGCACATAGCCTTTTGAAAAGGTCAGGCAGTCCAAAACATGTGTTAAGGACAGTCTGACATCTAAATCATAAGAAGGACACAGAGCTGCTGGAGCGAGGCCAGAGGAGGGCCACAAAAATGATCCGAGGGCTGGAACACCTCTGCCATGAGGCTGAGGGAGCTGGGGGTGTTCAGCCTAGAGAAGAGAAGACTCCAGAGGGACCTTGTTGCTGCTGCCCAGTACCTGAAGGGATCCTACAGGAAGACTGGAGAGGGACTCTCATGAAGAGTGTCTAGTGATAGAACAAGGGGGAATGGGTTTAAGTTGATGGAGGGTAGGTTTAGACTGGACCTTAGGAAGATGTTCTTCAATACAAGGGTGGTGAGACTCTGGAATGGGTTGCCCAGGGAGGTTGTGGATGCCTCCTCCCTAGAGGTGTTCACGGCCAGGTTGGATGAGGCCTTGAGCAGCCAAATCCAGTTGAGAGGCGTCCCTGCTGATGGCAGGGCAGTTGGAGTAGGTGATCTCTAAGGTCCTTTCCAACCTACGCCATTCTATGATGAAACTCCATGTTAAAGTTTAGCAAATAGTCATTGTTGACTCACTTCCCACGTCCATATTTTGTTAACGTCACAGAGAGAAATATAAAATTGCATAGTAACTGGTAATGGTAAAGACTTGTAGTGCATACAGGCTCTGTAGCCCCTGGATTGGATTCAAGAAACTGGTCATGTTGTTTAATTGGATTTTTAGATGGAGTTTCCTGATGATACATCAGTGTTAACATTTTATTTGCAATAGCTTTCATGAACTGTAATTTCTTAGGAAAAATAGATTAACCAAGTGGTTTCTGTAAGTATGACACTATAACATAATATTTGGAAAAGCTGTAAATAATTCCAGTATAAATTTTAAAGCCATTTTAACATCAGCAGCAGCCTTGTTGGAAGGTATGTGATGTATTTTAAAGATCACATAGTACTTGTGATTTAGTTATTTGTGAGACTATTTCAATCAAAATCAGCAGTTTTGGTTCTAGGATGTGCTATGGCAAGGAAAAACTGCAGTCACAAGGTATTAAAAACATGGAAGGATTTGATTCTAGGCATAGTAAAGTTGCTACAGTTCATAAATGTTGAGAATTTTGTCCTCTTTCTGCCATGTTTGTTGCATCAGAATAAAGCTTTAAATTAAAGGCCGTACTGATCAAAACTCATCACATTTGTCTTTCAAAAGAACTTCTAATCCTCTTCTGTCTTTGTGTGATAGGAAGTTTTTGAATTTTGTGTTGAATGTTTGATTTCACATTTTCCTCTCAGTTTTCCCTAATGGATCTTCAGTTTCATAGCATTTTCTGGTCCCATGCCAGAAGAAACTGTAAGCCTTAAAAAGGAAAAGAGTGCTAAGTTTTTATAGTGGGAAAGAATCTCCTCTCTCTTTCTCTTTCCATTGACTGCTCTTTTTGAGCCAGGAACAGCATTAGTGTGCTCTGAAGAGATGTATGCTTGACCTTTGGCAGGGAGAACAGAACTATCTCAGTACCAGGCTGTCAGGAAAAGAAGCTTTTAGATAGTTGCCCTAAAATGTATTGGCTGGATCCCAACACACATTTCTCCAAATGAGAACCTCAGTTACATTGAAAAGGAAAATTTGGCAGCCACTTTATATAAACAAAGCTTTTCTCTGCAATTTTTGTGCCAGTCCAATTGCTTGCTTTGGGTTCGTGCTTGTCAGCAAGTAGAAACACTCCAGCAAACCCCTGACAGTGATGTCATATCCTAAAAATAATAGGTCTTTCTTGCTCAGCCCATATGCTGCTCTCTGCAGAGGCTGAGAAATTGTAACATTCACTAGTTAGAAAACTAAGTGGGCAGGAATAGGACCTGAAGCATCAGTATTCCTTCCAGTTATACCCAAGAAGTATTGGTAAATATTGTTATCTCAGGGCATTGCTGGCAGACAGTGGGCTTCAGAGACTGTGATGCAGCTGCTGCAGAATCTTCTTCCTCCTCCAGGAGTGATCTGAGGAGAATGCTTGTCCCCAGGTATGCAGTTTTAATCTGAGCTAGACAGCACTATCCAAATGTTCTGGCACCGTACCACATCCTTTCCTAAACTCCCATGCCATCCATGCAGTGGTTCCCAAGCAAATTTTTTGGCTGACCTTTTGGTATTGTTGGGTCAGGTCTGGTATCCTCCACTGGTTTTGGTGTACATTGGCCTTCGTATTCTCCAGTTGTTCTTTGAGTAAAGCCAGTATGAAGACCTTACTGTTTGTATTACTGTGTTATCTGGATGGGACAGTCAGGATTGGAATCCTAGTCTGTAGGTTGCTGTCTATCAGTTCAGTTCTTCAGAGCATATTGGGTGAGGCACTGATATTCCAATATCCCAGTAAGGTGTTTTACAGAAAAATCAGTTCCTGTTTAGATTCAGATAAGCATGATGCTGTGGGAAAACATCCAAGAGAAATTAATAGGCAATTAAAACATTGTACCTACTCCTGACAGTGATGGCACTATAAAAGTTCCAGCTGCAACATACTAATTTTAGTCTTATGGTAACAGGAATTGTATGGCAGGTGCTTAGAGTAGTAGTACTTGTAGCAGTGAACCTTGGCCAGAGTCCATCTTAAATAGACCTCCCAGGCAGCTGTATTCCCTAGACCTCTTCTACTGAGAATTGTTGTCAAAGGCACAAAGAAGTGGGAAGGCTTCACTGTTAGTCTGAGGTCTGCACAGACCTATTGATAGTATCACACAAAGCCTCTGAGGGGCCAAAGATTCTGGCTCTGAGTGCTATTTGGGAGGCATTGCTCATGCTGCTGGCACGTGTAGCACAGAGAGAGCAGACGAGCATGCGTGTGCACGCATGTAACCTGTGCTGCTCAATGGAAAATGCAGTGTCAGAGGAATTGCAAAGATTAATTTGGGTGGTGACAAACAAGCCAAGACTGGTTGAAACTGCACTCACTGTCAGTGTCTCTTCTTTTAAATAGAACCAGTTTTGATTTGTTTCCAGCCTTCTGTGGGGGAGAGGAGAGAAGGTGGTCCAGGAATGACATCTCATTGTCAGAATATATTCTCTTTTCTCACAGTTTATTTGAAATATTTTGTTAAACATGTCAGCATGAGTTTTTTTTTATTTAGTAAACTTCAAACTCAGGCTCATGTTTATTTGCTGTTCTTTAGTACATCCTGTGTTTTCTCAAGTTGCATGGCTAAATTTGGGGGTTTTTTGATATTTTGAAAACATTCTAGGGTTGTTGAAGTCAATGACCAAACTGTCAGAGATTTAGCAAGGGCTGAGACTTCAGAATGTACTTTTAACATAACCAGAGAGATAAACAACATTATCTTAACTTGCCATTTTCTAGAGATGACCTGTGGGGAGTGCTGCAAACTCCTTTTATAGCATTGAAGACTCACTTACTGCTCTGTCAGTGAACTTTGAAGTGCAACACATGCCACAGGTGCTTTCTGCATTGTATATTGACACCATGCCTCTTCCTAAAAATATGTTAGGTCTTACTTTCTGCTCTTACCTTCCCTTTTTCTCCTTAACAAGAGTAGTTTTAAACATAAAGAGAGAAATAGTATCATACATGTAGTTGCATGCAAGTTGATCTTACTTGCTGTCGTGAAGTGTTTTGACAACAGGTAAAGAAGGTATAAGAATGCTTAAATCTGACAGTAGGTGATGGCACTTCCCCTTATGTACATACTAGTCAGCAGAATTTCACCTGGGCTGCTTTCAAACATGTAAGAGTTCTTCTGGGTCTTGGAGCTTGGTACATAGTGAGCTAATTAAACAGATAAAAACTGTAAAGTTGGACAAATTATTTCGTAGAGTCACTAATGCTGGAGAAGACTTTTGAGATCATTGAGTCCAGCCCAAGTACCATGACCACTAAACTGTATCATGAAGCACCACATCTACAGCTTCTTGGACACCTCTCGGGATGGCTACTTCAACACACACAGAACCACAGAATGCTAGGGGCTGGAAGGGACCTCAAAAGGTCATCTAGTCCAACCCACACCTCCCTGGGCAGCCTGTTCCGATGCCTTACCACTCTCAACAGTAAAGAAGTTAGTGAGATCCTGGTGAGGCACTGAAACAGGCTGCCCAGGGGGTGGCCTCCTCAGGCACACAAGGTAGTCCTGCCACACTTGCTCTGAAAAACGTTTGTAAATAGTTACCTGAAATGACAGACTGCTTAATGAGCACATTTAGAAGTAAGAGGCTACTCTGTAATCCTTACATATACATAAACTCCCTTTAGTCTAGCGAAGCAGGAAATTTCCAGGAGTGCATTACGAATCACACTGTTGTAAAAGCAAGAAGCTGTTTGCTCATGTGGACTGAACTGCAGTTCTCTTTTAGCAGTGGGTTATTAGACAAATGTTTCCACAGTGACCAAATAAATTGTGGCTGTGGCCACAGGGGACTAATAAAAATGAGTAATTTATTTGATAACAGGATAAGGAAAGAGCATCAGAGATGAGTTCCTGGAAGCTGGCAGAAACTAAAGCATGCGGTTATCCCATGTGGGGAAGGATAGATAACAGCTCCCTTGTACAGACAGAAATGGAAGAAAAAAATCAGCAGTTGTGGAACAGTGATGGGTTAGCAGGCAAAGGGTTGTCTGCTTCTGTTTGGAGAGCAGCTGTTATGTAAAACAAGTTGAAATGAGTGTTCTGTTTTGCATAAGGCCTTTAGTTCATCAAATGTGAGCTAACCCAGTATTCATGAGTTTAACACTCAAATTTCTCAATATGTGTCAGTAGCGTAGTTCTGCAGGAGATCCTTAAAACCAACAAGATTTTTTTGAACCAGCTTTCTCAAAAAAAAAAATCAAGCTCACAGCATGGGAACAATAAATCTCTGATGTAGTGAGGAAGAAATCAGCCTTAAAAATGAACAAAGAAGGAACTACTGTGCAAGGGATGCAAGGGCAACAGTTCTACAGGCATGGGAGATAAATTCACACTGTAGGGCCCTGTTTACAGGGAAATACTTCATAAAGGTTTTTGCCATTTTTCATACTGAAAGGAATTCCCTTACAATAAACATTTGAATTGGTGTGTACACACACACACACACACACAGAGTTCTATTATTATAACTTTCTCATTGTTGACTTCTAGGAGAGGTATGTTGCTACTTCGTGGTCATGGAAATCATGTTGACAAAAGACAGTCTGGAAAGGAATGAGTCATTACCTACTTGAATTACATTACTTTGGAGAGCTGAAAGGATCTAGTACTGTTACAAGAATAGCAATTAAAACAGGAAAAAGAGACGTGGGTTTGTTGACTAATTTGAAGCTAAAACATAGTTGTCAGTGTTTGAATACTGTGGAGAATGAGCTGGGAGTTATTCCTCCTACATTTCTGTGTACAGGAAAGACAAGGTAGGAAGGAAAGTGATAGCTGAGCCGCGTTGGGAGTGCTGCCATAGGTTCCTCTCCCCACCCCTTTGCTTGCTTTCATCCCAAGTTTATGACTTCCACTGGTGTTTGTGTACATCAGTGCTGCAGCCTCTAGCTTGAAACCTTCCCAGTGTGTTGTACGCCGTGCAATGGCCAGCAGTTAGTTCCTTTGGGTTTATGCCTGTTCTATTAACATTTACTTAACACTGTAGCTTTCCATACTTTTTTGTTGAACTGGTACAGAACAAAGGACCCATGAATGTCAAGTTTTAAGAGGGCATAAACTTGAGAGGTGGAAGAAGTCAAGTGCACTGGAAGATCAAGATATGATGGAGTGCCAAGATAAGGCAACAGTGAGTGCATAGAACACATGGAATGAGGCAGAGGTGCATATAATATTAAAGCTTTCTTCTAATTATCTTTTTTGACTATAAAGTGTTGGTCACTTTAGCCACTTATGCTCCTGCTCTGTAAATCCTAGTGACTAATATTTCTCAATAGCTATTTCTGAATGCACATGTCCACATGGTAACTGTATGAATTCACTTTTCCTGCACTGAAGAAATAAGATCTTTGTTATTGCATTTGTATCTAAATTTACTAGCTTCTAAAAGGTGGGTTTTTTCCAGGTGAAAGACTATAGGAACCTAAGATTTTACACTGGCAGGGAGTATGAAATATCAATTTCCACTTCTGTTTTCCTAGACTTACTTCACAGTTTCTTTCTTGGCTCTAACAGGTAGTCATTTGCCTTAAAAAAAAAAAAGAAAAAGTATTGTTTTGTTACATAATAAATAACTACACTTCCAATAAAGCAAAATTTCTGCTCACCACTGCCCAAATAATGGCTTTCCTCAGTTTCTTTCAACTTTTATTGAGAATTTTCTATTGCTGTTAATGTCTCTAAAAACTTCTCTGTTGTTTTCCAGATTATCATTAAGAATTGAGCCAGGTAACAGCTCTCCTCGACTGGTTTCCTCCAAAGAAGATCTTGCAGGTATCAAATTTAATTTGAAAATTTGCATTGTTTTAATTACAGCAATTCTCTACAGAAGTATGTGGAAAGCCCCATTTTATATCAGAGCTTTGGAGGAATTAATGAATCAATTTCCGATACGGGCTTTTGTTGCAGCTGCAGAGTTACCTTGTAAGGACTGCTGTCAGAGAATTGATCCTTTTCCATGCTTATGCCTGGTTTCAAAACATCCTTGATCTAGAACACCACTCCTCTGAGGGTTGTAAAAGATCTGATTTTTACTGCAGATGTCTACATACCCAGCTTGTACTTGGGTCAGCACTGTTCTGTTATGACACTCACCCTCGAAGGTTCTTACAGCAACAAATTCTAGCCCACACAACAAGACTGATTTCATACATATCAGCTTTCATTTGACTAGGCAGAACAAATCCATGGATCTTAAGTGAATGTATGCAATTAGATTTCAAAAGTAAGGCTTAATTTGCAGAGATTTTTGAAGGAGGGATGTGCATTTATTTGCCCTTGGGGAGAACAGGCTTACCTGGATGGAAAAGGGGAGCATTTTTAAGATGGTTTATTCGTGGGTTTCACGTAAGTAGCATAAAACCTGTTGGACTTTTCCTCTGCTGAGATTAAAAATTCAGCTGCAGGGCAGTACTTCTAAAATTAATCCCTGGAACTGACCAGTGTAAGCTGCCAAATTGTCAGTATTGATACCAAGTCTAACTAACCTTATTACCATATCAGAGTCTCTTGAGGACCAGTACTCCCAGTAGTGTTGCCGTGAACTTCCCCTCTGGAGTCTACAGTGCTCTGTAACGTTGGTTTATTCAAAGGGAGAATTAATATGATGATAGAAACACAGTCTTGAGTCATTCTTACTGCTCCATTCTTCTGTTAGCATTTCCTTCAACAGCTTGACAGGCCCGTGGACTGCTGCATTTCTTGCTCAGCTGGAGAGTTCTCACTTATTGCCAGGGCAATGCCTGCCACCAAGAGTTTGTAATACCCACATGAATTTGTCAGTGACCTGCACCTGTGTAGCTGCAAAAATGCTACTAATGGAATCCAGTGTACTTTATTCAAATAAAAAAGCACATGAATTCCTGGAAAAGGTTAGCTCAGTAAGCTAGCATGACTTCAAATTGAATTTTAACTAAGCATGAAGGCAATAATTTATTGTTTATTTCACAGCATTAATAAGTAGAAATATAGCCATATGTATAGTCTTGAATAAGTCCAAGCTAAAATACCTAAATATCAGTAGTGAAATACTTGACTATGTGGAGTTAAAAATAACCCATTCAAAGGTATTAAAGTCAACTTTATTTGGATTCAAATTGTAGTTTGAGATTATTTCCACTTCAGCTGTTGTTTGCCAGAAGTAAATCCTTTGCAGTCAGCAAGCTATAATGGTAAGCAGTGGTCTCCAAATATTTCAAGCTGTGGTTTGATGTCCCAATCAACAGTTTAAGGCACAGGAGTCTGAATATAATAATTTTAAGGTAGAATAAATTGTTTTGGCCCATAAGGAGAGTCATCAGTTCTCTTGATAGTCAAGAAATTTAGTATGTTACTAATGGCAATAAGTCTGATTGAGTTTTGCAGGTGACACTCTGCCTTTGTATAGGTGTCCATGTATTTCCAAATAAGGAGAAAAGGCTGAATATCATGGTAATAATTCTGAAGTCTTATAACAGACTTAAATGCAGGGAACAGTGTTGTCTTCATGTCCTAAAGTACAAGTACTTGTGTTAATGTTGGAAATGGATTTTCCTTCCAAGCATTGTGACTTTATCTTCTACCCAACTTCAGGTTTCTCTCTTTCAAAAGAAGATTAACAGTTTACTTTAGCCAGAGACACTGTGGGTTTCCTTTTTTTTTTGGTTCTTTATGAGCATGAGGCTCAATAAAAAAAAGTTAAATTCTTCAATATTTCTATTTGCAAAGAACTGGAGAAAACCATGTGTCCGTTTTCCACTTTGGTTGCCAGCTGGTTTTCCAGTAAATTCAAAAGGAGGCAGACATCTGATTAAAGTGAATGTCTCACAACAAGCTATGTTTTGTATATTAGTGGCTAAGATGGTCTCATTTAATTACCAAATGCATGTATAATTGTGAATAGTGCTTTCACAGGAAGATTTCATGCCTTCCATAACGCTGCAGAGCTGCTTGTCTCCTGCAAGTAGCATTTAGAAAGGAGCTCTAACCAGTTTAATTGTATGCTTTCAGGAACTGTATGATTCACACAACTTCCTTGGCAGCAGCTTAAGTCTGTTCATTCTGCCTTGCTATGGTTTGAGAGGGAGAGAGAGAAAGTAGCTGGAGAGCTTATAGTATGCTAACTGTTCACAGTTTCCAATGAATTAGCTGTAAAAGCCATCTGTGTTCCTGCAGTGTTGGCTAGGATGTACCCAGCATTTATGGTACAGCTATTAGATTGTTTTGGAACTTAATACCTTTTCCTAGAACAAAAGAAAAAATGTCTGTAATATATATGGCACATAAGGTAACCTTCTAGGCAGCTAAAGTTCCTTTGAATTTGCCCACCAAGCATAGCTCAGTCTAGAAAATTTGACGCTTGTTCTTTTAACATCTGAATGTTCTGTAGGAAAGTTCAGAGCAAAGTGCAGGCCAGAATACAAAAATGGTTACAGGTACATACCGTGTTTATCCTGTCTTGGAAGCAATATAAAAAGAGAAAATCATGTTCAAATAAGTACCATACCCAGAAAATTAGATCCAATTCTAAGTGACCAAAGAGTGATCTCCATGATTTTGCGATTTTAATGAGCCCCTTTGTTAAAATTAACCTCGACAGGCTGGACAGATGGGCAGAGTCCAATGGCATGAGATTTAACACATCCAAGTGCCAGGTTCTGCACATTGGCCACAACAACCCCAGGCAGTGCTACAAGCTGGGGTCAGAGTGGCTGGAGAGTGGCCAGGCAGAGAGGGACCTGGGGGTTCTGGTTGATTGTAGGCTGAACATGAGCCTGCAGTGTGCCCAGGCCAATGGCATCCTGGCCTGCATCAGGAACAGTGTGGCCAGCAGGAGCAGGGAGGTCATTCTGCCCCTGTACACTGCACTGGTTAGGCCGCACCTTGAGTATTGTGTCCAGTTCTGGGCCCCTCAGTTTAGGAAGGATGTTGTCTTGCTGGAGCATGTCCAGAGGAGGGCAACAAAGCTGGTGAGGGGTTTGGAACACAAGCCCTATGAGGAAAGACTGAGGGAGCTGGGGTTGCTTAGCCTGGAGAAGAGGAGACTGAAGGGTGGTGACCTTATTGCTCTCTACAACTACGTGAAGGGAGGTTGTAGCCAGGCAGAGGTTGGCCTCTTCTCCCGGGCAGCCAGCACCAGAACAAGAGGACACAGTCTCAGGCTGCGCCAGGGGAGGTTTAGGCTGGATGTTAGGAAGAAGTTCTACACGGAGAGAGTGATTGCCCATTGGAATCAGCTACCCGTGGAGGTGGTGGAGTCACCTTCATTGGAGGTGTTCAGGAGAAGACTTGATGGGGTGCTTGGCTGCATGGTTTAGTTGTTGGGTGGGTTGGATTGGTTGATGGGTTGGACGCGATGATCTTGAAGGTCTCTTCCAACCTGGTGTATTGTATTGTATTGTAACTTCTACAAGTTCTGTTTTAGCAAAAGCCAGGCCTCAGCTGTGGGCAGCCCTTATTTTTGGAGTTGGGGTGGACCCTCACCCCTTCTTTTTCTTCTGTTTTGTTTGTTTGTTTGTTTTCCCCAAGTAGTTGATGGTATAATTCTCGAGAGGAGAATAAGTAGATCAAAGATTTTATGTTCCCACCCTACCAGGAATCTGGAGTAATTAATCTGAAACAGGTGCATTCCATGTTTTTGTTACTGGGGTAAACTTCAGCCCAGTTCGCTGTGCCCATCCAGCTCTGAGCGCTGCTAAAGGAGATTTAATACTCGTTTTAATTTCTTAGAAGCAGTAGATTTACTGGATGTGGGTATGTGAGATGTAGAAACTGAAAACGTAGACTGAGAAGGAAGGAAGACTGGGATGTTTGCACATTCGTAAGCCTCTGGTAGTAGCTGTACTACACTGTACAGCAGTCCCAGCTTTTCAGAATAAAAACCCCCACGCAGTCATTTTCCATGTAAACACTGAGTTTGACATTTGCTTTGGTGCTTTGTTTTACTGGTTGCTTTGGTAACTAATAAATAGTTTGTGCTAAGTGTTTTAGCAGCCAATCGCTCTGTGGATATGAGGATTGTCTAATCCTCCTGCAAGTGCTTGGTTATTGCTTCATGTGCACAGTGTCTGCTTTTCTTACGCCGCACTTACGATAGAAAGGGAAGCTTTCTTCACAAAGGTTTACAGAACATCCAGAAAACTTTGCCCTTTTGTTTTGAACGCTTCCAGTCTCTTCCTCTGTGATACTTTCCCTACAATTTTTTTACAACCCATTTGAGTACTTTTGAAAGAAATTATTACCAGACAAACGTGTGGGATTCACATGTTATTAGCAACCGCTAAATCCAGCCAGAATTCATGTGCTGTGGATATTTTTTTCCCCTTAGCAGAGCAAAGCTTCACAGAAATTGTAGAAGAATATTCTGTCAAAGCACACACAAAGTTATCAGAGAGAATGATCATGCTAAATTTTTAGCTTCCAACACTTTCTATTACTTTCTGTGACTTCCTTACCAAACAAGTCTCTTTAACATCTACTGATGCTTATTTTACCTACCAAGATGATAGTCCCTCAGAATGTTAACATACCAAACAGCTAGAGGCTTTTTCTGCTATCTTATCTATTTCTATTTTATCTTATCTATCTATCTATCTATCTATCTTTATTGTCTTTCTTCAGACCAGTCACCTGAAACAATTTCTGCAAGAAGTTATTTTATTGATGAACGGGTTAATGTGTTTTGTTGAACCCCAGCTGCACAGTTCTCCTGCAGCTATGCTCTAGCAATGTCTTCACTTCCAGCATGGATGTCTTCCAAGCTTGTGGACTACCCTGCAGATCCAGCTGCAAGAAACTCCAATGTTTTTGCTGAAGCCTAAGTCAGGGTTTTGCACATTTCCCCTGGTGCAGTATAAGTAACATAAATGCTGACAATTAGTGATTCCATAGAGGTAGCACTTGAAATTGAAAGTATCACTTCTATTTAAGGAAGCATTTGAAGGAAATTCACTCAAGTGTGCTTACTGTGCAGTCAGAAGTACGTGGGAAATAATGGTTGGTTGTACTAGATCTTGACAGAGTGGCACAGGCAAGAGTGCCCCAGGTTTCTAGTGCACTTGTCTGGCTTGCTGTTGCTGTTGTCCTTGCTAACTGTATTAAATTTGTGATCTTTCCTGTACTGCAATTTCATCTTTCACTACATTGTTAATGTATTTCTCCAGTGCTGCTCTGGGAGGTACTGGATAGAGCATTACTGGGCAAATGCCTCTAGGGTCCATTTGTATGTTTTGACGCCTCTTATATTAACATCAACAAACTTCCCTCTGTGTCCACATCACTTCATTGGTCCTTTTCTGGCAATGACAGCAAAAAGAGTGAGCCAAAACTGAATGGTCCTGGAAGACTGACCCAGCAGTGGGGGGACACAGGGTGAATGGAGCTGTGCCTCTCTTAAGCTCTACTTGCCCGCTAAGGGACCTTGAGATAACAACTCAGCATGATTCACTCTTGTACTTAAATTTATGGGAAGAAAAAAAAAAGAAGTTAATATGCTCATGTGTTTGAAAGTTCTCCTTTTCATAACTGCTGTTACTGATGGACTTTACAAAAGGTTGACCTACGTGTCAGTGTTTATTCCCTCACTGAAAACCACACTTTTGTCATTCACCTTTCAATTAGGGGTTTTCTTAATGCAAATCTGAACATAGATCAAAGACTCCATCAGAGGCTTCCAAATTACTTTTTATAAATATATCTGTATCTTTTGCTGTTAGAATGGAGGTGGAGGTTAGAATAGGGCAGTAATTACAGCAACAGGAATCATGTGGCAGAAATACAAAAATCTGTTTTATGTTCCCTTTATTCCCAGAGCATGGTATTAGTTCTGAATCCTTTGGAAAAAAAGAGTCATTTCATTCAGTAACCAAAATCATCTTTCTGGCCTCTGCAGCAACAGCCCTTTGCATACTGTTTCCAGAGAGAGCAGGCAGACTTCAATTTGTCAGACAGAAATATACACCTTTGGGTTTTTTTGAGGGGTTGGTATTTTGGGGAGCTGGGGGAAGTGCACACAGAGGTGTAGCCAAAGGCTCTGATTCTTGTTCTTGGTTTACTCTTGTCTCAGAAGCAGCCATAACATAGAGGTCTTTTGCATGCTGCATGCATGCATTGATAGCCTTTAGTTGAATAGTAAAGCAATACTCCCAAAAATTAAAGCAATGCTTTCACAATAGTCATCATTCTAGATTTAATAATCCTTTTTTTTTTTTTTTTTTTTGCATCATTCTTGATTCTGTGCACAAACAATAAAAATCTTCCTAAGTTCTTTAATGTGTGTTTTGTAAGTAGGTCTTTCTGTTTGAAAGTTTTAATTGTCACCCACTGACTTTGGTTACAATGGCAACAGAACAGTAAAAATTTACAGCAAAGATTTAACTGGAGAGTCTGTGGCTTGGAATGTCTTTATTGAGTTTTAGAAACAGAGCTGGTAAGTATTAGTTCTACTTCTTAGCTGTTCACCAGAACATACTCAATAGTTGAGACTGTTATACCTTCCTGAAAAGTTGTTCCCTTTTTCATCATACGACATGCAACTGATTGTCAGTTTTCTGTTTGGATGCCTGGGCTTGGTTTATTGATGGCTTTTTTTACTGGGGGGGGAGGAATAAATAAATCTGAACTGTAACTCCTTCACCCTGCTGCTCTTTTGAAAAGCTCTGGAGACTGTAAACCGTTCACATGTTCTACTGAAGGATTGCAAAAGTAACATTCATTTATAACATTTGAAGGATTATTCATGGAAAAATTATGCAAAGGAAAAACAGTGAGATCCTTTGGGATATGTGTAAACTTTTCCAAATGCTCTTGCCACAGATCTCCGAGCAGCGCTCGGCTCGCTCCGATGAAGCTGTCTCGCGTTCCCTAATGCAAACAAATTCTTAATCATGTTTTAATATTTTTATACATTAGTTTTGTGTATGTCAGCATAGTCTTGAGGATGATGCTGAGAAATAATGAAAACCAAACTAACCCTTGTTCATGCCAGCTGACTGAAAATCCTGCTAAGAGTGCTTTGTCTCCATGAAAGGCAAAATAACAGAATAGCAATCATGGTAACAGTATGCACTAGGAGGGGAGCCAGGAGAGTAAAGAGGAGAGTTAGCAGTAGCAGATGACTTCACTTATTGGAAAGGAAAAAAAAAAAAAAGGGTGCAAAATAACTCAATCTCAAATGAATTTCAATATTGGAATTTTGTTATCGGCAATATCAGGCACGGCTTCCCCAGCTAATTGCTCAGCAGTCTGGTATGTCCATAACATCCCTTGGGCCATGCACTTTTCATCAGTATCTCACCACTTACCCTCTTTGGCATCCTTCTTGGCACAGGCTGTTTCATCTCTTACCCCTTTACAGAAATGAGGTCATCTCCCCTGTGCCCCATAACTTATGCTGACATCCTCTGCACCCCACAATTCTTGCTGAACTGAGTGTAGCCTGCAACAGAGGTCCTGACGTCTAATGAGAACTCTGAACTTCACAGGTCTTCTTCATGGACATTTGACAGCACAACAGATGCAAAGACTTTGTAAAGATTTTTAAGCTCAGATTCTTCTTACCTTAGACAGGGTTCACAAAGCCAAACACCCTCTGTTTCCTTCTCTTGCCTTGAAGATAAGGAGAGTGCAGAACACCATAGAAAATGGCCACTTCAGACAAAGTAATGCCAGCACGGCTGATCTTTCTGTCTTCACTTTATCCCACAAAACATTCTGGTTTATGTCATCAGAATCTTCACTAAAGAGACCTAAATATGAGTGAGAGTAAGTCCACTACCTCCTTTCACAGGACTGATGAAAGCAGTTGTGATTGCCATGTATAATAGCAAGGAAGCCAGGCTGGAACTGTTGGCTTATGTTGCAAGGCTCCTATACCCATTTCCACAAATTTCATTGCCCTTTGCATCTCTCACTTGAGCCAGGCAGTGTTTTAACCTGAAGTCTGATTCTGTAGTCTTCATTTTCAGCCTGGGATATGCAGACCTTTTAGACACATTGCATCATTTGTTTCAGGAGTTTTGTAACAGCCTTTTTCTTTCCTGAAGCTGTCCAGGTAATAAAATCTCTTGCTAAAGTCAAGTTATAATGATGAATCTATAAATACTTTCGTGTTGTATTCATATTGGTGCAAATTTCACTCCATGCTTCCTAAATGGGGACCTAATTTCAGGGGGAGGGAACAACAAAAAAAACCAAACAAACCCACAAACAACAACAACCCAAAGGAGTGGAGAGTGAAAGCTCAGAAAGAATGGGTTTTGTTGGTAGACAACATCTCTAATTTTTTTGTAAGGATTCTGATGATAGTTGTATGTGAGTTTTCATGTAGCACAGTTTCTGTCTCTGTCAGTCTGGTACGGGGTGGTTTCAGGTTAGAGGCCAGAAGCTGACTAAGCTAAGGTTGCTGGAACTTCCACAAAGTGGTTCCTGTAATGTAGGGGGAAAATTTTTCCACAGCTACCTGGGTTGTACCAAGTCTGGAGATAGTTACAGGGCAGACTGACACTTTCATGACAATTATTCTTACTTCTGTTACAAGCACCAGTGCCACAACTGAATGGAATCTCAACTATATATTGTGAAGCCAAGAATAGCCTTGTATTCACTGAGGATGGTGATAGGCCATGGTGTTCTCCACTGTATTGCAGAGTTTACTACCAGCCTTTTGCAAACAGCATCAAGGAACTGCAACAAGAACAGCTTGTCCATGTTTTCCATGAGGCCTCATAAAATCTGTAAAACGAGAGGAAGAATAATTGCAGTGAAACACTTTAGAGCTCATAGATGATTGAGAAGTAATCCATCTGTCTGGCCATTAGACACATGAAAAGCCCCTGCTTTCTCTTACATACTCAAGCTGTGAGTCAGTATGAGCAGATTGTTTACAGTTTATTCACAACATGGAGTTGTGAACAAAATTCAAAACATGTGTGAGCATTCCTGCTCACACCCGAAGTACAAACTGACTTTATGGCTCTGCATATTACACTTTGGCACATCCAGCTGTTGTCAGGGTGCCAAGACTTTTTGCAGGAGTTCATTGTTAAGAGTATGTGCAAAGCTGTTTTAAAAATTACTTCCAGATCGTTCTTCAAGAGTATGGAGATGGATTTATAACAGAAATGGATGGCATAAGCCTAACACACAAGACACAAGAAACAGTCCTTCAGAAATGAGCCTTTTGATGATGTGGAACAATTCATCTTAACCAGCCCATGACATTCTTGGGTTTTGCATAAGTTCAGTGTTTGATGATCTATGTCTTTTAGGTCCATCTGATGTGTCAGCATTTATGAAATTCAGCAGGAGACCCACATGCCCTGATGCCTCAGTAGCAGCAAGCCTACCTACACCTCCTGTACCAAGGCACAGGAAGAGCCATAGCCTGGGAAACAAGTGAGTACTCCAGGCTGTCTCACATTCAGGCAGTTTCATGCACCACAAAGATTTAAGATAGCAGCAGTATTTGAGAGCACTCTGGTATTTATCCCTGCCATTTTGTGTACTGCAAGAGTGCTTCAGGCTTTACTGTGCATTCTCTAGGTTTTCTCTTGACATTTTGTTATTTCTGCTGGCTGTATTCTCTGCTAGTGCCAGACATTGGCAGTACTTGAAAGCTGTGTGTGCACTTTGGTCTGTGGAGTCCTGGTGTGCATAACTGAGTTTTTTTTTTTTTCTTTTTTTTTTTTTTTTTTAACATCTTGCTAGTACATCTAAGGAAGTTTACTGGCTGCTCGGCACCCCTGATCATTGAGGAAAGTTGTGACCTTTTGCACTGTTTTACCAGGGTAATATGGATTAGAAACGTTTTTCTCTATGAGTTACCCAGCCAAGTGAGAGCACCTGCTCTCCTCAGTTAAGGTTTCCATATCTACCAGTTTCAGCACCTACCAAGTTTCACAGTTAACAGGTTATGGAAAAAGAAGTTCACACACATGGCTTGTCCTTGGATGGTCACAGACTGTTGATGTGTTAGTGATGCACTGCTAAGTAGGGGCTTAGCTGGGGTCTGTTTCTTCTGTGTTTTCTACCTCTGCCTCCACCCAGGGTGTTACAAGAGAGGAGTCAAAAAACTTCCCCTGTATAGAAATTTAATAATTTTTGCTTACAAGCACCACTAAAATCTGAAACTCATGTTGGTAGTCAAGGAGCATATGCACAGCAGAGGGAGAGTGTGAGCAGTGCCCGTTAGTCGCCTGCTATTTAACGACCTGGTGATAAGGTGAAGTCTGAGTGGAAATATCAGGAGCCAAGGGCTGCTGTTAGATGACATCACGGGGTTTTGCCTTTTTCTCTCTCCAATTTTCCAGCATGATGTGTCAGTTCAGCGTGGTGGAGAGCAAAAGTGCAACGTTCCCGACGGAGAAGCCACGCCACCTCCTGGATGACAGCGTCCTGGAGTCACACAGCCCAGCCCGCAGCCACCCGCTCAGCTCGCTCTTCACCAACGGCCTCTCCATAGGTACAGTCTGGATGGGGAGCCTGTGGCCCTGCTTTTCTGTCCTGGTGCTCTGGAAACTCACTGAGATAGCCAGAAGTAGGGAATTAGGAACATTAGCTCCTGTGCAAAGACTGGCTCCTTTCATGGAAGAAGGTAGATCAGAACTGCTGCTCAACTGCTGAGTCAACCTTATCTCAGCTTTCCACAGTTACCTACTGGTGGTTTTGGTAAAAGTGGCACGAAGGGATTTTGTGTGTGCTCTTTGTATGTGCTCTGTATGTCACACAGAGTGCTTGTCAGCTAAAAAAAGTGCTGCTGAAAAGTGGATCTATATTTTGAAAGCCACCTTTTCACAAAGCAAACTTCAGTTTTAACAGTGTGCTTTGGAAGATGGGAGAGTGGTTCAGTTGTGCTATATTGGGACTTCAAAATAAACCTAAAGTGAATGAGGATGTCATGGCAATTACATTATGGCAGTGTAATTACTAAAATAATTACTGTAATTAAGAAGTGACTGAGGATCTGTATTCTTAGCAAGGGAAAGCCACCTTTTAAGTGACTCAAGCTGTTTCTGGAGTAGTAAACAGTCTGTGAAGGATACCAAGTTACTTGGTCAAGAAGAGTTCGACACCAGGCTGATCTATGAAGTTCTGAAAGTACAGGCATAGCTCACTGTGGTGCTATACTGAGCATTGAAAGATCAGTCCTGGGCAAATTAAAATTGTGAGCTAAACAGCTGTGCCAGGAAGGAAGGGACAAATCATTCATGGGCTTGGAGGAGACGTAAGGAGTGGCATAGTGAATACCATCATGTTTATCTGTTGTGGCTTCTATCAGCAGTATACAGCTGCCATATCCTGTGATACAGGTGTGCTTCCATGTTGAAAACAAACAATGCTAAAGTCTGTTAACTGTAACTGACTTACACAGTTTGGGGTAGAAATATTGCCTTACAAAGTAAGTGGATTTTGTCTTCTTGAAGTGCTCAGCTTTTGATGGAAAAGCAGTATAATGAAGTAACATGTAGATGTCTGGTATTTAAACACAGCAGTAAATGCTTCATTCATCAGTGAGATGTCATAAATGGGAAGGTTCTTTCAATTTGAGATTTTACCATGAAACTCTATAAAGGCTTCAACTTTGAAACATGTTTTGAGTAAGCAATTTCCATGGTACTGTATCAAGATTATGCTGGTGATCCACATACACTGGCTTTGTATTTTCCCTTGGGTGGTTTTCTCACTCCTTCTCTGTACTACTCTCTTTCTAGATAGCAGTGAAAGCTCAGAATTTAGTGAGGAGCTGCCGTCAGGGCTTGAAAGGTGAGTTAGACTTCATGTACACTCACTGAGCACTCTACAGACTTAGCTAAGACATTCATGAATGATCCCTAACATAGGTAAGCCCTAAATCAATAGTTATTTTTACCAAATCATTGATTAGTTAGGGGAAAAAAAAACAGAGAAAAAGAAAGGCAAAACTTCTGAAATACAGCACTGTAAAGTTATTGTGGTTTACTTCCCATGGAGCTGAAAAGATTGGGAACTATCTCTGTCATGTTTACCAAACCCTAACTGTTGAAGTCTCAGACTAGAATTTCCCTCATCAGATATTTGCATTCACAAACAGGGGTCGTTTATATGCCACGCTGGGGCCTAACTGGAGGGTACCGATCCGGAATTCTCCTAGGAGTCGAAGCTGTGTCTACAGGTACA
This sequence comes from Picus viridis, assembly GCA_033816785.1. NCBI lineage: Eukaryota > Metazoa > Chordata > Aves > Piciformes > Picidae > Picus > Picus viridis. Next base: position 7,791,669 of record CM066596.1, on the reverse strand, counting down.
GTTCAGGGTCTGCCTTGCTCAGTCTATGGTGCTAAACTTCCATCTGGGTCTCTACACTCCCCTAGCGTAATGCATTCTGTGTCCCAAAGCATCCTTGTATGACCATATCAACTCATGGGAGTCTTCCCCTCCTGCTTGTGAAAATCCCTGCTAAAGCAAGGCTGTGGCCCACCCAGATAAAGATTAGTTTATATTTGCCTGCCACATGGCAGAAAAGTAGTGTTTACTTCGGGGTTTACGGCATTACAGGAGCAGGCTTGTCTTGAAAGCCACCTTTGCCTTCCGTGATAAATAATGACATTAGAAGGATATCCTCTTGGCCCTGTCTCAATTTCCTGATTTACAGGTCAGCTACCCATAGCACCGTTTTGCTATCTGATAAATTGATTTTGTAGGGTAAAAGGTGTACCTTGGACCCTGAGTCAGAGAGGGAGCGTCTGCAGTGCTGTATGTAGCAGGCACTTCCAATGTTGCTAGTCACTGAGACATGGTCTTCTCAGAGGTAATCCATTTACAGGCCAACGAGAGGTAATGTGCAGAATTGTGTATAGTTAGAGGGATAAAACTCATTCGTTGCATCCGTACCTGACCTGGACTTGATAAATGCTGTGGTAGTGGGAAGTGAAAAAGTGTATATGAACAGTACAGAAAACAGGGCCCTGAAACAGTCTTCTGCAAGTACTGAGATTTAGTTGGAGTTGAAATCCAGTCAGTTCTCATTTTGTATAAATCAGTTTGCTTCAGCCATTGCAGAAATGTTGATTATAATGTGCACGTGTTAAGTACAGTGTTTTACTTGAGCAGTAACATCTGAGAGCAGCACAAGTTAGAAGTTAGGCAGGGTTTAAAATGCATGCATTATAAATGAGTAAAGGAATCCATTTTGGAAGAGTATTTCAGCTCTTATACCTGCTTCTGGGAAATATTCTTAACCCATCCATGGTAGATTTGTTTCAAAAAGCTATACGAGTAGAATTATGCAAGAATGTACAAATGTGAAAATTCACAAAGGACAATACACCCTAAACCACATTTCTTACCTACTGTCAGGTAATTCTAATGCTTGTGTTCATTCTTCCTTTTCTGGAACCTTCTACTGCTTCTCAGAAAACTAGAGCTGACAACATTACAGGTCAGCACAGACCAGACAATTCCATTTACTGGAAGATGATGCACCAGCCAGTTTGCCATGCTTCTCTTGCATAGGTGGTGTTGATGTGTGCATCACTTCCACCAGCATGAGTTTATATGACATTATCACACTGCACAGCTGAGTGGTAGATCACAGACATGCCTTTTATCCTTGTATTCATTACTTGACATGATTTAGTTGGCTCTGGTGAACTTCATTGTCCCTTATAAGAATATCAGGGCTGAGATCACATGGTGATGAAGAGAGCAGCAGGTAATTCTGAGAGATCAGCACTTAGCAATCACTCTTTGGTTGTTACATTCTTAATGGCTGTTTACTTTTCTAGCCTGTGCTTGGGTTCTTTCAGTTACAGCACTTTTTCACTGTTGGATGTGGGAACTTCTATATTCATCCTGGGAAAGGAAAAATACCTATTTTAGTCACTGTACAATAAATTTCTTGGCATTACTCTCTTGTTTATTCAACATTTTTCTTATAAACCACTGTAATCTCTTGCATTCTTTTTGATACCTAAAGATTGTTTTAAGATAGAATTACATTTGTAGGAGCTCTTATTGCCAAAATTTGAAGCCATAAGTTTCCAGAACTCTAGATAATTTGTGTAACTTACCAGAATGAAAGAGCAAATAGCCTGTTTTCTCTTAGGCTTTGAGCTTCAGTATTCATTCTGGTTTATTTTTTCATGTCTAAGCCTCCAGAGTAGAACCTTTGATTGATTTGCTGTTTTTCAAAGATCCTGGTTCCTATTTGATATCTGGGTCTGGAAAATACCTATCACACAGTCAAGTGTCAGATGATACAACATATGTAAGGCAATGCAGGAAAAATATGTTTAGAGCTAAATTGTATTGCTTGCTTCTTGCCCTTTTTTGGCTGCTCAAATACCTATGGCAGTGTTTTGTCTCTCCAGCCCAACAGGGGCCTGCAGCTGCACATTGGGTAGTTCTACAGGAGTCATTACCATGGAAGGGCCCTTAAGAAGAAAAACACTGCTCAAAGAAGGCAAGAAACCTACTGTAAGTGATTTTAATTCTGACTCTTCCTATGATTCTAATTCAGTGCCAGCTGCTTTCATTCCCAAGATTGAATTGAACCTGCAGCCTGACACCACACAAACCAGTGTTCCTTGTTATTATCATTTGCCAGGCAATTTGCTGTTCGGAGATGGAGTGGGTTATAGCAAGGTTGTAACCTTTGCATGGCATTTGAGCTACAGCAGTTTTGCTTCTCCCTGCATATACAAGTAAAGTCCTTCCTAGATCCTGACAGCAAAGCCAAGGGTAAAGCAGCTCTGTAAATCAGCAGATTTCTGTGAGGGCAGAAATTCAGTAGCGTGATGAAATGAGAAGGCACAAAAATCACCGCAGAGTCCATACTTAACCTGAATTCACAGGTGTCACATGGTTCTGGTCCCTGTGCATTTGCTGATTGTTTTGTTTTCTTTAGAGTTCATTTATACTTTTTGTTCAGATTTGACGAATTGCAGAGCTGGCATCTCAATAAATGTTACTGATCAAATGCTAAACTCCAAGATCTGTCCATTAGAAGGCAGCACACTGCTTTGCTGTGAAGCCATCAGTCCTGGTACTTCTATGAGATACCCAAATAAGATGGATTGTATTCACAGCCTGCCAGCCAGATTTAGGTATCTGAGCTGATTTACACCAGGAGACACTCTTCATCTAACTCTCCATTCCTTGCTTCTGAAATTAACTTTGCTAGCACTTGGACTTGCTTGTGAATAGATTTCTGAAATGTTGGAGATATGTAGAGATTTTCCTACTGTTTTCCTTTCTCATTCAGCTCTCCTCATGGACTAGATACTGGGTTATGCTTTCAGGATCAACTCTCCTGTACTTTGGAGCAAAATCTTTAAGAGGCACTGAAAGAAAACACGTAAGCTTTACATTTGTTCTAAGACCGAAAAATACACATTCATAAGCAGTTCTGGAAGGGTGTCAGAAGTGCATCTGCCATTCCAGGCTAAGCCATCTGCTTGCATAACATCTACAGTCGAAAGTGAATCCCTGCTGCAGTCTGAGCTGTGACTGATTTGTCTCTTCCAGTATAAATCTACACCGGGTAAAAAAGTCTCCATTGTGGGCTGGATGGTGGCGCTGCCTGACGACCCTGAGCATCCTGATATTTTCCATCTAAATAACCCTGACAAAGGTAGATGTTGCAGGATGGACATTGTCTGTGCTCTCTCTCTGTGACAGGGAGTAGATTCACCTCTGTTAATGAGTCTGTAGGTTACACAACTTGCAGTGACGCTCATTTGAAAGACAGAAGGGGAGCTTTTCGATACGGAGTTTTCAAGGAAGAGTACAAATGACATTGAACTTAGTTCTGCAGTGTGCTGTGGTGCCCACGGGGGCAGTGCTGCATCTTGACAGTTACTGTAAGCTTTGCAGAAGTTGCCCAACCAATATGAGATTCCTGCACGCCCCTGTGTCTGCACACCCTGATCTCCAGCTTTCTGAGCAGCTTTCTTAAAATTAGTCAGTATCAAATCTTCATTTACAGAGGCCAAAAGAAGTATCATGAAAAGTATGCACACATCAAGCCATTTGCCAAAAAAAAAAAAAACAAACCCTTTTAAGTAATTGCTAATTACTTTTCAGTACTTAATTTTGAAGTGCCATAGCTCTTCCACCTGGATTACACTTCAAAAACTTCAAAATATCAGAAAGCCCCCAGAGTTACTTTGCTCTTTGAGTGCTTAAATAAAGATTTTTGATGCTTCCTTTATTTCACATTTTCAACTTTGAGGCTGGACATGGATTTGCATTTACAATCCAGCATCCATGGGTGTTGACTAAACTGCATAATTTGTGCAAGAAACAAAAAGAAGGCACAGAGGAAACCTGCAAGAGGACTTTGAAGAAAACTTAAGTTCACAAATACCAAAACCATTCATAAGAAGCTTAGCACTGACCAGGAGTAAATTAGATGTGACCTAAGTGCTCTTTCCTGTGGCTGCAATTTGGCTTCTGCCTATACACTCCCCTTAGCTTTGCAGGCCACAGATGTTCTCATGCTCCCTTCACCCAAGGGCTGTTGGATAACGTGCCTCACGTGGACTCTGATGAGCAGCAGAGCCTGTTTGAGTATTTGAGGTGCAAATTAAAGCCCTGGACTGTACTGTCAATTTGGTTTCTGCACAGAAATTGTAATCCCTTGAAGCTACACTACATGTCTGTCTGCAAATTTAGAGCCTTTGATTTTCTTATTTTTGCAGGCAATGTTTACAAGTTCCAGACTGGTTCAAGGTTTCATGCAATATTATGGCATAAGCATTTGGATGATGCATGCAAAAGCAACAAGCCTCAGGTAAGGCTGTGAAACTTCTCTCTACCCACTTCTTTCATATTTTCCAGAAAATCATTACTACAAAAAGATAGCTTGTAACACAAATCTGGCCTTGTGCAAATTGAATCACCTTAACAGCATATGACCTCTACAGTCAGTGCTTCAAGGGAGGTAACCCCATCTGTATGTCATCTCACAGTCAAAGCAAGCACACATGCTGGCGTTTACTCCAGTCACTGAGTCTCTAAGTGCCACTGAAGAGAGGATCCTATAAAATGTTCTCTTTAAAATGTTCTCTTTGTCCTTTACACAGCAGCCTCATTGTCCTCTTGAGGTACATACTCATTCTTGAAAGGATTTCCAAAGGTTATGTTAAGAGGATATGGATCCATATAGAACCTGAACCGGGATGCAGCTTAAGAATCTTTACACACTCGCATTTGCCCCCAGGCATGCTGATGCCATCTTGGAATACCTTGGCTAGATTTGGTCCATTAATAGAAAAATCATTAGTCTTTACCTTTCAGTTATGGGATTAGCCCTCTTTTGGGTCTTCTTGGGACTGATTAAATTTTCCACATTGGATAATAAATTATTAGCCCCTCTGTTTTGTAACCTTGCAGTTTTCTCTGTGCTATAAGAGGCTCAGGAGCATTGTGTTGCTGAGTAATTTATATTCTCTTCCAGATACCTGCTAATCTAATGTCATTTGAATAATCTGCTCTCCTGCCTGGTGTGACTTCAAGTGCCAAACTGCAGGCTGTTGTTCTCTGAGGAGGAAGAGGAGAATGGTTTTCCTGACATGAGCCAGCCACAAATATTTCAGCACTTTCCTGTGTAACTTGAAAGTGATTCTGACACAGCTTTTAAAAGCAGAAAGTGAATGTTGTCCTTAGGACCAGATGTAGTCTCATGCACTGAGTGGAAACAGACAAGTTAGATGGACAGAAGATTAATCCTGACTCCTGCAGGATTCTAGAGCCCTTGACTTTTTGTGGTCAGAGACTGCCATGAACTGATGTTTGACCACGAACTGAGCATCACATCTTCTGCCAATTCTTTTTTTAAAAGGTTCTTTTTATTGTTAAGCTGCTTTGTGTGACTGAACAATATTTGGCCCATGTTGGGTTTCAATTCTTTCTAATGCACAGAATGATTGACAGTGTTAACTTGCTGCAAAGTGTCAATTAGAATAGAAAATTGTGGAACAACATTTTTATAATCTTAAGTGCACTGAGTTGCTTGGCAATGTGGCTGCCTCAGATTTTGTATCAAATCTCTGGACAATTCTGCTGTTCACATTTGAGCTATTTGGGAAAAATGTATTTTGGCACAGGACAGTTGGTTTTCTTTTCATTCAGTTCTTGGGGGTGCTCTGACAGTGGATTTAAGGCCATTTAAACATATGCTGTGCTAAAGGTTGTCTTTCATTCTCTTACTTAGAGGCATAGTTGTTTACAAGTTTGGGGGTTCTTCAGTCTGAATGTTGCTCATCTTAAATGCCTTGGTGCAGTGAAGCAGGTGCTGGGGTGTTATGTATCACAAGGCCCTGGCTCCTCAGGAGGAGGAGATTGCTGCTCCTCTTCTGTCTTTCTGCAGCTGACTCTGCTTCGCTCCGTTCCATACATGATCACCTCTGTGACACACAGCACTAGCACATGGTACTGCTGCTGCTGGCAGTGGAAGCTAAGGAAGACTGACAGTGGAGCAAGTTCACAGAAGCCTCCACAAAAGCATCTGGAGAACAAAAAAAGTGAATGTAACTGAACCTTCTCCTCTGACTGAACTCTCTACACCCATACCTGTATCCCTGCTGTGCCCTAGCACTGCTGTGGTCAGTTGTTCTTCTGTTCCCATGCTAAGTTCAGCACTTACTCCGCTTGAAACTCTTTTTGCCATAAGGCACCAGAATTTATCCAGAAAACCTTGTCTGAGTTTCCCAAGATTGCCTAGAGGAGAAGTCTGCAAGTCAACCTGTGTCTTACACACTGTAGGAAGCTGGAAGTCAGTTTAATTGAACAGAACCTCTATTAGAACAAGCCCTCTGGCATTAGTAGCATCAGGTTTGAACCATGTGCAGTAAGGTGACCAAGTTGGTGCCACCCTAACCAGAGCTGCTCTAGGCAAGAGGGTTTTTTAATGCAACTTTATTAAGGTTTTTTTAATGTAACTTTCTCATTTAAAAGGGAGTAACCTGATCTGTCTTCAATATAAATGAAATTTAAAATGGATCCCTTACTGGCATGAAATGAACTTAGATTAGAAACAAATACTTACTCATGTGATGTAGTGGAAAGGAACACCAGTAAGGACTTGTAAGATGGTTTCCAGCACATTGTAATTGAGATAAACTAATGAATGCTGGAACCATGTCCAGTTATGCTTAACAAGCCTCCTTTGGAAGGAGCAGTAACTGCTGACTGATAGAGTAGCAGTGGAATGATCCTGTACACTTGGAACTGAATAGCTTTTAGAATGTAAGGGTCTCTGAAGCATTATGTATGTTATTGTATGTACAAAAGGTAGTCTTCCAGCCTTCAAAAACATACTTCTACTCAAACCTATGACCCATAGATACTCTTGAAGAAGCCACAAAGGTGTCCATTTCCACTGTCTTGTAAACCAGATTCCCAACAGAATGGAAGCATCTTTGCCAGCAACACTGATGGGCTCCAAAACAGTCTGGCAGGAATGAGCAGCAGTGTTTGTGAATTACTCTCACACCCAGGCACTTATCACTGGGAGAAGATGAATCTGTGAAGAACTAAACCCTTCCATTCTACTCAGTCCTCAAGCTCAAATCCTACTCAAAACCTTGGAGTTTGGAAAATATGTCAAAATTAACTTCACCTCCCTAGCACTGGTGGTTTTTTGAATGTGAAAAGCATTACACAGAGAAAGATGAAGGCAGCAAATAGTATTTACACACCAGTCAGGTAAGCATCTGTCAGTACAGCACAATTGTGAAACTGCTGCAAAACAGAAACCAATTCAGAGTGATGGCAGTGTAAGGATATTATTAAAGTACCTTAAACCAATCTTAAATGAGGATTACAAGTATTAAACTGGTTGTAGCTGCCAGTTTAATGTTTCTTGCTGTCATCTGGTACCATTTGCTGTCATCTGGTACCTTTAAAGCTGCTGTTGAAGTACAACATACTGCCTATCAGTGCCCATCAACACACCATTCTCCCAGAAATACCACAAACCATGGAGCTTCTCATCCCTCAGAGAGAGCAGCTGAAGGAGTTGTGTGAAAACAAACAGGATCTCAGAACTCTCTGCAGAATTGTGAAGATAATCAGTGTCTGTAGGGCAACATCATGAACTTGTTGATGTGCAGTGTTGCTGGAACTCAGTGCCAAAATGCATGTGTGTTTTTTTTTTTTTTCCAAATAGCACTAAAACGAGGCAAAGAAAGTAGTCCCCAGATGGTGACTTCCTTGTCACATAATGTAAACAGATTTCAACATTTTGGTTTGTTTCTGTGTGGAAAAACTGTTGCACTATTTTTGGCTGTATTTTCCAGCAGTCCACTGCATGCCATTTGTGTAAGGATTCTTTCTATGATTCTTGTGAACTGTCTCACCCATAAATAACACCACCCCCCCGGCGTTGGAATCTAGGTTTTTTTGGCAAAGTATTTTGTTACCTCAGTCTTGTATCAAGTTGCTGTATTTTTCAGTTTGTTACATTGATAATGATTGTTTCACTAATGAAATACTTTAATGTAAAAAAAAAAAAAAAAAAAAAAAGAAAAAAAGAGAAAAAAAGAAAAAAAAAAAAAAAAAAAAGGTTGTTTACTTCACCTGGCAGTTGCATTTGGTTGTAAGTTTCAAACTGTGCAGAGTATGTATGCTCTTGACTAATAAAATGTTCTGGAAAAGAGTAGCAGAGGTACAGAAGGAACATTTTAGCCCAAAGGCAGCAGAAGATTTATTTGTGAGTACTGAATGGTCCTCACAAATAAAGAAATGAGTTGAACACACTTGACAAATCAATAAAGGAGTTGAACGAGACTTCAGTGCACAGTGTGTAGCCATTTGATGACACACACACACCCCAGCTATTAAAATTAGCTGGTGGCAGAGAGGGACCTGGGGGTACTGGTTGATGGTAGGCTGAACATGAGCCTGCAGTGTGCCCAGGCAGCCATGAAGGCCAATGGCATCCTGGCCTGCATCAGGAACAGTGTGGCCAGCAGGAGCAGGGAGGTCATTCTGCCCCTGTACACTGCACTGGTTAGGCCACACCTCGAGTACTGTGTCCAGTTCTGGGCCCCTCAGTTTAGGAAGGATGTTGTCTTGCTGGAGCGTGTCCAGAGAAGGGCAACAAAGCTGGTGAGGGGTTTGGAACACAAGCCCTATGAGGAAAGACTGAGGGAGCTGGGGTTGCTTAGCCTGGAGAAGAGGAGACTGAGGGGTGACCTTATTGCTCTCTACAACTACGTGAAGGGAGGTTGTAGCCAGGCAGAGGTTGGCCTCTTCTCCCGGGCAGCCAGCACCAGAACAAGAGGACACAGTCTCAGGCTGCACCAGGGCAGGTTTAGGCTGGATGTTAGGAAGAAGTTCTACATGGAGAGAGTGATTGCCCATTGGAATGGGCTACCCGTGGAGGTGGTGGAGTCACCTTCATTGGATGTGTTCAGGAGAAGACTTGATGGGGTGCTTGGCTGCATGGTTTAGTTGTTGGGTGGGTTGGATTGGTTGATGGGTTGGATGCGATGATCTTGAAGGTCTCTTCCAACCTGGTGTATTGTAGTGTATTGTATTTTACTGTATTGTATTGTATTGACATACTGCAACAAGACCCTTTTGGTGAAATGGTGATAGGATAAGAGGGAACAGCTTTAAGCTTGAGGAGAGCAGATTTTGACTGGAGATTAGGGACAAATTCTTCACAGGGAGGAGGGTGAGACACTGGAACAGGTTGCCCAAGGAGGTGGTGGATGCCCTTCCCTGGGCCAGGTTGGATGAGGTCTTGAGCAGCCTGGTCTAGTGGAAGTTGTCCCTGCCCATGGCAGAAGGGTTGGAACTAGATAATCTTCAAGGTCCCTTCCAACCTAAACCATTCTATGAATCATCTATAAATACAAGAGAATCCAAATTTCTAGCAGAAAACTGCAAACCCCTCCAATTTGCAGTTCTTTCAAGTGGGATTTAGTAAGTCCAAAGATGAAGAGATTAATATATCCTGTTGTTATCCCAAGAAAAGTATTTTATCATTGGCAAACTTGCACTTTGACTTGAAAAGCAAGGTGAGATTCTTTGCAGTTAAGTTTTGTTTACATACTCAGATTGTCAACTCCACCCAGGGAAAGCACAAGGAAAAAGTATTTCATCCCCTGCTGAAATGATCTGCCCTGCTTTACACAGCACAGCAGTGCAGATGTGTAGCTGTATCTGCTGGTATTAAAATCTGAAGTTTCCTTTCTGATTTCAGTACTGAATTCAAGGTTCAATCAGAACCTTGAAGTGCTGAGCACAGCTGACGGGACTAGCCTAGCCATCAGGTGTTCAGTAGAACTTTCTGTTGGGAAAGATGGATGTGGAAACATCAACATCCATGTTCCTTGATAACTTCTTAGACACTCTGGCTTTTGATCCCCAGGTGTAAAAAAATCATAGAATGGACCTCCAGAGAGGAGGAAAGGAAGGCAAGAGACCAGCAAGGATGAGCAAAGACCTGCTAGAAAGAGTATAGGGACATTGGTTAGTTATTTAGGGATGGGGTCAGGAAGGCCAAGGCATAGCTGGAGCGGAATTTGAAAAGGACTCAAAGAATAATAAGCTGCTATAGGTGTGTCAGCCAGAAAAAGAAGGTCACGGAAAGTGTTGACCCATCAATGATCTTGACTGGTAAATATTAACAAGGGAAGACTGAAGTACTCCATTTTTTTTGCTTTGGTCTGCACTGGCAGCCTCTTCCCACACCTCTCAAGTGGATGGGACTGGCAAGGCAGGGACTGGGTGTGGTGGAATGACACTGTCAAAGTGTTAGAAGTGGGGTTAACCAGGAGTTTGTAAAAGCACACCTTAACAGAGCTTGTTGGCAAGGTTCACTCTGTTACTTACTACGTGGAAGAAACATTTTAAAAGCAAATTGAGTTAGAATCAAGTGAGAATGATTTACACAGCAACCAAAGATGCAAAAGGGTTCACATTGATTCAGGAAGTTCAGAGTAAAACTCCCTTGCTTTCTGAACTACAGAGAGGGGAGTCTGGCTGTTGCTGGATCCAGACATAGTCCCAGACTTGGTCAATGATTTACACCTGATGGAATTAGCTACATAAATTCATCCTGCTATCAGTCCCGCAACAAGGATCTATTGTAAGGAAGGGTGAAGAAGGAGCTCAGTCTCAGGAAAGGAATGCCAAACCTTGAGAGTTGTCCCCACTCAAAGGAAGAGCCTCCTGGCATGCAGTCTAACTGCAATATAGGGAGAACTCAAACTGGGCTCATCCAAAGGTCTAAAAAAGGTTTTGCCTCATGGAGCAAACTTGAGAGGTGCTCCGGCTCAAGGATAGATCACCACCATGCAGCCACACTGCCCTGCAGGGACAGCTCAGAGGAGGTTTGTCATATTTATGGAAAGCAGTGTTTGGCTCATAGTCAAACTGCGCTCAATGGGAAAGGCATGCACAAGGCTGTGTGCACCCACAGCTTACTCGACAAACAAAACTGAGAAAACCCACCCACCATTCAGGTAGGAATTGCATGATTGGTGATCCAAGGTCACACGCATCGATGCACCGCTGGGTCACAGCGAGGGTGCTGAGGCACTGGAACAGGTTGCCCAGAGAGGTGACCCAGCCTTGGAAATGTGCCTCTGAGCAACGTGATGCAGTTGAAGATGTCCCTGCTGACTAGAGGGGGTTGTCTAGATGACCTTTAAATGGCCGTTCCCACCCAAATCATTCCATGGATCTGCGATTCCTCACTCAAGGTAAGCAAGCTCCACTTGGTGGCTGGCAACGAGGGTGCTTTGACTTTTGCAGAAACACCATTGCATGAGCAGTTGCTTGAGAGATAAATTAAATGTTACCTAATGTGAAGGTGAGAGCAGAACAAACATAAAATGGCTGCTTTTAGAGCTGTAAAAAACCCAAACACACACATATCCCTTTCCTGAAATGAGCTCCTTTTCCTGTTATCCCTCAGAAACAGGAAGACTGTTGCAAGACTCTCTTATTACTTTGCAGTCTTGGAAATCACTTGGATCCGTAGAGTTTTCCTCCAGGGTCACATCCAGCATTTCACTAAATATTTTATAAAGGAAGCATCAGTTAAGTGTCTCTTCCATCTACAGAATGGTTCTTTCCACTGATAGCATCTGTTTAAATGGCAAAACTGAGTGGAATTCCTCTCCTCCACACAGAAAATTAAACAAAGTGAGCACATTAGGCAGGAAAAGCAACAATCACTGCAGTCCAAATTGCCATTATTGTTCCAGAGGCAAAATGCAGGGGAGGAAGAAGAGTACTGCCTGCATTGCAGCATTTCACAATGAGGGAACAGGCTTTTGTGATACAGCACAAAGATTCGTTGTGAAGAGCTCGTTAAATGCTCATTATGCCCAAGCACCTTGTTTTGTAACCTGGGAGAGAACACCCAAAACCAGGTGTCCAGTAGCTTTAGACGCCAGGCTGTGCTGGGGATGGAAGCGATGGCACTAGCAAGCTGCATTCGTTTTGCTTCCGAAATCGGTGATGGCTGTTACAGTATTTCCATAGCTGCGACCTATTACTGTGAATATTTGTTTATCAAATTCTGAAAATACACCAGGCCTTTCCTCAGGGACAGTGTAAAGAGAAAAGAAAAGAAGTCCCAAGTTTACAGGTCTCAGCAGAGCTCAGCTATGAGGGCAATGCAGACAATCACATTAGGAAGGATGAAAACACCCCTTTTGCGTCAAGCAAACCACTGTTGTGCAGAAGAAAGTGCAGACAGCAATGAATTGGAGGAAGTATCCTTTATATTTCTGGACTCTTATCTGTAGCCATGCTCTGACTGCCAGAAATCAGCTTTCAGGAAGAGTCAGTTGTGTTCCAAGTGGTTACTTCCTTCAGTTGATCCATGCTTCGGGTTTGCAAGCATGGAGCAACTGAATGTAAAGCAAATAAGCAAGGTGAGAAGAAAAATAGATTTCTCCTAGTGTGCATATAGAGGAAGGTCCATCCAGTTCTGCAGAACAAAGGGAAAACAGCTATAAAAAGGTATTTGATATCAGAGTTAATTGATAACACTATCTTAATACAACGTTGGGTTAATTTCTGAACACATAGGCACACCCTAGAATCCTGGAAACACCTGACATTAGGTGTAGCAAACTGGTCACCATTTCTCAGAATAATACAAAGCTGTTGATGTGAACCTGTTTGACTGGAACATAATGAATGTAAGCCTCGTCTTGGAGAGGGTGAGGCCATAGTCTTTCACGGGGCAGAGAGACCAAAAAACCCCAGGAAATCAAGGGAAGGGGCAACTAGCTGGTGCAGAAATGAGTAGGCACAGATTAAAAAGGAGCAACAACAAAAATCAAACCCCAGCACTTCCATTTAATCACAAGACGTTCTTTGCTGCTTCCAAGGGCAGCACACTTGGAAGTTCAATTAGTCCTGGCTGCATTGTTTAGTAGTGCAATTAATTTTAATTCTTTCAACAACTGGTAAAGGCAGAGGGAATGGTGGTTATTTCACCTGCCAGCCTCAGAGAGGGTACGTTTGTAACTGCTAAGGAGGACTGATCCTTAGATCCTGAGGAGGAGTGCAGGTGGCAGAATAAAAGCATGTTTTAGCACAACCACTGGGTTATGAAAGCTTTGGAGTCAAAACCACACCCTTTTTGCAGCCAGTTTTGGGACCACAGTGTGAAGCTGAGCACCTCACATGCATCTGAAAGTTCATCCAGTGTCCTGGTTTGGACAGATTGTTTTCTACAGAAGCATCACATGTACTGAAGCCATCCACAACCAGAGAGAGATTCCTAGGTCTTAGAGCAAAACTTACCAGAATGTTCACATTATGGTTCATACTTGAAAATACTTTTTAAAGAACCAACATGAGATGGCAAAGACCTCATGCAGTTAAAGGCAACATGCAATGAAGCTTCTCTTTTGGTAACTGCATTTCTGGAGCAGTCTCCAGCTAGAAGAGGACAGTGGTTACTCATCCCTAACAAAACAGGTTGAGCAGATTCATAGAGCTGTTCTGAACTTGTATCAGAGGAACAATACAGTTGTCTTCCCCCAAGATTAGAGGCAGGAGCTTGCTAGCGTTAATAGAAGCCCTGCAAGTAGCAGAGACTGTTCTCAGTGTAATGTAGCTTGACCTGAGGCTGCCCTTGGAACTGCTCTTAGGACCTAGCCTCATTCAGCGCTCATGTAAGCTCTTCATGGCATGCTCCATCTCCAAGGATGCAAAAGACTGACTCCAATGGGATAATTACATTCAATTAGCAACAAAATGGGAAACCTTAAGTGGAGATCTAGCAACTCCCGAGCCATGAATGTGCTGATTAATCATGAGGGGAAGCATCTGTGGAGCACATTTGGCTCTCCAATTCCGTAGACGACATCTGAGATCAATGTTTCCCTGCCTTGCTGCCCTCTCTGCTCTGAGGAGGGAGATCTTTCAATGCCAGAGCTACCAACTTCTGTACCACGCCCTGACCCCTTGTTGCTGTATGGCAGGAGCACGTTTGTTTCAGTCAAGAGATTCACTTTGGATTAAGGACAACACATCTCGCTGTGATATCATAAAAGGTAGGAAACAAAACCAGATTGGTGCTAAGGTGGGGTTTGTACGGCCCTGGGTGAGTTAAGGTATGACCTAGGTATTTAGCCAAGGTTGTCAGTTGATACTTCAGATCGCTTTGTAAAACTGGGATCGTCCTAATGATGGTTGAAAACCAGCATGCTGCTGTCCTGCAATTTCCCCTGCAGCCCGGTACGCCTGCTGAGCTTCTGTCTCAGTGAGGAATTGTTTTAGGAGAGATCTACCTTCGCTGTAACCCTTTAGCTCTATGAGGTACAGGCAGTCAAGGTGAAGGTGTTTGCAAACTGATTTTTTTTTGGTCTCAAATCCTGTCTCTCAAATGTCGTTTCAGTAGCTAGAGAAGATGAGGTTTGGGCTTGTGTGAACTTTCTCTTAAGCACTTGTGGTTTTACTGTGATGTTATCATGTCTTAAGGCTTATTTAATTTTTACTGTTATCTAGATATCTGATGGTGGCTGGCTCCCTAGATGGTTTTGTTTCTGTTTAATCCTCACAAATGAAGAGCAGATGGTGGGTTTTGTTTGGTTTTGTGGGTTTTACTCCTGACTCATTTTGTTTTCTTATAGAGATGAAGACCAAAAATTGATTTGCTTTTCTGTTTCTTTTCCTTACCATGTGAGTGTTGTGCTGCACAGATTGAGTTTTACTATTGAAAAAGGGTTTTTTATTAAAGTGGTAACACAGTCATAGAATCATAGAATCAATAAGGTTGGAAGAGACCTCAAAGATCATCAAGGCCAACCTGTCACCCAAGACCTCATGACTACTAAACCATGGCACCAAGTGCCATGTCCAGTCCCCTCTTCAACACCTCCAGGGATGGTGACTCCACCACCTCCCTGGGCAGCACATTCCAACAGCTAATAATTCAGTGAAGTACTTTCTCCTCACCTTGAGCCTAAACTTCCCCTGGCACTGCTTGAGACTGTGTCCTCTTGTTCTGGTGCTGGTTGCCTGGGAGAAGAGGCCAACCCCCTCCTGGCTACAACCTCCCTTCAGGTAGTTATAGACAGCAATAAGGTCTCCCCTGAGTCTCCTCCTCTCCAGGCTAAACAATCCCAGCTCCTTCAGCCTCTCCTCGTAGGGCTTATGCTTGAGGCTTCTCACCAGCCTCGTTGCCCTTCTCTGGATATGTTCAAGAGTCTCAATGTCCTTCTTAAATTGAGGGGCCCGAAGTTCTTGACTTACTAAATCCTGGGCATCAACCTGATAAGTTTCCAGATGGTGATAACTACAGGTGTAAGATCACAGAAATCTTGATCTGGTCCTTCAGAGAGAAAGTTCAGCAAGTCCTGGGTGAAAAGCAAGCCTGGTGCTGTCAGACAGCTCCTCTTTGTTAGTGTCTGGGCTCAGCTGCCTTCCAAGCAGCAGCAAGAAATCCTGTACCTGCCATTAGGCACCATTCAAACTGCAAAATAATTCTCTTTCCTGTTATCTTGTGCCCAGCTGAAGCTTTGCAAGAGAGCAAAGAGGGTTTTTTTCATAATTTACCTTTGTTCCATAAATTATTAATGAAATTGTGTCTTAATCTCAAAAGCATCTTGTGGTCAAGCATTCTGTAAAGTTTTCTGATGGCAGCAGAAGTTTTATGTAATGGACAGCAGCACTGGAAGGTGGTTCAGGTGTTCCATCAAAAAACTACTTGACAAAACCAAAGCAGAAGCAGCAAGGTGAAATGAGGCAAGAAGGTGTGAGAGTGGTGAAGCCATGGAATGGGTTATCCAGGGAGGTGGTTGAGGCCCCATCCCTGGAGGTGTTTAAGACCAGGCTGGACAAGGCTCTGGCCAGCCTGATCTAGTGTGGGGTGTCCCTGCCCATGGCAGGGGGGTTGGAACTAGATGATCCTTGTGGTCCCTTCCAACCCAGACTGATTCTATGATTCTATAAGAAGGTACAGTACAAGCAACACATCTGAGGCTCTGTGCATAGCTTTTAGTGAGGTTTCTTTGTTTGGCCTTTTAGTATCCATATATCTGCTCCTATTTAAAAGCATAAGGAACACAGGTAGACTGCAAGACAGTGGTCTGCAGCAAGTTTATGCTGTGCAGATCACAGTTCCAGCACCCATATACATGCTCTGGTTACACACATCCACCCTGAGTCTTATCACACCACAGGTTAAGGTCAATTTGCAGCGTGTTGTATATTTTGCCATTTGTGTCAGGACTTTAAGCTGCTGGTTGCAGTTATTTTAACCTCTAACATAGTGGCCTGCTTAAGCAATTGTTTGGAGTTTTGTTTTTTTTCCCTGTATATATTTATGGAAAGGGAGAAGTGATGTGGGGCACAGACAGGGAGCAATTCATACTTGGGCTTATACCCAGCTGCCAACCTTTGCATGTTCCATGAGGGGCAAAGGGCTCCATCTGCCCCAAAGATGATTTTGAGATTAAGACAACCTGGCTACAACCTCCCTTCAGGTAGTTATAGACAGCAATAAGGTCTCCCCTGAGTCTCCTCCTCTCCAGGCTAAACAATCCCAGCTCCTTCAGCCTCTCCTCGTAGGGCTTATGCTTGAGGCTTCTCACCAGCCTCATTGCCCTTCTCTGGACACGTTCAAGAGTCTCAATGTCCTTCTTAAATTGAGGGGCCCGAAGTTCTTGACTTACTACATCCTGGGCATCAACCTGATAAGTTTCCAGCTGGTGATAACTACAGGTGTAAGATCACAGAAATCTTGCTCTGGTCCTTCAGAGAGAAAGTCCAGCAAGTCCTGGGTGAAAAGCAAGCCTGGTGCTGTCAGACAGCTCCTCTTTGTTAGTGTCTGGGCTCAGCTGCCTTCCAAGCAGCAGCAAGAAATCCTGTACATGCCATCAGGAGATTATTATGTCTCAGTTTAAAACTTTCCTAAGTTTGCTGAATTTTTGAACTGAGAAAAAGGGGGATGAGAGAAGAAAAGGCCTCGAGGGAGGGTTGTTGTGGGTTTTTTTTTCAGGTCTTCTCCTCCAGTTATTTCATAAATATTTCTCACAAACTAATTTCTTTGCCTGTGCTTCAAGGTAAATAGGCCAAGTGATTCCTTTGTGTCTTTAAAGGAACCTTTTAGACTTCTCCCTTACCTGCCTCTTAACTTCATTGTGTCTCTCTTACCCTCTGCTGAGCAGAACAAACAGAAATGCTGGGTGAACTTTCTGTTCAAACATTCCCCTTTCTCTAGTTAATTAACAATTAATGTAGCTACCAAAGAAAGCCATAGCAGGAACAAGGAACATTGTGGTGCAAAGTCCAATTGACAGTAGCCTGGGTCCTGTTGCCAGTTATTTGCACAAGGGTCAGATGTGGATGGCTCTGACTAGCAAATTAACAATTAATGTAGCTACCAAAGAAAGCCATACCAGGAACGAGGAACCTTTTGGTGCAAAGTCCAACTGACAGTAGCCTGGGTCCTTTTGCCAGTTATTTGCACAAGGGACAGATGTGGATGGCTCTGACTAGATCCATCAAGGATCAGAGCAAGAGACATGCCTCATGCTGACTTCCACTCTTGCTTCAGTTTGGTAATCTCCTGACATCATGAGAGAGGCCAGGAGAAGAGTCCTCCTGGATTGGGATTTCACTGAAGAAACTAGAAGTCAAAGATAAGTATAGAAGCTTGAAGTCACTTCCATCTATGAGGTGACACAGTTCTTTAGAAAGGGAGAAGATGGCTCCAGGCATGAGCACAAACTCTTTGAAAAATCCATAGTGCCCAGGGCAAAGTGATGCAGCTCTGGTGGTGTGGTGCAGCTCTAGGAAAGTAAATGTCAAGTCTTAGAGGTGAAATATTTTTTTTCTATCAAATTTTTGGTCTTTCATGGCATTGGTGATCTGGGGATGGGTTGTTTGTTTGTTTGCTTGCTTGCTTGTTTTTAAGTGACTGGTTCTCAGCCCCCACCAGAGATAAGCCATAAGAGGCTTGGACCATGCCCCATAGACCCAGCCCCTGACCAGCAGACTGTCTTGGCTTTGGTCCTGCTGTGTCCCCATGGACCTGCTCAGCAGCTACTGGACCTGTCCTGACCTCAGACCTCTCACCCCGTGGACTTGCCGAGTGGTCTAGAGAGGGGCTGCCCCTGGCTGTGGTCCTGAACATGGCCAGCCCTGCCCACTTCACTCAGCTACCAAGGGGCTGGGCTCTGGCTGCTGAGGCCCCAACCCCATCAGTTGTCTTCTCCACTCAGCTCCCAGCTGCAGGTCACTTGCAGCACCACCAGCCCTCGCTGCTCTCTGACACCTTCTGTGATTGTCTGTGTGGAAAATGGAAGCAACCACAGCTGCTTGGAATTCTAAGCTCAGTTCATGCCTTTTCTGAAGGGGAAAAAAAAAACAAACACAAACAAACAACAACAAAACACCCACCAAACATGAAATGAAGAGCAGGGAAGCAGAAAATCTGTGCTTCCCCTAGCAAAAATACTAAACATTTCTAAAACTGCTCAGGAGCAGAGGAGGAGAACAGATTGTTGTGGGAACAGATGTATGGGGAGACAGGATGAGGAAAGAATGACCTATTGTTTTGTACAGGAAAACAATGACAGAATGGTGATAAGAGGCTGCTTAACCATCTCAAACAAAGTAAGTTTGGCAAAACAAATCACACTTTTTTGTTTAAGCAAGAGGCAAAAGGAATACCAGAGAAAAGATGACACCAAAGCTGCTGCCTAGCTGTGTTACTTCATTCATTTTGATGGGTTTTTAAAGATACAGTTATAAATTAGTTGCACTTTTGTTTCTATCAAGGTTTCCTCTCTAGTTCGACCTGCTGGTTGCAGCCATCATAGAACAATGTGCTACTAGCTGGTCTAAATTCCATTGTCATCATTACCTAAAGAACTTACAGCACACTTAATTAAAACACAGAAGAAATGCAAGGTGGTATAAACCACAACAGAGTGGGTAAGAGAGTGCCAAGTATTTAATTTCCTTCTGAATTATGGCAATGCAAATTATTAGCGTAGGGAAACCATTAAAATTTTATCCTCGGGAAAATACAGTTGGCAGGCAAAATTTAACTGAGAAAATTCTGTTTCATGGCCATCTTTCCTGTGCACAGAGAAGCCACAGACAGACAGCTAAAACTCTCTGAGTGTAGACTTTCCTCGTTCTCACACTAAAACCAAGAGGCTTATCGAGATTTTAAGCTTTCCAGTCCAGTGGCTGCAGTGTTTGCCTGAAAGCTCTCTGGAAGTGACTTGCCGCTCCAGTGCTTAACAGCCTGAATCTACTAAAGAAAGCTGTGGTGCTTTTAGGGCAGGTGTCTCCTCTTGAGGTTAGTCTGCTGAAGATTATCATGAATAGAATAGAATAGAATAGAATAGAATAGAATAGAATAGAATAGAATAGAATAGAATAGACCAGGTTGGAAGAGACCTGTGAGATTGAGTCCAACCTATCATCCAACACTATCTAATCAACTAAATCACGGCACCAAGCACCCCATCAGGTCTCTTCCCAAACACCTTTGGTGATGGTGACTCCACCACCTCCCTGGGCAGCCCATTCCAATGGGCAGTCACTTTTTCTGTGAAGAACTTCTTCCTAACATCCAGCCTAAACCTCCCCTGGTGCAGCTTGAGACTGTGTCCTCTTGTTCTGGTGCTGGTTTCCTGGGAGAAGAGATCAGCCCCCACCTGGCTACAACCTCCCTTCAGGTAGTTGTAGACAGCAATAAGGTCTCCTCTGAGCCTCCTCTTCTCCAGGCTAAGCAACTCCAGCTTCCTCAGCCTCTCCTCATAGGGAGATAGCTGATATTGGATAGCTGTAGTGTTATTCACTCTAAACTTTTACTTAATAATAATATAAAATCTTACCTACAGCTCTTCTAATCTGAAAATTTACCAAAAACTAACAAAAAATATTAATTTGTTGTTAATTATTGTGAGTTTGAAAACTTTGCTTCCTGTAAACAAGAAATTCACAGATCATGTTGGTTTCTTAGTGACAGTTCTTGCTTTTATGCTGCTGAGTAGTAACTACAAGCTGAATACAGGGAAGGTTTTACTGCAGTGCTAACAGAACACTTTACATCCAGCACTTTTCCCAGGAATTAGGAATTTTGTTCTATCAACTCACAAGCACAGGCTTGCACAGGCTTACACAGGCTAACCATTTCAAACTGTCCTGTTCCAGTCTGTGTGTTTAGCACCTGCACATCTCTGGGATGACAGCCTCAGCCCTACGGAGTATTGAGCAGTGCATACTGCAGCCACTCTACAGGCTTCTTTCTCAGAAGCCAGACAAGACACAACAGGTCACTTTCATAACAATACCTGCAGCTACCACAAGAGCAGCTCCTTTTCTGTGTTCCAGCACAAGTCAGTACAAGGCACATTAAGGAGAAGTGAGAAGCAAGTCAGTAAGGCTTCTGTGTTTGTTACTTCCTCCCCTCCCTTGCTCCTCAGATGCATTCTGAAGTGAAAGGCAAACAAAAAGTTCTGAGTCCCTTTGGCAATAACTCCAGTAAAGACTTGATTAGATAAAATCAATTTAGAATTCAAAGGTGACCAAGTGTGGTGATAAAGAAGGCCAAAAGTTCTGATATTGAACTGAGCAAAGTCAACAGCTGATAAAGGGAAATGGATATTAGTAGTGTAATAAACTGTTTTGCTTGGTATTGAAGTTATTGATAAATTCCTGAGGCTACCTTAGGTGGTGTTGTCTTGTTTTACTTGTATCAAGATTTCATAACATTACCTTTGCATGGAAATTCGTTACCTGAGCGGCACAACCATGTAACACAAGCAGCCACACTTCAGGCAGGAACAGCGGTGGGCAGTTCGTTCTTATTGTTTTACTGAAAGGCAATACTGAAGAACTTCTGAGGCAGGTGAAAAAGGCTTCTTCTCTTGATTTATTTATTTGTTTATGTGTTTCCCCACAGCTGCACACACACACACACCATCGGTTTGTAACATGACAGAGTGTGGCATTTCTCATCCTAGCAGCAAAGGAGAGTTTTCTCCCTTACATAAAGCCATTCTATTTCTGGTGTTCCTGCTCCCAGTCAGCTTAACCTATTCAGCAGTTAGCTCTTCTTGCCCTCCATGCCAGATTGCTCCTTAGCCACAAATTGCCATTGCTGAATAGTTACAATTTCATAGAATAGAATCATAGAATCAGTCAGGGTTGGAAGGGACCACAAGGATCATCTAGTTCCAACCCCCTGCCATGGGCAGGGACACCCCACACTAGATCAGGCTGGCCAGAGCCTCGTCCAGCCTGGGCTTAAACACCTCCAGGGACGGGGCCTCAACCACCTCCCTGGACAACCCATTCCATGGCTTCACCACTCTCATGGTGAAGAACTTCTTCCTCACATCTAGCCTGAATCTCCCTATTTCCAGCTTAATTCCGTTCCCCCTAGTCCTATCACTACCTGAGATCCTGAGAAGAAATTTGAATTTCCCCTTCCAAATACTTCCGCTAGAACCAAGCCACCTCTGCAATTTCCCTTTTCCCCTCTAAGACAGCTGAAGATGTGTCTTTTTCCACAGAAACAAAAGCTATTTAAAATAACAATTGCAAGTGTCACACTTCTATTAACAGAAAATGAAAGGTTTTTACCTCCAAACAGCTACTAGAGCAGGCAAATCCAGTTTGCTCCCCCAAAACCAAGTCATTCTCCTTGTTTTTCATGTCTCTCCACCTAGTTAATTCCTCCTGCTTAAGTCAGTGTTTATGTTAGCCACTAATGCAGTTCCACCACCCAGCTAAGTGCTGAGTCAAGTTACATCCACCCTGTTCATACAACTGATGTGGTAGATTCAAGATTGATCTCGTTAATACTAAATTTTATGGTCTGGCCTCACCGCTGTGCACACAATTACTGTGTTGATTTTTGTCTCATAACGTGAAAGAGATAAACTTAAGAGAGAACCATGTTTACCCAAAAGGTCCTCTGAAAAACACAAGAAGCTATTTAAGATTAGGCTGTTGGAAATACATGAGGTTACAGCTGCTCAAATGGGAAGTATTTAAATCGTGATCTAGATACATTTCCAAGAACATACACACAGACACCATGAATCGAGGGGAAGTGTGCTCTATCAACTATGAATTTTGAGAAGCTGATAACAGTACAAGCATCAAGTGAAGAAGGCACCACTCCATTAAGTCAAAGTTGTTCAAGTGAGGAAAAAATGACGGAAGAGAAAGCAAACTAATGTGGTGTACAGGAAGCAAGCAAGTCACGGGACTTCCCACAGGCTGTCCAAAGTACCAGCACAAGTGTAGAGGAAGCGGATGCTGGGGAGTCAGCGAGGTTGCAAGGTCTCTTGTCTCAGTGGGAGCAGAAGGCAGAACTGGAGCACTGGAAGCGATGAGGTGCTAGACAAAAAAGGCTTGAAAGCGTGAGTAAGTAGTCTGTTGCTTGATTGCTCTTACATTCCGGAAGGCGTGAATTTTGCACGTTCTGGTGACATACCAAAACTGCATGTAACAAACATGGACTCCAAATTACTTTCTTTTTTACATAAAAACTGAGAGATGCTGAGGTGTTGTCTACCTGTTCCAGGCAAAATGGGTGGCAGTGTGTTCTATAAAGCTTCACTACAACAGCTATTAAAAGCAAGGCTCTTCCTGTTGTGTCTGAATAAGTTTCTTTCTCCTTGTCGTTCTGAGATACTTTGCAGCAAAACGTCATGTTCTGGTTTCTTCTCCGTACTGCAAGTGGTATTAACCTAGACAGGCAGAGAAGTTCCAGAGTTGCTATCATATTTTAAAATTCCTCTTTTGAAGAGGAGAGACAATTTTCAGTTTCAGAGAACACTAAACATTTTCTTCTGTAACAGAGACCACTTATCAGACATGGTGAAAGTGCGTGGTCCTTTGCTCAACACTGGAATGTCATCTTAAATGCAGTGAGGCTTTGGCAGCAGATATTCATTTGAACAGAGGGCAGCACAAAGCAGTGCTAAGTGCAATCAATATCTTTTAACTCCAGGTGTGTAATCCTTTTTCAGAATAACAGTGGCTATTTCTGGTCAGAAAGTGTTGCTCTAACAGTAGGTGAGATGCATTTTTTAAACCGTCCCATCTCGTCTAGAAAAACAGCATTTTAAGTCACCTAGTTCAGTGGGCATCAGCTAATGGCTGCAGCCTGTGGATTCCAAAAGAGAGGGAACAAACCTGAACCCCAAATCATACTTTATACTGAGGAACTGATGCCACCCCTTTACTGGAAAATGCATGTATCAACTCATTGCCCGTTGAGCAGGTCAAGATGAAAGACACAAATAGATAAAGGTTAGCAACCACTGGAAGTTCCCAGAAACTAAACTGTTTCAGGAGCAAACAGTAGCTTGCTCAGACTGTGCAGATATCTTTCTGCCTCTCTAGTTTTTGTAGGCTTCTTCATGTAAAAGGGACTT
Source organism: Picus viridis (assembly GCA_033816785.1). Classification (NCBI taxonomy): domain Eukaryota; kingdom Metazoa; phylum Chordata; class Aves; order Piciformes; family Picidae; genus Picus; species Picus viridis. The sequence goes on along the minus strand of CM066596.1, from coordinate 7,768,081 downwards.
GCTTTTCTCTTTAGTGTCCCCGTCTGTAAAGCTTTACTCACAGGCACCATTCATGCCCTAAGAGGCCTCTGGTTTCTAATAAAAATGCTGGCTTATTCTTTTCCAGATCAAGTGGATAATAATGCTTTTGGCCTGCTAAAACTACTTGTTGTTAGTCTAAAAATGAGCTGGTAGGATGAATTTGCATTGCCTAACTTGGGTGATACATGCACCCAACACTTGTGAAGAGAATACGGGAAGTTTGCTTGCGTGTAGCTAAAACCAGACAGCAGAGTGTTTCACCTACGAGATGTGAGATGCAAGGTTACATTTCAGTGAGCTTCCTGCTCTTGGTAATGTGCATGTACAACTAAGATGGACACTTCTGTGCAGATGGTATACTGCAGTGGAACTCTTTTTACAGCGGCTAGGAAGTAGTGGTGTTCCAGAACACAGAGGAGGTAAATGAGAGTGCTTGCCGTGAGTGGATTCCAACATTAGGCCTGTGTTGCAGGAAGAGTTTGCTACTATTTCTTAGACCTTAAAAATGCATTTTCCAGCTACGTTTCTCGAGGCTGATTGAACAGGAAACATATTTCACCAGAACACTGTAATGACTTTTGCACTTCCTTTCAAAAAAACCCACCCAACTCCGAAGCTTGTGTTTCTGCAAATGCACACGAGAGACGTGAATGATGAGGAATGTTATTAATGCTTGGTTGCATCTCACCCTTCAGTACATTCCTAGCATCTCTTATGCAGCAAATCATCCTCCACAGAAAAGTCTGTATTAGGATCCTCTGATTTTCCTCTACCTTTACTCAATCGCTTTGCCGTTCCCTTGGGTGGGAAGACTGGACCAATAACCTACAAGCCTTTTACAAGCTCCTGTACTTTATCCTTGTTACATGGGTCTCAATCTTCAAACCTGCTCCTGTCTCTGTGAAGAATTCTCGTGACTCCTTCTGCTGACAGCTAAACTCCACCTCCTAAGTGTTGAGGGAGAGAAGAGAGGGGGTAAAAAAGAAAAAGGAGAAGAAGGGGGAAAAAAAAAAAGGAAAATAAAAGCAATGGTGGATTAAAACCAAGAACTAGAACACAAGGTGACTGTTCTTCCATATTGTTGTTGGCTTCTTTTTCTTCTGTGTTTTTCACCCCTGAAATTTTCTGTAAGCATTTTTCAATCCCTCTTCCCATTAATGCTCATTTGAAAAACAGGACACTTGACTCTAAAATATCCTTTCTCTCAGTTTGTTGACAGACAGTATGTTAGTCCTGCCCACTACGAAAGAATGCAGTTTGAATTTGTGTTCACAGCAAGTTTTTTTAGGAAGAAGAAGATACCTCTCTAGTTTTGCAAGCATCTCAGAATACCAAAAGGGAAAGATTAGGACTTTTCACTAGTATAAAAATTTATCACCTTTGAATTGATTCAAATTGCACTGTGTTACCATTACTGCACACCAAACTGGCTGAAACTGTCACATTGAGCCTACCTGTGAAACACAATACAGTTCAGAATGAGGAGATTTAAGAGAATGTCTCCATTTTATTCCATCCTCTATGCAAAGCCAGGTCGTCATTCTAAAGTGTGAAGTACGCAGACAGGAACTATTGTGTTTAGGGAATGCAGTGCAATACAAAACATTCTTTTCCAAATCACTGAAGGTGTGCTTTGTTATGTGTCTGCTTTGTCTTAAAGGAAGTGAAAAGAAGACTGAGTGTAAAGGTCTGCTCAGTTCCACATTGAGAAATGCTGGCAATGCTACACTGTGGAAAAAAGCAAATTGGGGCTTCTCTTGCATGTATTCTTATTTTTTCAAGTGTTTTCTTCTGCTATGTTAAAGATCTTCAGCTACAGAATAACACAGCAAGGAAAAACTTCCCCCAAGCAGCTACAAGAGCCAGTCCAATGATTCAGCTTTGTAGGGGAAAACCTGCTCAGAATGTAATAACACCATTAAGAGGTAACAGAACTTTTATTATAACCCCTTACTTTGATGACAGAGAAAGGAAACTCACTCGTGTGATTGGGATTGTTCACCACAAGGTTGTGAAAGAACTGTACTGCTGGTTCTGCTGTGAGCCTGATGGAAAGATCTATGTATCCAAAGCAGATATTGATGTTCACTCAGACAGATTTGGTTTCCCTTATGGTGCAACAGATATAATTTGTTTGGAACCTGAAAGCTGTGATCCCACACATGTATCCATTCATCAGTTCCCACATGGGGATATTGACCAGCTGCCAAGGTTTGAAATCAAAAACCGGAAGGCTGAGCCCTTTTCTGTGGACTTCACCCTCTGCATCTCTGCCATGTTTGGAAACTACAACAATGTCTTGCAGTTCATACAGAGTATGGAAATGTACAAGATTCTTGGGGTACAGAAGGTGATGATCTATAAGAACAACTGCAGCCACCTGATGGAGAAAGTCTTGAAGTTTTATATGGAAGAAGGAATTGTAGAGATAATTCCCTGGCCAATAGACTCACATCTCAAGGTGTCTGACACCTGGCATTATTCCATGGATCCCAAAGACATTGGCTACTATGGACAAATCACAGCTCTAAATGACTGTGTGTATCGTAACATGCGGAGGAGCAAGTTTGTGATTCTTAATGATGCTGATGAGATAATTCTTCCCCTTAAGCACCCAGACTGGAAAACAATGATGCACAGCCTTCAGCAGCAAAATCCAGGGGCTGGCGTTTTCCTCTTTGAGAATCACATCTTTCCCAAAACTGTAACTACTCCCGTGTTCAACATTTCATCCTGGAATGCTGTGCCAGGTGTTAACATATTGCAGCACGTTCACAGAGAGCCCAACACTAAAAAAGTTTTCAATCCCAGGAAAATGATAGTGGATCCAAAAAAGTGATTCAGACTTCAGTCCACTCTGTCCTACATGCTTATGGCAAGAGTGTGAATGTCCCTATGGATTTTGCCCTCATTTATCACTGTCGGGTGCCCCTTCAAGCGAGCCTTCCCAGAGAATCCCTCATCAGGGACACAACCCTGTGGAAATACAACTCGTCATTAATCAGGAATGTTAATAAGGTGCTACATCAGACCGTGCTGCAAGCTCAAGGGAGGGAAAGTGGAGAGCCAGTGTATGGTAGTGAAGCAGAGGATGTCACTTAGAGGTCATATTAAAATCCCATTCGCACGAAGTTTACACCTTACGGAAATTTGGGAGAACCTCCCTTTTGTACGATACAAAGGTGAATACAGTGGATTTGTAAACTAATAAAGGCATCTAGGGAAGTGATTTTCAATAAAAAAAAAAAATGATTGCTTGAGCCAAGAAGGGTGGCTGGGGCCACAGCCCACTGTTTGCTGGAGATGTTTGCACATGGTTAAAGAGTGCCTCATAACATTATTATAGGCAGTACACTGGTGTGCCATATTTCTTATCTGGGATACGACCCTTTGGAGGCAAATAAGTCATCTTTGGCTCTGAACGTTACCTCTGCTGGGTATGCCACAATTTCTTATTTGCAGTACTAAAATTTAAAGGTGTTGCAATAGGCCATTGATGTTATGTTCATGCCAACAAAATGCACTGTACATTTAATTGATAACTCACAGCAGCAAAAGTCTGTTATTTATTGTCCCCACCGCTAGAAAACTCCCACCACAGAAGCAGTGCAAATGCCAGTGTTGTATTTTGCAGGAATAACTGACATGGCATTTTGGGACATGGTTTAATGGTCATGGTGGTGGTAGGTTGCTGATCACTCTTGATGATCTTAGAGGTCTTTTCCAATCTGAATGATTGATTCTGTGATGATGGTTCTATGTTTATTTCATGATTCTATGATTTCGACCAGTAGCTGCCACCCCTAAGCAGTGGCATAAACGACTGGCCTTTATCATGATGTAATTACAGAATTTCCTTGGACTTTCTCAATGATTTCTTCGCATTCAGAAAACGCAGGTGCCTGCTCGCGTTACTCCATTTTACACAAGCGCAAAGCTTCGCGGGACAGCGGGTACCAGCGTGCAACAACCCCCGGGGGCCGGGCCGGGGCATAGAGACTCCATCCCCGGGCGAGCGGCGCGTGGGCGAACAGCCCCGCCCGGAGCAGCGCAGGGTGCGGCCGCGCCGGGACCAAGCGTTCCCGACATGCTGGTTGGGGTGACACGCAGGGAGTCGGGAAAGGGGTGGGAGGGGTCCGGGAGCGCCGAGTAACAGCCGCTGCCTGTGCGGGGCTCCGGCGGCGGGAGCGTCCCTGCTCCGCTGCCCTCCGCAGGGGCCAGAGGAGCAGGGCAGCGGGGAAGCTGCTGCCCGCAGGTTCGTCCGGTCAGACTGCTGGGAGTAAGGAGAGTGTCGGGCTGCGGCTGCTGCTGCGGATCCTGCATCACTCTCAGAAGAGGCTGGACAGGCTCGGGAGTTTATTACCACTCGAGAAATAACAAATTAGATGGTGGGCAGCTGTTGCGTTCATTATGTTTCAGTACTCGTGCTAACCGCATAAACGGTAAGTTGAAGTTGCGCAACGTGGTTTGTTGAGTCTCCGCCTGAACGCGCTCCCTGCCTGCAGTGCAATTTGAGAGTCAAGGCAGCAGTGCCCTGGAGAGCGGCTTCGGCTTGCGCTGTGGGTTAGCCTCGGGAGGTAGCTATGCCCCACACAGCTCCTCCCGCCCTCCCCACCCCGCAGTGGGATGGCCAAGGGCAAAAGTGAGAACTCGTGGGTTGGTAAACACAGTTTATGACGCAAAGCGAAGCTCCGCGGACAAGCAAAGGAAGGCATTTATTCGCTGCTTGCCATCAGCAGGTAGGTTTTTAGCCATTTCCAGGAAGGTAAGCCTGCAGCACGTGTACCGGTGACTTGAGAATTCAAGTGCCACGATACTACACGTCTGCCCCTTCATCCTCCTTCCCCCAGCTTTCAGTGCTGAGCATAGTGCCATGTGGTGTGGAAGAGGCTTTGAGTGAGTTTCGTTCAATAGTCTGAGCTGTGCCCCCTGCAAGCTTCTTGTGACAGCCTGCGCCTCCGGGGAAGGGGAACCAGCGTGGGAAGCTGAGAAGACTTTGGCACTGTCTGAGCGCTGTTCAGCAACAGCCAAAAACTTCTCTCTGTTTGGAACAGTGTTTTGGTCACAGATCCAAACCACAGCAGCCTATGAGCTGCCGTGAAGAAAATCAAGTCGGTCCCAGCTAAAACAAATGCAAGACAAAAAGCGAAAGTGACATTCTTGTAAATTTCGTCATGCAGTTTTTGCCTGCTTGATTTCTTCGCCAAGGTCACAAAACCTCGTTGGGCAAAAAAACAGGATAGAGGAGAACTTGTTCAAAAAACAAGCTGATTTGTGGTGGTGGCTTTTTAGCTAAACCCTGGATAAACCAAGGATTAGGCTCTACTACTGATTCTAATGCTGCAAGTTAACGACTGAAACTCCGCAGTCGCCTCTTGTCACTTGCTACCTATCCTCGCCCTGGATTGTGAGGGAAGCTAATAACTTGAGAGTTACCCAAAATTAAACTCTATGTCATTGCAAATATACTGAAATAAGCGACACAGAAGGACTTGAATTACCTCAATGCAATGAGAGCACCGCAAAGGAAGGCCGCGATGCCGAGAACATGTGGGGGAGGTTAACAATGACTGCGGAACAGCTCTAACTAAATTAGCACATTGTTCCACCTTTTACTAAGGGCAATTGTGTTAATTGGGGGGGGGGGGATGGTGTGGTGTGTGTGTTAAAGCAAGATGATTCAATAGAAGGTCTGAAAATAGAAGTTGTAAAGCAAAGGTAAAACCAACCGTCCAGCTGAAAGGTGATTGTGAGTAATTTTCTATTTCAAAAAATTCTAAGACAAGCTTATTGGAGATTCTGTAATGGGTGTTTAATAAAGCTGTAATGAGTGTAGTGGTACAGTATGGCAAAAGAGAGCATGAGCAATTCCTTGGTTTAGGAAGGGGTGGGGGAAGAGTATATGCAAGTTTGTAAGTACAGCCTTGTCATATGTAAGGTTTTAGAGTAGATTTTAGAAGGGCTATAGCCAAGTGGGGGTTGGTCTCTTCTCCCAGGCAACCCGTGGCAGAACGAGAGGGCACAGTCTCAAGCTGCACCAGGTGAGGTTTAGGCGGGATGTTAGGAAGAAATTCTCCACAAAAAGAGTGATTTGCCACTGGAATGGGCTGCCCAGGAAGGTGGTGGAGTCACCGTCCCTGGAATTGTTTAAAAAAAGACTGGGTGTGAGACTTCGTGCCGTGGTTTAGTTGGTTAGAAGGTGTTGGGGGACAGGTTGGGCTTGATGATCTCAAAGGTCTTTTCCAGCCCGGATAATTCTGTGGTTCTGTGAAAAGAAATATGGAGAAATGTGACTCATTTGAGGAACCTGACCTAGTGAAAGAGGTCCCTGCACACAGTAGAGTGGAACTACATGAGCTTTAAAGGTCCTGTCCAGACCAAACCATGACATTCTGAGACAGGAACTCTTTATTATGACTTTGCTGCAGAAGAAAACATGTTGTGTAACTGCACTTGGCTGAAAGACTGGGTAGATGTCTTCATCTTTGTCTGATGACAAGCTCAGATGTGTCTGTGCAGTGTGATGCATCTGCAAAAAAATCTAACCCTAGTGTGTGTTGAGAAAGAACATTTCCAGCAACAATGAGAAAATTTCCATCCCTGTCATGTACAAAGGAACAGAGATTTCTGGTTGTTTGTGCTAAAGGTTAAATGAAACTGGGCCAACTGTAGAGAAGCAACAGGTCACAGAAGAGTGTTTCTCATGGGATGGTGTCAGAGCAGCCTGTCTTGTTTAAAGAGAAAAAACACAAAAGCAAACTGATGCAAAGTAGCCCTTGATACCATTAGCTAAATTTAGTATGAAAGCAAATCTGCATCGTTTGTCTTATGTTCTGCTTGAACAGTAATTGGAATTAAAAGGCACAAACCCAGAAATAATTATTGTTGCTGTTATTGCTGCTACAAAATGAACTCTCTTAAATGTGCTGGAAGCATATTGTTGAGGTTAAAGTTGGCCAAGTGCTCTCTGTAGTGAGGCTATATAAAAGTAATGTTCCTAATTCATCTGACTTTATGTGTTTTTCTGTTTACATTATCTGTGCTGTTAATTTCAGAGGATGAAAATTCATGAGTCACATGTTGGGAAAAGAATAAATTCCTCAAATAATGACATCTTTCTTTATGATTCTGGGTCCTGGTGTGTTTTGAGTTCTGTATTTTGCTTGCTTTGCTTCTAGAAGTTGCTGTCGTTTCGGATCAGGATGTGCCTGATCAGAATCTGTATCTACCCATTTTAATCAGGCGCTATAGCGTGGCACTAAAAAACCATTGCCCCCCAAAATGCAGACAGAGAATATTTTTGTAGTTGTCTTTTAAGTTGCTGTGAACTGTGGATGTATCAACATGCATGGATTCATTTCCAGAAGGAAACTTTAGCAGCCTTTAAAAAATGAATAATCCAATGTTGGTTTTGCTTCAACAACCACATGCTTTAGTTTGTAATTTACCTTAACTTCTGGGGGAGGCAACTATGGTTTGCTCAAGAGAAGCAAAACTCGTTTTTCTGGTAGGTGTGGCTGCTCTTACATATATTAAGGAACACCAGCCCCATCTGGAATAAAAAGTGCCAGCCAGTGTCTTAGGTATGGCACAAGTGGTTTTTCTCTTACAGTGTTGTTCTGTATTGAACAGTTCTTGCAGTTAATCTTACAAGGTACTGAAGTTTTTGCCTGGTTAAATAACTTGGAGATGATACCTTAGGAGAAAATAAATGGAGGACTGAACACAACTTCTGTCAAGCTGTCTGCTTTGAAAGGTACTTTTTCCTATGCGGTGTTCACGATTAATAATTAATTAACAAGTAATTATTAATAAATTAGTAATAATAAATTAAGTGTAAGCAATTACTGGTAATAAATTAATGGTATTACACTGTAATAAATTAATTATTATTTAATGTTGACATGTTTTGTTATTTGTTTAGTAAAAACTACATGTTCTATAAGACTAAATAATATTTTAAGCCATAAATAGATAAGATTGAGGAAGAAGTGTTAAATGTGACCTGCTCTATGCGGTAGGAACACCAAAGTATACAGCAGCCTAGAAATCACAATGCCCAAGGGGAACAATTTGCCTGACTTCAGGATGTTGAGACGTAGAAAATGTAAGCTGTTCTCAGCCACCAGTTGCCAGCAGAAAGTTGTAGGGCAGCAGCAGGCTCTTGCCGTTTGTAGTGCTGCTCTGAATTGTAAGGACTTTTATGGGGGACTTCAGAGACAAAAGAGTTGGTGCTGGCTGCTGCTCTTTGTGTCTGGGGTGATACAGTCAGTCTTCTGGTGTCCTATGGCTTTTCTGGACTGTAAAGCAATTTCCTGGTGCCTAGGCAAGGCTATTAGAAATCTCATCAGCCTTGGCAAATGGAGTCTTTTAAGGAATATGTTGTGACGTACGTTCTCCTTACTTTGCTTTTTCAGGAAGGAGCAAGTGTGAAAATACTGAGTGTTATTTTGCAAGCACGGGCAGTAATGTTTTGCATAAACTCAGCTGAGGTGCAGAAGCTGGATTTTACTCACTGGCAAGTACCATGTTGAAGCAGAAAACAGACCTGTGGGGGGGAAATTTTCAAGCCAAGCAGTAAAATTGCCCTTGAATTTTGGCACCTGAAGTTATGAAACTGCTGAGTGTGAGGGATGGATCAAAATACGGATTTAGGTTCTCTCTAGTTCTGTATCTTTCCCACTTTGAAAATGCTAGATTTTTGTTGCCTCACAGGTCAGGATTGAGATAAAGGCTCTCAAAATAGCTTTGCACAATGTGTGAAATGCAAAAAGAAGTATGTAATATTAGGTTTAATTATTAATTTATAATAGAAAGAGATATCCAGCATGTGCATTCTCCCTGAAGATACTTAGATTACTAAGTGCTTCTGTGATTCCATTAAGAGTTTTGAGAAGTAGACAAGAGGACAAGAAATACAAGAACCTGCCAATATCTGCTGCACATTGCTGGCTGTTTGAGCTATAAAGTATATACCTAGAAATGTGGATCTTTTCATGGTGTGGGTTTTGTTTCTTTTCTCAGCAACTGGCTTTTTGCAGCAGTGACATGCCTGCTAGAGATGTTTTCTTCAGCTTGTGCAATAGAATCAGTTTATTCTATCCTGGCATTTTACCCAGTCAGGGATATTCTACCAGTGCAGTTCTCTGATCTAACAGGAATTTGATTAAGCTGAGTCACCCCTCTTCCAAGAATCTCTGTGGTACAAGCAGGCCTTTGAAGAGACTTGCTGTCACCTTTTTGTTTGTAGATCATACCTGGATACCAAAAGATGACATAGAGGAAACTTTAAGGTGAGCTGCACTTGCAGGAATTGCTGCTGGAGAGGGCTATGAACTCCCTGGCAGGGATTAACACCTGTAGCTCATGAGCGCTGCTGAAGACTTTGGCCATCCAGGTGCTCAGGGATGCCTTGCTGTCTTGCAGCAGCAAGACTTCAAGACATGACCCCCAAACTATGCCAGAAGCTGAGCCAGTGTGAGTAGACTCAGATTCCTAGCAAGTATCTCTAGCAGGGTGATCTTCCTTGCAAGCTCTGCCTTCTACAGTGCTAAGCACAGTAGAGAATGGTAGCTGAGAATGCTTTATACCTGCACAGATTTCACCTGTCTCCAGGTGAGTTTTGTGAATTGAACCTTCTTTGTATGTGTTGTCTTCTCTGTGGTGAGCAGTAGGTTAGGGAATTTATGCACTAGAGGTTTTATCTAGACCATTATTTGTAGTTCTCAACTGCCCTATTTTTAATGGCCTTGAGTTGTGCATTTTCCTCTTGTCTCTGAGAAGTCTGGTTGAGAGAGGGGATTTTTGATGTGTTATTTAAGTCTATCCAATATAAGGGGGTGGGGGAAGCACTCAGACATTTGTTTTGTTTTTAAAACTACTGCCTTATTATTTATTTAGGTGTTCTAACATTTTAATTATGGAAAGTAACAAAAAGGGCCACGAAGATGATCGGAGGGCTGGAGCACCTCTCCTGTGGTGGACACAGACTGTGAGAGTTGGGGCTGTTCAGCGTGAGGAAGAGAAGGCTCTAGGGAGGCCTTCCAGTACCTGAAAGGGGTTACAGGAGAGCAGGGGAGGGACTTGCAGTGACAGGATGAAAGTGAATGGCTTTAAGCTGGGAAAGGGAAGATTTAGACTGCAGGTTAGGAAGAAACTCTTTACAGTGAGGGTAGTGAGATACTGGAACAGGTTGCCCAGGGAGGTCATGGATACTGCCTCCGTTGAGGTGTTCAGGACCAGGTTGGATGAGGTCTTAAGCAACCTGGTCCCTGCCCGTGGCATGGGGATAGGAATTAGATATCTTTAAAGTTACTTCCAAATCAAACCATTCTATGGCTCCTTGTTCTCCTGTGCCTAGACCTCTATCATGTTCTCTCACAGAACCCTACATGCACAGAAAGTGTTCTGCATATCCACCATATAGAGGCATAGTGTCACATCCAGTGTCACCCATCCCATTGCAGGTGTGTTCTGTGGTTGATCTTTCATAAAGCAGAGTGGATGGGTGTCTTGACTAACTCATTGCACAGCGACAGAGATTTGTCCCCCATCTTGTTTGTGAAACTCTTGAGCACTGGCCATGACTGAATATTATCTCATGCTACCTGTTTTCTTTTCTGCAGATGCAGCAGCACAAAGTGCAAGGACAAAGAAATCTGCATCTACGTTTAGATACAGTCAGAATGTTATGTGGCGGGAAGAAGTCTTACTTTGCAGCTGCTGTAGGCCTCATTACTCTAACTTCAATGGTCACACTTTCTTATCTTAGGTTACAGAGAATGTCTCATCTGCCAAAAGTAATTCAAGAAAGCAGCAGGTGTAGAGGGAAAGTTGCCAACAGCACCATAACACCATTAAAAGGTAACAGAACTCTTATTATATCTCCTTACTTCGATGACAGAGAAAGGAAACTCACTCGTGTGATTGGGATTGTTCACCACGAGGATGTGAAAGAACTGTACTGCTGGTTCTGCTGTGAGCCTGATGGAAAGATCTATGTATCCAAAGCAGATATTGATGTTCACTCAGACAGATTTGGTTTCCCTTATGGTGCAACAGATATAATTTGTTTGGAACCTGAAAGCTGTGATCCCACACATGTATCCATTCATCAGTTCCCACATGGGGATATTGACCAGCTGCCAAGGTTTGAAATCAAAAACCGGAAGGCTGAGCCCTTTTCTGTGGACTTCACCCTCTGCATCTCTACCATGTTTGGAAACTACAACAATGTCTTGCAGTTCATACAGAGTATGGAAATGTACAAGATTCTTGGGGTACAGAAGGTGATGATCTATAAGAACAACTGCAGCCACCTGATGGAGAAAGTCTTGAAGTTTTATATGGAAGAAGGAATTGTAGAGATAATTCCCTGGCCAATAGACTCACATCTCAAGGTGTCTCACAGCTGGCACTTCATGCAAGATGGAGCTCACATTGGCTACTATGGACAAATCACAGCTCTAAATGACTGTGTGTATCGTAACATGCGGAGGAGCAAGTTTGTGATTCTTAATGATGCTGATGAGATAATTCTTCCCCTTAAGCACCCAGACTGGAAAACAATGATGCACAGCCTTCAGCAGCAAAATCCAGGGGCTGGCGTTTTCCTCTTTGAGAATCACATCTTTCCCAAAACTGTAACTACTCCCGTGTTCAACATTTCATCCTGGAATGCTGTGCCAGGTGTTAACATATTGCAGCACGTTCACAGAGAGCCTGACAGGAAACATGTAATCAACCCCAAGAAAATCATTGTGGATCCAAAAAAGTGATTCAGACTTCAGTCCACTCTGTCCTACATGCTTATGGCAAGAGTGTGAATGTCCCTATGGATTTTGCCCTCATTTATCACTGTCGGGTGCCCCTTCAAGCGAGCCTTCCCAGAGAATCCCTCATCAGGGACACAACCCTGTGGAAATACAACTCGTCATTAATCACAAATGTGAACAAGGTGCTGCATCAGACTGTGCTGTAAGCTCAAGGGAGGGAAAGTGGAGAGCCAGTGTATGGTGTGCAATCAGAGGACACCATTTAGAGGTCATATTAAAATCTCATCCGCGTTACATTTACATCTTGCAGAGATTTAAGACTCTTTTTATGTACTCTGTGAAGGTGAATGTATTGGACTTGAGAACTGAGACATGGGACCTTTGTAAGAGTCCACAGTGCTCAAGTGATAGTTAAGAATAGAGTTCCTCAGGTAAAGTCTCTGCTGCACCTTTTTAAGATGTGAAGGCTGAGGCATAGTGAGAAGATAGCTTTTCTACATGTCTCTGAGTATGAAAGGGCATTAGTCAAGGCCTAGAAAGTAACCATGCAGAAAGTAGAAACTTAATGTACCCATTTCCAGCTGTCTTTTTCTTTTCCCATCTTCATAAACAGGGACAGCTGTTTTTGCTAGTGCAATGGACCTGTGTACTACCTGAAGAACAAGTGAATTGATTTTTGCTTATTTGTGTCTCTGAAGTACTTGGTGGATAAAAACAATTAAATCCAGCTGTGCTTTATCGTTCCTAATGAAAGATGGCTTGGGACAGCATCTCCCAGATGAAGAGCTGCCTTGGCATTAACGTTGTAACTCATAATCACAGAGGCAGGGTAAGAAAATGCACCGGGTCTAGCACTGGAACTGGAATTTCTTAAGGGAAATGGGAAGTGGTAGCAGATCCATGAGTCATTTTAATGACCAAGGATCACTGCAGATGGCATGACTTCTGGGAAATGTAAAATGAGTTTGATTTCAATTAAAAATCAGTATTTTTCAACTGATTGATGTAATGCAGAAGGCTCTCTATAGTCTGCATCTATGTACAAAAAATAGAACTATAGTAATTAAAGTTAACAATGCTTAGTTCTTGCAGCGAGACAGCACAAGCTCCGAGAGATTAGCATTTGTGCTCCATTCAGTGTGGTTTGCATTGATAGCTGTGAAGTTGGCTTTCAGCTGATAAAATCCTTGGCTGCAAACATTTTCAGAGTAAGTTTGTGTGGATAAAGGTGGAAAATGTGAGTGCTTCAGACTCTAGCCTTGTAGTCAAGAGATCCTGCTCCGTTGTGACTTCAAGCAGTTCCTACCACGTCACAAATCCTACCACACTCAAATACTGCATAGGAAAGCTCCCCCCACCCAAGCCCTTTGGTGTAATTTGTACTGCATCTATTTGGGAACTGTGGCCTTTGTTCAGTACTAAATAGGACATCAGGCCTCCTTGGATAATGGGGGAAAAAATTCATCTTAACCCTAGTAGTGCCTGAGCAGTTGCACCTTTTGAAGGACATGAACCAACCTTCAGGAAAAGAGTTTCCAAGTTGTGGAGAAGAAAATAAAAAGACATTAAGGGGAGATTTTATTGTAAGGGAGGAGGGAAACCAACCTAAAGCATTTCTAAAGCATGTGATGTCATAGATACAGCTTTTAAGTACATGTCAAATACCACAAAATAGATGTGGGTAGGTATTACTTAATTCCTGTGTACAGCAGGTCTCCTGTGGTGAGCAAAGTAAAAGACCTTTTTATACTCCTATGCTTTTCCTCAGACTTTCCATTTATTTATTTTTTTCCCAGAGATAGTGGCATTCTCACTGTTACCTGCCCCTGCTTTCCAAATCTAGGTGTAGCAACTACTTCAAGTGCATGACTCCAGCAACTGCAACTTCTGGAAAAAGTGAATGGCTGCTAGACATCATTTAATGTAAGAGAATGAGTGACTCTCGGTGTGGAGCTTGAACATCAGCTTCCCATTCGTACCTACCTGTTTAGAAAGTTACATCCTCACACCAACTACAGGGAATACGGACAACGAAATAAGGATTGAGCCATTCTGAGTTCCCACCAGCAAACACGATGAAGACTGTCACGTTCTCTTAATGTCATCTGATGGAGCTTGCCATCACAAAGTTGGTTTGTTCTCACTGAGGAGAGAGTTCACATGGGTATGTTCCCAAACATAAATTGTTGTTGTTAGCATCTGATCCTAGGTCAAGGATTCAGTTGATTCTTTTATTAAGGTATTTGAAGTAATCGTAAGGAAAAAAAGTATTTTGAAGGGAATCGTACTGGAAAGAGAAAGGTTTTGCCATCTTCTCCCTGGAGCAAGGCAGCCACGCACTGTAACCAGTAGTTGCTGTTACATGTACAAAAGCCTATGGGTCTAGCATACTTCACCTTCTGTTTCAACAACAAAAATAGGTCAGAAGTCAGGTCAAGCACTACTTCTTCATTTCAGACTTGATGGTGAATTTGAATGGTTTAAACGTTACAAGCTATGCTTCAGAGCCCAGATAGGTATGCTTAAAGAGTACAGACAGAAGTTTGTGGTGAATACTGTTAGCATGCTGTATTGCATTATGTCCGAAACAACCCATTCCCAAATGCCCAAAGAAAAGTAAATGATTGTGCATTGCATGATGATACCATTAGGTGTGCAACTTTGGTTCATGCAAAGTCTCATTTTTATGGACACGCTGCTGATAGTCCATAGATTCCTGAAGATTCTGCATATGTGAGCATCTCAGCCATGTTCTTTCCATAACACCAAATGGATGCTATGGTCTGGCATACTGGTGGCAAAAACCAAGCCCATATCGTTGTGGCCATTGAGTCCATTTAGCCAAGACATTTCGCCAGCCAAAAAGCTTGAACCTCTCTTGGACTTCCTGTACTCCGGTAGAGGCCAGCGGCTTATCAGTTTTTCTGTCCTCAAGTCCATTATATATAGGTATCTGTTATCAAACAGCAGAGCAAATATCTCTCCAAAGCCCAGCAAGGACACATTTGAGAAGTCAGGAGGTTTAATAACCCTAGAAAGACAAGACAACATTGTGATAAGTTCTGTTACAACAGAGTAATAAACCTGCATTACTTAAACCAAAGCCTTCTGACTACAGAAAATTAATGTCCAAATTCATCACTCTGAAAGGATTTAGAACTGGATGCAAATTTCTCAAGCAACTGAACACAGCTGCAGTCAGGCCTGGAGTTTCAGTTTCAGCCTTGTGCAGTCAGGACAGAGTCTTCTGAAGGTTAAGGTTTGAAAGGGGTTCTGTACAGCACAAGGAAGCAAAAAAAAAAGGTCTTGTTTTCAGCTACCAAAGAGCAAATGGAGCTGTGGTTTATAGAACATTTCCATAGGGATTTGATGCCTCATCTTTTAGGAGGTAAAAATCTCCTATTACTCTTCTGACCCGTTTTTCTAGACACTGGAAATGAAGCCCAGAAATGTTTTCTTGTGGTGAGAAGGTAAGAGAAGTCACTCAAAGAGTGGTCCTTAACAGAATGCTGGTTTACTGGTGCTTAGTGTAAGCCAAGCACTTACAGCCTGGGGAGAAATAAAAGTGTTTGTTAGCTGCCCTACTCCTTTAGAGTATTTTTGCCTTAATGAATAAAACTTGGAACAGAAATTTGAGACAGTAAGTTCTCCACAACTGACTGAGCGTTTGACCGAGCACAGCATTACATAAAGCACAGAACTGAGGCACAAAAGTTGGAGGAGGAGAAAATCTGTGCTCAGCAATTAAAATCTGTTTTATGGAACTGATTTTATAAAACTTATTAAGATTGTATTTTAAGAATTGTTTGTAAAAAAATCTTGTGTGAAAGAACTGTCTTTTGAAAGATGGGAGGGGTAGCCTAAGAGGTTAGATGACTCAGTTATCCTTACTGATAAGAAGCACTTCTCCTGGAGTCAATCTTCCTGTGGTAGATACTCTACAAATGTTTGTGCATTTCAATTAGGAGTCTGCTAGCAGGCAGGTTTTTTCCTAAGTCACAATCTTTGCCACTGTTTCTGGCAGCTACAGCCTTGTTCTTTACATGGAAATGGATGCCATGCTCACTGCAGTCTGATTTTACTTCCAGTCCACAGTGTTGTGGAAAGTGGTGCCATAAGGAGAGTAGTCTTTACAATTTCTTGTCCCAAAGGACCCCCAGAAATGGCTGCCTGCTTCTCTGTGAAGCAGTCTCCATGGCCACATCAGCTTCTAGTTACCACAATTTCACATCCACAGCTACAACACTGCAGTCTGGTTTCAGTCTCTACTGAAACTCCTCAGCTCATGGAATGAATATACGAACGAGGGCTAACCTGTGGCCAGAAACCAAAACAGCAATCAAATGATTTGCATTAACAGATGGAGGATCAAAATTCAACTTGGCAAAGTGTGTAAAGCAAGATGTTTACAGAACTTGTATCAAGATTCTCTTGGCCTACATTTAAAGTAAGTTATTAAAACTCATATGCTCGACTCATTACTCAAGGGGGACCTTAGAGTTGCCTTCCAGTACCTGAAGGGATCCTACAGGAAGACAGGAGAGGGTGTCTAGTGACAGGACAAAGGGGAATGGTTTTAAATTGAGGGAGAGATTTAGACTGGATCTTAGGAAGAAATTCTTCAGTACAAGGGCAGTGAGACTCTGGAGTAGACTGCCCAGGAGGCTGTGGATGCCTTTTCCGTGAGGGTATTCAAGGCCAGGTTGGATGAGGCCCTGAGCAGCCAAGTGCAGTTGAGAGATGTCCCTGGCCACGGCAGGGAGGTCAGAGTAGATGATCTCTGAGGTCCCTTCCAACCTAAGCCATTCTATGATTTGAAGAAGACTAATTCTTAAATTGAAAGATTTACCTGAGAATATCATAGCTGGCAAAGTCCCACTGGTACAGTCCTAGTGCTGAACTGCAGACAATGTATTTTCCATCAAAGTGCAGCCTGGGCTGTAGGGAGATGCTGCGATCTTCAGACACAGACAGCGTTTTTAAGCACTTGCAGTTGATTTCCCTTCCAATAGGCCAAATCTGCAATTAAAACACAGTTTAAGACCATAAAACATGCACATTATAAACCATTACACAAACAGAGCAAGCCTCACAGTCTGCCTTTAAGCATCAGCTACATGTGTGCATGTTTTTTCAGATGTATTCCTCTCCTTCAGCTAGGAACATCAGATCTGTAATGACAGTATCTTACAGTACTGTTGCAGTATGCATGGGGTGTTTCTAGCCTTAAAACCAAAAATCCTAGTGAAATTAGGTGTTTAAAAAATAGCCCAAATAAATAAATAAATAAACCAACCATCCAGCTGGACAGAAATGTAACAGTTAGGAAGTTATGAAGCCCTTTCATAGCCATAAACTATTTACAGCACTCTCCAACCCAAAGGCTCCCAGCAGTAAGAGTACTTGCAGTTAAGTGCTTCACTGTCAGGTTGGCACATTAGGTATGCACTGAAAGCACTTGTTTTATTGCATTACCATCCATGTGGAGCTATCACTTAAATCTAAAGCTGAAGGAAATTCTATATATATAGTACATACCTTGATTTCATACTTGTCTGCACTCAGAAGAATGTAATCCCCAGGACTATGCATTAGAGATTTGACTTTGCACTTCTGCAAAACTACCTGGAAATGAAGGATGAAATCATTTATGTGCTGTTGATGCTGTTAAATAACCAAACTTTCATTTGTATTTTTCACTTCAGCGACAACCTACATACTGTATTCCTGTGTGATGGCAACACAAATCATAGAATGGCCTAGGTTGGAAGACACCAGAGATCATCTACTCCAACCTCCCCACCAAGGCTTCATTCAACCTAGCCTCAAACACCCCTAGGGAGGAGACATCCACAACCTCCTTGGGCAACCTATTCCAGAGTCATATCACCCTTGTACTGAAGAACTTCTTCCTAAGATCCAGTCTAAACCTACTCTCCCTCATCTTAAAACCATTCCCCCTTGTCCTGTTGCTAGATACCCTTATGACAAGTCCCCCTCCAGCCTTCCTGTAGGATCCCTTCAGATATTGGAAGGCAGCTCTAAGGTCCCCCCAAAGTCTTCTCTAGGCTGAACATCCCCAGTTCCCTCAGCCTATACTAATAGCAGAGGTGGGAAACTACAGTTTGCACTTCCCTTTTTCCTTCTCATGATAACTTAGTGTATTAATAAGCAAACATCTGTACTTCACCTCTAGAGTCACTCCCCACACCTTCCAAGTTCTGAAATACAAGAAAAATTCTGTTTCTTGAGTTCAGAACATTTTGCATTCTCAGATTTTGGTTCTGAAGATCATTCAGTTTTGCTACATGATCTTTTAAGTTGCTTTCTTTCAGAACCATTTTTTTTTTCAGTCTTTGAATCAAAACCTGATTCCTAATATTATTCCAGCTGCTTTGAATTAGAAATACCATCAGTGGTCTGACAGGTTTAACTACAGCTTCTTACAAGTCCTTTTTTTTCTCTCTGCTGAACTGTTATTTTTCATTGTTTCCTGATGTTCCTCAGATGCTACACCTAGGTGCAGTCTTAGAAAACAGAAGTTTGGAAGACAGGCTGCAAATTTACTGCCATTGTTTTGCAAGCTTACTTAAAATCTAATATTCCCACCTTGGTGACCCACTCTGTGTGTCCAGTAAGGGTGTTCAGGCACGTTCCTGTTGATAAGGCCCATACTTTCACAGTGAAGTCTGCAGAGCCACTGACCAGAATATCAAGTTCATCATTGTAATCCACACTGAAAACTGCAAGGAGAGAGGGGATTAAATAAGGAAGAGCAGGCTCTATGCATATGTTTTCCTGTAAGCCAGACACTAACTAGTAGCCCCTAGAAGAATTTAGTAGCCTCTAAACTCATGTGCTATCATGGCTCTTACTAGTGTTCCTGAATTAAGTGAACTATTGCACTGGATACCTAAGCTAACACTGCAAATGTACTGGTTTTTCCTTTCCAAACTAAGAGCATGTACATCAGTGGCTCCTTCATGGCTGGATTATGGCAAAGCATAACTTAAGCTAGTTCCTATTTTAAAAGGAAAAGAATTAATAGAAAGTCAATTCCAGCAGGATTAGTACATTTGATAGAACTCATTAGTCATAGGAGAATAGATCTACAGCTGAGTTAAGGCTATTTGGCAGTAGAGGACAGAGAAGTTAATTATGAGGGAAATGCATATACAGATCCCCAAATCCTCCTGTGGCCTTTGCTGTAAGCCCATCTTCAGTCTGGGGATATAAAGAACTGCTGTTGCCATGCTACCTAGGATTTGCAATTTTTTGGTAGACTAAAAAGTAATGAATAACCACAGCATTTAGCATTAGTTCCATGCAAGTGCAAAGACTACATGGCTAATTTTGGCATTCAAGGGCAAACAGAGCTAAATCTCTTCTTGCCACTTCCCCCTCTTTTTCCATACCCCCTGCCTCACAAGGAGACTTGGAAAAAAGCTATTGTGCAAAGAACTGATTTAAGATCTAATGTGTCTGATGGTGATGTATGTTAGTGGAGTGGTGAAATGGCAAATGGGAAAGTTCAACATACCTGCACCAGTATGTCCTCTAAAATGTTGTGTCTTTGCCCCAGAGCTCCATTCCCAACAGGCTACTGTGTTATCAAAAGATCCTGTCACAAGCTTTTGTTCATCAAACTTCACTGCAGCACAAGTGTGTGTCTGGATCCCATATATGCACTGACCTGTGCTTACATCCCACAGTTTTGCAGACAAGTCATCTGATCCTGGAATATAAAAGAACAGGGCAATTGGAAGCAAAGAGTAAATAGTATTTCCAATCCTCTACTTGTCTTCCCTGTTTGTCTTAAACACAGTATTGTCATGGAATCACAGATTGGCTATGGTTGGATGAGACCTCTGAAGTTCAACTCTTCCAACCCCCTTACTCAAGCAGGGCCACCTACAGCTGGTTGCACAGAACTGTGGCCAGTGGTCTGGTCACAGTTTGTGGCCCCAAAACCTGCCAGCTTCCTTTTGCTCCCCAAAGTTTGACTCATGTTAAACTGTGTTAACACTATGAAAATAATCTGCCTGGTAGAGGAAAAGCAGTTTGTCATAAACCATATAGATGGAGGGAGAAGAAGAGGGGAGAAAACAAAGAATTCAAAGACCAAGTTCTCTGTCCTTCCTACCTGTACACAGAAGTCCATCTTTATAATAAAGTGCATACACTCTGGCACTGTGTCCAATTAAAGAGGATGTCTCAAAGGCTTCATGGTCCTTCAGTTGCTTCATCCTTAAAATAGCCTTTAGGTAAACCTTCTTCCAATGCAGAGGATCCTGAACAGAGTCATCTATTTGCCAACCCAAATTCTTACATGCAGTCTGCCACACCTCTGTACAGGCACTTATAACCTTATTCCACTGCTTAGAGACGAGGCAACACGTGAGTAAGGTCTGAGGATCAAGCCATTTTAACAGATAAAAACTAAGTTCCAATGGAAGAAGTTTGAGGAAGTCCCTCTTGAGGAGAATCTCTAGATTATTGGAGAGGTGCCTGAGCTGGACTGCTCCACTCAAGCTAATCAGGTGATCCAGAGTTTCATTTTTCTGCAAGTCCGTCAGAGAAAGAAATGTAATAGAAATGTTATCAAGCCATGCTTCAAAGTCCTTTTTCTCCATAAGGTTATGGAAAAATTTACCTGTGATACATCAAAATACTGTATTAGTTCCGTTCAGAAAACAAAGTAAGCATCACATCTTTATTACTGGCACATCAGTATCCCAAAGGGCAATGTTAACACAGGCTGAGGTGACCAAACACATCCTAAATATCCATTGGGTTAGGACTAGGCACTTGCATGCACTTTGAACGAGCAGTTGTCCTGCATCAGACTTAGAAGTGGACTGGATGGAGGTAGTGAATGTCAGCATTCATTATGAATGCTAACATCTTGTCCTAGGTTAACACTTCCACCTTCTGAGTCCAACAAGGTCAGGGTTAGTTTAAGTTTTAAACTTATTGTAGCAAATAAGCACTCTCTCACGGCTGACACATGGATTGTACTGACAAAGGGAAGAAACCGAAGCATATAAGCAGAGTGATAACTGGCAGAACTTACTCAAAACCTTTGTCTTGAACTACTTTAAACAGAAAGCAGGCAACTGTTGGTTGTTTAAGGAAGATACAGAGAGATGCCTGAAGAATTGTGATGTTAGCCACCTTTCTATTTGGCTCACATAAAGATTGTAGCTCGTGCTGGTCTGGTGTCAGTTTTGACATGCTTGCACTGCTTTGACCTAAACATTTTTAATCATTTTTTTTTTAATTCTTAGGGGTTTCCCTCCACCTCTATTTTTTTTCAGTTTATTTCCAATGAAAATGATTAACTGGGAAATTGAAGGTTCCTGAACTATGTGACCTGTAGGTATTTATAGTATCCTGTGGCATCTCAAGTTGCTACAATAATCTTGGACAAGGGATTAACAAGATAATCTGCAGGCAAACAGTTCAAAAGCCATTATTGCTTATTTTCTCTGGAAGATCTAATTCATTACACAACTGGCTGGATTTAATTCATAGAAGCTACCAAACTCAAAGAATTGAGGAATCTGGGTGTGAGTCAATTAGTTATTTCTACACAGACATTTTACCTTCATGGAATAAGATCTGAGAGTACACCACTTAACATGGTACAGCAGTACAGAAAAGTGCAGTCTTCACTATGGAAGGCTGCACATGGCATGCAATTGTTAATAAAAACACAAGAAGGTACTGGGTGTGAAATGCATAGAAGCAGCTGCTCCTATCCAGTCACAAGTTCATACAGTAACTTTTACTGCTGAGAGCACTTACCAGCTTCCCTCAGCACCTATGGCAGAGAATGTATTTTCTGTTCTAACACGCATGTGTTCTCTTTAAAACAGACATAGATTTCTAACAGGCTCCTTACCAACAAAACACAGGTAAGCTCTAAGGCACTTGCTGTAATCAATACGGGAAGCTAACACTGAAACCAAGGACTGCTGTCAGCCCCCGGAACCCGTGCTCGGAGCTACGCACACCGGGCTCTTTCCTAGGTGCTATCCTGCCAGCCCCATCCCCTGCCCCCGCCCGCTCCCATATACCTCCGCACGCAAACCGCACGGCGAGAATCGGAGACTTTCAGCGCCGCTGCTGCCGACAGCTGCCACCCGAGTCCCGTGGGCCGCGGCGCTCACCTCAGGTAGCGGCCAGGCGCGAAGAGTCCTTCGGCAGGCAGCCTCCACGGCCTCCCGGAGCCCGGCACGGGCTGGGGCTTCCCTGCGGCCATGGCTCCCACGGCAGGACGGGGCTCCCAGCACTTCCGCGGCCCACACCACAGCCTGCGGCCACCCGCGGCAGGCGGCGGCCCTCGGACGGGACTCGGGCGCCTCAGCCACGCCTGGCGCGGGAGGGTCGGAGCGAGCCCCGCGCCGCGGCCCCTGCGCCGGGTGAAGCGGCCGGCTCCCGGAGGCAGGGAAAGCGCTTCCCGAGACCCGCGGCTCGCCGGAGTCAGGCAGCTTCCGGCGCACCCCCGCGACGTCATCACCCCTCGCCGTCACGCGCGCCCCGTTTCCGTCGGGATCGGCACCTCGGGGCGCTGCGGCGGGCACTGCGGGTGGGGGTCCGCAGTGCTGCCCTCACAGCCCGGGCCGAGGCTCGTTGGCGGCTGCCCGTAGAGGAGCGGCGCCGAGGCGCTCCCCGCAGGCGTAACATGGCTGCAGAGGAGTCTCGCCCCTTGCTGGGTTACCCTGCGTCGGACTCCTACCCGAGGTGGGTGACCGCGGGCGCCGCGACCCGCCGCCCCGGCGGGCTCAGGGACGGCGCTGAGTACCCTGTGGCTCGGCCGCGGCCGATAGCTGGGGGCGGCCGTGGCGAGCTCTGGGCCGAGCCCTCTGCCAGCCCCACCCGAGCATTACCGGCCCTAGTGAGGGGCTGGAAGCGGGAGGTGGGGGCGGCGTGATCCTTGTCGGCCTCTTCTGCCTCAGAGTGCAGAACAAGAAGTTGTACCTGGCCACCTTCGCTGCTGTCTTGGGACCTCTTAGCTTTGGCTTCGTGCTGGGCTATAGCTCACCTGTTATTCCAGAGCTGAGGAAAATCAACGATCCTAAATTAAGATTGGACAGCAATCAAGCCTCGTGGTTTGGGGTAAGTCGCTGTATGATGCATCACCACTGCGGGATTTCATGTGAAATGACAAGTCAGGGAGATGCTGCAGATATGATGAGAATTTGCTCCTTTTAAGAATGAGGATAAATGCAGATCTGAATAATGAAATACATTTTTTCCCCTAACCCTAGTAATTGATTCATCTTTTCCTAGAGTAACAGTGCTGTAATGCTCTGATAACTTTGTGAGCATATCTAATAAATGCTCCTCTTATTTGAACATATTTTTGCTGCTAAAATGTCTCCTAACCATTCTTACGACTCAGTTGAATCTGTTAAGGGACCACAGAAAATAAACTGTTTAATAAATTGGGGCAGTCCATCAGCACAGGGAATGTTTGGGGTTTGAATACAGGCTGGACTTCAAGCTGGTCAAAATAAAAAATGTCTCAGGGCTTTGAGACAGTTAGTGTGCCACAGCTGTTTGAGAAACTGCTGCTTGGGTTTTTTCTTCATTGAGAGAGCTTTGTATGTAATATGAAAACGACTTGATGTTCAGCTGTGGCAAGTAGAGCTTTTTGGTTATATTGCGATTAAGAAGTCACAGAATCCCAGCGCGGCGAGGGTTGGAAGGGACCTCTGGGGATCATCGAGTCCAATCTCCCTTCTAAAGTAGGGCCACTCAAAGCAGATTGCCCAGGATCACAATGCCCAGGTGGATTTGGAATCTCCAGAGAAGGAGACTCCACAACCTCTCCTGAGCAGCCTGCTCCAGGACTCTGTCACAGTTGCAGCAAAGAGATTTTTCCTCATGGTAATATCTTGATTCTGAAAATGCCTGCAGACTCCTGCACGTTTGTTGAGAAGCTCCTATTTGCTTTTCAGTATTAGAAAAGAAATTGCTGTCTGTTACTTATTTTTGTATGTATATGGTAATTTTTTCTTGTTTTATTTCCAAGTCAGTGGTAACATTAGGAGCTGCTGCTGGAGGAATACTGGGAGGCTATCTTGTGGATAAAGTTGGGAGGAAGCTGAGCCTAATGCTGTGCTCAATACCTTATGTTTTTGGGTATCTGGTTATTATCTCTGCTCAGAATGTTTGGATGCTCTATTTCGGACGAATGCTGTCAGGCTTAGCCAGTGGCATCACTTCCCTCGTTGTTCCAGTAAGTAAGATGTTTTTCTGGGGGTGGGTGGGCATGTGTGCTGGGGGTTTTGTGTACTGGCTTTTTGTTTCTTTCTCTGCAGCAATGTTGTGGGTGGCTTGGGTGAAATAACTGAGTAACTGTAGCCAAAGCAGATTTCTTTTTATATAATCACGTTTTGCATAGTTTTAGTCATGTAGCTGGGGAATGATGCTGTCCACAGAGCCTGTGTTCTGTTCTGAACCTCATGGAGAATGAAATAATTTGTACTCTTTTCATTGAATTAAAAAATCTAAACAGTTGCAGCAGTTCTGTATGTGGCTTGAGCTCTGTGTTTGTGCAAAGCCTGTTCCAAGATCCAGAGTGCTTTGTGTGATGTTGTGATGATGAACAAAAGCAGCTCTTACTAATGCCAGTTTACTGATGCATTGTCAATGTTCTTCTGGCTTAGGTCCTCCCCTTTTTCCAGGGTTTCCTATTACCAGTACCCATCTCTGAGATGGTAACTTTCTACTCACTGCATTTTACTGAGGCTTTTTCTAAGGAGGGCAGTTACTAGGAAATGCAGAAATTAATTCCTTATCAAATCCTTGATCCCAAACTGGATAGAAGTAATTGTTAGATGTTTTCTCCATGTGTTTTAGGTGTATATATCTGAAGTATCTCATCCTAAAGTCCGTGGTATGCTTGGCTCTTGTGTTCAGCTGATGGTGGTGACTGGCATACTGGGAGCCTATGTTGCAGGTATTGGGGCTGGGGCTTTAGGTTACAAAAGAATCAGTGCATGGAATGAAAGCACAGCACTGGAGAACTGCAACTAGATGTGAATTTGTACAGCTGGTCCATGTTCACACTCCTGTTCTTTTCCTTCTGTTACCCAGGAATAGCCCTGAGATGGCACTGGCTGGCAGTGTTGGGTTCTGTGCCACCCTGCATGTTGCTGCTGTTGATGTCCTTCATGCCCGAGACGCCCCGGTTCCTGCTGAGCCGCAACGACCGCTCCAAAGCCATGGCCGCTTTGCGCTTCCTGCGCGGACCACAGGCGGACCACGAGTGGGAGTGTGAGCAGATTGAAGCTGGTGTTCAGGAAGAGGTGATGGGAATCTTAACTTTTTATATGGAAAGACCATCTGATAACCTTGCAGCTTTTACCACAGCTTAGTTAAGAGCCTTTCCTACAAATCATGGTCCAGACGTGATCCCTCATACAAATAACATCAAGGAGCAGGGGAGATTCTTTCCATTTTCTTTCTCTACCTTTCAGCTGCTGCTGTTGCATTGGCTGCCATTAATGTACATGGGTAGCAGTCAGGCTCTTGATCTTAAGTAGATGACAGCTGTCTGTTTTTTTGCTTTGGTTAGCAGTTTTATAGGCTTGTTCAGCATCTCTTGCACTAACTCCGTTTGCGTTGCATGAATGCACTTTCTCTTCCTTCTCTAAAAGCAGCACTTAGCCTCTTGTGAGATGAGGGAGAAGTGTGCTTAAATAGGCAGGTCTGATCATTGCAGTTTGGTTTTTGCAGACCCTGGATTCGTCCATGTTAACTTTTTTGCCACAAAGTGCTGACAATTTCTGTGTAGAACCTGGGAAAAGTGGAAAAATGCTTTTCTGGACTGCTCAGCTACCCCAAATATGAACATTTTTGAAGCTGAGGAGCTTGGGTTTGCTGAAGGGGAGGTGGGGAACTTCCTCCTGAGTTTGAACAGATTGGAATGTTCGGGGGGGGGTGTTGGTGGTGGGTTTGTTCCTTGGTTTAAAAGATGAAATTTTTTTCACCAAGTCATCACTTAATCTTTCTAACAGGAACTGAAACTCTCTGAATTTAAGAATCCTTCACTCTACAGGCCACTTCTTATTGGTGTGGCTCTGATGTTCTTCCAGCAAGTAACAGGCATTAATGCAGTTATGTTTTATGCAGAAACTATCTTTGAGGATGCAAACTTCAAGGTAATTGGGGTGTGTTTCTAACCTGACAAATCTGCTGTAGTTTCAGTTTGGTCAGTGCTACAGAAGTCTGAAAAATGTAACAAACTAACTGGGTAATGGTCCTGCCTGTGTCATAAATAAGACTTTTTGGGTTGGGATTCTGGCTACTGGTCCTGCCTGTGTCATAAATAAGACTTTTTGGGTTGGGATTCTGGCTACCTTCTTGATTCCTGTGGCATACCTGAATGTTCTGGGCAGAAGTATGTTGTGGTTTGCTGATCTGAAGCTTTGATACTGACAGAAATTCATATTATAGACATCTTCCAATGTCAATCTCTGTTACTAGAGTTACACATGCAATGGTTCAGAGAAAGCAAGTTGTGGCTTGTGTTGAAGTTTATTAAGAGACCAGGATGGTGTGTTAAAATTGGTGATGTTTCTTCCCCACCCCCCGCTGTCTCCCCCACCTGCAGCATAGTCTGGCTTCTTTCAGATTCAAGAAACAAATGCTTGATAAGTGATCCTCTTATCAGCCTGCAAGAGCAAACTCTCCCTACCTCTTGCTTTATTTCAGGACAGCAGAATGGCTTCTGTTGTTGTGGGGTCCATACAAGTGTGTTTCACTGCTGTGGCTGCACTTATCATAGATAAAACGGGACGAAAAGTGCTGCTTTACATATCTGGTAAAACTCGTTACTGAATTCTGTTCAGAGAGAAGAATTACTCTATATAGTACCACACCACTATAGCATCATCCTACTGCATAGTAGTCTTAACTGATGGGGGAATTAAGTATTGCAATTTATGCATTTTTAAGTGGTTTGCTTTATGATTTGGTGTAACTGTAGACTCCTAAGAAGAAACTATGATGTTACATATACAGTGTGAGTGAAACCTCTTGAAACTACCTTTGTGCCTTCTTACCAGCCAGTTTTTATTGTGAAATAGCCATGTCACTGAGGCAGTTCTTACTGCTGTGAGCACTTTGCTGCTTGGTGAGATTCAGTGTCACGATACATTCTCATACCCAAGCTGTCAACAAATGACAAATTTCAAAGTAACTTCTCTGTGGCTGCTGCTACTTTCATAGAATTATAGAATCAATAGGGTGGGAAAAGAGCTCTAAGATCAAGTCCAACCTTCATGGCACATTGTGGTGTCTAGTTAGATGAGACTGGAGTTAACAACTGTAACTTCACAAGTGTGCTAAATAAAACCAATTCTGTTTGATAGAGTTGTGCTATACCCTCAATAGTAATGACTGCTGTCAAGACCAGTGTTTAGAATGCTTGTGTAGCACCTTCCACTCCTGTCAAGGCCAGTGGTTATTTCCAAGAACAGTATCTTTTGAGAAACACTTCTGTGAGGGCCAGCATGTCTTGCATGTTTAAACCAACTATGTTCTCTCTCAGAAGTGGTACCCAAGTGGCAACTAGTGAGAGCTTGGTTATTGCTTACTTTTCAGGGATAATCATGGCTTTCAGTACTGCATTGTTTGGGCTTTACTTCAAAGTGGTCCTTCCAAATCAAAACAACTCCTCAAATCCTGATGTGTGGTTCAGTCTAAATTCAGCATCCCCAGGAACAGAAAGCAGCATGTCCTGGCTTGCAGTGGTGAGCCTAGGGCTCTTCGTTGCTGGTAAGTGGAACAGGCTTTTAAGTGGCCATTGCACAAAACTCAAATCTTTCTGCTAACTGTGTTCCTTTTTGTCACACCATTGATGGAGATGAGTTATGTCTTTGAACCTTTCCAGTGCATAATGCAAAGCTGGGCTGAGCATTCACAGCCCTGCTGGCAGAGCTGAGAGCTTAGTTACACCCATTCCCTGGAAAATGAATTAATACCTCCTTGTGCTACCAGAATTGTATATATAGTATATGCAATAATATATACAGTATAGTTATAGTAATTGCTGAGGTTAAACTGCTGGGAAAAAAATGGCTTTTGGCATCTTAGCCACACCAAACTCTATGATGGTGCAAGGCAGCAACAGGTGAAAACTGTTTCTAAGCTGACCACTTCAGGGACTTTGTGGCAAGAAATTCTGCTTGTTAAGACTATTCTTGTAATTAATTTGATGTAGAAGGCACTAGTGTTGTTCCATGCTGCCCCCAAAATAACTTAAAAACTTCTGGTAGATGAACTTCATTACTGGAATCATCCAAGAGTTTAGAGTGAAAATTGTAGCCCCTTTACTTGACTAACTTGGGCATCATTCAGTCTTCCCTTAACTTGGATTGAGTCTCTGCTGTTTCTTTCCTATGTACTTATCTTGGATGGAGTCTCTGCTGTTTCTTTCCTATGTACTTAACTTGGATTGAGTCTCTGCTGTTTCTGATGCAGGCTTTGCCCTTGGCTGGGGCCCTATTCCATGGCTGGTGATATCAGAAATCTTCCCCCTTAAAGCTCGAGGCATTTCGAGCGCTGCCTGTGTGCTGACCAACTGGATCATGGCCTTCTTGGTTACCAAAGAGTTTCAGGATTTCCTAGTAAGTGTCATCAGCTACAGGCTGAAATTTCTTGTCAGAGGGAAGTTTATTAAAGATGCTCCTGAGAGCTTGAGCCCAGGGTATTCTCTGGCACCGCAGAGCTGGGGTTGTAGAGCAGTGAGCTGCAGTAACCTGGGGGTTTTGTTGCTTCCCCTCTCTCAGGCTTTCTTAACATCGTATGGAACGTTCTGGCTCTTCTCTGCCTTCTGCTGCCTCAATGTAACTTTTACAGCCCTTTATGTTCCTGAAACAAAAGGACAGACCCTGGAACAAATTGAAGCCTACTTCAGAAGATCCTAAAGCCTTTTTATACTGATGGGAAACCTTCATATCATGAATGATGGTGCTGTGGTTGAAACTGACTGCATCACTGGGTGGAGGTCTGTTATTAAACTTGCTGCCAAATAATTTTAATGACTTTTGTAAAATCTGAACTCTGGGTTGTTTTAAAGATCTCTGTGGGGAATCTGCACATACTTCTGCATGCTCCCTGTGGTAAATCTCCCTTGTACAAGTCTTCCTGAGCATTACCTTTTTGATTCCCATGTTCTTTTTACCTGGTGCAGACTGACAATAATGGCCAAGGAAGAATGTTCAATGTACCTCTTCTTCCAAGCTGTAAATTAAGATTTAATTTTGTAGGCAATTAAATTTTCCTTGCTCTACTTTTCCCTTTCCCTTATGGCATGGTTACACTGAAGACATGAATGATGGAGCCTGGCTAATGTTCATTTTATCTGGGTCTTGTTGCTGCTATTTCTGGAATGCCTGACTGTGGAATAAGGCTTGGTCCCAACTGGAGATGAATGAGTGGCTGTCATGGGTGTGAGTGTCACACTGGCTAGGAATGCATTTAAATCACAAGAAGGGGTGCAGGTCAGAGGAGAATGTATTTTAGCAATGCTTTTCCAAAAGGAATTACAAGGTCTTGGAGTCAGCAAGCATATACTCTTAGGCAGAAAAGGAGAAAAACTATTTTCTAGTGTTAAGGGGTAAAAGATCTCAGACTGGAGCAGATATGGAGTCCAAAAGATGCCTGGAAACACAAACCAATGCTGGATTGTAGTTCTTATCAAAGATGGGCAATGCTTCAGACACAAAGACCAGCTTCACAGTTATGATACAGCACTTCAATGAATAACATCTCTGAAACAACATCTCTAGAGAACTCCAATGGAAACAGTAAGCCAGAGCTGTTTGCAGTTCTGTACTACCTCTTGTCTTTAACTTCTTGTCTGCTGAACCAATTTGGAAAAGCCATTAGCTCTGCATGTGGAAAAGAAGTGAGGTCCAATGTATGGTTTATTAGGTATGAAGGAATAAATCATCCGTTCCTCCTTCACAAAGGTGATAAATGGCACTTAGAATAGTTCCAGCTGCAATAGGACTGTTTCTATTTGGATGTCACATCTAAAACACAAACCATACATACTATCACATGACATTAAAAACAATGTAATACATCAGCAGTTAAGACAAGTGGTAGATAAAGAGTTGTTGATCACAAACGTAGCAACAGTCTTAACAATATGCAGTTACTAAATTACAAAGCAGTCTGCTAACATTCAAAGACTTGGTTAAACCTGACAGTCCAGGTTGAGAACACTTTTTGCATAAACCTTTAGAGACATGACATTTTCCATGTGACCAGATAAATACCTTAGAGCTATAAATAAATACCCAGAAAATAATAATAATCTCTTAAATCTCCCTCTTTGAATCATGTGCTAATGATTTCCAGTAGCAAACAGGAGTCGGTCAGTTGCAAGTCAGCAACAGGGTGAAGCAGCTAGGCAGTATACAGCTGGTGAAACTGTGCTCAGCTAGTATGAGTAGAAATACTTTCTAACCTGCATGCAATGCAGATGTTTGCTGCATACTGTCATTTTGAGCTTTCCTGTGTTGTTCATATCAGGTTCTCAGGGAATCATTTGTTCCTCCACAAAATCAGGCTAAGCCTATCTGAGAAAACACTGCCTGGAGAGAATGGGCAAGCACTGTGAGTGTGAGCCATGATAGCAAACTTAGCAATGACATTTTTCATTACACAGAAAGCAACAAAAATAATTCTGAAATACCTTGTGAATTGCAGGTGGGATTTCCACAAGCCCCTGGTAAGATCACATTCCTTTAAATTCCTGTATGTGACTTTTAATCCCTCAAAACATGTAGCAGAAATTACAAATACATACACACTCCTATGTGTACTCATACATATGTGTATATATTGAAAACCCAAACCCCAGGGATGATCAACCTCTCCTGCAGACTAAGCCAATGGCTGTGAGCTGCTGCAGCTGCAAGCACAAGTTACAGACCCACACCTTTAGGGAAACATGCATGAAGTTGAACCCTTGCCTTGGTCAAGTCTCCATAGAACAGCAGAAAGTAAATGGCAGCGACCTTGGACATCTCAGTTTGTGTAATAGTGTTACAGTTCATGTGGGTGCCACCTGTACCCTGTCCTACTGAGAACTATTTAAATACTTCTTTAGTTGACTGACTTAGTACTAAAATAAATAAAGTTAGTTATTTTAAAAATATGGCTCTACCAATCAATTCCAAATGCTGGCATGTGTACAGAATCAATCACATGAAGGCAGACAGGAAACTCACTGCATTCAGGGTGCTACTTGCATCCTGTGTATTGCACATTGCAAAACCCAACCAACACCACCAAACAAAACCAACCCTCAGTCCACAGGAAATTAACACAACCAAACAAGCCAACCAAAAAAAAAAAAAACCAATCCAGGAGAGGATTGTCATCAGAATGTCATCAGAACAGCCCCTACTTGTCCCTTCCAAACCAGAAAGATGAAGTTATCCATGCCTCCATTCAATCTACAGTCCAGAGCTCTCACTACCACAAATAGCACCCAGCCCTCTCAAATTGCACGTGGGTCATTATCTCCCCTCAGAAGGAAGTGTTTTGTTCCTTTCAAACACTTTATAAATGTATGTGTACAGCACTGTCACTAGAAGAAAGCTGGACAAAACCAACTGTCAGGCTGCAGCAGTTCCTGAAGCCCAAACTGTGGACCATAGAAGGGGCTCATCTCAGCCTCAGCCTTAAGAGCTGTGTATTATGTGAGAGAATTAACAGCTTGTGTGCCACAGGGCTCTTGAGTCCTAATCACACTTGATAGCTGTAGTGATGGTTTATGCATATCCTGTAATGCAAATGCAGGACAAAGATGAGGAGTAACTCAGAAAGTTACATCCTCCTTTTGAACAAACTCAAAATGCAACATGGCACTGAGCTACCTGACACTGCTGCTCTTAGGAGTGGAGGTGCAGGGGTGTGGGCACTGGACTAGATCTGCAGTGGTCCCTTCCAACCTCAACTGTTCTGTGATTCCATGCAGAGGTGAGGAGCATAAGTATGTCCCAAGTGAACTGCCTGTATGGCCTAATGCTTGCACCAAAGTAAATCACATTCCTGTAGTTTAGTCAGACTAAGGCACAGTGCTGAAGTGGCGACTACCCTAAACCACAAGGGGTTAAGAGCCCAACCTCCTCCAACAAATCCAGCACATGGGACAGAAAACATTCCTTGCAGAAGCTTCTGAGTCCAGAATGAGCCTTCAGTTGACCTTATCTAGAGAGCAAATGTTCAACCTGGTACAATTCTGCCTTCACAGAAAGAATTTTTTCCATCCACCTGCAGCATTCTTCTCTTAGAACAACACCCACCTTACACAGCTGTAGATTCAAAGATCAGCTTTTCTCTCATCCATGGTCAGACAATGCCAAGAATGCAGGACAAAAGCAGCTTTATCATTAGATGTGAAAGAAAGAAGGGTTGTGCTTAGGGTGACCCTGGCTACAACATGAGCCCAAGACTACTTTCTAAGTTGTAATGAGGAGATGCAAGCATATGCTGGAAAAGCAGAAGGGGAACAACATGGCTCTAAGGCTGGAGTGAACAACAGTAAACTGTCCATCCCAGTAGCCTTCCAACAAGCCTTGCCACCTGACACTGGTCTAAAGTAGGAGAGGTTGCATAGCTGTATAAAAACCTTGCCCTTTACAAGTGATGCAGAAGAGTTTATATATCAGTATCACCAGTTGGCTTTTGTTTGGATTTTCATTAGCAGTCTGAATGGTGTGGATCTAGAGAGAAACCATGGCTAGAAGCTAGTTCAGAGGACACCAACTAGTTGCACTACGAGGCATATAACTCATGGCTGTTCAGAGCCCACAGAAACTATATCTTTGTACACTGGGTATTTGTCCTTTTGTGCCAGCATTTTCACTTTAATGTGTGATTGTCTTTTGGTACAATAAATGGGATCAAGACCTTCACAGAATTTGGTTCTTGTGGCTTGTGTCAAACAAAACTGCAACACTATTACAATGCTCTCTGCCTTCTACCTATACTCTGGGCTGCTCTTGTACAGTAAGTAGGTAGTAAACTACACATACATGACTGTAAAGCCTCAGCTACCATCTCTAGGGGTCATATAAATCAAACTAATGCTGCCTGATCACTTCCAACTTGCTTTTGTTAGGTCCAATACCATCTTTACACCCCTACAAGACACACTGATTAACTACAGAAGCAAGAACTCAAGAAGTGGCAGCCTTGTTAAGGCACTTACATTAGGAATGAAGACAGGACATTTGTTTCCAGGGTTCAGATCCTTCCTGTCCTATGACAGTAAGTGTTAGGTCTGGTAGTCCCCACTGTGACCTGCTTAACAGCTTGCACCTCACACATTAAGTGGAGCTATAGCAAAAAATTCAGCTGGGAGAAGGTGGGGAGAGGCAGTTGCTCAGCTTCTCTCTCTAAACTGCACCAACGTCCTGTTGCTGATAGGTACCACGAAGCTCATCTGATCTGGTTTTGTCTAGCTTAAGCAACCAAACTTAATTTGTCCTCCTTACAGTCCTTTTGCTGTTTGTTAGTATTTGCTAGATGTCATCAATGCTGTGATTACAGGCAGACCTTCAAAGGTTCTCACACACTCACACTCTCCTGCTTTGCAGCCACTGCTGTGCTTCTGGTTAAAGCACGGATCTCTTGCTTTATGGCCCCTCTTTCTGTCTCAGTTACGACACAAATGTTACATCTAAGCACATCCTGACTACCATCACAGCTGTAGTCAGGCTTTCTGTCAAGCTTTCCTCATTCTTCTTGTCTCTAGCGCTCCATCTCTAAAGCTTGTCCTTTCTGGATACCAAAATACATTTGTTCATGTCCTTCAAAGTAAGTTTTTTAAATCTCCATACATTGCTTCACTTGAACTATGGTTTAGTCATGTTAAATCATGTCAAAACATCTGCAGTATAGTTAAAATCTGATATCCTAACAGTGCAAGGCAGAGTTTCCAGTTAAAATTGTATTTTAACTAAAGCCCCAGTTTTGCCACCCATTCTTTAGAAACACACACACACACACACCCAAAATTAACACCCCCAAGACATCTGTTTACAGAAGAAGATGGTGCTTTTGCTTTCTAAAACCACCTAAGTGTGAACAGCACTTCCCAAAGTGGATTCATTATGTCCACAAAAGTGTTTACAGCTTCCAAAAGAATAAGTAAGCACCACGTGATACCTTCAAGAGCTCTAAACCTTAGCTGCCCAGATAAATAGGACAAGACTCAATTTACCACCATCTCTGGAAGTAACATTCTCAAGAAGAATTACAAAGAATTGCAAAGACTTTGAGCTGGCACTTCCTTTTAGAGGCTTATTAAGGTTCACCCCACACATCTATAGGTGCAAAAGTAGCAAGATAATAGTAGCCACTAGTTTATACTGATCCTGCTCCTAGATTAATTACTGTGGAAAATATTGCTTCTTCCCTCGATCAGCCACTCCGGTTGAGAGTAAGAAATGATCCTTTCAGATAAGGCCTTGCATATTTTTATAGGTGGAGCAACTGAAGCCATTATATATACAATAAATTGGGCCAAAAGTACTTTGCAAAGACAGTTTTACATTCAGACAGACCGAGGCTAAAGGCACACATCTCCAGATGGTCATGCCTGGACAGAAAGTGAAATCATGACACATGAATGATATTACAAAACAAAAATCAAGGATACAGAAGGATTTCTACATATAGAACAACAAATAATTGCCAATAAAGCTAAGATCTTCATATATAAAAAGCCTGGAAGCATGACACTAAAAAAAAAAAAAAAACCACCCAAAAACCCAACAACCCAAACCAAACCCTTTCGAAACACTGTTAAAAATCTGATTTTTGGCATAGAGGAAAGGGTTAAAAAAAAAAATTAAATATGTAACAATCAAGCTGTAAATATGAAACCCTGTCCTTAAATGTAACAAAAAGGTCCAAGATGACTATTTCATCACAGAAAACTAGCTTCTTAGCAGTGGAATTTCAGCCTGGATCCAGTCAGAAAAGTATGATTAGCTGGAACAACGACTGACACTGTTGGTGCAAGTGCAGCCAAGAGCTAATGCTGATGCCTGCACAGGAATCTTTGTGCAGTCAGACAGAAAAACCAGGGGTTTGGCTCTTCAGCCTGTCATGTGACAATCTGTAGGTGCACTGCAATAACAGTTTTCCAGTAAACAGAGAAAAAAACATGGTTTGTTGTTGTGGGTTGGGTTGTTTTTTTTTGTTCTTTGCCTTTTTTTGCTGCCTTTATTTATTTATTTAACTTTCCATTCTGAAGGAACATTTCGAAAGTTAGTGTTTTCTATAAAAAGTCTCTCTGCTCAAGGATTCTTAACACCAAAATGGTTTTAAAGTGTCTCTTAAAAAAACAGGTGCATGGATAGGTCAGAGCAAAGAAAGCAGCATCTTCAGATCTTACCTGATTTTTATAGAACAGCCTTGATGCTTCAGTGACCATACCACAGCTGCATCATTTCAAGGACAGACTGCACTGTTTGGAAAAACCGTGCTTGCAAGCCTTTTGTTTTGTTCTGCTTGACTGAAAAACCAAAAGGAGTAGTTTATGTTATAAAATTCCTCTTCCCCCATGACATACACTTGCTGTAAAACAACTCATGATGGTAAGAACAGCAACCAGCTGAGTGTCGTTCAGGTACTTCAAACTGTAAGAAGCTCAGAATAAGTAATACGTTTTATTTACTCCACTTTCAACCTAAACCTCTCTTTGATTACCTACTGTTAGAATGCCACAGAAAGTAATGGGTCATTAACTGAGAAAAGAAAACATAACCTATCTCAAAGATACAAGCATCACCAAATCAGGCTGAGCCAGCCAGAACAACATGGGTTCTATAAAGATTAATCACCAATACTTCCAGCCACATTTTACCACTAGAAGCAGTGTTTGTGACATTCCCATAGAGCTCACAGAGTTGTAAGAAAATGTGAAGTAAAGAAGAAAGGTTTTAAGACTGTCTTCACTTCAAGTCAATGAAGTCTTCATCATATAAAGAAATGGGCTGAAATGGACAGCTGGGTGGTGAGCTCTCCTCCCTGTTTGCCAAAGTATCGGGATCTGAACTAGTGGAAAGATGACGTCCTTCAGAAAAGCTTTCAAAGGAGCTTGAGATTATCCTGCAAAGAGAAAGATAAATGTTACCAAAAAAGTACACAGGTTAGGGCAAGCAGGATCAATGGCTACTTCTAGGTTCAACCAAGCTGTGCTAAAGAGAGAGACAGACCATTAAAACTGAGTTTCTCTCTGGTTTACTCTACCGAACATCATCACAAGTCAATGCTAATGAAGCCCCCCAGCCAGATAATTTCCAAACAGTGGTTGCAGGCAGTGGTTTGACATTGCAGCAGATTGTTTGTGTTGGTAATCTCAGTCATCTGTATCTTGGCTGAACTCTGCCACTACTCCACACAAACACAGGTTATGAAAACAGAGAAAATGAGACTTGGCAGTCGGGGCAGGCAAGCAGAGCCAAGCAGACAACACTGGAGCTTCTCTGCAACATTTATTCTGGAAAGGGCCACACAAGAGCATACAAAGGGAACAGCAAGTGAGCCTGCAGAGTGCAGATCTAGTAGTCCAAATTCCTAATCACAGAATTGGAATGTTAGGGGTTGAAAGAGACCTCTTGAGATCATCCAGTCCAACCCTCCTGTCAAAGCAAGATCACCTAAGGCAGGTCACACAGGAAACAATCCAGGGAGGTTTTGAAAGCCTTCAGTAAAGGAGACACCACAACCTCTCAGGGCAGCCTGTTCCAGTGCTCCATCACCCTCACCATCAAGAAGGTAACAGGCTCAGCTGCACCAGGACCTTACAAAATCCCATTTAGTCTTTTTTTCTCATTAACATGTCTTTAGCAAAAATTATGATAATTCCTGTACTTAGGAGTATTCCGATACTCTAACAAACACATTAGCATGAAATTCACATTGGTACACAAAGGTCTCAGTCAGCCTCACCCCAACTGAGCTAGGCATGAATGACCAACTCTGAAAACATTTACAGTCTTGCAGTTCCTTTTCTAACCCATGTGTATTTACCTGTCACTACTGGTTGATCTTACTGCTCCCTGCTTGGGGTCTGACTGTCTTCGAGGAGCCTCTTTTTGCTTCTGTGCACTTTCTGTCTTGGGTATAGGCTCATCCAAGAGGCCTCAATAAAGGAAGAAAAAAGACTTTATACTCTCAACAGAAAACAAAGCACTCATGAAAACATTAAAGTAGCTTTCACTGCTTTCCACTATTAACTAACTAGTCTCTGCCTGTCTGAGAACATGGTCACTTTGTATGTGATCAGACCCTGGCTAGGCTCTCTGCAAACGCTTTCTCACAGCTCCATTTGTTCAGTTTCACTCCTTATTTACGAATGCTGGCTGCATGTCACACATTTGGCGGTCCACAGCTCAGATATTCTATACTTGGCTATTGATGTGTACACTGAAGAAGGAGGAGAGTTTACCCAGCAATTCTTTACGAGTTCTGCTTGCAATCTCTTTAATTTCCATTCGCGATAAGGAGAGTGAGTGAGTGACTGGAAGAGG
Source organism: Picus viridis (assembly GCA_033816785.1). Classification (NCBI taxonomy): domain Eukaryota; kingdom Metazoa; phylum Chordata; class Aves; order Piciformes; family Picidae; genus Picus; species Picus viridis. The sequence continues at coordinate 7,730,706 of CM066596.1, read as the reverse complement.
GGCAACGCCAGTGGGTGTTGTAGTAGTGATGACCTTGGGAGCCAAAGGTGACTTCAGAGGTCGCTCAATGCTTCGCCCAACCAGATTACTGAGAGGAATTTTGTACAGGTTTTTGCATGGAATTTCACCTGGAAGACAGAAGGAAAAAAAGCACATTACATTTTAACAACGGGACTGCTTCTTAAAACTTCCAAATGAAAAGTTACGCAGAAAAGTTCAGAGAGGTTGTGGAGTCTCCTTCTCTGGAGACATTCAAAACCTGCCTGGAGCTGTTCCTGCGTGACCTCCTCTAGGTGATCCGGGTCCTGGTAGTGGGAGGGTTTAGATTGGATGATCTCTAGAGGTCACTTCCAACCCCTCACTTTATGTGATACTGTGAAAAGTTATACTCACCATGCTGGCTGCTTTTTGACTCAAATAACAAAGATTGCTCTTGCCCCAGAGATCTTTCAGTATAAAAAGGTTAAGATGAGCAAGAAATACAATCACAGAGAGCAGATTTGCAATCTGACTTTGACAGTGTCATGGTTTAGCCCCAGCTGATAACTAAACGCCACACAACCACTTGCCATACAAACCCAAAACAGAGAGGAAAAGGCTGACTCTTAGTGGTGTGATGAATCAGCAGTGGAAAAGGGAAGTAAATTTACATGCTCTGAGACTGGTATTCTGACTAGTACACCATGACTCTCCACACTGTGCAATACTCCCCATGTATCTTACAATGTTGGAAGTTAATTTGAGCCTAGATTTGGATTATATAAAATAGAAAATGTTTTCCTAATTCCTAGGAAAAAAACCAAAAACTTGCTACCAAATAGCACTGCCTTTTAAAAAACTGAAATTATGATTCCTTTCTCCTTTCCCCTTCTGCCAGTAGGGCAGCAGCAGATTTAAATGAGGAAGATATACATACAACTTGGATTATCCAGTTAATGTTCCCTTGTTTCTCTGTTACTGTTCCCCTATTGACTGCTTGTTCACAGACCACGTTATGCTAAATTCACTGTGCAAACTCTTTTGAGGCTAGAATTTCTACTTACATTTGGTTTGCAAAAGAGCTTTAACCAACCAGTGGTAGTTTAGAGGTATTTTATACCTATTTTTCCATTAGTCTTGGCCATATTGCCAAAGACTCATCAAGCTACTGAAGCTTAATTCCACCAGAAAAGTGCTGTCAGGCGTTTAGAAGAGACACTAAGGCGCAGAAGCTCATCCAAGTGCTTCGCATCTGTGGATAATCAGAATATCTCTATCTTACTTGAAATCTTCTGCCTGATCAATTTTATCTCACTAAAGATCAGCTGCACTGAGATGTGATAGTTGTTGGAATGATCAGAGATTGTTATTCAAGCTGCCTGGAAACCACATTACCTTCCAGAGAAGAAAGAGGAGATTCTGGCATTTCATGAGCTGCCGGTGTTTGAGGAGGACTCCTTGAACTCATTTCCTTAGAGCTGCTCTCAGATGATCCACTGACAGCAGCAGCAGCTTTAAAATAAATATCTGACTGAAATGACAAATTGCTCATCATTAGTACACCCAGACTTGCTTAACCATCTTCTGAGTAATAGCTCAAATGTTTGCCCACTCTGCTCTGTTGCCACTATTGCTGTATTGCTGCTCAGTCAACTAGAGTTGGGTGTGGAAAGGTTATCCCACTGTAAGTGGAGGGAACATCTGTGATGTTGAGGATTGCATTTGCCCCATGAACAGTCAAATATCTCAGATCTGCATTACTTTGAGCAATAAAGAACAGTGAGATCAATTCTGATTCTCTTTATATTCAATATATATTAAAAACACATAGATGAACACTTACTATGGATCAGGCAGCATGTGTTTCAGGTTTAGTTTGTTTGGTTGTTAGCTGTGGCAACTTTTCACATGAATTGGATCCCAACATGTCACAGAAACATTCAAACCTGATTTTCATGTGTCTTACCCTTGATGCTACAAGTTGAAGCTCAGGCACAACTGCTGTGTGGACCAGGTTTCCATTCACCACTAACCGGATCTCAATGGAATCCGTAGTGAAGGCAAGGATGTAAGGGAAAGCACAGACTGCAATGAAACAAGAATTATTTGGCAAGGAAAAATGGTTGCTGTAAATGTTTCCTGGATATGTTCTTGAGTATCTGACCTCTTTTGGCATCTCTCCCATGAAAAGACTTGCCTAACATATTGATGCACACTGAGCTACATCAAGCCTACAGAAAACTTCACTCTCAGGCCTGGCAGAATGTAGACTGAATGGAAAATGAAGAATAAAAAAGAGTAAGGGAAAAAAGTCCAGCAAAGGAAGAACTTGGCACTAATTATAAATTATCATATGCAGAAACTTTGTTAAAGTGGCAGCATGAATGTAACAAGCTTACCTCTAGCACACATACTGTAATTCCACTAACAGCCAAATGCAAGCCTAAATGGTACAGAAAGAACACAGCCATCTAGTACAAAAAGAGAGGTTTCCTTACCAACAGCATAAGGAACTTGATTCCAGCTGAATTGGAAGTCATAAGCTGATGGCTGGATCAGTGGAGAGCCTCCATTGAAAGGATAAACCTTTCTGTATTGGCAAACATCTGTAACAAGAGAGGAAAGCACCCATCCCCTTATACTGCCTGTGACAAACACCAGCTTCATGGGCAGGCTTTGCACAAGTGAGGCCATTATGTACATAATCCAAATCCAACATTTATGCAGGAGTCTCTTCATATCTAAACATGTAAGAGAAATGTGCTTCCTCTGCTAACAGCATTTGAGAGATGAAAAGACCTACATTTTAATAAGTTCTCATATTTCATGAAGTAAGTACTACTCAGTTTCAAGAGTTATCAGTCCCTTATCTTGTCTATGGACAGAGGAGTAGGCAAGATAAATCCTGAAAGCAGTGTCTGCAGAACTGTACCCCAATGCCCTTCAAGCATCCATAGGTTAGAAGAGTTTATGCTCAAGACTGTTAAACATACAGGCTATTACAGACACCAGGGTTTTATTAATCATATAATCTGTGAACCTACTTCTTAGCTAATGCAAATCCAATGGTTTTGAAATGAAGCTTTCTAGGAGTCAGACATGAGTGCTGGCTTACACAGCTCCCTACTGGCAATACAGTTAAATTCTAAAGAATGTGTATTTTAAAACATTCCATGAAACACTGACATTTACTTCAAAATACAGATCCAGACTCCAATGAAAAAAACAATTCTGTATGCAAATGAAGGTATTCCTATTTTCAGCCCTCCCTAAACACTTACAGTTGTAACACAACAGAAGACCAGCTTCCCCATCTTCATAGACATCAATAGCTGCAACAAAGTTAACCTGCAATGATAATGGGAAAGGGCAATGATCAGTCAGAGGATACTGAGGTTATTATAACCAGGTTTTGAATAATAAGCAATACAGTCAGTCAGGGAAGTGCACAACAACAGATTTACAAGTGGGGGGAAAAAAGGGCAAAAAAAACTCCACCAAACTATTGACTAAGAAGGGAGAAAAATGAATTTATGATGATAGCAATATTCCAGAGCCTGAAAAACAGGCTCTTTCCTAACATGTCATACTTTATACTGCCTCTCCTGGGAGTGATTATTAGCACACATCCCAAAAGAAACAAATACCTCAGCATGTCCTAAAGCAGTGCTTGTAGAAGTGAAGAGTGAGAGACACGAGGATCTCTGTAAGTTACACTCCCATGAGGTCAGCACAGGACAGACAGGGAAATTATTCTATGAAATTATGGTCAGTGTGGTTCTGGAAGAAAACAGTTTGAATGATGAAAACTTACCCTGTTTGCTTCAACATGATGCAACCTGTAAGACTCCCCAGTACTCTCATTAACTAAATCAAACTGGTGCCGATACGCTACACAGATCATGTTGTCACTGTCTCCAGTCGGTCCATCCACCAGTGTCATCACCACTGGAGGGTCAGAGAGGCATATTTCCTAGAATGTAAATAACAGAATTGTTCTCTCTTTTTCAGGCTCCTGTGGATGCTTGCACGTGCTCCATGAATTCAAAGGGACATCCTCTAAGCACAGAAACATAGAATGGCCTGGGTTGGAAGGGATCTCTGAAGGTCCTCTAATCCAACCCCCTCTGCAGTCAGCAGGGACATCCTCAACTACATCAGGCTGCCCAGAGCCCTGGGGAGCTTCACTTCAAATATCTCCGGGGATGGGGCCCCAACCACCTCCCTGGGCAACCTGTTCCAGTGTTCCACCACCCCCATAGTAAAGAACCTGCTCCTAACATCAAATCTAAGCCTGCTCTTTTCTAGTTTGAAGTCCTTGCCCCTTGTCCTATGTCCACAGGCCTTTGTAAACAATTTCTCTCCACCCTTCCTGTAGGCCTCTTTCAGGCACTGAAAGGTCACTATTAGGTCTCCCCGGAGCCTCCTCTTCTCCAGGCTGAACAACCCCAGCTCTGTGAGCCCGTCCTAGTAGGAGAGGTGCTCCAGCCCTCCTCTGGATAAAGAGCAAGCAGAACCTGGAAGGTTTCTTTGGCATAAATACGATGGAACTCCAGCACATGGCTTCTCACTTATTTTCCTGGCAGTTCAAGAAAAAAAAATGCATGTTCTTTGTCTTCCCCTCAACCCCACCAGCTGTATGCTGCCCAGTTGAAGGTAATGAGTGGTTAGATTGCTCATACCCGTATGTACTGGAACTCCTCCACTGGAGATTCAGATGAGGAGAGCAGAGTGCTGCTGGCTGAACTGCTGCATGGGTTGTATTTCTTTGTGACAAGAAGTAACTTGTTCCGAATGGCCACAACAATCCTCAGTTCACTGCCATGGTGAGTATTAATGGCATACAGATGGCAGCCTGAGGAAATAATGCTTTAGATGGCAAGTGCTTGGGCTAGGGCCTGCTTTCTTTGTTCTGTATTTATAGGATGAGGAGTACAACAGAGTTTCGGTGCATGACTTAGCAATACAGAATTACAAACCCCCCAACAGGCTAACATAAGCTTCTGGGAAAAGACAAAAGGCTGTGACTCTTCTGAAAGCTACTTTGGCCCTTACTCCTTTTGCAACCAAAGGCTAACTACGTGGATTTTTGCTGTTCTGCAGGTTCCAGCTTCCCAAAGCACCACACTTCTGAAGACCAGGAAATGTTTGTATCTACCAAAAAAATTGTCAACACCCAACTAATTTAAACACTACTATTTGACAGAGATTTGCCAGTGTTCCTCCACTTAAAAATACTTCTATTTCACTCTAACATCCCTGCATAATTCTTTTCATACCCCTCAACCCTGAAAGCAACATCTGTTTTCTTCTGGAGCTCTTCAGCAGCAGCAATTGCCAAGCAACATGGTAGTTTTATGAAGTTCTAAAACATCTTTAAAATGTCTTGCTGGACTATACCAGGCTTAGTTTCACACACAGGCTTAACAAAGTTTGAATTGACTGTCCAGAGGAAAAACTAAAGGCAAACAAACTAAAGGCAAACACTTACAACTGCCTCAAGAGAGCCAATAAGCCCCTGGCTTTGACAGGCATCATACAAGAGTGGATGTTTCTAATACAGGATAATAAAATCACCTTTTGTTCTCTCCAGTTTATTTTCTCTGCAGTCGTATTTGCTTCTTATAATTTGCTTTGTTTCTATATCTTTTTGGACAACACTGAGCCTGAAGACAAGGACACGAGAGTCTTTCCCTAAAGGAGGAAAAGAGACAGTTAAACAAGTTAAAAAAAGATGGCAGTAATTTGAAAGTAGCACTTCCAAGGACCAAACAAACAGAGCAAAGATAAACAAAGCACACTGTTCCTCTGGGGATGAGCCACAATGTCACACAAGAGCGCTTCTCAACTCTCCAGGGGTTACAACTCTAGCTACCAACCCCTCCAGTTCAGTAGCTGAGTTTCTCATCAGGTGGTGCTGCAGCAAATATGAACCTCCCACCCCAGCCTTTGAGAACACAGCAGCAGTTCTCTACGTGCTCCCTTACTCTAAATGAAGCAGCTCATATGCTTGCCACTGACAGACACCACTGCCTGATGACACCATGAACTGAATAGAATAGAATAAACCAGGTTGGAAGAGACCTTTGAGATCACCGAGTCCAACCTATCATCCAACACTATCTAATCAACTAAACCATGGCACCAAGCACCCCATCCAGTCTCTTCCTTCCTAAACACGTCCAGGGATGGTGACTCCACCACCTCCCTGGGCAGCACATTCCAATGGCAAGTCACTCTTTCTATGAAGAACTTCTTCCTAACATCCAGCCTAAACCTCCCCTGGTACAGCTTGAGACTGTATCCTCTTGTTCTGGAGCTGGTCACCCAGGAGAAGAGACCAACCCACCTGGCTACAACCTCCCTTCAGGTAGTTGTAGACAGCAACAAGGTCTCCCCTGACCCTCCTCTTCTCCAGGCTAAGCAACCCCAGCTCCCTCAGCCTCTCCTCACAGGGCTTGTGCTCCAAACTCCTCCCCAGCCTTGTTGCCCTTCTCTGGACACGTTCCAGCAACTCAACATCTTTCCTAAACTGAGGGGCCCATGAGCCACATTCTATGAGAATCAAAGAACAGAGACCCCTCCTACCTCTGTCTGTTCGGGCAATCAACAGATTCAGAGTTTCCAACACATGCATCTGCTTTATTTGGAGAGTTTTATCAAATACTTGCACTGATGGTTGACCATCTGAAAAACAAACCCAAACCACATGGATGTATTCAAAATCCTGCTAAAATTGACTAGTCACTGGTTTTGACCTATTTTCTTCTTGTAAGAAAAGCTTCTTTTCTTTTGAAAATGAGAAAGACGTGCACAAAGATGCTGCTCGTTCCACAGCATCACAGCTAACACTTCATAGAATCATAGAATCAGTCAGGGTTGGAAGGGACCACAAGGATCATCTAGTTCCAACCCCCCTGCCATGGGCAGGGACACCCTACACTAGATCACGCTGGCCAGAGCCTCGTCCAGCCTGCTCTTAAACACCTCCAGGGACTGGGCCTCAACCACCTCCCTGGACAACCCATTCCAGGGCTTCACCACTCTCATGGTGAAGAACTTCCTCCTCACATCCAGCCTGAATCTCCCCATTTCCAGCTTCATTCCATTCCCCCTAGTCCTATCACTACCTGAGATCCTGAGAAGTCCCTCCCCAGCCTTCCTGTAGGCCCCCTTCAGATACTGGAAAGCCACAATGAGGTCACCTCGGAGCCTTCTCTTCTCCAGACTGAACAGCCCCAACTCCTTCAGTCTGTCCTCATAGGAGAGGTGCTCCAGCCCTCTGATCATCCTCGTGGGAGAGGATGATCACTTCTTCATGGGAGAGTTTTATCATTGCCATGGATCAGATTATGCAACCGAAGGGACCTTCCTTTGGAAAGTTTGAGAGTTACAACCAAGAGCTAACTTCATTCCCTCGGTCCTGCTGGCCTTATGTGGCACACAGGAGACAAAGGGTCAAGCTAACAACATCATTGCTATGGGAGAAGTAGACTTTCACCGTCAACAGGAGCCTTTGGCTTCATGCTTCGAAATCCAGACAGAACCATTTAAATCTCGAGTCTCTTCAGATGGTCATGAAAACACCATCTGAAATGACAGATCATTCAGAACTGTGCACTAACATTGGCTGCCCCTTATGGCTGGATTCTGGTGCAGAGAGAATTTTTTCAACTAGGGTACACAAATGCAAAAAAATTCACTTGGGCTGGTGACTGTCCCTGCAGGTGAAGATCTACCAACACCTGAACAGAGCTTATGAACATCGGATACATAACAATTGACACAAAAACACTGGATCATTTACTAACCATCTATTAACAAGATGCCAACATCTGTAGAAACCAGCAAGGACTGGCCCCAGGAATCTGCACAGACAACCTCATGAGGAAAATTACTGCAGAAAGATTGAGATTCCCAAGGCTATGAAGTAACATAAGGAATACATATTAAGTACACTAAGAAATACAGATCATACAGACACAGAATGTGATGGACAATGGCAAGTAATAACATGTAAATGCTTTTGGCAGGATACATTTCCAAACAATGCCTCTTTAAATTGTGAAATCTCAAAGTTTAATTCATTTCTTTATTTTTTTCTTTGGTTTTTTTTTTTTTTGCAAAAGGCACACTCTCCCTATCAATTGAGTATGGTGATTAGGAAGTGAGAGACACATTTATGAAGCAAAGGTATTAAAACACATGCAGCTGGTACTCAGTGGAAATACTCAATATGTATTTTATTTAGAAATATCCTACAGACTTAACACATGCACATGAAATTTGCTTGTATTTGATGGCTCAGTTTGTGATGTTCAGTCACTTATTCATGACACAATTAAATCTGCCTTTTGACAAATCGTTCTTTCATCATGTGTCCTCTGTACTAACCTCCCAGACTCTGTCCTTCCTCCCTCAATTTAAATATTAGAATAGAATAGAAGCCTCTGAAATTCTAGAAGCATTTCTGAAGCTTCTGTATATAAAATGCTTGCAAGAAGAGGGTGGTTTGCATCTTTCACTCCCTAATGCCCTTAAACAAAAGCTGGCACCACAGGAGATGAAAACACAAGTAAATTTTGCTTTAAATCTGATGCAGAAGTTAAATTAAAAGATGACTGCATATGGGAAATAGCATTTTCATCCAATATTCTCAGATATAAAAACACCCACACTTGCTTTAACTTGAGAACTGCTTCTGCCTCCAGGTTCACCCTTTATTAATTTGATACTGGCTGCAGAATCACTTTGACCCTACACATTTCCTCTTTGCTGCTACAGCATTTAATTACAAAAGTAAACAAACAGTATGCAGAACTGATAATGCCATGCCATGCCATACTCAATAGTGCTTCATGTTTTCATAACTCTCCTCAGACAGATGGGTCACTCACCTCCTTTTTACAAAAGCTCGTGGTTGCCAAGTTAGCTGTGGCATCCCCTTTCACAGTGGTTTTCAATTTCAATGCCTAATACAAACAGATGTTTTATTTAAAATGAGTTGCTGTCAGCAATACCCAAGCTCAAGACTATAAAGAAAGGACGATTTAGGACTACCAAGTGGCTCTAGTTTGGAATTCCTATCACTTTTAAAGTAATTGGGAAAGAAATGGAATTCTGTGTATCCTGAGCAAAGCGTCTATGACTCACTGGAGGGCTGCTAGAGATATCTCAGCCAAAATATATGCTGGCTGTTTTTCCCCCCCCCCCCCTTTGTTTTTCAAACTGAAACTCAAAATCACAAAAACAGTATCAAACATAGTAACAGAGAAACACCTCCACCTCAAATCATACAAGCTAGTCACCTACACCATTCATTCTACAAGCTAGCTGGAGAGGATCCTTCTGTCAGTTACACAAGCTGGCCTTTCCCTTGCTAAAATTAATAACACATAACCAAGTCAAACAATATATATACATTGCTAGGGGTGCCAAGCATACACAGCCACAATACCACAAATTCTTCAACCAGAAGTGAGCTGATTCTGTAAAGGTAAAGAACTCCAGAGAGATGCTTTATAAACACAGTCTCAGTAAGACACACAGTAAGTCTGTTTAAGGTATCCCACATACCTTCACAGTTAACCTTTACAGTACCATTCCCATAAAGTGATGACAAGCAGAACTGTCACAGCATTAAAACCAAAGTTTGGAAACGACCTAAACCAGTTTTACTGCCCTGAAGTCTTCCTGCCATCATGCATGGTCTGTGAATTGGCAGTCATCAGCTGCATGCACCATTTGCACATTTGCATTAAGCACGGCTGTCAGCTTAGAGATGCACAAAACACTTCACTACATTAACATTTTTTTTTTCACCCCATCAGTCAGTAGAGATCACCTTGACAATGAATAAATGATTTAAATGTACTGCTGAGCCAGTCATCAGTGAGTTTTGTTTACCATCTGAAAACTCAACTGACTACAACTGAGACACACATTCATAGAGGTTGGCAAGAACGATGAAGACCTGCTCGGAATGCATGTCAGAAAGTGTTCATGCCCAGAGTTTGTAACTTAGAAGAAAGATGTTTTTTTAGGGAAAGGAAAGACTTAAATGTGAAAAGAACATTCAGGAAAAAAAAAAAACAACAAAAAACACCACAAAAACAAACCACAAACAAACAGGTATCTATGAATTATTAACCCACAAATGAGGTTTCCCTCTGATGAAGCCCATGCTGGGATGGAAGAAATGGGTCTTGATGAGATTTATTACACAAGTATCTTACCAGTGTTTAACTTGGGAGAGGTGGAGGGGATCAAGCTTATAGGTTTCTATACTTTCAACAACCATGTTTTTCTTTAACTTCTGTAATTAGTGAACTTGGGGAACAAGTCACTGGTTACTCCTGTCTGAAGATCACAAACATTCACTTTTTTAAGCACCTGCCTAGGGTGACTATGGTGACTAGCTCTTTCAAGGCATTTGGGGAATGGAAGGGTGAAGCACAGAGGAGTAGAATTTGCTGCTCTGCCATTGCAAGTTTTAACAGTCCTGAGATTCTTTTGCACCAGCTCTCATCCACGGGGCTCTATTCTCTACTTTTAACTGAATCTGGAATGTCTCAGACTCTTCCACTCTTTATCTTACTCAGATAAAAAATGGGAGGGAAGGGAGGAAGCTTGAGTTTGGGTGGTGGTGTGGGTTTTTTCTTTGTTTAATTCTTTTTTTCTGTTTTGGTTTCCTGCTCTGTTAAGTTTAAATTTTTTTCTGTTTTGGTTTCCTGCTAAGTTAAATCAGCTCAGAAAAAAAGATAAGCAGCCGAACCATGTCACCAGTCCAGGATCAAGAAGAGACAAGCAGGAAGGGACTGATGTAAGATGCTTTTTTTTTTTTTTTGCTGCTGCTGCTGCAATGAGCTGTTAGATTCAACCAAAGTATTTAAATAACCAGGATGTTTAACCCTCACTGAATCAAAATGCCAGCAAGCCTGGTATATTCAAAGATGTGTGGCAAACTCTCCTTTAGCAGAAAGACTGTGGAAACTTCTTCCTGGCTAAAGCATGGTAAATAACTTCTAAGAAATACAATCCTAATAAAACACAGAGGAAATCAGTGAAAGATTAGGTTTCTCCAAAGCACAGCAAGAGACAGAGCACTCTTCTGCTTGGGGGCAGAAAGCATCTGCTGCACAAAGTAAGGAAACATCTTTTAGGTTTGATCCTAATGGGATTCTGCCTTTAGCTGAAGTGTTTTCTAAAGATTTGCCATTGTGTTGCGTGCCTCAGGCGTCAGAGAAGAATATTGCTATTCTTATTTTACCTTAACGTAGCTTAAACTAATGCAACACTACAAAACTACTTCTGACCACAGACAACCGTGGTCATCCTGACCTAACTCTGCAAGCTAACCAAATTCTAACCACAGAGGTGACACAATCTTTGTACAGAGAGGTGCACACCTCCTCCTACATGGATCCTACCTGACCAAGCCGCACAAACTCTGCCTGCCGAGCTTCTTCCTTTTCCGTGTTGACTTTGGGGACTCCGGTAACACATCACTGAAGGACCTTCTATTGAGCATGTTCTAAAACAGAAAACATTTTAAACTGAACCAGAAGTTCTCAGAATCTTTTAACCTGAGATTAGTTAGTGTTATATTATTGGAATTTTCTGGGGTTTTTTGGATATTCTCCTGTAGTGATGAACCTAACCACATAGCTTCTCAGAGAAGAGGAATTCCAACTCTTCCAATTCTCAAGTGCTTTACTTTACAACTTGTCAAGAGTTTATCACTGTTATGTTCTAAAACAATTATAAAAGGACCACAAACATAAATATATGGACAAACCCCCCAAGTTTAAGCAGATCTACTTAGCTATGAGAAATAAACAGGGGGAAAAACTAGCACCTTGAGAATTTCAGAAGTACTGAATTTCTTGTTAGTTAATTAAGTCGTCTTCATCTAAAATGAAGTTATTTCACTGTTCACCAAGGGGGAAAATGATTCAAATTTACACAAAATGGAAAAGTGCAGGTTTTATGCTGATGAGGCTAATGCCTGTATTTGTGGAGCCTAAATTTACTGCTTCTGTGCTGCATGTAAGCTTACACGAAGTAGGACATAGAATCATAGAATCAATAAGGTTGGAAAAGACCTCAGCGATCATCAAGTCCAACCTATCACCCAACAGCTCATGACTAACTCATGCTTCTCCTCCTAGTTTAAACCTAGTTTAAACAAATCCATGAAGGCCTGACAGGACTGGCAGTCAGTTTTCACAGAATTCCAGAACAAATTATCTGACAATTGGTATTTATCCCAGCTTATGTAATTCAATGCTCATTAGGATTAGCCTTTTGAAGGGAGAAAACAGCAACCCTACTGGAGAGAAAAAGAAAGCACACATGAGGGATGAAGGGACTTCTCACTTACATTTACTCTGTGGAGATCAGGCATCATGTCTTGGTACAAAGAGCGGATCAGCATGTCCAGGGTGCGTTGACGTTTCTGAGCAAAAGTCGGGGTTTCCAAGGTGGCTTTTTCCCCATTTATTACTAAAATATTGTGGAAAAGGAGATATATTACCTACATGAGCTTTGACAGCTTCCACTGACTCCAGTTTGCCTTTTTTTCCCCCCTTAGCAATTAAGAGTTGTCTCCTCCTTGCATGGTTTTCAGTGAATAATGAACCCTTAAGCTTACAAGAAAGAAAATGGTAATAGGAGACTTCTACAAGGCATCCCAATAACCTCCTAAAGTAATGACAAATTAAAGATAAACTGCTAATCAATTTAAGTACTAAACCAATTTAAATATGCAAAATGAGTTATTAGTCAAGTTGCTGTCAGGTAAGCACCTAATTGTAATCAACACAATCAGTTCTCAGAGATCTCTTTCTCGATGATTTAGAAGGGCAAGTAAGGGTCAAAGAAGATTGGAACTGAATCATTACAGACTTAACAAGCTCTTAAAGGTGCTGAAGGGCACCTATGCAGCGTGCATTCTGAAAAGCTTTTGTTTTCAGAGCTGTTAACCTTACACCTTCTGTTACTAAATATTGAACAGCATTAGAAATTCTTCCATATCTCCAGGTCTTTTAAGGAAATGCTAGGCTAACTGTGGCTGCACACTGAGCAAATGCAAAAGTCAGTTTATATTCTGTACCCCGAGAAGCATAATTGCATGGGAATTCAGGGCCTTGCTAATCTGACTGGAAGTCTGATAGAAGTGACATCCCACCTATAATGCAGAGTTGGGAAAAAAAAAACATTGTATAGAAAACAGCAGCATACACAAGTAAGCATGCTGGTGTTTTAAGCCTTGTGAATTTCAGTTCATAAAAGCACTTATTACCAGAAGTGTTTCCAGCCAAAGAGAAACTGACTTACATTTCACTAAGACAAAATCCCTGAATTCCTGGTGATTTGTAAACACAGGTGGGGATGGAAGGGGAGGCCCAAACAGAGGAACACTTTCTTCTGAAAATATTTTCAGCCTATTGAAAGAACAAATCTTTATATTGAATGTCACAGTCAAACCCAATCAAAACAGAAGCAAGAACTGGGTAAGGTTATCTGGGTATCTTAGCTAAGAACTCACATGGGTCTGACAAAAAATATTCACTTGGAATTACATTGTTCAAGAGAGCAGAATTCTGGTTCCCTTATGCTAACACTAAGACACTAACAATTACAACAGAACATTGCAGTTCTACTCCTAGAACAACACTTTTAGTGGCACTGGCAAAATGGAGTCCTTTTCAAAGAAGCTGTACAGAAACAGTTCTTCACCTACAAACTATTCTCCGTACAGATTTCCACCTTACCCATACATTCACCACATGCATGAAATATTTGAGCCCTTCTGAATAACAATGGCTCACTACAGCTGAATCTGTCTCAGGAACAGCAAATTTATCTTCACTGAGAAAGAAATAGTCAGAATGACTTCCATGACAGCTGGACCTGATGAGTTCTTCTGATCCATGAGAAGGCTGGCACATGAAGAATAAATAGCAAGTACAAAACCTATGCGTACAACATACTCAGCAAGCCATAGCTTCTTCAAGTGTTCTTTAAGTTTCTTTCTACTAGCACTTTGTAAAGGAGAAATAACAGTGGCAAGTCTGTGTCCTATACTCGGAACTGCAGCACACACTGATAGTTAAGCAGTGGCTCTTTTTCTCTGTATTTGCTTCAAGCCCAAGATGAATCTCATGGACTGAGACAATGACATCCTACTGCCACTCTGCTTTTTCAAGACTGACAGTTAATTCTGGCATCTCACCACTAACCTCAAGACAATAGTTTGTCTTGATTAATTATTTGGTTAAAATCCCTTTTTTCATTAAAGCCTAGGCATGAGGCTGGAGAAATGCTTGCTTTTCAGATTCTGGAAAGACCAGCAGACTCACACTTGGACAGCATACGTCCCCAAGTGTGAGGGGCCTAAGGCTGAAGAACAGGAGAAGAACACATTATTTCCCAGCAAAATTCTACTAGGTTTTATATACATGATCTCCAACAGTATAAGCACTCTATTAAGATCCCTGAAAATGAACCAGTTGCTTAGCTACAACCAAGTCCAGACCGGCAAGGATCCATGGCTTTCATTTCATCACATCTAATTAACTTCTATTACACACACAGCTCACGATGTCATTGATCTTGTCAGGTCAGAATGTTCCAGGCTTACCTACCATCATTTTACTATATTTAATCTGAAAAGCAGGTTTGTTTTGCCCCCTTAGCTTATGCCTGCTCCAGAATGTCATTTTCTGACAGTAAGAAACATGGAACTTATTCATAGCCAGTTTACAACCACCTATACCCAGGTCCACATCGCTTTTCAGTTTCCTAAGCTCATTTGGCTTCCTGGCATACAGACAGATGGATACTATAAAATGTTTTCCTGTTATCTCTAAACCATCAGAAATTCAGTGTGAAGTTATTTGTGACAATCAGCACCTACCTGTAACTATCATTCTGTTTATTATATCTCACTAAGGCAAAAATATCTGTCACACAGTTAAGGAAGTTAATCCAGTACTAATGAAGCTCACATGTATTTGAATACACTTTTTCCCCCCCCTGTAGCATATTGGAGATTAAATAAAGTATATTAAGCAATATAAAATACATAAAATATTCTTGCCTATAAACATTTCATCAAAGGTTTGTAAAAAAAAAAATAAAAAGAAAAGAGTGTGGTGTACTAATTCCATCATAATAAATCCTCCTAACAGCAATGAGGGAAGACTTACTCCATTTTCACTAAAGTTGACACTGAAGAAGTGCATTGATGTGGTAAACTTCACTCTTGTTAACAATAATTAGGCTCCTCTGATATCTAAAGATGTATTTCTTCTTAAATAGTGGAATTTTTTGTTCTAGGCACTTCTTTCATTTAGAGTAAAAGAGGTTAATATAGAAAGCTTAAATCTAAACACTAAGATTAGCCATGGATGAATCTGGCAAGGAAGTCCTAACAACAGTTAGTCAGCCTGAGAACCAGATTTAGAGGTCAGTAGCTTTGAGATTAGTTTTTCAAAGACTTGGCAACAGAGTGTGGACAGAAAAAAGAGTTTTCTTCTTTCCATCCATTTTCCTTCATTCCAATCCATCTAGCCTAAGAGATGCCAGACTGAAGTCTATGGATCACCAGTGTGACTCCACAACAATCCTAAGCATTTGGCAGCTGCTTTTTGGAATCATATTGTCTCAAAATGTTTTCAATCAGAAAGTTTGGAAAACACAGGCTGGCAAAAATAGGGAGAATGTGGTTTACAGTCTGGAATATTTGAGTAACACTGATCTAAACCACATAAGTACCAAAACCAAACAGCACCTAACCACCAAAAGGCTATATCCCGTAGTTAATGCCAAGTTCATTCACATCACTAACAGAACCATTGCTATGAATTCATGTTTTATGAAAATGGATGAAATTTGTGAAGTGATCCAAATGCTTTTGATAAAAATGGAACTTTAAAAAAAACCAAAAAACACATTCTTGCTTTTGAACTTATTTTCAAAGTGGTTCAACATAAGAATTGTTTTATGAAGCAGACTTAGAGACTCCTCATCAAGCAGGTGAAAGTAAAAAGCACGAGAATCCGTCTCCCTAATGTAGTTTTCCCTTCCACAAGCAGCGTGCAGGAAGGATTTAGGGTAGAATTAGAAGTATTACTGTACTTTAAAATAAATAAATAAAATTAAATCAAATCTGACTAGAAAAATGTAGGGAAAAAGATACGTGTAAAATGAGAGCGAATCATGGATGGCTTGAATGCTGGAGAAGACTCTTCGCCCTCCTGAAACACGATAGTGACAATGTCATTCCCAATGTGTCGCTTCCTTTCTACCTGGAAAAAAAAATAAAAAGGAGAAAAGAAAAGGGAAAAAAAAAGAAAAAGAAAAAGACAGGCACAATGACTTAAAAGACATAAATAAATTATCAGACCTAAAGAAATTCAACAGGGGAATTTCTTTCAAGCTACGCAAATTGCTAGAGTATGAGCTGTGTGTTACATATGTCCACCACCTCACACCCAAGTTTGATTTCCAGCCTTCCTCAACTCTTTCAGGTAATGATAACTGCAGCAGTGTAGCTCTGCAAGTCATCTGAAGAACAGAATACTCAGTCAATTTTGACCTTCTTCACAAGTGGGGTTTTTTGGCACCTTCATAGAGATGGTGTGATTCATTATCTTCTAACAAAGGTCATCAGTTTTTCAGCGTTAGGTTTAAGATTGATGAAAAAAATACTGCCCAAGTCTCCAGAAATACATTTCTAAAGTATTAACAGGAAGAAATTCTGTATTTTATTTTAAAGTTTTGGGGGTTGTAATGAAAGGGAGCAAAAGGGTGGGGGGAAAGGGAGCAAAAGGGGGGTGGGGAAAGAAAAAAGGAGAGAATCATGTACCTGCTGCTTGTTCTCTCTAGAATATGGTAACATGGTTGAAACATGGAACATAATTTCATGACCTTGAAAAACTGTATAGATGGAACTGGTTCCTGTTGTATCATCTACAAGGGAAGACAACATTCTCAGCAGGAATACGTCCTTTAACTTTTCTAAAGACCAAGAGATATTTTAGATCCTTCCACCAAACCTTCTTTAACCATCCTTTTTTCTGATCCATTTTAGAAACTGTCCATGTTGCATGTCTGACATGGGTCCAAACCCAAGTTTGCAACCTCTTCTGCCTATTCACAGACTTAAAACCTATCACGTCCTTTCACCTAGCCTCCTGAAATCACACACAGCTCTTCAAGCCGTGAGACCCTAACTATAAAGAAACAAGCAACACACTGGGTTATTCTTCACCCCATTCCAATATAAAATGAAACTGTTTATCTTGAAAACACAACTCATAAGTACTTTTCTTCCAACTGCATTCCATATTAACCTGAGCTAACCTGACTTTCTCTGGGTGAAGCAGAACATCCAGCACATACATGAGGAAATCTCTTTGGGGATTGTATTATTTCTACAATATATACCATATGCACATACATCAAGCAAAAAAACCCATTTATACTGCTGCCCATGAGGAAATCTCTTTGGGGATTGTATTATTTCTACAATATATACCATATGCACATGCATCAAGCAAACAAACCCATTTATACTGCTGCCCATTCATTCTTTTGCTCCAGATGAGTTCTTACTTTTAGTGTCCAGCCCTCCTCTGTAGCCGGTCCAGCCTTTCAAAGTAATTGTGTCACCCAAGAGATGCAAAAATCTCTGAAAGCTTTCACTTCCAGTTTCTACATGTGGAAGGGGGAAAGTATTAGAACAGAAATGCACATGTAGTAAGAGAATATCTGTAAAAAATACATATATAAAAAAAAAAAACAGGAGCAGATCCTGCTCCTAAGGCACAAGGATCAAAGTTCCAGCTGAATTAGAATAGAGTAGAATAGAACAGAATTAACCAGGTTGGAAGAGACCTTTGAGATCATCGAGTCCAACCTATCACCCAACGCCATCTAATCAACTAAACCATGGCACCAAGCACATTAGTTTCTCCTCACGTGATCCAAGCCTTTTATCCTTACAGAAACATCTCAGCCACATGACATTGAACAGTCACCTCTAACTCCAGATAAAGAGTGACCTCTTTAGCTAACTTCAAGGCACTGTTCAGGTGCATAGAAGAGCATGCGAAAACACAAGACTGAAAGAACATTTGCAGGTAACGGGAACTGCTTCCTTCAGCTGCTTCCCGTTTCTCAATCTTATATTGTACAGCCTATTTCTAGAAAAGAAATCTCCATTTCTTCCACATTTTAAGTTTCCTACATCCATCTTTTCTAGAAATAGACTCTACACTACAATTTTTCACCCAACACAACATGAAAACCTAACAGAACTACTCTTTACACACCCATCACCTCCTTCCTGGCTTCCACTGTAAGGCACTGCTCTTTTTTTTTTTTTTTTTTTTTTTTTTTAATTCAAATAAAGAAAACATTAAAGATTAAGGTGAAAAACCTCACCATTGCTGAACATTTCATCATCTGTAAGCTGCCCATCCTTGGCATAAAGGACTCCAAATTTAAAATTCACAGATCCCTGAGAAATAAAACCAAGTATTGTATGATGCGCAATCAAAACAAGAGACCTAAAATGTTTTCTCTAAAGACTTTTATAATGTACCTCTCTAAACATCCTACACATGGAAATATACATTTTGTACTAACTCCATTACATGCTGAAGCAGCAGATACCTCATAATTTAACCTTTGATCATAGATTATGGATTTTGTGATATACTACAGTGGTGATGTATTAAGTTGGTGCTTAGAACTATTTTTTAGGTCATGTATTGTCTATTGGTTTTAAGCTGAGGGATAGTAGGTTTAGACTGCATCTTAGGAAGAAGTTCTTCGATATGAGGGTGGTGAGACTCTGGAATAGGTTGCCCAGAGAGGTTATGGATGCCCCTTCACTCAAGGCCAGGTTAGATGAGAACTTGAGCAACCAACTCTAGTTGAGTGACATCCCTGCCCCCTGCAAGGAGGTTGGAGTAGATGACCTCTAAGGTCCTTTCCAACCTAAGCCATACTATGACACTGCAAAGAAATACTGCATTTTTACTGCAATGAGCAATTGACTTCAAAGCTGTCAGTGCAACTATTTCACATACAAAGCTGTATTTGTTGTACAGATCTGTGTGCTAGGAGTGGTAAGTTTACATTTACCTCTTGCTCTTCAAGAACCAATAAATCCTGTAAACAAAACAGTATCTTTAGCACACTGGTATTAAAGATAACAAAAACAAAACTGCAATAGCTGTGTGTATTTAAGTTTTGTTTTGAATTGGCCAGTTCAACTGATAAGGACATTTTGCTTTACAGTATCATATAGTTCTACCCATCATTAAATGACAATGAAAGAAACAAACTAGTAGCACTGATAATTAATGACCTATGTATCTAGAAAATAATGGAGAAAAACAATCAAACAAACAGCAAAAAGAAGACACCTCCTACCTTTTGTATCTCAGGATGAAAAATTTCCCTTGGGCCCTTCTCAAATTTGTCAAGACTCATAGCACTGAAACACAAATGCAATACTGCTTTATAGAAGGGGAATTGTGCATTTCAACATTAAACCACTAGCTGGGTGCAATTAGAACTGGTTACAAAAGGAATTGTTCAAAAAGCCTCCATTCAAAACAAAGGTTTTGTGGAGATCACATTTAAATTTATTGTATTTGCTTATAAAGCACAGAGATCTATTCCATCATCCTTCACTTTGGCTTTATGCATTATCACTGCAAGCATTTTATGAGGACTCAGTAGCCTGCTCTATTTTGTTAGCTTTTCTTCTCCCTCAGTTCTAAAAACTTCAAGGCAAGACACATGAAAAAGGAACAGTTCAACATCAAACATGTCAAAGAACCAGGCACGGAACAGTAAAGAGTATTTAAATAAGAAGCAAGATCAGCTGTCTCAACAAACAGAAGTATCTAATTTACAGTGTATCTTTCCTAGCTTGTGTCTCCCCAGCATTAATTTAGAGAACTGCACAGCATGTCACAGTGTGCCAAATGCAGTCTGTCTGGGGCACAGGGAACTAACAGGGAGGTCAAATCTGATGCAACTTTCCATCATTGCTCATAATAGATCACAATGCAGACGGGATTTGCTTTAGTTTCTTTTGAAACAGACTCAAATGTTCCAATTCATTTAGAAAAAAACCCAGACTTACTAATCCAAACAGAATTCTTTGAGATTGTCTGTACCTAGATTCACACTGGCTATGAACAGTCACCCAAAGGAATTTCAGTCAGGCCTGTGGAAAACTCATGGACCACAACAGCAAAACAATAACCTGGGAAGAGATTTCAGTTCAGGCCCATGTGGGCAAA
Source organism: Picus viridis (assembly GCA_033816785.1). Lineage (NCBI taxonomy): Eukaryota > Metazoa > Chordata > Aves > Piciformes > Picidae > Picus > Picus viridis. The sequence goes on along the minus strand of CM066596.1, from coordinate 7,710,397 downwards.
AGGAGATGATATCCAGCTGCTTGCAGGTAGCAGAGACATTAGGAGAATTGGGGAATAAGGTCTGAAACAAAATACTGGAGCATCACAGGATGAAACACACAAGGGTGTTAGAAGAGTTATCACCCTAGCTAACAGAAGACAAAGCTTCTCCACTCTGGGATGCCTGACCAAAAATGTATATTGGGGGCAAGAGTGGAGGGAGAGGCTGGGTTAGAAAGGGATGTTAGGAAGACGTATTTCAGTGATTGGTGGGAAGAAATGGAAGATCAGGTGCAGGACAGCAAGCAGTACTGACAATTAGGAATAGTAGTATTCAAGCCAGTGCTGTAGGAGTTAGAAGAGAGGATTTAGCTCATCTCGATGAAGAAGATGAAAAAGATCTAAAGTGTTTTCAACTCACCATCTTGACACTCCAAGCAAGAGACACAGCCCAGGAAATCACAATTAAGAAGTGAGGCTCAATGGCCTGTTAGCCTCTCTGGCAAATTCAGTGATGTGGGACCTCTCAGAGATCTTGTGCAGTTGTAGGAAAATCCAGATCTGATGGCACTGACTTCACATCACAACTCATGCCCTGTTCCCATCTGCTCGTACTCTCTACAAATCAAAGGTTTTGAAGACCTGCGGACTGCCCACACTACCTGTCAGTAAATGAAGGCACTTTTTATGGGTTTCTAGAGGAGGAAAAATCCTTACAGAAGATTAAGACATTTTCAAATGAGGGATTTGAGAAAACACACCACACTTAGATCTTAAACACTGCAGGTTAAATGCGAATGGACACTTTGTAAACAGGCGGTCTGACATTTCAGCTATTACAACGTTGAAATAAATTGAAATAGACTTGGGCTTGCTCACTTCATCTTCATATGATGAGCATGCCCATAGGGACTCTGGTTGGGGAAGGCATTTTCTTGGCTTCACCAACAGTGTGTGCAACACACCCACAGTGAGACTTACATGGAGACAATAAAACTTAAGAAATAATTCTTGGCGTCTTTCCCATTTGTTTCCTCTAGTCAAGATCTGGTGTTCCTAAGGTCTGTTTACTGTCTATCTAATTGAAAAACACATAGCTTCTCAACCACTGCAGTTGCACTTAGCACCTGTTTTCCAATTAACTTGGAAATGGTCCCTCTGCTGAAGAAAAAGTGCTAGGAATTTGTCTCCATTTTAAGGTGTCACTTTGTCTATTCCAGGACACACTTTTTTGCTGCCTTCAACGATTAAGATTTATAAACATGTTTTCACTGCTTTTACAAACCTGTCATGAAAAGCACACTACACAAGCTCTCAACTACAGGAACAGAAATACAGACAAGGGCCTTAACTGATACCATCATTGTAAATACATACCTTAATATAGATTTCACTGATAAAGTTTTTGTGGGACTGTAAGGGAGACATATTTTCTGAGTACCCTACAAAGAAAAAAAGCTAGGCAATATTACAGGACATTCTAACTTTCTTTTCCCCCCTGTAAGTTCAAATAGGAATATTAATAAAATATTTATAGAAATGTTGGCTCAATTCTTAATTTTAGTTAACTAACACAAACTTGCAAGCAAGAGGAATTTATAAATACCTGGTATCACAGATTTCTGTCAGAAGGTTTAGTATAAGGTTACTTCAGAAGGTTTAGTATAGTGTTATCTACAAAGGTAGTTTAATCTACTGAGGTAAAAATAGAATCATAGAATTGTCAGGGTTGGAAGGGGCCTTAAGGATCATGTAGTTCCAACCCCCCTGTGCTGAAATTCTGAGGAAAGCAAATATGAGATAAAAATATCCAAAACAAGCAAAAAAACAACTTAGTCAGAGCAGTAGTTAGGTATTTGTTTCTTACTGTTTTCCTCCAAAGTATTGAATGGTACTGAGGAACCCGCTGGTTATTTTGGTCAGACAGTACAACAGAGAGAAAGAAAGGGTTCTTCTCTGCATCTGTACCTATGTAATTCTGGTGAACTATCAGGGAAAAAGAAAAAGCATTATCAACTATAAAGACCATACAGACACACTCATGCACACACATATGTGTAAATATATGCCTATATAAAGATAAAAGTCCACTACATCAATAACTATGTATTTATACACAGATGTGCTAAAAATCACCACCAACAAACAAGAGACAGGTACAGCCTTCAAGGCCAAGGATGGTTTCAAAACATCCCCTTTTGGTAGCAGGGGTTCTGTTACAGAAACATATCCTTTGTCTTCAGGTTAGAAGTATATGAAAGAAGACCTTGTGTTCTGTACAGGACAGAACATTTATTAATACTGAATTAATACTCTACTCTTCTCCATATTTAAATGACAGAAATTCAGAGCTTCATTGCATTTTCATTGATCAAAACATCAATCAACTTGCAAAGAGATAATTACCTTTCCCTAAAAAATATTTGTAGTACCATCTTGTGTGATACTCTGGGTTTTCCAAATGCACGTCTGTTCTGTGCCAAGTACCTGGAGTGTAGTCTGTGTTCTGAAAAAGAATTGGGAGGCTGTTAGATCAAATGCTGAGTGAAAAAAATGGACAACACAACACAGGAAAAAGACAGTCAGAGAATCACAGAATTGATCTGGTTGGAAGAGACCTCAAACAGCATCCAGTCCAACCCTCTACCCAGCAGTGAAGGATCAACACTAAACCATGTCCCTAAGTGCCCGGTTTGCAGGCCGATTAAACACCCTTAGGGATGGTAACTCCACCACTACCATGGGCAGACCATTCCAATGTTTGATAACCCTCTCTGTGAAGAAATATTTCCTAATAGCCAGACTAAACCTCTCCTGGCGCAGCCTGAAACCATTTCCTCTAGTCCTGTCACTAGTCATCAAGGCACAGAGGCTGCTCCCTCCTCGCTCCAACCTCCCTTCAGGTAGCTGTAAAGAGTGATGAGGTCTCCCCTCAGCCTCCTCTTCTCCAGACTGAACAACCCCATCTCCCTGAGATGTTCCTTGTGGGTCAAGTGCTCCAGGCCCTTCACATGCCTCGTTGCCCTAAGCAAAGAATTACTCTGATGCCAGTTGTTGTGCAGTTGAAATTAAAATTTCTCTTCTGTTTTTCCTCTTTTCTCCCTAAGTAACCACAGCCTTTTCCTCCTGCACCACTGTCATGGTTAGTAGCTTAGTATTCCACTGAAAATAAATGCTTCAATGTGGAATTTGAAAATCAGTGGGTTTAAAACTTAAAAATCAAGATATTGATAAACAGAACTCCATCTCCAGGTTTCTTTTTCTCAGTTCTACCCAAAATAATCCTCGAGGACTCCTCACTAGACCAGAACATTTCCTGGAAGTTCTTAGGTGTTGATTCTGTTTCTCAAATTATTTAGTATTTTTCAAGACCTCTTCCTTAGTAAGGGAGCTTCTCTGGCTGCATCCTTCAGTGGTGAAGTACAACTGAAGCAGAACTCTTTTGTCAGCTGTGAGTATCTTTAGTCACTTACCTCACCAGAGGAGCCATTTTCCACACGGAACCGCCCAGCTCTTTGAATGGCTCCATCAGCATCACTAGATATGAGCTGCAAGAGAGTTTAAACCAGATTCTATATCCAAAAATAGCCACATGATCAGCAATCAAAGCTTACTTGTGGGGTTTCTTCTCCCAGGGATCACATGGCTACCCACAGAGAAGGAAGGGATGAGCACAGCTATCACTAATTTGACTACATATTTAGAATGACCCAATTGTGATTCTAAGGAGCATGAGCAGGAGAGATATTCACCCTTTTAGTAGATTCCAGTACTAACCAAAAATTCTCCTGCCTCAGAGTTTGGCTGCACCAGCCTACAGAATGCCTACAGAGGGACTTAGCTGCTTTCCAGAAACTGATCTTGAAGCTTGCTCCTTTCAAAACAACAGGTCTTAAAGACATGATGATTCTTGTCCTTTCAGCCCTGCTAAGCCTAAAACTCTGCTTTTTGGCAGTATTACCAGGCCTAGCAGGCTTTTACTGTATTTTATTTATTGATGTTTTCAGGAGATGGAGAGCAGTAAGAATCTCCAAACACAATGCTCAGTGATGATACTGCACAACATAAGGTACAGGAGATAATCTGGTCTGCTTCCAGCATTAACATCAGAAAACGTGGCTTGTTTCCAGATAAAGATTTCAACTCTTTCATAGACAGTCTGCTCTGTTTATAAGGGAACCCAGGGATTCCCAGAGCACTGAAACTCTCACTGTTGAAAAAAGCTCTTTTGAGAAGTCAGTAAAACACAGAATAACACAACTCCAAGGTGTGCAGCAACACTGCTTCAGATCCCTACAAGAAGAGGAGAATGCTGGCAATGATGCTGCCGGTTACTCCCCTCAGAACCGTTAAAAATGAGACTGTCCCATATCATAGCAAACTCATGAAATGGGATCTGAACAGGATTAATGCAGGTGTATCATTCCTTGCTCCATTTCCATCTGGGGGAAATCACAGCATTTATATAACACTTCCTGTCTCGTTATGACAAAATATTAAAAATAAGGTAAAATAAGTAAAAATAAGTAAAAAGATTTGATAGCACAGGTCTAAAAATACCTATTCTGAAGCCTTTTTTCCTTACCCTACAACTTTCAAGTCCAGCTTAGAAAGCCCATTTTCCAAAACAGATCCACCTTTTTAACCTGAGAATGAGCTCTGCATTATAAGCTGCTAAAATCAAAGGCCAGGCTATGCAAACTTACAAGCTCCACAGATCCGTAATGCTTTCTGCTAAACTCTCCACGTCTGCAACCCAGATCTTCAGAGACAGAGCTGGAATAGAAACACTTAATCAGTGTACACTAGTCAGCTAGCCTTAGATCTCCTGCAACACTACACCCTGCCATTAACACACATCATTCCTGCTGAATTTGCAGTGCACAAACTCATTACAGCAGGCAATCCTCCTCACAATGTGCACACACTCTAGCAGCCATTGCAGTCTGGCTTTCATATTACTCCCAAAGGAAAAGAAATGTCTGTGTCCTGACTGGAAGCAAAAGCCATGATTAAATTAAATATTTAGTCACAATGTGATCAGAGTTCCAAAGCAGTGGTAGCTTATAACCACGTTTCAAATCTGTCTTTAATCTAACAGAAGAAAAACCTTCAGTAAAGTTGACACGTTGACTAGGACAAGTGCACTATGCTCACTAAGCTCATGCTTAGCACGTTACTGATTGAATTTTCAGAGTCTTTTTCAAGTCTACACACAAAGAGAAACTAAACAATAACTTCAATTCAAAAGCATAAGAAGAGTATGTCACAGGTTTCCCTCCACCAACCCTAACAAAGACAAAACTGTCAAACAAGCAAAAGTAATCCTTTTCTTCCAGGTAAAACAAAAGAGTCCCCAAATCGAGTTTTGTACAGGCTGAATGCAATCCTTTGCCTGTTCACACAGCTCAGAGAGAACTAGAAAATTAAGCAACAATTTAAAAACTAATAATGCATTGAATGAAAATTTTAGATTCCCTGCATTTTGCTATAGACAAGAAATCTGGCAGATGTTTCACCGAAGGAACAGAACGCCCCATTTCCAATATATTTTAAGGCATTGTGTGCTTTCTAATTTTTTTCCCCACTTTTACAGAGAAATCAGGTAATCCTGGCAGCACCAGCATTTTCTTTTGAGTGCTGCTTTAGTTCTACAAAATTCATTTCTGTGGCTAGGTGTGTTAGTTGCCTTAGAAACCACTGTCAAAGCAATTCCGATCAATGAACACTTGTCATCGTCAGTCCTGTTGATAGAATCTTATGGGAACAGCAGACAGGAGAGGTTTTTCTGCTGTGACTGAGCTCTGAAATTCAGTCTTTGATCAAATGAAGAAGTGTCTATAAGATGACAATTCAAGAAGTGGGTAAAAATAACTAACTAAATAAACCCAACCACAGTCACCAGCACAAGAAATCTTTTCAAGTCTTGGGAAAGCCAAGTCACTGTTTTGTGTGTCTGACATCAGGACAACTCCAGACGCAATACAAACTAGAAAGAGCATCTGGCACACTATGAGCTGAATGGAACCATCTCTGCCTGGATCCATTTGAAAGACTTTTATCAGTCATGTGGTAGCTACACAAAGCAAAAGGAGAAGCAAGCTGAGGTTTACAAAGTGAAGTACAGTATCACAGTATCACAGTATTACTAAGGTTGGAAGAGACCTCGAAGATCATGGAATCCAACCTGTAACCACAAACCTCACGACTAGACCATGGCACCAAGTGCCACATCCAGTCCCCTCTTGAACGCCTCCAGGGACGGCAACTCAACCACTTCCCTGGGCAGCCCATTCCAATGACGAATCACTCTCTCGTTGAAGAACTTTCTCCTCACCTCGAGCCTAAACTTCCCCTGGTGCAGCTTGAGACTGTCCCCCCTTGTTCTGGTGCTGGTTGCTAGGGAGAAGAGGCCAACCCCTTCCTGGCTACATCCACCCTTCACGTAGTTGTAGAGAGCAATGAGGTCACCCCTGAGCCTCCTTTTCTCCAGGCTAAACAACCCCAGCTCCCTCAGCCTCTCCTCGTAGGGCTTGTGCTCAAGGCCTCTCCCCAGCCTTGTTGCCCTTCTCTGGACACGTTCAAGTGTCTCGATGTCCTTCTTAAACTGAGGGGCCCAGAACTGGACACAGTACTCAAGGTGCGGCCTAACCAAAGCACAGTACAGGGGCACAATGACCTCCCTGCTCCTGCTGGCCACACTATTCCTAATGCAGGCCAGGATGCCATTGGCCTTCTTGGCCACCTGGGCACACTGCTGGTTCATGTTCAGGCGGCTGTCGATCAGCACCCCCAGGGCCCTCTCTGTTTGGCAGCTCTCCAGCCACTCCGACCCCAGCCTGTAGCTCTGCATGGGGTTGTTGTGGCCAAAGTGCAGCACCCGGCACTTGGACTTGTTGAATTCCATCCCATTGGACTCTACCCATCTGTCCAGCCGATCGAGGTCCCTCTGCAGAGCCCTTCCACCCTCTAACTGACCAACATCTGCTCCTAACTTGGTGTCATCTGCAAATTTGCTGATGACTGTCTCAATGCCCTCATCCAGATCGTCAATGAAGACATTGAAGAGGATGGGTACTTTCTGCCTTGTCACAAAGCTAACCTTAAAATGCATGAAACCAGAGGAAAATGTCATCTCATGAATTGCCTTGAAGATAAACCCAGGGAGTTAGGAAGGCATTTTAGAACTATCTGTACATACACAAAGTTAAGTTTTATGCCTTCATTTAGTGCTGTTCACCTGAGTGAAAGTCAGACTCTACCAGGAAAAATATGCTGAGATCTGAGCATATTAATGCTGCAGAGATAACGAAGTTGGGAGCTAACCAAAAGATTTAAAAATGTGAAAACAGTACTCAAACCCAAACACTGCCTAACTAAGAAATGGATGCAGGTATACAACAAGCGAATGCACTGGTGCAAGAAAATACAAGTTGTTGACTTAAAGGAGAACATGACATGAAATCCACTAATTTAGAAATACAAAAAGGCAAAATGTATATTATGGTATATGACTGTCAGCCCAGGCAAAGAGCCTGGAAAGTGATATCCAAAGCATGGTGGCAGAATTAAGATCAGATGAGATAATCTTAAATTAAGATCAGAGCAGTGTAAGATCAGCAAGATACACGCCAACAATAACTGCTACAGTGCCACTTCCCAACCAGAGAGTCACAACAAAGCAAGACAATGAGGTGCAGAGTTAAGTTTGGGTTCTAGCATATAACATTATATGACAGCATGGGAAAGATGCTTGTCCTGCATGCTCTGCCAGGTGTACTCAACACTGCTTCTAGCAAAGTTTTTGAGGTCAATTAGCCCAAAGAAAGGTTCCCCATAAAGACTCACTGATGTCCAAGAGAAAGAGGCTGTTGAAGGAGAACATCTGATCCACAAATTGGTGTGATGTCTACAGAACTGTATGCTCTATCACATGAATATATCCTCTAGGCCAGATTCTAAAAAAAGAAAAATCCCTTTTGCTCTATCACAGCATGTATTTCTTTTTTTAGCACTTCCATAATGACAAGCCATAAAAAAGGAGTTCCTAGGAGGCACTCCCAACATACTCAAATGTTTATTTCACATTATACCAGCTTTGCTGGCCACAGAGTGAGAGGGACCAGGGGCTGTCATTGCATGATGGACACAGACAGCAGCCAACAGCAGCATACATAAAATAACAAGGAGACAGCACTGTCATATTTTGCAAGGAAACTGGCAGATGCTTCCCACCACTGTTCTTTGGGTCTTGAGAAGAGTTAATGCAATCCCAGTCACAGACATAGGTGAAACAGAAAGAGCTGATATCCATGTATGCTTTGTAAGGTGCACCCACAGAAGTCCATTCCAGCCCGAAGATGGAAAATCAATCCCTGTTAAGGGTACCAAGACTCACAGATGCAGCAAGACAAGGTGTATTCATCAAATGATGAAGAAGAGAACACCAGGAACAGGAGAGTTTAATGGGAGAAATACTCTATTTGCACAAACTACAGAAAAAGCATACAGACCACTTTGTGAGCCTGAAAAGTTTATGCTCCTGTCCTCTCCACAAACTACATTCCAGTAATTTAAGGAAATACAGTGTCTCACCACAAACCATACCCAACTTCCAAACAGACTAGCAGTCCTTTTAACAATCAGAATCACACCAGATAGCTAGTCTCTGCTTCTTCTCAACCTAACTACTTCATACCATGCTTCAACTGCATATAATAATTGTCATCTGCTTTGCATCAAGCACATAAAGCAGAACCTCACACCAACATAAACACTGCACAGACAGCGTCCTGAAAGTTAATCATCATAACCTCAATCTGTGCACAGGTAAGATTCACAATATCACACTGCTTGCATAAGTGCTTGTACTCCCCAAGGAATTCCAGCCTCTTTGGATCTCCATTCTTGGATGGTTACCACCAAGATTTATACTCATCAACTTTCTGACATATCACATCATCTAATTTAGATTTATATACATACATACATATATATAGATGATTAATATTAGCTTTTCTTATTAATTACTTCATTAGTTTATATCCTTCCTCAGTCCCAATCTGATCTACATCAGAAACGACACTGTTGCTCCAGTTATGTCCATTTAAAAACAGGTTTCATCCTATTAAGGACGAGCACAGAAATACTTGTGTGAGTTTACAAGGCTCAGATCAGTCTGGCTTCATAATTTAAAATTTTCTCATGCTGCAAAGTGCTTTAGTACAGATGAGCCCTTGCTCACATGAGAAAATCCAGCCTCTGCACATCTGCAGAGCACCTAGGATACAGCCCACCCCACCTCACTGTCCCCTCAGTTTGGGATCACGGGTTCTGAGGTACAAACGTGCAGTCATGAGGATGAGTGGAGCAGCTCAGCTCCCTCCTGTTTCAGCGGAAGCTCCTATGAACTTTATCTGTCCTGCAAGTCGAATAAAGCAACTTTAAACATATTTGCTCATCTAATCTAGGCACGTATCTGTAGGATGCTTTTCGTCCCCAGGGGCTGGAAAGCATCTTACTTGGGGCAGGGGGCAGCGGCCGAAGAGGGTGAGTTTGCAGATTGCACCTGTGTGATCCCACACAGCCCGCACGCCGCCCGGAGCTGTACTTCTACCATTAATCCGCTTTCACTACAGAAGCAAGCGCGGCTACAGGCGCTCGGTAATCGCAATTACAGCCCCGCGGTACCTGCCTGACCGAGCCGAACACCGACCGAGCTGCGAAAGCGGCTCTGGAAACGCTCGCCGGGCTGCGCTCGCGCACCTGCGGCAGCCCCCGAGCGAGGCGGCAGCAGCCCCGGGACTGCCGAGCCGCCCCACTGCCGAAGGCCGGCCGCCCCTCCGCACCGCTGCCTCCGGCCTCGCCGCCCCTCCAGCCCCCGGCCGGTGAAAGCACAGCAACCGCCTCTCCGCCATCCACAGCGCGGGCCCGCATCGCGCCGCGCCGCGCCCCGCCCGAGCTCGGCCCCCGCCTCCCCAGCTCCGGTACCGCTGAGTGAGGCCGAGGAACCGGGTGGAAGCCACCTCTGCGCTGCTCAGCTCCATGCAGCCGGACGGCCGGAGGCCTCGCCCCTCCAGCGTGGCTCTGGCGGCTCCGTCCCGCGCGGGAGAGGCGGCAGGAGCTCCGCGTACACATCCCGCTGCCCCGGCGCACGGCCGCCCGGCCCGCGAGCCACTCAGGCGCCGCGCCGGCCGCCGGCAGGGCCCGCCGGGAGCTGTAGTTCCGTCGGCGAGCGGGCGGCCCGTCCGCCGCCGGCGGCAGCGGAGCTCCGCCAACGCCGGCTCGGTAAGGGCGGGCATGAGGGCAGCTGGTTCTTGAGGAGTCTTTATCTCGGAGCAGGGGGCTGAAAGGAGGTAGCAGCGAGGTGGGTCCTTTCTCCCCAGTAACAAGTGATGGAACGAGAGGAAATGGCCTCAAGTTGCACTAGGGGAGGTTTAGGTTGGACATTAGAAGAAACTTAGCCACCGAAAGGGTTCTCAAGGACTAGAACGGGCTCCCCAGGGAAGGGGTTGAATCCCCGTCCCTGGGGGGTGTCCTGAATAGACACAGAGATGTGGTGCTGAGAGACGTGGTTTAGCACCAGACTTGGTAGTTAAGATAATGGCTGGACTTGATCTTAAAGGTAGTTTCCAACTGAAACAATTCTATGGTTCTATCTAGTAGGAGCAAAACCCCCACCAGCTTGCCATCCACCCGTGGGCTCTGCTGCATCAGTGAATGTCAGCCTGTGCACCTACAGAATCTTTAGCAGCACAGTCATCTCACAGATAGTCCTTGCCATGGTGACAGAATCCCAGCATCATGGGGGTTGAAAGGAACCTCTGGAGATTTAGTCCAACCCACTGCCTAAGGTACGCTCACCCAAAGTAGGTTGCCCAGGATTATACCAAGGTGGGTTCAGAATCTTTCCAGAGGAAACTCCACAGCTTCACTGGGCAGCCTGTTCCAGTATTCTGGCATGCTCATAGGAAATAAGTTTTTCCTTATGTTTAGGTGGAACCTCCTGTGTCCTGGTTTGTCCCCAGTGTCCCGTCTTATCACTGAGCACCACTGATTCAATCACAACTGGCCATCACAGTGAAACCCTACTGGGGAAGGAATGGCAGCTCTGTTCAGTGTGACTTCAACAGTCAGCAGAGGGACAGAGTCTTTGGCTCACAAGCCAGCACCAGCCACTTCACCACAACTGAGCCTCTGCTTACACAACTTCACAAGTGTAACACACACTAAACAGCAGTGCTTTCCAGTAGATGAAACTCTTCCCTGTGTTTTTTCCCTTTACACAGACACAAGCTGTTGGTCTCTACCTTTTCAGGACATACAGTCTGTGCTTGGCATGTGACATAAACCCTGGAGTGGGGTTGGAACCCCTGCACTGGGACTCAAAGCATGGCAAAGTGACTGACAGTATTTTGACTGTGTGAGGACTTTAGAAGCTTTCAGTAGAAGCTGAAACCAATGTTGCAATCAACTGTTGTGATTAAAGCTGTAATGAGTTACTACATGATGTAATTGTGGCTATACTCTTATCTTCCTTTACAACAGTTATTACAAGATAGTAACTTCAGGGAATATACTAAAGCTCTGCTTTGAGGTTTGAATTTAATTAAAAACTTCCCTAGTGTTCAAAGAAATTTCAGTTTCCAGAATTTGGATCATTCTGAGTCTCTCTACTTATTCTGTCAGCCACTAGAAAATGAAAAGTGACACAAGAGGGCAAAGGATACCTATTATGCAGTAGAAGCCACCAAAGAGCAACTTTTAATTAATGCTGATCCAGGCTGGACTCAAGCTGATGATGTCCTACTGAGCAATTCTGTCAAACATTAACCTTCCCTTAACCAATTCAGGCAATACAGAATGCTAAAGCTTATTAGAGTTAAGACCCATTTGGGTCTTATAGAAGTGAAGCTTCCACCATATTGATACCCGGGGATAGCTCCACAATGGAGCCTCTGGCAGCAATTCTGCCTAAGTGAGTCTACACCCTCCACCAGTTACTTCTCTTTCTTTTATGTCACAGTATCACCCTTCGCTGTCAATTCTGCCATTGTGTTTGATGAGTCGCCCTATCAGCTGCTTGATAACTTGAGATTAAAAAGAAAGGGGGGCGGGGAAGTCTTTAAAAAATGGTAAAAATAGATTCTCTGGTTAAACAGGGAATTAGCAGAATACAGTTGCATCGTGAGTTTAAAGATAGTATCATAGTATCATAGTATCAGTCAGGGTTGGAAGGGACCACCAGGATCATCTAGTTCCAACCCCTGCCATGGGCAGGGACACCCTACACTAGATCAGGCTGGCCACAGCCTCATCCAGCCTGGGCTTAAACACCTCCAGGGACAGGGCCTCAACCACCTCCCTGGATAACCCATTCCAGGGCTTCACCACTCTCATGGGGAAGAACTTCTTCCTCACATCTAGCCTGAATCTCCCCACCTCCAGTTTCATTCCATTCCCCCTAGTCCTACCACTACCTGAGATCCTGAGAAGTCCCTCCCCAGCCTTCCTGTAGGCCCCCTTCAGATACTGGAAGGCCACAATGAGGTCACCTCTGAGCCTTCTCTTCTCCAGACTGAACAGCCCCAACTCCTTCAGTCTGTCCTCATAGGAGAGGTGCTCCAGCCCTCTGATCATCCTCGTGGCCCTTCTCTGGACACGTTCCAGCACGTCCACATCCCTCCTGTAATAGGGGCTCCAGAACTGGACACAGTACTCCAGGTGGGGTCTCACCAGAGCTGAGTAGAGGGGGAGAATCACCTCCCTTGACCTGCTGGCCACACTTCTCCTGATGCACCCCAGGGACTGATTGGCTTTCTGGGCTGCAAGTGCACATTGAGAGCTCATGTTGAGCTTCTCGTCCATCAGCAGATAGGGTGATTTCAGCACAGCAGAAGCATGAATAAGGTGATAAAATGCATTTGGAGCCTAGCACAATATAATTATGAACCTCACATTCTCTTGTAGTACCACCTACAAGATACATGTAACACAGCTGCTCTATTTGGCAGACAGCACCTCAGATCCACATCAAAAAATAGAACCCACATACCCAGCACATCACCAAAAACTGGCTGTTATGGGAGAGAAGTTTATCTCTGTCCACATGCAGCTGATGGCCCCTGGTGCTAAAACACTGTGAGAATTCCACACATCGGGCATTCCTGGAGTGCTTTCTCCTGCACATTGCCTTTTTCCTCAGACAGCTGACTGTAGCATTTTGACATTCTTCCAGTTGGAAACAATGCCATCGAATTTAAATAGAAACATTTAACAATTTTTGGAATAATATTCCTTGACTAATGTTTTTGTTGTGCTTTTACTCAATGTTAAATGTAGGGACGTGGGCCAATCCTCTCAGCCTGTCTCCCGACAAACCCTCAAAGCTGACAGGAGATAGGAATCTGCACCTTGGCAACTACACATTTGTTTTCAAAAATGATATCTAAAGCAGGAAAGAAATTCCCAGAAGACAACTGGTTAATTACTGCAAACAATGCTTTGTTCTAATTAACTATTACTAAGTGCCATTTGTGGTTCTGAAGGATTGCCTCCCATGCATGGAAAAGATCTTCCCGTTTTGGAAATCAAAGGAAATAATTTATCTTAGCCTGGCAAAATACATTCTTTGTCTGTAGACTACCTGTATAGAGCTCATCTCATCATAATTTATATGTCCAAACAGAAATCCAACTATGTGCCTTGTGAAAGTACATTTCAACTACTAACACTGTAAACTCAAAGCTGGCTGCTTATATATCAAGAAATACCCTAAGGAACAGAAGCATGAATACTCAGTAAAATAACTTAAAAGGAACTTCTATACTAAAGAAAGAAAAATCTTTATTGAGGGATATTCCGACAACAACCCCCATTCAGGACTTTGCACTCAACCACAACTTCCCTTCTTTCTAAGTATATAGATTGCTTTGCAAGATTGTGAAAAATGAGGTTTCCTTTCTCTTGTTCCTTCAGAAGAAGTCATTGTGCCCCTGTACTCTGCACTGGTTAGGCCACACCTTGAGTACTGTGTCCAGTTCTGGGCCCCTCAGTTTAAGAAGGACATTGAGACTCTTGAACGTGTCCAGAGAAGGGCAACAAAGCTGGTGAGAGGCCTTGAGCACAAGCCCTACGAGGAGAGGCTGAGGGAGCTGGGATTGTTTAGCCTGGAGAGGAGGAGATTCAGGGGAGACCTTGTTGCTCTCTACAACTACGTGAAGGGTGGATGTAGCCAGGAAGGGGTTGGTCTCTTCTCTCTAGCAACCAGCACTAGAACAAGAGGACACAGTCTCAAGCTGCACCAGGGGAAGTTTAGGCTCGAGGTGAGGAGAAAGTTCTTCACTGAGAGAGTCGTTCGCCATTGGAATGTGCTGCCCAGGGAGGTGGTGGAGTCACCGTCCCTGGAGGTGTTGAAGAGGGGATTGGACATGGCACTTGGTGCCATGGTCTAGTCATGAGGTCTGTGGTGACAGGTTGGACTCGATGATCTTTGAGGTCTCTTCCAACCTTGGTGATACTGTGATACTGTGAAGAACCTGCTTCCATGGAAATACTGAAACAGAAAGAACCTCCCACTTAAAGTATTTCACTTCCACTTCAATGCAGTTGTCATTTACCGCATTCCTCTTGCCTTCTGTGCACCAGGTAGGACCAGAGTTAATACATGTACTCACTCACACCTAAGTATTTGCTCTGTGGTGCCCCTCTGTCACTGAAGAATACCAACTTTCAAACCACAACCAGCAAAGAAACACACCCTGCATCTGCACAGATGTCAGCAACTGCAACAACAGCTTTTTCTCAGGTAACTTCTTTCAAAGTGTCCCTACTGAAATGGAAAGCCTGAAAAAGTTCTGGGCCTGTCTTATGCTGTACTGAAGTCTAACAGCATGCTAGAATCCCAGCCAGAGCCTCTGCATGAAAAAGAGGCACAACAACTGAGATTTGAAGTTTGATGTTGGGTTTAAATGTTTGGGGGAAAAAAATCAAAAGCATTTAGGTAGTATGCTAGAATGTCAGCACTGCAATAAATCTTGAACACAATAAAGTCCACAACATAAAGGGTTGTCTCTCTTGCAACATGCTGTCAGAATTCCCTTTGTGTGTTTTTTTTTTTTCAGACAACAAGAACACAAAGATAAAAATGAGAAAGGCAGCAGCAAATCAGGAAAACAGAGTGCAGAAAAAAGAAGTATGCTGCAAATGCATTGGCTTGGATGCTGTTGAGCTAAAATTCGGGATTCCTGTTGGCAGCTTTTAGCAATGATGGATGTTTCTAGTGTCTTGTTGCAGGATGCAGAATGTCTCTGCAGTAAGAGGCTGGCAGAGACACAAACAGCAGAACTGCCTTAGATTTACTTGTAATTACTGATGATTCTATGTCAAGTCCCATACTTCCCCAAAGAGTAAGAAACAAAAGCCAAAATACACAAAAAAGGATTTCATGAGCTCATGTATTAAGAAACAGAGAGAGAATATTTAAAGAAAGGGACCAACAAAGAAGTCCACAGCCTATAAATTATAAAGAAAGTTGGGGAAATAGTATTATGGGAGTATTAAGAAAAAGAACTTATTCACTAGAAGATACAGAATGGTACTAAAACTGAGGGTTCATCAAACAAACTTCTGCTTTCTTTGTTTAATTTTCAGAATTACATCTCCCTTAATCTGGTTCCACCTCCATAAGAGCATGGGTCTATTTTGTGTGGATTATATAAAGGCTGATGAAGAGCTCAGTTCACCAGACTTGTGGTATCAGCACTATCAAATGGGGACAGCCTTCTCTCAAAACAAAGGTTTTTCATCGTCGCTCTTGTCAAGGCATTCCAAAACAAGCTTACTTTCCAACAAACTTGAGGACAGATCAGATCCTCAGCACCCTGCAGACAAGGAATCTACTTTGGAAACGATTGCAGACTCTCAGACAGGCATACAGCTGGTCTATTTCAGCTTGACAGGTAACACTACAATTAAGATTTCAAAATAACTCTATCAATCCATTTTATCTCCTCAACTTCCCCAAAAGACCACAAACTCAGTTTTACTGACACTTTATAAGGATGAACATTCCCTTTACAGCAAAACCATTTTGTAACTCTCCACTGGTGATGTATCTCTCATGCCCTTCAGAAGTGCACCAGACGAAGTACTTACACAGCATACAGTGATCCAAAAGGAGAAGGTATGTTCAATTTCCTTTTATTAAATGAAATCAAATCCACTCATCTTTTCCACTAGATAGCTTTAAAAAAAACAAGACAAGCCTAAAAGGAAAGTTCTCAATAGCAGACCAAGCCACCAAAACACAAGTTTGAAGTGTGGGGTGGTTAAAATCTTTGCAAAAGAAAACCCTGGACACATATAGGACTAGAGAAAGATGCCTCTAAGACCACATTTTCTTTCATCTCATTGGAGTTTTGTCCAGCCATAAACATTTCTAGTGCACAGCCAAACTTTCTTTGCCATTACTACTTTCAAACTCTGCCCTGCACACTATGCATTCAATGGACCTATGCAGACCTTAAGTGGCATGAGCTGGCCACTGCCTGGGCAAATTTGAGACAACCCTATAGAACAAGAGACAAAGTACTTCAGGTAAGCTCTTAAACTAGACACACATATATATGTATTTGCCTTATGAATGGACAGACCATAAAAATTACAATGATCGGCGCAGAGGAAGTAGGAAAATAGTTCATGCTCAGTGAAAGTGATTTCCAGAAAAACCTACAATATTAGGAAAAGAAGGAACTTAGAGCAGACCCTCAGCTGCTTCTGACTACCCTGCTGTGCATTGATCACGTAATGGATTGTAAAGGTATAACATAATTTCAGCCATCTGCAGAGAGTTTTCTGTGGAAAGTACAACTATCCAGCATGCCTGCAAGTAGCAGAAACTGGTCAGACCCAAAGCAGACATGCAGATAGGTCAGATTTACTGTGGAACACTGTCCTCAAGTCAAGATGCCACGCCAGAATGACTTCTATTCACACCATTCAAGTAAAATAGTGGCTCAGCTGCAAGGTGACTTGCCCACCAGGTGAAATGTGATGGAATTCAAGACCCATCTAGACAGCTTTGTGTGAATACTGAGGACAAAGTAATCATCAGTTTGTGCACAAACAAAATACTACCACAAAAGTTCTACTTAGAAGTAAAACTAGAAGCACCGCAACAATGTTCTCTGGAGTGTTGCCAGCACATTTGACACTAAACAGACAAAATCTCAGTGTGCAGTAGAGAATCCGGTATAGAAATGACAGTTTTGGCTTTCTAGAAATGAGGGGAAAGTTCCTGCAATGATACAGCTGATGTGAAGAGGGGTAAAAATCCAAATAAAATCCAAAGCAAATAAAGTCCAAGTCTGAATGCTATCTGCTAGGGAAAACCCAACAACTACCACAAGCAACTCCAACATAGGGATTAAAGATCAGCAAATATTTTTAGTAAGACTAATGCACAAAATATGTAACTTAGAGAGAAAATAAACCACCATCAAACCTTGTTTCTTCTGGGAGAAAAAAAAACAGAAGTGTATTACATAGCTAGAGCTAATTATCTTCCTACGTGCCCTGGAAACTCCACAGGACTGACTGAACTCTAGCTATTTTTACAGGTAACTGGCTGAGCCAGCCACTTCCATAAAAACAATTACTCCCAGTAACAAAAATGTTTTAAATGCCTCAGCAAAGCACTGGATCATGACAAGAAAAAACACTGGGTTTAAGAAAGCAACAGAGCACCTTGCTTTTTAAAAACTCTCAATTTTCCAGTGGCACCATTAACCTGTACAGTTCTTAGTACAGGTTTGAGTTCTTCAGTCAAAGGACAAGACTTTCTTTTCCCATGGACAAGACCTTAATGCCGCTGCGACTACCGGCCCAAGCCTATCCGTACAGAGACAGAAGTGCAATGGAACACATAGCGAACAGAGACGTCAACGAAAGAAAATGTGGCCTTATCAAGGGTGGGAGGTTGACCCGGACCTCATTCGGAGGTGACTTCGGAGTTCTTCAGAGACTTTCTGTTTGTTGGTTTATTTAAGACCGATCTCTGAAGGCGTTTTCTCATGGTTCAGGGTCACCATCAGGTCGGGCAGGCCACTGCGAAAGGATGAGGAGGACATGCCCCTCATCCGCCCCTCCCAAGCCGGCGGCTTCGGCACCAACCGGCCTCACTGCCCCCTCAGGCAGCCCAACCGAGGGCCGTCCGGCACCACCGCGCCCGCGGCCCGCCCGCCGCCCGCGCACCCGGAGCCGCGGTGGTTCCGAGCGGCCACACCGCCGGCCGAGCGCCCGCTTCTCTCGGACGCTCCCGAGCCGGGTAGTTACCAGAGGGCTCTCAGAGGCGCCGGGCACCAGCAGCAGCTGGCGGTGAAGCTGCCCGGCGCACCTGAGAAGGGCATCGAGACGCCTCCCGCCGCGGCGCCCCCAGGCTCCCGTCGGCTCGGGCGCTTCCCTGCTGACGCTGACCAGGCAGCCGGGGCTGCGCCGCGACTCTCCCGCCCTCGCCCCCTCGGCTGCACCGGGGCCGCTGACAGCAGAACAGGGCGCAGGCCGCGGAGCCCTGGCCCGCGCCGCTCGCCGGGTCCTAGAGCTCGCGGGTCCAAGGCGCCGTTGGTGGAGAGGGTGCAGTGTTGTCTGTTCGGCAGTTCGGGAGCGGGCCTGCTGCTGGCATTGCCCTGGCCAGGGTCAGTTCCCCATCAGCTGAGTCCCACCAGTGCCTGGAGCTCCGAGAGACTGGAGCCGACCACAGCTTTCTGAGCGGTCTGGAGGTCTGACTGCAAACACTGGCTGCTGTGGAAGTTACGTGCCAGCCTTCGCTAAGGAGCAAGAACTTGGGCTGCTGCACTCGGTGCAGAAGCATAAACGGAGCAGAGGGCTGGGGAGGTGCGGGGCACACCGGGAGCTGTAGTACAGGCCGTGCCGGAGCGAGCGACCGCCATGGCCCCGGACCGGCGGCGCTGGCCCCGGTGCTGTCGCTGCTGCTGCTGCTGGCGGCTGCCGCCCTCCCCGCCGCCGCCTGGGACCTGTGGGCGCTGCGGCTTCTCGGCTTACTGCGGGTGCGCCTTCGGGTCCGACCTGCGCGGGCCATGGGGACAGCGGGCCCGGGGTGTGGGAAAGAGGGCGGCCCCTGAGGTGAGGAGGAACGCTGAGGTGTGGGAGTCCGGGAGCCTACGAGGCCAGGGAAGCGGCAGGCAAAGGGGGCTTGACAGGCAAGGGCGTCCTGGCACTCAGAGCTGGGACAGCCGTAGAGTGAAACAAGAGATATGTCAACCTGCATTTCCCAAGTCTTGATTTGATTTTACTTCGGCTCTAGAGCGTGACTTGGCCACGAACATGGCGGGGCAACCCCTGGTGAGGTGATGAAGGGAGTGAGGGATTTCCTGGAGAACCAGGAGAAACCCCTTATGATGTCCTTCCATGATCTCCATCTCTACCTTTTCCAGGGTGGACTCCAGAGCCCCTTATACTCCCCAGTTCTCAAAAATTATGCCCTTTCCTCATGCTGCGTGGATATGGAACAGGACAAGGTAAGGGACAGCTCTCAGCACAGTACTACTTGATTGGGGGGGTTTATGGTTTTGTGTATCTGGATCCTCAGTATATATGCATTCAGGGAGTTTCCTGAAGTGCAGTAGGAATCAAAGCTCTTTGTTTGACCCTCTGAGACAAACACGGCTGAGTGAGCGGCTCCACATGCTGGCTGAAGGATCCAGTGGTAACTGATACACTCTGGCACTCAGTGATGACTTTCCTGTTCTCCACAGCAGTCCTTGCCATGATTGTGTTCTCACTCTGTAAATATTTACACAGCCCTTGGAATGCACAAACAAAAGTGTTTTGCTTAGATGAAAGGCATTAAAATTCTCCCATTGCTTTCCAAATGGCTCGAGGCTGTGAAAACCTACATATTGCTGGACTTGTAATCCCTCTTCACAGACCAAGCAGCTCCTGAACAGCAGCGGCTCTAGACTCTTAACTGTGCCACTCTGGCTCTTAAAGCTAAGAAAAGGAGGAAATCAAACTGTGAAGCTTAGATGCCAAACTCTCAACAGACTGGGGAATTAGTGCACCCAGACATTGCTTTCTGGGTGTTTGGAGAAGTTATTTGTTGTACTGTGTCCTCAAATGAAAGACTCTCAGGAAGGATCAGCAATAGTATAGCCCAGCAGGACTACAGAATTGATTGTCCCTCAGTACTTGGCACTGATGAGGCTGCACCTTGAATACTGGGTTCAGTTTTGGGGCCCTCACTCCACAAAAGACATTGAGGTGCCAGAGTATGCCCAATAAATGGAAACAAATCTGGTGAAGGGTCTAGAGCACAAGTGGTAGGAGGAGTGGCTGAGGGAACTGGGGTCATTTAGCCTAGAGACAAGTTGGCTGAGGGGAAACGCCTTGAAAAAGGGGGTTGTAGCCAGGTGGGAGTTGATCTCTTCTGCCTAGTTACAAGCAATAGGACAGGAAGAAATGGCCTGAAGTTGCATCAGGTTGGACATGAGGAACAGTTTCTTCCCTGAAAGAAGTTAACTGAATTTCAGCTAAACAAAAAAATTAAAGCAGCAGGAATCCCATGACAATGGGTTTTTTAATGTCCAGTCACAAACTGGTAGAAATCTCTGGCCTAGGACCAGGAACTGGAAGTTGCTCCAGTACTCTGCTGTATAAAGATTATTGTCTGGACAGGTAGGAGTAGAAACATCATCAACAAGTTAATTTTTAGCTCTTTGTTTGATTAAACCAGTTGTGATGGCACATCTGGGATACCCAAGGTAAATATTTTTGTACGTGTGAGTTTG
Source organism: Picus viridis (assembly GCA_033816785.1). Classification (NCBI taxonomy): domain Eukaryota; kingdom Metazoa; phylum Chordata; class Aves; order Piciformes; family Picidae; genus Picus; species Picus viridis. The sequence continues at coordinate 7,689,614 of CM066596.1, read as the reverse complement.
GCTTGTGTTTGGTTTGAATCAAAGTTTTCATGCAGATCTACCTTGACCTCAAGCTCCAGTAAAGCAGAAATGTTGCATTTGCTCTTCTCAAACTTGAAGCTTCTCCTTTTTGCCTTGTAAACGCACAGCCAGGACCTCACCTAGCAGCACCCTCCTGGCTGGCAGAGGAGAGTGGTGTGTTTCTGTGGGGCTTAGCCCTCTTTCTCTGGTTGGAGTTGCTGATCAGCAGGTTTTGCTGATTACATCTGATGAAAATCAGACCTTCTTTTTAGTAATGTTTTCCTGTCTGCTCTAGGAACACGAGTGGAATCGATTGCTTCATTTGAGGTTTCCTCTTACCGACTTTAAATTGCCAGTGGAGTTTTAAATCACTTTGATCCCGATCAATCCGTTTTTATAACTGCTCTTTGAGGCTGCAGAAAACCTCGCATCCTAATGTTCTAGTGGACAAGTTCTCTCTGTGTTTTTCCTGGGGCTGTCTCTGCAGGTGCCTCCTCTATCGCTGATGAAATCAGCGATAGTGCTGGGCTGGCAGCTAGTGGTGTGTGCACTTACCAGCCACAGCTTGCAGGGCATAAACCCTACAGCCATTATGTGCACAGACTAATATAAAATGAAGCTTTCCAAGATTTCCATGCCTTTTCCTTGCCCACCTGACAACACTACTCCAATGCTCATCTCCCATTCCCCTGTTACTAGTTGTGTGTTCTATGTGCCTTTTTGCAAAGGCTTTTGAGGCCTGCAGGCTGTGTTTGTGTTTCTGTGTCCCGAGGTTTTTAGGGAACACTGAGCAACAGGGTGGCTGGAACTGGGGAGGAGCTGTGGTAGGGTTCAGAGTCCTTCACTGATAGTCCCTCCTTGCTTCTCCTGGAGTCTCTCCATACAGCCACTGCAAGAGCAGTATCTACCTTGTTCTTGACTTCTGTGAGCATGACCTGGCTGGCCTCCTCAGAAATGCTCACATCAAGTTCACACTGGCAGAGATTAAGAAGGTCGTGCAGATGTTATTGAATAGACTTCACTACATCCACAGGAACAAGGTAATGGTCCAGATCTGTACTGTGCTCTGAGGTCAGCCTGTTCTCTGTGGCTTTGTGGGTGTCTTAGCACAGACTGGAGGGAAATCTTTCCTTGTCCTCCACATCTGAAAGCCTTGCTGGCACCAGTCACACAGGGAAGGCATAGCCTGAAACTACCACATTACTTTAATGGCCTGTGTGGTGCTTTGGCCCTGTCTGGGGGCCAGATGCCCACCAAAGCTGATCTATCACTCCCCTTCGTAGATGGACAGGGGAGAGGGGAAAATATAACAAGAGGCCCATGGGTCAAGATAGATGCAGCTTAATAGGGCAAAAGTGAAACCAAAGGCTACCACTGCAAAACACAGCACATGAAAGATGCTACAGGGAGAACTAACTCTATCTCAGCCAAACCCAATGCAGCCTAACCTTCTGATGTACAGATCTGCATTGAAACCTGAAACCTGCAAATGTCCTGATGACACAGGATGGAGTCCTGAAGCTGGCAGACTTTGGGCTGGCTTGACCTTTCAGCCAGGCTAGGAACAGCCAGATGAACCGCTACACCAACCAGGTGGTGATGCTGTGGTATTGGGCACCAGAGCTGCTGCTCAACAGGACCTGATGGGGTCTACCCCTTCACAGCCAGCAGTGCCAGCCAGAGCTTGTGGGGTTGACCCGTTCAGAGCAAGTGCTCCTTCACAGCCTGCCACAGTGGAGCCACTTGCTGAACACCTTCCATGGCTGTCAGCTGCCATGGGACATCTCAGTGAGCCCCACAGATTACAAGCCTTTCCAAGAAATAATATGTAAATCATGCACTGAGTGATAACCTTTGGCATTTGGTAGGTTGCCTGTTAACTGGGTTAACAGGAAAAGCTACACACGCATGAGGTCTTGAGAGAGGAAGCGGTGTGGAGTTGTTCTTGGGACAGAAAGTGAGGATGATGCAGGACCTGTACAAGGTAAATCTATCTTCATATGGGGCTCTGAAACAGCATCAGGTTGGGGTTGAGGAGACTATTTCTTTGGAAAAAATATAGTTGGTTGCAATCCATACACCAGATGACTTTTGCTGGTGAATAAACACCATCCTGTTTCCAAACAGCCGGATTTAATCTTGTGTCATTGCAACGGACAAAGCAGCTGGAGTGCTGTAAAACGGCACCTCCGGCATCCCTGACGGCAGGTTTGGGTTCAGACATTAACTTCCCTCCGGGATGTCTGTGGCTCTGCCAGCCTCTGAGTCATTAACGGGAGGGAGAGCCACTGCGATTCTGCATGAACACAGCAGCACCAGAAGCAAGAGCACAGAAGGGAGGCCGTTGGGGGCAGAGAAGGCCGTTGGGGGCGGCCCGGCTGCTCCCCTGGCACCAGCTGCGGGCGATGCGGGGTCCGGGTCCGGGAGGGAACCCAGAGCAGTCCCCGTGTCAGGCCGGGGCCGCACAGATGAGTCCTGAGGAACCTCCAGCCAGCGTGGGCCGAGTGCTACGCCCCGAAGGCAGCTCGGCACGAGGACTAAGGGTCTCCACCCAGCCGCCCCTCTCCCTTACTGCCCCTCGCCAAGATGTCGCCTCCTCCGACGTGGCGACGCTCTGCCCGTCCCAAAGATGGCGGCAGGCCGGGGGCGGGACGGTCCCGCCTCTGGCGGCAGACGCGCGAGCTCCCGGCGGCAGGAGCGCGGCGCGGCGGGATGGTAGTGTGGGGTCTGCGCGCGTTTCGCGGGGCGCTTCGGGCCGTTGCCGGGCGCCGGTTCAGCACGCGCCCGGCGCGCGCCCTCGCCATGGACTATCAGGTAACGGCGGCGCACGGAGCGCGACCTTGCACCGAGCGCTGCGGAGGGGGGAAGGAGGGTGCGCGGGGGAGGGGGCGGGGAGGAGAGCTGGGCCGCGGTGGCGGGGCACCTGGCTGCACCCCGCTGGCCTGCGCGCTGGACCCCGGGGCTCCCCAGCACCAATGATCCCCAGAACTTCGGTGTCGGGTCACGGGGCCGGGATGGCACAGAGGCTCCGGTACTGTGCGGGGCGGCCCCTGTCCCACAGCCCCGGGCCGTGCCAGTCGCTGTCTCCGTACCGCCTTTTTTACCGATGTCCGACCGTCATGCCGCAAACCTCTGTTCCCCGGTGGCTGCCCCGGGGTGACCACGGCCTGCAGCAGGAGCCGATCCGACAACTGTGGCGCATCCCGGGCAGAGGCTGGGGTGTCCCGGGCCCACGTGTCTTCCAGGCGTCGTGGGGACGATAGCAGACCCCGTGCAGATAGACCCTGAGAGATGGGAGCTGTCCAGCCCCTGCCGTGCGCTCACCGGAGCTGGAAGTCCCACCGGTGCCCACGCCACTGTCTGCTGGGATGGGGTCTGTCTGCTGAGGTCGGGTGTCCCCACTCTTGGGGATATGGCACTGGCCCGTGCCAGGTCCCCAGTTCTGCACATGTCAATGCTACTGCCAGGCCTGCAGCCTGAGCTTGGTGACACTGTGCCCTCTGGCAGGGGCTGTGGCAGTGCACCCAGGCTGTCGCGTGTGCTCCATGCACGTGCAGCTGTGTCGCTTCGTTTATGATCCAGATTAAATCCCAGCGGGGTGGGGGTGCAGGCACTGGAGCACTGCCTGCTTGCACAGCCTTATCCTGCTGGGGCAGGGCTGGGTGCTGTGATGCCCCATGCCCGCCCCATGAGGCCAGGGGCCAGTGAGGGAGGCTGGGCTGCTCCTGTGGATTAGTCTGTTCCTGTGGTGTCCCTGCGATGGGCTCTGGTGCTGTGAGCACATCCCTGCTGGGCCATGGCAGAGGTGCTGCCAGCATGAGTGGAGGCAGGCACTGCCGAGGGGACCGAGTCTGTTTGGGTGGGTCAGAATACATTTGGCACGAGGTCAACTGGCCACCAGGGTCCTGTCAGTGGGCACAGCTCTGAGGCCATGGTGGTGGGCACCATGCTGACCACTCCTGGGTGGGGGTCTTTCCAGGATGCCATCCGGACCCTCAACACCCTTCAGACCAATGCCAACTTCCTGGAGCAGGTGAAGCGGGAGCGCGGTGACCCCCAGACACAGCTGGAAGCTGTGCAGGAGTTTCTGGAGAGGAGTGGGCTGAAGGTGAGGGGAAGATGTCCCCATCCCCATTCCCCCCATCCTAATAGCAGTGCTGCCACACTCAGCACTGGCTGCCACAGGGGTCTCATGGGCTGGTTGACCTCTGGCAGGTTGAGGACCTGGATCGACTGAACATCATCCACGTCTCGGGGACAAAGGGCAAGGTGAGGCAGGCAGGTGGTGCCAGGAGGGTTTTGGGGGCTGCTGGCATCTCAGGCAGATGGTACCAGGAGGGTTTTGGGGGGATTTAATGCTGCCGTCTCCCCAGGGCTCGGCATGTGCCTTCACCGAGTGCATCCTTCGCAGCTATGGGCTGAAGACAGGCTTTTTCAGGTGGGCAAGGGGAGCCAAGAGTGTTTGGAGGGGTCAGTGGCACTATGCCTAGCCATGCCTCATGGCTCTGCCTGCCCCCAGCTCCCCTCACCTGGTGCAGGTGCGTGAACGGATCCGCATCAATGGGCAGCCCATCAGCCAGGAGCTCTTCAGCAAGTACTTCTGGCTTGTCTACAACCGCCTGGAGGAGACCAAGGTGGGGGCCGCTGGGGCTTGTGGGACCCCTCCTGGGGCCATGTGTGCCACTGCTGGTTGTGGACACCCTCATGCCATCCCCTTACACTTGCTCTGCCCGTCAGGATTCAGCACATCCCAGCATGCCACCATACTTCCGCTTCCTCACCATCATGGCCTTCCATGTCTTCCTGCAGGAGAAGGTAGGTGGTGGTGGTGGTGACCTCTAGTTTGTGATGGGTTTTCAGATTGGTGGGGACATCAAGTAGGGTGTGGAACATGCGGTCCGGCTCTCTTTTGGAGCTGAACATGCATAGGTCAGTCTGTCATGGCTGTAACCTGTGCCAAGTAGATGGTTTCCATCCATGGGATGCATGTTCAGTCATGTGTTTGGAGGGGTGGTGGCAGGGACTTGGCCCCACCCACATCCCTGAATCCATGGAGACACATGGCTGGTGGCCCTGTGATGGATCTGGTGTTCCCATGTCCCCAGGTGGACCTGGCAGTGGTGGAGGTTGGCATTGGTGGTGCCTACGACTGCACTAACATCATCAGGTAGGAGGTGGTGGAGACAAACCCGTCCCCTGGGTCTACCAGGGCCTGGTGTCCTTGCAGCAGGGGCACAGCAGGGACACTGCCATGCTATGTCCCTAGAGCACCGGTGGTGTGCGGAGTCTCCTCCCTGGGCATCGATCACACCAGCATCCTGGGGGACACCATGGAGAAGATCGCCTGGCAGAAGGGGGCATTTTTAAGGTAGGGAAAGCTGGTCCTTGCCCTTGCTTTTGTGTGTTCAGGGTGTGCTCCCCGTGGTCCTGAGCACCCCTGTCCTTTGCAGCCCGGTGTACCAGCGTTCACAGTGGCACAGCCAGAGCGGCCATTGGAGGTGCTGAGGGATCGAGCCCAGGAGCTGAATGTGAGTTGGGTGGCAGGGGTGTTGCATGTGGGTTACTCTATGGTGGGGGGGGCGCTCAGCCACCCCTTTCTGCAGTGTCCCCTCTACCTCTGCCCCGAGCTGGATGCCTTCGAGGGGGACCATCAGCCATTGGAGCTGGGGCTGGCAGGTGCCCACCAGCGCTCCAATGCTGCTCTGGCCTTGCAGCTAGCACGGATGTGGCTGCAGCACCGAGGCTACCAGGGTAAGGCAGGGGGACAGGGATAGGGGTGGTGGATCCCACTGTGGCCCTGAGGGTCTCAGCAGAGTGCCTGTCCACACCCAGGTCTCGGGGAGCTGATGGAGGTGGCACCAGGCACTGAGCTGGTGGGGAGACCAGTGCCGCTGGCACCCACTTTTCAGCCCACTGATGCCATGATCCAAGGTGCAGTATAGCCACGCTGGGACCACCCCTCTGCCATGTCACAGGGCTTTGGTGGGGATCACACAGGGCCCCTGGCCAGTGCTGCTTGTGCTGGAGGGCACAGCCTGGCTGCCTGCCTTGTGGGGGTCCTGGTGATGGAGGGAGGGTTCCAGCCATGCCCTGTGCCCCACTCAGGCCTGCGGGAAACTGTGTGGCTGGGCCGGACCCAAGTACTACCCCATGGCCCCGTGACGTGGTACCTGGACGGAGCCCACACCACCAGCAGCATCCAGGCCTGCGTCCGCTGGTTCCGCCAAGCCGCCCTCAACCAGGGCAAGCCCCATAAGTAAGCAAGGACACAAACGGTCACGTGATGGGGGAGCACGGTGGTGGTGGTGGTGCTGGGAGTCCTTGTGGGGCATGGGCCACCTGCCCTTTCTCCCCACAGTGGCTCCGAGGTGCGTGTGCTGCTCTTCAATGCCACGGGGGACCGGGACACAGCGGCATTGCTCAAGCTGCTGGTGGTGAGGTTTTGGGGAGTACATTGGGTGTCGGTGTGCTCAGGTGCCTGGGTTCTCTGCCTGTGCCGAGACCTGCTTTGCTGTGGGTGTGAGGAGTCATGAGGTGGAGCTGATGGCTTGCACTGTCTGTCCACACTGCTGTCCCTAGTTCTATCCTACCTCAGTGCCCCCTCTCCAAGGGTCTTGCAGCGACAGGTGCAGAGGAGACTTGGATCACCCCCTCCCTGGACCCTTGTAACCCCACTGGTGTGGAATTGGTCACAGTGGAAATTCCATGGGTGGGTTCTGAGGGCTCCCACAGCACCGACCCTCCCTCTCCCCACAGCCCTGCCACTTTGACTATGCTGTCTTCTGCCCCAACTTCACGGAGGTGTCAGTGGCCAACAATGCAGGTGAGTGCTGGAGAACTGGGATCATCCCTAACCTCTCCCTACCTCCTCTCATCTCTGAGCCCCATCTCTATTCTTCTCAGACCAGCAAAACTTCAATGTGACGCTGGAAAATGCCCTGACTCGCTGCCTGGAGAACCAGCGGACCTGGACCCGGTTGCTGGAGGAGAAGGGGGCATCAGACCCCTGGCAGGCAGGGGGCTGCTGCAGTCGGCCCCTGCTCGAGGGACCCTGCTCCTGCTCTCCCCAGCCCCACCACCCCTCAATTCCCCAGCCCTCGTCTTCCCCTGCCTGGCCCAGGCGCTGCGGTGGGTGGCCCAAGGCCGGGATCCCTACCTGGCAGCCCCCCTGCCACGGGGGCTCACGCCCACCCTGCTGCCAGCAGCGGAGCTGTGCTGCTGCGGGAGGCAGCTGCTGTTCATGTCCTGGTCACTGGCAGCCTGCACTTGGTGGGGGGGTCCTCCGGCTGCTTGACCCTGCACTCTCTCAATAACTGGGGGTGGATGACTCCTTTTGCACCTCTTTTTACTTGAAGCACCGTTTTTGTCCCCAACAATGTTTGGAGGTGGCCATGGGGGACATACAGGACCCCCAGGCCCATCCCAGCTTGGCCTTTTTCACCCTAGTGCCTTTTGCCTGTGCCCCTCCATGGTAATACTGGCCATGGTGGGAACATCCCCAGCCCCCAGCCCACCTTGGTGAGACTGACTGGGTAGCTCCTGGGCTCTGGGGTGCTGCCCCAGGCTGTGTCGGGGTCCTGGTGCCCGGTGGGGGTGGGTGGTTTTGGGGGGTCGGGGGTGGGAGCCTCAAGCCGCAGCAAGGCTCAGCATCAGGACACGACTAATTTAACATAGAAGAGATTTTTATTATTATTAATAAGAATTTGTAACTTGGATGGGGAATTGGGGTGGGGGTGGGGTCTGCCCATTGCCCCACAGTGGGGCCAGCAGCCCTGCACCTCCCACCCCCCCAATAAACTTGCTGCTCCCAGTGGTGCTCGCTGCCTTCCTGGAGGGATGCAGGAAAGTTACAGAGGTCATCCCCAGTAGTGGGGCATGTCCTGGGGGCACCTACATTTGTGGCCCCCCTCCCCATTTGATGGGGAGCCTTGAGGGGGCTTTAGCAATAGCTGCTCTCTCCACCTTCCTGGTGCACCCAGCAGCAAGGTTCCCCAGTGGAGTTGCAGGGTGCCTCCACCCCTGGTATGGGCTGCCCTTGGAGGGCCAAAGCATTCACTGAATGAGTAACGGAGGCCCCCTCCGGGCTTGGCCTGAGACTTGGGGAGAAAAAACAGCTGAATTGGGTCAGGCTGGGTCCCCAAGTCCAGCAGTTGGGGGCTGGGTGGGCTCGGGGGGGGGCCAGGGTGGTCAGGCCATGCTGCTGGTGGAGCAGGGGGTGCTCTGGGTGCTGCCGATGCTGTGGTTGGTGCTGCTGCTCTCCGAGGCCGGTGCCGTGCTGGAAACCGGCTGCAGTTTGGAGATGGGACCTGGCTCACGACATGGTGCCAGGGGTAGAAACACCAAAGGGAAACCAGACTCAGGGTGGCCAGTGATAGCCATGGCTCATCCCCACAGGACCTCCCAGCCCACACACACAAACCCTCCCAAATTGCTCCCCAGCCAATTCCTGAGCCCCTGGGAGGGAGATAGGCATGGGGCACCATGGTGGCTCCAGAAAGCAGGTGGCAGGAGGGACCTCAAGACAGCAGGGGGACCTTGGGAAGCTGTGGCCACTCCAAAGGGGTTATTTGCCTGTGGCATTGCCAGGAGAGCTGTACAGATGACAGCAACACAGCAGCCTGGGCTCTTGCTCACCTGGGGGCTTTGGACAGGGGATTTTGAACCAGGGGAGGATACTGGCAGCCCAGCAAGGGACATGCATGTAGCCCACACCATCCCACCATGGAGGTCCCCAGCAGCAATGGATACTCACGAGTGTGGGAGTAGATGTACCAGAGCCCAGCAGTGAGGAGTGCCCCGATGAGGAAGGCGCCAAAGGTGATGCCCAGAACAGCAGCCAGCCCCAGCCCACGGTCTGCAGCAGGATGAGGCCATCAGCACCACTATGTTGGAGAGATCCCCTTCCCACCGCCCTTCCTGACCTAGCCCACTCCCCTGTCTCAAACTTACTGTTGGGTGGCCGCCAGCTGTCCTTCACTGTCACCTCCAGGACCTTCTCAAAGATAGTGTTGTTCTGTGGAGGTGGATGCTGGGTCAGAGGGGACAGACCTGCACCCACTGTCCCCAGGACAGTGCTGGGAGCCCCCAGGCTGTCTGGGGACCAGGGAAGCTGCTCCTGGACAGGCTTTACCACCTGGCAGTGGGACAAACCCACCAGGCTGCCACTGCCTATGGTAGGGGCCAGCACAGTGGTGGCATCACAGGGTTCTCATACAGACCTGCAAGCCAGCCGTGCACTTGAGGGTGGCAGAGAAGGGGACACGCCCATCCTCAGGGACGGCATAAGTGAAGCAGAAGCGCCAGATCTTCCTGCCGTGGCTGCTAGGGGGACCCTCCAGCACAGCCACTCCTGCACTGCGTGCCTCCCCGCCCTGCACCAGCAGCACTGGCTCCCGCCCTGGCACTACCAGCCAGCACTCCTTCAGCTGCAGGTCAGCTGGGTGGTCCTCCCACCGCATAGATGCCTACCACAGCAGGGAGGAATGAACATCATCAGGGTCACCAGCCCAGGACGACTGGAGTCCCCTAGTCCAGGCACCAAGCTATCAGCAGTACCTGTACAAAGGACTCCTTATTGACCTCCAGCTCAGTCTGTGGCCTCTCGAAGTCGTCGGTAGGGAAGAGGCGCAGGAAGAGCTCCCGTGGGATCTTGCACTTGAAGGCCACCTGCCGGCAGGAACAGTGCTGAGGCCACCACCCGGTGCCCAGCACCCAGCCAGCAGTGGCATTGGCACCCTTTTGCCACCCCTGGGCCCGCTGGGAAACCCAGCTCTTACCCGCATGCTCCGGGCGCTGCCCCTGGGCCAGGTTGAGGATAAGCTGCAAGAGGGTGAGGAAGGTTGAGTCATTTTAATGCTCCCTATTGTCAGAGTGTGTTGTTCCCACTGGGATGGGATGGGGGAGGTCCCACTGGGATGGGATGGGGGAGGTCCCACCATGGGATGGGATGGGATGGGATGGGATGGGATGGGATGGGATGGGAATCCCACCCACCTCCCATCTCGCCAGCACCCAAGTGCAGCATCAGGGCTCAGCCTTGGGCTGCAGCAGGACATTTCCAGCCATGCAAAAGCAAGGCAGTCTCAGCGATGGAGGTTCACTGGGCATCACTGAAGGCCCCCTTGGGGCTTCAGTGGGGCTGTGGTCACCTCACCTCGTTGTTGGCATGGCCCCTGTCCTCCAATGAGGTGCCACAGTGGCTGAGGGGGGTTCTCAGCATGAAGTGAGTAGCATTCTTCTCTGCCTGGCAGCTGATGTCCCTCAGCGTGATGTTCACCAAGTCCTTGATGGGCTGGGAGAAAAGCATTCCGTTCTCAGCCACTAGCTAGGGACAGCCCCATGCCACCCACCCTGAGCAACTGGAGCAAGATGTGGCCCCCCTGGGCAACACTGGCAAGCATCCTGACCACCCTCACCTGCAGATGGGACCTATCAATGACAATCTCCATAGTTTCATCTGTGCACTTCCAGGGCTGGAGCATGAGCAGCAGCGTGCTAGGTATTGAGTTGGTGGTGGGGGCTGGGAGGGTGGGTATCACAGGCATCTTGACTGTCTCTGTGGTATTAGAAGATGGGGAAGTGGCTGAGTGGGAGGGGTGGGACTCCCTTCACCCCTTCCATCCTGCCCAGCCCTGGGTTCCTCACCATGGTCCAGGATCTGCAGGCTGATGCGGGTACTGGCAGGGATGGTGGAGTAGGAGGCGATGGTACTGCAGTTCATCTCCAAGGCTTTGGCAATAAGGCCGTGCTCCGTGTCAGGCAGGGATGACCCAAGGAGTGGCAGCGAGGACATGTGTGTGATCATGTACTTCCCAGAGACCTACAGGGAAGGGAGACAGTGCTGGAAAGGGGGATGGAGACAACTGGAGATGCTCAAGGCAGGGACAGCTTCTAGGTTAGTCTGCCTTGGGAGGGCTTTCAGTGAGGAGGCTGCCACCTGCCCGTGCCCAGTGTCCACAGATGCCTTGCTCCCCGTGACACTGGCATCTCTTGGGCACCTGGGAGCCCCCTTGGAGAGAGGACACACATGCACATATGCCCTCCTCGGCCATACCAAGAATTGAATGTGGCAGTTGTTGACAGAGATGGACCAGGTGAGGTTGACCTGGCTCTGCAGGATGAGAATCTGGTTGCTCACAGCTTTCTCGGAACAGCTCAGGGACAGGTTCACCTCTGTGATGAGGGAGCTGCAAAACCATGAGATTCCTCCCTCAGCATCAGCATCCCACACCAGCTGGTCATGTACCCACCTTGGGGTGGAGGGGCTCTGCATATGAGGCATCCCAACCCCTTACTGAGCATCTTCAAGCAGGTCCCACCACCTGTTCCACCAGCATTGTACAGTACCTGGGCTCTGTCTGCATCCGGATGATATGGGCAGCCCTGGTGCTCTGGGCATCCCCAAGTGAGCAACCCTTCATCTCATAGACGAAGACCTCAGCCTCAAGATGCAGTGTGGCATTGAAGTGCTCCTGGGGAATGCAATCCAGGGGACTGCTGGCATCTGCAGAGGTGGGAGGGTCATCAGACTGCATTCAGTGGGTGGGGAGATGCTGGGGACCAGGGGCATCTGTCCCCATAGCATCTCCCCAGGACCATGCCCACCCTGGTGGGTTGTCACCTTCTGAAAACAGGGAGAACATAGGTACCCACTCCAGCCCGCCAGTACCAGGCCCTGACCCCACAAACCTTCTCCCAGTTGGAGCTTGACCCAGCAGGGGTCCCGCAGCTCACTGTAGGATGTGATGCCCCTGTAGGTGTCTCGAGCCCAGGCCAGCAGCTGCCCCTCACTGGTGGCCACAGGCAGCTCAGGGCCCAATGCTGTGGTCATCCCCTGGACAAGGAGGGCATCCTGTGGGGCAAGCAGCAGCCTGAGCCAGGGTAGGGGATGAGATGCATCCCTTCCTGGCATGGGCTGGTGTGGGAAAAGTGTAGAAAGCCTTTTCCTGGCATGGAAGGTGTTGGTGTAAAGCAAAGCCAGGAGGGCAACCCTGGAGCCCCAGCTCCATTGTGGCTGGAGGTCACCCCAGATGAATGGGAGGTTTTGGGGCCACAAGCTGGGAGCAGTGTGGGCGGCCAGCGGCACGCGGGGAGCTCAGCCCACTTTATTATTAGCCACAAACAAAGCAGGAGGTTTATTTTGCTAACAAACGCCCAGCCCCGGCTCAGCTCACTGGAGCCAAACCCCATCCCTGACCTTCCTCCCGACGGCCAGAGGAAACGGGAGCTTTTTCCAGACCTGTGCGTCATTCCCTGCCCAGCCAGCCCCATGTCAGTGCCAGCAGGAGTGGCCAAGAATGTCCCCTCCTCCCCAGGGCACCACCGGCATCGTCTCCAGGGAGGGTGAGACCAGTCTTCTCTAGGGATGCCTCTGCAAATGTTTCTGGGGATGGTCCCAGCCCTGCTGCTCCCTGGGGTCATTCTTGGTGTGGGGCTGTGGCACTCACGGTGTGGATGATCAGATTCGGGCACAGGGAGGTGACAGTGGCTGAGCACTGGGCACACAGGAGGACGAGCACCGGTGACCGGGTGCAGCCACCCGCTGGTGGCGTGACAAGCACCTTCAGCGGGAAAATATAGTTCTGGGAGAGAAGGGGAGAATGTCACCACTGTGACCCTGAGCCCCAAATGCTGTCATATACATGGCTGTGCCACGGCCACCCCACCTGCCTAGAGGCAGGTGGGAGAGCCCTTGGGCTGGCCCCCAGCATGAGCCATGCAGGAAGCAGCCACAGCTGGGTTTAAGGGCAGGCTGCGGGGTGTGTATCCACACTGCAGGGCAAACAACCCCTGCCTCCTCCAAGCTAGAGACCAGGACATCCCCACCTCAGTGACAATGGTATCTACACTCTGGGGTCCAGGCCACTGCCATACTGGGGTCTAGGTACCCACTCCTTGGGGACCAAGGCATCCTTTTGTCTGAAACTGGGTAAACTCTGCACTGAACACCAGTGTCATCCCATTGTGGACTGGCATGTCCTCACACCAGGCACAGTACATTCCCACACTGGGACAGGGAATCCCCACGCTGGGCACTGGGACATTCACCCATGGGTTTCCCAGTCCTATCCCAGCACCACGCAGCTGCTCCAGGCTTGGGACTGGCCATATCACTGTGCAAGAATGCCAGGGGCACAGTGGTGGCACACACCACTCCCTGTGGCAAGCACTGCCTGGTGGCCTCCAGCCGGAAATCTGGATGGGGAAGCCAAAACGCCAGGCTCTAGTTTGGCAACTGCTGCCTGAATCACTGCTCGTAAAGTGCTGAGGCAGGCAGCGAGCAGGGAGAGCCAGCTGGGGACCAGGCGGATGGAGGCAGCCACAAGCAGAGAGCACAAGGCTGGTGGGCCGGGGCTGTGGGCATCCCGGCCTGGCAGTGGCCCCGTGGCGAATGCGGGTGGCTGGGGTGCTTGGGTGGCCCTGGCAGCCGGGGAGGAGCCGGCGGCTGGTTTTCCTGCCTCGTGTTTTGCGAGGCTCCATTGTTCGGCTGTGTGAGCGGCAGGAGCCTCCACGCTGCCCCGACGACGCCTTTCAGGTTATTTTTTTCTTTTTTTTTCGCATCGTGGGGATCTGCTTATAGAAAGCAGCTTCCAGTAATTCTTCTATAAGTGGAGCCATGTCCCTGCCCGGCTCCCCGAGCGCCGCAGGGCTGGGTGCCGCAGCCCTGACGTCAGCGCGTGTCCCCTGCCGCCGCCGGTGACAGCCTCGGGGCACCCCCAGCCCTGGCGCTTATTCATGCACCAAGGTGCCAGGACCAGGTCACACCAGTCTGGGGCATAGGGGCCCTTGCCAAACGCACCCTCCCCAGTGGCTCCTGGCCCAGGTCCTGCCTCCCCCTGAAAAGCAGAACTGGAAGAGCTGTGAGGTGGCAGAGAGGGAGTGTGGCGCCGGGTGGCCCAGGGCTGGGCCAAAATCGCGTGCTGGGTTTGCTGAGGCAGCCGTGCAAACTCATGTGTTGGTGCAAACCCACCCACAGTGTCAACCAGTACCAGCACCAGCTGGGGATGAAGCCCCAGCCTCATCTTCACCCAAAAGCTGCCTAGAGCACCCAGAAAGTGGTTATCACCTCTTGGTAGGCTGTGTCAACACTGATGGTCAGATCTCTACTTGCTTGGCAGCCTTCAAGTGATGTGCCTTCCTCCATCCCTCCCTCCATCCTTCTCCTATCCCTCCATCCCTCCTATCTCTCCCTCCCTGGGAGGGAGGTCTCCATCAGGTGCCCACAGCTGTGCCCTGCTCCTGAACTACAACCAGGCCACCTCTCCAGGGAAACAGCAGTTCCTGGGACACCCAGCACAGGGACAGCCCCAGCAGCATGGGCTCTTAGAAAAGTTGTCTCTAAAGACTAAAGCCAGAGTCACCCATGCCTGTGCTGGGACGGGAATACAACTATGGTAGAAGTTAACCTGAAACAGTTTCAATAGCCCAGCTGGGACAGTGCTGGAGTGACAGTGATGGCATGGTAAGTGCTAACCTGACACCCCACTCGCTCACCTTGGACCACTCGATGTTGAGGATGTGCACTTCATGGTCGGTGCCCAAGGAGCTGCTGCTGACACAGCCCCGTGGCACCGTGCTGGTGGCATAGGACAGGGTAATGGGCGGCTCCGCAGTCACTGGCTGCAGGTCACAACCCTCAGCTCTTCCCGGGTCTGAGCGGAAAACAAGAGACCATCAGCTCCCGTAGCACGGACGTGGGGTGACACAACATGCTGGCGGGGCTGCCCCGGTGCTGCCCCCACATCCCCGGCGTCACCACGGCCCCGTTGCCGGCACAGCGCCCGCGGGACAGTCTGCTACGTGTCTGCTCGGGGCTCGTCTGCCGCTGACATCCCCCGCCGCGATCACGTTAATGACCCTCGGATCCGGCCTGGAAAAATCCACTGTCCTGGCTCGGCACCGCCGCCTGCCAAAACTCGCGCCTGCCTGCCCTGAAGGCTGGGGCGGTGGCGGAAGCCCCCCCGTATCCCCCATGCCGCAGGAAAGCGGGAAGCACAGGTATGGAAATGGCTGTAAAGCTCATCCTCCGCAGGCGCCGAGGCGTGAGCTTTGCCCCATCCCAAACCCCCGCGCGGCACGCGAGCAAGCCAAGGGAAATCCTGAGTGCAAACAGCCGTTTGAAGGCCTGCATCTGTAAATCCCTGTTTGCCTCGGACGTTTCCCCTGCTCTAGGCAACTGCTGTGGTCAAGCTGTGCTCAAACTGGATCCTGTACTGAGAGGTGTCCTGGGGACCTGTCTGCACCCCCTGGTGCTTCCTTGCAGGGAGCTGAGCAGGATGGAGCCCCATGACCATGGATGGGGGCTTCCCACGGGGAAATGGTGCTTGGGGCGCTGTGTTTGCTTTGGAGGTGGCCACTGAGCTCCATCCCTTCCCATTCCATCCTTTCCCATCCCTGGTGACTCCAGCCGTCAAGTCTATCACAGCATTCCTAGCCCATGTCTTACTACTGAGATGGTGTAGCTGTGACAGCAGGGGCATAGTGCAGACCCCCCCCCCCCAGTGAGGCTGTCATGGGCCCACCTATTGTCTGATGCTTCCTCCCCTCAGTGCAGCAGCCGCATGGCTGGCAGCATTCGGGAGGAAGATAAACAGCTGCTTATCTGGGTGCCGCAGACTACGGCCCTCTTCCCCTCCACTCATGCCCCGACAGCAGCGGGGCACAGCCACGTGGCCCCAGCATTGCTGGGCAGAGGATGGGCAATTCATCACACCTCCGACAGCATCCCGTGGGGAGGTCAGGCAGGGTCAGGGGGCTATGGCTGGGCTGACTCCTGGTGCAGGGCAGGGATGCCAGTGGAGGGGACGAAGGGCAGCAGTGCCAGTCAGGCACCATCTGTCCCTGGGGAAGGCAGCAGCAGGCTCCAGTATTATGTCAGGATCAGATAAGGGGGCTCAGCTGGGCCGCCGGGGCGATCAGATAAGGGCACTGTTATTTTTGTACTCCAGGAAAGGGAAAAAAAAATAAAAAGGAAGAAAGAAAGAAAATCCACTTTATGTTTTTCCAGCCGCCTGCCCTGCGCCTTGTTCTGGCGTGGCAGAGACAAGGGAGCAGGGACAGTCCCACTGTGGCTCCCCTCTCTACATCTTAGGTTTCTGGGAGCAGATCAAAGGTCCCGGACAGAGAGTGACGCCCAGGGGTGCCAAGCTTGGGGATGCAGGGTTGGGGTGGCTCCAGCAGTGCTGAATGTCCCATGGGATGGGCAGAGCTGCTCCAACATCCCAGCATCTGGCTGAGCCACCTCAGGACTTGTGCAACAAGCCGGCCAGTCTCAGCCTGGGATGGACCTCATATTGCCACCCTCTTAGCCAGTACTGGCTGTTGAACTACGTGGAGGTGGCATCAGGGGGCTATGACAGTGCTTTGGAGCTGACGCAGGCGACGTCATCCCTGCCCTTCTAAGTCAGTCAGGCACAGAGCAGGGACAGGACAGATGACCCAGCACCATGCTTGCCCTGTGGGAAGCAGCATCAGCAGCTGCTGCTGAAGTGGGGGCATGAAGTCCCCTGCTGTACCTGTGAGGCCCCCTGGCACTGCATCTACCATGGGTACCTCCAGCCCCTGGCACTGTGCCCACTGTGGGCATCCCCAGGCCCATGGGTCCCTGAAAGGGAGAGGCAGCAGTTGGATAGGACATGGTATGTGTGCCACAGGTAGGTAGGACAGGGATCATTATAGCACAGCTACTCAGGACAGGGACATACAGCACATCTATGCAGGACAGGGACCACACAGTACAGTTACTCAGGATGGGGACCATATGGCACTGCTGCATAGTTTTGGATGGTATGGCACAGATGAACAAGATATGGTCTACATGGCAGTTACACAGGACAAGGACCACACAGGCACAGTCACATCCAACAGGGACTGTATAGCTCAGCTACATAGGACAGGGACTGTATGGCACAGCTACAAAGGCCAGGAACCACATGGCACAGTTAGGACAAGAACTGCATTACATAGCTATGCAGGACAGTCAGGATATGCAATAGCTATGTAGGATGGGGACTACATAGCACAGCTAAACAGGACAGGGACCACGTACCACAGCTACTCAGGGTGAGGACCATATGACACAGTTACGTAGGACTCAGCCCATACAGCACAGCCATGTTAGTCCAGGGACTGTCTGGCACAGCCATGTGGGATGGGGACTATACGGGGCAATTACAAAGGACACAGACTGTATAGTGCAGCTACAGGACAGAGATGACATCCCACAGCTGTGTAGGATGGGGACCAGATGGCACCACTAGGTGGTATAGAGACAATACATCACACATAGGGAGGACAGGGCCTCTCTGGCACAACTACAGAGGAGGCAGATCATACGGCACAGCTATAGGATGGAGACTACCACACAGTTACAGATGATACAGACCTTATTGCACGTGTACATGCGATGGAGACCACATGGCACAGCCATAGGATGGGGACTGTATGGCACAGCTACAGGGGACATGGCCCATACGGCACAGCTGTAAGGCAAGGACCATATGGCACAGCTAAGGAGGAAATGGACCTTATGGCACAGCTGTAAGGGACTGTATGGCACAGCTAAGGAGGAAATGGACCTTATAGCACAGCTGTAAGGGACTGTATGGCACAGCTAAGGAGGTCATGGACTTTGTGGCACAGCTGTAAGATGGGGACTGTATGGCACAGCTAAGGAGGACATGGACCTTATGGCACAGCTAAGATGGGGACATGGCACAGCTAAGGAGGACATGGACCTTATGGCACAGCTATCTATCTACCCAGCACACAGACCTTACTGTATATCTCTGTAGGACGGGGACTGTATGGAACAGCTACAGGACATGTGACCCATATGGCACAGCCTCACCAGACAGGGACCGCCTGGCACAGCTACCAGGCACTGACCAGGGGTGACAGTAGGCAGCAAGTGGGTGCCAAATCTGGCACTGGGGACATCCCAGCAGCACCCACCAGCAATAGCCTCTGTGGTGGCCAGGACAGACTGACCCAACCAGGACATACAGTACTGCTGGCCCTGGCCTGCAGCTGCCTTCCCAGTTCCCTTTCCCCACTGGTGGGTCACATCCCAAGGTCCCCCAGCTCCAAACAGTGAGGGTGTCCCCAGGCACAACCCCCCTTGAAATTCCCTCTGTGGCTTCACAGGAGCCTCGGTGTGGCTTTAATGCTTTCCAGTCTGCTCTGGCGCTGGATGATCTCTGTCCCTAAGACCCATGAGGAGTTTTACACAGTTTTTCCCGTTTCATACCCCTGGTTTCTGGTTCATCCCACACACCGGAGGGACACAGAAGCCCCCTGCCACCCTGGGTGCCATTGCCTCGACCAGGGTACATCAACTGGTGCCTTAGATGCTTCTGGAGCCCCAGTGATGCAGCCTGGATTTGGGGGTCCTGGAGAGCAGTAGGGATGTGCTGTTCGTCCCTTCCCACCCCAAAACCTTCTGTACTGGGGGTGACGCCTCCCGCGCCGGCACAACCGGGACCTCTTCGTCTGCGGACCCAGCACCCCTCCAGGGACTCGAATCGGCGTGACAGAGTCACGGGTGGCTGCTGCCGTCGCTGCCGAGCCGAGGATCCCGTCCAGGGGTGCCCTCCCGAGGCGCCCTGGACACTCAGACACCCCCTCGTTCAAGCCACTCCGGAATGCAGTCACGGGTGGGTCCCGCCGTCGCTGCTGCCCCGGGGTCCCGTCCCGGTGTCCCACCGCGGCGTGTCGTGTTCCCCGTCCCCGGTGCCCCCTCAGCCCCACTCACCCGGGCGGCCGAGCAGAGCCAGCAGCAGCGGCAGAAGCGGGGCGGCGCGGGGGCCCATGTCCGGCTGCGGCCGCTCCTCGGGAGCCAGCGCCGAGTGCCGGGCGGCGGCGGCAGGAAACCGACTCCCTTCGGAGGAGGGTCCGCGGGCGGTGCGGCCCCGGGCCGGGAGGAAATGCCGCTGGCGGCGCTGGGGCCGGGCCGGCGGCGAGGGGGGCTGCCTGCAACGGGGGCGGGGAGGGAAGGGGGAAAGTGGGGGATCCCCCGGGATGCGTCCTGCCTCAGTTTCCCCTCTGCGCGGTGACGGGCAGCACCTCCGGAGGGTGCGCTGGGAGCGCCTCCAGCACCTGGCACTGGCACCCGGGGTGAGTGCCACCAGGGACCCCCACCGAGCTGTCACTGAGGAGCAAAGGGTGAGACACAGAAGTTGGGGGGGCCTGTGGCACCATGACACCCTGACATTCAGCCCACAATGTCCCTAGCCAGCACCCCAGCAAAATCACCATGTCCTAGGCCAGGGACTGCCCCATGGCCCTGGATGCCCACTCTGGGGCCATGGGACAAATGAAGCACTGCTGCCTGCATTGCCAGTACCTTTGGCCTGCCACAGACAGGGTCTGCCTTGACATCCCTGCTTGGAAGCTGGTTTTGGGGGTGGGAGGTCCCCCAGGACAGGACTATTAGGGTGACGAGGGTCATAGCTGAGCATCACCAGGATGGGAGGTAGAGAGTGGCTGGGAGCACACAGGGAGCCACTTCTGCATCCCTGCCCATTCATCCCACTTGTGCCAGCAGCTGCTGTCTGAGGTGACAGCCTTCCCACAGTGATCAGTGGGGCTGGCAGTGGGTGCAGATCTCTAGTAGTAGTCTCTATCCTGAATTACGGCCATGGGCAGGGGGACATCATGGAGACCTGTCAGGGAAGCCAACAAGACCTGTCCCCACCAGCCAGGATGTCTCCAGAGATGTCTGTGACCCTGGGTGAGCAAGAGACATCTCCCATGACAGAGCACTGCCATCTCCTGGGGATCGCGGGGACAGATGCACACCCAGGGGTGGGGACCAGGACCAGGCACATGCACCGGTGGCCCTCCAGCATCTCCTTCCCCGCGGTGATAATGTGAGGAGCAAGAGGCCCTCAGCGATGGACCCAGGGATGGCAGTGGCTGCAGTGTGACAGACAGGAGGGTGCCTGTGGCTGCAGAGTAGCCCCACATGTAGCCCATGCACCCCATTCAGTTTCAGCACAGCATCTTGCCCTTCTCACAGCTGATGGAGCATCCTTGGTCTTTCCATCTAGAAGAAAAGCATCTAAACCAAGCACCCAGGGTCCATGCTGGGGATGAGGGCAGGGTGCTGAGGCCTGCTGGGCACTGTAGAATCCCCTTTCTCAGCTCCTTTGCCCTGCTCACCTCCTGGGGAAACTATGCCACGTTCACCACACACCCAAAGAGGATGGAAGCACAAGGGAGAAAGGTCACCTGGCTCTCCACTGCACAGCTTCAGGCTGTAGTGTCCCAAACAGCCTGATCCCTCTGTCCCCTCATCCCCACTGGCACAAGGCAATTGCCTGCTGGCCTCAGCCTCGTCTCAACTGTGTTGGCAACACCCCAGCCCTGGCCGGATGGCTGCATCCTTCCTGCCCCACTGCCTCCCCAGCCTCAGTCCCTGCTGGTGGCTCCTTCACCCCCCAGGCACGAGGCTGACGTCGGAGCCTGGCAGGTTTGGGTTTTCTTCTTGGGGATTTTTGTTTTTCCCATTCATTTCCTTCCTTTGCTCCAGCCCCGTGGCCTTGGCTGCCCTCTGCGCTGCCACCTCCTCCGCCCCCCCCAGCCCTTTGGCTCCGTGCCTGGCTCCCAGTAGACCTAAAGCAAGTGGTGGGGGCCCTGCCAGGGTCACACTGCTCAGCCATCCTCACTGTGTCTGGGTAAATCTCAACCCTGGGTCCTACCACAGTCCCTCTGCTGTGGCATCATGCCTGGGCAGCTCTGCAGATGCCGGAAAGACCAGAGATCCCATCTCTCACAGCAGCACCCCCAACTGCCTGTCCTTTGGGGACCTGCAGTTCACCTTCTTTGAGGACACCCACCCTGTCCCCACCCATGGACACCCAGCCTAGTGCTCCCAGTGCACCCCTCAGCCCCTACAGCCCCTAGGGATGGGGATGCACACTGGGCTGCAAGGTAGCACTGATGGCAGCGGGTGCCCAGGCACAGCAGGGCAGAGAGGACCCTACTCCAGGGTATTATGCCACCCTGAAATACCTCACTGCAGTCCCCAAGAACATCTGACAGACAAAAGAAATAAGGAAGAATTTTTTTACACTGAGGGTGGTGAGCCCCTGGCCCAAGTTACCCAGAGAGGTTGTGGAACCAGGTCAGGTTGGATGGGGGTCTAAGCAACCTGCTCTAGTTGCAGAGGTCCCTGCTGACTGCAGGGGGCTGGGCTAGATGACGTTTGAAAGGTTCCTTCCCACCCAAATCATTCTCTGATTCTATGAGATGGCAGAAATCCTCATCCTGGCATGGCTGGGCCCAAATCCAGCCAAGACGCACGCGCAGGATATGGCTCAGATGCTGCCTGCGCCTCCAGGGACACACACCCAGAGCACAAGGGGGCTCGGCAAGCAGGACGGGACCGGGGTGAGTGGGACCAGCTGCAGGAGGCGGCCACAGGCTCCTTGCAGGCCATGGATTGGGAAGCCAGGGCAAGAGGCTGGGATGCTCCCTCCCTTCCTCGGAGTGCAGCATCCCGCTGCCCGGTGGGATAAACACCCGCTTCCTGCCCTTAATCAGCTCCAGAGGGGCTGGGGGAGGAGGGGCGGAGGGGGAGAAAAAACAAAAAATCTCTGGAAAGAAAAACTCATTTCCTGCGACAGAAGAAAAAGATAAAGTCTGGGCTCATTAAAGTGAACTTTACTGGGGAGAGACGGGAAAGAGCCAAACACAATGTCCTTGAAATTTCCTCCGCACAGCTCCGTCCACGAAAACAGGATAAAGCCTCTTCCGCTGTCTCTGCCGGAGTGCTGGGGGGGACCGGGGCCGGGGATTCGGCTACAGGCTGTCGAGGTGGGTGCAGACCTGCTGGAAAACCTCATCCACGGAGGCCTCGGCGTTGAGCTGGGTGGGGAGGGGTTAGCTGGGGGGGCTCATCCGAGGGCATGGTGTGACCTAAGTTCTTCCAGGGAAGGATTTTGGCCACAAGCGGAGAGATCACGTTTGATTTAAGGCAAAGAGGTATAGGGCCATCCTTGGAGGGCGTCTCCATGTAGGGAACCAGAGGGGCCAAGCCCACCCCAAATGAGTCAGGATTGAATCTTTTCCCCTTCCCTCATCACTCTCATCCATCAGTTCCCCTTCCCTAGGGCCATGTGCACCCCAGGCCGTGGGGCTGGCAGTGCTGGCATTGGTCACATCCCCACTCACCTGGCGGACGATGCCTCTGCTCTTGTAGAAGGCAATGACAGGCTCAGTGGCCTTGTAGTAGGTCTCTAAACGCTTCTTGATGGTCTCCTCGTTGTCATCCACCCGCCCACTGGTCTCACCTCGCTTCAGCAAGCGTTTCACCATTGTCTCCTTCCCCGCATCCACATAGAGCAGCAATGTGGGGGGGCGATCTATGGGCAGAAGGGACACAGCTGTCACCATGCCAAGCAGACATAGGTCTGGTTTGTTTGGGGAGATGGTGCTGGTGAGCATAGGGGTCACAGATGTCCCCATGCCTTCTGCCTCCCTCTGCATGAGTTTGGGGGCCACTGGGACACCTCAGACCCATGTGGTGAAAGGCAGAGGGACACCATGGCCACCCCCTGGCTTTCTGCCATCACTATGAAGCCAGCACTGTGATCAGCCTCTCTTTGCCCAAGGTCACTCTGGAGAGATATCTCTCCCACTGTGCCCTGGACACAGGCTGTCCCCAAGGCAGGGGGACCTGTTGGCTGGGACAGTGCCCAGTTTAGACCCTTTGGGGATGGGATCTTTGCTGGGACTGGGAGGCTGAGTTGCTGCTGCCACCATGGAGACCCACTACCTGGACAGTGGGTGATATGGCACAGCATGGCACAGCATGGCATGAGCCCTCACCTTCTTCTCAAACTCTTCTCCCTGCTTCACCTCACGGGGATAGCCATCGATGAGGAAGCCCTTGGACACGTCTGCTTTGGCCACCATCGCATCCCTCAGCATGTCCAGCACCGTGTCCTGAGGAGGGGAGGACAGAGCTGCCAGAGCTGCCCAATATCCAGCACCCCTAATTGCTACTGCAACTTCCCCTGAGGGTGGTAGGGATGAAGGAGTCCCCAGGGCAAATGCTGACTGTTACCATGGTATGTGGAGTCCCCGCAGCCAGCCCTGCCTGCATGTTGTGCCATGTGGCAACCAGTGACCCATGAGGACTCACCAGGGGTACCAGCTCGCCCTTCTCCATGATGGCCTGCAGCTTCTTGCCCCGCTCCGAGCCCGAGCTGACCTCTGCCCGCAGAAGATCCCCCGTAGAGAGGTGGGTGTAGCCATACTTTTGCACAATCTTCTCACACTGGGTCCCTTTCCCTGAGCCAGGGCCACCTGCAAGTCATGAGAGGGCCCACAAGTGCCCCAAGTCAGGGAGCTGGAGAGGTATGTGGAAGCTGTTGCACAGACTCCCAGGAGTCCCCAGAGCATGATGAGATGGGGAAGTGTCCCTAAGCCCAGGAGCAGATGGCTGAGGAGAGCTGCTGGGGTGGGCTGGGGTGATGCCAAGTGCTTGGGGGCACCTAGGGCATCACCGTCCCATTGGCACCAGAGCATCACCAGCCTGGCACCAGACATTGCTGCCTGACAGCATCCAGGACATCACTGCCCAGGTGTTCACTGTCACACCATCTCAGATGCTGCCACCTTGGGCCTGGCCAGAGGTCTCCTGATCCCAGCACACCCTATCATGGCCTCAACGAACCAGACTAGAACCATGGCCACCATGCAGTGCCTGGGAACAGCCTTAGTCTCCAGCCCTGGCTCCCCAGCCCTGGGTACCCACTGCTCCCTGCAACCCCCATCTCAGAGGTGCAGGGGGAAAGGGCTTGACCCCACCAGTGACAGGACCCAGACACAGACTTACCCACCACGAAGATGATTTTGTGGTGCTTGAGTTTTTCTGAAGGAGAGAAAACAAAAAAATACTAATTGGGAGCCAGCAAGCCCACTGAGGAGTGAGGTGTCCTGGGGCAGGCAGATCCAGGGTTAGCATCCCTGGGGATGGAGGGGACTGATCACAGAGCCATGGGGAGAGAAGGTGGAGAGGGAAGCAGCCACATGTTCCCCTTGTCCTTGTCACCTGGATGGGCTGGGATGGCCAGGCTGGACATGACTGAGCACACAGAACCTGTGGTGCCTCTGCAGCAGGGCTCGAATCCCATTGTTGTGTGGCGTCCTGGAGATGGTCATGGTCCATCACTCCACTACAGGTGGGGACTGGCCTCATCCATCCCTGCAGCCACCTTGTCACCATGGTGAGCTAATGGAGACTGGCAGGCTCAGCTTGGCACAACCACTTTGAGTGCTTGGTGTGACCCCTGGCAGTCCCTGAACCCTGACATCAGTCCCTGAACCCCAATATCAGTCCCTGAACCTGGTGGCTGACATGCAGGTGGCACTAGCTGCCCTGCCCCCTCTCAAGCACCCAGGTGCTGGGTCCTTACCACCTGCAGGATCTGTCCCAGGGTGATGACAGGTGTGACACCATGCGGGGAGGCAGCACTAAAAATAAAACTGAGCTGCTCTGGGGCCTCTTTCCCATCTCCTGATTACAGCCAGCTGAAATTTCAACTCCTCTGGCACCCAGGGATCCACAGGGCTGGGGACAGAGCCAAGGGGCTGGCAAGGACTGAAGACATGGGGCACGTGGGGAACAGAGAGG
The DNA here is from genome assembly GCA_033816785.1 of Picus viridis. Taxonomy (NCBI): domain Eukaryota; kingdom Metazoa; phylum Chordata; class Aves; order Piciformes; family Picidae; genus Picus; species Picus viridis. Next base: position 7,664,974 of record CM066596.1, on the reverse strand, counting down.
AGTGATGTATGGAGGGGGCAGGGGGAGGTCTAAAAAGCTGATGGAGAGGGATGCAAAGAGGACTGAGGGGATGGATGCAAGGGATAAATGGGACAGAGGGAACAGATGCAGGGGAAATGGATGCAAGGTGGACAGAGGGATTCAGCAGGGGGACTGGGAGGGAAGATGCAAAGGGAGCTGATGCAGCAGGGATAGATGCAAAGGGATTGAGGGGACAGATGACAGGAAGACCAAGGGGATGGCTGCAAGGAGGATGAAGCACTCACCTGTTGACATGCTGCCGTGATCCAGGCACAGGAGCACTTCAGGCTGTGAGAGGAGAGTAGTATGAGTAACTCAGCACAGCTGGGACACACGGGTACCCAAGGCTGGGGTCCAGGGAGGCAACTCTCCCTTTCCTGTCATGTCAGTGCTCAACCCCAATGACCAAGCCAGGATCACATTTTTAGGGCCCCAGCTTGGCCTTAAAACACAGAGCTTGGGATCTCTGGTGCCCTGGCCATCACCTACCTGCCTCCTGGCAGCCACCTGCCCGCCCCATCTGGCTGTGGTAAGGGCTTCCCATGCACGTGATGTGCAGTCACGTTACCAGCTTCCTCTTCTGCCCTTACCACATCCCAGTGCCTGCGGTGCCACCCCGCATCCGGAAACCAGCTTGGTTTAACTGGTGTCACCAGGACACCAAGTGACAGAAGCAGCATCCCCTGAGCTCCTCAGGCTGATATTTTGAGAGGTGTCCCAAGAGGGGGGCTTGCAGCACCCCACTGCACCCCCATAATTTCAGGACAAGGTTTGGCCACCTTGCATGCCCACACCCATCCCTGCAACGCCCGACCTGCTTGGTTGCAGTGTGTCATCCTAAACTGGCTGGACAGGGTGCTGGGATGGGGCATCCTGTGGCCAGACAAGGCAGCAGGCACTGAGGAGGTTGTGTTACAGCTGGGAAAGGGCAGAGGCTAAGTATGGCTGGGCTGAAACACACACCCAGTCACGTCCCACCTGTGCTGTGGGGCTGAAATCTGGGATAGTCCCTGTAGGGTATGGGTGGGTGCAGGACCCACAAGGTCCCTAATTGTGTGGGGTGCTGAGCTCCAGGACTGCTGCCACTGATCTTGGATGGGACATGGCAGGCTGGAGGCAGCCCTGGCCCTTGCTGTGGGCTCAGGGCCTGATCCAGTGCAGTGCTGGGCCCATGGGTGCAGGGTGTGAGTGATGTGGAGGTGCCTGGTCCTGAGGAGATGGGGAGGGGTGCTGAGCAGGGGGCCTGGTGGGCTGAGACTGGGGAGGTGCTTGGGTGGAGGGGTGCAGTGTGGCCCAGGACTCCCCAACAAAAGCCATTGCAGGATGTGCCCTGGGGTGCTTCCACCAATCTTACCCCACCCCTAGCCCCCATCCCAGTCCACTGGCATCCAGGTCCCCATACCCTCTGGACCCCAGGCCCAGCACTGGACTGCTCCAGCACCCCTGCAATCCCTTCAGCACCCCTGCAAGCCTTTCAGTACCTCCTAGCTTCCCATGGACCCTCCAGTGTTCCCTGCAACAGTTCCAGCAGCCATGCGGGTCCTCAGCACCTGTGCTCCCAGCACCCCTGGAAATTCCCCCAGTCTCCCTTGCAACACCCCTGCAATGGCTCCGGTACCCCTGCAAGCCATGCAGTGTCCCTTGCAGCGGTTCCAGCACCCACGCAATGCCTCAGCGCCAGTGCCCCCAGCACCCCACAAAAGCCTCTTAGCATCCCCTGCAATGCCCCCCGAGCTCCTTCCAGCTCCCCCCATTCCCAGCCGGTGCTGCCAGCCCCCCCGCAACCCCGAGCCCCCCAGACGCCGGTGCCGCAGTGATTCCCCTCGCAAGGCCAGTCCCGGGCGGGGCTGCGGCACCGGGAACCGGCGGTACGCGGACTGACCTCTGGGCGCGGGGCCGGGCCGCTGCCTGCGCTCCCGCCCGGCTATTTTTACCGCTATATAGAGATGGCTGGCGCCGCGCTGCATGCCGGGAGCGGCGGGCAGGGGACGGGCAGGGAACGGGCAGCGCTGGGGTGGGCGGCACTGCCATCCGCGGAGCACCGGGAATCCGCGGGCCGGCCCCGGCGGCTGTTAACCCCTGCACGGTCCAGGGGTGCGCCCCACCCCGGCGGCTGCGCTGCAGTTTCTCCAAGCTGCGGGGGGGCGAGGCGCCACCCCGCTGGGTTTGGGGTCCCCAAGGCATCCCGGGGCTTCCCACGCCTCCTCCTCCAGCCCCTGAGAGGGAACAGCTGTGCCCAATCCCATATCCTCATCCCCACCTTCATGTCCCCATCTCCATCTCCACGTTGCCATGTCATCATGCCCCTGCGCTCCCACTTCCACCTCCCCATCCCTGTCCTCATGCCCCCATCCCTGTCCCCATCTCCCCTGCCAGCCTGGCTGGCACCTCCACCCTGACTACACTGGAGAAAGGGGCAAAGCTCCAGAGGTGCAGTGCCTTACCCATCTTTCCTCCTCAACAGATGCAAGGATCCTGTCTCAAGGCCCCTTGAGAGATGAGTTGAGGAGGTCTCAGATGCCACCAGAGCAGGTTCACAGCTGGCATCACCCCATTGATGGATATGTGCTCAACCTGAACACTCTGGTACCCTTCCCACATCCTCCCATGTGCCCTGGCCAGCACCACTGTGGGATGGGGTTCCCAAAGGGCCCAAGAGCTCAAGGGGATCCAGAGTTTCCTGTTGGCACCACTGGCATCCACTGCCCAGCCCCCAAAACCCAGCTTGGAGCCAGGGCCCATTAGGCAACAGACTGCAGCAATATTTATTCCTGTACAAACCATTACAAAATGTGGATGACCCATGGCTGCCCCCAGTACTGAGTCCCCCAGAGCTCCAGCCACAAAGATGGACAGGCCACAGGCCAGGGTCAACTGAGGGCTCAGCAGGGCTCAGCACCCAAACACACCAGATTTAGCTGGTTTTCCCAAATCCACTTTGTCAACACTGAGAAATAACAAAATTCAGCGTCAGGGTGCCAGGGAGCACTGCTGCCCCTTCACTCCCTGCCACATGCCCACTTCTAAATAGTTTATAAGTGGTTAATAAACAATGAGGACCCAGCCACAGGCTGCTGGCAGCCCCTTCATTAGGGGAATGAGCAACCCCAGCTCTCTTGGTCAGCTGGGAAACCCAAATACAAACCTTGGGAACAGAAGCTAGGAGGAAAAAAACAAAAAGCCCCTGGAAGTCCCTCCAACCCCCACTGCTCAGTTAGAAAAGGTTTTGGCAGTGTGCATGTGGGGGGCAGTGCCGCTGGGAGGGGCTGGATGGTTTTGGGGTGCTGGAGCATTATCACCCCTGCGGGGTCCCACCAAAAACTGTGGGTTCTGCTGAGGGAAGGATGCCTGTGGACCAGGAGTAGGATACTGGGGGTGGCAGAGGAGGGCTGAGCCCTAAGAAGGGACCCCTCCACCCAGGAGGTTGAGCAAACAGTCTCTGCAGTGGCCCCAAAGGTGATGCAATAAGGGTGTCTGACACCTCCCATGCACTCGCAGAGGCTGCAACATGACTGAGCCAGAATTAGACAAGATCTCATTCCCATGCTTCCCACCCATGGAAAGGGAAGGGGACACCACAAACCCTGCACTCACCATCTGGTCTCCCCCAAAACAGCTCAAACCCCAACACATCTCTGGTGCAAGGAGCCAACGTGCACAACGGTGGTGGTCCTGTGGGAGGCACCCAGCGGCACTCTGATGCCTGGCTCCCTCCATTCCCAGGGGGATGCAGGGAACCCAAATCCATCCCAGCTCCAGGGATCTGCCCAAGCTGCAGGGGGCACCCCTAGGACCAAGTAGGGTGGGAGAAGGTGATGTTGTAGAGGCTGGCCCAGCTGGCAAAGACGCGCTTCTCGGTGATGAAGCGGTGGTGGTTGCCCTTGCGGCTCCGTTCGTTGTGGATGTAGGTTGTGCACTCGTCGGGGCCCTTCGGCTCGTAGTAGTGGTAGGGGAGGCGGCGGGGTGGGGGCCGGCGGCTGTAGGGGAAGGGAAAAGCATGAGGTGAGCTCTATGAAGGGACCAGGGGGACAGGCTGGGAGCTTGGGGGTCTCCTTACCCACAGTAGTTGGGTGGCACCATGCCATAGACATGGACAGCATCACAGAGCTCCACTGCAATCCCCATGGTGAACCAGCCAGTGCTGAGCCATGAGTGTGACTTCTCTCTGGGGGTGGGAGAAACAGGGATGGGTAGAGGTAAGGGGATGAGGTGATGTGGGTGACAAAACCCCCTTCTAGGGTCCCAAAACTGCTCCAGGGACCCCCAGTCCAGTGCTACAGCCCATCCCATAAAGCAGCCCCAGGAGCCAGCTGGAATAAGGAGGGACACAGTGGAGAAGGTGGCTCTGAGGTACCTGTCCTTCCCTGTCTCCCCCGAAACAGGTCATCAAACTGCTTCATGCGGCCAGGGGAGACAATGTAGGCTGTCATGTTGGGGAAGGAGGCACTGACACGCTGGATGATCTTCAGAAGGCTCTTCTGCATCTTGGCAGGCGGCCCCCAGAAGATGAAGATGGTCTCTGGGGTCTTGTTGACGAATTCCTGGGGCCTCTTGAGGACACGGTAGAGGCTGGAGTGGGCCACCACACGGAAGCTAGTCTTGTTGCCCACGTCAGCCTCATAGCCAGTGGTGGGAGCATCGTTCATGCGGATGGTGCACTCAGCTCCGTCGATGGCTGTGCCCAGGCGGGTGCCCAGAAGGTGGCTGGAACTGGTTATGATGGCACACTGGTGGCAGTGAGCAGTCAGGGTCTGGTGATGACAAGTGCTGTGAGGAGGTGACTTTTAGTGTCACCACAACCCAGCAGAAGGGATGGAGCTGGGACAAGGCACTTCTGTGCCCTGCAGAGCCACTGTCCCACAGCAGGGGATGATTGGGCCGGATGGCAGAAGAGGGCCAGATCCAGCACCCACATTCAGGCTGGACCCTGCTGCCCAGCTCGTACCTTGTTCCCACAGACAGGCAGGTACCCGCTTTTCACCCCCCACTTCTTGAGGTCAGAGGGCCGGCGGGCTCTGCCCCGCAGGCGGCTGTAGGGGAAGACCTCGCTGCCACTGCCAGAGCTGTAGATGATCAGCAACATGATCAGGGCAAAGAGGACCCCCAGGGCGGCGGCACGCTGGCTCTGCGGGCAGGGGGAGAGCATCAGCTGCTGCCCCCACCCCTTGGGTGTCAGCATCCAGCCCCTCTTCCTGTGACAACAATGGCAGGATGCCCAGTGTCCCCAGGGAGCTGCTGCTGTCCCCAGGGTGATGCCCTGGCACTCACCGTGCTGCCACTCATGTCTCTGCACTGGCCTCAGAATGCAGCAATCGCCAGTGTCCAGCGAGCACCTGCAAGGCATGAGATCATCTCCAGTGCTGTCCCCTTGTCACCACACTTGGGCTCTTGTCCCTAGACTGTCAGCTTGGTGGGAATATGGGATGAGCTGCTCAGCTGTGCTGGAGCAGAGCCCCACAGGGTGAGTGCCCAGCTGGACTCTGGATCCCCCTTTCAAGGGGAGGGCAAACTCCTGGCACTGGTGCAGGGAAGGGAAGCACTGTGGGTAGAGGCTGGGTGAGCTCTGCTGTGTCAAGAGCTAAACCTATCTGAGCTCAGGCTGGGGAGATCCCTATGCCTATGATGGGCTGGGCTCCTGGGAGGGATTATCTGCTGCTCCGATCCCTAGGGTCAGGGAGGGTGAACCTGCCACTCATGCAGTGAAATCCCATTAAAACAACCAGCCTGGACTAGAGGGAGAAGAACCAAGACTGCCTCAACTCAGCTCACATGTGGGCTCAAATCCAGATGGAGATGGCAGGGACCCCCTCCAGCCCTGGAGCCTAAGGCTTGTGGGGGTTCACAGCCCTGGGGGGGCCTCAGAAATGGGCTGACCCAATTTATTTTTCAGACCTTGCCACTCGTGAGTCACAGATGCTCCTGGAGCACTCAGAGCAATTAAATGAAAAAAACATGAAGCCACTTTACTAATTATGGGGGCTGGGGTGGAGCACGGGGACGGAAAATGATGCAGCAGCTTGGGCTCAATCCCAGGGGCACTCGGGGGCTCTGGGGGCTGGTGTCGATGCCCAGGAAGGTGTCAGCCTGCCCAGGGAGGCAAAGCTATAGCCTGGTGAGTTGCAGCGAAGGGGCCTCACGTCGCACAGGCCGGGGAGTAGCACCGGGCTCAGAATCGGGACTCCGTCCCCCGCATCCGGCTTTGCTCCCTCCACAGTGTTCGGGCCACGGGGAACCCGCGGGCCTTACCTGGTCTGGGGGAGTCTCATCTGCGGCGGGCGGCGTGGCAGGGTCTGTCATCTCCTCCTGTGCCCTGTACGTCCCGCGGGGGCTGCCGGGCCCCTCCGACGAGCACCGTCATGGCGGGGCCGGTGGTTCACATCGCTGTTCTGGCGGGGAAGGGCTGATCCAGACCCGCTCCCGACGGCTCCCCACTCCCTGCGCCCACCCACCTGCCGGCGTTCCCACAGCCCCGGATGCAAACCCTCCTGCATGCCGGAAAGTGAATGCCCTCCCCGGCCTCCCACGGGCTGCAAACCTCTTCCGCTCCTAGGTACAAATCCAACCCCACTCCGCCATGCAACCATCCCCCGTTGCTCCCGTGGTGCAGCCCTCACCCTCCCCGGGGTGCAGCTCTCGCCCAGCCCCTGCCCTTTACCCGCAGCCCCGCTTTGCCGGAACCGGCAGGCCCAAGCGTGGCGGCATCCAAGCGGAGTGACCGGGCCCCTTCCCCGCGCATCAGCACGGTGTCCGATCTTCCCGCCCCCACTCCCCCAAAAAACCAAAAATCCACCGTGCACCGGAGCCGCGGGGCGGGAGCCGCTCCTCCGGCCGGTCACGGGTCACGGTGCCGTTCCGCCTCCCCGCACCGGTTAAACGGCCCCGGAGGGGCCACGCCACGTCCAACGACCGCTCCGCTGTCAGTTGCGATGATGCCAATATTGCTGCCCGTGCCGCCGCCCGGACGGGTTTGCGCCACGGGGCTCCTAGCACCGCCCGCCCCTGGTTCGGGAGAGCCGCGGGGGTCCTAGCGCCGCCCTAGCGCCGCCCGCCTAGGATTGGATGCGCCGCGGGGATCCTAGCGCCGACCGCCACGAGCCAGCCCTGGTCCGTCGCCCACTCCCTGAGGCACCGGTATGGCAGATGGGGGGGGAAGGTGGCAGCGCTGCCCACGAATGCCAGGAGCAGCATGCGGTGCCTGACTCGCTGCCAAGCGCAGGAGCACATTTTTGGGATGCTACTGCCTCTCTCGAGCTGGCTAGGCAGCCCAGGGCCCCTCTCTGGGAGGTTTCATGGGACAAGGAGGTCCAGCACTGACAGGTACCTGCTGGCACCTTTTCAGAGAGATTTTGGCTCAGCTCTGCTAGTGATGCCCTTCCCTATCTGAGGCTGTGTCAGCTGGAGCACCCAGCAAAGAGCTCCATGGAGCTGTCTGTTCACATTTGCCCATCATGTCAGGAAGCCCAGGTCCTGGCTGACTTGCTCCTCGCTGGACACCAGCACTCAGCTTTGGCTGAGAGTGAACATGGCCCCCTCCGCTCCTCAGCCTTGTCCCTGGTCTGCCAGACACAGCCAGGCCCAACTAAACACATGGCCTCTGTCATGGGTTCAAAGAGCTGCTATGGCTGGTCCATGCAGCCGTGCTCAGAGCTGTGCATGCCTGTGCCCTATCTCTCAAGGGACACAGGGGCTGGCAGCTGTTCTGCCTATGATATGGCAGCACTGAGCCCAGTGAGACTGAGGATCATCCCTGACCCAGCACAAAATTCACACCAGGCCAGTGCCCATGCTGTGGAATTGCAGCGGCTGGTTCCCAAATAATCTCAGCTTTCAGCATCCTTCTCCACATTCAAGATCAGCTCTACCCTCCCTGGCACCTCCCCCTCTTATTTATAGCCTGTCAGAGAAGCAGGAACAGCTGCTGTCCCCTGTCCCCATGTCCCCCAGAAGCAAGGGGCACAGTACGGGGCAGCAGCAAGTTAAAAATGCTTTTAATGGCCATGTTTGCTTTGGTCTGAATCCAAGGGCACTTGTGAGAAGGCAACTCGGACCTCCTGAGGCACACATAGCCCCTGGGCTTCCTGTACCCCATACCCTGTGCCAGGTCTCAGGGCAGGGACCACAGTGAAGCTCCATTCCTGGAAGAGGCACTGGCTTGTGGCCATGGTGGGGCTGAGCTCAACATCACACTGGAGTCCAGCAGCTTGCGTGTTTTATCCTGCATTAAATATTCACCCCAGCAGAGTGGGCAGAACACCTTCATGGTCACCCTGGGTTCATCTGGTCAGGCATTCAGAGCTGATGGGGTTCTGTGGGTCCAGTTAATGACCCCTGTGCACTGACAGGGTGAGTGCCAGGCCACTCACAAGCTGGGGGAACTGGCCCCGTGCCACTGCAGAGATGGAGACTCCCTGCTCCAGGGCCTGGTAAAAGGCTTTCAACCATGGCACCGGCAGAGCCAGGATATGTCACTGCAGGATGAGAGCCACCCTGCTGCTGGGATCTCCCTGCCTCACCGCATGGCTCACAAGCTACCCACCTGCCCAGGGTGGGTGGGCAAAGATGATGTGCCTCCTCTTGGCCCAGCGGGAGAAGATGGCTTTCTCGGTGATGAAGCGGTGCCCGGCGCGGCGGGCTCGCTCGTGCATCAGGTACATCTTGCACTCGTCCAGCTGGCCCTTCTCGAAATAGTGGTAGGGCACACTTGTGTGGTTCTTCTCCCTGGCAGAAGGCAATGGGGTGAGCATGGGGCTTGAGGGGGCACTGGACCACCTGATGCCCACCCCTGCCACCCTATGGCGCACCTGCAGTAGTTGTCACTGACCATGCCAAACACATAGATCTGCTCACACAGCTCCATGGCCAAGATCATGGTGAACCAGCCTGTGCTCAGGAAGGAGCCAGACTTTATCCTGCAAAGCATCACAGCTGTGCTGCAGAGGGTGGCACAGTACTGCTGCCATCCCAGCCAGGCTGTGGGTGCCCGAGGAGGGGACAGGTGCTACAGTGGGGGGACCCAATGGGAGCTCCTCGGGAAGCAGGGATACCTGTTCTTCCCTGTCTCGTTCTGGAAGACATCGTCGCAATACATCATCTTCTCCTCAGTCAGAGTGTAGATCTGCAGGTGGGGGTACATCCCCACCACCCTCAGCAGCACCTGGTAGGTTGAACCTGCCTTCTCCCGGTTCATTTTCTTTGCTGGCCCCCAGATGATGTAGAGGGTTTCTTGGGATTGCTGGAAGAAGTAGGGATGGTTCCTCAGCAGGAGCGGGACGCTGGTGTGGGACACCACCCGGACAGTGCTCCGTGCCCCCACATCCTCCTCGTAGCCGGCAGTAGGGGCATGGTTCATGCGCAGGACACACTCCTGCTTGTCAATGGCCTGTCCCAGGTGTGAGCCCAGCATCTGCCCTGAGCTGGAGACGATGGCACAGTGGTGGCACAGCGCTCGCTCCAGCGGCTGTAGGGAGATGTATGTCAGCCATCGGTCCCCATTCTCCCCAGCAGCAGCTGCAAACACTGCAGCCCCATCTGCCCTTCCTTGAGAAGGGGGAAGCTGAGGCATGCATGGGTTGAGCTGCCCCACCAGATCCAGCACTGCCCCATCCCCACTCCACACACCTTCCCATCGGGGACACGGCTGTACCCCTGGAAGCTGAGGACACTGGATGCTGTGGGGCTGTTCCATTGTCCCGGGGCCTGGCAGCAGGGCCACAGGCAGATGTGGGAACACAGCAGAAGGTACAACACAGCCACCGCCGCCACGCACACCAGCAAGAGGTACAGCCGGGCCTGCAAGTAGAGCAGGAAGGTTACTCGGGGCCTGGCCGTGTGCACCAGCCCCGTCTCGGATGTTAGTGGCTACGTGTTGGATGCTAATGGGCTCGTCTCAGATGCCAGTGATCTGATGTGAGATACCGGTAGCCCTGTAGGGCCGTGTAGCACAAGCAGGCACTCAAAGGGAGGTGCTGAATCGTACCACCCGGGGTGCAGCTGGGACTGCCGGGCGCCGCTGCCTCGCTCACTTCCAGTCGGCAGCAACGGCCCCGGGGTTCCGTGATGCCCGCGGGGACTAGCAGCCGCTCGCCTGCACACTCCCCAGCACCTCTGCCGCGTCAAGCGGTCCTCCGATGTTGGCTAAGGTTACCCCAGCCTCTCGCCGTTCCTCCCATGCCCGCTGCGGCCCCGCTCCCTCTCTCTTCCTCCCAGCGGCTACTCACCAGCGTCTTCATCCTCGAGGAGCTAACGGCTCGCCCGACGGGGTCCGGGGGTCACCGGGAGGGTGGGGGCTCGCACCCTGCACACAGAGCAGACTGAGCGGTGGCACCAGTGAGTAGAACACAAGGGGCCCACGAGGGTAGACCCTCTCGTCCCCCAAAGCCCAGTGTTCCCCCACACACCTCGCTCCGGGCCCCACCCCGGGGCCAAGACCTCCCCAGAAACCCCCGGGGCCGGGACCTCTCCATGCACCCCCACGTCCCGGGTCCCTCGGGGTCCCCCTTGCCCCTGTCCCGCCGCGAGGTCCCGCGGGTGCAACTCCCCCTCCCCCATCCGGAATGGGCGGCTCCGTGGAGCAGCACCTCCGGTGCCCAGTACCGGCCTTACTCACTGTGCCGGGAGCCCCCAGGGCCGCCGCCGCCGGGTCCCGCATCCCGGCCTGGCGGCACCGTGTTGACGCTGACGGGGCGGAGCCGAGCAGACACTGCCGGGACCCCGACCTGGACCGCCTCTGCCCGCCCCGGCTCCTCCGAGGCCGCGCCCGTAGCGCAGCAACGCCTGCCCGTACCTCCGGGATGGGCGCACAGCACCGACCCCGCTTCCGCGGCACCAGCACCGGTCTCGGTACCCAGCCCCTGTGTTCTGGGACTGGATGACCTATACCAACCTCGGCACCCTCCCCATGTTTCTCTGTACCGATTCCAGCATCGATCCCACATGCCCTGGTACTGACCCTGGCACCCGTCTCTTATGCCCTGGGACCAGCTGTCCTGGTACTGACCCCAGCACCCACTCTGTGTGCCCAGGACTGACCCCAGCACCCATTTCTCCTCACACCTCTTGCTCTGTCCCCTCAGCACCCTCCAGCATCGGGGTCCCAAGACCCATCCCTGTGTCCCAGAGCCTCTCTCTCACCTTGGTGCAGCACTAGCTCCCAGGTATGCTTGATGTGGGTGAGCTCAGGTGTGGTGGTAACAAGCCTGGGGCCACAATGATCCAAAATGTTTCAGGACTGGGGGGCAGACAGGACTCCTGGCACCCTATTGTCTGACGACCTGGGAGGGGCAGCCCTCACCCACAGCCTCTCCTGGAAGGGCCAAACTGAAGAGCACCCACTAGAAATGCCCTCAGAGCAAGCTGCCTGCTGCCCACTTGCCCAGTGAGAGGTGTTGGGCTGACAAAGAAATATGAGAAGTAACCTTGAAACTGGTCCCAAGGTTGTTCCCCACAGGCTTCAACTGGGAGGAAAGAGGTGGCAGGGACAGTTGTGTCAGTGGGGCACACCTGGAGTTGCTCAAGAGACCTCAGCACATTTTCCTCCCTTTTGCCTCCCTCTGCCCCACTCAAACTCACCCTCACAGGGTGGGCTGAGCCATATCCAGCAGCAAAGACTTGGGAAGGGAAACAAGATTCCTCACTGGGAGAAGGGGCAGCAGCAAGAGCCTGGTAAGGGAAAATGAGGGGATGGAGGTACTTGGCTTCAGGAAGGGCACAGCCAGGCAGCATCTGTGAGAGCAGATGCTCAAGGTTGCCTGAGCCTCACTAAGGATGCCCCCAAACCACCAGCATCACCTAAAGCAAGACAGAAGATGATAGGATCTGCTGCTGCCTGTGAGGGGAAGTTCACAGGACATGTGGGAAGGGTCAGAGTGCCACAAAATTGCCCTTTGGCTGGGGACAACCCAGGCAGAGTAATGCAGCCCCTCAGCACAGCAGGGCCAGCACAGTGTGAGGTACATCCAGCCAGGTTCTCTCTGGCACATCCCTGCCCTCAGCACAGCCTTCCCCAGTACGGCACTGGGCACTGACAGGGCCACACAGCAGAAACCATTTCAGTAGGCCAGCATCACCCCCTTGGCATAGGGTAAGGACAGGGACTGGACCTTGTGGACCTTTATTGAGGGTAATCACACTTCTTGTGGTCTGTGGGAGCTGCCAGGACACTGTAGCTCAGGGCAGCAGCTGCTGCCAGGAGAAGAAACCCCATAGGGGAAAGACAGGGTGCCACTACGCCAGGCTGCTCAGCCCCAGGCTGCTCAGCCTTGTCCCAGCACAGCTGTTGCAGCTGGGATGGCAACCACACCCTGAATACTTCCTTGTGACCCAGGGCATCTCACCACCTTTCAGCTGTAGGACTTCAGGAGGGGACACAGAGGACAGTGGTGGCACAGTCCCTGCTACCTCTACACATCCAGCACATCCTCTGCACATCCAGCCTCACAGAGGTCCCTCTTCAGGAATGCAGGAGCCCAACAGCGCTACAATTAGCCCTTCCAGCAGGCAAATGGGGAATGCAAGCCTGCCTTTTCCTAGCCCAAAGTCTCATTTCTTTCCTCCCAAACTTGAGTCCATTTGAAAAAAACACCAACCCTATACTATATGTAAACATTTAAAAAAACAACAAAAAACACAGAAGGAACAAACTGCTGGCCAGGGCAAGAGCAAAGGGGAAGGATTATCCAGACGGTGAGCAGCAGGCAGGGCTCAGGGCTTGACTCAGTTCCAGGTCCTCCAGTCAGCGTGGGTCGAAGCACAGCTGGTATAGGAGCCCCAGTCGGGGAGCAGGCCCCTCACAGCTGGGGCTCTGGCTCCTCTTATAATGAGCCCCCGAGGTCAGTTTTGCTTCCCTTTGGTCAGTAAGTTGTGAACTACAGGTGGCTTCATCTCTGCAGGAAGGAACATGGGAGAACACAGCTGGCTCAGCACTGAGGGCTGTGGAGCAGGCATCTGCCCGCTGCTGCCAGCAAAGTCTTTTCCTGGCTAGGATGCTGCAGAGCGGGCACCTTCTCATCCCAGCTGGGCTTCAGTCTGATTTCTTGGTAGGTTTCCTGCTCTTCCACATCACAACCATTATAAAAACACCTATCGTGAGAATGAGAACAAATTCAGCCAGGAAACTTCGTGATTATGGGCACTTTTAAAACACACAGTAGGGAGAAACAGAAACAGAAGCAGGGTGAGCAAGAAACAAATCTGCTGCCCAGAGCCTCAAACAGCCAAAACTACACAGGAACACAACCCCCATGCCAGGCTATGCTGCAGCAGCAGCCACAGAGCACATCATGAGCGTCACACGTTAGCGAACCCCCTAGAAACCTTCTTCTCTCTTCCTAATTTAGAAGCTTCTAATTAGAACCACAGAACTAACACTCACCTATAAATAGAACCAGCAGCAGCCCAGCTACCACGGGGATGATAACTGCATACTCCCTGGGCAAGAAGTACTGGTGGATGACATGGTCACTGTCGATGAAGGGCTGCAGGAGACACAGAGGGGCATCAGCAGCAGGGTAAATGCCCAGCACCTGCATCCTCATGGTTTCAAAAGCAGGGCAGAAATATCAGGTGTGAGAAGGCAGCTCTAAAAAAAAAGGGTGCCCAGACCTGCACCTGGCTCAGCCCACAGCTGCAGGGACATGGCAGCAAAGGCTTCAGTATTCAGCAGACAAGAAGAGGTGACTACAGCAGCCAGCACAAGGGTCCTGCACTCTGTTTGGGCACGGCTGCTGGCCCACACGGTGCTGAACACAGCATCTCCCTGGACTCTGCCCTGCGGAAAGATACCGGCCCTGCTTCACGGCGATGCCGCCAGGACCACTCAGCAGAGGCCAGTGGAAGGGTCTGGACACTAGAGAGCAGTGTAGGGATTCCCACACAGCGCCGAACACACTACACGACTACGGACCTGTACAAACGCCTATGGGGCAGTGCAGCGAGCAGCTGCAAGGGGGAATTCAAAACTGTCAGAGCTTAGAGGGGAAGCTGCCCACAGTTCAGACATTAGGCCTGGTCTCTCATACTTGGAAAGTTCACAAGGAGACTTTTCTTTCCAGGAGGAAAACCATTAATGATCCCAGCTGATGTGTCCCCAGAAATGGGCAAGCTAGCAGGCTCACAGTCACTTTTTAAAAGCTCTGTATTCTTTAAATTCTTCTTCTCCCTACCAGGCACCAGATGTGGTACAAACAGTGCCTTTTTACGTTTCCTTTTGTGATGCTCCCTTCTGGTGAGAACCGGAGATCTAGAGGACTGCAAATATGAACATCAATGGCAGGACTTCCAGAAGAACCAGGCTTCAGCTCTTGCTGACAGCTCAAGTGAGCCTGACACCAGGCTGGGTCACTCTGTCCAAGAGCAGCAAGGGTAGGCAGCACGACTGACACTTGGTCTTGAACAGGTAAGGGCAAGCACACCCAGAAGGGTCAAGCAAACACAAGAAGCTCTCCCCTTAGATTTTTAACCAGGCAGCTAGCAGGGCACACAGACACGCTGGCACCTGAACAAAGCCCAGGCAAACACCTGAACATGAAGAGACTGCGAGTATAATGGCCAGAGGAGACCCATACCAGTATGACGATCCAGAGGGTGTAATAAACAAAGAGGACGAGGCTGAAGGCAACCAAGCCGAATCCAACCACCTGGTCTGTTGCTGTGGCCTGCAAAAGGAGAGAGATTCAGAGCAGGATCCACACAGTGTGGCACCTGCGCAGGAGCATTTAACGGGTTCCTGCTATTCGTTCAGCCCCGGGTTACGTGACGAAGTGCTTAAAGTCTGAAACACGAAGGACAGAGAACCTCTGCAGAACCGCGAGGGCTACGGGGAGAACGGCCGGGCCCTGCCGGTGGGAGCGCTTCCGGAGCTCCCATCGGCCGCGCCGGGTCATATCTCCGCAGCTCTGGCCCGGTCCACCCAAGCACCGATACCCGCTAGTACCGACACTACCCCGAAGAGTCAGGAGGCAGCCGGAACCCAGCTCCCCATCCAAGGGCGGACAGCGGCTGGCTCCTGGCCGCAATTCAGCTCATGTCCAGCCTGACCCTCCATGTTAAGGGGTCGAGCAAAGGACAAGTCGCAGGCCGCCGTCTCCAGAGGGGCCCAGGATGGCGGAGCCAGGCCTGGATCACAGCGTCCCGGCGCGGGGCACACCCGACCCCACTCACCATGGCGACCGGCAGCCCCGTCCTCTCTCCGCCAGCGCGGCTCTTCCGGGAGAGGCACCAATCAGCGAGTTGTGTTCCAACACCACCCGCCCCTCGTCCAGAAACAGCCAATCAGGGAGGACAGCCTGGCGCCCGAGGCATTGTGGGAGGCGTGGGCTCCGCTGGCCCGGAGCATGGCGGGAGGCGTAGGCCTAGAGCGGGCACTGGGCCAAGCTCAGGCTCGCCCACGGCGGAGCTCCAGTCCGGCCCACAGCATGAGGAGGGGGATGCCCGGGCTGTGCCGGGCTGCGCTAACCCCGCTGAGGTATGGAAAAAGCGGCTGCTGCAGCCCCAGAGCCCACTTGTGCTCCCACTGGGGCAGAGATGTCCACAGCTGGGGCCCTGCCGGCGGAAGACAAGGCGGGATGGGAAATTGATCAAATACCCAGAAACAGGCCTTTGTAGATTTGTTTGTGGTATAGGAGTCCTTGGCTGCCCAGTCCCTGACACAGAGGGTTGTGACCGGCAGGTAACACTGTGGGCTCACTGCCTCACCCACAGCTCTGAGGTCTGTTTTTACAGCTTCAAGCAAGCTTGTCCTGCAGGGAAGGCTGAGCAGTGAAGCTTTTTGCCAAAGCATTCCTCTTCCTTCGGTGCTGTCACCTGGTGAGAAGAGGGTCTCCTTCCAGAGCAGGTGCTCTGGCTTCATCTGCCACCTGCTGTCTGCGAGTGCTGGTGGAAGTGACTCATCTTGAATGCAGCCAGCTCCAAACTAGCTCAAATGGACAAGATACTCCGGTCCCAGCCCTTTGTGTACAGACACACCCAAGGGGAAGGGCAGACCTTGCATGGCAAGGGGCAGGAAGGCATTGTTGAAGCACAGCTTGAGCAAGGCAGATTATGGGAACCCTAGCTATTGCCCGCACCTCATGCCCTCCCCCTTCCCCCTGGCTGCGGGTTGCATGGTGCTGCCAGCTCCCCTCTCCAGCCCTTCTCTTGGCTGCAGAAAGGCTGGCAGGGATCTCTGGTCCCAGCTGCCAAGAAAATCCTAGAAGGCAAAGCCAAATCCTAGTCCAGGGCCCTGAAGGCCAGCAGGCCCCATCTCACCCTTCTGCTTCCTTAGCAGATACTGGCACACATTTAAAACGAGAAACAAAGCAAGAAGAATCGGGGTGAAGTACCAAAAAAAAACCCCTTTATTTATTTCCCCACCCCCGAAACCATAACAACATTTGACATTATATTGATTTCCTCATATATTTGTTATTTCTCTACGTTAGGAACCAGATACAGAAAATACAAACACGATCTGTTGAATCAAAGATGGCACAGCATTCCGTTAGAAAAAGAAATGACCAACCAACCAACCAACCAACCTAGAGGAGCAAGATAAAAAATAAGGTGAAAAATAAGTCACTCCCTCCAGCCCAAAACTTTCCAAGAATCATCATCAAAATAGAGCAGTGGAAGTAGCTTTTCTCTTTCTGCTTTTAAGGAGGAAAATAAAAGTAAGTTAGATTTTGATCTTTTTAAGATTTCAAAGTGGGGGGAAAAAAAAAAAAAAAAAAAAGTAGTAAGTTAAAACTATCTTTCAAGGAGTTTTGGAAGTTTGCATAGACCCATTCCCTTTCCAAAAATACCAGCGCTCTCTCTCTCTATAGACTCTGATACAAATCGGGTGCGTGCCTCGGCCGCAGGGCACCAAGCTCAGTTGGCTTTCAAGAAAATAGAACACCATCTCCCTTCCCCGCCCCTCCCCCCACAAAAATACGGGGCTCTACCTTCTGCTTTGTGTTTGAGGCAAAGTCAGGAGGCTCAGCCACACCGCCTCGCTCACAGCTTCATCCAAATTCCGGTTTTTGATTACCCAGGTTTTCCACCTCCGCTCCCTCCCGACAGGGCCGGGGCAAAGCCGCGCGGAGCGGTGGAGGGCATCGGGCTGGGGTGGCTCGGGAGGGCTGACGGATGACACAGCTCTCAGGAGGGAAGCTGGGGGGGGGGGGGGAGAACTTGCATTCATTGTCCCCCCCACTGAGTGAGGAAGTGGCTTTGCAAGGACAAACATCTGCGACCAGGCAGTGTTTGCAGGAACTTGCCCCTGGGGGACCAGCCTTGTCCACAGGGCTCAGTCACCAGAGCAAGAACTTGTTCAGCTAGAGACTAGGTGGGGTGGCAGGGGGCAGGAGGGGCAGAGAGTGAATTTGCAACTCCTGGGTAAGGCAGCGAGAAGGGGAGCAGGGGCCCCTCTCCGGGAGGGGGTTTCACCTAGGTGCTCTAGCGTACCTGGAATGAGGCTTTCCCAGAGGTTCACAACAGCATGTGCAGAGTCCAGCTGCACTGCCACCAGTTTAAAAAGAAACAGCAACAACAAAATAAATAAAAGTCAACCCCTCCTACTAAGATGAGAACGAAACAAGTATTTGTCAGGTCTCAGCCTGGTTTGGAATCCTCTAAAAACTGAAGCAAACATTTAAAAGGGCTTGCTAACTTTCTGCAGGGGGCAATGTGATGTGGCCATGAAGGGGGAGAGATCACACAGCTGCTGCCCGTTGCACCGAGGGTCAGGACAGCACAAAGGTCCCCATCTAAAGTGCCAACCATACAAAAGAGGAAGATGGAGGAGCAATGTCCTTCTCCCCCTTTTTCCATCACCATTTCCAACTGAAACCCATCTCCTTCACCAGGTCACAACTAAGCCTATTCTTTTGGACATTCACTCAGCTTATATTGGTTTAAAAAGAAGTTAGTAAAAAAAGTTACATTGAATTTCCCAACTCTTTGCAATGGGCTTCCACCAAGTAAAAGTCCAGAAACTGGGAGAGCAGAGCCCACACGTTCCACCTGGCCCTGAGACTGGAGCAGAGAGCCAGCTCTGCTCTTCAGGGTCAGCCAGGCATGAGCAGCTCTGCTCACCCACATCAGAGGTGCTGGGGACACAGAGCCTTGCCAATAAATGCCTTTAACTTGTTTAAGCCACCTCTGAATCCCCTGAGAAGGGGAACAATCTGGGGAAGAAAGTCACCCCCTCCCCCCAGGAATAAAATATCAATGAAATAATGAAGTCAAAACAACACCAGCCTGCTGGGTTTATAACAAAAAAAAAAAAAAGGCAACAAAAAAAATATTCAATAAACTTCACAACAGAAGGGAAAAAAAAAAAAAGAAAAGGAGAAACCCCGAAGGAAAGTAGCCAGCAGTCTGGGTCTGGAAACTGATTCACTTCTTAAAGGCTCAAAGTCCAACAAGGAACAGAGAGGGCAGCGATGCCACGAGGGAAAAAGTGCTTGTGAGATGCAGCTGCCCGAGAGATGGCAGCCAGTCTGCAGGACAAGCCACCCCACCTCCATCACCACCACCTCCCATGCCCAGCACTGGCCAGGGACTGCTGGGCACTGCTCATGCTGGACGAGCAGCAGAGCTCTCCGTGGGATTTTGAAATGGGAGCAGACAGCTCCTTCCTCCCTCTGGATCTGCTGTGTCTGGGTGCTCCAGCCCTGGCTGTGCTGCACCAGGCTGAAAAGCCAGGGCTACCTTCTTGTTCACAACGAGGAGTAGGAGAGCTAAAAAGCTACATAAAGATCAGAATCTGTGGAATCAACAATAATGTGGAGACAAGGAAGAGATACCCTATAGGGCAGAGTTATTGAAAACACAAGCAGTGATGTGCTAAGCCACTGGAAGAGAAGCCAGAGACATGCCCAGGTAGGCCACAGCTATGTGATGGAGCAGGCTACACCTCTGCCAGCCTGGGAAGATGAGACCAGCCTTCTGAAAAGCTCAAGTGCTTCTCTTGCTTTGCTGGGAAGAGATTCCTCCCTTGGCCCACTAGGGATTTCGTGACATGCTGAGCTGCCAGCGCCTTGAAGCAGCTGACTCTTGCCAATAGGGGCCCAGAAGTGAGCCTCGAGTTCCCAACAGCTCTGACAGTGAATGTCATTGTTTTTCATGGGAACAGAAGCAAAGTAGAAGCAGTGAGCTGGGTTTTGGCCTCTTTCCTGGCTTATTTTTTGCTCCTTTCAAGTCCTGGTTGGACTCAATTTCCTGAGGGTCTTCACTGGCCCCCAGTGAGCTGCAGGCGCTCTGTACTGGGGAATAGCCTGACCCTCAACTCTGCATGGCCATCCACAGTCAGGGCAGGGATGCCCACTGTTGTCTTGAGCCTGCTTCTGTGCTCACCCTGACCTGAGCAGAGGGTCAAGCCAGGCCTGGCTTTCTGGCAGAACCCCAGGGAGAGAGAAAAGCAAGCAGTTCTGCCCTTCCTGCAGACATGCAACATCCCAGGAACAGGGCAGGATGCTGACCAGCCTGCTGGCGAGTGCCAAACCTACCCAGACTGAATTTGGAAGAGACCACCATTAAAAAACACCAGCAAGTGTGAAAGAGCTTTTGTTCTAGACTAACTCAAAAGACCCAATACTTTTTCCCTGACACTAAGCCAAAGAAAGGTGTTGTCTGTACCCCCTTCTTACCACAATCCAACTTTAAATCCCTTTAAAGGGAAAGAGTGAAAATGTTCTGTAACCTACAGCTGGTCTGTCCAAATACAGAAAGAAACCTCTTGACTCAAAGAGGGAAACCATCAAAACAATGGAAGCAGCTGTATAGCTTAGCCACACTGCCTAGCACTCTCCCCATGCAGCCATCACTGGTGAGCAGGGCAAGAAATAAAATACATAAATCACAGCCCTTTCATTCCTTGTTTCTCATTCTGCCCAGTTCCCTTTTCCAGTAGCTCATCTGCATGCATTCTGGCCACAGAGTCCACAGTCAATCCCTTTTTTCCACCCCCGCCCTCCTTTAAAAAAAAGGCTTTACAATAAGTAAGAATTTGAGCAACAATGTGATCAGTTACAAGTCCTTTCCTTGCTGAGTGTGTGCCTGTGCCCACAGACGTGGGCACGTTCCCCGCCATGCCCAGGGGCACGCCACTGCTCCGAGTGCTTGACCACTGAGTGCTACTACAGTACACTGGCAAAAGAGGAAAGGGCACTCCACAGAAGTAGCTTATTGGCTGAGAGTCTCTGTACAGGAAGGGCTGCAAGGACAGCCTGCTGACGGCCCACGGCAGGACTCTGCCTAGATCCTTGTTTGAAACTCAGCTGCCCGGGGAATCTCTAAGTGGGAGGTGAAAGGGACTGACATCTCTGCCACACACTGCAAAGAAGAGGCAGCTGAAATGTCATCAAACAGCTGCAGAAACCAAACCCAAAGAAGAACAATTGAAAGATCAACCAGAAAACAGTTTGAAGCCTTGTCAGAAGAGTTCACTCACCACGGAGCAGGTAGGAGCAGCTGCTGTGGCTAATGCACCAGAAAACACCCATTCTACCTTTGAAGGCAGGGACAGTGGCTTCTTCCCAGCCTCAGAAGCAATCAGCTCAGGCACAGATCCCTGCTGACAGGGCAAGAAAGGCCAGCCAACACCAGTCCCCTTACTGGCCCAGGCCAAGAGAGGGAATTGTTAACCATCACCACAACAGAAAAGACCACCACAGTCAACTGCATCCTGCTCTGGCCCAGGGGAGGGCTATCAGTTAACCAGATTCTTTCACAGTCCAAGAAGGGTAGTTCCCTTCCTGAGCCAAAAACACCCAGCCAAGCAAAAAAATAAAGAGGCTTTGTATTCCAGGCTCCAACAGTGACTATTTGCTGAATCAGTCCAGCAAACAGGCATAACACTCCTGGAACAGCAAGTAGAAGCCTCTTCCAGGTAAAATCTGGAACCTCTAAAGTGCTCCTGCTAATGCTAATAGATGAACACTGCCCTTCCATGCCCAGCAGTGGAAGGGCATAACGCAGTTAGTGGTAGAACAGCACTAGCATTTAACCATTGGTCAGCTCCCATCTGCATTGGGGTAGTTTTCTGCAACACACTTTTGGGAGCTATTTCCTATAAGAAGAGGATATTTGGGGATTTGAGGGTGAGGAAGGTGAAGTGCACACCATAGCATACCTTGTTCAGTTAAACCTTTGCCTTGGAAGGTGATATTCCCTTGCAGAGTCAATGGGATAAAGCATGCTGCAAGTGGCCATTTCACCGTGTCACCAACAAGCAGCTCTCGGTTTGGTTAGAATGGTTTCCCCCTCCCCCAGTGGTTTGAAGAGTTCACAGTGGTATAACCCAATGTTTTGTGGAGATAGAAGCTGAGAAGTCCCCTGTTGCAAGTGAATGGGTGGAATGTGGGATACAGATGAGCAACACCCTCTAGGACACCTTGTGTCTGATCAGAAACAGGGGAAGGCAGGCACTGGAAGAACTGGGAAGCAGAGAAGGGAAATGCCAACACAGGAAAAGTGCATGATCTGGAGTGGTCTCAGAGTAGTTCTGCAGTGCAAACGTATGGGGAGGGGCATGGAGAAATCCCTTCTGGAATGCTGCATGATGAGAGGTAAAGGTTGGCATCCATGTGGCAGCAAACTGGGTAGGGGGCCTGTTTCCAGCAGCTCTACCCTGTTCTTCACATTTAGTGGGTTTCAATCACCACTGGCTCGTAAACTCCAGATGAGACCCTGGGGAGGCAGAGGGGAGGAAGATGAGAAAGACAGGTTATCCTCCTCAGTCACTTAGAGCAAGCAAGTCCTTACTTGGTCCTCTCCACTGACAAACACCTCCCTCTAACTCCACACAAAATACCAAGTCAGTGTGGCGAGAAGTCAGCCCTTCTAACACAGACCAGACAGCTGTGTGGCAAGCTAACCTAGAGCTGTGTCTAACACACAAATCCTTCTGAAGGACAAAGGGGAGTATCCTGAGCAAAGAGCCAGTGTTCCTGGCTTTGCTGTGCCCTCCATTTTGTCATCACCTTGACACCTCTTTGCATCACTATTATTGCTTTTCTGTTGTTTTTAACCTCAAAAAGTTCTGGAAAGGCTCAGACACAGCTAGCCAAATCACTGTACTAGGAGCTACTGCGGCAAGAAGTAGTTTTACTTTACTTGAAAGAACAAGCCCTCAAGAATGATGGAGGAAGCAGGGAGAAGGGACAATAAACCCAAATGCTGCTGTTTTGCTGCAGGCCAGCAGGAGGCAAAGCTCCCTGCCTTCAGCCGGGTGCTGGAGCAATTGGGAACCAACTTCTACCATTTTGTCCTTCCACTCTTTATTTCTGTTCTTGGATCCAACAACTAGGATCATGTTATCCCTCTGAGCTCCTGCTGAGAGCTGCATTCGTATTCCAGTGCAGCTGTAGCCTGTCACCAAAGGGATCCCAAGGGTGTGAATGTGGGAATAACACCACCATGTAGCTAGCACATGATGTTGAGGAATGTCTCCTGTAGCAAAAGGTGAAAGTTTCCTGGGCACAAAGAGCTAACTAAGCTCTCCAGAGCCCTGCTGTCTGCCAGCCTTTCAGGAAGCCTACCTGTTTCCCAGCTGAATACCACTCAACGTAGTTGTTCCATCTCTGCTCACAAACAACCTCAGGTTACTGTCTGCAGACAGAAAAGGAAGACATCAAAATCCAGTACCACTGAGGGCTGCCAGGTGCTCCCCCTCCCAGGTGCAACACACAATGCTCAGCACAGGAACAAGTGTGTTTCTCTCAAGGCAGGTGCATGCTTTCTGGTGTTCCCACAGTAACAGAGCCTCAGGTATAAATCAGCCACACCATTAAGCTTTGGAAGAGAGATGCAGAGAAATTAATTCAGTGGTGCCCCACCAGCTGCTTCTTTTAAGGCAATTCCATTGATGCAAGCTCTTGGCGAGCTTAAACTCATCTGAACAGATGAGATGTGGGGCTTCATGCTGCTTCTGTACTCTAAGTGGAGAAGAGACCCAGCCTGTTCAGCTGGTGAGAGGTGGCTACGTTGCCTCTAGTTTATCCCATGCTGAGGTGTACAACCCCACAGGACGAGAGTGTTGCCATGAGCAATGATCTAAGTCACTAACAGTAAACTCTAGAAGCATGAATAACAAACCTGGCTCAAGTTTAACACTGATCAAAAAACCTCAATTAGATAAACAAAAATTGATTTGTAGGCTAAATCAGAAAATAAACCAAATGCAGCAATATTCTTAGTTTCCTTTAACAGATGCTGTGACTGCAATAGAGAAACCCCTCCTTAGCTGCTCTGACCTGACCACCAGCACAATGGTACCCATCTTTCTTCCCACCTTTATGCAGAGACTTGATCTTTACCCTCCAGTTGTGCTCTCTGAGTTTAATAAACACCCTTGGGCTGACCCTGGCTGAAGGCCACCAGAGCAGCACAGACAGCTGATGTAACTCATTTCCGCTGCACTGAGGAATCAGTATTTTTCCCCTCTCCCCCTGTACATTTGAGCTACTGTCCAACCTCTGCTGCAGAGTGTAGAACAGCTGCAAGTGCTGTTTGCTAAGGGATGTGCAGCTCTCAAGTCCATGTGGTTTGTTTGTCTACTGGAGGAACACCTAAGTAAGCACTGAAAGCAAACTGCCTTCAAAAGGGGAAGGGAGTCCACGGCAGGTCAGATCTGACTGTCAAAGCTTGGCAGCCTTGCTAAAAGAACAGTCAAGAGCTCCCTTTGGGACTCTCACCTTCAGTATTGCTGACATCTGTGAAGTCCTGACTCTGCATTATTTTCTCCACTATATCATCAGCATCAATCCTGGTGTCATCCACTCGGGTTGGGTGACTCTCCACTGAATCCTTTTTCCTCCTGAGGAGAGAAAACAAAGGCAAATCTCGCTCATCTTTTCAAGATGCAGACTTCCCTCTACTGCCCTGCTTCTCTTGGCGGTGGCCTCCTCAGCAGCTACAGTCTAATCTACTGCTGCACGAAGACAAAGGACTCTGCTCGCCCTGCCAGAGAAGAGGCTTTGCTCTGCAGTTCCTTACCGGGAAGGCCTGTCCAGCAGAAGGGCTGGTCTGGGGGGCGAGGTGGCTTCTCCAGCTTGTGGTCCCGCTCCCCCTCAGGACACTCCACAGTCATGCTCAGGCCTCCGGATGCACTGCTGCTGGTGGAGGTGTTCCGGCGGTGGGTCAGGTCGGACATGCTGGAGGAGCGGGAGTGCTCCGTGCTGTAACCTGCAAACACAGGGGCATCACAAACCAGACCTTCTCCCCTTCCTGGCACCACAGCTCACAGGCTGGGCAGCTTCAGACTAGCGTTTCTGCTCCCAGATACAGAGGGTTAAACGTACACTTAGGAGCTCATCTGCAGATACTAAAAGGGAGGTTGGTATTACAGAGCAAGGTGAGAGAGGTGGCTGCACATCACTCTCCCAAGAGCTTGCAGGAAAGCGAATGGAGGAGGCCAGTGCTGTCAGAGCTGTGTGCATCAATAGTTACCAGAGATCTTGGACTGCTGGCTGGCATAGCTGGAGTTCCGTGAGTGCCCCGAGTGGAAGACTTCCTCCGGGCTGGACAGGTTCTGATCCGGTTCTTCTGGGACACCTGCCAAGGAACAACAGAGCTGATCACCTTGGACTGGAGGTTGATCTTGGGACGCTAGATAATGAAAGGGCAAGTCTGCTGGCAGAGCCCTGCTGTACAGGCTAGCACAGCTGGGAAGTAGAGAAGAAAACAATGAGCTTCTCTGTCAAATTTATCACTAATTCAAGCAACCAGTGCCTGCATTTATGAGCATCTCTGGAGGCCTGAAGGATCTAGAAAGACACATAGTATCTGAGGCTGGCCATAGTCAAAAGCATTAAGTTATGACCAAGAAAGCATCAGATGGCCACTGGCAGCAATGTATTACAACCTCTCTTGGTGCTTCTGCTGTTACTACCTTTCCCCTTCTATTGCTCACAGGGCAGCCCATGCCATGTAACCCACATCTCAATTTGATGCAGAAACCTCAGCATAAGCTCTGCTCCTTTGCTATTGCCCCTGCCTGTCTTTCCTACAGGAAGCTTATCCAACAGCACATGAGTGTAACATGTTAGGCAGCTTTTTAAGAGCAGCACTTGCACACTGTGCTAAGTCAGTGAGGTGAGGAGCCCAGAGTGCTATTTCGGTGCAGTGTATCTATCTGCCTGCACACTCAGAATGTGCTAGGAAGGGGAGGGGGGAGAAAAGGCAGCTATGGGAAAGTGCAGTGCCCTTGAAAATGGGCTCATACAGAAGCCAAAAGAACTCTGCATCAGCAGATGGAACATGGCCATTAGACTTCAAATCAACCTCTAAAACCTTCAGTGGAACTTTTCTAAGACAAGTCTGAGCCACAGAATAGCTGAGTGGAGAACAATGTGAAGTGCCATGGCACACAACAGAAAGCAGGGATAAGTGCAATACATGAATTATTAACTCCCCAGCAAAAAGAACAAATTGCTTTATCTCCACTGACAGAAATATGCATGTGGCAGAGACTCCTCCTTCCCCTCCTCAGCTGCACTTAATAGATGGGCTTGTTTTTCCTCAATTTTCTTAATGAGCAAAGGGGTGAGGATGGGTGTGGAAAAAGAGGAGAAATTAAAATGTTTCTGTGCTTCCAACTGCTAGGAAAAACAAAAGAGTGTCCAGGCAGAGCCAAGGCTTGCATGGCTCCGGGGTGGGCTTTCATACCCGAGCTGAGAATGGTAGCTCTTGGCTTGGTCTGACGCAGAGAGCCAATTGTGGCTGAACTGCTGCTGCTGGTGGTTCCCTCACCCTTACAGGTCAGCTGCAGGGTAGAGTCCTGTCCTGGT
Source organism: Picus viridis (assembly GCA_033816785.1). Lineage (NCBI taxonomy): Eukaryota > Metazoa > Chordata > Aves > Piciformes > Picidae > Picus > Picus viridis. The sequence goes on along the minus strand of CM066596.1, from coordinate 7,639,208 downwards.
ATGGTGATGGATTTGGCGGTGGATGGAGGCCTGGAATCAGAAGCGAAGGAGGTTACAAACTGCCAGGCAGGGACCAGGAATCACCCCACTGCACTGGCAATTCCCACTCTGCTTTATCAAGACTGTCCCCCTGCCTGCCCCTACCCTTCATGGTGGGGGGGGAAAGCTAGCAGCCCTCTGTGAGTAGTGGTGCAGGGTGATTGGAGGGTTTTTTCCCCCCCTACATGCAGAACTCTGGTCTTCCCTACCTCCTCCTGCATCTGGACTGCATTACAAGGGAAAGTTAAGTTTCTGAGGGTAAGTTAAGGCAAAAAGGAACCATTCAATCATTTATACAGGACAAGAGACTCTGAACCTGCCCTATCCTCCAGAAGATTATCCAGAGCTGCCCTTTCACCCTAACAGACATCCAGGCTTCACAAACAGAAACCAGTCTGCTGTTGTCCAGCTCTCCATTCCAGTGCCCTTTCACTACACCTTTCTGACTTGGGTCAGAAATAAATCTTTCATCTCAGTAACTCTGTCCCCTTGTGACAGTACTTTTACAACCATCACATAACCCCTCAAATTTTTTTCAGCTGATGATTAAACTCCTGTTCACTGAGACTAAAGTTGTTTTCCAGCTGTCAAAATGATTCTTCTGATTCTTCTGTGTGCTGCCAACATCCCTTTGTAAATGCTGACTGCAGGGCAGAGCTGCGAGTGCCTGCAGCCCTCCTCCCTTCCTCCAGAAGTGCTTTTGGGTAGAAGCCACAGCATGTGCAGCGTGGCAAAGTGAATATTCCAGCTGGGGCCCTAACCTTCCTGTAGCCTGAAGTCTGAACTGGAACTAATGGGTCACACCATGCTTTTTAAGTGAGGAGTGAGAAAGAAAAAAATATTACTTTTTGTTCCTTGTACTTGGAGCTCTGAGGGAAGATGCTTCATGAGAAGACCTCTGCAGGATTTTGGGAGCTTAGAATATTCTACATGAGCAGCTACAGAGCCGTGCTGTAAAGGTTTCAGGAAACCCACAGCATGCCTCCACAAGGGGAAAACCCTCCCTAATCACGTTATCAGTGATTTACATGCACTGGGTACTTTGGGGACTTTGCTTTGCAGGTTTACTAAGGCCTTTACAGCATTGCTCAAACAAGCTGTTCCTGCAGCAGCTGTTGGAGCATCTCTGTTGGCTCAGGCTCCTCTGCCCTGCTCTACGACACCCAAGAGGAGAAGGTTCATCTGAGCACTGCAGAAAGTCAGTGCTCGGAAGTGATTTCTCAGCACAGTTTAATGCCTGCCTAATCCCCTAATGAGTGCCATTTCTCAAAAGCTCTACTGATAAAGAACTATTCTCCATGCAAAGCTGCCATTTTTGGACATTTACACATCATCAACATAAAAGGGGGGGGAAATACCAGGAATGATTGCAAAATTCCTTTAATAAAACCAGGAGGTTTGACTTTCAGGCTGACTCTGCTTCAATTCAAAGGCTATTTATATCCAATTCTGTATCACTTTCAGCCACTCTTAACAGTGGGACTTGCTTCCACAGTGCAGGAACAACAGGTATTTTTGTCAGAGATGTTATTGCCAGACATCTTAGTACTCCAGATTTAGAACATCTGTTCCTGTTATAAAGTCATGGCTTAAGAGACCCAAAACTTCTTTATTACAATTCCTTCTGAAGCAGAAACGTTTCAGAACGAGATGACGCTGCACTTAGGGTTTGAAAGCCCTCATAAAATGCTGCTGCAGCAGCACTACAGATACCAGTCACAAAATAAAGCTACCAAAAAATCATGCAGCATTTCATAACAAGAATGCGATCTAATTTATGTGCTTAGAGCCAGCTCCCAAAATTGGACCTTTTAGCTCAGAATATCACTGCTGCAAGAGGTGGCCTCAAGGTAAAGCTTTCTTCTGCCACTCTGCTGGGAGTCAACACAAAATATTTCTATCAGCACACAGCAGTCCTGCTGTGTTCAGTCACAGCTCACAGCACACTCAGGCAGGCTGCTTTGGACTGCAGAGTCTTGCAGCTCTGTGCTGCGGCAGGAAGGTGGATGCCGGTGGTAGGTCTGTTAGCAGCAAATCTGCTTCGTAGCTTAACTGTGCTGATTCTTTCCTTTCACAATGTACTTTGAAGGACATGACTGCAGTTTCTCTGATGATTAATACAAATTGTGGACCCAGGCCCCTGTATGACAAGGGGAATGAAAATGTTTTAGCCCTGCAGTATTTTCATTGAGGTTTCACTTCAAGATCTTTATCCTGTGTGATTTGTGCTTGAAGTGTATCCATTTCCAAGATTGTTTTCTTCATTGACCTTTCCCTTCTCACAGGTCAGTGAAACCAAGCCCAGAGGTAGGAGAAATTCTATCCTTTCATGCAAAACAGCAAGTTTGTCATCAACATCTTTCGCTTTCCAAAAGGATGACACTAGTGGAGTATTTTCTCTGACACTAGCAGAGAAAATACTGTCCCCAACCAACAATCAAGCTGGGAAAACCACAGCAGAGAACAAACCAGGCTGGCTATGCTCTTCTGGCTGGTTGACTCAACCATTTAGACCACTAGTATCAAGTTTTCCCCTGTACCTCCCAATACCAAGGGCATCTTTCCCCCCATCCTATCCATTTCAGTCTCCAGAAGAGAACAGCAAAAGCATCCTGTGACCTGGGCTTGCCAGCACAGAGCAAGCACCCAGAAACTCACGTCTTGAAGCAGGGGTCCCCAGAGAGCAAGGACATTCCAATTGTGACCTGGAGAGGGAGGACAAGGCACATTGTTAGCCATGCTGCAGGGAGCTCCTTACTTCACAACAGCCAGGAGGTCAAGGACTAGGTGTAAAGATCTAGCAAGACCTAGCTCCTTTCCAAAGGGCTTTAGCAAGGTATTCCCCTCCCAGCCTCAAATCACTGGCATCAGTAACTAACTCCAAGTAACAATGGCTCAGCAGGACACCAGCCTGGCCACCCTGGCAAAGTGCTTAGAACTTTTTTTTTACCCCCGCCCATTCACGGTTTCTTTGATGCTAAAGAATGCTGTCAAGGGTCACCGCTTGCCCAAAAGGATGCCAAGAAATCAAAGGGCAACTCTGACAACGAGAAGCTTCCCAAGTCAGACTAGAAGCATAAAAGCAAAATCCTGCCTCTTTACATAACAGGACCTTCTCTGAGGCCTGCCACTACACTCTGGCTGTGATCTTTCCAAATTCAATAGCAGGATTTCCACTGGCAGTACTGGCTGCTGTACCTTCAGAATGGAGTTGTCCTGTCGGGTGTTCTTAGTATCATATCCCTCCAGCAAGCAGCAACGGACAGTGGATCCAGAGCCTGCAAATTCTGCCAGATTTAGATCAGCAAAGCCCAGCTGTAGCCAAGGAAACAATGGAGGGGAAAGGGAGAGAACAAAAATTATTCACTAAAGGGATATGCAGTGTAACACAGAGCAAAGGAAGAGAGCACATCTGTGAGCAGGGCCAGAAACGGAGCTGGTACACAATGCCACGGCTGTGAAGACCACCTTCTGAGAATGGGCAGGGTCACCTTCCTAATCCCAAGCCAGGTGGACACTGGGAGGCCTTCAGGAAGCCAGCCCCACGTGGAGGAAGGATGCACAGCAGTGCTGCAGGCCAGGACAGTGTTAACCAGCCTGCAGCCGTTGCATAACCAAGGACATGGAAGGCACTAGGTCAACGATGTGGAAAAAACAGAATCACACATACACAAACATAATAAGGCACTCTTTGTGTTGGGCCATCCCAGAATGCAGCGGAGCATGTGAACCAGGAGATGAAAGGATATTGTTACAGAGGAAAGTGACACCGTCCCAAAAAACAAACCTGAGACTTTCACAGCACAGCAAGCTGGAAGCCCAGAGCCCTGCAGCACTGCCTGTGCCTCACCCCCACAGATGCTGGGCTGGGGAACTCCTGGAGCAAAGTTTCCTCAACACTGCCAAGATTTAACTAGGAAGTTGTGTGTTTGACAGGCAGAAAGGAAGAGAAATATTTGGAGAGATTTAGTTGTGAGCTCTCTAAACCTTCTCTAACAAAGAGGAAGCAAATAGGGGAGGTAACAGAAAGCTGAAGATCACAGGAATTCTAAGAGGTGCCTCTAGACTAAAGACAAACACAATAATGAGTACTTTTGTTTTCCTGCTCCAGTTCCTGCCATATTAATACAGCATTTCAAAGGAAAAGTTACAGCTCCTTTTACACTGAGCTTTAGCAATGCAATTCAGTCATGTCTCATCTAATCTGATCAGGAAGAGGTGCTGCACCCCATGCTTAGCCAAACCATCCAAGCATGGAGAGTTTGCGTCACTTCAACATACAGCTCAGCTTCCAGCACAACAGAGAGAAGGTGGAGAAGCAGCAGCTCAGCCCGAGCTGTTCCTCTGTGCACTGCATTTCTCCTGCCCTGGTGCTGGCAGCCAGATGATAAAGCTGAACAGGGAGCCCCAAAGAGCAGAAGGATCATAAAGAAATGTGGTGCTCTGTCAGCTGTGGAAGCTGATAGTGAGTCACAGAACAAACCAGTCACTGTCGTATGAACTCTGGCCCCCACTGCTCCAAATCAAAAATCTAAACTATAGTCTGCACATGACACATGACTCAGGGGACCAGGAAAGGGTCCAACAGAGGACCATAAAGATGATTAGGATGCTGAAACATCTCTGTTATGAGGAGAGACCTGAGGCTTTTTAGCCTGGAAAAGAACAGACTGAGAGAGGATCTTATCCATGGTGATCAATATCTAAAGGGTGCAGGTCATGATGATGGGGCTGGGCCCTTTTCAGTGATGGCCAGTGACAGCAACTGTTGCTCCTTCTCCTGACTAGAACACAGGTGGCTTCACTTGAATTTAAGGAGAAACTTCTTTCCTCTGAGGGTGCTGGAGCACTGGACCAGGCTGCCCATCGAGGTTGTGGAGTCTCCTTCTCTGGAGACTTTCAAAACCCACCTGGACACTGTTATCCTGGGCAACCTGATCTAGGTTTGCCTGCATTAGCAGGATGGTTATAGATCTCCAGAGGTCCCTTCCACCCCCTAACATTTCATGAGTCTATGATTCAGGGGAGGACAGCAGTAAGATTACCATAGCTGCTTTCTCTGTCCCATTCTCAAAGGGGAACAAGAGCAAAAGGGAAAAAAAGTGTGGGATAGAGCAGGAAGCTTTCTTTGGGGGGGAAGAAAAAAGACTCCTAACATTTCTCTCTCTCCTCCCTCTAAGAATTCCCTTAACACCAAGTGTTTCTCCAGCCTTTGCTGTAGATGTTCTTCTGCCTCTTTTAGCCAAGGGCTACACTGATAAGGGAAAAACAGTGACATTTTATCTCTCAGAGATAAACAGGACGGGAGAAAGCCACAGAGGGAGCTGCAATCCATCACTGTGACAAAACTGGAGGATGGAAGAGAGACAGCACAACCACACCAAAAGAACAACATGGCATAGGAGTGGCCCAGGCCAAGATCTCTCTTCCTCCACCACAATACTAACTTCTCCAAGAAGATCAACATCAGAAGACAGTGTGGGAGGACTGCGCAGCTACCCATACAGTGTGCTGAGGTCAGAAGCTCTTCTCAGGAAGCAAATTCCCAGTATATAGAGGAAGGATCCCTTAACAAAAGGATGTTTTCAGATGTAACCTTTCAGAATAGTTTCCTCAGTTTTCCAGCCAGCTGATGGTGTTTCTTCCAGCTTGGGGAAAGAGTTTCCGCTTTATCAGTCCTCCTGCTGGCTTCCTCTCCATAACCCCTGACACGGAGGTGACATTAACGTCACATGAGAAGGTGCACGAGTTGATGGAAACTCTGTCTTGAGCACAAACAGTTCCATCACTTCCAGTCCCTGCTGAAGGGGGAGCAGCTAAAGAGGCCATTCACAAGGTGCATTCTCCTCTGCATCTGCTGGAGGAGTTTGCAGACGAATAAATATAATTTTAAAAGGCTAAGACTCATTGTTCAGGGTGGGAAAAATCAGCTGTGTGAACACACACCACAGACAGCTGCTAGAATCATCAGGAATACCAAGGCAGTTCTGCCACAAGGACCTGCCTGGAACAAGCTTGGTCCACAAGCCAAGACTGAAAGGCATATGCACCCTGTCTGGTGTGACATTCCTCAGCTGAGCTACTGAAATGCTCAGGTCATCTTCTGTGGAACTCTAGAAGAACATGCCTGTGTTCTTCACAAGAGACCAGGCAGGACACCAGCCCCAGAGGTAACAAGTACTCAAGCTTTGCTCTTCAGTTCTGGGCTGGAGCAAGTAAGTCTCTTTCAGAATGTCACTAAACACAACTGTAGACTGAGTGAAAGGGAAGTAGGTTAGAACATAGCCTGAATAAGAGCCCAGGTTAACTCCACCACGAAGACATGCCTTCAGGCTTCCTTTGATTCTGCATTTCCAAGTACTGTGGGAAGCCTGAGGATGGACACTGCAGGAAGGAACCAGCTGGTGCATTTACTTTGTCTGAGGGGCGTGTCTCTTTCTGCAGCTATGCTGCCCTCCCTGGACAGGCAGCTCTGCAGAATGGAGACATAGCCTCCCCCTCAGCCTGAATGTAGTGAAAAAGAAACTGACAGCCCCAGAGACCATGACCTAATTAGCAACAAAAAAGGAACGGTGTGAGCAGCCACACTGCTCTCTATTACACAGCACAGCAGTGCACAGGCATGAGCACGGCTCACCCTGCAAAGACAGCCACCTCTGCAGTCTCAGGAAAGGTACTGATCAGAAGAAATTCTTGCAAGGTCATGCATGACCTGAACATCTGTTTATTAGAAACTAGCAGCATTGACTTATTTTCAAACAAACATGGTTTCAGGCTCTGTGAGAGCTCAACTTCTAAGCCAACATTGTCTCTTGATCCAGAACAAAGTGGAGAAAGGGGTGGCCATTGTCTCTCCCATAGCACAGGCAAGAACACAGTGGGGAACACCAAAGCTAACATCCCTAACTGATCTGTTTAGGCTTTGCCTTGGTGTCCCCTGCATGTTGGAGGGCAGAGATTTCTGTGTAGTTTCTGCCTGCACTCCCAAGGCAGTGAAGTGCCCAGCCCAGCCACAGCTGGCTGTTGTGTTCTGAAGAACTGAACTGGAGTCTGTGTCTTTATGAGCGAGACGCAGCCAGAAGCCAGAGAGTTCACATCTGACTCAGAACTTCCCCAAAGTCTGAGGACATGCAGATCATCTTCCCAACCCCCTTCTCAAATCCACATCCAGTGCAATCTGGATCCTGTCCCAGCAAGCTGAATTTTTCGGGAAAATCACTTAACTCAGACTTTAACTAAGAACTAATGACCCTCCCTCCAGGCTGCCTCACACAGCAGCCGCTGGTTTCTAATGGGTGGAAAGCAGAAGACAAGAGCATCACCACGCTGTCCTTTCTCAGCTCTTACCTTTGAGTAGGTTTTTCCGCCCTTCAGCTCCTATAATGGGAGACAAAACAAACAGGAAAAGCAGCTATTATGTGTGCTGGGGAAACAGGGGGGAAAGCCATTACTCAATCCTGGAAAATCTGCTCTCAGGATTTCACAACCCCCCTGGTTGCTCCCACCCTCCATCAAGCACTCTTGCTGGAGAGAGCGAGGCTCCATTCCAGCCACATCCTGGCCCAAAACAATCTTTCCTTCCAACCACTGCCCATGTAATTCTTCTTGCTGGTAAAAAAAAATAAGCAGCTAGTGGCCAACACCAGTCTCCAGGTGGTCCTACCTCCCCGGGGCAGAAGGTAGATGCTCACCTTGCGGACGGAGACTCGGCAGACGCAGGGGTCCAGGAGTCCTGTGGCCGGGTTGGCGCTCATCTTGCACACAAAGGTGAATTTCTTTTTCCAGCGGACACAGTTCTCCTGAACTTCCTCTCTATGAGAATGTAAGGGAAAAAAACCACAAAACAACAACAAAACCATTCTTCAAATAAAGCTACAAAGCTAAATCAGTCCCAACTATTACTTTTAATTATTATTTAATGACAGCTGGGTTGCAATGTGACCTGTAAAGATCCTCTACGACACAGCTGGGTTGGAATGTGACCTGTGAAGATCCTCTACAACACAACTGGGTTGCAATGTGGCCTGTAAAGATCCTCTACAACCTGCCAAGATCCTCTACAACACAGCTTGGTCCACAGCACCTAAAACTGCACCACACAAGGTGTTGGGTTAGCATCAAGCTTTTCAGCAGTCAGTACAGGTAAGATCCACCGTGGTTACAGGAAATCCAAACCATCTCGTCAGCAGAATTTGCCTTTAAAACTCTCCCAAGCTCTCAGACATTTCCTGCTCAGCCAGTTTAGCTCATACACTGTCCAGCCTGGATGGAGCCAGCCTCCGTCACTGAACTGGGCTGAAGGTTTGCAAGCTTATCTTCCTATGAGGTGTCTGCTTTGTACAGCCTCTGTACAACAAACATGCTGTTTGTCCCAGACAGCTTGTCCTTCCCAGACAGCCATCCTGCTTCTTATGCTGGGACTAAGCCAGTGAGGACAGCCAGCTCAAAGGAGGACAAGTGCACGTGGACATGCTCCTGAGTGCATGCAGACAGGACCATAAGAAGCGAACACTGTGCTTCAGATCATGGCAGGGGTGTCAGACCATAAAGAAATCCCAGCCAGGGAGGAGGTGGTTTTACTTGCACAGTCTCTCACCAGCCTACCCCAATCTCCAGAGCAAGTGAAGGAGTGCATGGCTCCAGCACAGCTTTAGCCACAGGAGAAAGAGAAGAAGCCTTCCTGAGCACAGGAATTGCTTCAGCTATGGCTTCAGCAGAGTTATCAGAAGAAACTGGATTTCACCTTTCAAAGGGGGCTGGTTCAAAGAAGCCTGGAAACAAGGTGTGTGGATCCTTTCATGGGGCTCCGTTTCCCCACTGATCCTCTACAGGGCCTGATCCATTTATGGCTCAGAGCCTGGACCTCAGCCTATTAAGCTCTCAAAATAATGAGGCTAGGGGGAGGGAAGGGAGGGCACTTTTGACAGCTATGACCCAGCAAGTTTGCATCTCGCTCTTATCTCTCCTCTTAGCACAGGACAAAGGGGCAAGGGCACCTGATAAAGTGTTTGCTTTAGCAGGGAAAGGGAGGCTTCCCACCATCTGACCCAGGTACAGTGCAAGCCAGAGAGATTGGTGGCAAAGGGGAGACCAGTCAGCCTTGTTACTGCCTCAGCTCTCCTGGGAAGGAGGGGCAGAAGCTGGTGTGCAGCCCAACAGGACAGACATCAGGGACTGGATCCTGGTCCCTGCAAACCTGTGAGCTGTTTTGTGGGGCCTGTATATGCTGGTCAAGGCAAACAGAGAGAGCACAAAAGGGGTAGCTGACAAATAACTGAAACCTGTAATCCTCTAATACAGATAAAGGCTGATCATCCCTGTTTAAAATGCGGGAAAACAGAAGGCAGCAATTCCTTCAAGGCAGTGAACTTAAACTCCTTCCAGACAGAACTCAGGCTATTGAAGTCACTGAAAAAGTGAGAGGTCTAAGGGCTGAAAATACCTTTGAATCTGGGATTAATTCAAGATGAGATCTGGTTCTCATCATGTCACTCTCCAGCTCTTTCAGAGAGCAGAAGAAACACTTCCAGAAGGATTAAAAATGCTTTACCCATAATAAAATAGTCACTAAATAGCCACACTAGGCAGATTGCAGATGTGAGGTGCCTTAAACCTGACTTAATAGTTGGTATCTTGAATGACCTAAAGGAAAGAAAACTCAGATACGGATTTAACAAAGGAATCCAAAAGAACAGAAAAATGCTTGCAAACACATGTGCTTCAGAAACACAAGGAGGGCACATGGGATGCCCAAAACACCAAACATTTTAGCAGCATTAGTCTTCTTTAAAGAGGAACTGCAACTTCTGCTGAGGACACCAGAGCTTCAAGCAGCTGGAAAGCAGCTACAAGGGAATGATCCTCAGATCCGACAGGAACAGCACATTGCTGCAAGCCTCCTTCACAAATGTGGCTCAGAGCTCTAACTCCTGTCACAGGCAAATACTTCAGTGACTAAGCTTCAGCTCCTGGGCACCCATGGCATGCTCCCTGCAGCCACTTGGTCAGGAGGACCAGCAAGAACTGCTCTAGCATGCAGCTTTCCTTACTCTCATCCACAGTACAATGCAGCCATGATTAAGCATCTGCTGGATGCCTTTAAGTCCAATGAAAAATACTTCAAAACGTGTCAAAAAGTATAGGTTAGGAATAAAGAGCTCCTTCATGGCTAATTTGCTGTTAGCACATGCTCTGCTAACAGATATTCTGATCCTTGAATCATAGAATGGCTCAGGTCAGAAGGGACCTCAGATTATTTACTCCAACATCCCTTGGCAGGGAACACCTCTCAACTAGATTCAGCTGCTCAAGGCCTCATAAACCTGGCCTTAAACACTCCCAGAGAAGAGGAATTCACAACCTCCCTGGGTAACCTATTCCAGAGTCTCACCACCCCCACACTGAAAAACTTCCTAGATCCAGTCTAAACCTACTCTTCCTCAGTTGAAAACCAATCCCCCTTATCCCATTACTAGAGACCCTTATGAAAAGACCCTCTCCAGCCTTCCTGTAGGATCCCTTCAGGTATTGTAAGGCAGCTATAAGGTCCCCCTAGAGTCTTCTCCAGGCTGAACAACCCCAGCTCCCTTGGCCTATCCCTCATACCAGAGGTGTTCCAGCCCTTGGATCATCTTTGTGGCCCTCCTCTGGACTCATTTGAACAGTTCTGTGTCCTTCCTAGAATGGGAACACCAGAACTGGAAGCAGTGTTCAATGCGGGGGTTCTCAGTAGAGCAGAGTAAAGGGTCAAAATCATCTCTCTTGCCCTGCTGGCCACACTCCTCTTGATGCAGCCTAGGATACAATTTCCCTTATTAAGGATGCACATTGGCTTTCCAAAGCTGCTGTAGATACCACATAGCACAAGGGATTAGGGAAAGGATTTGAGGGGTAATGTTACTCACACCACTGCAAACATGGACCCAAGCTGCAGATGCATGCATAGCTGGGGGATTTTTGTGTCTTCAGAATAGTCTGCACAGGGCAGAAAGGAGTTTACAAGATAAAATGCAGAGCTGCTTTCCAGTCACAAGTTTCACAGTCATTCAACAATAACTTTCCTCATGGCTTTTTTTTTTTTTCTTCCACTTTAAAGAGTGGCTCTTAAGGGCGAGTGCTGGAGCTGTACCATTAGACAAGCAAGTGACAGCACTATTGTTTCAAGCCAGTCTCTCAGAAATTGGTTCCACATTTCCAGAAGGAGGCATGTGGGGAAGTGATGGGCTTTGTCTCTCCACCTCCCATCAAGCTGGTAACTAGAGAACACTAAAATAGACAAAAAGTGGCCTCAGATTTCTATGTGGCCCTAGAATATTCTCTGCTGTACAATTAGGAACCACCGTACAAGAAACCAAAAACACACAAGAAGTGTGGCGAGGGCGGGACTGAGAGGCGTGCTTCCTTCCATCCTAATCACAAGGCAACTAAAAGCAAAGCAGAAATTAACAGCTTAAAACCAGAAGTGTCTAATTTTAAGCTTTACTCTGTATTTGGAGTGCCAGAAATAGACCAGACCGATGCCTGGTACGAGGTGCCAATTCAACGGGTCCTCAGAAGTTTTCTTCTAAAAAATCTGTCTGTGTCATTTTGCAAGAAGACTCCCAGAAGGTTGAATCTCTGCCAAGCTAAGCTTTGCCCTCTTCTGACTTGAGACTTACTCAAAGCTGTGTAATTACTCTTCCAGACCTAAATATACCTCCTCAGAATAAGGCAATGCAATCCTGCAGCAGCTTTTGCGAGAAGCAGAGCTCCAAAAGAGCTTCTTGGGCTCTTCCAATGCTGAGGCTGCTCATCTACCTCCAGCTCCTTGACTGGCCAGAAGGGAAGGTTTACTGCATCCCCGAGCCACCATCCTACTCTTTGAGAGAAGATTTACCAGAAAAAGAGCAATCAGAAGATCCTTCACCACAGATAGCATGAATCCCAGTAATGGGAACGATGCACAGCAGTGACCCACTGCTTTCCCTACTTTTACAGAAGCAGCAGCATGCTCAATGAAGCCACCGAGGGTTTGGGTCTCAGTCACAGCTTTACAGCAGCTCTGGAGACAGGTGGAGAAACATGAAACGAACAGACTGTAGAAAATCCACATTCACCAGCTGTGAACAGCAGCACTGTTGGAGAAAGCCACAAAGCTCACCATGAATGCAAGTTAGCTAAAGCAAACACATTCAGAAAAAGGCCATGTATACAACCCATGCTATCTTGGGCCTCTCTCCCACATGAAAACCTAGCTAATGAAACACCAGAACAGAGATTAAAACCTTCTATTTACAGACTGCAAGCTGAGTTGTGCCCAACTGGGTATCACACTTCAAACACCCTCCCCGCTGAAATGCTCAGGAAAGCAGATGTTCCACTCTCACTTTATGGCAGCAGTCACACATAAGACAGTCAAAAGTCTGAAACATCCAAAGGCCAAAGGCTTGCTAGGAGGGCAGTGACAACAAAAAATATCTTTCTAATGCCAAACATTTCAGTAGAGCAATGTGTCTCAGTCTGATGTTTCATGTATGGGAGCAGATGTGGGCAAACCTCAGGCTAAATGAGACACCATATAGATAAGCGCATACAAAGAGCTTCTTATTCAGATTTGCTCCTCCTCGTCTACACAAAGGAGGAGGGCAGGCTTTCCTATTTCTGATGCCCAACCCACATGCTCACTGTCCCCCCTCTCAGATGTGGATCTGTGTCATATCCTTCAAGCAGAACTAATCCTCCTGCCTGCTCGCAGCAGACAGTGCTCTGCACCCTCCTCCCTGGTTCACCACTGCATGCAGGAGCACATCACTGAAGCAACATCCTGATCTGATAAGGCACAAGAAAGACACCACCATTTCAAAGAGGCCAAGGAACAAAGTCCCAGCTTATATTAATTTAATGTGACACTAAAAAGCAGCTCTCAAAGGGGGCCTGACACATGCCAGCAGTGGGTCTTTTGGGGAGGAAGGTAGCAGCCTCAGCGATGCAGGCACAATCCTCTCAGTCAGAGTGGGATGGGCTGAGGGAAAATCAAGTTACTCCAGCAGATTGTATCTGAAGGGCATGTTCTACAGCATTTCTTTACACAGCTCTGCTTTCAGCTGCAGAGACCCACAGTTAAGACAGCCTCAACTTGTCCCCAGCACTTTGAAGGCTGACCTAGAGCAGGATCACTGATACAACCCTAGCCTGGCAAAGATGGAATGATCCTGTGTTATGCTCCAGAGAAGACAGTTACTATTTTAACCAGGTTATCGAGTGCAAAGCTGTAGGAAGAGACCTTTGGTAAGGGCAAGGAAAAAGTCCCTGAAAAACCTGTTTTGAAACTGACTTTCTAAGATTCTGGGTCAGTAACTGGCATTCACACCACTGTGCTAGCAGCATGCCAAAATTTATACCATCCTACAGACACAGCAGGGCCTGCTACAAACACAGCCTAATCACTGCCTAGAAAGCACAGAAAAATACAAAGGTGGCTGAACACATGTATAATAGAAAGTAAGCCTGCATTTAGCCATTAGCTGGTTTAAATATATGATCCAGAACCTGTAGGCACCCCCAAATAATGGGCTTAGGACAGGGCACTTCACTGCAGCACACCTATTATTAAAGAAAACTGCAGCTCCAAGGCTTTGCCATCCTGATGCCTGGCAAGGAAAAGGAGAGAAATCAGCAGCAAAGAAGATGCACCATCAGCAGACCTCACAGCAAACAGCAGCTGGGGAATCTATCACACCAGTAAAGCCCAGAGCTGCCATCTTTTCCTTTCTTGTCAAGCTCATGCAGGCCAAGCACAGGTAGAAAGAGGCAAACACCAGACAGCTGTAGGTGCTGGGAAGTTCAGTGGAAACACATCCTAGGAATGAGAGCTGACACACCATATTCCTCAGGGAACACCATACAGGATCAGAAAGAACCTGATCCAGATGCAAGATGCATGGAAATCCATGGCAGTTTAACCTGGAGGTGTACAGCTTTACAGCAAGTTGTTTACACAGAGGGGTTCTGCCTTCCCTGACCAGAACAGAAAGGGCTGCAAGAAGCACTCAACAATAAAGTTACTCTGTTTTGCCTGGGCTTACATCACTGAGCAGAACAACTGCCAACCAAAGAGCTGGATGTCTCCCTCACTGCAAACAACTCTGTATTCTCCAGCTGACAAGTGCTGCTTGTTGTGTAGTAGACATTAGCAGTTATGATGGAAAAATGGCTCAGAGACAGATGATGCAGAGTGTGTTACCAAGAGAACTAAGGAAGCCTTTGTCATGCGAAACAAGTCATATTTGGATGTTTCACTGCAAGTGTTTTAAGCAAGGGCTGAGTAGCAGGGTCATCACATCCACCACCTACACACAAAATTCACTTCTGGATTCCCCCAGCAAACCCATTCCAAAGGCCCTTAATGAAGAAGGGCACCTAGCCACAGCTCCCTCTTGGCATCAGCTTACACCTGCTAAGTTTGTTCTCCCCTCACACCAGAGGACAGATCCCTCTGGACTCTCTAAATGCCACATTTGAGCATCAGTGCTTTTGAAATGAAGCATCCACATGACTCAGCATTTTCCAGGGGGTACATGGCAAGCTCCAATAGTTCTGGAAGGCTTCATCATGCTTGCTCAGTCCTGCCTCACTCCAGGAGATGGACATCCACCTACTCCTGCTGTTTGCCAGCACTTGGGGAGGTGGGAGAACAGCTAATGGGGAAGGAAGAACAGGGGAAAGTCAGCTCAGGGAACCAGATTCCACTTACACAGTTAACAGCACAGCCTGCATAATCCCTGTTTGACTGGAGGAGATACAAATACAGGAAAAATTAACAGCAATTAGGAAAGAAAAAAAGCTAATGGAAGAAAATTTATCCACAGTTGAGAAGCCAAGGTAAGGAACAGTGAAGACCATTTCACTGGGGGACAGGGGACTATGATGACAGCACCAAGTATGTGAAAGGCAAGTGAGGAAAAGAACTGGAGCAAAAACAATGAGGCAGCATGAAATGAAAACAGAACACAAACAATGGTTTTGAAATCCTCCTTAGGAATAAGTTGGTGTCTAGCAGGCAAGCGATTGACTTTTTATGGCTTTAACCTCATTTCCAGCAGAAGCCTATTTCTGCAGCAGGACAGCTTTTGAACTGCCTATTACAGTTCCCTCTAAGGCAGTGATCAATCTCAATAAAGGTGCACCAGTACAAGCCAGGGAGAGATAATACCTAGTGGAGAATGGGGGTGGCAGTCAGGCACCAGTAGAAAACCCTCCAGCATCAGCATTCCTTGTTGTGTGTTAACAGCTTCTTTGAAAGGCAGTAATTCAGTTATGTCTGGACTCCAGTCACATGCACCCAGACATATGTCTTTTATAAGTGACAGACATGAAATCCAGCACCTCACCCAGAATGTCCCACAGGCAAAGGCTTTCCAATGCAGCCCATCTCATGTACTCCAGATCACTGCACTGGGCAGCCACACCCTCCAGTACATCCAGGGCTTCCAAAACCTAGGACTGGGATTTATTTCAGAAAGAAACATTTCCAGCCATTCTTTGTGTCCAAATCTGAACAGCTTTATGAATCTCCCAACATGATGTTAAAAATGCCACACAAAACAATGGAAGTTACTAAAATACAGCATGCATATGGAGAATGCTACAGCAGAATTGGCATAAAGGAAAAAAGTGCCAAATGGATAAAGACAGATACAGAATGATGGCCCTTTAAAACTTAAAGCTATAGAACAAGTCAGATGAGTTTTGGAAGGGTAAGCAAGGGCGGAGCAGGCAGAAGGCAAGGGGAAATCATTCTAACAGACTCAAATGCTGAGCAGCAAGGGACATGTACATGGCACTGTATAGCTGGGACATGCCCAGCAGAACCAGTCTGCCTTGAGGAATTTCTAATTTACATTTGGCCATCTTGAAGCAGAGAAGAAAAGGCAGACATCAGGAAAACAAGGACAAGAAGGGAGCGTAAGAGTAAATGCTGTGCAATAGATCTACTGTTACACACTGTGCTGAAGACAGACCAAGCCAAAGCAGCGCACATCCAAGCACTTCTTGCCACATCTACAGAGCACGAAGCTCTGCTTGGTCACAGGCCAGGGGCGCGTTCCAGGAGCAAAAACATCACCAGCAAAGAACCACCAAACTCTTAAGTGTAAAGAAAGGAATAACTGGATAGATGACTCAGACAGAGAAACACAAGGCTGTAATGATGTGCGCGTTGAACGCCGAAAGACGCATTTGCCTTTTTTGAACGCTGATCATACACTGAGTCACCACACCAACTCCTACTTCTATTGTTCTGATAGACTACGCTGGAGCTGGATTAGCTAAGAACAAACCATGCACCAGGCTGCCAAGCCCACCATCAGTGCTTCCCTCTCTTAAGCAAATTCACAAGGATTCCAGTTGCAGAAGAAATGAGAACAACTCTGCACTGCAAAATAGAATAGACCAGACCGGGTTGGAAAAGACCTTTGAGATATATCTCACTTGAGTTTGCCCGGCTCAGCCACCAGCTACTACAGTCAGGCCAGTGTATGTTGGTGCTGCGGTCTCCTGCTTGTCTCAGCTGTGTTGTTCCTTTTGCTCCCATGGTTGATCCATGCTGCAGAAGACTGGGCCATCATGCAGTTCACACCCAGAACACTGACGAGCTTGTGTAACTCTGGGCATGAATACCTTTCAGATCCAATTTTCCACAGCTGTGACCACTTGATCAAATGTTCTCTATGTGCAAAGCAGGCATGGGGACAACTTCAGTAAGAAGGGCTTGTGAACTCTTACCTACACCTCCAGCCAAGTCAGCTGGAGTTACAGAGGACGAGCAAACCCAAGCTGAGAAACCTCCAATTAGGATGAAGGACACAAAGGGAGTGGACGCTCAGGCAAAATACCAAGTCAATCACACAGTAAAACACACAGAAGTTAAACATTTAAAGAGGTGGGGAAAAAAGAATAAATAAAAATCCTGACTCTCCCAGGGCTTGCTCACCCTTTGGACAAATCACAACTCAAATTTCCCCTGTGGCTGTAACAGACAGAAGAACTAAAACTTCAGAAAGTTCCAAATGCTGCAAAAAAAAAACTCTTAAGATTTGTTCTGTGCAGATGATTACAAGATTAAGGTAGAACAACCCACTGTATTTCAGAGTCAGTGCATGCCTCTCTATCCCATCATGATACAGGCTTTGTAAGCCTTTCCCCTGCTGGCAGACCATAGATGTAAGATGAAGAGTCACTGATTATCCATTGCTGATGTATTTATAAACTTTCTTCATCCCCTAAGTGTTAGCTGTCATCCTGAGGGATTCCACATTTGCCTTTTGCTGACTAAATATAAACTCTTGGTAAAGAAAGACGGTGACATAAACTGCAGCAAGAACAACGCTGATGATATCCCTACCCACATAGGGTGGCTACAGACGTGGCTACAACTCCAAGAAAGCTGGGTTTGTAAACAAGATGCTCTTACAGAGAAAAAGAAAGCTACTTATTGAAACGAAAAACCCCACCCAGACATGTAGGCCTCCCAGAAAAATCAAGACATGGGTCAGCTCAGTCCTCCAGGGCTTTGGTGGGATGGTAAATCTGGAAAATGGAAATCTTGAAGGGAATCAACACGAGACTAGGAACAACATCCTTAGCCCAAGTGATGTGCACTTGGACACAGAGGTAAAGCTTTTTGCCTCTGAGGCAGATTTATGGTCCATTAAGACATACTGCTGTCAGTTAAGTGACATGGTTTAGCCACTATCAACCCTGCTTCAACCAGGAGAGTTTACAATATAGCTGTACCAGCCAAGTCTTTACAGAGCAAATTAACCTGCACAAGAGGCCAAGTTCATTTCTGGAATACTTTCTTTAATATCATGTGATGTAACATCCCTGCAATTTGGCTCAAGTACACTGAAGAGCCCTTCAGTAAATAAGCTGCCTGAAGTCAACCCTGGTGCTAAAAGTAGGCTTAGTTACCCAAGAGGTAAACACCTTGCCGTGTCCAGACGTGTTTCCCCATGAGTCACTGCTACATGGTATACATTTAGTCAAAACCAATACAATAGTGCAGGAGAAAGCCCTTTACAGGCTAAGAGCAGCTTTTTCATTCCATGATGAATAGAGGTGCTTTATGATGGTTCCTTTATAAAAGCACCGTTCAGCAGGACAAACCAGGTCACTGGTTGCAAGGACAAGGTACAAACATGTTCTCTCTGAACCTGAGTTCTCTCTGTCACTATCTATCACTGCTGGGGTTTATCAGCAAAGAGTGTAATCAGCAGAAGAGGTTTGCAAATTAGAAGTGGCTGCTGAATAAAGCCCTGACTAGTCACCATACTGGTGGTGACAGGCTGGGATTTTTAGACCCCAACTGTCCCAACTCTCTCTTTCCTGCAGCTCTGACTCTGGAGTCTGTCAGTGGCAGTGTCATATTGAAGTGTCAGAACCAACAAGAGGGGAGTAGAAAGGGGCAGAGCAGTCAGGGCTGCTATTGCTCCTCTAGAGCCATAGCTCCAGACAAAAGCCTGTGTCTAGGAAATAATTCTCGTGATGCAACTTGTCCTAATCAGAGAAAGGTAACTTCATAAATTACATCTTGGTTAAAAACAGAATATAGCTTGGCATTTTGTGAGAGCAGCCAGTGCTGGTTAAGCCCCTGGGAGATATGAGCAGAGGCTCCCACGGCTCTGCTGCCAGAAGCGGGTTTCTGAGGATCACAGAGTTTTTACCTCCCCTGTGGCTGTTGCTGCAAACTGTATTCAGACACATTCCCTTGATTCTCCCCTACTGAGAGCAATGGACATGGGAGATGTGTATGCATCACTTCTGGAGGGAAGACAACATGCAGATTTATTTTGAAAGAGACACACTTGCAGAGAAAGCAGGAAAAGCCATCGCTATAAACTGCGTCAGAAAGGGGCCTTAAAGAGAACGGTGGCCAAAAAGAGCACAATCAGCTACTCCCTGTGCAGCAGGAAAAGGGGATTCAACAAAGCAGAAAGGCAGCAAATGTAAGAAACAGTTGTAGGAAATACACTCCTCCACAAGACAAAGTTTCCCTTGCGGCAAGGAGCACTGCAGGCCACTGAAGGCACAAGATGAGCGGCACTGCACTTAAAAGGAATTCAACATTTATGCAGATGCAATTGCCTGGTGTGATGGAAGTATGAGATAAACCATAAAAGGCCACTGACAGAAGCCAGGAAAAGAGCTTCCCACAAAAGGGTTACTGCATAATTAATCTGTAACAGGCAAGACTACCTCTGAAGATTCCTGATTGCTTAGCCTGGAAACAGGACACCTTCTCTGGCTGGGGTTGACCTGGTGCAGCAAGTCAAAGTCAAAGTGTGAATGCTACTGCTCATTTCCAGGGCGATAGAGCATTAAGAGATCTGGAATAATTGCTGAATTATAAATATCTTACATTCCTCCCTCATATTCTGTGACATGCAGGCAGATCCTAGGCAATGATGGGAAGAACAGGAACTAGCAGCAGAAACAGAAAAAGCACAATGAAAATGTAGCCAAGCTGGCAACCCTCTCCTCATCCTAAACACCTGTGAACAAATATCCACTGCATGCCACCATACCCCACCCAGCTTCACCTTTGTTCTTTCTAGCATTGATAAAGCCTGAAAGAACCTGATACAAGCCCAGGGAGAAAAACAGTGTCAAAGCCTGAGGCTTTTCCAGACAAGCCTTTCCTTCCTCCCATCCAGGCCATTTGCATTTTCATTTTGATGAGCAGTTCCCTTAAGGACTGGAACCAAAAGTGACTGTACAGAGAACAAGACAATTGGGAACCTTCAGCAGGGTTCACTCTGTTCTCCCCATTTTGTACTCCTCGTGCTCTCAACTTCCTTTCAGGAGGAACAGAAACTCCAGCAGCAGGCAGGAGCACAGGTAGGCATGTGCTGACCAGTCTCATGTGGCAGCTGCTGAAGGAGTTTGTTGATCATTAACCCAATATCCATTAGTGAAACATCTTACTGCAGTCGTTTAATACAAAAATTTTATTCTGGAAGCAAAATGGAGGTATTTGACTACCCCAAACTGAGATCCTGAGGGCCTTTCACATGGTTTCCTATTACAGATTCCTTGATCTGCTTCTCCACTGCAAAGCCAGACTGGAGCATAATGCTTGGTAATTTCTGAAAAGCACTAAACAGGACCCTAATTTTGTTTTCCACATTTGGTACAGTGAATGGCAGAGGAAGGGATTTGGCTCTCTGAGGCAAAAGCACCACTCTAGGAAGCTGCAACCCCCAAAGTTTTCCAGATTTAGTTGTTTATTTCAGAGCACATTTTGGGCTAGTTACCAACTACATGCAGGGGTGACAGTCTCTGTAGGTCTCTCAGCTGCATTGCTAATTAGCACTGCAGCTTTCTAGCCGTTCCAAGACAGTAAATCCATGTACTCTTTTCCTTCCTCCCATGTAAGCATCCTCAGAGCTTTCAGGCTGAACAGACAAGGCTCATTTCTTATTTAGAATACAGCAGTAAAACTAATTTTAGCCTCCGTTGCAACTCCTACTAAAATGCGGGACCTCCTTCAAGGCCTCCTCTCACCAATGGACTATGACAAATTCAACCAAAGGAAAGGCACAATCCTGCCCTCCTGCCAGCTCAGCTACTTTCCATCCGCAGGGAAAGAGACCGTTACAGAGACTGTACTGCTATTGCTTATCTAGAACATCCTGTCTCTTCCACACTTGCCTCCTCCTGATGCTATACTCTCCATGTGCTTCCTCTTCATCTTCTTCCTCATGCCCAGAACCCTGTCCCATTTCCTCGATCTTTTCCTCAGCCTTATCAACTGAGCTCCATGGGAGACCCACGAGAAGCACACAGAAATGAGATCCAAGATCAGCAATTTTGAACCCTGCAGAACAATTCCTTTTCTTGCTCATCAGATTAAAAATACACCAAACAAGGAGGCTGTTCATGTAGTGAACACAGGCACAACTGTTTGTCTAGTGGGAAGTGCCTTCAAATCCAGGCACTAAAATGAGATGCTGAGTCCCACTGTATGGTACCAAGAGAGCTCATGATGCCAAGTCAGGATTACGATGGTGGTGTGTATCGTGTCTCCCAGCATGTGCACAAAGGCATACTATGAATAAACTGCAAGGCAAAAAACAAGCCTCTCATCCTGCAGGGTAAGCAGCTGGTACTGGGGTAGGGCAACACATTCAGCCACCTGAAATAACACCTGTACAGCAAGGATTACCGATATAAGGTCACAAGCCGTTACAGAAGAAGCAAGCAGATCCAAATGTCAGCTCAGGGCACTCCTAAAGGCTTCTGGTTTATTATATAATGAGCCACAACTATAAAATAATTCCTGACCCATTTCAGAGCAGGCTGTGAGCCCAGTGCAGAGCCAGCAGCTTACAGAGGATGCAGAACACATCCTGTTTGAAAGAGAGAGGCTGCACACAGAGCCACATCCGCCTGTCCTCGCACGGATGAGGCCTTGCAGAGCCCATCGCAGGTGGATGCCGTGCGATGAGCTCACCGCTCAGCTCCACCAGGCTTGTGAGCTTACTGACTTGCCCTGAAGTGAGGGAGGGAGACACCAGGTTCTTTCCTGAAATACTACCAGATGTAGCTTCCTGCAATAAAATAATAATAAGAAATAAATCTGTACCTACCTCATTTATCTAGAAACTGGTACCAGAACAACTTGCCATTGGCAACTTATGGCCCATTAAAATACCAACTGCTGTGCAGCGAGACCACAGGCTGCCAAAGGCATGCAAGAATTCCTCAGAAATACAGCTACAAAGCTAGAGTCAATACTGATGGCAGCCCAAGAGCACAAAGAATAAACAGACTGGAAGCCATTTAGATTTTCCTCTGTCTTAAAGGGTGGGAGCACCCTTTCCTACCTCCCCTTGCCCTTCGTCAGAGCTGATGGCGTTGCCACCCTGCAAACCATGCAGGCTGCAGGGTCCCAGTCTCTAAGCAGAACATTAATTTCCAATGAGTAATTTTTTGAGCCAAGGGCTGCTGAAACCACACAGATAAGGCTGCTGCTAAGAGTCAGTTGTCAAAGCAATGCCAGTTCAGAATCAGTGACTCTGGGGAAGTTTGAAAGCCAGCTGTATCCAAACAGATTTACTGATGCTGTACACACAGCGTATCGATTACAGCTTCTCTGGGCAACAAAGCAGCCCCTGCCTGAGCAACAGCAGTTAGAACAGGAGGCACATCATGAACAGAGACTGTTCTTTACTCAACAGGATACAGCCCCTGTGGCAAGAAAGTTTTAACAATTTTGCTTGTCTTGTGACAGGCTGCAGTGTGGTGACCAGTGACAGGAAGAGGCAAGTCTGGCACAAAGCAAATCAGCCCACCCTAAAGCCTGTGTGGTGAGGAGCCTGCAGGTGTACCAGCCAGAGCCCAGAAAAGGTAACAGAAATACTCTGCAAATGTGCAGCTTAAGATTGGCTGTTCCAGGGACCTTGCAGCGCTCTATCACTTTTGCATTTTTTCCATCCCCCTTGTCAGAGGTTAAACCTCATCCACACCACCTGCTCTCACAACTTTCACCTACATTTAGCTACACTGCTGGAATGAACCCACTTCTCATCTTTGCTGCCTAGTTTCTCTATATTCAAGATCACAATCAGTGCAGGTACTGTGCCTTAATATTATCTTGAACTAGGTTATGTTTTACTGCGAATCGTTTCTCAAGGCTACAATCAAATGCCTCCTCTGCTAACACACTCAGCCCACTCCTGAGGCTGCAGCCAGGAGAGTCATGTTGGCATGTGAAGCTGCTCTGGAGCATTAAAACTCACTCTCTTGATCCATGTATTAGGAGTGTATGTATATGTGGAGAAGGTTTACATCTTCAGAAGTGTTTGCAACAAAAGCACTCTTAAAATACATCATCACACCAAGAGCTCTAGCAGAGGGCAAAGCTGAGCATACTTTGTCCTAAAATAGGGAACTAGGAGAACGGTTTAGAGCCACAATCAAAGTTCCTTTCTCTACTATATCGTGGCGATCCCACACAAGCCAAGAACTCAGTCAGCAAGCTTCTACTTCCACTATAGCTATTATTCTTCCTTCTTGGGGACACTGACTCTAGAAGAAGCTATTTTGTTACCTAACCTTTGTTTCAAGGCAGACAGTGCTGAAGATTTAGATCTCAACTGGGCTGAATCTCTGATGAACCAAAGAGTTAACAATTTTCCACTCTGAAAGAGCCAAACTGTTGAATGCTGTTACCTCAAGCATGCTGTAACATCAGGTACAGGGACTATTTACACAAAGACAGTGAATTAGTTGGTTTCTAGCTCTCATCAGAGAGCTACAGCTGCATTTCAGAGGTGGCATGACTTGTCCCTCCCTTCACAAAGCTTCTGAATCCAGAACACTAGCCAAGTGTTAGCAGAGCAACACTTCTCCTCCTTTATGTCCTACAGAAATGAAAAAGTTGTGTACTCCACTAAGAGGTAGGCAAGTAGCTTCAGGTCTGTACCTCCACAAGGATGACAAAGCCACGCTTAAACAAAAGCTGACCTCAGTCCACAGGGAGCTATCAGGATGAAGTGCCTCCCAAATATCAGCGTTTCCTTTGGCTTTCTGGATACAGCTTTACACCAAAACCGAACTGAACAAAGCATGCTGTACAGGAAATGGCCTTTCACACTTACTCAGTTATAAATTGCAAGGCTGAGAACATTCTCAGTCTAGGCTTATGGCACCAAAATACTGGGAGGCAGGACCACCCTAACAGGGTCAGCTCTTCCCAGATCAAGCCTGCATGCAAAGAGCTACTGGGCTGCAGCAGAGAAACTGTGTTCTTTGGTTCAAACTGGCACATGAGTCCCATAATCAGAAAACCAAGCTCTAATGCTGCATGTGCTTGAAAAAGCACAGTCCCAAGGGAAATACAGTCTGAGGTGCCTTCAGAAGACAATGAGGAAGGTGAGAAATGCCCTCAGAGTTGCTGTTCAACTCATGCAAAACAGCCTCTTCCCTAGAGCCAGCCATGAGCTTTCAGAGTACAATCCCTTCCTTCACATCCAGAAATACCTGAGTGAAGCTTGGCATGGTAACAGAACAACTTGGCAAGCTAACATCCAACAATGTAGGATGAAGTGTCAGGAGTCTGTGGATAACACCTGGCTTTTCACTTCCTTCACCATCATGCACCAGCAACGCTCGCTGGCAGCACACAGCCAGAAATCAATCAGCAGTGAGGTAAAGAGCATCTGGCTATCACTCAACATTAACTGACACTGTAAGGAGGGGAGGTGGGGGGGGGGAATGAGGGTTACAATTTAATCAATTTAATCTCTTCTATGATACCCAAAGATGGACATGTACGCACTACACCAGTCTGTAGCTTTAGGCACTCATTTGGACACCCAGGCTCCTGCCTGCGACAATTGACAGATCTGAAACCTCTCCATGAGCTTATCATATCATCTCTCTAGGAACAAAGACACACACCCCAAAAAAGCTTCAAACTGGTACAAAATGCAGCAGCCCATCTGCCTCACAAAAACGGTTGCCATGAATACATCCCTGCTGCTCCCTGCCTGCTATTTTTAAAGCTACTTGGGAGGCAACCGAATTCACTGGTGGTTGTGCTATTTCAGTATCTGGATTAATGCTATTCAAGGAATACATCAGGACTTCTCCGTGGGGAAATAGAGCACCTGCCTGGCTTACACCTGGCTCAGAGGCGTTCTCAGAAGACCAACTTCTGTAATCCAGTGGCAGGGTGATAAGCTCACAGACAATAGCTGCTTTTCAGACAGAGCGCTGTAAACTGAAACGGGTGAGTCTTATCCTCAGAAGCCCCACCAGAGTGTAAGGAGACTCTACAAAGGAAGGGGAAGGGACCAGGAATGGGGTATTTACAGCTGCAACTTTAGTCACTAAAATAAACCCATGTTTTAAAGCAAGGCCTGAGCACAGCAAGTGTGGAAAACGGGTACCCATCTGCAAGGACGAACCAAACCAAACCAAACAACCCAAGAGGGGCAGATCCCCAAAGCTGAATATGCTGACAGGTTCTGAACCTTTCCCGAGTGCCTTGAACTCCTAAGAGTGTTAAGTCTTCAGACAGGTTCCCCTCCAGCCTGGGCAGAGAAGGTTGTGAGCAACTCACAACCTGGGAGCCCCAGCCTAGCCTGTGCCCTACTGGGCCCATAGCACCAGGCTGCAGCTGGTACCTTCAACCCATTTGGAAATGGACTTGTGACCAGGACAGGCTGACAGGGGCCAACAGCACAGCCCTAATCTACTCTGCCCTCCCTCTCTACTCTGCTCACAGGTCAAGTTAATGTGGTTCCACCTATCAACTCATTGGATAGATCACATCCCCACAGCTCGCCACAGACCTGCACAAGCTGTCAACTAAGTCTACTGTAAATAACCTGACAGAAAAACGTGTCTCTGGGGATTCCTGTGTTCTCAGACAACACCACTTTCCAAATCACCAGTCACTTGAGAAAAAAGGAAAACTGATTTAGTGTGTCTTAGGAAGGGTTCCTCTACTTACTTTTTCACCCTGTTTACAGACTCCAAATGACACGGGACACCTTGCTGGTATCAGTTCTTGCTCGTATCAGTTCTCTGAAAACTCACAGGCAGAAAGAGCTACTGGTCTGCTCGATCATAGCTGCATAATTCCCACTGCCACAGATTGCAGAAGCAGCCCAGATCGATTGCAGAGCAAACAGCAGACTTTTTTACGCAAGCAGCTCACACAAGATGACCTGATGGACATTACAACACGAGCATCCTTGGAAGTGGTTGAGTTCAGAGAACAATCACAGATCCTAAATAACATGCAGACTTACAACATGGACACAGCATCTGCTTTCCTTTAATCTTTCCCCAGATCCAAAGAGAATCATGGAAATGGCTAGAGGAATACAGAGCATGATCTTGGGATCCTCTCAGTAATTCTTCTCCTCACCGTTCTTGGCAATTCGTCCCTCCTGAAGTTTCTCTAACTGCAACAGTGGAAAATATTTGGGAAAGGTCAAATGACTGAAAACCACTGAGACTCGTAACTTTTCAAGCAGGAACAGGTCTCCATGTGCTTTCAGTTAGAGCACAGACAGGTTAGGGGAAAGGCGGCAAACCCAAAAGCCAACTTCCCCTTTGCTCGTTTAGGAGCAATCAAGCTGGTTGAAAGCAATGTGTGTGTTTGGTTTAAATTACAGATGATTGCACTGCTGGAACACATCTGCAGCACACCGTGCTGAGCGCACTGCTGAACCCCTGCCAGCTCAGCAAACAGCCCAGCACAACCCCAACGGGCTGGCAGCAGCAAACCCCAGCCAGGCTCCTTGAAGCTGCTGTCAGGGACGACAAGGGGTGTGTGTGTGGGGGAGATGGACATTTTGCAGCGCAGGCATTTTTTGAGACACTCTCCAGTCCCATTCATTTTATTACTGCTCCAGGAAGCAAAAGGGTTAATTTCTCTCCAAGTTCACATAGTATTTGAATTCCTTAGATAAGCTGCTTCCACCAAACCCAGGGATCTAGCCTCAGGGGAGAGCACGGTAAGGAAAAGCTCTTTGGATAGATTTCTTCAAAAGAAAAATTAATTCAAAGACCATTTTGAGGTGTTCCACGCCCACGGCTTCTATAGACTTCAGAGGTTGCACCATGCCTCTAGAAGAAAAACCAAGCTTTGAGCAATGCTCTACCACTTCTATTTGCAAGACAGAAATGTTTTACACTTGCCCAATAAAATCTGCCTCCCTGAAATGAGAAAGCTCAATGTGCAGCACCACAAAGAGGAAAACCAGACCAAACCAGGCTTTAGCTCTGGGATAAAGCAGTTAAAGGCTAGCACAAACTAATCCCGTATCTTTAAAACTGATCAGTCACTCAGCAAAGCAAAAAAACAAGTTTTGAAAGCCAATGAAGGCTTCCTGCCCTTCTTGAGGCAGAAAGCAAGCAAGTCCGGGCTGTTAAGGAATTTGCTTTGCATAGTGCTGGTGATAATCTATGTGCATAGCTGGAAACAAAGCAAGTTTTTATTAGCAATTAGTAAGAGGAATGGGGACAGATCTGCCTGAAGGAATCAGAGAAACGCCAATACATGATGGATGAACAACTTTATAACACGTGCAGCAGAACGAACACACAGAAAAAGAAAACATTGCAGCTATAAACGTGGAAATGCAACGGGATCGGTTCGAGAAGACAAATTGTGCCTGTAACACCGACAGCTTTGACTCCAAGCAGCAGCTTTCCCTGGCAAAGCAACTGGCAATGCAAAGCAAGCTACTTCCACTCCTACCAAGAACAGTCATTCTCAAGCAAAGTTGGGAAAGGTTGGTTTGCCTGAATAAAGTTTTCTACCGAGTTCAATTTCATGTCAGCATGAAAGGAATATAGCATAGGGTCTGAAATAATGTGAGAACTTGGCCAAGGCAGGGAAAAAAATCCCAACTAAACATAAAAGGATTTCATCCACAAACCCCAGCCCCCTCCAGGGAAGAGACCTCCCACTCCCCCTAAAATCTCTGAAACGTTCAGTCCAGCTCTGATCAGCCAACACCACCCAGGCTCAGAGCTCTCTAGCTCTGTTCTTCCCCCGCTCCACAAAATGATGTGGCATGTGGGGCCCTACAACAGGACTATTAAAACCCCATTAAAGGGCAGGCAAGTGGTGGCCATATGCTAAACTGCTCAAGTGAAAAATAACCAGGGAAAGAAGCAGAGCCAGGAAGCAAGTCTGCAAGCACCTTCTTACCTGGTAGATAAGCTTGCAAAGTCTCCTCCATCTAGCAGCCTAATTTTGCAGAACAGAACCCCATTCACAAAGGGGACAGCAGTCAGCTCTTCAAGAGTGAAACTTGTCTGAAACTTGAATTTCTTCTTCTTCATCAGGAAAGCCATGGGCAAATTCAGCGTGGAAAGGCCAGGAATTCCAAACAAGATCAGGGAGGAGCAGCTCAAAACACACACGCAAGCAGAGGAACGGCACTCGTCCCAGGAGCACAAGCAGGGATTGAATTCCAGTTCAGTTACAACAACGGCCCAGCTTCAAACACACAACTCTCTTCTCTTTGGTGGTTGGATCTGGCTGTGGGATCATTGCCACGGCAGGCTTCAGGTGAGGAGGAAAAGGTCAGATTAAATCTCTGCAACATCTCCAAGAGAAAAGCAAGGGAGAGAAGTTAGTCTCAGCTCCAGACCAGCCGGAGCTGTCCCAGTTTGAGGCTGCAGTGCTCTGACTTCAGCACAACCCCTCCAGAAAGCATCTCTTCTGGGACATCATTCTGAGTCTCTGAAGAAGGCTTAAGTCTGTAGGCAGCACATTCATAAAGCTTCCAGTTTCTATCTCCTCCCCTTGTGCAACTCCCTGGTACAGGTCTTCAGGTCAGCCTTTGGGAAGGAAATGAATAAATTAGTCCCAGCCAGTCTTGGGCTCCTCCTCTAAAACCTGTTTGGATGGGTAATGTTTAGTCCAGACTCATACCAGTCTTAAGAGGTATGGCCCCAATTAGCCTGGCCCCAACATCCTCTTCCCCGTTTTGCCTGGAGCAAGCTTCACTGTTATCAACCCCCCCATAATTTCTGTTTTGCAAAGCAAATAATTAAAATCTTGTCTATTTTCACCCATTATTTTCAGATGCAGTTTACAGAGAAAGCTCAGTCTAACAAGAGAAAGCAAAAGCCATCTCAAGAAATGCAACAGTCTGTTTCCTTTCTGTATTTCCTACCAGCCCTGAGCATTAGCACCTGTATCTTATAAACGGATAAAACAGCGCAGAGGAAAAGCAAGCAGTCTGCTCCAGATTACACAGTGTAACAACCGAATCAGGTCATCTGGCTGATCCAAAAACCAGGCCCAGAGAGTACGCTGCCTTCCCCAGCACCACGTCCACACCAAGCCGTGCCCTGCAGTTTTGGGGCTGGAGGCGGTCGTTTCATTACACGTTTACACAAAACCAAAGGCAGAGAGGTAAGAGCTGATTAGCACCTAAAAGGGACGAGGTTACCAACACCAAGCAGTAAACAATCCTCGCCGATACTCAGAACTAATGACTGCGAACCAGCACAGGCAAAGTTGCTGCTGCTCAGGGGTGCGCGGTTGAAGACCCTCTCCCGCTCGGGCGGCAGCAGGCGAACCCAGCCGGCTCTGCCCGCTGTGCCGTGGCCCGGGCACCTCCGCAAAAGCATCGCGGACTGTGCACCAAGATGCGGACAGGTCGCAGCCCATCCCCGACCCCGTCAGCCACGCACTAGGCTGCAGAGAGGTCGCAGCCCATCCCCTGGCATCCCTGAGCCATGCACTAAGCTGTGCTCAGGTCTCAGCTCGCTTTCTGAGCCATGCACTGAACGGTGGCCCGATCTCAGCCTGCCTCCCGGCCCTGCGAACCACACAGTGAACTGTAGCTGGGTCTCAGCCCATCTCCCAGCACCAGGGGCCATGTACTGGGCCGTGACCGGCACGAAACCCAGCTCTGGCCCCACGAATCGCACATCGAGCTGCGGCCAGGTCCCAGCTCCCCTTCCCGGCCCCCCAGTCACGAGAGGTCTCAGCACCGTTTCCCGACTTCTCCACCGACCTGCGGCTCGGTTCCGGCCAGGTCCCTGCCCGGCCCTGCTCGCACCGTCTACCCTCGCCTCGCACGGCCGCCAAAGCCACCGTTGCTCCCCGCCACAGCCGCCGCGGCTAGCGCTACGCCAACTACGGCCGCTACGCCAACAACGTAGGCAGCCACAAGGCAAAGTAACACCACCACAGCGCTTCGGGAATACCAACCCCACACTACGTAATCTTCCTCCCCGGGGAGGGGTAAGGGGAGCGCCAGAGTGCCGCTGCCCGATTGGGCAAGCAGCAAGGAGGCGGGTCGACTCCAGCACGACTTTGATTGGCTGTTCTAGCAGGGGGCGGGGAAGAAAGCGCAGGGATTGGAGGTGGGTACTGT
Source organism: Picus viridis (assembly GCA_033816785.1). Lineage (NCBI taxonomy): Eukaryota > Metazoa > Chordata > Aves > Piciformes > Picidae > Picus > Picus viridis. The sequence goes on along the minus strand of CM066596.1, from coordinate 7,609,272 downwards.
CTATTGGGGCAAGGCCCGCCTCCCGGCTGAGGCGGTGGGCGGGAAGCGGGGTCTCTACCGTGGCTCCGGGGTCGGCTCAGTGGTGAGAGTGATGGCAGGTATGTTCAGTGTGGCTGCAGAGGATGTCCCTCGGGCTTCCCGAGCCCCGGGATATGCCGCAGCCCCTCGGCAGGCCGAGCAGCATGAAGTGTGCAGGGCTGGCTGAGGGGATGACAGGCCTTAGCCCTTGCAGCCTTCAGTCAAAGAGTCCCTGCCTCGAGATAATGGCAGAGGCATCTTTGACAGATTTGGGCTCTGCATGTGTCCTCCTTAGCCCTGCCCGTTGTCAGTAGGACCCTGTGCCTTCCTTGCCCAAGCAGCTCCCAGTGACATCCCTTCCCAGTGGTCCATCACACACTGCTCTTCAGGCAGTGCTGCCTCCAATGCAGCAGTGTGGCCACCCAGGCCTTGCTCTGTGCCTCTGGGTACCACAGAGCGGGCTGTGGGTCAAGCTGATCACTGGCACTTGGACGCGTCCTGGAGCAGGAGGGAGGCCCTGTTACCACACACACCTGCAGGCATCGCAAGGCTGGGCCAGGAGCTGGAGTCTCACCCTGCGTGTGTCAGATGCAGCAACCAGTTAAATGCATCTCTTCATAAAATGGCGCCCTGTTATTATGTGCTGCTGCTGTGTCCTCTGCTGTGGCTGGGATCCCTGGTTAGGCAGGATTCCACCCTTCAAGGGCAAGCGGAACAAAATGTCTCTCCTTGTCCTGAAGGAGTTTGCAATCATCAACGTGATTTGCCTAGTTTTTAGAGTGTCATGGATGTGCCTAAGATTCTCTGTGGCAGAGAAGTTGAGGCTCATATGGGAGGAAATTTTCCCAAGGCTGATTTGCATGTCTGGCAAAGCCTGGATGAAAGCCTAGGAGTCCTTGCTCTCTGCCAGACTCCTTGCCTTTAATCTTTGCCCAGACTCCTTGCCTTTAATCTTTGCCATCTATGCAGACAATATCAGAGCTATCAAATAGTTCTACCACGATGTGAGCCTTAAAAAATAATAATAAAAAAAAACACCTAGGAAAAGTATATGGCAACATACTTGGATAAAAGTTAACAACTGTATTAAGCCAAATGCATTCTTGTGATTCTTGCTTACCAGGTTAAGCAGATACACAGACCCTGGGCTAGGAAAACATTTTGTACTGGAACAGTGAAACCAGCACAGAAGATACCAGTCTTCCCACAGAGCAGGGTTTATGGAGGCTGCTTTTAAAGGCAGGGCTTGAATCATTCCATCAGTGGATATCTGGTGCTTTCAAGGCCTTGAGATGCTGCTAGCAATGGGCTGGGGCTTTCTTGCTTTCTGTTTCTCATTTATGGGGAAAGAGCTCAGTCTGCCAAATATTTAGTATTTGCCAAGCTGAGATGCACAAATACTGGAAGCATCTGAAGGATTCATCCCAGTCCTTCACACTTGTTCCCTGCTGAAAAGACACGGCAATCTTTTGCTTCCAGCACTAGGTAAGGGACAAATGATCCCTCTCTTTGTGGTGTGGGAGGAGGCCATGTGTTATCTGGTATGATTCACTCTGATAAATAACCTCCTGGGAGGACTTCTCTTGTTTATAGCAACAACCTGGAATGCTAGAGTTTACAAAGATCTTAATCCTTGCTCTTCTCACGCATATTTACTCTGCAGTTCTATCAGAACCATCTCTTGAAAACCTCAGTGTTTTTATAATTAATTGAATAATGTGACTGGTGTTAAAAATAAATGGATTTGGAAAAATGCCCAGTGAGCTGCTGAGCAGTGTGTAGTATAGCAACCATAGCTGGATTCTCAGGGGTATGTGTATTTTCCTAACAAATGCAGTCTCATGACTTAGAGATGAAATCTTTATTAGTTTGAAATTTACCCTGTTGATTTTTTCCCGTGTTTATACTGCATAATTGTTTCTGAACAAATGTATATATTTTAAGGGGATAGTGCTCCTCCAAATGTGTGCCTCTGCTGACCATGGAGGGGTGAGCTAGCCTGAGCCCCACGGAGGCACCGCTGAGGGGTTGTGGCCATAGGGTACCTCTGGATCCATCCACCATCCCACTGACTTGCTATCATTTTCTGGTCTAGATCCAATCCATTCACTAAGGGGGATGGAGTTCTCTGATGTATATTGATTCTGCTTACCCCAGCCTCAAAAGCTGTTAATTCCTCCTCTCAGACCCCTGCTGTACCAACCTCACCTCTGCTCTGTGGACTTCAGCCATGTCCCTGCCCCATGCTCTCCCTGACCTAGGCCTTTCCTGATTGCTGCTCCTGAGTGCCAACACCACTTCCTCAACTTTTGCTGGCTCAGGGCATCGTCTTATCAGTCTGGGAGAATTTATCAGCTTGGGCTCTGCAGTTAAGTCTGGGCCTCACGTCTGCTATAGCCGGAGGTGTGTCTTGCTGGCCAGGACTGGGATCCCTACACTTTGCTCGCCTGGAGACTGCAAGAGAGCAGGAACAGAGATGGCTTTTCTTGCCTCCTCCCTCCTTGCTTCAAAGACCAAGATAGAGCAGCAGGGAAAAACAAGGCAAGATAAATTCAGAAGGGACAAAACACAGCGAGGTGAAGCAAGACAGATTCTGTAATGCATTTGGTGGGCCATCAAATCCTATCTGTTATCCCAGGGGAATTCCAGATACATGAGCAAATTGTCAGGCCCTGTAAACTACATTATCAGCATCTTCCTCTGGAAAACATCATCATACTAATCCATTTTTCCTAGCAGCCAAATGACTAAAGTTTGAAAACTAAATTACACAGTTGCTGCAAAAATGTAAACATAGCAATGGCTCTGCTGGGTTACCCACCTCCCCTCAGGCTGTAAGAGTCTTAACGAGTTTTCAGCCTCTTTCAGCCTTATCATCCAAAAGGAAAAGATGATCACAGAATGCTTTATGCTATAAAGGTGTTCTTCACACTGCTGCACCTGCAAAGTACCTGCTCTGAGTAGCTGCATGGGAGCTGTGGGTGCCTTTTTCAGAGCTGGAGGGTAAATCCAAGCCAGGGAGCTTCTGAAATGGGGTAGGGGATGCAGGACACCACAGTGGTATGAGCCCCATCTGTAGCGTGCAGGCTGCTGGAAGCCCTGTGAATGGAGTGGGCTCTTCTCCCCATTACACAGGATTGTCCTGAGGTGTGGAGCTACTCTAAGCTTGTGGCTTCTCAACCTAATTTAATAACAGGGTGCGAGCTCTGCTTTGATCTGCTTGTATTTTTCACTAGTTCCATATTTAACCAACCTCACCATCATAAAGGCCACAACTGTTTCTGTGCCATGCAGGGGTTCCTGTTAGATGTGCAAAAGACATGCTAGCCCAGTGGGTTTATGATCCTGTTATCCACAGAGAAAAAGGGAGTGCAGGAATCTGGAGTCGGTGGATTCCTTCCCCAAACATGTGGCCAGACCTGAAAATCCAGCTGTCTGGCTTTTTTTGTTTGCTGGTTTCCATGTCTGCTCCAGTGTGTCCCGAGAATGTGTGTTGGGACTCTCCACTGCTTTCCTGGAGGCCTATCATGGAACCAGAGCTGCTTTCAAAACCTGCAGACTGAAACCCATTTTGCCTGGAGGCCTGTTGTGTTTATGAAGTGTTACCCTGTGTCTGTATCCCATCTTAGGAATCACCTTCAGCACTCAGCTGGACAAGAGGTTGGCTGGCCACAGGCTTTCCCCCTGGCTGTGTACTTCTCCCTGCAGCCCCACAAATGATGCTGTTACCCTGAATGAAGCAGAAACAGCTGTAGGTCTGTGGTTCCCACTTGACACAACCTCTAATTTGGGATCCCAGGCAGCAGAGGTAACAGAAACTGTCCCTGCTGGGGCTGGGCTTCTGCCTTGAGTTAATCACCTTGTGGGGCTGGTGAGCCCTTTTTGCAGGTGATTTGGGCTTTGGTCCTGCCTGGAAGCTGAGACCTTTGTTGTGAAACTTCTTGTTGGATGCTTCCAAGAAACACAACGATTTGTAAATGCTTCAATTTCCATACTTAGCAGACCACACTTGAGCCGATTGTGCTGGCGGTGACCTCTCAGATGGCAACTTCAAAAGCCCTATAGAAGCGTGCTTTGCCAAAACAGGCTTGACAAACTTTAAAAACATGCAGGAGGAACTAAGGATGGTTTGGGTGAGTGTGCAGTGAAATCGTTCTGTCCCTTGGCACGGACCTGCTCCCAGAGCTGCAATGTGGCTATGCACTGCACTTGGGGGGGGGCTGACGTATTTATGTGTGATCTAAAAAATCCAGAACCCTGTCCTTATAATTAAAAACATCAGGTGGGTTTTTATCTTGTCCCTGTCTGCTGGGCTCTGCAGTGAACTCAGCCCAAAGAGCAATGTGAGCGCCCAACACCTCAGTGTACTTTGCCTGTGTTTGTGGGAAGTAGAGGGACCTGGTTTGTGTTCCCAGGGGTTGATTTGTGTTTCTAGGGGTGCCAGTGCTCCTCATCGCTGGGCTCTGCCTGCTGATTTTCTTCCTCGCCCTGTTTTCAGTGCTGAAAAGATTCATCACTGAGAGAAGCAACAGGACCACAAAAGGTCTGGACCACAAGGGCCATTTCTGGACCCATCCTGGCAGGGCCCTGCAGTGCTGCAGCTCGGGACGCCTGTGCCTTGCCCCGTTGCGCAGTGCCACCTCCTGGAAAGCCGTGCCTGAGACGCACACATCAAAAGCAAGGGTTTGCTGCTGAAGCAGCTAGTGATGCTGCAGGCAGCTCCTCCGTTGCTGCCGATTGCTATGTAGTTTATCTTCTAGCCCACCGGAGTCCCTCACCCAGCGTCTTCTTCTCCGCTGGTACAAAGTATGCCACCTGTCGCCTTCATCTCCCAGGTACCCTGTGGTAGAACATGCCTGTGAGGCTCTTTCTCACTCTGGATGCTAATTTCTAGGTACAAAAGAGAACGAGAGAGGAGCACAGATGATCATCTATACATGTTACTCCTCAACTTTTGTTCTCCTTCAGCATGTTGCCTGTTCAGTTGAATAACCCGTGTAGATGTTCACCCTCTAAATGCCCTGTTTACCTCTTCCTCCTAATCTGGACTTTAAGGGACATTTTTTTTCCGTCTTCCTCCTTAAGCTTGATGACTTTGTTATGAGCAACAACCAAGCCCCTCATCCCAGTGCTCACCCTGTGTTTAAAATGTTGCTACATCTTTTTAATGAGACAAAAATGTGTGTGCAGAACTTGCAGCTGAATGCTGCAGCCTTGACTAAGCTCTATATTTATCCTGAAAAGACAAGAAAAACGGGTGGTTCCAAGGGCAACATGTTGACTCCTATGATACAGCAACGCAGCTTGAGCACTTAGTCACTGAAAGAATGCACACTGTAATTTTTCAAGCCAAAGGCTGGCACTTCATGCATCATTTCAGACTACTGTGGCATCTTCTGAGCAGTTGGGAGATTGGTACAGGAATTGGCCATACCCAAGGAAATAACTAGTGCTCCAAGGTAAGGCTGTAGAAGTTATGATTTGAACCAGCCTGTCATTATGTAAATACAAGGCCACAACATTCACAAACAGGAGAACGAGCTCCTGGGACAGGTGGCTGCTCAGGGCTTGCTTTGCCCCCTTCACAGAACGGTGTTGCAAACCTGTCATGAACTCTCTTTTGCCCTGGAATTTATCAATGAACTGAAACGGCCTCTTTACCAAAACCTTAATTTTTATTAAAATTCATATTTGTAAGGGAAAGATCATTACACAAATGAGGTAAACCAACATGTATGACAGAGTTTTCACTTCAAAAATAAATTTCAGTTGAACAATTGATTTGATTCCGCAAAGTCCAAGAGGAAGAGTCAGGCGAGTGTTACTCATGTGTCGAGATGTTGGACAGGGTGGGGAGACGCGGCTGATGCTGCCCTGACTCAGCTGTCAGTGCTGAAGGGTTGGGACTCTTCCAGGGGCTGAAACCTTCTCACCGCATTTGTCCTTCTCCCCATGTCAGCTTTACAGATGAGAGATAAGTAAAGGCTGGAGACATGCAGCAGTAGCCTCTTCACCTGCTGCTCTAACCAGAGGTCCCCCAGCAGCATGCCCCCATAAAAGGCTGTTTAAAGGCTTAATCTGATTGTGCAAATTCACTCCCTCATCAGTTGTCACTCACAACATCTCAGCCCTAAATAAGAGACTTAACAGTAAGCAAACACCAGCTCTGAAAAAGTTCTGTTTAAAAAGCGGTATCTGGCAAGCAACAAGCCTGTTAAACGTGACACACTGCAAGATATGGTAAGAAAAAAGTTATGCTCCCTTCTTTTCCTCTTTTTTTAAGTTTGCCTCCATGCATGTGCAAGTGGAGCTTTTAATCTAAAACTTTAAGAAGCTACTGCAAGTCTGTCAGAATTACATTCACCACCCTGTGAAATGAAGCTTTCTCACTGAGGACCAAGCCCACAGCCTGAACATCTCAGAGAAGAGAAAAGCAGCTACAGTTGTTGTACACTGTATAACGGTTAAGGAAGTAGCAAGGTGAGCCTCAGACCCAAAGGCAGCTCACAGACTAACAATGAAGGGCTGCACTCACTTCCAGCTCCTAAAAAGTGCAGGACAAATACCATCAGCAACCAGTAGAAGCAAAGAATGCTCCAAAATTCACTCAATTAAATCGGTGGCTGACAAACTCCTAGATGTTAGGAATTGCTGTGTGGCAGCAGCTCTGCAGGCTGGCTGCACTTGATGGATGAATTATGGAGGTGACAGACTGTGCAGAGGAGAAGGAGATGGAGTTTCCCCTCTTACACCCACCTGAGTGAAACTCATCCAGGCTCTCATGTATCAGCTGTGCTGAGATAGGTGATACCTTACTTCCAATACATTTCCAGAACAGTATCTGATAACCAAGACATCAAATTTTCATCACATCTGACAAGTTTATAATGACATTTCATGACCGCACACAGACAGACCACAAGGTGAACGCACTATTTTAATCCCATTGATATCCTCAGGGGATGTAGGTGGGATTTAAACCATGTGTAGGCTTTGTACTGGTCTGCACAGGCTGGGTGTCAGACTGCAAAAGCAGTATCCATAACTCTTGGTGTAGGAAGAAGGTTCTACCACATCCGGTACCACGTTTCCAGTAAATGCTTTCAGCAAGAGACAGCAAAGCATTCACTGCTGTGTGCTACAGTTTATGGTTAACAGCACCTTGGCAGCTGCAGTACTGTGGTATCACAAGACTGTCCATGTCAGGAGTCAGTTAAAGGCTACAGATCTTGAGAGAGAGGTCTCATACTTAGGAGATTTTTTTTTTCAAATAGAAATAAAAAAATAGCTGTCTCTTTTTTTTTAAACAAATCATCTATTGTTTGAGGAACTAAAGTAATGTTAAGTTCCTGCTTTATTACACATCCAGCTAGGGCTCTGTATGAGTCTGAAAAGGCAGATTAGCATAAGATTAGCAAAGAAAGCAAGCTGGTTAGGCTCAGCGAGACCCCAAGGTGAGCCATTTCACATTGGGAAGAGCTAGCACCCCTCATTCCTTGTGTCCACTGGCAGCACAGGCAGGTTTCTTCCGAGGAAGGCATCCCATCACTGTTCCTTTCATTGGATCATGCCATCCTGCTGCCCTGTCTGGCTGGGGTCAGCGGTGACCGACGGACTGGGTGTATTGCTCTGCAAAAATCGACGGAAGTCCTTAATCATGGGGCGGAGAACCTGGATGAGGGCACTCAGTGCCGCCTGTGTTCCTTCCATGGCCTGTGCCTGCCTCTCCTGGGCACATGCCTGAACCTCCTGTGAGCGACGGATCATCTGAAGCAAGTCATTCTGCTGCTCCAGGTGCTGGGCAATCTCCTTCACGTGCAAGTTGGTCACTCGCTGCTCCTGCAAGAGCTTGGCTGAGTTCAGAGCAATTCGGCTTTTCAGCTCCTGGGGTTTTGCAGACACTTCATGCTGATGTGCCATCATCTCCAAGGGTGCTTCGGCAGTGACTGTGGTAGGGGCTTCTGTTGTGCAATACTCCACCACTCCATCCTCCAGACTGTGGTAGGTAGTTTCTGCAGGAACTGAAAACAAAGGACAGAAAAGGGGTAAGAAGTAGTTGTGATATGAGGATTTTTATCTACAGGACTATTCAGTGAATATCACAGGAATACTGCCTGTTCAGTGAGATAACATACAATGAACAGCAATCCACAAAACTACCTATTTTAAGTCTACTCCACCCTCGTTTGAGCTTCCTTCTAGGCTGTACATTCCAAAGGAACAGGACATGCCTTATCTGTCTAGACAAAATAATTTCTCAGCCTCCAATTCAGAACAATCTTTCCAAAAGGCACTAATCAACCAACATAAGGCCAAACACAAGACCCAAAATGGCACTTGTCAGAAGAGTTGCTCCCAGTTTGGGGCAGACTGGGAAATTAGCCTTCAAGATGTTTCTGCCCCTGCTTTTGTCCCCAGAGGTGGGGAACCAAAGAATTTGCAGGGTGCAAAGGACACCGGCGTCCCTCGTTCTTAAGGCCAAGCCCAGCTATCAAAGCTGCCTTTCAGCAAGTGTGCATCTTGCAGCCACTCCCTTTCAGTAGGAGGACATACGGGGAATGGCATTTTCATTACAGGGATGCAGGGGTTTCTTTCTGCTGAGGCTTTCCCTGCACAGGGCTCAGGGCCTCCTCACAAGTGGGTGTCAGGACCCCCATATGGCCTTCCACACTGAGCACAGAGCATCTTCATCAGGTGCAGCACTCACTCTGGGTCAGGGTGACGGTGGTGGCTGATGCAGTGATGGGTATCTCAGTACCGTCACCTGTGCTGCAGTCCCCACTCGGCAAACTGATGATGGTGGCTTCTCCCAGAAGGTTGCAGATGCGTTGCTGCATGGGGGTGAGGATAACCGGGGCAGTTGCAGCGCCTGTTGGGTCTTCGTTCTCCGGTCCATTGCCGTTGGCATTTTGATTCTCACTTCCTCCTTCCATAGCAGCCCGGACTTGGGCCACTTTGCGTCGCACCTCGGTCTTGAGGTCGGACCATTTCTTCTTGACCTCGGGCAGCTCGCGGTGGCAGGTGGCGACGGCGTTGACGCGGCGCAGGATGTCGTGCCAGGCAGCGGCCTTGGCAGCTAGGGGCACGCCTGCGTTGAAGTGGTTGATGAGGAGGTGCTTGCCTCGCTCCAGCTCCTCCACGATGATCTCCACCTCCCTTTCCGAGAAATTCATCTTCCGCTTCTTGGCTGGGGGTGCTGGGGGTGACGCCATGGCCATGGGGGGCACCGAGGAGGGGGTACTGGAGGACACTTGCAGGCTAAAGGGGCCTGGTCAGGCCCAGGGGGCCTTGGGGGAGGCTGGATAGGACCGAGGAGCGGCAGGGCCCCCCCAAGCCCGCTCACCCCCGGGGCTGGGGACAACGGGGGGGCCCGAGGCCCCTCAGGGCCCGGAGGCGTCCGTCTCCCCCACTCCCCCTCTTGGAACCGGCAACGGTACGCAAATTGCGTACCGCAACCACGCAACAAACCCCACTCAACGGCCTCCACCCTGCGACACTGGCGTAATGGCTTCCAGAATCAGCCCCCTTTCTTGCCTAGCCTGATTCGACAGCCAGCCTGCCCGTCAGGCGGAGGTCTCACCTCTCGCCGGCCGTAGCACGCTGTCATTGGACACCCGCGATGCCCATCATGGGGCCAAGAGACGGCTCCACCTCGCCGCCTGTCTCGGGCCACTGGGCCTGCGTGGGGCCTGCGTGAGGCTTGTGAGGGGCAGGGCCCACCCATGAATTTCCCCGCTCAAGTTCCGTTAGGCACTTCTCCCGTCCATCAACATAAAGACCTCCCTGCCTCGGAGGCTACTGGATACACATCACGTCCATCAAGGTCAAACTGACTCCCGGTTTCCGATCTGATTGGAAATGTTGTAGCTTTGTTCCCGCCTCCCCGCAACGGGAACTTGGCCCGGGCACTTCTACCGCCCCCTTCCGCCCCTGGCGGAGTTTCCTTCCCATTGGTGGAGGGGAAGGCGTTCCTTTGACGTCAGCACCCGCCCAGTCGAGGAGGTCCGGGGTGTGGTCGAGGGCGTGTTGGCAGATGCCGGCGCGCGGGCCGCTGCCATTGGTCGGCCGCCGTGTATGGCGCGAAGGCGGAAGCGCCCCGTGTCGGTTCCTCGCGGCGGAAGCGTCGCCATTTGCCGGCGTCGGCGCGTGTGAGGAGCCAGTGGCGGGACGATGCCGGGGGCTCGGCGCTCGCTGGCCTCCCCGGTGGTGAGCGGCGTGCTCTGTCCCTGCGACTCCCCGCGAGCCGCCGGAGCGGGACCCGGCACAGGAACGGAGGGCGGCGGCGGGATCGGGAGCGCGGGCTCCTGCGGGCGGGCTCTGTGCGAGGCCTCCGAGCAGGACCGGCGCCTCCGCGCCCTCTTCCAGAAGCTCGACGTGAACCGCGACGGCGCGCTCTGCATCCACGACCTGGCCGTGGGCCTAGGCCGCCTCGGTCTGCACCGTACCGAGTTGGATCTTCTGGTGAGAGGCGGGCGGTTGGTTTCTGCGCGGTGGAGTTTGGCTTGGTGGGGTTAAGCCGTGCCGGGTTCTGAACATTGCTTTCCTTGGGAGTGAGCAGGCGTCTGGCTGCCCTCCGCATCTTGCGCCCTGTCTGTGTCCGCTTCGCAGCCCTAGTCCGTCTGCGGAGCCCGGCTTCATGCTGTGGAGCTTCATGCTTACCGGTTCCACCGTTCTCGGGCGCGGGAGGTGGGCTCGGAAGATCCTTTAACTGTGCTTCGGCCGGGGTAGAAGACCTGCCAGGTCAGTGGTAGCAGCAGGCTGCTGCATGCCAGCAGGTTGCTGCATGCCAACACTTGCATCTGGTTACCTTCCTGACATGCGGCCGGGAGGACCCTGGGTAAGAAGAGGCGTTTGTGCGATGGGAGACGCCGCCGTTCAGCTCTGCACCGCGGAGAGCGTTTAAGCGTTTCTAGGTGCTCGTCTAAAAGCAAGCCTGCTGACTTGAACGCTAAACCCGGAGCAATCAGCATGCTTACCTCCTGTGGGCATGTACGGTATTAAGCGTGGAAAATTGAGATTGAAAACTTACTGCTTGTACAGGAAGAACCATAAGGAAAACTATCTTTTTGCAGATTCAAGGAGTAGGACATTTGCCCACTTGCTTAAGTTTGTGAAAGGTTTTTGGAAGGGTTAGGTGCAGTCAGGTTGTCATGCAGTTTTCATTGCATCACTGTGTTTTCCTCACATTTGGCAGCACGTTGCTACTCAAGTTTCTCACCCAAAATGGCTTTTGCATGCCAAATTTGGCTATTTAAAAGTGTTTGTAATATGCATAAAATGTAGGAAGGCTGCTCTGTTTGTGCAGTTTGTATATAAAATGTGCAGTGAGCTGACTTTCAGTATTGGGAGCTGTGCCCTTTTGTAGTCACACAGCTCGTTGTGTTATACTGTGCACTGACGATTCTAGGCTTCAAGGTTCAACATGATGTTGCTCTATTTAACTGTAATTAGTGCAATTTACATCTGTGTGAGTCAGAGTAACAGGCTTGTCCTCAGTGCACAGTTTGTCCTTACCAAGTCTCTTGTATTATATATTTGAGACCATAAAAAAACTGAGTCTCTTCGGAGGATAGTAGATAAACACATGGGTGCAGTCAGGGATGCACCATCTTGGAGTGCCTTACTCCTACAGGGAAGGAAGAAGAGTTTAATGATAACTTCTGAGTCACTACAGAGACATCTAATTCAAGTGACAGTTTTTATTCTCTCCCTGTTCTGGGAGTGGTGCCCCAGTTTGAGTGCTTTAATTGCACTTATCTATCCTTTCCAGACTTGCTAGTTCCCTTCTAACTTTGAATCTTCAACATCTTAGTTTCTAATTTTTTTTGTTTGTTTGTTTTGGCTGGCATCTTCCTTGCTGCTGTGAAGCATGAGCATTCTTTGGCAGCATGGGGATCTTGTGAGTGCTTCAGCTGTGCTTCCAAAAATAATGTTAGCACCATGGTGATTCTCTGCCATGAGTGTTTTGGTAATGAAACCTGATTATACCCCATAAACCACCAGTGCCTGCCCTGTGAAATGCTGACTGGCTGCCACCTGTGGGTGCCAAATCCTTTACCTCTGGCAAAAGTCTCCTCCACCAGAATTTTCTGTGCTTACACCTGCATGCTTCTCTTGGTTTGCATTCCCTTTTATTCACAGGCATGTTATTCAATCCAGCCTGACATTCTCTAGGCTAGGAGGATGCATGGTAAACCAAAATGCATTTCTACTTCACAGAAGATAGTTTCTTTGCTTGCCACGCCGCAGGAGTGACAGAGAGGAACCGTTCTGCAGGGACTGGAACTGCTCTGTTGGAGGGAAGCACTGTCTGGAGCCAGCTGCTTAACAATCCTGTCTTTCTGCTGAAGCCCTTGTCTGTCAGTATTGTTCCTTGGCCCTCTTCCTCTGCCGACTCTTCCGCCGCGTAGGAAGTGGCTGGTGAGATGGAGGGGTTGGCATTGTTGGTGTTGCAAAGCATCCCTTCAGCAGCATAAGAAGCATCCGTTAGGGATGAGGAGGCAGAGTTCAGAATTCTTGGGTTCCAGTTAAGCATGTGGGAACCAGCCTCGGAGAGCTGGCTGCGGAACTTCCGCGTTGTGTCAGTTTGAGGGAAATCAAACACGCTTCCTGTTTCCCAGGCAGTTCTATTAATAAGTCTTTCTTTTTTCTGCCCCATCTGTAGCTAATAATGGCACCTTGACGCTCGGGGTAACTAATGTGAAGTCACGCTCAAGAAAATGCTTAAGCTTCCCCATGAAAACCTTTTTGATCTGTTGGACGTGGTGTTTGGAGGCCAATTTAGGCATAAATCACATGGATTGCTTCTGACTAGTAAATTACTTGGTGGCTACGGTGCATTTTATTTTTCCTTCCATGCAACACTTGGTATGGGAGTTACCATCTAACGTTTGGGAGACAGATGGAGAAAATATTAGGCTCCTTAATGTGAGGTTATCGCCAGTCTTAGCGGCGAGTTGCTAATCGCTTTGCGTCAGTAGGCTAAAAGTCCCTGTGGTAACAATAATAGTTTTGGGCTGCAACTTGAAAACAAAATGAGCAATATTTTGGCTCCTTCAGTGCTTGAGAGTTCTTGCTGAGATAAAACCCTTTTGTGGCATTCTTGGGAAATTGCTGCCTTCTGTTTTAGTGGTGGCCTTCTGGGGTGCTGGAGAGAAGGGTTTGTACTTGGATGTCCTTTGAGGTGGAATTTGCTTATGTAAACGATGCATTTTCTTAATCCATGCTGTTATCTCTAAACCATTTGACAAATACAGTGTGCCAGACCTGTGAGCCTTCCAAAGAAACCCTTGTTTGTGCTGGTTAGCATGAAGCAATCCACATACTTCACTTGGCCTGAGCAGTAGATAGATAACCATGTGAGGCATTTTTTTAAAGGCTTTCTTGTTCTGCTGTGCAGAGGGATTGTCTGGGATTGTCTTTTACTGCTGAATTACATCTACCTCTGGAATAGCCAACCTCCTGTTACTGCTTCTTCCTGACTTAATTCAGAAAATATTTCATGAAACTATTTGTATAGACTTATGGAACTGGAAATATGTACTTAATGGAAAAGAGGGCAGTTGAACTGGGACTCTGTGTTTTCTCTGTTGTATCTGGAGATGTGTATTGTTGAAAGGATGTGCAATGGCAGTGTCTGTTTGCTAATATACCTGTTTTCCCACTGATCCTGATGTGACTGCAGGGCTGGAGTGCTGTTCTAAAACCTCATCTCTGCTGCTGAAGTTCCAGACAGTTTGAACTGGTGACATTAATCCCAGCTGCCTAGAGACAGCCTGAAGTTGTGAACTTTGTCTGCAGCTACCTCTTCTGTGGTTGGTGCTGAGCATGTTCTGCTGGACTAATTCCCTCAGCTTTAAGAAACAGCAAATGTAACCCTGCTTTCAGTTACAAGTGTCTGTTTGTCTCTGCTGTAATGATGTCCTCCTTGGTTTAGTGATACTTTTCTTCTCCCAAGTTCACCTGTGTGACTGCCTATTGCTCTTTCGGTATCAGCTTCCCTATGTGCAGCTGCATCAGCTTCCATTCTACTGACATCTTCACATCTGCTTTCAATCTGCTTTCTCAGCCTGCTGTTTCCTCTTTGATCTCCAAGTTCTGGCTGTCCAAACTCCCAGACACGTTCTGTTGTTCACATTTCACACGTACTGAAGGAGCATACCTGCACTGTTTCAGCCAGACTCTTCAGCATTCTGTTTGCTTCAGGCCTCTCCGAGTGGTTTTGCTTTTCAAGTGTCTTTCTGGACCCTTCTAGCTGTCAGAACTCTCTATCCCTGCTGTTGTGGGACGGTTGGTCAATTAGCTCTTTCGCAAGTGGCTCCATGGGTGGATTGAGAAACATTCTATTGTAGCAGTTGCAATCATAAAAAGTTTAATCTTGCTTCTGATCGATACTTTATCTTCTGTTGTGACGTGATTTAGTTCTTCCTTTCAAACTCTTTCTGTAACTATTTTACTCTAAGGCTTTTGAATACTCTGTATTATACTGTGCATAATGTACTGCCGTTCTCAGCCACTGCAAGGACAGAGGAAGCAGGGAATCTTTTCTGTGTCATGCTTTCATCTGTTTTCCATTCACCGTCATCTGGAAAAGGAGGACCTCAGGTTTTACTGTGTTACGGAACTCTATGGTAAAAAGACCAAAATTCTAATACTGCTCTGTAATGTAGATGGAATATCTCTCCAAACCTGCATACCTTTAGATGCAACATCTTCATAATTTGTGTCTTGAATCTTGCTGGAGGCATTTGTGGAACTTTTAGCCAGGCCTTGGTAATTCATCATGAAGGGCTGAGCAAGACAAGGTCGTGTTGAACAAATGAAGCAGTGTTACAGGCTCAAATTCCACCTGATACGCTTCCTTCTGCTGAAGGGTATTTTCCAACAGCTTCTCAACTACCCATCTCCTGACTGATGCCAAAGGACAAATGTGGATATCCTGAAACAGGTGAATGCAAGGTGAAACTGTTTTCAATAACATCTTACATAACTCCATGCACTTCTGTGTAATGTGCATTCAATAGCAAGCAAAAAGATTGTGTTTGCTGGGTCTGTAGGGAGTGGAGGCCTCTTGTTGTTCTTTGTAAATTATAAAATGTGTGGTTTGGTGAAGGGCCTGTTCTCAGGCACTTGGGAAATCTTGTGCAAGAGCAGAACTGTAGGTCAGTGATTTAATTTTAGATAAAGCCTTGGAATCTGTGGTAAGTGGATGAGTTGCTGTGAATTGGGTGTTCTGCTGCCTTCTCTGAGTCAGGCATGCTAAGGATGCAAATGAACTCTTTGTAATCAATCAAATGAGTTCTTGACAGCTGCTGCAAAGACTTTGAGGAGAAATAGAGGGATTTGCTTTGGCACAAGGGAACTTCCCAGTGCAGTGTGGGTTATTAATAGCCTTGGCCAGAAGCCTCCTCGAGGGAGAGCTGAGCTGAGCAGGAGGGCATGAGGTGACAGCGAATGCCAGGGAAGGCTGCTGGCACCCTAGCTGCCTGTGCCTGTCACTCTGCCTGGGACTGGAGGTGCAGGAGAGAGTTGCTGGGGCCAGGGAATAATCACACCGTGATGGTGAAAGTCTTTACTCAAACTTTGTCTCTGGTCATCTCTGGTGTGATTAATGTGTTCAGCTGGGAGTGCATGTCCACTGGGTGCTCAAAGGGGTGAGTTGGGAGTGAGATTTTAGATGCAAATGTATACAAGAGAAACTTGCTCTTGTGTAAGTTTACCTTGCATATAAACAAACAAGTGTGGATTAGGCAAGTGTTACTTTGTGTTCATGTATATACAAGACCCAGGTGTATGACTCCTGAGAGAAGCAGTCTTGGGATGGATGTTCTTCCAGGATCATTTTTGTTCCACCTGGCAGCAAATCCTGTTGTTTCTCAGGTATTTAGCAGATGTCACAAACTTCAGGGACAAGCAGAAGCAAAGTACTTTGTACTGTTTGCAGAGTGATAGTGAATGAAGGATGCTGGCTGACCATTGGGAGGGGAAGATGCAACTTTGACTTGAGCATATCAATTTTAAATGTTGATGTTGTGTGAGAGCCTATTCTGTAGAAAGCCATCCTCTATGGCACTGATATGGCCTTGCAGTGTAAACATTCTCTGCAGGATGGGACATCTCTGAACTCTATAGTGAAGTGATGGCCTGCAGAGCCTGAGTAAATTGAAACAACACAATTGATCCCAAGCAACCTATTGTACCTGTGTAGAATCTACAGCAGGGTTTTGGTTTTTTGGACATGTGTTCTGTGGGGCATTATTTAGTGACCAGGGCTAGATGCCTTAGTAAGTAGTGGAAAATGTCTCCTTACCCTTATCCACATTGGCTCATTAGTCAGGTTACTGAGATAAGGACAGGTAAAAAACCCCAGGAGTTCAGTATGCTTATTGTTTCTTTTAAGTTTTCTTTTTAAAGAAACAAACCTGGTGATGAATCTGTCCGAATGTTGAGCAGAACCTTTAAATATCTGACAAGTGCAAATAAAATGACATCAAAGCCATGATAAGGACTTGGCCTCCTGTTTGAGAGCCCTGCAGAACAGTAATGCTGCAGTTCTGTGCTCTCTGTTGCATACATTATAACATGATATGGTGTTGGGAGGAGTACGAGGGGGAGGGATATCTTTTCTTTCAGACCTACTTGTAGCAAATGGTAAATGAGTCTTTGTTCTTGTTCATGACCTATTGCTATATTTGTCCCTCTGAATGTGGGACATGAGTGCACGTTAATGATGCCCCAGGCTCTGTCTCGGGTGGAGAAGTACAGCTCAGATAACTGGTGTCAGTGGGGAAAGACAGCAGAGATGTCTCGGTTTCTTTGAGTCGCATATAGTGAGCTGCTGGGGAGCTTCTGGCAGTGCCTTACAGTGGAGAATTCTGCTATAAGAGAAATTGTTGAAATTTTTAGATCATGAGTTGCTTGGAAAGGCAAAGCTGTCTGGTATGTGAACCTGCATTGTTTAGCCCAGGGGGAAGAAGGGTGGTGTGAGAGCATGCCTGGGCCTGGACTGCTAGAGGGCTGTTGTTTCTCACTGGCTGTTTTGCTGGTTAACTTTCTAGTGCCATGAGACATTAACTTTCTAATTTCTGAGAATTGAGGATGCCTTCTTGCTTGGTCAGGCCCCAGTTCTTTGTCTGGTATGATGCAACCGCCCCGAACAGTGAGTTCCACTGAAATAGTAGCATCTTTCCCCCTCCTTGTCAGCTCTTGCTGTATCTGTATTTGGCACTGGCCCCCACCTGCCTTAATATATTACCCAAAATAGCTAATCACTTCTGCCAGGGTTCCTGTAACGAGGTGACCTGGGTTTCTGTGTAGTGTTCACTGAACTAAGCTGTGTCACCTTAGAATATGAACATAGCTGAATGTCACTTAGCTTAATTATTTAAGCAGCAGTGGCCAAGATGTTTAGATCTTATGGCATGGTGCAGGAAGCATCGTGCAGGGCTAGCTTTGGCTTTCTGAAGTAGGAAGCACTCGATGTGTGCTTTTTACTTTCTGAAGTTACATCTGAAAAGGTAAGAAATGACAGAAAGAGTTGTGGTGGCCCTTCCTGACTGGGGCGGGCTGGCTGCTATCTCTAGGTTGCACACATGTAGGCAGCACTCCTTGGGGTGCTTCCAGGAGAGCTCCCAAAGGAGATGAGTCACGGCTGATTTGTGTGGGGTCACCTAAGGAGCTGGAGTCACATAAGGAACTGGAGAGGATGACCGCAGTGGCAGCTCTTCTGCGCTGGAGGAGGAGATGGGTCATTGCTCTGAGCACAGCTCCCTTCTCTCTGCCTCCCTTTCATTTCGCCCTCCCTCCTGCATTTTTTACGTGTTAGCTAGCTGTCTGGGGATGAGACTCACATTCTTGCTGGAAAACACTGCACATTTACTCAGAAGTCTTCTAGAAGCCATCTTAAAGCAAATGATCTGAGTCTGAATTTCTGCCTGGTACTACCAGGCTAGGAAGGGCAGGTGTCTGAAAATTGGAGTTGCAGACTCAGCAAGTACTAAGACACAACCTGCATGATGCATATCTTCAGAGGATACTTTGGGTTTGTGCCTCAAAACAGAACCTCCCCCTGACAGCCTGCAGTACTGAGGAAAATATTGTTTTAATTAAGCAAAACACGTAACTCTCCTGCTCTTTTCTTTCTCTTTTGTCTCCATTTGGATAGATTACATGACTTTATTGTCGGCTTTTCCTCTGGCTATCTAATGACTATCCATTTCAGTGGTGTAGGACTCTGAGGCCAGCTGCCACAGGCGCCTTTTGTCCCCTGTGACTGGTGTGCTGGCTAAAAGCCAGCTTTCAGATCAGCCCTAGGGCTTTTCTGCTTTCAAAATCCTGGATTTGGTTCATAGAAACTGCTGGAATTGGAGGGCTGACTGTCTCCTAGAGAAGCTTAGGTTGAAAAAGCTGCTGCACTGTAGCCTAGGTGTTTATGATTTCTAGAAAAAGTGAATTTTCTTCTTTTGTGTCACTGTTCAGGCTGGACTCAGGGTCTTTATTGTATCTGTTCTTATGTGCGAATGACTGGCTACCTGGCAGTGTTGGAAGGGTAGTACCTCCCTACAAACTCCCTATGAGCAGTTGTCTTGCCTCCAGCTATAATCATCTTGGCATTATTAGGTTTATTATTCTGACCTAATAAAATTCCCCACTTGGTAGAAGAAATGCCTTTTTTTTTTGTTGTTGTTAAATATGATTAGTTCTCTAGGAGCTGTGTAGGAGAGCGTGGTGGCAGAATTTCCCTGAAGTTTTTTTTTTTTTACTGAGGGCAAAGGCCGTGGAAGCATTGCTGAGTTTCTGCTTTAATTGCACCCCAGGCGTGTTATTTCTTGCACCAATTATTATTATTTGAGTGTGGAATCTCTGCATGAACAAAGTAAGATGGGGTCCCTGCCACGCACACATCACTAAAGCTAATGCTTTGCAGAGAACAGTGAGCATTAGTGTCAGGTAAGACCAGCTGATTTAATGGCCATGTCCTTGTGAGCAGCAGCCCAGCTGCAGCAGGTAGCTCTCATGCACTTTCTACAGGCAGTCATGCTTGCTTGGACCTCACCCATGAGTAGCCTCAGCTGGCTAACCCGTCAGAAAGCCCTATAATTTTTGGCTGGGTTAATGAGGTTGCCAGAGGAGCACAGTAGCAAGGTAAGCTGATGTAGATGTGTGAGATGACCTCTCTTAGTGGCGTTAAGCTTCAGATCAGTTCACTGCTTCTTGTGAAATGGCAGCCTTAGGCTAAGAAAAGCTGATTTTGAAGAACCATGCCCAGTTCAGAAAATCAGCTTTGTTCCTCCTCTGGCTTGAGAGCATTAGAAACTTTTAAATGTCATCTTAAAGGATCTGAATCACTCTGATTTAGAAAGTAGTTTAACTTCTGTGCTTGTTGTTGTGATGATTTGCAGCAGCTCAAGGTAATCAAGGCATGACAAAAATTCCACTCTTCTGCCTGTGCCTGGGCTTTGACTACATCCCAACTACAACAGGGCTGTGCCATTGCTCAGAGAGAGTAGAATAGAATAGACTATACCAGGTTGGAAGAGACCTTTGAGATCATTGTGTCCAACCCATCATCCAACACCATCTAATCAACTAAAACATGGCACCAATCACCCCTTCAAGTCTCTTCCTAAACACCTCCAGTGATGGTGACTCCACCACCTCCTTGGGCAGCCCATTCCAATGGGCAATCACTCTCTCTATGAAGAATTTCTTCCTAACATCCAGCTTAAACCTCCCCTGGCACAGCTTGAGACTGTGTCCTCTTGTGAGGTTGCCCCCACCCCAGTGTTACTGCCCCTGGATGTTGTAGGTTTTTCCTGTTTTGTTATTTTCTTGGTGTGTCAAGTTTTAAGGTAAACATTTTTGTTATGTACTGTATGTAGATGTTAGGATTAAACAGCATTTTTTTCTTTATAAGTAACTGAAGAGTAGTTGCAGAAGAATTTAATGTGATATCCTTTATGTGCTTGTTTCTCATTTTTTCCATTACTCAGGTTGGTTAAAAGGAATTTTAACATTAACAAGCTCCCCAAAAGTGTGATGTTGCATAGTCTTCCTCTCAAATGTATTTGGAAATTGCCTACCTAAAGCTTGCAGGCCTTCCAGGTTTTGGATTGTATTTTCACAGCCAGTATCTGTAAAACAAGTTTCTTACAGTCTGTCACTCTCCGAAGATAAAAGCTGAAAACAGAGGTCCTTTGCTCGCTGGAAAGTGAAGCGTGCAGTGCCCTCTGTCTGTGAACGCAAAAGGCAGGCGAGAATCTAGGGCTGCAAAGGAAGTTGTTGGTACTTTGAAATGAAAAATGAGCCCCTGCTGTTGTACCTGCCAGATGGGTACCACCAAGGTGGCCTGACTTTTCTGGTGGTGCTGGGGAGGCTGATAGCTGCAGCCTTGCAGACAGAGCTACGAGGAAAGCGTGGCATTTCGTGTGGAAATTCAGGGAGTGTTCTGTGTT
Source organism: Picus viridis (assembly GCA_033816785.1). Lineage (NCBI taxonomy): Eukaryota > Metazoa > Chordata > Aves > Piciformes > Picidae > Picus > Picus viridis. The sequence continues at coordinate 7,588,801 of CM066596.1, read as the reverse complement.
CTGTTTGTATATATTGATATATTCTTTAGTGCTGCTCTGGTTTATCCTGACTTGATTGTTGAAGGTTCCTTCAGCCTGTTTGACTAATCATCAGTAGTTTAACCACAGGGTATTAGATGTTGCATAGATGAATAGCCATAAATGCTGTGCAAGCGTGTCGCTGCGCTGCAAGCCAAATGGCAGGAACACAATGCAGCACCAAAGGGCTATTGTAATGACGGATGAGACTATAATAGAGCAGGCAGAGAGGCTGCAGTTAGAGGTTAATTCAGCCATGGCTGGGAAAAGCCGGCTTCTCTCCGCAGAACCATCTGCTGCTCCAACAAAGAGCTGCACCCGAAGCCGCGGAGCCCCCGAGGAGCAGGGTACGTAGATGCTTTGGAGAACCCTGCGCTGCCAAACTGCCGCAGGGCCATGGCTCCTGCGCTCCGGCCGCTGCCCAGCTGCCCGCCGTGCCTGTACCTGCCCAGTGGAGGTGGCGGGCGCGCTCCTCTGCGGGGTGCTTGCTGCTCGGCGCGCTCCCGCCCGGCTGCGCGCTGCCGCGCTCCGAGCACCGCAGTGTTGGGAGCGGGGATTGGCTGGGCGCTGCTGCAGTGGGGACGCAGCCTGGGTGTTGAGCCGCGCTGCTCGGCGGATGTGCCGTTAGGATGAGCCGGGACGCGCGGCTTAATTGGCAGCTCTGAGAAGCGTCTCTTGGAGAGGTTCATCTTTAGCGTTCCTCTTAAGCGCAGAGTCTTGGTTTCCCTGTCCAAGCAGTCTCCAAAGCTCAGCGTCTCGGCTTCTCCGTGCCAGGGGTTTTGTGCTTTGTCTGTTGCAATCAGATTTCTGAGGCTCTGGTACAATGAGCTGCTTGTCAGGCCAGGCACGACTGCAGTAGCAGCAATTTCAAAAGGCAGGAAGCGTCTGCAGGAGCGGTCTGTAAAGAATCTGAGCCCGTGGAGTCGCTGGGTTGAACCTCCCGCTGGCTGCCGTGCCGATTCCCGTCTTGGGGGTGCTTGGTAGTGCAGTCACATCATCCTTGGCAGCGGGCAGCTCCTGAGCACGCAGGGTTTCCTTGCCTGGGATGCTCGCTGGAGCAGCAATGCTGCAGACCCTTTGGCATTTTCTGTCTAGCTTCCTTCCCAGGGCCATATGTCAAGGTCCTGCAGATGAAAAAGAGGATGAGGCCAGAAACACCACCCCACTTCCAGGCCCCGGGGAGAAAGGGCCAAAGATGGTGGGGAAGCCACAGGACAGAGGGACTGATCCTACTGAAAGGAGACCAACTATCCTACTGGTGGTTGGACCCGCAGAGCATTTTCCAAAGGTAACGGGATATCCAGGGGCCTGAGGAGGGGCTGGCGCACATGACAGCGGAGTGTGTGGTCTGTTGGGAGTAGGGGTGTTGCAGGAGGAGTGTGCAAGTAGCTGGGGGAGAATGTGTGCGTTATCTGGGGAGAGGGGAGAGGCACAGGAAAAGAGCAGAGTCCAATGTGAGTGCTTGCTAGCGGGGAAATGTGGGTGAACATGGGGAATGACTGTGAGGAGAGGAGGTGATCTGTCTAACCTTCCAGACGTGATGTTTGAAAGGGGGGGGGGGGGAAATGCTGTTCAGGGGCAAGGGGGAACACAGGGTCTCGAAGGTTCCTGTGCAACTTCAAGAAGTGTAACTGAGAGGGCAGGGAATGATCATGCAGGTTAGTGGTGAGTCCCACCCCTGCACTAGAGACCAGCAAAGGATCAAATAGATCCTGAAGTGTTCTGGAGTCAGTCTCTTGGTAATTTGGCAAGGCTCTGGGAATACCAGCTTGTTTTGAGCAAATGGGTAACTGGCTGTATTATTTGAACGGCACAGCCCAGAAGAGAATAAAGCCTGTCCCTGGGGAGCGGGTGGTGTGAGGGAGAGTCTGAAATCTGTGTGAGGATGGGAACTTCCCCGGGGGTGGGGGAACGGGGAGCCGGTGGGTGCGCACCATTGGCGGAGCAGAAATGGTCAGGCTTTGTCTGGGGGGAGGCGAACAAAAGCTGCTTTAGTTTAGTGCCCGGGCTCCTTTACACAGCGGGCTGACTGCAGTTCTAATTTAGTTTTGCTGGGGAGGGAATCCTGCCTGTCTTTCCTGAGGCTGGTGCAGTCACCCCCAACTGTATGTGGTTTTAAACCAAGGCTGTGACCTGGGATTAGGGGAGAAGGAATCAGGCATAACCCCTTGAGTGATGGGAGTTTGGGATAATACTGAAGGGCTGCAGCAGGGGTAGGGGTGCATGACTTGCAGGATCCAGCTTATTTGAGAGGGAATCAGGCATGGTTGTTGCTGTAAGCTTTTTCTCTGAAATGGGGGATGAACAGGTTTAATTTGTAGAGGGGATTAATATCTGTGCTGCTGCTGATTTGAATGGAAATAGGCAGGGCAGTGTTTCGCGTTCCAGGGAGCAGAAGCCACTCCCTGCTTGGATCAGACTGAAAAATGTGCAAGGACTTTTGCCTTCCTCCCTGTGGTTAGCAGTTAGTATTCTGCATGCTCTTCAAAGAGAGGAGCCTGCACATTTTGAGAAGAGGAGGACAGAGGGTGAAGGAGGACAGGCTGGGAACTCAAGGAGGTTGTGATGAAAATCTTTGTGGAATAGGGCTGAAAATCTCTGGTATCATTCAGGGAACAATGGCCCCTCAGTCAAGGAGAGTCCATCTGTTCACACCTGCAAATGAAGCCTTGAAAGCTGATACCAGTCTCCTCTTTCCTGTGTGACCCTGAGAAGCTGTGCTTCATAGGAACCCTAAAATTGGCTAATGGAGAAATACCTAGAGGATAAAGATGTGGTAAAATGGAGTTATTGCAGCTTAGGAAGTAACTGCCCATCTGCTAGGGGGTTGTGACTGTGTAATTTTAGCTTGCCCTGATTATAAAGTAAAAGGCAATGTAAAGCTCTTCTGCTGAGGATTATGCAGATATGTTTTACCTTGCATTTGAGGCTGGCTAATGCTGCAGCCAGCCGTCGTGGCTCAGCTGATGGACAGTAACTTGTTAAGCTGCCATGACTTGTTTGTGCTTGATCAGATATCTGTGTTCTAAGGAGAAGTGTTGCAAAAAGTCTGGTACAGACTTAGGGTTAGATTATAAACCACTGTGAGCAAACAGCATTATTTGGTGTTCAAAGAAAATATGGGGGGCACACAGCTTTTGTTCACTGATGGTCTGTGACCTTGGGAGATGTCTCCTGACTGGTGTGTCACTTTGTTTGCTAAAAGCACTTGTAATTTACCCATTTGCTAAAAATAACACAAAATATCATGCCCACTGCTAGTAAGGAATTGACAAGTATCAATAAACTTGATCAGAGGTGTTTCCTAGCCCTGGTCCTTCAGTCTTAACCTTGTCATTGGTGCGCTTCCGCTCAGCTCCTTGCCTGGAGGTAATGATTTCAACCTGAGGCTGTTTCTGCAAATGTGGGAGAAAATACAGGTTAAAAATATGATGTGTTGGCCCCTGGGTGTTTTCACAGGAGAGAAGTAGGATCTGCCCCTGATGTCACCATCTGGACTTGTGACTTTGGATCTGTGTTGTCATTGGAACTGGTGACCTTCCCTGATTACCTTTATGTCCAATACCGTGCAGTGTTGTCTGCCTGCTTGGACCTGTGTGTCGTCAGTGGGACAGGTCGCCTTTCCTGTTGTTTGCTTTTCTCTAGCCTTCCCCTTGTACGGCCTTGGCTCTTCATTCTGCTGGGGTCTCTTAAATAATTAACTCCCCTCCTTCATACACTTTCCACTTGTTATTTTGTGTGTTGTGAGGACTCTCTGTACTGTACAATTAATTATAAGCTAGTTTCTAGAAATAAAAAAGTACCAAGTCAGCAGAAGCTAGTGAAAACTGGGAGCTGTAGTGGGTCTCTCTGGCCCATGGTGTACTTGTCTAGAAAGCTCTTTTGCCTGGGAAGGAGGATGTTAGTTATGTAGCTGTGACGCTCACTGGCATTTGGTATTTTTAGAGGCTTCTTTTTTTTTAACCAACTAAATTCAGAATTAAACAGCATACTTTCCTGCTCCTTGTATGGCTGCATCCTCCCTTTCTTTGGGAGGTACCTTCTGGAATTGATGTAGTAAAGTGGAGATGAAGCAGATGCCTGGAAGGATGCAAATGCCTTGGAAAAAGGCTTGTGTTGGAATGTCAATGTAATCAAACTGATACCTTGTGCAGCACTTAAATAAGACCCAAATCCTATAAATAGTGTGCAGCTTCCTTGATGGCAAGCAAAGTGAACTGTCTGTGGGAGCCACTGGACTCCCTAGATGGATCTAGTGCTCCCTTTAGCAGAGGAGAGGGTATTAGGCTGGCTTCACATCAACCATAGACATACAGGTCCAACTCTGGCTTCACTGGCAAAATTGGTAGATGGAGGAAGTATCAGGGAGGGCCAATACTGACTTTATTACAGCACTGACTTTATATGGAGCTCTGTGCCTTGTCCTTGGTTGGATCAGGAATAGCCTGTGCTAATGAGGGATGTACTGTCCACAGCTCATGTCTGAAGCCCTGGGGTGGGTGTGATGCTGTCCAAAGGGGCTGGGGGAGCGGAGCCAGCTCTGTGCTGAGACTTGGGCAGTGATCCCATACTAACTGTGTTCTAGCAGCCAAGGTTGCAGGCAGCTCTGGAAGGGGCTCAGTTCTTCTAAGTTTACCAGGATTTTTTAGGTGAAATCTAAAACCTTCTAAATGCTTATTTAAGTTCCTTTTGTCGTTATAACCAGAATTGCTGGTATAAACTTCATTCATAATCTGCCTTTCCATCTTAGCTTGCTGTCCTGTAATTAATACCCTGTTTAAAATCAGCTTTCTTAGCCTCATTACCTTTCTCCTTTTCTCTGACGTAGGTAGAAGAGCTTTTTTTCCTAAAATGTGCAGATTTTGCCTTTTGTCTCTAGCTGCCAACTCCAGAGTTTATTAGGAAGATCTGCATCATGTTGGCATAGCAACTGAGCTGCCAAGCAGCTATAACAGTGATGCTTGGCAACTCGTGGGAAGGACTGTGGAGGATCTTTAGGCTTGGTGGGGAAAACCTGAATTACATTTGTTCACTTACTATCTGGAGCTGGGAGGAGAGCTGCCCATCTTGGTCAGGCTATTGAAAGTGTTTGCTTTTGGCCTGTGTAGCGTTTGGGTGCTGCTTACAGCGCGTCTGGACTTGGGGGAAGGTAGGGGTGTGCTGCTGGCGTGCATGTAGTGAACTGCTGCAGCTGATCTTTAAGAGGATCTGGAGTTGCTGAGAAGATCCTGTTTTCGTGCAGAGAGACGTCAGCAGGGAGTAGGTTAAGCCTGGTTAGGTAACGAGGCAGTAGTGCCATGGTAGGTGAGGTGCCAGGGGGAGGACGTAGGAAGCTGTCGCAGGTCACGGTTCTCAAGGGTGCTGACGGCCTGCGAGTCGTGATCTATTAAGCTTTCAAAAACACAAAATCCTTGAAATAAAGCCCCAGATTAAATATTCCCAGTTTGTGTGATTGACATGCAGCTCCACACACAGCTTATTACAGACCTTGGCTTTCCTTTAAATGCTACACTAAAGACATAAAGGCCCCCTGTGCATCTAAGGAGGGGAGTGCTTGCTGGACTTTGCACTGGCCAAGCAGTCTGAATAAAGAGAGCAAACAGGAAAATATTGCTGTGTCTGCAGTGCTGGGGAAGGCTGTGAGCTGGGCTGGCTTAAACCAGTGTAGCAAACACTGTCTAACTTCGAGTGCAGGCAGGATTATAGCGTTTTGGTTATTGGCTGTGGGGTTTTGCATCATCCCTGTGTGATAGTTTTTCTTTGGCAAATATCAAGACTATAACTTCATTTTAAAATTAATGTTGACTCTACAGGGTCTCTACAGAGCAGCAGCATTGTTACCTGCTGCATTTCTTACTCTCACTGGAGTGCCTAGGTGTTATCCCAGGCTCAGAAGCCTGTAATTATGTCCAGATTAAATGATGTGTGTGCCACACTCGCTCTTCAGCCTGGCTAGCTCCTGATGAAAGCTCAGGAACTTGCTTGCAAAGTGGTTAAATTCTAAGTGGTAGAAACTGGAAAATGTTGTTCTGCCCAGGCCACTTCTTGTTCTAGCAGATATCTGACTGCAATGTTTAATTGTAGTTGGAAGAGGAGGGAAAACTATTAAGCTGATGTAACTGCTGTGGTTGCTTAGCTGGGAGGCTTTGAAGCAGCTGGATCTGTTTTGAAGCCTGCCCTTGATTTTTGGTGGTTTTCTGGGTATTGGCCACAATAGCAAAGCTTCTCCACAGGCTTTACTGCTGCCTGCATTAGTACTTGTAGAGTGCTGCAGAGGAGAGAAATGTTTGTGAGCAGGGGTTGCCTGCTTCTGGCTGGCACAAATATGTTTGGGAGAACTTGCAACCAAAGCCAATCAACTCTGGCATGGCAAAGTAACCTTATAAAAATGGAATTTCAAGGCTTGTGCTTAAGCTGGATATCCCAAACATGTATGAAAACGGCAAGTGGCTGGCATCCTGCCCTTGCTGTGTTCTGGAGGAAGAATTTTGGAAAGAGGAAGACAATGACAATCCTCCTGTGTTGTCTGGTGGGAAAGGTTTTGATGAAGACTGGTCCCTACTGTACTGCATGTGTAAATCCCCAGATGGGTGAGAACAGGATCAGAAAGGGCTGATCGGATCTAGGAACAGCAAGTGAGCTGTCTCGGACCTTGGCCAAAGCCTCTTGGGTTAAAAGACACACCTAGTAAGAGTTAACTGGTGGTGAGCGTGATGTAAGTGCTCTGGGCTTAATGTGAGTCTGGGGTTGAGCAATGGGAGTAGCTCACATGCTTCCTCCTGATCCGCTCTCTGGGTGGGACTTTACAACCACCGCTTCCCTTTTAAGTAGAAGGGCAGGGCTTGTAGAGCCAATCCCACCGGAGCCCGCTGTGCTCATAGGCATGTGTCATGAGGCTTGCCGGCATTTCCTTTCCACTACGCACTGAAATTAGCTCCGGGGAATCGCTCAGTCCTACTTCCCTTCCCGGTCAGTCTGAGCTCAGAGATGCTCTGCCTCTGTCTGTATGTGCCAGCTTTCGGGGAGTCGCAGACGGAGTTTCAATACTTTGAGTCGAAGGGGCTGCCGGCTGAACTCAAATCCATCTTCCGACTCAGCCTCTTCATTCCTTCCCAGGAGTTCTCCACTTACCGCCAGTGGAAGCAGGTATGGCCCCGAGGGAGGATGTGAGCTGTGGAGGGCTGGTCTCCAACACCCGGAGTGGCCGGTTGGAGGGCAGAAGTTCATAATGGCTCTGCTGTATAGCTGGGTACAGCATGGGCATGCTTCTCTTGCCCTTGGCAGGGATTGCCAAAGCAGCGTGGAGTGGATATTTTTCATCTTACTTCTTTTGGCTTGAGTCTGAGATCTCAGTGCCTCTAAGACTGTTTGAACCAGCCGACCTGAATAGAAAAAGGAGGTTTCCAAACCATAGATTCCTCTGCTTTAACTGGGCTGCTCAAATAGGTTTCACATCCTCTTCCCTTTCCTCCTTCTTGCGCTCTTCCTCCTACCCTGCTGCTCTCGGGAGGTGAGTAATCTGCTGGCAGCTCCTCAAGCCAGCGTGGGGCTCTCCCCCGTGCAGGTGGCTTGGCAGCGGCTGGTGGGCTGAGCGGGGCAGGCTGGGCAGGAGTGTTTCCCTTTGCTGCAGAAGGGAGATGCACTAAATCTGTGGAGCACTCTGTCTAGCTCTGTATCAACCACAGCCCTTGCTTCACCTTGCTGCTACCAGCATGATTTTCATGACCAGGCTATCAAGAGCCCAGACAGCTGATTACTGACCACAAGTGGGGGATGCAGTGAGCTTAGAGATGCGTGTGGTCCCAAAGCATGCTGCAGGCACAGCTGCAGGTGACCACAGAAACGTCTGTAGCCAGCACAGCAGTTTGTGAACACTTCTGTCTATGGAATTTTTATATTTGCTGGTAAAAGGGAAGAGCTGCTGGCAGATATTTGTTCATCTCCCCGAAGATGATGCTGGGAGCTTGGCTTTCTGGCCCTTCCCACATGTAGCAGGGTACTGGTTGACATGCTTGCAGTGTTTCTGTGTTGTGGAGGAAGACCAGCAGAGCCAGGCGGCTTTGATTACCTGTGGTCTCTGATCACTGACTGCACATCTCTGCAGTTGTTAGGGGTGTGCTGAGAGGACAGGAGCAGTTGCAGAGTCACATCTCACTTACAGTGTTTCTGAATTATTCCTGCCTGTCCACTGGTTGGGGGTTGCCAGTCAGAGGGAAGCCCTGATTCAGCTGTTCGAGGCCAATCCAGTGACATGTGAGAAGTGTTGGTCTATCTTTAGCCTGCAAGTTGAATGTGGGGTCATAGCTGAACTTTACAACAGTCACTTGATAAATGGCAGGTTGAGAATACTGGGCATACTTCAAAGGTCAGGGCAGCTGGGACAACACTTTCTTATCTAAGGTTCATGAGATGATTAGGAATAATCCTCATGGCATTAGGGCTAGTGACAGGAGTTGGTGAGGTGAGAGAGAGTGGATTTTAATAGTGAAGTATTTAGCAGTGAAGTCATTGAAAGTGGCATTGAGACAAAGACTTAAGGCTTATGAAGGTGACGGGACAAAGTATCACAATAAGCTTAGATTTGCCTATTGCCTTCGAAGTGGAGGGCCAGCCTAGTGCTTGCTCCCAGTTCAGAGCTTCCTTAACACTCTGCCTGCTGTTCATAGAAGTGTTACAAGAATTAGAACAAAAATGTAGGTGATGCAGTAGACTGAATCACACCTCATTTAGTGTTGCTCACTAATTCATGTTGACAAAGACTTACAGGCTGTCAAAGGCAAGTGACTGAACAAGAAGGGGAGTAGGGACTCCCTGAGCCACATTCCTGCAGTCTGGAGATCACCTCTTTTGGCAACAAGTAGCCACGTGCCCTTAGAACAGTCCATCTGCTCTTGCCCCATGCTGGAGTGAGTTAATGAGTCGTTTACCTTGTCCTAGATGGCACAGAGTCGGATCTTGATTTTGACTTTGTCCCACTAAGAACCTTTTCTTGTTCTATATGCATCTCATGGAAACTTGTATAATTAAAGCACATAGCTCTAGGGTGTCTAAACCAGTTCATAGGGGTTTTTAATCTTTATCTGTGTCCATTAAAGCTGGACAAGCTTTTTCTGGTTGGAGTTAGTTATTGCCAGGGGGAGCTTACTTCTCTGAGAATCATAGTAGGCACAAAATTCCTTCTCTTGTTCAGGATTTTTAATTACCTGAAGTTTTGTGATTCACTTCTTATGCAAATCTGTTGCCTCATACTTAGTTTAAGAACCTCCACAGGGGCTTTGTAAGGTGTCAATCAAGATACAGGGCTGAGATTAGACACATGATACTCTCAGTAAATCCCTGATTAAAGCATGAAGCATTTTAGCTGGTGTAACTAAGTTTGGGAGACAGTTGCCTGTAATCAGGTGACTTCTACACTACTTTGTTCAAAGGAGGAATTATCAGAAGTCTGTTGGCTACTTTCTAGAGAAAAGTCAAGTTGTGTGGGAGGTGATCTTCAAATATGATAGAAGGGGCAGGTCTATGTGAATGAACAAGGGACTGACAGGCTTTGATTGTTTTTTGAACAGAAAATTGTGAAGGCTGGAGACAAGGACTTGGATGGACAGCTGGATTTTGAGGAATTTGTTCACTATCTCCAAGATCATGAAAAAAAAAGCTGAGACTGGTCTTCAAGAGTTTGGATAAGAAGAATGATGGTAAACATGTTTCTCATGCTCATGAGTAGACTGCTGCCTGCATTAGCTTTTGTAATTCATGTGCTTGAGCTCTCTGGCTTACCTTGCAGGCCGCATTGATGCCCAGGAGATTGTGCAGTCTCTTCGGGACCTGGGAGTCAAGATCTCTGAACAGCAGGCTGAGAAGATACTGAAGAGGTGAGGATTCAGCTGGTTCTTCTGTTTCACTCTTGAGGGGGTTAGAAGGGAATGTAGGGACATGGAACCCATTGCCCCTTTCTACCCTCTACACACTTTCCAGAGACTTCAGCTCCTCCCTTTTTGCTTGTTACTCCTTGCTTTGCATTGTGGAGGGTTATTGTCAGAATCTCTTCCTGACCTGTTGTGGGGTAGTGCTTTCACCTGAGCTGATTTGCATCCCTGTTGTGACTGTCCTGCTGCCCTGAGCTTGCTGCTTTGGAGAGGGACTGTGCAGTTGCTCTTTGGAAATGCTGAGTGCTTTATGCATGTGGCACTAACACATTAACAACCACTTATTTGTGCTGTTTTTTCCTCTTTCTTTCCTCTGCTACCTTCCCTCTGTCTGTTTGCCTCTGTGTCAGAATAAGGACGGGACACTTCTGGGGTCCTGTCACCTAGTAAGTATGATTTTTCCCTTCGGTGTCAGTTATGTCCCTAAGTTTGATAGGAGGAGGGTGTAACTACTGCAGTTGAAGGGGAGAGAGGGGAGGAAAAAGGGAGCCCACTTCTACCTCTCTGCGGTGTGTGGTGAATAGAAGATTTCCCAGCTTTGTCTTGTGTCTCTTTAGAAGTCTTTCGGTAGTTGCTTTGCAAAGCTTTTTTTTGGTGTAGACCTGCATAGTCAAAGGGAAGGGAAGGAGGAGTTTGTCACCCAGTGGGAGTCTGTTCTCATCTAGTGACAAATCTTTTCAGCATGGATAAAAATGGGACAATGACAATCGACTGGAATGAGTGGCGCGACTATCACCTGCTGCACCCAGTGGAAAACATTCCTGAAATCATCCTCTACTGGAAGCACTCAACGGTAAGAAATGGTTCCTCTGCATCAGGTCTTGGTTTTTCCTCATCTTCTCAGACTCCTGACCCCCAGGAGCTGCTATCAGCAGTCCCTCGGTTTCTCTTCATGGTTCAATGGCTGTCTTGTAGCCCTAGAAGCCAAATCACTTCCTGTCCTGTTATCTTGCCACCTATCACTTCTGCATGAAGATGAAAGTTCATTTGGCTCACGCCTCTTGAGAGCTTGTACCAGTGGCCAGCCCCTGCTGGTTCAGGACCTGTTAAGACTAGAAACTGATTTGACAGGCAGCCATCCTTCCTGGAGATATTTCAGTGTGTGAAAATAGCATGAAACAAGATTAGACTGGCTGCCAGCTTGGAAGGTTCCAGAGAGGTCCAGCTCTTTTACCCTGCCACTGCCAGCAGTTGGTCATTTGGTTTCTTTTTATCAGCCACAGTATTTTAAAGCAGACAAATGTTCAGCACTTGCTAACTTCTTGGACGGAGGTCTCTGAATGTGAACTTTCCCCTGTGACATGTTGCAGCAGTGGCAGTTCCTGTGGCCAGGCACAGGAGTTGATGGCTGTAAATAAGCTGTTGATTTGGAATAAGCACATCCAGTACTTCAGCACTTAGCACTGATACAGAGCAGTGACATTTCAGAACATCATTAGCTGATGAAACATCTCTCAACACCTTCTACTTTTGCAGATCTTTGATGTAGGCGAGAATTTGACTGTCCCGGATGAGTTCACAGTGGAAGAGAGGCAGACAGGGATGTGGTGGAGACATCTGGTTGCAGGTGGAGGTGCAGGTGCCGTGTCCAGAACCTGCACAGCTCCCTTGGACCGCTTGAAAGTGCTCATGCAGGTATGATGGAGCAGCTCAAGTTCACGTACACAGGGAGATTCCTTTGGTATTCTTGGATGCCCAGGAGATGGTACTGTTCATCCACACAGTACAGCACTCTGGCCAGGATTCATCCCATTGTTCTTCTATTGCTATTTTGGAAAGCTTTTGGGGTTACTTAAATGGTCAAAGTTATCTTAAGAAGTTATTCTTTGTTGACTGGAAAAAATACAGAGAATCTTGTGGGAGGTAACATGTGAAAACTCTTAATGGCTAGGGAGCTGCCCAGAGAGGTGGTGGAGTCACCTTCCCTGGAGGTGTTCAAGAGGGGAATGGATGTGGCACTTGGTGCCATGGTTTAGTCATGAGGTCTGTGGTGACATGTTGGACTTGATGATCTTTGAGGTCTCTTCCAACCTTGGTGATTCTGTGAAAGCTTGGGGTTTGGTGAAACAGGTTCAATTCTTGCGTTCTCATGGGAGACACTGAGGCCACAAGTGCTGAGGTGGTTGTGGTGCTCAGCTAGTGGAGCTGGTACTCAGTATAAGTATTGCCAGTGTTAGAAAGTAGTTAGAAGAACTTGATTGTGGCCTGGTCTGGCACTGTACGTGCTCTTGAGCCAGCTGAGCAGCTTGCCCTGGGTAGGTGATCACTAGGTATGGTGTGGGGGGGTTTGCCTATTTACCCTTTCCTCTGATTTCAAAGGGAGGTAGTGGTTAGATTCATTAGTTCACATTAGACTTTGCAAAAGAGAAAAGAAGCTTTCCTATTGTGGAAGTTATCTGGAAGGGATTAAAGCCTTGGCAGACCTCTGGGTGAATAAAAAAAAGTGCCCTTTTGTCCCTGGATTATGGAAAAACGTAGCACTGTCGTAACCGTGCCTGGAACTGCTCCAAGCTGGCTTGCTCTCTCCCAGGTCCATGCCTCCCGCAGTAACAACATGTGCATCATCGGTGGCTTTACTCAAATGATCCGAGAGGGTGGCACGCGGTCGCTGTGGCGAGGGAACGGCATCAATGTGCTGAAGATTGCGCCGGAGTCTGCCATCAAGTTCATGGCCTATGAGCAGGTGAGTCAAAAGACACAGACGAGTCTCGCTGCAGAAGGGCTCACAGAAGGACAAGGTGATTGGAAAAAGGTGGCTGAGAGAAGTCACTGAGCCTCAATGTTTGTCTGCTCTGGCTCCTGCAGATCAAGCGCTTCATCGGCACTGACCAGGAGATGCTGCGGATCCATGAGCGGCTCTTAGCTGGGTCTCTGGCAGGGGCCATTGCACAGAGCAGCATTTACCCAATGGAGGTGAGGCAGGTGGCTGATGGTCGAGCCCATGAGGGTCATGGCGAGGGGCTGAGGTGGGAATCTGGGGGTAGAACACCAGTGCTGTGGTAGCTTAATGAAGGAGTTCTTGGAGGTGCTGTCAGGTACCACTTGCATGGCACTCACTTGCTGTAGTCCTGCCCATCATGCTCTTGGGAAAGACATTGTTTGTATGCTTTTCTTCGGTTGGTTCTCCTCTAGGTCTTCATGGTGTTTATGTTTGTCTTCTAGGTTCTGAAAACACGGATGGCTCTAAGGAAGACAGGACAATATTCAGGCATGCTGGATTGTGCCAAAAACATCCTTTCAAAGGAAGGAATGGCTGCCTTCTACAAAGGCTACATCCCCAACATGCTGGGAATCATTCCATATGCTGGTATTGACCTGGCAGTCTACGAGGTATGAAGCCTGTAACCTCCTGTAGGGTTGTGCTGCTGGTCTAGCTTAAAATCCTGTAGTAACTGACAGGCCTGACAGTGATCAAGTGATTTATCAAAGCTTCATTTCTGAGCCTTATGGGGCACCCAAAATTGCCTAAAGAGAATCCAATACCAGGATTCTCCTTTCTTAGTTGACATTGAGCATAGTCCCTCGTTTCTCTTTGTTAATGAGAAAACTGCAGCAAGAAATTACAGAAGGGATTTTTCCCCAGGAGTTACAGTAGCAGTAGCTCAAAAGATCTGAGAAGCCTGCTGCTTCTGGCTGAATTTGCACAGAGCTTTCTGGCCTCCGTGCTAGATCTTTTATGTAAAGTGATACTCTTTTGATTGCCTCTGCACTGCTGACTTCTGCCTTGTTCCTTACAGACACTGAAAAATACCTGGCTGCAGCGCTATGCTGTCAACAGTGCTGACCCTGGGGTCTTCGTTCTGCTGGCTTGTGGCACCATCTCCAGTACCTGTGGACAGCTTGCTAGTTACCCACTGGCTCTTGTAAGGACACGCATGCAGGCCCAAGGTGAGAACTGCGGGAGCTCTTGTCATGGTCTCTGAGCAGGGTAAAGGTCCTTTAGTGTACACATTGCAACAGCTGCCTCCACTGGCCTGTGCTGCAAGAGGACAAAGGACTTTGTGCTGCCCTCAGCATCTGGGGCCAAGCACCTCCAGGACGGAGGTTCTGTTTTGCTCAGGAGTTTTGGGCTAAGGGTGTCTGCACAGCAGTTTGGGGAAATGGCTGTGATGTGCAGCATGGCTATGATGTACAGCACAGCCGTGGCTTGCTGAGAAGTCAGATGCTGTCCCTCATGAAGTGTCTTTGCTCTGTCATCATCCACAGGGAGCACATGAATCAGAACTGCTTTGTGAGACAGATGTCACCTTAGTGTTTTCACCCCATAGGCTGCATTATTTATTGTGGCTTTTCCCTATTGCAGCTTCAGTGGAAGGTGCTCCTGAAGTGACCATGAGGGGACTGTTCAAACATATCCTGAAGACAGAAGGAGCTTTTGGTCTTTACCGGGGTCTGGCACCGAACTTTATGAAGGTGATCCCAGCTGTAAGCATCAGCTATGTGGTTTATGAAAACTTGAAGATGACTCTGGGCGTGGAGTCACGGTGACCAGGAGATGCTGAGGACCTGGAACTCTGAAATCTTGGGGTGCAATCCCAAGACTTACAGCCATCTCTCATTCTGTGAATGTGTTGACACTAAGCTGACTAAGCAAAGCTGTGAAATCTTCAGATTGTTTGTGAGTCAGTAAGGGGGAGGGGAGGATCTGGTGTCCTTTGCCATCTTGCTACTCGGAGCTCCACATTAAACCATCACATGGGCCTTTTGGTTGGGCCTTTTGGGAGAGTCTCAAGGCATGAGCTGCCGAGGTCAGTTCCCAGCAGTATGGCAGAGTAGCAAAGGTCTGGATAACAGGTCTGCTTTCAGCGTGTTGTGTGTGCAGAGCTGTTTGCCTGCAGATGAGCACCTTCTGACTTGCTGAAAGAGCTTCTTTTTCCATTCAAAGAGCTTCTTTTTCCATTCAGTTGTTGAAATTTGTACAAACCTTGTGTAGGAGCTGCTGCCACACCAGGCTTGTTGTTATGTTTACATATATTCCTTTGGGTAGGAGACATTCATGTTCTGCTTCCAAGACTTGACATGAAATGTAACTTTTGAACTATACTGGTTTTGAGGGCTGGTGGGCAGTGGTTTATCCAGACAGGTTGAAGGTTACTTAGGCCAGCCTAATGAAGAATTAGGATTATTTATTTTTATAGGTTTAAGTGTGTCATAAATCCACTAACCAGATGCACTTACTAACAGAAGCAGCAGACCAGAGCCTGCATGCCTGTATCCTTTGCATGCCAGATTGGCTTGTCCTGTACTCAGCAGGGGCTTGGAAAGGGGAGGGCAGGAGAGCCTTGAGTGAACTGGCACCTTGAGGCGTGGCTTTAGTGAACAAAAGACAATTATTTCACAGCTCCTGTGCAGTTGTGCTCCCAACATGACATGAGAGCCCCTGTGAGTGTTGCATGGACCTCTGAATTCCATTCTGCTTGGTGCTGAGGATAGCTGGTGGACCTTTTCCAAGCCCCGTGCCTACGCTGCTATCTATCTCTTTAGACCTCTTTGTAGATTGATGTTCAAGTTTGCATTAGCGGGAGGGAGTCCCCGAGCCAGGAGTTATGTCTGCTGTGGGAAGGGGTGTTAGGCAGAGAGTCACTGGGAGGGGTGAGCTTTTGGTCCTGAAGATGGGCTTGCTTTTCTTTCAAAGGGTGCTGTTCATAAAGCTAAGGGAAAGAAATGGCTTTAAAATTTCTCTGACTGCATTATGGGCTGCTTGAGTTGATAGGATCTGGCTTCAGAGGCCTGGGAGATCCTCATCCAACTTTTCATTCTGGGCAAAACGGACCAGCGTTGCATTCCACTGTTTTACTGCTTAAAGCGTATTTATTTTGTATTTATTTGAACAGAGTTATGTCAGACTATTTTTATAGACTTGTTTAAATATTGTTGCTGTGCTTATATTTCTCCTGTTCTAAAAAGTTCTCTTATTTGTTCTCTTACATCACACGGCTGAGTCGTGGGGAGGGACGCTCAAGTCGCAGGAGTACCTTCCCTTTGGGGCTTGAGCTGCCTTCTGCACGTCTGGGGTTGTTGCTGGAGGACCTCAGCCCAGAGAAATTCTGTAGCAAGAAGCCATAGGAGAGCAGGGAGCTGGTGAGGAAGCAGACCCTTGGGAGGAGGGGAGAAGGGTGCGCTGTGAGGCTCACCTGAGTTTGGAATTGCCTCTGTGTGTGCCTGAAAGGCTTTCAGGTGGATGGCTGAAGATGGGAAGTAGAAGGTCTGTGTATGTTGCATGTCACAATGGCTAATTGAGAGGGATCTTGGGGAATCTTTAGGTAAAGGGGGAGGGGAGAAATCTCAGGGTCTGAAGAAAACACAAGTTTCCAGTGAGATGGAAGGAAACTTAACACTTGGACATAAGCTGCTGCAGTTGTGCTTTGAGACTGAATCGGCAGCCCCTGCTGCTGACCCACTGCTCTTCACTTGCAGATGGGCACTCTGGAAATGAGAGAAATGAGAAAAGGATTTGCTAGCACCCAGCAGCTGCTTTTTGCTGATAGATTTTGGTAGTTCATGGAGAGCCTTCCAGAGAAGGCTCTGCCTTGACTACCTAGTGCTGTCAGTAGTTAGCCATGTGGAAATCTAACAAATTTGGACATTACTGATCTGATTTTTTTCCCCACCCCCACTTCTTGAGACCTGTCACAAACTTTGTAGTGGCTCCTTCCTACCAGTGTGGCCTAATGGGAATATGAATATCAGAATGCAAAAATCAATGCAAAATGACAACCATCTTTGTAGCTGTAACCACAAATTGTTATAATGCAAATCTAACTCAGATTCTTCATGTAGGGAACAGTCTGCTAATAAAGGTCTGTCAAAGAGATACCATGTGTCTGCATCTCTTTCTTGATGGGTTTGTTGGTGCCCTTTGTGGCCAGACTCTTCCTGGGATGGTTTTCTCCAGGGATACTGACACTGGGAAGGATTCTCCCTATGAGGACCTGGAAGAATAGAATTCTTCTTAAAGGCAAGCCCAGCAAACCTGGGATGGAGGCTGATGATGGCTGTGGTGAGTTGGGCATGTGCAGATGCTGTTAACTTCTGAGTGTGGATGGACTTTGCTCAGCTGAGCAGTATCCATAACTGTTCAGAGTTTCCCAGAAAAGCTGGAAGCTCTGCAGACCAGTTATGCCCTCAAAGGAACTTGGCTTACAGAGTTTTCAAAACAAAAGCTTTGTACTCCTCCTCCCCTTTTTTTTTTTTTTTTTTTTTTTTCTTAAAACAAATAAAAACCCAGCCAGGAGAGCTGTCCTTGAAGGTCATTCAGAAACCACAGCTGGCAGCACAAGTGGCCTCTGATTGTGGTGAACAAAATTTGCTGTGGGGGCCAGGCTGGGTGTGTTGGTTCCTTATGTCTCTTGACTGCAATTCAAGGCTCTTGATTCAGCTATAAATCCACTCATGAACTCTGGGTCCTTGTAATCTGAGCTGCTTCTCTCCAGTGGTGTCAGCTGAGAGGCTTGTTGAAGCCCTGGACTCTGCAGTGCTCAAGACAGCTGGCAGCATCCCCTCTCCTAGCCTTTAGCTGTCTCACTTCTCAAGGTGGGGATTATGTTTTGTGTCACAATAATGAAGATGTGTCTGAAGCAAGGACTGGCCAGGTACCTGTGCCCTGAGACCAGGAGGGAATTGGCTGTGCTCAATCTTTCAAAATTCATTTTTGTTACGGGAATTGGGGCCAAAGGCTCAGCACTGAAACACTGCCCAGGAAATGCTGCCATAGAGGGACAGGGCACCCTGGTGCCACAGAGGGAGGAGCAGGGTTCTTGTCTTCACTCTGTTCCCTCCACCTTCTCTATTTTTTTTCTGCCTTTTTAAGGAAGAAAGCTATTTTTGGTGTTTAATTACTAGGTTAAAGCTTGAGACTGAATTACTCTCCAGAAATGCAGCAAGAATAGTCTCCTTTTAAACTCCCCTGCTGTGACAAACACAGTGACAGTGCTTTGGTGCCCTTGGGGCTGGGGGTGTGATGAGGACTGGGTGAGGTGCCCCACAAGTGCAGGGGTGAACTGGAGACATTGAGAGCAACGTCAGTCATGGCCCTTGAACCTTCTCACCTCTGGGGTGCCAAGCTGCTTGGGAAATGAGGAAACATGACCTTCATCTCTGGAGAATTAAAAATCCAGCCTGGGTTGGGCTGGCTCTTCCTCCCTCTCTGGCAGAAAGATGATTTGTCATTGTCATCCTACCTTGTTGCAAACCTTGCTGTGGATGCACACTACTGAGGAGCTCCTGCCCTGGGTTAAAGTCTGGGCAGGACCATCTGCCCCAGCTGTGCTATGTCCAACAGTCAAGCTGGTGTCAGGAAGCCTAGCAGTTTCTAGCTAGGCACCCCTTGGTTTGAAGAGAAGTTTCTAGCTTTCTTTATATTCGTTACTCATCAAATGCTTGGCACTCATTTAAAATAGTTAATGATTGCCCTCTTCTGGTTAGCCTCCATCACGGCCCCACTTAAGCACTGCTGCTTTAGCAGAGCTCCTGCGAGCTCGCTGTGAGTCAGCACTGAAAAACTTCCACGTGTCACCTTGTTTTGCATCCCTTATTGCTTAAGCTTGACTTTCCCCAGCTCCTGGTTGAAATACACAGGGGGTGAACTGGGTGTTCCATTTATTTTTTTGGAAGCCCCATTTCTAATCTCTCCAGAACCTCTGCTCTCCAACATCTTGGCAACAATAGGAATGCAGCTTGAACAAGACACTTATTGCCTTACGTGGGGTTGGTTGCCTCTGCTTCAGGGCTGGTGGGCACTGTGATCACACCTGTGGGCTCTGTGGGTGGGCTGTTTCCTTTTTCCGTCTCTTTCACTTGACACAGCTCCTTCCAAAAGAACAATAACAGCATAAGTGAAACTAGCAGTGCACCAGGAGGGGAGAATTTACTGAGGGAACAAATAGTTTTCTTTTCCTTTTCATCTAACTGTAAGTCTAAGAGGGCCTAGAGAAGCCACAGGCTTCCTCATGCTGCCCCAGTCAGATGCTGCTTGCCTGGATGTGGAGTTGCTGATGGTGCCATTTTCCATGTCTGCTCTAAGGAGGAAACCAGATTTCTGGGGCAAAGCCATGGTGTGCTGGGGGGGTCAGGGAGTGGAAAAAAAAAGGGATTCAAGCTTCCTGAGAAGTAAGTAAAAAGTTCATGCTGCCCAGGCACTCAGGAGTTCTGCTAATGCCTTGAGGAATGTGAGCCTTTGCTCTGGTGGTCTGTTCATGTCCACCTCCTTCAGCCTGATGACAAAGGTCCCCAAAATCTTTACTGCCTTTAATTGGTTTCATTTTACCCCTCAGCTGTGGTGTCCTACCTTTTAGCTGGGCACAAAACCCTTCTCTGCTAGCAGTGATCACACCAGAGCCTGTATGGACAAACAGTTCTGGCTGATTCCATCCATTTTGGCTTTCTCCAAATGCAATTTGTACTGCCATCAAATTTAGATGTGAGCCAGCTGTGCCCTGCCTCACAGGTGATGCCCATTGCAAGAGAGGAGACATGACCTGCTCATTCCCCACCCTGAGGGTTTTCACCTGTGCCCCTGTTCCCAGTTCCTCCAAACTTGAACCTGGGGGGGTTATAGTTTTAGAAGTCTCTTGAGACATGTCAGGGGCTACATCAGAGCCAGTCTGGCAGCTCAGAGTGGGGTTTTTGACCTTCCAGTGGTGCCCGTCTCCTGCCATGGATGAGTGGACAGCCAGGACAGGAGTGGACGGACAGGATGGGGCAGAAAAAGGTAAGGTATTTTTTCCACACACACACACACCCCCAACTATGCAAAAGGAAGCCTCATCGAGCTGGCCTGGGAGCTGGGTTGTGTGCAGGATAAGCCATCCTAAAACAGGGGTTAGGGCTAGGGCTGGGTCTGGTTAAAACTAAAGGAAAAGGTCTGTGAGAGTGGCTGACCTTGACTCTCTTTTGAGGCAAAATCAGGAATTTCAGGGGAAAAAGCCCATGCTTTAGTTTTCTCCCCCGGCAGGAGAGGCAAACAGCTACCAAGTTTCCCACTAGAGACGCTCAGGTGCAAGTATTTGCTTTGAGGAGTCACACAACTGCCCGGGGCTGTTACTGAAATCCACCGTCACTGTCGAAGCAAACTCGCGTTTATCACAGTATCGCCAAGGTTGGAAGAGACCTCAAAGATCATCGAGTCCAACCTGTTACCACAGACCTTATGTCTATTTAGTCCCCTAAATCATTTCGGACACCTCGAAAATCTTTCTGAGCTCCCAGTTTGGTGGCTGGAGCTGCAGCCTGGGATCTGTGAGCCCCTGCCTGAGGCGGGGCCACCGAGGCTCTGCCAGCCACCTACCGCGTTCCATGGCGCATAGAAGATCTCCTCCTTGCTCAGCCCCAGGCACCGGGCGTGGTGCTCAAACTCTTCCCGGTGGGATGTGCTCACGCTCAGGTTTCGGGCTGGAATAGGAGAAGCATTTGCCAGGCATTAGATACGGAGCAGTGGCCT
Organism: Picus viridis; assembly: GCA_033816785.1. NCBI lineage: Eukaryota > Metazoa > Chordata > Aves > Piciformes > Picidae > Picus > Picus viridis. The sequence continues at coordinate 7,568,419 of CM066596.1, read as the reverse complement.
CGATGCAGCTCTTTGTGCTGTGTCCTTACCCTCACTGCGTCACTTCCCCAGGCTACCACTAAACACTTGCTGTAGATGTGGTCCCTGCTGGGGGTTCCGTGCGCCCATGGGGAGCACACCTGAACAAAACCAGCACTGGGCATTGCTTTTTTTAAGCTTTCCCTGCAGTAAGCTCTGGTCCTGTCTGCTCTCAAGGGTTGTGGGACAATCTGATACTCTAGGGCACAGGGAGGGACCAACGCTGAGTAGGGAGGCAGTTTTCCATACATGCCTTCACACTCTCTTAGGAAACTGCACCTTGGAAGGGCAATGGGAAACCTTGTCAAGGCGTAAAATGCTGCTTCATGGGGTTGTGGGTAGATCTGATCAGCCTTGCCTGTGCTGGTATCACAGAGCCACGTGCTCTGTCCTGGGAGGTTAAGTACTGAAAGCTGCTGGTTGGCTTGAAAACACCGAGATCTACAACGATACCAATGCTGAGCCGCGTTTGCTTCCTGCTCTCGGAATATCTGTGGCGTAAGTGGTTTTGTCTTTAACTTGCTCTTTCTCCTCTGCCAAGAGATTGAAGTTTTAATGGTATTTGTAAATACTCTGTGACTCCTGGAGTGGTGGTTCCAGGAAAATGACTGGCTGCTGGTGAAACCAAGTTCCTGTGGGGCTTTAGCTGACAATTTTGTATGTGTGCGTTGGTGTCTTGTGATAGCTTTATGATACTTCAGGATGGAGTTTGCATACCATAGAGATACAGTCCCAAGTATGTCCTTTCCCTCTGCAGTTGGTATTGGGTGAGTAAAACATCTTCAGAGCTGAGGTTCACCAGTGTCCCCACAGTTTGTTGGGTCTTGGCTTTGAGAAAACAGAGTCAGGGTTAGGAACAGCCGCAACATTCAGTATTTTCAGTGCTGCAGCAGTGATAAACCACAGCCTGGGTGACAGCAATGGCTGTATCCCCAGAATCCAGCCCTTAGCAGTGTGGGGGGAGAAATGTCCTGACCTGGGGTGACTTCTTTTGCTCTTAGTTTATTTGAATTGTATTTCTTAAATGTGAAGGAGCCGGGCTTGTCCAGGTCCTGTCCTGTTGCCATGTGTTGTATGGTGTGGATTGATGATTTGACTAGCCCCGAAGCTTGGGGGCTGCAAAAATAGGGAGAAACTGTCCCCTACTTATGGCAATGCTGTCTTGGCTGGGTCAGTGCAAGCTGTCTCTCAGAGGGTTTGCAACTCCTACCCCAAATAGCTCACCCCATTTCCTCAGTGAGGAGGAAACTCTTTGTAACGTGAGGCTTCATTAATCTGCTGAAACCTGCTGTGAATGTTCCCTTCCTTTCCCTGAAGCATTGTGAAACCACTTTGCAAACGTCTCCTACAAGGCTGGGAGCAGATTGTTCCTTGCTCCTGGCATGGCTTTGCCTCCTAGGGTTTGGTGTGGTGTGATGGCGTGACTAAAATCCCCAGGGTGTCCCCAGTCCTGGGGAGCCGTTTAAGAGTCCATCAACACTTCAGACAGACAAAGCAACCTGGGAATAAAATGCATCAGATGGTGTAAAACGTGGACATGGCCCTTTGTGTATCTCAGCCAGTCCAAAAAATGGAGTGGCTGATGCCCCCACGGCTGCACCTCTTGGTGCTACTCACTGTGCTTCACCAGCGTGGCGTTACCAGTGGAGATTTCAAAGTAGGTGGAGTTGTTGGTGAGACATTGGTCCCCACTGGAGAGAGAGGGAAAGGGGGAGATGGGGAATGACAGAAGAGACACACACAGTGGGTGCAAAGCCCCAGACCCAACCCTGACACAAATGAAGGCATTTCTCCTGTGCATTTGTCTGACTTCCACCTGCAGCTTGTGGTCTGAGCCTCACCCTTGCCCTGGCTGCTGGATAGCAAGGTGTCTTCCACACTGAAATACCTGAAAGTGCTTACACTGGCCCAGAAATTCATCCCCTTAAAGTCTGACCCTGGGGGGGAGAGGAGGTGTGGAAACAGCTTTTGGTGCCTGGCAGAGCCAGCCACCATGGCACAGGGATCTCTGGAAATGTCTTCTCCTTGCTTGCATCCTGCAGCTTCCACCCCTGCAGGGCTTGGTGTCTGCACCCTGCAAAACTTGTTTAAATCTGGGGCTTCTTGAAATGTATAAAAGGAGGGGTGAAGAAAGAGGGGACAAGAGAGGCTCATTTTGGGTAAAAACAGTGTGAAACTCTGTTCCTGTCATATGCTGCAGTGGCTGCAGGTGCTGCAGTAGCTGAGAGGAGATGGGCTGGGGCAGAGACTCCAGGGCTGCATCTTACACTGCGACGTGCTGGGTGATGAGCAGCTCCTGCCCCGTGGTGTGGGGCTCCACGTGGAGGTAGCCGTGGTCTATGAGCAGCATCTCCAGGATGTGCTGAGGGAACTCGGCAGCCCCGGCCACGTACAGCCACGCCCCCGGCAGCTGTGGGGAGAGAAAGGCAGGGTGGCAAGAGCTTCGGGGTGTGCAGGGTGGGCTTTCGGGAAGAAATTTTCACCCTCCGCATAGCAAAACTATTACTTTTCACTTTGGACCGCAGCAGCAACCCGAAACCTGTGCAAATGCCCTGGGAAAACAGAACAGTAAAGCAGCAGAAGGTGGGGATAGGGAACCGGCGCTGGCGCGGGCTGCGGGTGCCCCTGCGTGGTGCTGCTGGGTGAGGACAGCCCCATGCTGCCCGGGGGATTAGCATCGAAACCCACCCAGCCGACCCCCAGGCTGAGCGGTCATCTTGCTGAAGGACCACCAGAAAACGGTGGTAATTCGAGGTGTTTGGGAAAGCAAGGGCTTCCCTTTTGCGGCAGGTGTGTTGTGGAGGGCATCTCAGCAGATGTGCCAGGAGGAGGAGGGGAGGAGGAGGGAGGGTTCCCCCTTTCCCAAGGGACAGTGACGCTTGGCAGAGCCCCCGCCCCCCAGTGCAGGAGTGGGGCAGCCCCCGAGGCTCTCCTACCGTCCATGCCGTGGTGTTGTCCCGGTGCGGGGCTCCGCAGGGGAAGGCGGCCGTGGGCAGCAGCACCCCAAGAGTGAGCAGGGCACTGACCACGGCCGTGGCCGCCTGGAAGTGAGGGGCGAGCAAAGCCCTGGACAGACGGACGGACATGCTCGGCCGTCTGCTTCTGAGCCCTGCGAGGCGGGGACGTGCTGGGGGCTGTCGGCTCCGTGCAGGTGACGCAATCAGCACCTTTGGAGTCGCTGCCCAGAGCTGCGCACCCAGCCCCGGGCTTGGCGCTTCCCTGCCTGCGGTGCCTTGGTGCGGCTGGAGATGATGGAGATGAGGCACTTGCTGCACCTAAACCTAAAATCTGCCCTAAATTTGCCCATTTCGTTCCCAAGAGCAGCTGTTGTAGTTGCCTCTTGCTCTTCAAATGAGGCATTGTGCAACCTCCCAATCCTGGTGCTGGCTGGGGTGCAGCTTCCCTCCCACCATGGGTGAAGTCTGGGGGGCTTTGAAAAGCCACCTTCTTCCTGGGCAGAAAGACCACCCTTCCTTGCCAAAGCAGGCCATAACAATGGGGCTGAGGGGGCCCCAGGAGGTCACCCCCATCTTGCTGGACATGTCTCCTGTAGTGGCTCCCCATGACCTCCCTGTCCTTCTCCCATCTCCATTGGGTAAGGCAGGACCTGCTCTTCTGGCTTTTTGTTTGTTCGTTTGCCCTTTCCACCCTGGTGGCAGAGGACCTCTGAGGCCCTCACTTTGTCCCTGGGTGATAGTTTTTCCCACCCTCTCCTCCTTCTCTTGTTTGACACCTGTGGAAGGCATGATGTTACCATGTGTCACCACCCTGCTGTAACCCCCTGCTTGAACCCCAAGTGCAGATGGAGCTTTGTGGGATTTGCTTGAAAATTCAGAGTGGGATGTTTGGATGCTGAAACCCCTTTGACTGGTTTGAGCTGTAGTGGAGGAGACCCAAAGGGGCTGGTGTGCTTGTGCATCCACCTGTGGGGTTTAGGCTGATGGGTGGCTGCTTCCATCCCTGTGCCCTGGGCCTGATCTAGTTAGAGGTGTCCCCTGCTCGCTGCAGTGGGGATGGACAAGATGACCTTTGAGGGTCCCTTCCAAACCAATGCAATCTGTTAGTCTGTGGAGGAAACTTGCTGGGTGGGGTGGCCAGGAGGGTCCTGTGCTGCTGCAGAGCTGGTGGGAGGAACAAGCATTTCCATGCCTGCTGCCATACTTGGTCCTGGTTGGGTTTTGCCCAGGGCATTTCATGCCTCTCAGTGGATTTAGAGATGCAGTATTGTGGGCAGGACAGGCAGGAGGGGTCCTGCCTGTCCCCCTGGTCTGGATGCAGGAGGTTGTCACACAGAGGTTTATTTTGGGTCTGGGTGAGAACAGGGAAAGCAGGTGATGCATCTGGGAGAGAGAAACAAAACCTCCACACAAAGTCCTGTGGCTGAGCTGAGTCCATCCAGGGCTGTAGACAGGGCTATCCCTGTGGAGGAGCTGGAGGAGGATGGAGTAGCTGACCCAGCCCAAGTTGGTTACCCCAGCTGAGACTCTGTGTCATCTTCATCTGTCTTCTCTCCAGGCAGGGGACAGGCATACTGCGGGAGACAGGGAGAGTGGCCATTGGTGCCCCATTGCCCCAAAACCATCTGAAGAGCCAGGGATGGCCAGGGTGTATGGCTGGGGAGGAGAGAGGATGTGCAGAGGGGCAGCCATGGTGGGGAACCAATCTTAACCCCCCACCTCCCCCACCCCCGTCCCAGCTGGTGTCAGCAGCTGGCCCAGGCTGGGGCTCTCCCACTCTGAGGAGGGGTTCAGACCTTTTCAGAAGTGAAGAACATCTCCTCATCAGTGAAGCCCAGGCAGTGCAGCTGGGCTCTGAACTCCTCCAGATGCTCCTTGCTCACATTGGGTGTCCGTGCTGGTAGAGAAACAGGGTGGTAAAAGGAGAAAGGGGGTGGGGAGGCTGGGCAATAGAGTTTTAGAGTGTGGGCTTCTCCTTGGTGGTCCCTGTAGTGTGGGTGGACAGGTCACTGCTTGCCCACCTCCATCTTTTCCCTCTCCATACCAGTGAAAAGAGGCATTTTGCTGTGAGGTCTGAGACTGACAATGCCCATTGATGTGTCCCATGGATCCAGGGCAGCATCCACTCACCTGAGAGGCTCAGACCTGGGAAGTTGCCATTGAAGTGGTTCAGGATCAGGAAGTCCTTGTCACTTTGGATAAGTTTGGCTGTAGAAGTCACATTTTCATCGACTGGAAGATGCAGGGAGACCAAGACCCCATTAATGAGTGACACACTGTGCCAAGGTTCAGCCTGGGCAGAGCTGGAGGGGCTTCTCATCCCCTTTACTCCAGGAGCCTCATCCCTGTGGGGACCAGTCTGGTCCCACAGTGCTGCCACACACCCATGACATAGAGAAGAACAAAATCCACCTTCCCTGCAACCCAGATGTAGTTTTAGGTGTAAAAGAGCCTGGTGCTGGGGGCTCAGGTTGCCAAATATTGGGGGACAGAAGCAGAAGGGTGTAAAGTGCAGCTGTGGTCATGTCCCCATCCCCACCCTGCTGTGCCCTGGATGGGTCTTTACCATGCATGAGGGTGGAGTTTTCCAGAAAGACCTGGATCTTGCTGGTGTTCCTCATCACACATGTCTCATTCCTGTGGGACACAGAGGTCAGACAGGGCAAATACCTCCCCCACAGCTGCCCCAACTAAGCCAAAGGGATTCAGAACCCAAGCTGGGCTGCAAAGCTTAAATAAATTTGGCATAGCTGCCCTCCAGCCCCACATTGGGGAAGATAGCCCAGAGGGTGGTACCAGCAGATGGAAATGCCTCTGGGGATGGGGGAGCTGGGGGAGGGGGGTGAATCCCCATCCTTACATTCTCATGATTTCCATGACGTTGACCTCGTCCTCATGGCTGCCAGGAAAGAGGGAAAAGGCTGCATATTTGATCACTTTGAGCTCCTCCAGGTGGGGTGGGTATTTGGAGGCACCGATGATGTAGATCCAGTCTCCCAGGAGCTGCAGGGGGAAGTGGAGTGGGGAAGGGTTGGTGGGGGGCATGTTGGGGCACCATGTCAGTAAAAGCAGATGCTGTGGCCTGCTGTGAGCATCCCAAGTAGGTGACCACCTTGGGCAGGGTCCAGGCTGGGTGAGGGGCTCTTGGTATAGTCCCCTCCCAGCTAAGGCAATGCCCCAGCTGCCAGCTTATTTCTGCAGCCATGTCCCTCCTGCCCTGTGCCTGGCTCTCATTGCTCTCCTCCCATTAAACATCCCCAGGGGACTAAATACTGTTTATACAGTGAAGGGTTTTGAGGATGGAGCCTTGTGACCTAAGTACCAACCTTCTGAAGGACTTAAAATAGAGTGGCACAGCACTGGAGATGGTGCTGCCCAACCTGGTTTGCACGGGAAGATGGAAGCAGGAGTCCCCCTGAAGGTGCCTGCTCATGAGACCATGGATGCAGAGCTGTAAGGGTCACCCCTTCCCCGTGCTCCTGTGGAGCAGTCTTGGTTTTTAAGGAAAGTAAGCATGGACAGGCAGTGAGCCAAGCACTGAGCTGCCAGCTGGGTTCACAGCCTCTTCCTGGCCCCATAGCAGCTGGTGATGCTGATAGCAAAGGAGAGAACAGGGCCCTCGCTGAGGGCAGGGCTTACCCTGGGGACGGTGCCACTGTCGAAGGTGACTGGGACCAGCGGGGTGCAGGTGGGGAGCTCGGTGGTGAGGGCGAGTGGCAGCCCCAGGAGGAGGGTGAGGGAAGCCAGCATCTCCTGGCCGGCTGAGGAGAGGCTCCTGCTCTGACAGGGTGCAGCTCAGCTCCATCCCTTATATACAGCTGCCTGCAAAGCTGGATGTCCCCAGCCCTGATGTGCTTGTTCAGCAGCTGGGCTGTTTGCTCAGGCATGAAGCAATAGCAGGTAGGGGAAATTAAACTTGCAACAGCCTGGATTTCTGCAGCAGGAAAGCTGACACAAAGCCAGCCCCACGTTTCACCGGCACGGCCTTTTGTTCTGGGAAACTGCAATTCATTTTGCGGCTGCCTGGCAAAGAGCTCAGCCAGCTCCAGGTGTGTTTGGAGGCCTCAAGGAAACCAAATGGCACCTGGATGTGGCTTTTCTCCACAGGGCAAATAAATCCCCATGGTGACAGTTGGCTGTTGGCTGCTCACTGGCAGGTCTGTGAGGGCTTTGGGTCCTTGCTCCTCGCCAGCTCGTGCAGCTGCTGCTGGGCTTCATGGAGGCTCTTCAGTGGGGCAGTGGGGTGGGCATGGTGTGGATGCTGCTTGGGGTGGGGCTCTGCAGGTTGCCGTGCACAGCAGGATTGGGGTCCTTACAAGCTAAGATTCCTTGGCGCAGCAGAGACATGGACCTGTGGGAGCAAGTCCAGAAGAGGTCACAAAGCTGATCAAAGGGCTGGAAGCCCTCTGCTGTGAGGATGGGCTGAGAGAGTTGGAGTTGCTCAGCCTGGAGAAGAGAAGGCTCTGGGGAGGCCTTCTGGTGGTCTTCCAATACTAAAAAGGGTGCCCATAAGAAAGATGGGGACAGCAGGGCATGTTGTGACAGTACAGGGGGTGATGGTTTGAAGCTAAAAGAGGGAGATTTGGACTGGAGAGAAGGAAGACTTATTTTTTTTCCCAAATATTTAATTTTTGGTGTGTGGGGTTGGTTTTTTCTTTTTCTTTTTTTTTTTTTTTACACTGAGGGTGGTGAGATCCTGGTCCAGACTGCCCTGAGTGGTGGTGGATTCTCCATTGCTGGAACCATTCCAGGGCAGATTGTATGGAGCGCTGAGCAACCTGCTCTAGTTGCAGATGTCCCTGCTGACTGCAGGGGAGGGTTGGACTAGATGAGAGGTCCCTTCCCACCCAAACCAGTCCATGACAAGCTGCACCATTTGAAACCAAAACCCACCACCCACCATCTGCTTCCTCTCCCCAGTGGTGCCACTGTGCTGCCCTGGTGCCTGAGCTGTCCTTAAGCCCTGAAATTTGGGGGCTTTGCCCCTTCCAGCTGAGCTCCCTGTTGTGCCTTGTCTCAAGCCACCTGTGCAGTCTTAAAGTGGCCTTTGGTTTGTGGGTGTTGGTACTGTTCACAGATGATTATCTTAAGTAATCAAAAATAATTGGCAGGAACTTGTTTAATGAGTCCTGGCTGGGAGGGGTGGGTACTCCACTGACCTTCTGTCTCCTCCAGCTCTGTCCCTTGGCCTGTCCAGCTGCCCAGGGCACTGCCGGGAAGGGGAGCAGTGTGGTGAGCAAACAGTGCCCAGCCCCTTCCCGTGCTGCCTGGCGCAACCTGGCACCAGCCAAGGCAGCTCCTGTGGCTTGGCCTGATGGGGTGTGTGGAGGTCACTCCTGTGTCCCCCTTCCTTGCTCAAGCCCATGGGAGCCTTGCTGTTGTCTCTCATATGTGGATAGGGACAGCCACGAGGGTTGAGGCTGAGGCTACTCTGGGGCCAGGAGACCTCCTAAGCAAGCAGTGGTTTGGTTTCAGTGTCAGCTTGAAGCAAGTGAGATGCGATTTGGGCTTCAGCAATGAAAAAGGTCAGCTCAGCTCTGCCCTTTTAACTTGCAATTGTTTTTCCTTTTTTCTTGCTCCCTGGCATTGTCTCAGGATGGGGACATGGATGAGGAAGGGGCTGGTGGCAGTGGTGGAGTGATGCACAGTGGGGAGTCATCACTGGGATCTCAGCCTCGTCAAGCAGTTAGCATCAGGTGAAGGGTTGGACAGGTCATGCTGTGACTGGCAACAAAGGGTGGGTGGTCTTGGGGTGGGAACTGGGCTTCCCAGGTCACTTGTGTGTGGGGGGGTCATCTCTGGGCTTTCACACCTACATAGTCATCCTTGAGCAATGGAGTATTTTCTCTCTTGCCTTCTTAGTTTTCCATGAAGCAGCAAAAAATTTATACCAGTCTTGTTTCATTGCCTCAGTTTTAAATATTTATTTAAAGTCCCAAAACAAAACAAATCCAAGAAATGAAAAAGGAAAAAAAAAAAAAAAGGCGGGGGGGGAGGGAAAGGTTAAAAAGAAAAAGGAAAGGAGAAATAAACTTTAATGAGAACAAATAGTAACTTCAGCCTTGAAAAACACAAAACTGATGGATGGTGAGAAAGGGAGAAACCCAGGAGAGTGTGCAGGGGCAGGCAGCAAGCAGGTGATGGAGGTTTTGGCTGGGGGGGGGTGTTCCAGGGTGAGCTGCCCTGGGGGGTGAGGTATTTACTGAGCAGAGGCAGGGCTGCATGGAGGGATGGAGGGTGAGGTATTTGGGACAGACCTTGTTAACCTTTTCTGTTGGTTGTTAGGAGCCAACCAGCAGGCAGTAGTAAAAAGCAGAGGAAAAAAGGCTACACAGAGGGAGAGAGACTCACAGATAATTATTTCCTTTTTTTTTTTTTTTTTTTTGTTTTCTTCAAAAAAATAAAATCCATAGTCCACATGAGACATGAAAACTCCAAACAGGCACTGAAGCGTTTCTGATACAGTACAGCTCGGATTACATCAATATTATTCCTTATATAGAATCCAAGATTACCAGAAGTACCCTCTTTAAAAAAAACAAACAGACAGACAGACAAAGATCCTCCAAATTTACATACAGAGACTAAATTTCTACAAAACTTAACAAAACCAAACCCCTCCAAGCCTGGCTGGGTTCTGAAAGAAGGTACCATCCTGTCAGTCTTGACGGAGGGGGCCAGGCAGAAGGGGTCGCGGAGCTGGGTTTAGATACGAGCTTAGCCCAGGGAATCGCCAGCGGGGACGCGTGGCCAGCGCGACCGCGGCTGAGTGTTACATGGCAAACTGACTCGAAAAAATAGCTCTCTCTGAGGCTCAGTGCTTCCAGCTGAGCTGTATCCCTCACTCCCCTCCCAAAGCAGTGAAGTGCTGGTTAGCAACGACAACAACAACTGGAAGTTGCTTTTCAAACACCCCGCAGGTGGTTCGGGACACGGTTGGGGCTGTTGCGCGCCCTCGACATCGGCGGTGAATAAAGGATCCCTTTAAAGGTGGCTGTTCCTCTGATTTAGCTGAGTGTGGCCTCCTCTCTTCCTAGAGAGATGGTCCTAGGGGCTTTGTTTTTGTTTTCTTCTTCTTGCTTTCTTTCCCTTAATTTTTTCTTTTGTTTGGGTCTGTGGCAAGACACTGTAGCACCTTCACAACCTTAAATAGTTTAAAGTCATATATATATAATAATACCATTTGTTAAGAGCACCAGAGATTTCACAGTGAGAGGTAGAAACAAATCAGCCGAGCCCATCCTCTCTCTCTCTCTCTATTTTAGCACCAGTCTCTTCCCTCTCCTCCTTCCATTCCCCTCAGGACTCTCCCCTACCCCACCACTACACATGAGAAGGGACACTGATTAAGCTCACCCACGGAAGGAGGAACTTAGTTGTGTTTCTTCCTTTTGTTTTTTTTTGTTTGTTTTTCCCTCCCCTTCCTTTTAATTTTTTTTTTTTTTTTTTTTTTCCTTAAAAATCTTTTGCTTTTTGCTTTAAATAATATAATATAATATATATATTTCATTTTTTTGTTTGTTTGTTTCTTCTAATATTGCACATCAAAATGCTTCCGGTACACAGAGCAGCCAGATCCAACTTGCAGCTCCACCTGGGAGACTTGATGCAGCACGTGGCCATCCAGAAGGCAACAAGCTCTGAGAGGGAAGCTCTATTCCTTTAATTGCTTTTGCATGGAAAGAACATTTGGTAACTCAGGAACCAGGTAAAGACAAAATGGGGAGCGGGGTGTGTGTGTGTGTGTGTGTGTAGAAAAAAACCCAACCAACCCACCCTCCCCCGCACGTTGCTTGAGGTTTCTCTCAATGTTTTCTTTGGTCATGGCAAAGCTTTGTGTGTGGAACCGCTGCAACGTTAGTCCCCTGATCCCTTCGCGTTCCTCACGTCCCGATACCTGCTTCCCCCACCTCCTTGTTAGTCCTTTCAACAGTCTGCTGAGTTCAGTAGATCACTGAGAGTAGTTCTCTGAGACCTGGAGCCAAAGGCTAGAGCAAGAGTTGACCCAGAAGATACAGCCCAGCTGTCCTTGCTGCAGAGAGGTGGGAGAGCCTGTGAGAAGACATAGGCCAAACTCGGGGTCAAAGCCTTGGAGCCCGGTTTCAATGGCTTTGTTCAAAGGAAGCACACGGGGCCGACCTCGAGGTGATATTGCTTTCCTGGCTCGGATGGGGGGAGGTTGTAGATGTTGACAATTGGCAGCTGCTGAGGGTCCTGCGTCCGAAATGAAAAGAGAGTCCGATGCCAGCGTCCGTCCTTGATCTGTGCAGGGAGGAGGGACAGAGAAGAGGCTGTTTAGCAGGGTGAATCCTGCTGGAAAGGAACGTGCTTCATGAGCCCTGCCTGAGACAAGAGGCTGCCTTGGGGCTGAGCAGGGCTGCAGTGAGTCTTAGAAGGCATTTTACGGAACCCTTAATCCAGGTCAGATTGATGGAAACCAGGCTTGGAACGGTATCACCCAAGACAAGCTGCTGAAGCAGGAAGCCCAGCCTGGACACAGGGCTTCCAGCTCCAAAAGGCATTGGGCAGGAGCCACAGCAGTGCCTTTGGGTGGCAATTCTCCTTTCTGCCTTTTAGCTGCTGCCACACCTCGCACTGAACTTTGGAATTTGATCTTTAGCTTTCTCTTTGAAGGCCACAGAATCATAGAATGCATCAGGTTGGAAGGGACCTTCAAAGGTCATCTTGTCCAACCTCTCTGCACTCAGCAGGGACATCTCCAACTAGATCAGGTTGTTCAGGGACCCATTAAGCTTGACCTTGAATGTCTCCAGGGAAGGAGCGTCCACCCTATCCCTGGGTAACTTGTTCCAGTATTTCACAACTCTCATTGTAAAGAATTCCCTCCCATGTCCAACCTAAATCTCCCCTGCTCCAGTTTCAAACCAATGCCCCTTGTCCTGTCACCACAGGCTCTTCTAAACAGTCCCTCCTCAGCCTTCCTGTGGGTCCCCTTCAGATAGTGAAAAGCATCTGCGTAATGGGAGCTGCCTTAGCACCCTGGACTGGAAAATGAAAGTGGTGAGCAGGTAAATCAGAGAATAAGAAGCACAGGTGTAACTTGAGCCTTGTCCTGTGCCCTGGGTGGGTTCAGCCTGCCATTTCTCTCCTTCTCTCCCCTCTTTTGCAGCAAAATACCTTGCAATCATCAGCTGCCACTTCAGGCCTGAGCTGCCCATCTGCCTCGAACATCTGCCCGTTCCAGGCCTTGAAGCGCAGGGCTTTGTCTGAGGGCTTCTCAGCTGAGCCCTCCCTCCAGACAGAGGTGTTCAGGCAGTGGATGGTGATGTGCTGCACCACCTCCGAGCTCAGGAGCCGCAGGAAGTTCATCTGGACTCTGCCGACGTCAAAATCCAGCTGCGAAGGTGACAGAGGTGTTAGATGTACCGCCGGTGGGGGTACTGGAGGGAGGGAGCGGCAGGGTTAGCTCAAGCTGTGACAGCAAAGATGGTCCCTGCGCTCTGCTTAGGCTGGAGGTGACTGTGCATGGATGGCCAGAACAGGATCTGGTGTGAGTATGAACATAAGGGCCAGGTGCCAAGCCAACCTGGAAAGCTTTCACGGGGGCACAGCAGGGTTATTATTTTTTCAGAACAAACTAGCAGGTCCTTGAGTAGAAAGAAAGTAGAGTAAATGGTGAATGCAGCACACACCTCTGCAAAGCAGCAGGTTCAGCTCATCTGCAGGTGCTACCAAGAAAAATCCTGTGGCATTAACTTCACTGGAGACTTGCATATTTTAAGCTGACCTTACTTTTACAGGTAGCAGAGAACAATGTGCCCCAAACACAGATCGATTCAACAAAGCACTTGGGAGCAGTGTGTTTGTGACATTACTGGCCTCTGTTAAGGCTTTGGGCTAACTAAACATCTCTGGAAACACCCTGCTTTGTCTTGACAAGAGTCAACAACAGTCTTGGATGTGTTTTTTAGTTGCACAAGAGCAGTTCTGAATGTTCAGGTGCACTGAGTCTGCCTCCAGGAGAAAGCAGCTGTGTCATAGCGGTCACCATCCGGTGCCTGGGGACAACAAACCCCTGGGTAAATATTTTGCAATAGTAGTATGGGAAATGCTGTGCTGGGGTGGAGCTGTGTGTACCTTGGAGACGGTGATGGGGCTGAGACATGTCTGCCCACCACTGGTGAAGTTACAGATGACCTTTATGGTGTCTGAGGAACAGCCAAGATTTGGGTCAATCCAGTAGGTACCTGAAGAAGTGGAGGATTTAGGGATTAACAGAGACACTTAATCTTTTCTGTGAAGGAGAAAAGGAAAGTTCTGATTTCTACATTACTGGTCCCAAGGAAGGAGACCGGTTTGGGCTGTGTGGAAAAGCCCTGTGGAGGAAGCAGCCGTTGCACACTTTGAGGCTTCTTACCATCGCTCATCTTCTGTTCACAGTTCATGAGGTCTCGACAGATGCGTGCAGGGTTTTCCTTGGTTCCCAGGGGTCTTTTGATGCTCTGAATGAGGTTGCTGAGGTAGTGTAGAGTCTTAAAGATCTCCCCTCCATGGTCCAGCATGAGAAGGTCTGGATGTTGGTAACCCTGGAGAGAAAAGGAGGCAAAGTGAGGTGATTCTTGGTGGGACACCAGGTGCTTTAACCATAAGGGTTTCTGCTTTATCTGTGGGAAAATTTAGAGGGTCAAAGACAGGCTCTGCTGGCTGGGATCCAGTGAGCTACAGCCCCTGCACTGTCCTGAATGGGACATCTCTTAACTTCTGGTAGCCATAAGGTCTGAACCCTCACAAATGAGTAACTTAACAGAACTGTATCCTTTCAGTGTCTCTTTGCATGCACAAACCCCAGATATTCCACAAGAACTGCAACAAACCAGAGCAGTTAACACACAGAAGTGGTACAAGCTTGAAACATGCAGAAAGAACGAGCACCACTGTGACCATTCCCAGCCTCCAACCCCAGCAAAGACCAATGGGTTCCAAAGTACTCTCCTACCTCTGTCTTGAGCGCGATGTTTGAGTCAACGAGAGTCTGGAAAGCTGCCCCAAAGCCATCTTGTTGCTAGTGTGGGGTGAAAAAGACATGAACTTGAGATTGTTAGAAGCTGAATGTGCCCTGATGCAATCAAATGCTTCTTGGTGTAGGGCTGTGATTCAAGCACCGCTCTGCTAGCACAGCATCTCTTGCTGGACCTGAGCCTGTGTCTGCAGAGAAGGCTCAGGGGAGACCTTATTGCTCTCTATAGCTATCTGAAAGGAGGTTGTAGACAGGTGGGGGGTTAGTCTCTTTTCCCAGGCAACCAGCACCAGAACAAGAGGTCACAAGCTTAAGCTGTGCCAGGAGAAGTTTAGGCTTGAGGGGAGGAGAAAGTTCTTCCCAGAAAGAGTAATTGGCCATTGGAATGTGCTGCCCAGGGAGGTGGTGGAGTCCCCGTCCCTGGAGGTGTTCAAAAAAGCCTTGGATGTGGCACTTGGAGCCGTGGTTTAGCTATTTGTGAGGCGTTAGGTATTCAGTAATAGGTTGGACTTGATGCTCTCTGAGGTATTTTCCAACCCGGGTGGTTCTATGATTCAGGATCCCAGCAGCTCTTTCTGGGTGTCCCATCAGCACCTCGGCTCTGCATGACTTATTCTCATCATTAACAACCATACAGAAAATGACAACTTACAAAGGAGGCTGGAATTCCTGGTGGTCCCTAAAAACCAAAGCAAGAAAAAAAAAGGGGCATTAGCCAGAAGGATGGGCAGGCACCACTGCAAAGATACTCAGTTGTGTCCTTTGGAAATCCTCCTTTCCCCGGAGCTCCTCAATGCAGATGAGGGAGAGAGGCAACAATGCTGTCTCTATATAATACTTGGAGATGGTTTGGGCTCAAGCACAAGGAACACTGGTCCATTCACACACACATTTTTGCATACGAGGAATGGGGCTAAGCTGTAACTTCCAAGGAGTGAAGAGTCCCTCTGGAGAGTATCACAGCACTAACTTTAGCTTGTTTCAATAATGGCTTTGAACTCTTTCCACAGATACATACCGGAGGGCCAGGGTGTCCTCGTGGGCCTGGAGGACCCTAAAGAGAGAGTGGCATCAGTTAGTGAAAGATCTCCCACTCAGATTTCAGCTGGTCATGGTTGTCACAAACATGAATCTGTCCCCTGCTAAAACCCCCTGATTTTTGACATCTTACATCATCTGCTCTCTCAAACCCTTCAGGAAATAGGAGGTGGCTCCAGTTTGTCCTGGGTGCATCCATCTGTCCCTGGTCCATTCATTACTGCATCCTTCACTCCCAGCTTTATCTCCTCAACTATCATGAATGCCATAACCCCAGGTACTTACCACACCCCCTGTATGTACAATTACCCACCCTGCAGCTTTACATTTGCTAAAAGCAGCTGTTTTTATTTAAATATGAGATATTAGTCAGAAAATGTGATTTCAAATACTTACCCTTGGACCTTGCAGACCCTGCAGGGAAAAAACCACCAACACAAAAGGAAGAAGCTGTCAGAAGATGCTTGCTGATAACCCAAACTCTCCCTCTACAGCTGGGTGCTGTTCCCAAGCTGCCTGCACAAGCCTGGGTGCTGTGATGGAAGGACAGTGAAATCAGGGCCCCAGCAGTGTCTGCCAACAGCAGCCAGGGTTCTGGCAAAGGATGCTGTGGCTTTGCCTCCAGCAAATGCATGCTCTGGGGCCCAGATTCTCACCAGCCCACTGCCCTCTTCCGTGCCCATGGAGGTGGAGGATAGTAAGCAAGAAGAGCCAGAGACAGCACCCTGGCTTGTTAGAAATGTGCACTGGGGTTTTTGCTACCCAGCGTGCTCCATCACATACCCTCTATGGGGAGAACACCAAGGAGCTATGACAAGGTGTAAAAGTCCATCAGAGCCCCATAAGAAGGGGCCCAGAGGAGGAGCAGAAGGTGAGAATGTGCTCTGGCACTATTCCCTCAGCTGTGGGGGCTGCACCCAGGCAACAGTGTTGCTCAAACAGGTCCTGTACCCCTGGCCTGGGCAGCCTGAAGCTTTTTGAGCTGCTGTTCACAGTGGTTTGCTCCTGGAGATGCCATGGTCATAGCTAACATGGTAACGTGACAGCTTTTGCTGTGTTAACAGCAAAGTGGGTGCACAGGTGCGTGCCTGGAGGGGCAAGTATATAGGTGTGTGCACACATGGACAGATGGTATTGCCCTTGTGGGAGCCTGATGCCGCCACACTGATCTGGAGCACACACAGGTGCAGTGGAGCCCAGCATGACTCTGGGTTGCTCAGAGGGACCCTCCCAATGGCAGGAGACACCCAGGACTGTGGACCAGCACTTACCATTTCTCCACGGCTGCCTTTGTCTCCCTTGGGCCCCTGTGAAACAAAGCATTGTCAGTGACTGTTAGCAAGCTGCACTGCCTTTGGGTGCAGGCATGGAAGGACAGGACAAGGGGTGACAGCTTTAAACTGAGTGAGGGAAGATTTAGATTAGATGTAAGGAAGAAAGTCCTCACTGTGAGACACTGGAACAGGCTGCCCACAGAAGTTGTGGATGTCCCCTCCCTGGAAATGTTCAAGGCCAGGTAGGAGGAGGCTTTGAGCAGCCTGCTCTAGAGGAAGGTGTCCCTGCCTGCACCAGGGGTTGGAACTACATGGCCTTTAAGATCCCTTCTGACCCAAGCCATTCTATGATTCTCTGTGTTGCCACCCAGAAGCTCCTTGCAAGGACCCAAGTGTAACTCTAACCAAATTAGCTCAGGTTGCCATATAAGCCAGGGCAAAATAAAAAGCCATTAGTGGCTATTTTGGCAATGTCCAAGTTCATCCTGCTGCTTTTCATCTCTGCCAGTGGCAGCCTCTGTACTGGACTCTGAGCAGCTTCTTGCTCTTGTTTTTACAAAGCCCTGGCCTGACCTTTAGGCTGTGTTCATCGCCTTTGGCACTTTGGGGCAGGCAGGATTTCCAGCACTTCCCAGAATTGAGCTGTTGCCAGTTTAAAACATTTATCAGTTTGGGGGATTTCCTTCCCCCCTCTGTTGATCACCCCCCCCCAGGCCAAGTTCTTTGGAAAATCTGGCAGCTGGCTTTTGAAAGACTGCAATGAGATTCTTATCTTCTGCTCAGAGCCAATCTGTCCAAAGGCTTGCACTTAGCTTATTCCTTACTCTTAAGCTGATGTTATCCTTGCAACTACAAATGCAGCCACAGAGACTAAACCTGTGCTTCTCTCAAGCTGCTCATCTTGAAGACCATTTAGTTTCCCTTGTTACTGCAGGACTTGGGATTTACTTCTGCTGGCCTCAAGCATCCCAGATCTCAAACCTTATGCTCTTCTAAAAGTACAGGCACAAAAAGGCACAGATACTTACTGGGCTTCCTGTGGGACCCTGAATGCCAAGTGGACCAATAATTCCTTCTTTTCCCTAGAAAATAAAAGCTGTGAGTGAACCACCATGTGGGAACTGATGGTGCCTTTTACCATGGCAGGCTCAGGAAAGGCATTGGATCTCTGATGCTTTTCAGCAGCATGATTGTGGTATTTGCTGTAGCTGGAATAAAACTGTTTCAAAACACACATCCAAAGACACAGGGCCTCCACAGGCTGTCAGGACACATGTAAAACCTCAGAAATTCCAGAGAGAGAGAGATTTCAGTGTAAGTGGAGTGGCCTGTGCAGTGGTCAGAGCAACATGACCGTCTCCAAGGTAGAAGAGAGCCACGCAGTGCACACGTGGTTGCCTACAGATGTGCCTGGGTGACTCGGAGGTGGTGCCACAGGCAGGTGGTGAACAGTGCACTGTGTTCCTTGGAGCAAGCACCCTGTAGCCTCACACAAATAGAGAATGGAGGAAAAAAACCCTTCCAAACCAAACTGAAAAACCACTCACCATGAGACCAGGGGGCCCACGTGGTCCCTGAATGCCTTTGAAACCAAGGTCTCCTGGGGGCCCTGCAAGCAGAAATGAGATGCCAGGTGCCCTTAAACATACCCCATGTGTATGCCCTTGCTTACAGCTCTGCTGCAAGGACAGAGGTGCTGCATCATGTGTGTGAATGGGAAGGTCCAATTTTAGATAAGCTTTCCCCACTCCTGTTTTGCAAACCCTTTACTTTATACAGAAAACAAACTGCTTCCCCTTCACCAGGTAAATCACTGAATCACAGAATCATTTTGGTTGGAAGAGACCTTTAAGATCATTGAGTTCAACTGTTAACCCAGCACTGCCAGGTCACCACTAAGCTATGCCCCTCAGCACCACATCTACATGGCTTTTAAACCCCACCAGGGATGGGGACTCCACCACTGCTCCGGGCAGCCTGGTTCAGGGCTTGACAACCCGTTGGGGGAAGAAATTGTTCCTCATGTTGAACCTAAACCTCCCCTGCCAGAACTTGAGGCTGTTTCCTCTTACTGCTTTTTACATGTGAGAAGAGACATCTCCTCTGGCTCCAACCTCCTTACAGGAAATTTTGGAGGTCGAGGAGGCCTCCCCTCAGCCACCTTTTCTCCAAACTAAACAACCCCAGTTTCCCCAGTCACTTCTCACAAGACTTCTGGTCTAGACCCTTCATCAGCTTCATGGTCATTCTTTGGCCATGATCCAGCACCTCAATATCCTTCTTGCAGTGAGTGGCCTGCTATATTATGATAAAATGATTCTAAACATCTAAAGATGTCCCTCTTCACTTCAGGGGCCGGCTGGACTGGATGACCTTTAAAAGTCCTTTCTAATCCAAACCAGTCTATGATTGTGTGACAACTTTCAAACCAAGGCTTTCAGCATTAGGAGCATGTATCAGTGTCTCAGGTGCAGACTGATGGCTGATGCTAGAAATCTGAAAGATGTTCAAGTGAGGAAACCAGCTCCAGGGTATACAGACAGCCCTTTTTCCTCTATCATCCACCCCTTTTAGCAGGAGTAAGCTCCAATGAAGCACATGTAAACACACACTCATTTAGCAAAGGAAGATGCATGAACTGGAATCATGATGGCATTTCAAGAGCAGCTGCAGAGCTGCTAATAAAATCTGCAACAAATATTGCATTGTCTGTCCCCAGGAAAGAGAGACTAGAAAGCCAACTGGTCACAAGGCAGCCTCTTACCTTTGGCCCAAGCATGCCCATGGTCCCTGGAAATCCTGCCTCACCAAAGTCTCCCTGCAAGTAAAGCCAAGACAAACACAAGAAGAAAGAACCTTGGTGAGTTGGTATTGAACAGCTGGTCACCCAGAGATGTGCCAAGAGTTCAGCAGCTGCAGAGAGAGAGAGAGCTACTAGAAGAAAGAAGTATCAAAGTAATTGGAAAGAGGAATTATACAAACATCAGGCTAGAAGCAGCTCCAGAAAATCTCATAGACTTGTAGATCACATAGAATAGAATAGAATAGAATAGAATAGAATAGAATAGAATAGAATAGAATAGAATAGAATAGAATAGACCAGGTTGGAAAAGACCTTTGAGATCATCGAGTCCAACCTATCACCCAACAGCATCTAATCAACTAATCCATGCCCCATCCAGTCTCTTCTTAAACACTTCCAGTGATGGTGACTCCACCACCTCCCTGGGCAGCACATTCCCATGGCCAATCTCTTTCTGGGAAGAATTTTTTCCTAACATCCAGCCTGAACCTCCCCTGATGCAGCTTGAGACTGTGTCCTCTCGTTCTGTTGGTGGGTGACTGGGAGAAGAGACCAACCCCCACCTGGCTACAACCTCCCTTCAGGTAGTTGTAAACAGCAATAAGGTCTCCCCTGAGCCTCCTCTTCTCCAGACTGAGCCTTTTTGCCCCCCAGCTGGGAGGTGTACTTGCACTACTTCTAGCAGATGCTTGTCTAGCTTGGAGCACAGTCATTGGAAGCAGGATGGAGAGCATCTACTCTGATCTTGGAAGTTTATGTTGCCAAAAAAAAATATCCCAACAAACAGCCTTAAAGGCCTTTAGGACAAGCTCTTCTTGGACTGACCAGCTACTAAAGGATAATTTCAAACAGTGCTCCTTCAAGTTGTCAAAAGAGTGCATGTTCCTCCAACAACCTCCCACTCAGACCCAGGAAACCTGTGCCCATCCCTGAATTCTTTTCCTGTTCAACCCTGCAGGGATTTTTTTTGCTCCATTTCTTAAGAAAAATAACAATAAAATATTTGAGAGGCCATCAAGCTTAGATTAGCACATAGCATGCACTCAGAATAAAAACCCCACACTGGGTAGCATGTGCTTGTATAAACAGCCTGGTTTCAGCAGGTCTGAGACGTCCTTTGATACTTCCTGGGCGTCTCAGATGTCAAAACGTGAAGTGACTCAACGTCAAAAAAATCCATGGGTCAGAAACCATACACCAGCTGATTCATCTCCAGCCTCAGGAAAAGCAGAGATGGAAAAGGCTTGTTTGGACTCTCAGCAGGACTATGTGACCCAATGCTGCATTGTGCTTTATGGGATGTTTTACAATGCCCAGTTACAAATGACCTGAGCTATGGGGTTTCCACCACCTCTATTAAAAGGCTATTCCAGAGTCAGTCTGGAGACCTCACTGCTGGAGACCTCTTCCTTTCATGACAGTAAGAAACTGCTTGGCAAGAGAGGGCTTGGTTGGACTCAGTGGAGCATAAGAAACTTTCCAAGGATGCCCATTTATGGATCCTGGAAAGAAAAACTGCAACTAAAAGAGAAATAAGGTCTTTCCTGTGTTAGAAGAACCAAGTAAGCCTTCTGTCTAGAGGAATTTCAGGCAAAAGTCAAGAGAGGTTTATATGCCATGGAGTCACCTCAGAAATAAGGTCTTTTCCTGTGTTAGATGAACCAAGTAAACCTTCTTTCTAGAGGAATTTCAGGCAAAAGTCAGAGGGGTTTAAATGCCATGGAGTCATCTCAGCTAAGGGCACCTGGTCTGTAGCTGTGCAGCAGAGAGGCAATGGCAGTGCTGAGCAAATGTACCTGCCACTTGTGGACGTGAGGCACAATGATGTTAGTGTGCTGCTGGTTGAGGTTCATCTTCTCCTTTCTGTTGTTTGACTCCTAATCTCTTTTCCCCATGTTAGTTTTACATCTGTAGCCTAACTAGACCCTCTGATGGTGGTCCTGATCTAAATAGCTAAAGGATTATCACTATAGCCTCAAGGTGATAAAGGGTGACGTGTCAGTGCTAATCTGGGCAGTCCCACCAGCACAATAAACTGAGGCAGGAAGGATTTGGAGCCTGTGGGAATTGAGCCTCTGCCTTGACTGAGGCCTCTTGGTGCTTCTTCCTCAGTGTGCTCTGAGCTTGCAGCTCCACTGCCCTCAGAACTGCACTGGTGACACATGCTCTTGCATCTCCTGCATGTCCCAGTGGAGCCACTTTTGGATGGCTTGGAGTACTTAGTTCTCCTCCACTCAACACTTCCCACAGGCTCTGTTCACCACTCTCATAAAACAGCTCTCCCCAGAGGCAGTGCTGAGGGGCGTTTGAGGTGGCTCTGCAGCCTGGCTGCCAGAACACAGCATGGGCACCAGGATGATGTGAACAGTGCTGCTGTCCTGGGGAGCACAGGCAGGGCTGAGGCCTCTCTGCGCACAACGGGGCAGGGAAGAGCAGGGAAGCGTGGACCCCTGAGAGAGCTAGTGGTGGGTTCCTCTGTAACAGACCCTACCAAGGTTCAACCTGACCTTCCAGCCTGTGGGTCTGCTCCCTCTCCTGCAGAAGACAGCTTGGAGTCAGGTCTGCTCAGCTCTGGCCATCACTAACCGGCTGTCCTTTGGGTCCTGGGTCGCCAGGGCTCCCTGGAAGGCCTGTTCCTCCTGATGATCCTCTCTTCCCTGTTTGGCCAGTCTGTCCAGGCAATCCTCTTTCACCCTAAAAATAACAGAATTCAAGTAATTCTGGAGGACAGGAGCTAAATATAACAAGGCTTAGCTGAAATAGCCATAGAAGGAAAGCTGGGAAAGAGTGGCTCATAGGGATAAGGAATGTGGCCTCAGCAGGAGATGCCTCAGGTCTGCTGAGAGTTGCAGGGTGCACAGCATGAGGCTGGTGATGGGCATGGCCACATCCCCTCCTGAGCTCCACACAGAGCAGGAGCTCCAGCAGAGCTGTACTGCCTGCATCAGGGCTATGGACAGCAAGGGGGTGAAACATCCTCTGTTTGAACTTCTCTGTTGTCTGTCCTGCCCTGCAGTTTCTCACCATCTCTGCCCCCCAGCAGGCTAGCAATTGATGATTAATCCATCTACAATGCTGAAGACATGCCAAGACTTCAGCTGGAGGACTTCAGTACAGAGGCTGCAGTACCAACGCTTTCCCAACACCTACTCCACAAGTAAGGACAAGAAAGTGGCTTCTGAGACCCACCCCCACATTTTGCTCCCCATCTCTTCCCCTTCCCAAGCAGCAGGAGCAACACAAGCCCCAGGTACTTGATCTGGGAGAGAAAAGCAAAGGCAGTGAGAGCCTAGAAAGTTTGAGCAACTGAATGTCATAACTACACAAGGGTCTTTCAGTCCTTTCTGGTAGCAGCCTGTGATTCTACCCAAGGCAGCTGGAGGGCAGCAAGTGACAGTTAGTGATGTGTTAGGGGAGGCATAATTTAAATCAGACCTGGTAGCTACTCCAAACCCAGTTGGAATCTCCCTATTTACAGATATGCTACAAACAGCTGAATTTCTGTTGGCCCAGTTTAGATCCTGTGGCAAACCTGGGCCAGGGCAAGCACCAGGAAGAAACTCCAAGGTCACTAAAGCAGCTTGTCCCTGTTTCCACCCAGAATGATGTCCAAGCCTATACTGGTTCCAGCTGTTCCAAACCAGTAAACATTTGCTAAAACCCAAGCAGCACAAATATCCCTTCAGCAGTTCAGGCCTCACAGGGCCACAGCTAGAGGACACCCGAATTTCCCATGGAGTTGTCCATCCTGGACATCCTACAGACAGGCTGCAGCAGTTCCTTTGCAACTTCCCCAGGGCCATGTTCTTTTAGCCAGGTTTCTAAGGAAAGAAGGCTGAAGTGTTTGCAATGTGTGAGTGTGTGTGTGTGTGTACCTGCTCCTGAGTTCAGTGAACTCTGACAAAGGATTAAAGGTCTCTGGGACATTCAGGTGCTCTGAATGTCATGAAAATGGATGGATGGATGGATGGATGGATGGATGGATGGATGGATGGATGGATAGGTGGATGGAGGTGGATGGATGGGTGGGTGGATGGGTGGGTGGATGGGTGGGTGGATGGGTGGGTGGGTGGATGGGTGGGTGGGTGGATGGGTGGGTGGGTGGGTGGGGAGAAAGATTTACTGAGCCTCCAGATAAGTGAAAGATGGCAGCAGGTGTTGAGACTTCGTTAGTCCTTGGAGAGTCCAAGCTCTAGAGACAACAGGCTCACAAATTGGAATGCTTGTGGTAGTATCTGAGGGAGTGAGAAACTCACCTTGAATCCTGGTGGTCCCTGTGCTCCGGGGAGTCCTGCTATGCCAGGGTTCCCCCTTTTGCCTGACATCCCTGTCACACCTTCTTCTCCATCATCACCCTGCTCTCCCTAGAAAAGAAACCCACGAGAGGTTATTAAATAAGATGCTCTTTCCATGTCTGCACAGCTTTGGGGTAGGACAGGGGTGTAGTGTGACTGCCCTCAGCCAGCACTATGCATCTGGGCATGGGTGGCCTTGCAGAGATGTACACAAAAGTCTCTGCATGCAAGAGTCTGCCAGGCTGGAAACACCACATTAGTTACAGACTTGGCCATGCAAAGGCAGCTGTTGCCTCAGTGTGCATGTGAGATGTGAAGAGAAGCATATGACCTGCTCTAGGAACGTGCAAACTGCAGTATCTACAGCTGCACCACATCCATTTCTCCTGGGCTGCCTTTTAGTTTTCCAGCACCTAAGCTGCTTTTGCTCTCGGTGCTGTAAGGTTTCATTCACAAACTCACCGGCGTCCCAGGCATGCCATCCTTCCCAGGAACTCCGTCCACTCCAGGGGCACCCTCTTGACCCTGTCTTCCTACTACTCCTCGAGGACCTGGGAGCCCAAGGATGCCCTAAAATCACAAGGCTGTTAGTGAGGGAGCTCCCAGGCAACGTTTGCTGGGGGCAGGACATTGAACCTTTACCTACCGGTGAGCCTCGGCTCCCCATGTGGCCCCGAGCTCCTTGCTTTCCTTTCTGACCCTGCAAGTGGAAACCAAGAAGACATCTAAAATTGCTGCAGTTCTAGCACAGCTCTGCTTGGCAGCCTGACTTCAGGGTGAACTTTTGGATAATGCTTGGAAAGACCTTTGTGAAAAAGGAGGTTTATGAAGTCAGTTGCTGCAGCTCTGGGGAATGAACTGCTATTTGGTTTTATTACAAGTGAGTCTTCGTATGGCTTGAGAGTTCTAGGACAGGAATGAATAGCTAGGAGGCAAGGACCTACATTTTTCTTAATAGAGAGCAGATGAGGACAAATAAAGCAGAATGAACTCAAAGGAGGCACTCAGTGCACTGGCAAACATTAGAACAAGATGCTTAAAACCTACATCCTCTGTCAGCTCATTGAGAGCACAGTGACAAGCCCTCTGCAGGGTGTTCAGGAAGAGCTCTTCGATGTGAGGTAGCTCCCTCTGGTTTGGGAAGCTAATGTGAATGCAAAGGGTATCTTGTGTCTATGGTCTGCAGTGCTGCTTTGTGAATAAAGACATTAACAAAAAACCCCCAAACCAAACCCCAAAACTCCTGAGGTTTATTAGCTGTAAAAAAAAAGGATTAATTTCTGTAGAATGAATGGAAAACTCAGCCTCATCACCTTCACCAGGGCTCTCTTGGTGAGGTCATGCACTTTTAAATGGAAGCACTACATTTTCTGTGCATTGTTTCTCCATCTGCAAAGGAGCAGGCAGGCCAGCTACAGCTACACAAGAGAGTCACTCCTGGGGGTGCTCTCTCTGTTGTTCCCTAGACCCAAAGGCAGTTCCAGATTGTCCATCGATGGGCAGAGTTTGTTTATCTTATTGCCTGGTAGACTCTTCCTGCCAAGAACACCTACTGTTGGTTAAACTATCCTCTGGCATTACCCCAGCAGGGTCAGATTAAATTCCTCACATCTGCCAAAAGGGAGCAGGAATTTGCTGAATATTGAAGCCACATACTTCTGTTTTAACAAATCAAGTCCCTGATCTGTGAGAATAATTTGTATGCTGTCATTGTAGCCAAATGTGGAGGTCGAAGTAGGTATGAGGTACCCCAGTGAACCTTGAAGGACTCATGTGCACTGTGCTTTCTTGCTCAATAAAGGCAAGAAGTTAGAAGGAGGCTTCCAAGAAAAATAACTGTGTGGATATATGGACTTTAAATTTGGAAGGTTTTGAGCCAGAAAAGTTTATGGTTCAAATAGGAGAGGGACACTTGCCTGGCTCAGACCTCCTTAGGGGACAGACAAGCCAGCTGTGGCTGGAGGCACCACGAACAGGGCTATGGGAAGGAAACACAACCCATGGCCTGCCCAAGGCTCACCCATCACGCTGGAGCTGTAATTGTCTTGATCTGCTCCAGCTCCGCAAAGCCAACAAACTGTTGAACTTGGACACTCAAATGCATGTTTACAGCCCTTCCACCAGGTTCTCCAGTCTTTTAAAGCACAGACCACAGGCCAAATCACACAAGCTGGCAAAACCCACGACAGTCCTCTTGATTAGACATCTTTAGACTTGGGACACTATAAATCCACCCTGCTGAAACCTACCACATCACCTTTGGATCCCTTTGCTCCTGGCTGGCCTGGTGGTCCAGGATCCCCCTACAAAACATAAGCAAGAAAAATCTGCTTGAAATTCTCTTCTGGCACTATCTTGCATGAAGCACAAAGCATTTTTTGTGCCCTAACGATGCTGACCGTATGGAAACAATTCAGGGGAACAGCCTGGGCTCAGACAAGCCTCCTGGGGGAAAAGGAGCAAGGAGCTCTCTCCAGAGAGCATTTAGCAGGGTGTCAACTGGAGAAGAAGCAATGCTACCCCCTCACTTGGGTGTTTGTATTTGTGGCATGCCAAAGGGTGCCTGGAAAACAGCTCTGAGCAGTGGGCAGGGAGGAGCCTGTCTTGAGAAAGGTGCTGCAGAAGCGAGGTCCAGAACAAGCACTTTACCCACTGACTACATCTTTAGTGCTGGTACCACCTCCCTCTTGCAGGCTGCAGCCCTTTCCCTGGCTTCACCTGGATGTCAGATATTAGAAAGCTACCTCTAGGGGAGTAAAACAGAGAGGATATTTCACTGCTCTGTTACTGGTCTCTTCCCCAGAACATGTCCCCATCTTTTCTTCTGTCCATCCAGGGATTTTAATTTGTGTCTCTTTGTGTTAGGGGCAATTTCTGAACTAATCTCAAATAAATGTAAATCAGGACACACCTGCAGAGCTCTCCTCCATCTTCTTAGCTACATGCTTCTAATGGCCCTTTACTAAAGACAATTCAAAGCTCCTGCTCTCATCTGAAACACTGACATCTGAGGGGCTCCCACCCTTCAGAATAAGTTACATCCACTGGGGAATGCAGCCCAGTTCTAGGCCATGGGACCAGGCACTAAGGTTTTACCCCAAAATAGAATCTGTTGTTCTTCCCAGCAGCTCTACAAAGAATGGGAATTAATTTGGCATAGAATGTTTGCATTGCTGCACTCACAGCTGCATTCATCTCATATACAAATTAGGTGCTGCTGTATATAGCAAGGGAATGAAAAGTTCTCCCCTTAACTTTGGATTTAATGGCATCTTTCATAAGTGTACTGGGTTAAGAGGAAACATAGTGCAGGCAGAATAACAATGGTCTTGCCTCACACTGGACCAGCTCTCACCAGCAGCAAGGCAAATGTATAATTTCCAAGCAGACCCTTCCACTGTGGTTGTCATCTCCCACTGCCCATCTCTAGTCCCTCTTGGATCATTCAGAAAAGACAGCTTTGGAGACAGGCTTCTGGGAGTGCCTCCTGCTCCACTTATTAGTCCCAACATGTGACTCACAAATGCCCATTCTTTAGGCTGGGCTTATGGAAATGCTGCACTTCACAGCTCACCACACACTCCCTCCTGCAGCCCTTCCTACCTTGCTTTTTGCACCTGTTTTTCGCATGCACTTGACACTAGCTTACAATAAAGCAGCATCTCTTACAGGTAAGCCTTGCTGTCCAGGTTTTCCTCTTTCTCCATCAAGCCCTTCTTGACCCTGAAATAAAAACCAGACAGGGAACACGTTTGTTCTTGGGTACTTTTGTGGCAATGGGAAACAAACACTGGTTGTACCATGCTCTGTGGGCCAGAAGATTTCAATATCTGCTAATATAGAACTCTGGATGTTTGGTTGGTGCACATGCTCCTGTGGCTATGCACTGGAAAGAAATAACCAAGAGGAACTGCTAACCACCATCAAAGGAATGAAGGTGGCTTTCTGACATGTCCCTAAATACAGGCAGTACTAAAGTAGGAGGACACTTGGAGACTGCTGTTCTACAAATAAGGTGAATGCAAACTCTTCTGTCACTCTGACCAGCTGCTTTTGCGTGGAGGTAAGACTTAGTCCACGGAGCCTTTGCAGATCAACAGCAGTCAGGTGGCATCTCCTGCAAAGAGGGATTCAGGAGCACAGCAAAATAGTTCATAACCCTGGTCTGGCTTTTGAGAGAAATCATAATAGGATTTAGGAAGCTTCCAAACCTCCAAGGTGAAAGAGTTATTCCCATGAAAGAATCTACAGCTGTGGGCACATCAGTCAAGTTTTGTCCAGCACTGACATGGCTTCTCTGGTATGCATCTTTCCCAGGATACTGTCTTGATAATCACAAATACCTGTGGTGAGGTGATCTTGCTCATTTTTTTTAGTGTAGTGTTCTCAGGCAGGTGCATGGCATAGTGAGATGCTGACCTGCAGGGCCTCCATTTGACTTCAGCCAAATTTGCAGCACTTCAGGCACAGCTATCTGAATTACTGCTTGTCTGAAACACAGCCACCTGCAGCAGCTGACGAGGGACAACAATGGGTTACAACCTGTGACTGCTGGGCACAGAGTAGAC
The DNA here is from genome assembly GCA_033816785.1 of Picus viridis. Taxonomy (NCBI): domain Eukaryota; kingdom Metazoa; phylum Chordata; class Aves; order Piciformes; family Picidae; genus Picus; species Picus viridis. Next base: position 7,540,488 of record CM066596.1, on the reverse strand, counting down.
CACCTGGGGGCTGATGCAGGTTGCAAGCACTTCCCCAAGACAGACATTTCTGAATAGTATATTTAGAGTAAGACTTACAGGATAACCAGGGTCTCCAGACTCCCCTCGATCACCTCTGTCACCAACAGGGCCCTGCAAGAACATAACAAATACCTCAATGCCTTGGGCATGTCCTACAAGTAAGGAAGCAACCCGACGAATTCAGCAGCAAAAATAAGGTCAGGATTGATTGGAGAAGGGATTCAACATCTTACTCTGTCTCCAGGTGGTCCCTGTGGTCCTTCTACCTTCCCATCATCACCTTGTTCTCCCTGTGAATAAAAATGTTGCTATTAATAGAAATGACATGGCAGATGCTTCTGTGGAGACCTGATCCAATCCTCCCCTATTGAGGTCTCCTAACTCAATGCCTCTGTGGAGTTTACTAACTCTCCCTCCAAAGAGAGTCTAAACAATTTTGGTTTTGTTTTGTTTCACCACCTGGAGTACATTGACTCTTCCCACTGCTTTTATGGTTTCTTTGCTGGTTGTTTGTGCCTGGTCTAACAATCCTCCCTCAGGAACCAGGTGCAAAGGGTTATTTGCAACAATTCTTAAAGCAAATCAAGCAGCATGTAATTATGACAATATGGGGAATGGTTCTCTGCTGCTGCGTGTTATTGCTGACAGTCAAAACAAACTCTTTAGTCAAGCATTTCTCCACCCTCACTGAGTGCTGCCCAGGCTGTCATGGGGACAAGGGTGGTCTGGATGAGCTCTCTAGATGTGTGCCACCATTGTGGGCTTGTCAGGTGAGAGAGTCATCCCCTTACACACTTGCTGTGTGAGCAGCTCCATAGTAAGAGCTCCTTTGATGTTGCAGCTACTGGAGAGAGGGGGTCTGGAAGGTTCTGCCCCAGTGGAAGCTGCTGTTTAGAGAGCTTGGGGTGCTCCTAGAGCCTTGAATATCTGAATCTCCACAGCTATGCAAAACCATGTTTTCCAAGGACTTCTGTAATTCTCAGTGGCTGCATTAGTCCTTCTTGATGTATTTACAACTGTCTTTGACTTGCTCTCTAGGCTACTCTGATCTTCTGTTCAAGTTGCAGCTGCTGATAGTAGGAGTGGTTGGGCAATGTTCCAGAGGTCCTGATGGAGAAGGCGTTTGGGGTGCTTTGCTTGTATGTGATATTTGGTAATGACACACCTGGAGCAGCAAACAGCCTTCAGTGAAGAAACTCAGGCAGTGTGGCTTGGAATCAGGGCAGTGCCACAGATTAGAGGGACACACTGACCCACATTGACTTCTCACAGGCTGAGCACCACTATCAGCATTGACAGCTTGGCAGAATGAGGTTCAAGATTTGGCACAATCCCTTGTAGTTAACTTCAACAGGTAGCAAAGGGCTCTGCGCACCTCTCTCCATTAGGTCCTTGATGACAGTGACATTTTCTTCCTCTGTTGCCATGTGTGTTGGATGACTGTTGCCAGGATTTCATACATGCTCACAGGTTATGGCCACACTGTCCTTGAGAGATCATGTGCTGGTGGGGAACTCCAGCATACTCATCTGGAGTTCTGAGCAGGTGTCACGGTAGAAGAAATATGTAGGGAGAAACTGTGCCAGGATGGCTTGAGAATATAGCATTGAGCAATATAGATGGAGAAATCTGGGTGGCAAAGCAGAAGGAAAGGAAGGTAGTGCCTAAAAGGCTCTGCCAACAGTTTACAGTGCTACTGAGCTTGCTGGTTAAAGTCAGCAGCAGAATGCCTGGCATCTGGTTTGCTTTCTCACCACTATCAAAAGAACGTAGGCCAGAAGGGAAACAAAGCCACCACTTCTCAAGCCTCACTAAAAAAAAATCCAGTAATATCCCAGTCTTGGCACTGATTGCTTCTTTCCAAACAAGGGAACACCTTGCCATCTGGGAGGTGAGATGAGCGTGATGAACTCAAAGAAAGCTCATAATTCTGGGGACCCTTGAAGAGCATCAAGACTCACAGACTCCCCCCGCAGCTGAGCTGTATTTCTTTGTCCCCTTGAGTCTAATTCCCACCTTGCCCTTTGTCCTCTGACTGAGAAAATCCTGCAGCCTGGTCATCTCTAGGCTGACTGCAAGACTGAGCTCCTCTAGGACTTCCTGATCCCTCAGCTGCCCAAGAGGGAGATGAAAGCTCTGCGCTAATTCTTTGGAAAGTTGCAGTGAAAAAAAAAAAAAAAGAAAATAGTTGAGTAAAGGGCAGCAAAGTAAACATCTTGGAATACAAATGGAAAATGCATGGAGAAGAAGGGAAGGCTTGTTGTTATTGGCTCCTGTCCCAAAGTGAGATACACCAGTTTGTAATTTTTAAAAGGATCCCATCTGGACTGCTTTAAGCAGCTGCCAAGTGCAGGCGTCTGCTCCGAGCGAGGCCTCTCGGAGAAGCTGTCAAGGTATTCAAAGCGGAGCAGGGTCTGGCTGGTACGGCACAGGAGAGCTGGATTCCCCGGTGCTGCCTCTCACCACGTGGCTTGCTCCTTGGGAAAAGGGAAGACCTTCCTCACCCTCCCCCATCCTCCTCCGGCACAGCTAAGTTTGCCATGTCGTTCAGAGCTCACAGAGCAGTCATGGCCCCATTTTTGTTTCCTCTTCTTTTCTTGGGATTCAAGCTTCCATTTTCATGCTTGCACATGTGTTACAGGCTGCCCAGGGACGTGGTGGAGTCACCATTATTGGAGGTGTTTAGAAGGAGACTTGATGGGGTGCTTGGTACCATGGTTTAGTTGATTAGATGGTGTTGGATGATGGGTTGGATATGATGATCTTGAAGGTTTCGTCTGGTCCATTCCATTTCCATTCCATTCCATTCCATTCCATTCCATTCCATTCCATTCCATTCCATTCCATTCCATTCTATTCTATTCTATTCTATTCTATTCTATTCTATTCTATTCTATTCTATTCTATTCTATTCTATTCTATTCCATTCCATTCCATTCCATTCCACAGGTGTCCAGAGGGAGGGGATCTGTGCAGCCTTAGGCTGGGTCCAGGACACTCTTAGAACATAAGGAAGAATGGATAAGAAAACTTAGATGCAAAATTTTCTGGAGCACTTGGATGCCACAGGGAATGGTGCTGGAGGCTCAGCATGTGTGATGCTGTGCTCTGCTCATTCAGCTGGAGCTGCTCCCCAGTAAGGTGCCAAAAGATCAGCTGACCTTCCAGGAAGGCAGGAGTGAGATCTCTCTGCCAAAGGTCACTAACCAAAGGTCCTGTTCTCAGCAGGACACATTAAGTGCTTTGGTGTCTTTGTCAGGCTTCACCTTGTACGCTCGCATGTAGAATTCATTGTATCATCAGTGTTGCTGTGCTCTGATGACACAAGGTCCATGTCATCCCTGAAGGAGTGCTCTTCTAGCATCCATTTGCAGAAGAATATTTTGTTGGTGAAGAGGAACACTGAGTGCTTCAGAATCACAATTTGGGGACCATTTGCTACTGAAACGAGGGGAGCTTGCAAGAAAATGGCAACTGTCTGTGTTTTAAAATAGAAAATCAGCTGCAGTTTAATCCAGAGAGACACATCTGCATATCTCTTATTCCTGCTGCACAGCCAGTGGCTGGTCTTGGTTTTGGTAGTCATGACTCACAACTTTTTGCCAGGATGCTGAAGTTTCAGCAGTGGGACTGTGAGAAATTTCTGGCCAGGCTCTCAGCTGACAATGTGCTTGGTTATGGGGCTCTCACATTGCCACTTCCCACAGGGCCACTCAGCAGAATACACTTGAGGGGGAATGTTGCTCAAGCCTGGAAGGACAAGAGGTGCAGCTTGGGATGTGGTTGAGGCAGTGTTAGAAAGGCTGGGGATGGAAAGGAAATTCAGCAAGGCAGGAACATCACCAGGTGTTCCTCCACAGACATGTGTCAGCAGCAGGAAATGAGAGGAAAAGCAGCATGACCGTTGCTCATCCCCAGAGCAAAATGTCTAATGCATGTGAATAACTGAGTTGAGCACACCAGATCCCTCTACCCCACTGACTCCCGGCCACCAGCACCGAGATCTGCAGCTGCACACAGGGTCTCCAGGCACAGCACAGAGTGAACCAGGTGTCCTGACACCCAGGGGCCTGAGATGAAGGATTCAAAGGCACAGCAAGGCAAGCCCTTGGGATCTCTGTCCCACACATAGAGGTGTGACCACACCTGTGTGCAGGGGGAAGCCCAAAGTTCTTGGCCATGAGGAGTGGAAGATGAGCAAAAAGAGTTTATCTTTCCTTGTCATGGGGACCCCCAAGACTGGCCACTCCCAATCGTCATCATTTCCCTTCCCACACCGAGGGAGGGAGCATCACTGCCGCGGCAGAAGGCACGTGTGGGGCTCCAGCAGCACAGCCAAACCCAGCTAGGCCATCCTGGGAGCGGAGCAGCCAGCCCCCAGCAGGAAACCATTACAGCCTGAGTCACTTCTCCAGCTTGAACTGGTTATGGCTGTGCTGAGTCAGCAAAATGGGGAAGCACCAGGGGAAAGCTGCTGTGGAAAGACAGCTCTGACTCAGGGCGGCAGTGGCAAGGGGAGTTCATCGAGGGGAGGAAGGGATGAGTGAGGTCAGGGGGTGGCAGGCAACGAGGAAAATGGAGCAAGGGTAATGGAGAGGAGATCAGTTTTGCCTCAATTACAACACACTATCAGCTGATTTAAGCACAGATGCTGAAGATCAGATCCGTTGTGCAGAGCCTTATTCTGACTTCATTACAGAAAGCTACTGGTCTGATTCTTTTTGGCTTGGGGATTGAGTGAGATTTCTGTGGGTGCCGGAAAAATGTGTCCCCAGAACACGTGCCGGCTGGCTCAGCCACCAGCGCAAGGGCACGTGGTGCCTGGAGAACATATGTTGGTGGCAATGCTGGTTTGCAGAAGTAAAGCTGCAGCAGGACTTATGTGGGTGGCCATGCAGCAGGGGAGGCACCTCTGCCACAGGTAGGGGAGGAGAACACAGATGGCAGCAGGGCAATCATCTCTGTGTCAGATCAGCCGACAAAAGAAGAGACAGCTATGCTCTGTGAACTTACCTTTTCCCCCTTTGGTCCTGGTGGTCCAATTGGCCCTGGTGGTCCTGCATGTCCCTGTGGAGAGCAGACAGCATGTGAAAGGACAGGAAAGAGTTGTTTGACTGAATGTCCTCCCTGGTTTCCTGCCAGATCTCTCAAGGCCTGTATTGTGCATCCTAGTTTTGGAGGGACAGATGGGTCATGGCAGAGAAGAACCAAATGCATCTGGAGAAACAGTGGTGGTAGAGGCAGACACTAGAGAAAAACTAAACTGAACTCAAGATCAGAAATAAATCAGTTTAAGAACAACTATGCATCCTGGAGTGGCAGTTCTGTTGTACTTGAGAATGGAATAGAATAGAATAGAATAGAATAGAATAGAATAGAATAGAATAGAATAGAATAGAATAGAATAGAATAGAAGGTTGGAATCAGGTTGGAAGAGACCTTTGATATCATCGAGACAGAAGCTGAAGGATGAAAATCAATCCTTACCTGGTAACCCTTTAAGCCAGGATCCCCTTGAGCACCCATCCTTCCTGGAGCACCCTGGAGAGGCAAGCACATAAAGCACCATAAAAGTGGCTGTGAGTATCACCTCACAAGAAGAGGATGCATTTGGCTCTGCAAAACAAAGCTCAGCATCATGTGGGAGTGCAGCCACTGGTGAGCTTTGCTGCAGCCATCTGAAATGCTCTTGCTTGGCTTTAGCCTTTCACACATGGAGAGTGATACTGTGAGACCAGTGTGTGTCTTTGCCAGCCTGTAGCAATTGTGTCCTCACCTCATCTGAGCTTCTGGGTGTCTTTATATCCAAATGAGCTTTGTGGTAGGAAGTCCACCAGTGAGACCATTCTCATGCATGACCTAAACCTAACCTGCTGTGGGGGAACCTTTTCAGTGTGAGTTCTAAGGCCAGGAAAGGAGTCTTCTGTGTTGTGATGAGGGCACTGCAAGAGCTGTTTATTGCATCTTTAGCAGACTGAATGGTTTAAATCAGATCATCAGATTAAAGCAAATGGCAAACTTTCCTTACGATTCTATTCAGTGTGGAAGAAAGCCCTTCCCACAAGACAGAGCTGTGGTCAGTCCAATAGGCTGCTGTTGAGATACTGCTCTGCTTCCTTGTGAAATAATCCATGGAGGCTTTGCCAAAGAATAGGAAGAGACAATATATGGAGAGGCCATAATTTTTCATGCAGGAAAACATGGAACAGTGGAGCCCTTACTGCATCACTCACTTGCTACTGTTCTGAACCATCACCACGATTCCCTGTTCATAAATCACTCCTGCTTTTGCGCTACCTTCTACCAAATATGGTGCAAGAAGTTTCCTTATCAGGCTGCAGTGCTTGAGGATGGACTTTTTACCTACTGCTGCTGTCCTAAAACTTCTGTCTCATGTGTCTAAGGCAAATTAACTTTCTTCCCTCTCTGCCGTACTACTATTCTCTCTGAAAGCCTCACCTTCAGCCCCTAACTCAAACCCTTTCCCATGCTATATTCCTTCTTGCTGCAAGTGTTTTAGATAAGTAGATCAAGATTGGTTGTAGAAACAGGGCAGAAGTCCAAGGCAGAGCTCCTTACAACAACATAGTTTGACTTGGAAGCAGCTCTTGCCATGAGTGTGTAGTCTCAAAGGGAAAGATCTGAGCAAAAAATAGCTTATCAGGCTCACTTCCTTCTCATGAAAAATCCCCAATATTTCAGCCCATCTGGGGAGTTGGGAAGAATTGTCATGAAGCAATGTGAGCTGAGTTCATGGGGCGCCAACACAGCCACCAAGACAGAGTCTCTCGTGCGCTGCTCAGAGCAAGTGTTAAACTGTTTTGCCCAACCAAAGCCATCTAACAGCATTTCAGCTTCTGTTCTCTGAAGCCTCTCTCAGGCTCTGCTTTGCTCAGGCCTGTGCCCACCACTGCTGGTCACATATCTGTGTTGTGTTCAACCATTTGCAGAGCTCTTCTTCTCACCATAGGTCCCAGGGTACCTCGGGATCCTTTAGGGCCTTGGTTCCCCTTGGGCCCTGCCTTCCCTGGAGATCCTGTCTCGCCGAGCTGCCCCTGGTAGCCCTTGCTGCCCTGCAGAACAAAAGCACTGACATCAGTCTAGAACAAAAACTGCTTCTACAGATAAATATTGAAGATGAGCAAGGAAAAGGAGATCCAGAGGAGGAGATGTTATCAACAGGATGTGTTCCTACCTTCTGGCCAGGCTTGCCCTTTTCCCCCTGTTTTCCTGGTTTCCCTTCAGGTCCCTAGGAGAGAGAAAAAAAAAAAGCTGTTGGAATGGGAAAGCAAAGAAATCCCATCCCAACCATCCACTCCTAGACCTCCTCCTTGTAGACTCAGCCCTGATAGTGTCAGTGTCCTCAGCCATCCTATTCCCAAAGAAGCCAACAAGCAGGCTAAGAAGACATAAAGGTAAGGCCACAATTCACAGGTACTGCAGCTGTTTAAGTTGGAAAAGACCTTTCAGATCATGGATTCCAACTATTAACCCAGCATTGCCTGTTACCACTAGACCATGTCCCTCAGCACCACATCTACATGGCTTTTCAATCTCTCCAGGGATGGGAACTCCATCACCTCCCTGGGCAGCTTCATCCAGGGCTCAACAATCCTTCTGGGGAATGTGTTTTTTATAAGATCCAACCTAAACCTCCACCAGGACAACTGGAGGCTGTTTCCTTGTGTCTTACTGTTTATTACTTGGGAGGAGAGACAAATCCCCATCTGGCTCCAACCTCCTTTCAGGGAGTTGTAGAGAGCAAGATGGTCTCCCCTCGGCCTCCTTTTCCCTAGTCTAAACAACCCAAATTGCCTCAGGAGACTTCTGCTCTAGACCCTGCACTGGCTTTGGTATCCTTCTCTGGAAACACTCCAACCCCTCCACGTCCTTCTGGTAGTGAGAAGCCCAAAACTGAACCCAGTACTCAAGATGCAGCCTCACCAGTGCTGAGGAACACTGGCCTGCCTTGTGCACCCAGTGTGGGTCCCTCAGAGGGAGAAGAACCTGCCACCCCTCCTTGCACACACGGCACAGGCATTAGCTGAGATGGACATCTAAGTCAAGCACACTCTCCTTAGGGAGCCCAGAGACCTCACTTACTGAGCATTTGACCCTAGTGGCTGCAAGGCAGACAACAGATTTTGGATTTGTCAGAAAGAAGCAAAAGTATCACTGAGGAAAATGCCTCCTGTGTTTTGGCAATCCTGACCAACTTTTCAACAGCATCTACACACCAGCACAGCATCCTTCCCACTGCTCTCCCACCAGAAGGGATCATTTTCACACCGTGATGTTGCAGCCCCATCTGAACAAAGGCAACTTATCAGGCTAGCTGTATCAGAAGGTTTTCACTCTGATCTGCAACATGGACCTCTTAAATGCCTGCTCTTAACACAAAGGAGCAATTCAGACTTACTATAGCTCTAAACAATTGTGCCAGTTCCTCACTTCCCCAAAGAGAATTGCTCCATTTTACCTACACCAGACATTTCAGAGCCCATCTTGCCAAGACTGTTAGAGCTCCACAAAGAAGAGTCCTTGCTGAGGAGTACCTGAGTCCTGGTCTGTTGTCTCTTCTGCTTGGGGGTTTTGTTTGCTATTTTGTTTGCTGCCACTTTCCCAGAGATCACTTTTGGAATGATTTTCCCACCGATGCTGAGCAACCACAACAGAAGATGAGCTGTGGGTGCCAAGCCTCCAGAGTCACCCACATGATTTATGCTTTTGACAGGAGTACAGAGAAATCCTTCCCAATGAAAGTATCAGCCTGGGAAATGGCCATCCCCATCCAGTTCTGCAGCTAGCTCTGGTACCGGCTCCCTCAAATCCCCACTTTTGAGTTGAGATCTGTGTAGCAAAGCAGCAATAATATTTGCAGACCTTGTTCTGCAGCAATACTGTGATGCTTAGTGGCTTTAAAATTTGGAGAGTGAATAGAGGAATCCCTCACAAGTTTACTGTCAAAACAAGACATGAAGGAATAAAGACACAACTGGGATTTAGAATTAGTTGCAGAGTGTCTTCCCATCAGTCTCTCCGAACTGGGCACTAAGATCTTTTGGAAGCATGGGCAAGAGATGTTTCTTGTAAATGGAAGAAAGTCCTCTTCAAGGTAAATCTGTTCCTTGCCCCAGTGGTAGCCAAGGCCTTGAGCTTCTCCAGAAGAGTCACTTTGCATGCCCAGATGTGCTCCTGAATTGCTCTGCCCTAACAGCTCTTGAAGCAAACACTTCCCATGCTACAGTTCCATCCCCAGGATGTGGATCATTACACTGTGAAAAATGCAGACCCCAATGCACTGATGTTCCCTTTTATCATTGTGGGTGACAGATGGACCCCATTCAGAGAGGATGCAATGAGGATCTCACGGCTGCTTCAGTGGGGTTTGAAGTACAGCCTGGTTCCCCACACCCAGATACGTCTCCCATAGAAGCAATGACTGCTTCGACTCCACACTGGGAAACATCTTCGCTTTTTGAGGCCTTAAATCTTCCCATGTGAGAAAGGAAATTTTCCACACTGTTCCTAAAATCTCATGCTTGTTCCCACAATTACTAAGAACAGAGGAAGGGTTAGAGTCATCTGAGAGAGGGGAAAAAAACCCCAAAACATAAACCCAGCTTTGACAGCTCAAGCCCTGCTCACAAAAATAAACTTGATCCTCAGACTGTGCTGTGCTCAAACAGCGTCTCAGCTTGCTCTGGGTCCCCTCAGCTTGCTCTGGGCCCCCTCAGCTTGTCTTTTCCTGTTGGTGGAGTTCGACCACAGATACGGGCTCCCGTCAACTCCCTGGTCCGTTTTTTCCTTTCAGGATGCCTTGGCCTCATTGAGCAGGGCTGTTCATCTACTCCAGAAGGCTCCCTTGGGTCCTCCAGCTGGGGTGTGGCTCCTTTTTCATTGCTGGAGAGAAAAAAAATTGGCAGCATCTCCAACTCTTGTCAGTGATAGTGAGATCAGCTGCCACTTGCCGTAAACCACAGAGATCTTCCTTTGAGCCTCCCTCACTCGTGCTAGCTCTCATCTGCTGGTTAAAAGCTTTGCTGGTATAAATAAATGGGTCAATCCGTGCTGGCAACACCATCAGCAGAGACCTGGCTTGGATCTTGCAGCCTAAGTCATCTCCTGGATCTGAGTAAACTCTATCAGCAGAGGCTATTTCCCTGCTCCACCAGCACGCTTTCTAGGACTTTGGCCAGCAGAGCTCTGCTGGTGAGCGGGAAGCCTACCATATGTGTGATTTTCCTGGATCTGCTTTCTCCAACTGTGCAGGAATTTTGACCAGATGAATCTAGAGGCAGCTCAGCACTTGTCTGGGGATCCCAGATATGCCATATCTCCCTGCTTGTGATGTTCCAGATATGGATGCTGCTTGATGCAATCCCAGATGTTCCCAGGACACATACTCAGTGGTTTTGCACAGTTCCCAGAAACCACCACACTTTACACAAGGCTATTGCCCAGCAACAACTTTGGTAGCCTTCAAAAAAGGTCAGACCATTTCCCCCCCCCCCCATTCTTCTGACTCATCTGTCCAGGGTTGGAAAAGTCAGGGCCAGAACAGGGGGAAAAAAAAGAATCATAAAGGATAAAAATAAAATTCAGTGAGATTGTAACTTCATCCAGGGTCTCCAAGCACACCAGGAAGTTAGAATCTTTTGGCACCTCTTCCACTGCAATGTGAACTTCCTAGGGTTCCTACTCTCTTTAGCAGAGACAGCAACGAGGAGCAGAAAACCTACAAAAGCCTATACATAAGAATAATGAATTCCAAGTTCTTTTTGCTGGAATCAAATCAGTTGGCTCCGTGTGCCAAGGCACCGAACACTCGATGCTTTTATTCTCGGGTTTGTACACATTTTGTTGTATGCTTTGGGTTGCTGGTTTGCTGAGAAAACAAATCTTCTTTCCAAGCGTCTTCTGTGAGTGGGATTATTTTGATATGGTGATTTCTCTTTATACAGTGCACTCTTCACTGGAGAAGTGGATCAGTACCCCCAGAAGATGTTGATGTTTGTGATCAGGGACAGTGGAAAGCGGTGGCTTTACAAAGTCACATGCCATAATATCCAAGGAAAGCAGAGCCCAAATCATCTCAAGTCTAGCATGTTTAAAATGTCACTGCCAGCTTCAGTGAGGACCCAGTCTTTTAGTTTAGTTTAGTATGGCCTTGGATATTCCCCTAAGGGACAAGCTGAATGGGTTATTTTCCAATGCAAATTCATTAATTTTCAGGGGGAAAAAAGAGGCTTTCAGCTGCTTCTGGCCTTGGCAGCAAAGGCAGGTCTCTTGCAGTAATGTTTCTTGGGAGCAGCTAAATGAGCAGCCCAGCTTTAAATTCTCAAGATGTCAACAGTTGCAATCTATGTTACAACAACAACATCCAGACAAACAAAATAAGGAAGTTGAATGAACTGTAGAGAGATATGCCCCAAATGAAGCCAAGCAACAAAGAGCATTAAAATCCAGACCCAAACTTCCCCCACATCCAGCAATGCTCTGCACTGGATCTGGGGAAGTGGTTAGGGAGACATGACTCACTGTCCTGGTTTGACTTGAGGGCAACTGTGGCTCTTGGTGCTTCGGAGGACAGACATGTTCCTGCTTTGCTTGCAGACTGACAGCACGGCACAGGAGGGAAGCTCTCTGAGAGCACAGCACTGAGGAGAGAGCTTCCCCAGACCCATCTCAAGCAGGCTCAGGATTGCTCAGGACTGTTGTGGAGCAGCAGCATATTCACGGATTGCATTGGGTGGGAAGGGACCCTCAAAGGTCATCTTGTCCAATCCCCGCTGCACTCAGCAGGGATGCCTCCAACTAGATCAGGCCGCCCAGGGACACATCATGTCTGATGTTGAATGCCTCCAGGGACAGGGCCTCAACCACATCTCTGGGCAAATCATTCCACCCTCATTGTGAAGAAATTCCTCCTGAAGTCCAACCTAAATCTCCCCTGCTCCAGTTTCTTACCATTGCACCTTGTCCTATCACTACACGCCCTTCGAAATAGTCCTTCCCCAGCCTTCCTGGAGGTCTCCTTCAGATACCAAAACATAGTCATCCAATTCCAATATTCAACCTATATTCTCCAGTTTGTTTTGGGTGTCAGGGGTGAAGATCTGAGGTTGCTCCTCCCTACCAACAAAGAAGGTGGGAATCATAGAATCAATAAAGTTGGAAAAGATCTCAAAGATCATCAAGTCCAACCTGTCACCCAACACCTCATGACTACTAAACCATGGCACCAAGTGCCACGTCCAACCCCCTCTTGAACACCTCCAGGGATGGTGATTCCACCACCTCTCTGGGCAGCCCATTCTAATGGCTAACACCTCTCTCTGGGAAGAACTTTCTCCTCACCTCGAATTCAGCTACTGAGTGAAAAAAAGAAAGTGCCAGTGGTGATGGGGAGAAAAACCCAGCTTTGAGGCACTGGATGTGGAAAGGGCAGAAAAGCTACAGCCACAATAAAGGTAGGAAGCACAAAGCATAGGATGACCATGGCCATGTTGTTCAGGGCCTAGCCAACGAGCTCCTTTAAAGGGAAATGAAAAAGCCCCATATCATTTCCTACTGCTCAGCAATGTCTCCATATGAGAACTTCTGCTTAATAAGCTTTGATCGAGAAAAGCCTCCCCCCATGCAGGACAGTTCACAAGCACTCAGGAAATTAGTGGGATTATTTGGGCTGGGCATTTGAAGACATAAATGCTTCAGATTTATAAGAAACACATTTCATAATCACTCTGCCTCGCAGTAGTTTGGAAGGGGAGGAGACAGGGCAGCAGCTCCTGAATGAGTATGGGGAAAAGAAAGACTCAAGTGTTCTCGGAAAGAAAGACCTGATTGTACTGGGGTTCAGAGGGCTTCACTGGGATCACTGGGAAGTAATGGGCTCCTGGCCTGCTTGTGGAAACCTAAGTGGTGAGTGCAGGTAGAGCTGGCTGGCTGAATGCAGAGAAAATGTGAGGTGGGGAAATTCTATAAAAAGATCTTGGAGAGACTACAGCTAGTGTGACTGTGGCTTGCCTTTCAGCTGGGTTGCTCAGCTTAAAATGCGGACTCCAACCCAGAATCTTGCATCTCAAACGCTTTGCTTTAGTAACAATCCTTATCTGCATGCAGACGTTGCTCCAAAACAGGCCACTTCTGGGGTTTTGGATAAGGAGGTCTAGTTAACTTGGTTTTCCTAAGCAGTCACAGTGCAAGGCAATAAAGAGAACCACGTACAGAGCAGGGCTGTGTGCTCTGTGCTGCTCTGGTTGGCTCTGATAGCCTTGAGCTGCCACTCCTTTGTTGTTTCTGGGAACCTCTTTGCCTCTATTTCTGCATCTCTGTGGAAGTACGGGAGGCAAAAGTGCCACCAAGAGGCTTGATGGGTGGCTGGAAAGTGAAGGAAAAGTACAAGCCCTCGTTCCCACTAAGCTGTGAAGCTCTCATACATGATGACACCAAAATGCTCCAAAGAATTATTATCCAGTGCTGGAGGCTGACAACTGGAAGAAAGGAATGGACAGAGCACTTGGGCACTGTGACTCCCACTTACACCCAGTGCTACTTGTTCTCTTTATAACCTCCTTCAAGCACTAAGGGTTAATATCTTCCTTTTGAAGGACACAGATGCCCTGGGGTTGTGGAAGAGGAGGGGAATGAAATCCTCTCTTGCAATAAGGAGGAGAGTCTTGAAGTAAATGCTCAAAAACTGCATCTCCTTCGTCTGAGTCAGGAAAGAAACTGTGCCAAGTCAATGGGATTTATTTCAAATTCTGGCTCATTTTGACTCCTATTAACTCTAAACGAAGACCAGCTGGGATCAGCCTTCCCCAGCAGCCCTGAGAGCAGGCAGAGCTGACTGATGCACTGTGAGGGCCAACGGCCCCTTGGCTGAAGGGGAGCAACCTCGATCACTGCAAGCAGTGGTTCCCCGAGGACTGGGAGAGCCCTGTGATTCCCATCAGGATTCCCAGGGCCCACAGGCAAGCCCAGTCCACTCTAAAGTTTTCAATGGATGTGGTGGGCTGAGTCAAAGATATCAGAATAACAGACAAGGAGGGGGAAAAAAGAAATCCCTGTAATAAAAACTCCCAAGTAACAAAATTCAGCATATATCTCTCCATAAAATGGGATATTTGCACTTCCACAGATGAGGCTGAACCCGAAGCCATCAGTGATGCACTGAGTATTCAAGCAAAAGAAGGAGAAGCTAAATACATTTAAAGGCAGAGCAGCCCAGGGATGACAGCATGCTTCTAGAAGGGGAAGCAGAGACCTGTGGACTACAGCTGTGAGAGGCACTGCCCTGACCCTTGCTCCTGCCCTACTCAAAGCACATTCAGCTACATTCCTGAGCAACGCTTGTTTGCCTTTGGGTTTTGATGCAAGGCAACTACCTGCTTGTGGCTTTGCTGGGTATTTGTCCTCATGAGTGATGATGCTCCAAGGATGTTACACAATGACAGAAGGGGTAGCTGTGCCTTGGAATGTGGTTCTTCACAAGCCCAGGAGATATTTGTCCCTGCAGCAAAGGGACCATGCCCTTAGACAAGCACAGATGTCACAGAAAACATCTACTGAGATGTGTCTGGTCCCAGGCTACCCCTCTGCCACTGACTGAACCTCCTGCATGAGCCTGAGCAAGTCACTTTACTGCTCTGTGCATCTTCTGCTAATATTCAAGGGCAAGATGAGGATTAACACCACATTTCCTAGACAAAGGGTGTGAGGAGCTCCTTGTTACCACTGACATGCTGCTGGGGCTGTCACAGCCCTCCCCTGCACACCGAGCCCAGTGTGCTCCAGTCCTTCCATAGCTCAGTCAGAGGATAACCCCATGCCCTCCAGCTGAGGGAGTTTAAGAAATTTCTTTCAAGCAAGAGCTCCACAGACAGCCCACAGACCAGGGCACAAAAAGCAGCTTTTCCAGGAAACAACAGCTCAGCACATTATCAGAAAAAGCAAAGATTCCTGCATGGAGAGCAGAGATTAAAACCAGAAGTGACTCCAGGACTGTCCTTGGGCAGGCTCAGGGAGTTTTTCAGGGAGCTGAATGCCATGTGAGTGATGTGGCACTGCCAGCTGTGGCTGAGCTCATGTGCAGGGGCTGAATGGCTGGATTCAGCGGCGGCAGAGCGAGTGGCTTTGTCGCAGAAAATCTTTGAATCGTGTTTTCAGTGGCAGGAAACAGAAAAGAACAAAGAACAAAAAGCCACTCGGGGACAAATTCTGCTCTGAGTGGTGTTTGGACAACTTTGTAATAGAGCATCGTGTCGGATGAAAATGAACTCCTGCTCTGCTCTGGCTCTACAGCGCCCAGAAACCAGCCCACTCTCAGCTGTCACCACTGCGTGCTGTTTCTGAAGCAGCTCTGCTAGCTGAGAGCAGTAGGTCCATCCTGATCAGAAAGTACTCCATTCCTCTTCAGGACTGTAGTCTGTAGATGGCAGAGAAACGAGAACATGATGGGAAGGATGCTCTTCGCAGGGCACCATCCAACACTGCACGGGGAATCGCTGCCGCTCTGGGGAGCAATGTGGCTGAGACCACAGCGCTGGAGCCAAGAGCCACGAGTTCACCCAGCGCTCTGTACTGGGCTGGGTAGCGGCTTTGTCCTTCTCACAGCACTGTGAGTTCCTTCAAAAAAACCTTCTCATATCTCCACCCCAGTCCAGCTCCATCAATCTACCCTCTTGGAGAGCAAATGAAAGGACTTTGGACCTTGTTGCATCAGAGCAGAAGGATTTAGCAGCCCTTAGAGCTCTGTTGCTCTGCTGGTGCACATCTGCATCACGCAGTGGGGCCGGCACACACAGCCAGACCTTCTCTGATGTAATTGTTTATGGTGATTTGTACCATTGGAGCGTCTGGCTCTAAGCTTCCTGAGTCCTGACGTGGCTCGAATGACACTGCAGATTGGATTTCAGGTTAGAAATGAAGTGGAAAGGAAAGGGGAAAAAAAAAAAGAGCTCAGCTCCCAGTTCTGCTGCACAAGGAGGGATTTTCTCCTTTCAGAGCACGTTGGACTTTGTTACCTACGGGCTCTGCAGTTGCTTTCCTGGCACTGTGAATGCCTCACTCTCAGATGTCTGCCCTGTACCACAACTACCACATTACAGAAACCACAGTGCACAGCTACAGAGCACAGCTGGAAACCCACCACCTCCCTCCTGCCAACTGCCTTGGACCTTCTGCTCAAACAGGACTGCAGGACTGCTTGACCTCCAAGGGAAGGGCCACAGTGCTGTATTTTCTGTAGGTGGAGCAGAGAAGCAGTGGAGAGGAGCAGTTTTGTGGGGGTTGCTCTAAAGGACCACTTGCCTGTGTCCAGGTTGCTGGATGCTCTCTGGTGACTTCAGCCTTTGGCTCATACCATCCTCTGTTGGGAAGAGCAGGACCGACTAGCAGCCAGACCCTTTGCAAGTGCACAATGCTCTCCAACGATATTCTTTGGGTATTGGAGGCCCTGTGGCATTACTCCCACATACAGTTACAGGTCAGCAGATGAATTACCTTTTTATTTTGGCAGACTACACCATGACACTTGCACTGCTGATGGATGCCTTGCCAGGGTTCAACAGGCTGTTGTATCTTCCAGCTTCCTCAGAAACTGCAGAGACAGATCCTTGTCCTGCTTTGCCCATACAGGAAGTCTGGATTTCAAGTGGCTATCTCCTCCTCCTGTTCATACAAGGATTTCCATCCGGTCTCTCTGAGTGGAGATGTCCAAGAAGTCCTTTGTGCTCTGCCAGGGCAAGAGATCTTCAGCTCTTTGCTGCTCAGACAAGCCAACCACAGGTCAAATGGCCAAGTCCAGAGGAAAGTCAAGATCCAGTGAAGGCGATGAGTTTGTATTAGAAGATGGAAACCACTGAGAGGAGATATGTGAGGCAGAGCTCAGCTCAGGAAAGATGCACATCCCTGATGTGAATTTTGAAAGTTCAAATGCATCTTGCACTTAGCTGTGAGTTAGTGTTTCAGGAGCATTGATTTCTTGTTTTATGACCAGAGGGACAACTGGCCCATCCCTTTGCTAAGCAGGAACTGGAATTGAACAGAGAGCAGTGTGAACTTGGACAAAGTGAGCAAAAGATAGAGGATACTTGTGTATCTCAGCTCCAGCTGCCTTGAGTCCTGCCAGCCACAGCTGTGAGACTCATGGCCCATCTCAGTGGCCAGGTTTGTTTGCTGGAATCCACTGGCTTTGAAATATGTACAAACTACCCCTGGAGACTTGGCTGAGGCCTCCCGGCTGCTTTGGTTTGAGATTTAAAACCGCAGTGAAAACCAGTTTTCAGATATGTTAATACTGGAGATGGCTGAGCCAAGCTAAAGCTCATTGAAAAATATTCTTTGAGTACCAAGAGAAGTTTGGTTGTGCTCAGCTGGTAATTTGCATCATAACCTTGCTCAATAAAGTCAGATATGCCCCTGCTCTAGGGCTCGATTGCTGGATGAATGTCTCCCTTCTGCATGACCCTGAAGGGCAGCATAGACCCTGTGTGTTTCCTCCAGCTTTAGCACCTGTGAAGATGCTCCAATACATCCTGCCAGGTTGAACAGGCTGCCCAGAGAGGTGACAGAAAACCCATCCCTGGAAATATTCAAGATCAGGTTGAACAAGGCTCTGAGCAACCTGATCTAGTTGAAGATGTTCCTGCTCACTGAAGGGGAGTTGGAGTCAACAGCCGTCCTGGTCCCTTCCCACCCAAACCATTCTCTGATTCTAGGATCTGCCATCATGCAGAGAGCTCTATGACTGCACAAACTGAAGAACTGTTAATCTCTTTCCATCCTTTGTGCTGGCCCATTGCCATGTGGTGTGCGAGCTTGTACGTGCCCTGCCAAGTTCCCCAACTTCTACCTGCTCTGCAGCTACATGGGACACTGCCAGCACCAGGCCTTTGCCCCAGGCCATTATGTGCACTGGACTGGAAATGTGGTAAAACCAGATAATTTCAGAGCAATCAGACACCTCATTTCCTTGATAGTGAAGTGTCATGTTCCCTCAGACATAAGCAAAATGAAGATTAAGACTAAACATGTCCTTGGTGCTAAGGAAAAAATCTTCAAGAGTTGGTGTAGCTGCAGGGACTTGTGATGAAAAGCACTTTCCAGAGATCATTGCTGTTTGTGGGGGACCTGTTCCTGTGGGTCGCCTCTAGAGCCAAGGCAGAGTGCAACACAAAGCCAGGCCAAAGCATAGGAGCAGCTTGTCTCTATGTCCATGACTGCAGAAGGGCATCAGCTTCCCTGAGCTAATACGAGTCTGTTCCAGAAGCGGAAGATGAGCTACACTCCCAGAGGTCAGTTTGTTGGCACAGGCAACTTGCCAGGTTGTTGTGTGTCTCTCCCACTGACAGCACAGAAGAATCAACATCTCCACTGTTCCATTGTAGATGAGCAGGATATCTGAATGTGTTTGAGCAGAAGCAAACATCTCTGGGAAATCAGTGGATCCAGGCAGGAATGAAGTGAAGCATGGGTTTAAGGACTCCTGAGTGTCCGGCCAGCAGAGACCAAATGAAGATGCAAAGCTAAAGATGAAATTCTCATGAAAACCATCTAAACTGAGTACTGGACAGCACAACATTCTCACATCAGATGCACTAAAACCACATGCAGTGTTGAATGTGCCTGTCCACAGCCAACATGTCTCTTCCCACCAACGCTAGTGCCTCCACACCTTCTCCAGGCAGTTCCATGCCACCCTACAAATCCCGAGCAGTTCATCATCACCATGCAGCTTTGGCATTTGTTTTGGGTGAATACCTCCAGAATTTTGGTCATCTTTGTCCAGCAGCATTAAATCCCCACTGTCCATCCATGTTTGTGGTGGGCTGTGTCTGAGGTAGCTTTTTTTGTGGCATCTCTTGCAGAGGCTGGGTTGATTTCATGTTCCGGCTTCCAATCCTTAGCTGAAAAGGGCTGCCGTTTATCTCTTGTGGTTTGCATCTCTGAGCTGTGAACTGTATCTTGACCAAAATCTAAGGAAGATGCCACCAATATTTGTACATTTTCTCCACGGGAAAAGTAGGATAAAAAAACATCAAATGAAAAAATGAGAAGAGAAAAACAATTTGTCCTCTGCCAGAGGACTTCCATCCTTGAATTACCTCAGTGAGTACAGGAGCAGCAGCTGATTAGGTAAGGGCTGGGCTTTTGGCAGGGGAGGCAGAGCTAGCTGGAACCTGCATGGTCCCCGAGTCTGCTTGAGTTTGGACATAAGGATATACAAAGCAGCACATTAAAATAGTAGATGGAAATACAGCACTAGGCAGTCAAACCCAAAAAGCTAAGAAGGAGTGATTATGGGCAGGAATCTTGGCTCTGTTGGCTCTTTTTAAAATAAACCAGAAAATGGCATCATGTTCCCAGGGACATGCTGGCAAATAGCAGGGGCAGATTCTGAGAGAATCTATATTTCATATGCTAGAACTTAATATGGCTTTTGCATGAGTTTAGTATTTTCACTGGTTCTTTAAACACACACAATGTAAACACAGGAGCCAGCCAGAAGCACAGCCTGGGGAGGGCTGAGCCCTGAGGGCAGCTGTCCAGCTGTGCCAGCCTGCAGCTGGGAGGGAGCTGGAATACTGGGGACTGCCCCTCGCCCATGGTATAGTCCCAGTCCTGCAATGAGCTTCTTGTGGGTACAGGGGCCTGTGATTGAAGATGGCCTTATTTGGGGCAGGTCTACAGACCTATTCTGCACATTTATGGAGCTGCACTGCAGTATTAAGCCAATGTTTCCACCTTCTAGTCAAGTCAGCACTCAAATCCCGACCTCAGCCCAAAAATAACATCAATCCATCCCCTTTGCTGCTTCCATCCCCTCACACCCTTCTCTCTGCCCTCCTTTTAGCCAGCCATAACATCACCAAAGGGAAAAACAACACACTTCAGCAAAGAGCATCCACCCAGCTCTCAGAAGTATCTGCTTGCCTTGCTGCCTCCCACCTATCCCAGGCAGAGATTTCAGAGCTGCCATCAAACTTGGTGAGACTTGGGCTACTCATTCCTTCTGATGTGCTGGGGCTACTCACATGCCACTTGGAGAGGTGTGGTGTGGAAGCCAGAGTGTTCTTTGGCTGCATGAGCAGCAAGACTCATGGTATGGGTGTGTGGCCAGTCTGGCCACACTGGCTGTATCCAACTTAACCAGGCTGCGGCTTCACAGAAAGAGCCTTGCAAGTCCATGCTTTCTGCAGCCAACTTAACCAGGCTGTGGCTTCACAGAAAGTCAGTTCATGCTTTCTATGACTTTGATCCACAACAATAATTACAACAAAAGTGTTTTGGTTGGAAGAGACCTTTAAGATCATCAAGTCCCACTGTTAACCCAGCACTGCCACGTCACCACTAAGCCACGTCCCTCAGCACCACAGCTAGATGGCTGTGTAATCCCTCCAGGGATGGGAACTCCACCACTTCTTTGGGCAGCCTGTGCCAGGGCTGACAGCTTTTTGCAGGAAGAAATTGTTCCTCATGTCCAACCTAAACCTCCACTGGTGAACTTAAGGCAGTTTCCTCTTGTCCTATCTCAAGGACAAATCATGTCATCAAGCTGATAAAACACATTGCAAGCAGAAGGGCCTGACTTGGCTTGCAGAGCAGCCCACTGGGGCACTGGGCAGAGCTGTCTTCCATCTGGCACCACAAAAGAGACCTTGCCCAACTCCTCTGGCCCTACAGCTCTCACCTCAGAGCCAGAATCACATTTTTTTTGTTCTCTGTGGCACTGTGCTCAAACTTCCAAGTGAAGCAGACATGCCTGTGATAGTCACTGAATAGCCAGGAACAATTTTCTGCTAATTTCTTCTGTTTGTTTTCTCTGTTTAAGGAGAAAACTTTAGAAGGGGAAACCAGAGGTAAGCAAGTAATCATCAACCAGCAGAAACTAAAATCTGGCCCTTTCCAAACTGTGGCAAGGGAAAGTCAGCTCCTCTGTACATCCTTCTCTCAGACCCTGAGAGGTGGCTGCCTCGACAGATGCAGTACAGAGAGGCACAGTGTCCCAAAGCCTATGGCAGACTGGAGAAGGGATCCACCTCTCTATGATTCTATGATTCTATGATTCTCTCAAGTGTGTATCCAAGAGTAAATCATCTCCTGGCTGCAGTATTTCACAAAAAAGAACACACTTTATGCTGACATTCACAAGGGGCACAGCTCAGATATCTTCCTACCCTGACCACCGTCACGGTTCACTGCCTGCATCTGCCTTTCAGCCTGCACACAGGTGCTGTGCTGCAGCATGGCATGCCCTGCTACAGCAAGGTTCATGTCTGCAGGGGTTGCAAAAAAAACAGGAAAGAAAGGGAAAAAAAGGGGAAAAAAATGGAAAAAAAGGAAAAAAAAAGGAGAAAAGGGGGAAAAGGGGGCAAAAGGGGGGAAAGGAGGGAAAAAGGGGGGCAAAGGGGGGCAAAGGGGGAGAAAGGGGGGAAAGGGGAGGAAAGGTGGAAAAAGGTGGAGAAAGGTGGAGAAAGGTGGAGAAAGGTGGAGAAAGGTGGAGAAAGGGGGAGAAAGGGGGAGAAAGGGGGAGAAAGGGGGAGAAAGGGGGAGAAAGGGGGAGAAAGGGGAAGAAAGGGGAAAAAAGGGGGAAAAAGGGGGAAAAAAAGGGGGAAAAAGGGGGAAAAAGGGGGAAAAAGGGGGAAAAAAGGGGGGAAAAGGGGGAAAAAAGGGGGGAAAAAGGGGGAAAAAGGGGGAA
Source organism: Picus viridis (assembly GCA_033816785.1). Lineage (NCBI taxonomy): Eukaryota > Metazoa > Chordata > Aves > Piciformes > Picidae > Picus > Picus viridis. The sequence goes on along the minus strand of CM066596.1, from coordinate 7,518,764 downwards.
AAGGGGGGAAAAGGGGGGAAAAAGGGGGAAAAAAAGGGGGAAAAAAGGGGGAAAAAAGGGGGGTAAAGGGGGGAAAGGGGGGGGAAAGGGGGGAAAGGGGGAAAGGGGGGGGGGGAAAGGGGGAAAGGGGAGGGGAAGGGGGAGAAAGGGGGGAAAGGGGGAAAAGGGGGGGAAAAGGGGGGAAAAGGGGGGAAAAGGGGGGAAAAGGGGGAAAAGGGGGGGGAAAAGAGGGGGAAAAGAGGGGGGAAAAGAGGGGGAAAAGAGGGGGAAAAGAGGGGGAAAAGAGGGGGAAAAGAGGGGGAAAAGAGGGGGAAAAGAGGGGGAAAAGAGGGGGAAAAGAGGGGGGAAAAGAGGGGGAAAAGAGGGGGAAAAGAGGGGGAAAAGAGGGGGAAAAGAGGGGGAAAAGAGGGGGGAAAAGAGGGGGAAAAGAGGGGAAAAGAGGGGGAAAAGAGGGGGGAAAAGAGGGGGAAAAGAGGGGGAAAAGAGGGGGAAAAGAGGGGGAAAAGAGGGGGAAAAGAGGGGGAAAAGAGGGGGAAAAGAGGGGGAAAAGAGGGGGAAAAGAGGGGGAAAAGAGGGGGGAAAAGAGGGGGGAAAAGAGGGGGAAAAGAGGGGGAAAAGAGGGGGGAAAAGAGGGGGGAAAAGAGGGGGAAGGGGGAGGAAACAAAGGAAAGATATATTAAAAAAAACAGAGGGGAAAAAAACGCCAAGCAAGCAACCAATAAAACCAAACCAAAAAACACCAACCAAAAGAAAAAAGAAGAAAAAGAGCCTATTTATGTCTTACTGGGGTGTAAGCACAATCCAGTCTCCCAGACACAAGACTGTAAGCTTTCTTTTGCCCACCTGTTGCAGAAGGGCCCCCTCTCCAGAGGAGCTGGTTTGCCTCCTGCAGCCAGAGCTCAGTGCACGCCCTCTGTGCCCTGTGTCAGAGCTGGGCAGCAAGGACTGCACCTCCAGGCCCATGCTGCAGCCCTTGGGAAGGTTCCAGTCATCCTGAACGCAGCATGCAGCAGCCTGCTGAGCCTTTTGGGGCTAGATGTGACTGCTGGTTTGGAAACCAGAGTGCAGGTGTCCCCGTGGAGGAGCTGTGCTGGCAAACGGTGACCTGAGATGCACACACCGCTGCCTGGGCAGCCTGAGAGGAGAGCACTAATCCCCTTGGGAAACCCACAGAGCAGCGACAGGGGCGAGCAGCTGGGTTTGCAGACTCACTCGGACACCTGTGATGCCAGGATATCCTGGGGGCCCTTCTTTTCCCTTCAGTCCTTCGTTGCCTTTTTCTCCTTTCTCTCCTTCCAGGCCTTGCTCTCCTTTGTCTCCCTGTGGAAGAGAGGAGGGTAGGAGCTTTACATACTCACACAACGCAGGGGTCAGTGTACCTGGCTCTTGCAAGGAAAAAACCCACCACATAATTAATGTTTCAGGAGGCTGGCAGGAAGGCAGCCTGCAAGCAAAAGGATGAATGAGGCTGAGTCATAATACACTTGACATTTAACAAAGTGAGCAAAAAATGAACCTTCTGGCTGGAGGAGAAGGATGTCCCTCATCACACAGGGTAATCTGAACCCCTTTGCTTCTCCTGTAATAAGGTCTGAACCTCCTAAATGAATGAGGCAGGTGGACAAGATATTAAAGTCACCCAGAAGCCCTGAGCTTGGGATGCTGAAAGATTTTTAATAGGATGGGTTTGTCTGGAGTGGCTGCACGGGTCTTGCTGCCAAATGGAAATCAGCCCAGGGCTTGAATAAACCCTCTGTGAAGCATCTCATCTTGCCCCTGTAAAGGATTTGTAGTCCAGGCAGTAGGCACCATATCAAATCACCATTCTTATAACTGATGGCACAAAGTCTTGTTGAGCCAATCAAGAAGGCTAATTCTGTACTGACAGCAAACTTTGCACCCAACCAGCCTTGACAGAGTCATTTTTCCACTTGCATCTGCATTAGGGAGAGCACAGCAACGTCTAATCTGGTTACAGAAATGCTCCCACAGCGAGCAGCTGCTCTTCTACTGGCCAGAAACAGAGTCAGGTTGAGAAGATCACAGATTCACAGCATTTCAGGGGCTGGAAGGGACCTTGAAAGATCATCTAAGTCCAACCCCCCTGCCAGAGCAGGATCACCTACCCCAGATTACACAGGAAAACATCCCGGTGAGTTTTGAATATCTCCAGAGAGGGAGACTCCACAACCTCCCTGGGCTGGAATCCTGTGAGGGTTCCAGTGCTCTGTCACCCTCACAGTGAAAAATATTTTCCCTCCTATTTACATGAAACTTCCTAGATCTGGTTTGGTTTGAGAGCTCTTAGGCACAGTTAGCGGTGGCCAGAAAATACAGAAGCCTCTAAGGAAGTGTCTTTTGGTCTAACATTCAGAGATAAGCAGGAGCAGAGACACATGGCAAACAGCTTAACTAGAATGAAGCAATAAAGTGCATTGTTGTGGGACTGGCTGCCTTTTCTTTCCATGGAACAGAACTGCTGGCCTGTTTAGAAAGGCCTGCTGTGCAGAGACAGAAATTAGAGTCCTGAGCCAAAGGCAAGGTAGCAAACTCACAGCAGTGAGATACACAGCACAGTGCAAGCCCTGGGTGAGCACCTGGGGCTTTGCCAAGAAGAAGGGGATCTGATTTCTTCACTTGCTAATTGTGTTCTGGTCAGCCATGTGCAGGGCAGAGTGATGGACAATTCTTGATTCCCCCTGCCAGGGCCCAGGAATCCCTGATTAGTTGGAAATTTAATCTGTAAAGACTCAAATAAAACAGACAAACTGTTGGGTTTTGAAGAACTTGACCTTTCTGGAGATCTGATTGGATGCCAAAAATGTGGGTAGAGGAGTGAACAGGAGTAGTCCATTATGTGTGCTGGCAGAAAAAACATTCCTTAGAGGGAGCAGTGCAGAGGCTTATTGCACAGGGGACTCAATAAACCCCTTGACTTCAACCTTGCCCTGGGAACCATGGGGGCCTGAGTGGATGGGGATGTGCATGAGAGCTGAAACGTGCCACATGAGTGAGGTTTACCTTGACACCATCTGGCCCAGGTGGTCCATTGTCCCCTTCCAGCCCTGATTCTCCCTGCAAGATAGAAACAAGCACCATAAGGCTGTGCCTAAACCTGCTTCATTCTCATGCTTTCTGCAGCTGAATGACAATTGTACACTGGTAGAGAGCTTTCAGATCATCAAGGCCAACAGTTAGCCCAGCACTAAACCATGTCCCCCATCTACAAGGCTTTTAAATCCCTCCAGGGATGGGGATTCCACTTCTCTGGGCAGCCTGTTCCAGGGCTTGTCAACTCTTTGGGTAAAGAAATTTTTCCTCATGTCTAACCTATCCCTCCCCTGGAGCAATTTGAGATTGTTTCCTCTTGTCCTGGCAAGGACAGCAAGTTGTGGCTGCAGGGACAGGAGTCTCACACTGCACTTTGACACGTGTCCTATCTTATATCCTAATGCTGAATGAGCTTTTCCTGGAGCAGGAGTGGGAATTCAGCCTCTTGCTTTATTCTGAGCCATGGTTTCTCCTCCATGGATCCTGTTGCTAGCTGGCAAGAAGATCTCCTTCCCTGTGCTGCAAAGGGAGCTCGGTCTCTGTTCACTTAACCTGGGACTTCCCATCCTGCTCCAACAACTGACCTTAGTCCCAAGAAGGGACAAGAGGCACAGGCAGCTTCAATCCCTGCATTCATCCTGTCCCTGGCTCCCTCCCATGGGTGCACAGTGCAACCAGTGTTTCCCTGCTTAATGCTGCGCAGGCTGTAACCTCCTGGTGAACAGGACCGGTCTGTTCCCACACTCCTCCCCATCTCATACATGAGGTTGTCACAGCAGCTCTGTAGCTTTGGAGAGGCTCATGTGGGCTGGCGAGCTCCACAAGACAGACTCTGCCAGGAAGGTCTTTCCACCACTCAGAAGAAGCAGAGGCCACAAGGGTTACATCATGCCCAGATCAGGGTCTGTCAGGGAAAAGAGCCTTTGGGGAACTGATAAGGGACAGAAGATCTGCCAGGTGATTGTACTTACTCTTTGGCCAATGAGGCCTTGCTCTCCAGGGACGCCCAACTGGCCAGGGTCACCCTAAGAAGAAGGAACCAGACATGGAGATGAGCCGTTTACCAACAGAAAGTGAGCATGGAACACTTCCCACTGCACCCAGAATGTTGACTTTTTCTTTTCTTCTCCCACACAAACACTTTCACTTCAGTTTGCAAGGGGGTCTTATAGTACAGGTTGGCATCACCAATGCCTCTGCTCACACAGAGTCATCACACACCTTACAGGCTCTGTTGCAATGATCAACCAGGTTGAAAGGGACCTGAAGGATCATCTGGTTCAAACTTTCTTGGCAAAAGCATGGTCTAGTTAAGGTGGCCCAGCACCCTGTCCAGGTGAATCTTGGAAGTGTTCAATGCTGAGTACTCCACCATTTCCCTGGGGAGATTTATTCCAATGGCTGATTGTCCCTATGATTTTTTTTTTGTCTCCTAACTGGAAACTCCCCAGGAGTAACCTGCATCCATTACCCTTTGTGTTTTCCACCTAACTCCTTGTAGAAAGGGAATCTCCATTTTCTTTCTAGCCACCCTTTAAAGACTGGAACACTATTTAAATGATACTTGACAAAGAACAGGGGTTGAGAAGAGGTTTGTGCTGCTTGCAGCTGCAGAGACAGAGGATATTCCCTTGGCAGGGCCCTTTGGCAGAAGAGTAGCAAAGCTGGGTGCAGTGCAGTGCTGCATCAGGCACAACCAGAGCCAGCAGTTCTTTGAGCCTCAGCATGACTGGGCAGGGTGGAGAAAAACCTGAACCTCTGATGGCACCAAAATGAGAGTGAGCAGAAGGTGCTGGAGCTGGCAAACAAAAGGATCTTGGTGGCAGGCTATCAGTTTGCAATTGAGCATGGAGAATACATGGCCATAGGACAACTACCGCCCACAGGTCCCCATCCAAGCCAACATCTTTGCAAGGAAGAGAGCACAGGAAATGCAGAGGCATAAGAGGAAAAACTTTGACCCTTCCACACATCTCATCTGGCAGCAAACAGGTCTGCAAGTGATGGATGCCCAGAGCAACTCCAGCCTGTCCCAGCACCTCCCAGCTCAGGAGAAGGAGCAGCATGGGAGCCTTGCTCCCTGACTCCTCAGCAAGGACGTGTGCCACTGGCAGCTGGTAAGGGGGTGTTTGTGCAAGCCACTGAATCCTGTGGCTGAGGAGGGCAGCCAGGAGCACAGGAGCTGGAACACTTGTGCAGTATCAGGGTGCCAGAGACACGGTAGCTCCAGCGAAGCTTCAGAAGATTTGCCAAGGAAAACATGGCAAAGGATGGGGCTGGGGGTGGGGAGTGAAGGACAGCAAAGAGGAAATTGCATTTAATTCCCACACAGAATCTGCTCAAAAGCTCTGCACGCAGGAGCAAACCTTCAAACCAAGTGGAAAGGGGGTTAGGATAAAATAAACCCCCCTCTGAACTGCTCAGCACAGGGACCTTATTCAAACAAAGAGATGGTTTATAGGCCTTTCCATGTGGACAAGAAGGTGCATTCATGGCTCTGGAGCAGGGCATCTTTCCTTCATAACCATGAGAGTTCAGTCCCCACAGAGCTGAGGCTTGGAAGCTGTGGTGGGACCTTGTCTGAGGGTATTTTTAAGCTTGGGACCTTCCTAAGACTCTTCTTGTTTCAAATGAGAAGCTGCCTGGGTCTTGAGGACTCTCCATTCAGATTTTGCATCTGCAAAGCAGTAGAGCTTCATTCCCAAGGTCCTTCACAGATCTTGAGGCACAAGATCCCTGGGACAATGCTTCTCCCCGGCACTGACAGCCTCCCCCTCGAGCTGGGGCTCTGGAATTTGTAACCAAGTGCTTGGAGTTAGCCTGAGTTTGTTTCTCAGAGTTTATCTTTTGCGGAATGTGCCGTCTGCTTCTGCGGCTGGAGGGTGAACCTGCAACATTACCCAGTCCTGCAGGAGCAGAAGTTGCTCTTATCTCCCTGGTCTGACTGAGAAATTGCACTAAGGGTTTTCCTTACCTTCATGCCAGGTTCACCTGCAAGGCCAGGTTGTCCTATTGAGCCAGGCGGTCCCTGGGAAAAAATAAAGCTTGATAATGAAAAAGCCCATTGTAAGCAAGTAGAAAGCAAGATCAAAGACATAATTCCTTTAGCAGAGCTCTCCTGGGACAGCAGGGCCCTGGTTGCAATGTAATTACCTCCCTGGAGCTAGCTCAGGGTACACAGCATCAAAGAGGCCCAGCTGTGCCTGGTTCCTGGGAGGACTCTGCTCACACCTCCCCTCTTGCCAGCCCCCCAGCAGACCCCAGCCTCCTCTGCCAAGCGCCTTGCTCCAACTCCTTCCAAACCCTCTGCTCTCTAAGGTTGGTAACCATGCCAAGGAGCAGCACTAGGACTATTTGGAGAAGAGGGGAAAAGGTCCAGAACTAGACTTGAAAGGTTCCAGCAGGTTGGCTGGCACAGTGGATAACAAAAATTCTCAGCTGTGCTCTTGCTCCCTGCTCCCCATGACTGCTACCACTGGTGTGAGAGCATTGCCCATGCTGCTGATCTCATTTGGGTTAGGGTAAAGCATGACACAGCCCCACAGGCACGTTGAACTGTCCTGCCTTCGCAGAAGCAGATGACCCAGCTGACCCAGCTTGGAGCTGTGCTGCTGCCCCCATGCTTCCAGAAAGTGAGGGCACAATGGTGCTGCCTGCTCCAGGACAGCTGAAGGGAGCCAAGAACAGCAGGGTTACACCAAAGACTCCAGCACCAACTTTGGCTGCATTAACCCTGTCATCCATCACTCACTTTCTCTGGCTGTGATGGGCCAACAAACATCTTAATGCCAACAACTGGGCTCGGACCAAAATGCACAGCACAGGGCTGTCACCAGGCTGAAAAACTCTGTCTGGCAGATGAGATGATGTAGCTTATCTGTCCAAGCACAGACCCCAGTAGAGGGGTTTGGCATCCTTAAAAAGAGCAAAAAAAAAAAGATCTGGAAAACTATGGGAGGTAAGACAGAAAGACAGAAGATGAGAGAATGACCTTGCAAACTGTTCTCACTCAGTGTCCAGCTGCCATGTGCAGCCTTGAGCTGAAGGGGTCAGGTTCATTTGCTATCTTTAGTACCAAGATCAGTTGGGAGCTTTAATCTGTGTACATTTTCTGCTACCTCTGCATAAGGAATGAGAATTTGTACCACAAGGCCAAAGATGGGACAGCAAAGCTCGTCTTTAAAGGATTGGAGTGGTTTATTGACTTATGGTATTTGCTTTCCGGACAACAATCTCCCTTCTCTTTACAGTTGGGAATAAAGGGAAAAATAGAGCACATAGTCAAGGGAGCTCTCTGCTGCCCAGGGAATAAAGCCAGCTCCTGGCTTGCTGAAATGGATTCAGGGAGAGGAGGGGGAGCAGGATGTGAGTTGGGTTTATGAACAAATGGTCAAATCACGCAATGAGAAAATGGAAGCTCCAGTGAAAGCAAAAATCCTGCTTTGGTTTCTCCAGAGGTGCCAATGCAAGGAAAGGCTCCTGGAAGAGTCACAGACTTGAATAAAGCTCTGTACTTTCTTGGTTGGCAGCATGCAGAGTGGGTTGGTAGCAGTTTTCCAGCTCCCCAGTGTGGTTTACCACGCTGAGAGCTCACTCCATCCCATCTAGCAGCCATGAGAATGGAAACTTTCCTGACTCACTGTGCCCTTTGCAGAAGACTGCAGTCAAAGCCACCTTTGCTGCTGCTTTCACAGCCCAGTGAAACATCACTTCCACATTACAGCTCAGGACCTATGGAAAGAAGCTACCCAAGGGGAACTGGTACACCTGGGATAAAGAGCCAAAGCTACAACACTTCAAGGGGAAGGAAATCAAGCCAAGCCTGCAGATGAGTCAGGAGGAAACCACAGAGGCATCTCCTGCACTCCATCAGGGCACAGTTTGGCAGTTGCTGCTCCTTTGGTTGTGGTGTGTTTGTGCCACTGCTTCATGGCAACGGCAGCCCAAAAGCACAGTCAGCAGCAAAGGTGTTTCTCTGAGTTTTCTCTGTTGGCTGGAGTGGCTTGAGATGGACCTGTCCTGGCAATCCAGGAGGGCTGACATAAGAGTGTCTCATCAACAGTGGCATCAGGGTGTGGGAGGGACCAGTTTTCAGTCCGAATTGGTTTTTGGTCTGTTTCAACACCCTGGAGCAGAAAGGTGTCCCTGCTGTGGTCCTAGAGCCATGCCTGGGACATGCTTGTCAGTGTGATCAGCTCTGAGACGTTTCTCTTGCTGTGAAAATGTGTCTGCACAGCTACCAGCTGGGTGTCTTTGGTGTGTGATGGAAATGATGCTCAGATTTCTGATTTCCAGTTTTCTTTGGCAGTTAATTTTCAGGCTTGAGGGGAATGCTTTGTGCTCGTGTCCCCACGTGTGGAAGGATGTGCCTCTGGCTCCTCTACTCCTCCCTCAGTCCTGCCACTGGTGATGCAAGGGGAAAACAAATAGGAACAAAGATCAGACCTACCTTATGCCCAATTTCTCCCAAAGGCCCAGATGGCCCCTGTGGTCCTTGTGGACCCTGAAAAACAGAGACACAAGGCTCTTTTCATTACAGGTGTTTTCATTTGTGAAGGGCCATCACGTCCACGGTCTGCAAGATAAAACACCAGTTCCTCCCACATCACAGTAGAGTTATGCAGTGTGCAAGAGAAGGCTGGTGAGATGGGGAGTGTGCTGAGGCACCTCACCAGACAAACAGCTCTGAAGTGTCTTCATCTTTCTGGCTCCTGTCTAAAACAACTGGAGCTGGCAATCTGACAATGCCTGTTATACCCTCTCCCTTCAAAGTCCAGCTCGTTCCCCAAGACACAGACAGCAGAAGATGACCTCTCTTTCTGCTTTGGTGGTGTTGCTGGTCCTACTTGAGGTCTGTGTCTTTGCTTGCCACCTCCCGGTGCCTCCCCCAAAGCTGAGGGTTTGGTTCTGACACTATCAGCCTCCCATCCAGTACCCCTTCTGCTATACCTACCAGCCCAGTCTAACCCCTTCTGTTACATCTGACTCTCTCCCAGACCCAGCCTTGCTCTTCTTTTCTTCTCCCTTCCCTTCTGAAATCCAGCCCAGACTGTATCCTACACTCTCCCTGGCTGATCCACAGCTCTCTTTTGCTTTCCATGGGTCTGACCTTGTCTTCCCTCATGCCTCCTAGGAGTCTAGCCAAGTCTTTCACATCTCTGACCACACTGGAGCTGGCAAGGACAGAGAAGCTGGGATGGGAATAAGTGGTGGGGAAGAAACAGACAGACAATGAAATGAAGTATCTGTGTAAGGAGCAGAGATGAAGGGAGAGTGATAAGACACTTGCCGGGTCGCCTGGAGGCCCTTTTGCTCCTGGAGGTCCAGAAGGTCCTTGGATACCCTAAAAAGATTAAAAATACCAAGTTCAGCTCCACCTCCCTAGAAATCCTTCCTGCCTCTCAGCACTAATGTGCATCTCATGATACGCTCCAGTAAAAGGAGTGGAGAGGGGGCCCTGTAAGTGAGACACCGGTCTCAAGCTACACCAGGGGAGGTTTAGGCTGGGTGTTAGGAAGAAGTTCTTCACAGAAAGAGTGATTGGCCATTGGAATGTGCTGCCCAGGGAGGTGGTGTAGTCACCATCACTGGAGGTGTTTAAGAAGAGACTGGATGAGGCACTTGGTGCCATGGTTTAGTTGATTAGATGGTGTTGGGTGATAGGCTGGACTTGATAATCTCGAAGGTATTTTCCAACCTGGTTAATTCTATTCTATTCTATTCTATTCTATTCTATTCTATTCTATTCTATTCTATTCTATTCTATCCTATTCTATCCTATCCTATCCTATCCTATCCTATCCTATCCTATCCTATCCTATCCTATCCTATCCTATCCTATTCTATTCTTCCTCCTGGAGCAGGACTCAAAACTTACAGACTTGAGTGGGGTTATGAGAAGAAGCACAAGGGATGGACTTACCAGGAAGCCACGTGCTCCTGTCTCCCCAGTCTCGCCCATCTTCCCCTGTGAACACAGTTACAGCAATCAGCAGTAGGGAACGTGCTGACACACCTGCAAGGCCTGAGCCAGCAGAAGTTGCAGTTCCTGGGCACTGTGTCCCTGTGGGTACCCCCATGGGGAACTGACACCACGCCAGATGTGGCATGCACTGGCTCTCACAGAGGACATACCTGCAGCCCATTTGGACCCTGCTTGCCTGGCTCCCCTGGTCGACCCTGCAAAGCAAGAAAACAAAGACATGTTGGCATGAGCAAAAACTTGATGTTCTTCTGCCTCAGCACATCTGCTCTTGCATTTTTGTGCATCAAATATCCCCTCCAGTTCCCTGTAGTGTTTGAGATGCCAAATGCCCAGCATCCTGCCCTGAGGAAAACGCCAGCCAGCAGAGAGCATGGGCAATGGGCTGCATGACCTAAAGCTTTTGGAGCAAAGGCTGTCAGGGCACGAAATCGGGGAGATTCTCCACCCAAATTTCATTCACAGGGCCATGTGTACCATGCAGGGGATGTAGTCTGTGATGTTCAATGGTAGGAAACTGGTCCAGCTCTGCCACACTATTCTTACATCAGGCTGCTGCCAAAGAGAGACACTCTCCCATGGACTCATCTCAGAGCCTACTGTGGAGCAAGCTCACCCTGGGTGAGGGTCTGCTCGGGTAGGGTATTTGCCTCTGACTCTCTTTGCACCAGGCTTCTCTTGCCCTTCATTTTTACCCTATCCTGATCTAATTAACAGGAAGTACATCAGAGCAGTTACCTCTTTCCCCAGGCAATATTTTACCAGTCGTGTTAAATTGCTCTGATTTTCATGTTACATTCAGACATCTCAGTCAAGCACACTCACTGTCAGTCAAGCTACTCCCTTCTCCTGTAAGGGACTCTCTCATTTTAACAGAGGTCCTTTTATGTTTGTGGACTGCCTCTGTATTCAGGGACTCAGAACCCAGCAGCCAGAGCCCTGATGCCCACACTGGACAGATTTTACTGTGCTTGCACAAAAGACTTATCCCTGCTGGCTGATTCTCATGGAGCAATTGAACATCCCCTGATCCTAGAGAAGAACATGACCTTGATCCTGCTCAGAGCATTTCGCAACACAGCTAAGAGCAGCCCTGACCAAGCTGGCCATGCCCTGGCACTCACCTTGACACCTCGTGGCCCTGGCTCACCTACTGGTCCATCAGGCCCTCTGGCACCCTGGAAGAAGGCAAAAATAAGAACACAGGTTGTATGTCTGACTGGAAAATGCAGCAGCCACCCTGGCTTTGGCCACCAGCAAAGCCCATGAGATCAGTCCTGGCTAAGCCAACCCATACCTGGTTGGGTTGAGCACAGCAGCTTGGAGCCCAGGACTCTTGCTCTCCTTTCTGCATTTTGTTGCTTCATTTCTCACCATTACCAGCATGCAGAACCAAAATACCTTTTATTCCTGTTAAACCAACTGCCAGCCACAAACCAGAGGAGAGGAGCAGGCCAGGAACCACCTTATTTTCAGGTAACAGTTACACAACAGTGTTGCAACACACAGACTTGCAGCTCCAGCCTTATTGTTAGCAAACCTCTCCCTTCCTAGAAGCCCTGCTTTGCCAGCTTCCCCTGCCCTTCACTCTCAGCACACTGCTGTCTTATGGCCACGATCAGGGCAATAAAGCTACAAAATATAGAGAGGCACATCAACCCCAGCCTCCTCCAGGGTACCTTCACAACTGTGTTGGGCCCCAGGCTGCTCCCAAAGAGCAGGGCTTGTTTGCTGGCAGCTGAGCTGCAAGCCTCCAGCTCCAGTTACCTGCTATTCAAAGAGCTGGCTGCTGCTAAGGACCAGGCAGGTGCTCATGCATATGCAAGATGTACGCTGGGAGAAGAGCAGCCCTGACTGCCTGCTTTGGCATGTCTGGTCCCATGCCCAGCAGCTGCTCCTGGGTGTGCGTGCAGCAGGAACCAGCAACTCAGGAGGTGCATGGGACACAGCAAATGCTCATGGCACCTTCAAGAGTTCAGGTGAGGAGCCACCCTGCACATGATTAGCTCAAATGGAACAGTTCTCCTTGCGCTTCCAGAGGGTTCTAAGTGAGGAGAACCCTGGGAAGCAAGGATTGCTGGGATCTAGCTCCCAGGCTAACTTCTGAAGAGCTGAGCACAGCCCTTTTCACTGTTTGAACCCTCAAAACCAGTGGGACGCACCACCAGAGAGTAAACAGAGCCACGGGCAGGGAAAAGAAGAGAGTAAAACTAAAAAGCTTTATCAAGAGACTCTATTAAGACATGTCATGTTCCTAATCAGGCTATGAGCACAGTTGGGACTCTCAGGCGCTACTGCAATATAAATAACAAATAAAAACACAGAGCAGTGCTAGAATGTAGTGGTGAGAGGAATCCTGAGAGCAGGCCAGTGCGGAAAGAGAGAAAACAGGAGCCAGCGCGCTTCGTCGGGATGCAAACCCAGTGCCAAAAGTAATAACAGGGCTGGGGAGCCAATGCGTTAGAAAAGCAACTCCAGTGTGACAGGCAGAGAGAGAGAGAGAGACTCACAAAGAGCAGCAGTGTAACAGCAGAAGATGTGTGGGAGACTCAGCCAAATTGTTACAGCAGGCAAACATTGTCAATATAAAATAATGCAAAAGCTTCTACTGTGCTTGGCAAAGCCCTGCGCCGCTGAGCCTGCCAGAGACCCAGCAGCCAAGCGCCTGCATTGTGGGGCAGTAAGACGCAGCTCTGAAGAGTGCTCAGCCTGGTCTCCAGGACAGATGGACAGGGAAGGGCTGTGCAGCAGATGGGAACACCACAACCAAATGGGATGTTTCACAGGTCGGTGCTCCGCTGCACTAATGTGAGGGCAGCTCTCGCCAGCCCTGGGACGCCAAGCGCCCTGCTGGTGTGGGCCCTGAGATCAGAGAGCAGCAAGGATAAAACATTTTATTAGTCCATGTCCCTGCAAACCTCAAAGCACAATGACATAAACCAGAAGGTCATTTAAAAGCAGGACTACTGGCAGCCCAAGTCAGAGCTGGAAGCTTGGAGGCATCTGAGGAGCTGTCTGGGGTGACTGGGACACCCAGCAATCCAGCAAAATACACAGACCTGCCCTGGGATAGGCACTGCCCAAGGAGAAGGGAGATGGCAGTACGTGTATGGCACAGGCACACTGGCAAAACACCTTGCCACCCAACTTCTCATCTTGCCTGGAAAACAAGCTGTTCCCCTCCTCTTTGAGCAGCCACTCAAGATACTTTGACATCTTTGCTACTCAAGCTGATGGGGTCAGCTGCTTGTGAAGAGGATGTATGTGCAGAGCGGAAGGATTCAGTAGCTCAGCCCTAGTATGTCAGACAGTGCAGGTATTGGAGACAAGTAGGACATGGAAACAATAGTGATGACCCAGGTTAGAGGTTTCCAGAACAGACGTGGCCAGGAAAGGAAAGTGGAATGTGTCTAGCTCCTCCACACTCATCTTCTGTAGCCTGTTCTGCCCTGCTCATTCCCTGTGCCAGTGCCAGGCTGCTCTGAACTGGGTGGAGGCTATTGGGTGCCCTCAGCCCTCACTCAGGCCTGCAGCTAGAGCAGTGGAGGCTGTGGTTCTCTGGTCCAAGCTGGCAGGGCTGGCTGGGGACTTGTTCATGGTATCCCGGTTTCCTCCAGCAGAGCCCTGTCACCGGCATGGCAGGATCTGCCAGGCCAATCTCACTTCACAGCAGCCACCTGCCTAATCCCATCACAACACATCCCATCGGCATCTGACCTAAAGAAAGAGAAAGTGACCCTGTAGTTGCAAATGCATGCAGCAAGCTTCATCATCACCAGCCTCCTGGGCTGAAACCCAGGATAAAGGCTTCCCCTAATACGCTCTGACAGGAAAGGCTACATTTAGTCAATTAGTTAAATCTTTAAAACTCTCTTTTACTGACAGCGCTGGTTAGAGACGAGTGAGCGAGGGCCTGGCAGCTCTCCAGGGTGCATCCCTTGCCAAATGCTGCAAGGCACAGCACGGTGCCTTTCCCCTGCAGACCTGGTGTCCTGGCCTTACAGGCAGGGCTCAGCACAGCTCCCCAGGCTCCCCTTGGGCCCTCAGCACTTCAAAATTCAGTGAACAGCCAGGCATGCTACCCTGAGAGCAGGGCAGAGGGACCAGGGTGAGCACAGAACCACGGAAGCGTAGAATTGTCTTGGCTGGAAAGGACCTTTAAGTTCCTTGAGTCCAATTGTTAACCCAGCACTGCCATGTCACTGCTAACCCGTGTCCCTCAGCACCACATCTATACGGCTTTTAAACCCCATCCAGGGATGGGGACTCCACCACTTCCCTGGGCAGCCTGTTCCAGAGCTTGACAATGCTTTTAGGAAAGAAATTGTTCCTGATGTCCAACTTCAGCCTTCACTGATGCAACGTGACGCTATTTCCTCTTGTCCTATCATTTATTGGGAGAAGAGACCGATCCCCACCTTGCTCCAATCTCTTTTCAGGGAGTTTTGGAGAGAAAGGTCTCCCTTGAGCCTTCTCTTCTCCATACTAGCACCCTCAGATGCCTCAGCAGCTCCTCACAAGATTTGATCTATAGAGAGGCATCTTGGGGAGTGTCCTCCTAAGGACACATGCAGCATGGACCCATCCTAAGAATGGGGTAAGGAGGCTGCTGTGAAAGGCATGGCTTCATCATTGGTGTCAGCATTTCTAGGAGACCTTGACACAAAGAAGGAAGCTTTTCTTTGCTCTGTGTTAGTATTTACATGGCAGCACACAGCTCAGGAAAGGTCCCTCTGGGCCAGGGCTGTGCAAACAGTGCAAGCTCAAGCAGCTTTACAATGTAAACAGGAAAAAAAGGAAGTTTAAATCAAGACCTCTCCACTCCTTCACACAGAGGCAGCCAAGGCACAGAGTGATACAGGTTCATGGCTGATGGAACACTGGAGAATCTTCTCCCCTGTTTCACCAAAGCCAGGTGGATAGGAATATGCAGCTCAAAGGCATTGCCCTGTCCATCTCAAAGCAGTTCACTCAAGGTTGTGCAGGGAGTCACAGCACAGGGACATGCCCAGGCGGTCCCACTGCAGCACATGAGCTACAAGACCAAGTGGCGTCACTCACTGCTTCCTAGATGAAGATATTCCTCTTCTGCCTGTGTAGTCAGGCAAGAGGAGCCACATTGGCACTGCACAGGAAATAAGGGCTCCAGTGCTCCAGCTGCAGTATGCCATGCTTGTGCTGAGCTCCTGGATCTCAGCAGCAGCAAGATACTTGTGCCTGGCAGAGCCCAGCTGTTTTTAAATTCTGCTATCAATATCTTTTGTCGGCATATTTCCCATGCTCACCCCTTTGTGGCTCCCCACAGAGCTATCTAGGAGAAAGCAAGCTGTAAGTCCTTGCACGTCTCACCTGCAGTCATGTTCTGCCCCCTGTAACCATGAGTTATTTTCAGTGTAGGCTCCAGCAGTGGTAGCAAACAGGTCCCAGTGCCACACAGGTCAAGAGCTTGCTTCCCTCAGAGACATGGAATACTGAGCAGCAGTATCAGCCATCCCAGAGCAAACAAAGTGCAACGATGTGGGCTAGATGTGAAGCACACCAGCTCACTAGTGCAGGGCAATTCAGCTCCAGGCTTTGCAGATCAGGTTTACTGGTAGACCATGTGAGGTGACAGAGATACACCCTGATGCTAGAGCAGAGAACCTCCCTGCAGAACAGAACTGAATACTCAACAAGGTGTTTCCCCCAAACAGTGCTCTATTTCCCCCTGTTTAAACAGATAGAACAGAGAGGCAGTAACCAGCAGCAGAACAAACAAGTGGACAGTAGCTTCTTTTCAGAAATCCAAAGCTTCTTCCTTATTCCTTTATCCAAATATTGATATTCTACTATTACAGCCTGGCCAAGTGAAAAGCAAGCAGATGCCTTGTCTGAAGCTGGCTGTAGATCTGAAGCTAACATTTCCTTAAACAATTCCAAAGCATCTCCAGCTGACTAGAAAGATCCCTGGGAGCAAAACAAGAGACCTCTCCTTTTTTTCCATGAACAACTTCTTGGCTGGGCCTGGAAGTAGCAACAGTTTTCAGGTTTGCTTAGATAATTCCACTTTATAAGCCCCAGACATTTACAAATCCCTGCAGCCAGCGATGCTGTGGTGCCTAGGGTCCAGGTGGCAGACACAGTGGTCCTCTTCTGCCCAAAGCAGCAGGGTGCTGGGATAGTTTAAGACCAAGCTGAATGAGGCTCTGGCCAGCCTGATCTAGTGTGAGGTGACCCTGCCCATGTCAGGGGGTTGGAACTAGATGATCCTTGTGGTCCCTTCCAACCCTGACTGATTCTGTGATATGATTCTTTGTCTTATCTCCTCTTTGCAGGCTTCACCTGGGCCAGAGTTAATGCAAGAGCCCGCTGAAGGAATGGCATGGTGGAAAAGAGAAATATGCTTTGGGGGGTTGAAAAACTCCTCTGAATCACCTGAGCCAGTACCCAGTGACAGGACAAAATACTGACAAACACCTTGGCTGGTAGAACAGGGCAAGGTCAGTCACTTCCCAGCAGGATTTGTGATCTGAGTTCCAAAGGCATGGCTCTCTTTGATATTTAACCTTTTGTGGAGATTCTCAGCCAGTATCTGGCCTTTTTGGTATCACCAGCCTCAACAAAGGATGCTGGAGGCCACAAGTTCTCCTGCTGTGAGCAGCTGATTACAGAAATGTGCTTTTGAATTTAAGTGAGATAGGGTGAGGGACTTGCTGAATCAGCCAACTCCAAATTCAAACCTTAATTTGGTTAAGTAATTAGGTTGAAACATGTGCATAGCTGTCACTAGATGAATATTAAGCACATGTCTAAGTGCTACACCAAGCACAGATGAAGGGAAATCAGCCTGAGCTCACAGGTCCAAGTTTCTTGTCCTGAGGGAAAGAGGAGAAGGGAAATGACTTTTGTGGAAGACTCAGTATCAGTTTGATGGGCTAAACAAAGACCTGGGAAGGAAGAATGGAATGGAATGGAATGGAATGGAATGGAATGGAATGGAATGGAATGGAATGGAATGGAATGGAATGGAATGGAATGGAATGGAATGGAATGGAATGGAAAGGAAAGGAACGGAATGGAATGGAATAGACCAGACCAGGTTGGAAGAGACCTTCGAGATCATCAAGTCCAACCCATCATGCAACACCATCTAATCAACTAAACCATGGCACCAAGCACCTTATCAAGTCTCCTCCTAAACACCTCCAGGGATGGTGACTCCACCACCTCCCTGGGCATTCCAATGGGCAATCATTCTCTCTGTGTAGAACTTCCTCCAAACATCCAGCCTAAACCTCCCCTGGTGCAGCTTGAGACTGTGTCCTCTTGTTCTGGTGCTGCTTGCCTGGGAGAAGAAACCAACCCCCACCTGGCTACAACCTCCCTTCAGGTAGTTGTAGACAGCAAGAAGGTCTCCCCTGAGCCTCCTCTTCTCCAGGCTATGCAACCCCACTTCCCTCAGCCTCTCCTCACAGGGCTTGTGTTCCAAACGCCTCCCCAGCTTTGTTGCCCTTCTCTGGACACGTTCCAGCAAGTCAACATCTTTCCTAAACTGAGGGGCCCAGAACTGGACACAGGACTCAAGGTGTGGCCTAAGCAGTGCTGAGTACAGGGGCAGAATGACCTCCCTGCTCCTGCTGGCCACACTGCTCCTGATACAGGCCAGGATGCCAGTGGCCCTCTTGGCACACTGCAGCCCACTGCTCATGTTCAGCCTACCATCAATAGCCTTGAAGTGATTAAAAAGAAGGTTACCATTTTAAAGGACCTTTCTTTCTAAAATCTGTACTTATACCCTGACACTACAAAAGCTATCACAACATAAATGCAGACCCCAAAAAGTCTCCATTGTTCTTCACAATCAAAACCATATTTGCTATTTACGTTTCCTTCAAAAGCAGAATTACTTTAATGAAGCATCCACAAACACAGCTCATGGAATCCACAAACATCTGGTGGAGGCTGCCTTCATGTTTCCACTCTGAATTGAATTACATCCCTTTTGTAAGCTAGGACAGACAGAGGGTAATGTCTGAAATTACAATTGGGGGATCATTTCCCTATCCTGAGAAAACCAAGAGCCGGAATAGCAGGACAGACTAGGCAAACAAAGAACACTGTGTGCCTGGAATATCTTCTGAGAGCATGAAGAGAAGGAAAACGTGAGGGAGGAAGATACAAACCAGAAATCCTACAAGCAGGAGAGCTGCTGGTCCTTACAATACCAACTTTCCCACATTGTATTCACTGAAATCTGTAGGATATCACAGCAGCATCCAAGTTCCTCCTCCGCTGGGCATCTTAGAAAGAATGTCTGTCTGTCTTGCAAATTCTGTATGGATTGTATCACTGTGGAGCTCAAATGCACCAGATCTCCACCATTCCATGGTCCAACAGTGAGTGTTGAGGGCAGGATCAGTGCAAGGCAACCAGCAGCAGATCAGATGCTTCGCATCCACTGACAGAGGCTTACTCCTCTCTGATACCAGTGTCCTTAGGGCAGGATCAAGACCTTAGGTGCACCCTCTTCCCTGGGTGCTGCCTCCTGTTTTACCTCCACATTCTGCACCTCCTGGGTGACATTTGGAAGGGCTTTGCAGCCAGCTGGGATAGTGCTACTGCTGCATTTCTGTTTTCTAGGTCTGGGATGCCCTTTGATGTCTGGGTTTCCTCAGCAGAGGAATGTCCAGGGGCACAGAGTCTGCTGGACTTGACATCTGAAGAGGAAATGCAACCCAAGGCCATGAAGCTGAATGTCTCTGCCATACAGTACACAGTTCTGAGGATGGACAGTGCTGGCAGCAGTTGGTGTCCTGCAGGAGTTCTCTTGAGGGTTTGGCACCCACTCTCCGGATCTAGCTACACCCAAAGGAAGGTCCCTGCTGTGCTAGCCAACATCCTTAGGAGCTGAATCCAACTTTGCCCTTGGTTTTCCTCATGTAATAATAGAAATTCCAGCTGGATGCACCCCTGTACAACCTGATCTAAGTGAACTTGCATTAGCAGGGACTAGATGATCTCCAGAGGCCACTTCCAACCCCAACCATGCTGGGATTCTGTGATTCCTGACAGTACAAGTGGAGCTGAAAACAGCCTGGTCAGATGTACTTTCCTTGTGCAGTGAGGACTTCCGGCCAATGAAGATGTAAGAAGCTGAAGAGCATTTCTGCAAGCGAATCTCGTCCATGCTGAGAGCCAAACACCACAGCTGCACACAGCTGCCTGCTGCAAGGAGAGGCCTGGCGCCAGGGGATGTGGCTGGCATCCCTGGCTGGCATCTGGGAATAGGTAGTGCTGGGGCTCCTTCTCCATCACTGCACACATTAAAGGCAGTAGTAGAAATGCCTGATCCCCTGAGAGCACCCACCTCTCCAAGAGCTCACAGTTGGCAGCCTGCATTCTTTCACAAGGTGCTTCCTGTTCAGCTCTGTGCTGTAGTTTTACCTTGAGATGGTTTTCCACTGCACATTCACAGCCTCCCATGAAAGGATGCCTCCAGCTTCTCATCTGTCATGGTCATGGATGTCCCAGGCAGCTCAGTTAATTGCTGCTATGTAGCAGAGAGAAACCTTGCTTCCTAAGGGACCCTCTGAGAGTGGAGCTGGAGAACAAGATCCAGGGGCCTTCCCGCTGAGGAGAACAGAGCCAAGGAAGCTGTTTTTTCCCAGCCACAAATTAAAAGCTGAGCCCTGATATGCATCTGCTGTTCTTGAATGTTGCTAGTGTCCTTGTGGCTGTGCTTTTATGCTTAAAGCAGTTCCAGAGTACATAACTCTGTGGTTATAAAGCTTTCTAGTTGGTTATTCCATTTCCCTTTGCTGGTCTCAACTACCTGAAGAGAGTATTAGCTCTGCTATAGAGAAACAAATGTGATCCTTGGCTGTCCTGAATTCCCCAGGCAGGAGTTGCAATAGAAGCAGAGTCTGGGGCTGGGTGAAATGTATAGTTTACTCCAGCCTGTGTCTTTGAAAATGAGGCATGGAAATAGATCTCATGAGATCCTTGGAGGGAGAAATGCAAAACATGTTGTTGTTGGGGCCTGCATCAGAAGCCATGTGCACTCACTATTAATATTTTGTAAAGCAGCTGGACAAGGGAAAACAACCCAAAGCAGGGATGCTCCTGCAATGAATGAAGAAGAAAGATTGAGGAGCTCAGTGGGATATGGGTTGGATGTCACAGGTAGGAAAACAAGCAGCTTCTGCAGGTCTAGAGGTCACTCTGCTGTGGGCTGTCACCCAAATGGAGCAGGAAGAACCACACATGAAGTGACAGAGTGCTAGTGAAATACGCATCCAGTGTACCATGTGCTTGGAGCACTGTCAGTGATGCTGGTTAGTGCCATTACCCAGCACCAGGCTGGGGGTCTGCTTGTTTCTGGCAGAGTGAGGGTTCACACATGCTTCACAGGGTGGTACTGTTTAGAAACATAGAGCTAAAATCAAGACCTTGTGTTATGGGCTGGAAAAACCCATGGAGAGACAGAGCACATGCTTAGAATGTTATCTACTGACAGTGCAAACCACACCTTTCTCTACCAGAAGATGTTAATCCTGTGAGACTGGAAGGGAAGCCATGAGGAGGCTGTCTGGCTCCTTGCCAGCTTTATTTCTGCCGCCTTCATCTCGATTCTTCTTTGTGGTGTAACATTTCCTGCTTTATCTGCCTCTGGTTAAATCACAACACTTCACATCCCAGCTGTAATCCACCCCTTGGCAGCAAAGCACTTTTATTGGTCTTCTACCTGCACCCTTTTTTCCAGCCCAAATACATCTTCAAATGACTAAACCCTCACCATCCTCAGCTGAAGTGTCCATAACCACTGCTTTGACGTTGCAGGTAGCTGGGAAAGATGCACTGGACCACTTCCAGGATAAACTCTACGCTGGGACCCCCTTCTGCCCATACACATCACTTGCATTTGCAGCCCTTGGAAGACTTGCACTGGTGACCACAACCTTTATACACAGCAGACACATGGCTGTGGAGGTGCTGCCCAACTGTTGCTCATCTTTACACCCCCAAAGCAACCCACCAGATGGCTTCCAATGGCCGAGACAGGAGAGAGAGAAAAGCTTGTGGAAAGCACTTACCCTGCGACCTTTCACCCCTCTAATCCCTGGTACACCACGGACTCCTGTTGGACCCTGGAAGGGGGAAAAGGGAAAAAATTGAAGATGGAGAAGGAGGAAGAAGGCAGCAGATGCTGAGAAGATTCCATGTGTGATCTGCAGGGGCCTCAGACATAGAGTCTTGACCAGCAGGTTGTTTCAAAAAACTCTTGCCAAAGACATGACCTTCTCTGTAGATGCTCTTTTATTTTAAACCTGCTGAATGTCTTTGGATGATGAATATTTAGGCCAAGGAGCCTGGCTGTGGTTTGTGTGCTTAAATATCTGCAGCTTGTTGTCTGAGTGGTGTGAGCTGAAGACAAACTGAACATCCAGAATTCCCTTCAAAGCTATTAAAAGCAGCTGTTGCTCAGTATCTGTACAAAAATAACAATAACCAGGATCTGCTTTTCAGTTGTCCAAACACAAAATCAGACACCTCAGCTTAGGTATCCAAGTGTGACCTTGTCAGTCAAATACTGATTTTATCTTCAAGTAACTGTTGCCCTGTTAGTGCTGGCAGAGATGCTGATTTCTTTTGGATTCTTGGTATTGTGGATGGTCCTGCTCTTACACTTACTGAAAGGTTTCAGGTTTTCTTTTACATGGGTTTGTACACACTTGAGTCATCAATGTGCATACAGAAGAAGCAGAAGAAAATAAACCAGCTCTTTTGTTCCTGTTTGCATATATCTTAGATTCAAAAATTAAAGGATCTATTTAATTACCAGGACTTATTTCTGTATGGTGGCTTTAAAAAGTTGTATTTAAAGTTAGGTTCTTTCTGCTGTCAGGAAAGAAAACTTCAGATTGACAAGTTCCATTCTTACTCTTTCAAACATTCCACCTCAAGCTTTGCTATTTATGCATTAATCATTTCTACCAAGTGTCAGCCCTGCAAACCCTATGTGGTGGGTTAACACCCCTTTTTTGAAAAACAAAAGAACAAAGCAGGGTGGAGGGCTTGCAGGTACTTTTCACTCCCTGCAGAGCATTTCTCGCCTGGGAGGCTGAGTCTGTTCCACTCCCCCTCCCTGCCTAGCTAGGGTATAAAAGCAGGACATTGTAGCTGTTGGGACAGCTTCTTGGCTCCTGCCTCTGCTGTATGAGAGCTACTGCAGCTGCCCTCCTGCTCCTCTGCCACGTGGTCGGCCCTGATTCCTCTCTCTGCTGCCTCCACGCTTCTCCGGGAAGGCTGGTTTTGTATTACTCTCTTGTTTTTTTGTCCCCCTCCCATCCATTATTGTTCCTTGCCCTTGTGAACATTTCTTCTGTTATTGTTATATACATATATATTGCTTAAAGACAACTCTTTACCTCTCTACTTCCAAGCCAAGTCCAAATTATTGTTTGGTAAATTTGCTCCTTCCTTTTCTCCCCTCTCTGTTGGGAGGAAGGAGAGGGGGAGGGGAAGTGGGGGGAGGAGATTCTCAGCCTTGCCCCATCTGAGCTCCTAACTTCCAGTTAAGGCTCAAACCACCACAATTTTTGGCGCCCAACGTGGGGCTTGGGAATTAATCTTGCATTGGAAAAGCAATACTTTTTCCGAAAAAGGGACTGGAAGTAGAGATGGCAATTTTGAAGAACCTGATGGTCCAAGCCTTTGCGTGGGTGTTTGGCTGGATCTTTTGGACCCACATCTACAAATTAATAACTTACCATGTGGTGTGGTTAATGATAGAGATGCTGATCAAATGGATGAAAACTTTACCAATGAAGCTGGGCATATATCTCCTGAATTCATTGAATTTCACTGTCAGTGGTAACTTTGCTAACACAGGAAAGTTTCCTGAAGCAGGCTATGAAACCAATGGTGTAGATAAAAGTGCCTGTGATGGAAAATTGCTGTACATTGCAATATGCTCCATATGCTTGAATGTAATCCTTATAGGGGCGTTTGCTGTGACCGTGTTGGGTGGGGGACGAGCTAACCCATTAAGAGCTGTTTGGAGGGTGATAACATACTCCTTTGCACTCTTTAACGACTGGGGGCATGTCTGCTGTGGGCATTGTAAGCACTCGGTAAACACAAAGAGGGAGGGGTCGGATTGTAATGAGTGTGCCACATCTCAGCCTGAGCCCCAGGCACAAGGGTTTGCCCCCCACCAGCAGTTCCACAGTTAACCCCTGATGCTCCTGCCAACACAGTCTCTCTAGCACCAGTCACCACACGCAGGAAAAGAAGTCAAAAATCATCACCAAGCACAGATGGTGAGGAAGGAACCTCAGCAGACCCCAGCACTTCACAGAACCCATCGGTGGATGAAGATGAGTCAGACCAGGAAATAACTGTTACATCGTTACCCAGAAAGGAACTAAGGCAAACTCGTCTGGATTACGCAAGGAAAGAGGGTGAGCCAATACTGAGCTGGGCCCTGAGATGCTGGGATGAGGGGGTGGACACAGTGGACCTGGATAAGAGGGAAGCGAAGCTCTTAGGCTCCCTGACTCGTGATGCTGGTCTGGACAAAGAGTTAGCCAAACTCGATGGAACACACACTCTCTGGGCCCGGATCCTCAATGCCATCAAGAGCCGGTACCACTCAAGAGATGACCTGCCCTGGGCCCCAGTTAGATGGACAACAATGGAACAGGGCATTCGCTACCTGAGACAGATGGCTGTGCTGGAAATAATTTATGGGGATGGCCAGCTCCCCTCGGACCCAGATGAGGTGCCCATGAGACGGCCCTTCGTAAAGAAACTCACCCAGGGTGCCCCTCAGAAATATGCTCACACACTAGGAGGTATACTCCTGACTGGACAGGATGGAAGTCCTAAAACTGTCTGTGAGTTTGCCAATGATTTAAGGGAATATGAGGACAGCGTAAATCAGAAACCCCTGATCTCAGCCATAGAAACTATGGCTAAAGACATTGTCAAAGAGATCAAGACCTCCATGTCTGAACTGAAAAGGGGGAGCGACGCCTCCTTTTCCCCTTCCCGTCAGAATGGATCCAGGTTTCAGCGATCAGGAACAAGCGACTTTCCCCTGGGAGATCACCCCAAGCCAATCAGGGGATGTCAAGGGGGTCTCTGTGGAGGTTCCTCTGTGACCACGGAGAGGACATGGACACCTGGCATCGCCAACCCACCTCTGCCCTCTGGAACAGAGTGCGGGAACTGCAAGGTGGGCACCACGGGGATAACTCATCCAGAAGAAGGGCTGCCCCAGTTTCCCAGAGTGGTCCCTCTCGCTCAAGAGACCCTTCCCCTAGTAACACAGGACCCTGTGACAAGTGTGGACATCGCCGCCAGCATTAGAGGTGCCCTACCTCCAGCCAGGTGGAGGCCAGGGACAACAGAGTATACTGGGATGTGTATGTAAAATGGCCTGGCACTTCAGAAGCCCAGAAGTACCGAGCTCTGGTGGACACAGGGGCCCAATGCACCCTGATACCATCGAGGTACAAAGGGGCTGAACCCATAAGCATTCAGGGAGTCACAGGGGGCTCACAAGACCTGACTGTACTGCAAGCTGAGATAAGCCTGACCGGGAATGAATGGGGCAAGCACGACATAGTGACTGGTCCAGATGCACCTTGCATTCTTGGCATTGACTTTCTGCGGGAGGGATGCTTCAAGGACCCTAAGGGGCACAAGTGGGCGTTTGGGGTGGCAGCTGTGGAGACTGCAGGCAAAGAACAGCTGTCCACCAAGCCTGAGCTGTCAGATGACCCCTCCGCAGTGGGCAGCCATAAGGTGCAGGATTTGAAGTTACCTATTGCCTCTCGCATAGTACATCGCAGGCAATACAGGACCAACAGAGACTCCCTGCACCCCATACACCAACTGATTCGACGACTGGAGAGCCAGAAGGTGATCAGCAAGGCTCACTCCCCCTTCAACAGCCCGATATGGCCAGTGCGGAAGGCGAATGGGGAATGGAGACTGACCGTGGACTACCGTGGCCTGAATGAGGTGACTCCTCCGATCAGCGCTGCTGTGCCAGACATGCTGGAGCTCCAGTACGAGCTAGAATCGAAGGCGGCCAAGTGGTATGCCACAATTGACATTGCTAATGCCTTTTTCTCCATTCCCATTGCAGAAGAATGCAGGCCACAGTTTGCTTTCACCTGGAGGGGAGTACAGTATCAATGGAATCGGTTGCCTCAGGGCTGGGTCCATAGCTCAACCATCTGCCATGAGGTGATCCAGACTGCCTTAGAGAAAGGTGGAGCCCCTGAGCACCTGCAGTTCATCGATGACATCATCGTATGGGGTGAGACAGCAGAGGAAGTCTACCAGAAGGGTGAGAAGATAATCGATATCCTGCTGGAGGCTGGCTTCGCCATCAAGAGAAGTAAGGTGAAAGGGCCTGCCAGGGAGATCCAGTTCCTGGGCGTTCAATGGCAGGATGGCCGTCGCCACATCCCTCAGGAGGTGGTGAACAGGGTAGCCACTATGGTGCAGCCCACGAACAAGAAGGAGACACAGTCCTTTTTGGGGCTTGTGGGCTTCTGGAAAATGCACATTCCCGGGTACAGTCAGATTGTGAAGCCTCTCTTCCATGTAACAAGGAAGAAAAATGATTTTGTGTGGGGACCTGAGCAGCAGGTGGCATTCGACCAGATCAAACGAGAGGTGGTCCATGCTATGGCTCTGGGACCTGTTCGAACTGGACCAGAGATCAAGAATGTGCTGTACACTGCGGCCGGTGAGAATGGTCCTACATGGAGCTTGTGGCAGAAGGCTCCTGGTGAAGCCAGGGGCAGGCCCCTAGGTTTCTGGAGTAAGGGGTACAAAGGCTCCGAGGCCAACTACACCGCTACAGAAAAGGAAATCCTAGCTGCCTATGAGGGTGTCCGGGCTGCCTCTGAGGTAATTGGGACTGAGTCACCTCTATTTCTGGCTCCAAGGCTTCCGGTCCTGACCTGGATGTTCAAAGGAAGAGGCTCAACCCCACATCATGCCACAGATGCCACCTGGAGTAAGTGGATGGCCCTGATAACTCAGCGAGCTCGAATGGGGAGCTTTGAACGCCCTGGCATAGTGGAAGTGATCACCAACTGGCCAGAGGGTGCTGACTTGGGAATGCCACCAGAGCAGACAGTGACCCGTGCTGAGGAGGCTCCCCCATACAACGATCTCCCTGACCATGAGAAGGGCTATGCCCTATTTACAGATGGGTCCTGCCGGCTTGTGGGAAGCAAGCGGAGATGGAAGGCAGCTGTCTGGAGCCCAACAAGGCAAGTGGCAGAAGCAAGGGATGGAGAAGGCGAATCCAGTCAGTACGCAGAGGTAAAAGCTGTCCAGCTGGCCTTGGATATAGCGGAACGGGAGAACTGGCCAGTGCTGTACCTCTACACTGACTCCTGGATGGTAGCCAATGCCTTGTGGGGGTGGTTGAAAGAATGGAGGAGGAACGGGTGGCAGAGAAAAGGGAAGCCTGTTTGGGCCGCTGAGCTGTGGCAAGACATCGCTGCCCGCCTGGACAAGCTGCCAACAAAGGTACGGCACATAGATGCACACGTCCCCAAGAGCAGAGCCAATGAAGAACACCAGCACAACCACCAAGCAGACCTGGCTGCTAAAATCTCCCAAATAGACTTGGATTGGGAACACAAGGGTGAGCTGTTCTTAGCTCGCTGGGCCCATGACACTTCTGGCCACCAAGGGAGAGATGCCACATACCGGTGGGCTCGGGACAGATCCGTGGACATCTCTATGGAGGCCATCTCACAGGTCATCCATGAGTGTGACATCTGTGCTGCCATCAAGCAGGCCAAGCGCATGAAGCCTCTGTGGTATGGGGGAGATGGTCAAAATATAGGTACGGAGAGGCCTGGCAGATCGACTACATCACCCTTCCTCGGTCTCACAGCGGCAAGCAGTACGTACTGACCATGGTGGAGGCAAGTACAGGGTGGCTGGAGACCTACCCAGTACCTCATGCCACTGCTCGCAACACCATCCTGGGCCTGGAGAGACAGATCCTATGGAGACACGGCACCCCTGGGAGAATTGAGTCAGACAATGGAACCCATTTCAAGAACCACCTCATAAGAGACTGGGCAAAGGAACATGGGATTGAGTGGATTTACCACATCCCATACCATGCACCAGCTGCCGGGAAGATCGAGCGCTACAATGGCTTGCTAAAGACCACCCTAAAAGCCTTGGGGGTGGAACCTTCAGGAACTGGGAAAGACACTTAGCTCAAGCCACTTGGTTAGTGAACAGCAGAGGATCTGTGAACCGAGCTGGTCCTGCCCAGTCCCACCTGCTGCAAACAGTGGATGGAGATGGAGTTCCTATGATTGCTGAGAAGAACCTGCTGGGAAAGGCAGTGTGGGTTTTTCCTGCTGCTGGTGGGGGCAAACCAACCCGAGGGGTGGTCTCAGCTGAGGGGCCTGGTCACACCTACTGGGTCATGTTAGAAACCGGGGACATTCAGTGTATCCCACAGCGGAACATGACTCTGGCTGAGAAGGGATGAACTCGGGGTGTGGGGGGGCAACAATTATCAATGTATTATAGTCATTGTGTAAATAGTTATAAGTTGTTCTAAGTTTCTCCCTCCTAGCCTAATACCAGCCTAGCATCCAGGACACAATGTACACACTGCTCACCAACCCAGAGAGCTGCTGCATCATCTGATCTGCAACTGTGCCCGATGTCCCTACAGCAACGGACTGTGCCCGATGTCCCTACAGCAACGGACTGTTCCTGATCTCTCCATTTCCCTTTCAAAGACAAACTGATTCCTGATTTAAGCAGCACCTACATTGAGCATCACCAGAGAGAGAGAGAGACTTGCCCTGGGAGAGAGCGAGCCGGGAAAACAAGGGACTTGCCTCAGGGATCTCAACATCAGGATTGTGTCAAGAAGTGTCAAGATTGCATGAAGGGGCTATGGCAGGAGAGAGGAAGTGGAACAGAGGGGTGGATTGTGGTGGGTTAACACCCTTTTTTGAAAAACAAAAGAACAAAGCAGGGTGGAGGGCTTGCAGGTACTTTTCACTCCCTGCAGAGCATTTCTCGCCTGGGAGGCTGAGTCTGTTCCACTCCCCCTCCCTGCCTAGCTAGGGTATAAAAGCAGGACATTGTAGCTGTTGGGACAGCTTCTTGGCTCCTGCCTCTGCTGTATGAGAGCTACTGCAGCTGCCCTCCTGCTCCTCTGCCACGTGGTCGGCCCTGATTCCTCTCTCTGCTGCCTCCACGCTTCTCCAGGAAGGCTGGTTTTGTATTACTCTCTTGTTTTTTGTCCCCCTCCCATCCATTATTGTTCCTTGCCCTTGTGAACATTTCTTCTGTTATTGTTATATACATATATATTGCTTAAAGACAACTCTTTACCTCTCTACTTCCAAGCCAAGTCCAAATTATTGTTTGGTAAATTTGCTCCTTCCTTTTCTCCCCTCTCTGTTGGGAGGAAGGAGAGGGGAGGGGAAGTGGGGGGAGGAGATTCTCAGCCTTGCCCCATCTGAGCTCCTAACTTCCAGTTAAGGCTCAAACCACCACAGCAGAGTGGTCATTACTCAGCAGTGGTCTTGTAATTACTCAGCACTGGGTGGGCCACACCTTGAGTCCTGTGTCCAGTTTTGGGCCCCTCAGTTTAGGAAAGATGTTGACTTGCTGGAACATGTCCAGAGAAGGTCAACAAAGCTGGGGAGGGGTTGGGAGCACAGCCCTGTGAGGAGAGGCTGAGGGAGCTGGGGTTGTATAGCTTGGAGAAGAGGAGGCTCAGGGGAGACCTTCTTGCTGTCTACAACTACCTGAAGGGAGGTTGTAGCCAGGTGGGGGTTGGTCTCTTCTCCCAGGCAAGCAGCACCAGAACAAGAGGACACAGTCTCAAGCTGTGCCAGGGGAAGTTTAGGCTGGAGGGGAGGAGAAAGTTCTTCCCAGAAAGAGTAATTGCCCATTGGAATGTGCTGCCCAGGGAGGTGGTGGAGTTACCATCACTGGAGGTGTTTAGGAAGAGACTGGATGGGGTGCTTGGTGCCATGGTTTAGTTGATTAGATGGCGTTGGATGATAGGTTGGACTCGATGATCTCAAAGGTGTCTTCCAACCTGGTTAATTCTATTCTATTCTGTTCTATTCTGTTCTATTCTATTCTGTTCTGTTCTATTCTATTCTATTCTATTCTATTCTATTCTATTCTATTCTATTCTATTCTATTCCATGCCATGCCATGCCATGCCATGCCATGCCATGCCATGCCATGCCATGCCATGCCATTCCAAAACTGGACTGTGATCTCCCCACTGCTTGCACCACTGACACTAATAAAAGATTTTGCTTTTGGAATGGAGGTATCTGTTGGCAAGTTCAGCATACAAATGCTTAGCTGTTCTCACTCAAGATGGAAAAGTTAGTTGCCTGTAACTATATTTGCAGCCCCAGTAAATCTTGGGTTTGCCAGTGAGTCAGTAGCGACTGGCACAGACAAGCAGTGGATGTGTCAGATGCCTGTTTTATAGAGATTTTTATGATAAACTCATACTGAAATGAAATTCTTTGTTGGCATTTGGAATATCCTCCTGAAAGTCTCAGCCTATCCCAAGTGGCTTATTAAAACACAAGCACAGGACTATTTGTTACGATGGCAAAATGTTGAGGAAAGTACTAGATATCATGCTGGGAATTTCAAGGAACTGTTTAGGAGGAGATGAGTGACCTTTAATATCACTGTGTGTGCACTGTGGATTAACACAAGATGTGCCAGGATGGTCAGCAAGAGGAGGGACAAGGAGTTCACAAGCCTCAGTAAACTGAAATTAAGGGCAGAGTTTCCTACCATTGACTCTACTTCTGCTTCCCACTCCCAGTCACCCTCTGTTGAATTAATCAGCCATCAAGAGCTGCTGAAGCTCAAAGACTTTAACAGTTCAGGACAAACAACAACGGCATGCCTCAGGCCTGGCTTGAAAAGCAAATAATGAGTGTTTGGTGGAGAAACAGCTGGAGTTAATGAGTGGGGATTTGATATTAGGAGATTATTTGATTTACTGGCTTTGTGGGGAAGTTTGACTTATTGAATTAAAGCTTTTTAGAATGCAGTCTTGGAGGAAACGTTTTGCTTGGATGAGCTTGCTGTTTGCCTGCAGGAGAACAGGGAACTGAGGGAAGTGGCAGGACCTGGGGATGGTCTCAACTCCAAGAGCTTTGCAGAGAGCTGATGTGTCAACTCATGCCCATTGTCATGCCTCAGTGAAGTAAGAAAAACTCCAGCCTTAACTGAAGCTACTGGTTAGTGGTGCACCAGATAAAGCTTCAGGATTGGGAGCCCTTTGCCACATGGTGAGTGAAGAACCCAGCTCTGTTCAGGACATGCAGGACACACTCCTGTCCTCCCCATGCTCACAGGCATGGAGAAAACAGGGGTCTTCTCTAATGCTCCAGCTACCCCCAAGTCATGCAGCAGCTAGTGTGCTAAGAAAGCTGCTAAGCAAGAGACATCTAGAGATCTCCACCTGCCTCCTAGACTTCTGTCAACAGCAAGTACTGCCATGAGGGGCTACAGAGCAGCTAAGGACTGTGGGCAGCATCATTCTCCTTGCATAGTAAGGGCCTGGCCCAGTGCCAGACTAATGCTCTTCAGGTAGGGATAGGTCACCTTGAGGTGCTGCTTG
Organism: Picus viridis; assembly: GCA_033816785.1. Lineage (NCBI taxonomy): Eukaryota > Metazoa > Chordata > Aves > Piciformes > Picidae > Picus > Picus viridis. The sequence goes on along the minus strand of CM066596.1, from coordinate 7,488,066 downwards.
ACCTCAGATCTTTTCTTGCCCTTAGCTCCATTGACTTGCAACTGTGATACCTCTCCCCAGGCAACAGCTGGCTGCAGCTGGTGGACCCAGAGCATCCCCTGAGCTCCCTGCAGTGGGCAGAGCTGCTGCTAACCTGGAGGCCAAACCTTTGGCACTGCCCAGAAATTTCACTGCTGTGATCTTCCTCCCAATTAACAAAGCTGTGGGAATTCACACACTGAGCAAAATCCATTCCCTGTACCCTCCCTGGAGCTGCCTTTCTGTTGGTTCCAGCAAAGGACACGTAGTGGTGTTTGTGCTGCCGGGAGAGCTGGAGCTCCCTCTAAACAAAGGCTGTGGGAAACTGGGGCCACATGAGAATCTACTCCACATCAATTGCACGCTCCAGCCACAGCTGCACATGTACCAGATGAGCCCATCCAGATGGAGGATGCATCTGGGGGCAGCTGTTCTGCTGCTCCTCTCACTCCAGTGAGGGGCTCTGGAAGTGCCTGACGTAGTCACACGCATAGAGTCGCTGTGTGGTGTGATGTGATCACTCCAGCAGAAAGAGATGACCCTGCAATAACGGCTTGTGCTGGTGAGCCTGTGCTGGTGAGCTTGTGCTCAGCTGGAAGATTGAGACTGGATTGTGAGTTTTGGATCCTCCATGAGGGAAACAGGCTACAAATGTTCGAAATGACAGCACTTCTTTTCTCTTCCTCCCCCTTTCATCCCTGTCCATGTTGTCCCCACCCATGCCCCATTCCTTTCCACAGTATCTCTTGTACATATCAGACTCAGACCAGCTGGGACACCGTTGTTTGACTCAGTTGCCTGACTCAGCCTATGAGTGCCCAGGATGTGAGAAGCTGATTTTTGGTGTGTGGCATTATAAGGTGGTGATAGACTTTACTTACTGTTGGTCCGGGGATCCCAGGAAAACCCACTCCTCCTGGTGTCCCAGGGTGCCCCTAAAAGAGAAGGAATCAAAAATGCCTGGTGTGACTTCGCAGGATCCAAGTAGGAAGACATGAAAAAAGGCAGTGTTGGTTGCTTGCAGGGTCAGGCAGGTCTGTTATTTGTCAGGGTAATAATTGCTTGGGGCAGATGGAGAAGGACAGGCTGCTAAAATCCCAGCTCCAACCATGCTTAGGAGTGCAAGCATCTAGCTTTTCTGAACAGTCCAGAAAAGAATGGGCTTATAAAACTTTGTCTCTGGGGCTTGCACTATGGTAGACAGGAGTTAAGTGTCAGAGCAAGACAATACTTTGCTGGGCATCCCCAGATTGCAGTGCACATAGCACAGCAGAACACCACAACTGTGCTGGTCAAGAAACCTTGCATCTCCAGCTACCCCCTGGCAACATGGTGGAATGTGACCAACAGATCCCCGTTCCTGGACTCTGTCTGTTCAGTAGCCAGGATGCCTGGAAACAGGCAATCCTTCAGGTGCCACAGCTTGCAGTTCCTGGTTCTCTCTACTTCATACAACAGGTCCTCAGCTGATGGAGCTGCAGAACGTGTGTCACAACCCAGTGTTTCCTGAGGTGCATATTGCTGAATGTGAGTGCTGGGGAGAAGTTATACCTCAATATCCAGTCAGTCAAAGGGCCATTCCCACTCCCCCAGAGACAGGATAAATTCTGCAGCTGTTGTCATGTAACCCAAAAGACCAGGAGAAGATGCACCCATTGCTAGGACAGAGAGAGAGGCAGCAGCAAGAGCAAGAGAATGCAGACTTACTCCTTACCATCGACCCCTTGACTCCTGGAGGGCCTGGGGTCCCACCGAGCCACGGTCACCCTAGGAGAGATACAGGTACGGGGAAGAGTGAGGACATCTGCTAACAAGCACGCTGAGCTGGAGCAACAGGGATCTAGAGCAATGAGACAACTAGAAGATCCAAAACCTGCAGCTTATGCCATAAGATTTCTACCAGAGAGGCTTGGAGTACAGAATAACCCCCTTTCATCACCCAACACCTTCTTTCAAGTATCCATCTCATCAGAGTAGCTAAAGGACCTCTGTATCCCCAAAGAGGAGACTTTACTATTGCCATCAAATCACTGAGGAACAAAACCAATGCGCTCAAGAACACCTTCAACTCCATATAGTGCTAGGACTGGATGCCAGGAGATCCCCTCTGGATCTCCCAGGACATCCCTCTCTGTTCTGCAGTGTCATGATCCCCATGCATTCTGGCATTTCTGGAGGCATGAATTTAAAAGGTCTGATCCTGAGCTCCTGCTGAGCTCAGGGAATCAAGTTGGAAACCCCCAGAGATGTTGCCTGGCATAGCTGGCTGGTGCTTTCAGAAGGCCGTAGGTGTTCTGGGAGGACTCCCTACCCTGTAGCTCATACTGAGACTGCAGTGTAAACAAGCATGATCTGGTGGCCTGCGTTTACAGAGCTTCTAAAGCAAGCCACCTTTTGGCATTAAAAAAAAACTTAATGTACCCCAAAATCACTTATTTATTCCAAAGGCCTCATTTACACTCATGAGCAGAATGTCTCATTTCCCCCAGCACATCCTAGGTCCTATAACTCATCCAAGAAGAGGAGACAAGGTGAGCACCATCGCAACCTGCTGATGAAAGGACAAGTTGAAGGCATAGCTTTAGCTATGGGACATCAACTATTCCTTCTTGGAGACAGTGGCAGTTCCCATCATGACTTTGTGTACTTCCCCTTGCAGCACTAGGAGTTAGGTGTGTTAAGCTGTGTGCTTGGGGGGATAAGGAAGGAGGAGTTAGCAAAAGCTGCCAAGTAGTTGACGCCCAAAATCTGACCTACCTTCCAACAGCCAAAACGTAAGGGAAATATTTTCTGGGCTCTAAGCAGCTTAGTGAAAACAAACTCCAGAGTTTGTGTTGTCACCAGTTGGACCCTTCCAAACCAATGGAAAGGTTTTTCCCCTCCTGAATGCATGGATTTTATTAAGTCTGTATTAAGTGCATTGTGCTCTTTGATAATCTTTGGATTCTACTGGCTTCAGCCTTAAGTTTTGCAGCTCTCAGGACAGAGAATGCTGACTCAGCTATGCCTAATGAAAGCATATTTCCCAGTTCATTTATCTCATAGTAAGCTGCAGGATGCTATGCCAACTGGAAGCCTGGTTGAGGTTTTGATTTGATGATAGTTGTTTCTGTCATCCACAAGTTTGTCCTGGTAGAGAAGTTGTCTGATACAAATCACAGCTGTGCAGAGGATCTCCTAGGGCAGAATTTCAAAGGACAGGCTGGGTTTGCCTCAACACCAGTGTAACATCATGGTGTTACACAGCCCATCTGCAAGATGAGGATAACTCATGTGCTCAGGTCATTGGCATGGAAGTCACAGGGCCAGATGTGAATTTGCTGGAGTGGGGAAAAAGATCTTCCCACGTCTCCTGCATGGTAAACTCCTTATTCCTCATTCAATTCAGGGCTGCAGCTGCCATTGAGACAGCTCACTCAGGCACCAATTTTCTGTGTAACCAATTTGGACACATAACAGACTCCTTATTCCTCTGTTTTCCTTCTGTAAAACGCAGCCCACATCATGTCAGTCCTTCTAGTGCTTGTGTGCCTGCTCCTGCTCCACCGGAGGCCATCCAGTGCAAAGGGCTTTCCAAAGGCTGCCGCAGACAGGCAGTAAAATGCATTTGCAGTGAGCACAGTATAACTGTCACAGCGTCCTGACATCATCACCCAGAGGACAGGGCTTGAAGTAATAAAAACATAAGAGAGAACTGATGTGTAGAATGCATCGTTTTATGCTCTTTACTATCTTTATAGCTGGACTGTGCATAATTAAACCAACAATGAAAACCAGCAGTCTGCAGCTGAGACACAATGAATGACATAGATGATTTGTCTTTGGAAGCTAACCCTGAACAAAATTTTACACTCTAATAGGGAGCAAATTAATGTCCATTTACATTTTTATAGAAAATAAAGCCATTTTTCTTCCTGAAGGCAGCACACATCTGTACTGGACACAAGAGGGCACCAGCCCTTAGCAGCATGCCCAGAGCAACCATATGGGCAGCCGGATGGGATGGTCTTCATCAAACAAAAAGGGAAATTTTCAGACCAGCTCAGATAGGCAGGTGGCTGCTCTCTTGTGCCTTTCTCTGTACCTGGGAAATTGCTGAGATCTCCTGTTCAGTGCAGGTTATGTCCTAGTCTTGTGTGACCCCATTGACAACTCAGCCTGGGCTTTGTGAGCACATCTCCACGCAAGTCTGTCTGTAACCTGAAATGCTTGGACTCCTTCACACACACAGTATCACACACAGTATTACCAAGGTTGGAAGAGACCTCAAAGATCATCGAGTCCAACCTGTAACCACAAACCTCACGACTAGACCATGGCACCAAGTGCCACATCCAATCCCCTCTTGAACGCCTCCAGGGACGGTGACTCAACCACCTCACCGGGCAGCGCATTCCAATGGCGAATCACTCTCTCGGTGAAGAACTTTCTCCTCACCTTGAGCCTAAACTTCCCCTGGTGCAGCTTGAGAATGCGTCCCCTTGTTCTGCTGCTGGTTGCTAGGGAGAAGAGGCCAACCCCTTCCTGGCTACAACCACCTTTCAGGTAGTTGTAGAGAGCAATGAGGTCGCCCCTGAGCCTCCTCTTCTCCAGGCTAAACAACCCCAGCTCCCTCAGCCTCTCCTCATAGGGCTTGTGCTCAAGGCCTCTCACCAGCCTTGTGACCAGGAACACAGGGCTGATAGCTCCCTCATTCCCAGAAAAACCAGGACTGTTCAGTACAAGCTTTCTGGCAGATTATGAATGAACAAAGATTATATTTCCAAGGAATACTTGACAGCATCTCCTTGGAAGGCAAGTGTGTGTTAATTCCTAAAAGTGAAGTGAATGATTTTTGCCTGGGCCAAGACGAACTCAGCCACCTTGGATATACTGCATCCCCAGCTGGGTGTTGCACTGACATGGGAAATTAAATCTTCACAGTATTCCTTCCACCCCGCAGAAGTTATAGCAACCAACTCATGCAAGCAACCTTACCTTTTCTCCCACTATCCCAAGCTCCCCTAAAGGTCCAATGAACCCCATGAGACCCTGAGAAAAGAGAAAAGCACAATTAATTTTCAGCTTTATTTGCTGAGAAAGTAAACAGTTTCTTTGGTCCACCTTGCTGCTTGAAAAAGCACAGCATCCCTTCTCTAGTGCTCAGTAATTCCTACTGGCTACCAGCACGGACAGAGTTGCTCCTGGCCATGGGAATGTCACTCCGCAGCTGGTCCTGCTTTAGGCGCCAGCTGGAACGGCAGTGCAGGGATCTGCAAGAGCCACAGCACGAGGGATCAGGGATGAGGGAAGCACGTTTCAGAGCAAGGCTGTGAGGCCACAGCCTGGCTTCTCCCAAAACATCAGCACAGCTTCCCAAGAGCATCGATAGTAGGAGCTCCTGGGTTGCACAAAGTCTGAGAGCTGCCATCATCTTCACTGCTCTGCCGGGCAGACTTCCTCTGGGTTAACCTGGGCTGCCTCAAACTCTTGTGCAAACTCAGTTTGACCCGAAAAGGCTCATGCTGTTGGGATGTCAGTAGGAAACACAGGTCAGAGGACACAGCCAGTGGGGTCAGCAGGGCAGCAGATCCATCACACTGCTCAGAAACTGTCTTGGGAAAAAACACAACCCAGTCTAAGCTCAGGATTCCTCAGCATTTAACAACATTTGGGAAAATGAAGAAACAAAGAGAACTGCTTTTAATTAGGAAGATGGGAACAGATGCAATCTCAAGATAAGATTCCTGTGAATTCAAATGCAGCAGCCTCCCTACCAATGGCAGTGGGTTGCTGGCTCTAGGGATGCTAGGGACCATCCTCCCTGTCATGGTAGGTGCTCTCTTTCACTGAAAGATTCTCACACTCTTGTTTCTAGTGCCAGCAAGGTTTCCTGGGAGATAGGTATCTATATTTAGCTCCTCCAATGAGTCTGTAACTAAAGGGATTCATCTCCTGTTGAAAGTCTTCATAACCTGCCTGCAGCTAGCATGGGGATGACAAATGAAGCCTTGCCCCAGCTTGTTTGATTTTAGGCAGTGGTCTGATTGGTACCAGGAGGTATACTGACCACATCCAAGAGAGGAGATGGGTTCTCCAGTGATATCACCCTACTCTTCCTCTTTTTTAGAATAATTTGAAATCTTCAGAGTAAATTGCAAAGTTCCTTGATGCTAATGCATCTCAGCTTCTCATTTCAACATCAAAGAGGTTTTTAACTGACACACTCATGAAAACATTCAGCATTGACAAACACGACAGGAAAAAAGCTACGCTAGCAAGGCAACTGCTGGAGTGTGGTCTCACAAAAGGGAGAGCTTTTCATCCTGCTATCTCCTTTCTGGGGGAACAGCAAGAAAAGAAGCAAAGGTTCCCTCTCTGCTCTTGCTCCATTGCTTTTTCCATTCCCACTTGGCCTGACACATCTGAAGTTTGTGGAGGAGCTGTCTGCAGTCTGTGCATGACTGTGGTTCTGTTCACCTCTGTGCATGGACAGTGTAAAGTGATATTGCTCAGCTACAGGGGAGCATCCAAGCATCACAGGTTGTGCATCTTCTCCTGCCACCAAAAACCTCTCTCTCTTCATGAAGTCACACTCACAACATGAAGCTGTAGCACAGTATAACCAGTCCCATTGCTACTCCCATACATGCGAGGCTCAGCAGATCCATTTAGAGGCACAAAACACGACGTGGGCCACTGTCCCGTGACTTTTAAAGGGAACAGCTTCTGATGATGACTCCAAACACCAAGAGACTTCATGCATTAACATTCCTCACATGGTGTAATTAAATGGCATCCTTTGAACGCTACTGGAGAGAGGAGCTCCTCAATGAGGCATGCTGATGGGCTCAACAAAAGCATCTCTCATGGGGATGCTCAGCTGGCTTTGCCTCTTGCAGGGAGCAGCCACACACATTCTGCTCTGAGCGGTGGTTTCCACTTCCTGGCCTGGGAGTGCCATCCAGGTGAAAATTGTTGGGAAAAATCTTGTGAGAGAAGGCAAAGAGCTCAGTGGCTACACTGGAGCTGAATTTAGAGGCTTCCATTAGAAATTCATCCAGAGATCATGTCCCCGGAGATGGGCATAGTGGAAATATTGATTAACTGTGGGAAGGCAGCTGCTGCCAGGAAAGCTCTGCCATCCCATCAAGGGCTTAATGTCACCAACCTTTCTGACATCAGCACTGAAATGACTTTTGCTGTGTCTGAAGGTGAAGCAGTGCCTGTGTTTAGGCTTGCTGTTGTGGCCAGGCTGCATGGACGGCACTTGTGTGGGAGGCAAAGCAGCACTGGGCTCAGCAACAGATAATGCAAGGCAGGAGCCAAAGGGCGAGGAGGTAAATCTGCAACATCTGCTTATCAAGGTTGCCACTGGGTGGCATTGATGAAGGCTGCTGAATCAATTATCCTTTCTTTGGACACAAGGGCGGTTTAGATGGGATATTAGCAAAAATTTCTTTACTGAGAGTGTGTTCAGACATTGGAACAGGCTGCCCAGGGAGGTGGTGGAGTCACTGTCCCTGGAGGTGTTCAAAAAACCCATGTAGGCATGGCACTTTGGGACATGGTTTAATGGCTGTGGTGGTCTTGGGTTGGCAGTTGGACTTGATGATCTTAGAGGTCTTTTCCAACTGAAACAATTCTATGATTTTTAAGTGCAGATACAGAACTGAAAACTGTATCCAGTTACTGCAGTTTTCCAGTAGCTCAGGGCCATAAAGAAGGCAAATGTTAAGGCAGAGGAGAGAATGGCAATGCAATGAGATGGAAGAAGGAAATGCATTGATAGGCAAAAAAAAAAAATGTAATAAAGCAAGAAAGAATAATTCTATTCCTTCATTTCCAGTTTCTCAGAACTGCCAAGCTCATTCTCTTTCCCTTTGAATGCTCTCTAGGATATTTCTGGGTTACTTGGGTCAGTCCCTGCAGAAGAAGAGAGATTTGCTCTTGCAGCAAATGTTGACACCACTCAGAACAAGTCTGTTTCAGAAACACCACTGAAAGGCATTGCATATCCAAACCTGGCTTGAAGCTATCCTTTTGGTACACTGTCCATGGCAGCATCAGCTCCCACCCTACAAAGTCTCTAAGGAATCTGGGAAGCAAGATACACTGGCTTCCCAGCAAGCCCGATACACTGGCTTCCCAGCAAGCCCAGCGGTGTTCTAGAGGGAGTTCTCAGAGTACTGACTGCCCTTAAAGCAGCCCTGAAACTCACTGCCCTCCTGAGAACCCTCTTGCTGTCATGGGTGAACAGTTTGTTATCACAGGCAATGTGAGTTGGGTAGAGGCAAACACCTGCAGGGTACATAGCAGCATGGTGGAGGAGCACAGCCAAAATTTCTGGCCTGATTTTCACTGCCAACCTGGGGAAAATTCTGTCTGTGCTGAAACATCAAGTTTCTGCTCTAGGGAAGGTGTCACTGGACCCCACATACCCTGCCAGAGGACCATCCCATGGTGTGACCATGATGGAGCTGGGATTGAAGCGAGACAGCAGAGCAGGGACCCTGTGATGCGGCCAGGATTCCAGCACAGTAGCTCTGCGGTGTTTGCAGCCAATACTGTCTGCTGTGGGCTCCATTAACTAAGATTGCTGTGTCTGCAAGCAGACACAAATCGAGATAGATATGTCTAGGCAAAAAAATCTCCATAAATTATTGGGAGTGCATGAAACAACCAGGAGAGATTGGGTAATGATATTCTTCAGCGGCCAGAACGGGATAGAAACTGAAGGGAACACAAGCAGCAAAGGATTTAGGTTTTAAGAAGCAGAAAAAGTCACTGGTGGCAAATATTAAATCACAGCAGAGGTGAATTGTGGCCATTACACTCAAATGGCTGCGGCAGAACATATTTTTCCCCAGGTTCCCAGGGTTGAGAAGCAGCCCTGCGTGGAACACGGCTGCAGGCAGTGTGTGTAATGGTGCACGTGAAGTCCCAGCAGTGGTGCCTGCCCGGATAAAGGCCCTCAGTATACGGCAAAGAATGTCAAACATTTATATTAGAGGGGGAGTTCAGCATGTCGCTCATGATTCAGTCTGCTGCGGTCCCCGGCCGAGGGCACGGCGGAAAAGGGATGGAGATTGTTAAAAAGTTACTGGGGGCTTGGAGGGAGGGGAAGGAAAGGGGGGACTGGAAGGTTGTAATTCCTAACTCCAGTCTGGCTTACCCCATTTATTGTCCGGCTCTGTCATAATTAAGCACACCCCACCCCCCTTGGCTGCATCTGCAGAGAGCAAGTCAGCAATGAAGCCTTGCATAAATCATAGCCCATTTGAGAGGAAGAAGCGAAAGGCGAGCCCAGCGTGAGCAGGGTCTCCCAGGGACGGCACTGCCAGTCGCTCCCAGCAGGAACCGATCATGGCCTTTCTGTTTTACTGGTTCGCTAGAACTCAAAACAAAACAAACCAGGGACAAAGGACGGGAGGGAGTAAATGTACAATCCTCCCATTCAGATGAAAGAAAGGGAAAGTAAAACAGTAAATATCGCAGTTTAAGGGAGGACGCTCTGACCCGCAAAGGAAAGCCTTGTGGTTTAACCCTCTGTGCACCAGGCTCAGCTGAGCCGTGGGGCTGTGAGAGGGTCCCGCTGCCCTCTCAGGAAGGAAAGGTGAAGACACGCTGACAAAACACAGATCAAGAGGCTGTGTGCACTGCAGTGACAATGAATCCCTGAAGGAGAGGTCTGCAGCTATGGGGAACGCATTGGGAAAGTTACTGCTCTGAGACGTGGGAAGTCCTGGGGCAATTCCCTGCTTGGTTCTTGGTGACTCATTTGACCTTGATCAAATCAATCCATAGAATCAATAGGGTTGGAAAAGACCTCAAAGATCATCAAGTCCAACCTGTCACCCAACACCTCATGACTACTAAACCATGGCACCAAGTGCCACGTCCAATCCCCTCTTGAACACCTCCAGGGATGGTGACTCCACCACCTCCCTGGGCAGTACATTCCAATGGCTAACAACTCTCTCTGTGAAGAGCTTTCTCCTCACCTTGAGCCTAAACTTCCCCTGGTGCAGCTTGAGACTGTGTCCTCTTGTTCTGGTGCTGGTTGCCTGGGAGAAGAGACCAACCTCCTCTTGGCTACAACCTCCTTTCAGGTAGTTGTAGACAGCAATAAGGTCTCCCCTGAGCTAAATAATCCCAGCTCCCTCACATGTCAGACCCCACTTGCTCAACTGGCACTACAGCACATCCCTCCTTTGTAAGAGCACTGCAAGGAGAATACTTGAAGGACCTGACTGATGGCCCTGGATTCCTTTGACAAATGATTGCAGAATAATATCTGATACTGCGACCAGATGCCCCTCCCTGGAAGGAAGAGATTCCCCCAAAGAGCCATGGAGCCACTGTCCTTCCCAGCTTGGTGCAATGGGTGTGGCTGATCCAAAGATCACCATGAGGGAGCAGGGCTTCCTGCTATGACAGGACCACCTCTTTGCCATACGGACGTAGGCCAGCTGCAGCTTCTCTCAGCTGGCACAACTCTTCATTGATATTTTCAGTCTCTGGTGCAGAGCAGGAAGGTCCCTGGGCTTGAGGCATGCTTCCCCAGGTTGCGGTCCTGTCTGCTGTGGGGTGTTGCTTCTCCTGCAGGGCTCTCTGACCTTCAACATGGACTTTTTGGTGATACCCTCTTGCTCTACCTTCCTAGCTCCATATTCTTCTTCATATTCTTCTGCCTCCATCTATTGGCAAGGAAGGGTTAAACCACACATTTCCAGGGTACAGGGGAGCCCAACAGCTGGAGTCCTTCCAGCATATGAAGGCAAGAAGCATCTTATGAATGAACTTGCCGAGACAGTGTCCTTGCAACGGAAAAACAACACTTCAGGGACTGCCCTGTCTTGTTTTTCCAGGGAAAGCTCAAGTGCCACTGTCAACCTTACAGAAACTCCCAAGTTTGCCTAAATCGATGTCCTTAAGAAAGGGAAGAGAACTTAAATGAGATGGATGGCTGATCTTTTCTCATGCTGAGAGTTTCCTCTCAGAGGGCAGAACAGGAAGTTTGAAAAGTCTGACCACTCTTATTTATTCCCATGGAATAGGAAACATCGAGGGCTCCTCAAGAGAAAACAGGGCTGAGGTGAAGGTGTGTTTTAGTGCCAAGTAACCTGAGCAGCTCAACCTCTCAGACATCTGCAAAAACTCAACCCAGCTCCAACACCAAATGCTGAAGCTCAGGTGGAGAGAGGAATGAAAACCCAGCACTCCAGCATTGCTCAGCAAAGGTGTGATGGGAGAGGAGGTTATTCCTCACTAACCTGGTGTGACTTTTTTTTTCCCCTTATGATTTTACTGGTACAGAAATGGAAATTCTTTTGGTGTGATATTTCTAGAGGGAGACTAATTGACTAAGAACAATACAAGCAGCTTTCACACCACTGTGCTGGTTTGGGTGTCAGCAGAGGCCAGCTGTGTTTTCTTTTTGGTGAGCAGTGCCTACAGTTTTCACCCGAGGTCAGTCCTGAGGGGCGTTAAAGAATAATAAACCTAATGATGCTTTCTCCTTCAAGGATGATGCTTTGCAAAGGATCTCAAAGCACTTCTAAAATACTCCTTTTAACTGTAACAGTATCCACAGGTGCTACCTGAGAATAGACATTGTGCTAAGCACTGCTCAGAGCTGTCTCATGCCTTCCACAGAGGGGAAACTCAGGCTTAGAGCACTACAAGGTGTTGCCTGAGATAGATCACACAGAATCTAATAAAGCTGCAACTAGAACTCAGAGGTGTGGAAGAGCTTTGCTTCTTCAGTTGTTTGCTCCTCATGCAGTAAATTATGAACTACATTACAGAAACAGCTCTAATTTCCAAATAGAAATTGCTGTTCTTGATATATACTGAAACCTATCAGGTTGCTGGTACTGAAAAGGACCCACCTTGGGTTTTTGGATGTGCTTGGTCAGAAACCCATGGAGGAAGCAATCCCCAGCCTGCTGCAGAAAGGGGAAAGAAGAACCAGAGAGGCTGACAAGCTAAACAAAATCTAACCAAACTTGTTGACCATTGGTCAGGGAAAGTACTGGCAAGAGCAGCTGTGTTGTGAAGCTGCACCCTCTGCCAGGGCCAGATGCTGCAGCCAGCTTGATGTGGTCATGTAGGAACACAGAGAACATGTTGGAGGCTCTGTCGTTGCAATTTCAGGGCTGGTGGTGGACAAGTTGGTTTGTTTCAGTCACAGAGTCATGGGAACAACTGTTTCTTTTCCCTTGATGCTTGTGATTCCCTTAAGCCTACAGGGATGATGCACCTCTCTTGCTACCCCAGCAGCACAATGAAATGAAGCTCCATTCCTCTCTTCTCCAGGGTCTCGTTTCTTCAGCTGCTATCTCCTCTGCTCTCCAAAAGAGATTTAGTGGGAATCAAAGCAGCACAGCATCCAAAGCGGAGGATGCAACTTAAAACCTACAGAGGCAAAGCCTGGAAATTGCCCTTTTAGGGATAAGAGCAATGCACAGCAATTCAGTCACTTTCCTGATGGCAGGTTTGCCGCCTTGAGAAGCACAGCCTGCTCTGTGTGCTGTCCTGCTGCCAGGACTGGGAGCACATCCACCTGCACTGTGACTTTATCACAGCATGGTGACTATGGAGAAACCTTCAGTTTAAAACAGACACCATGGTCACTCTCAGTACTGTTCACCAAGAGCTTCAGCCAGAATATAAGCACCCCAGATGGAGCACCAGGTTTGAGGTGGCCAGAAGCCCCTGGCCGCTGCCCTCTGCACTCTGATCATCAAGGAGATAATGTACTTAGAATCATAGAATCAATAAGGTTGGAAAAGGCCTCAAAGATCATCAAGTCCAACCTGTCACCCAACACCTCAGGACTACTAAACCATGGCACCAAGTGCCACGTCCAATCCCCTCTTGAACACCTCCAGGGATGGTGACTCCACCACCTCCTTGGGCAGCACATTCCAATGGCTAACAACTCTCTCTGTGAAGAACTTTCTCCTCACCTCCAGCCTAAACTTCCCCTGGCACAGCTTGAGACTGTGTCCTCTTGTTCTGGTGCTGGTTTCCTGGGAGAAGAGACTAACTACAACCACCCTTCAGGTAGTTGTAGACAGCAATAAGGTCTCCCCTGAGCCTCCTCTTCTCCAGGCTAAACAATCCCAGCTCCCTCAGCCTCTCCTTGTAGGGCTTGTGCTCGCAGCCTCATTGCCCTTCTCTGGACACATTCAAGAGTCCCAATGTCCTTCTTAAACTGAGGGGCCCAGAACTGGACACAGTATTCAAGGTGTAAGGCTATCAAAAAGGCAAGGAAAGCAAAGAGTTTACCTGATCACCAACTTTCCCTGGTCGGCCACTGTTTCCTGGCTCACCCTGAAAGAAAAGGAGAGACAAAGCACACAGGTGACTTGGTGCTCCCACCCAGACTCTCAGTACATGATTGATCCTTTGCACACCCATGATTTGGGCTGCTCTGTGTGAATCATGGAAAATCAGCAAAACCCAACATTTTACAAACCCAACTGTGACTTGAAAGATAATCCAAAGCAAGAAACACAGCTGACACAAACATGTAGCAAACACTTGCTGCTCTGGAGCGAAATGCCCCAGAAGCAGCTGGTCCTGCTGTGGTAAAAAAGCCTTTTACAAAACTGAGCTCAGATATTGAAATGTAACCTGTCTACTTTCTTGTGGCACATCCTGGTTGCTTTATCCCTGTGTTTAAGAAGACAGGAGTTCTCATCAGGGACGTGCCTGAAGTTGGGTTGTTTCTGACCCATACCATTTCAATCTGAAAGGCCAAGTAAATCAGACAGAGGAAGACAGAAACATATCAGCAGCAGGAAGAGAGGAGGAGAGGGCTCTGATTAACCAAGGGACTTGAAGAGCATCTAGGGAAAGCAAGAGGATGGACACCATGGGGAGGTGTAGTTCCTGAATGACTAGAGGAGAAGGGATCCAAGAGAATTCACAGGAATAAAAGACAACCTGAATATTCCCAGACAGAGTTGCAGCCTGATTCTGCTCTTGCAAAATCTCCAACACAGGCATGTCACTGTCACATGAAACATCCATGAAAGCCAGAGAAAGAACATGCATGAGAGGAATCACAGTGCAGGATGAGAGAAATTCAGAGCATGAGAAAAATGTGAGGTGAAGAGAAAAGCAAGAGAAGGGGGAGAATTTCAAGCCCACATGGGATAAGGACAGCTGTGGCAGCACATGAAGGCTGGTGGAGTGGCCCTGGACAGGCCATCCAGAGGCCACACTCACTGCTAACCAGTATTGTCTCTGGGTGATGGCAGCTGCATTTTCTCAGTAGGCAGATACTCCAGATGTGCTGCCAGACCACATTTTTGCTATTCACTGTTTGAAGAGGTTGTTTTTGTTGGGTTTTCTCCTCCCTTTTGAGTGTGGGTTTGTGGAGCACACTGCCCTGGCTCCTGCTGCTCATTAGGCAGCGAAGATAGGAATGATGTGCATTGTTTTAGAACAAAAACATGGAGAAGCAATGGAAAATAAGATGAGCTGATGGAGGGGTGAGTTGGTTAATATCAAAGGAGGAACACACTTGTTTATAATAAAGCACATGGCCTAAAAAATGCAACATCATTCTTTGTGCTGAAGAAACCAAGCAGAAGCTGAAACCCCAACATTCAGAGAGAAAGAGAAAGCCTCAGTTCTCCTTGTCCTCTCTGGAATGAATACCCTAGGTTGAAGTGTTGTGGAGTTGAGCAAATATATTTTCCTCTTCCTTTCATCTCTTCTACCCACTGCTTCCCTGATCATGAGCAAACTGTTTCCTCACCTTTGGACCATCTGGACCAGGTCTTCCTGGAAATCCCTTCCGGCCAGATCGACCCTGAAATACATGGAAAAACAACCAACATGAAGAGCTTGCAGCTGTCCTTGGTCACAGCAGTGTGTCTGCTGCAGCTTACAGTGTTCCCCATGAATTCAAGGCGACAGAGGTGGGGTAGCCCTTACTGAGGACAAGGCAACACAGAAGGAATGCGCTGGAGTGTCCCCAGGTTTAGATTCCCATGGGGAACATGCCTAGACAGGTAATCCAGGGTTCAGCCCATTTCTGACGCTTCAGCTCGATTCCATTGCTTAAGCCTCACATCAGGAACATAATCACAGGATCACAGAATGGTTTAGGTTGGAAAAGACCTTTCAGATCATGGAGTCCAACCATTAACACAGCACTGCCGAATCTGCCACTAAACCAGTTTGGTTTCCAGTCAAAGTGCTTTACTATTTAAATGTCAGATGAGAGTTCAAGGCCTGGGACTTTAAGCAAGTAATAAAATTAGAGTCCCACTCAACATCTTGGACAAGACACTTCCTTAGAAAGGCAGATCATTTCCTAAAGTAGGAGGTTTAAAGCTTAATGTCTGTTTAATAAATGTTTATAAATATCTGAGGAGTGGGAGTCAAGAGGGAGGGGCCAGGCTCTTCTCCGTTGCACCCTGTGATAGAACAAGGGGTAATGGACATAAACTACATCATAGAGGGTTCCACCTCAGCATGAGGAGGAACTCTTTTACTGTGAGGGTCACTGAGCACTGGAACAGTCTCCCCAGAGAGGTTGTGGAGTCTCCTTCTCTGGAGACTTCCAAGACCGTCTGGATGCGTTCCTGTGCGACCTGTGCTGGATTCAGGAGGGATGTGGACGTGCTGGAGCGTGTCCAGAGAAGGGCCACGAGGAAGAGCAGAGGGCTGGAGCACCTCTCCTATGAGGACAGACTGAAGGAGTTGGGGCTGTTCAGTCTGGAGAAGAGAAGGCTCCAAGGTGACCTAATTGTGGCCTTCCAGTATCTGAAGGGGGCCTACAGGAAGGCTGGGGAGGGACTTCTCAGGATCTCAGGGAGTGATAGGACTATGAAGCTGGAGTTGAGGAGATTCAGGCTAGATGTGAGGAGGAAGTTCTTCACCATGAGAGTGGTGAAGCCCTGGAATGGGTTGTCCAGGGAGGTGGTTGAGGCCCCGTCCCTGGAGGTGTTTAAGCCCAGGCTGGATGAGGCTGTGGCCAGACTGATCTAGTGTGGGGTGTCCCTGCCCATGGCAGGAGGGTTGAAACTAGATGATCCTTGTGGTCCCTTCCAACCCTGACTGATTCTATGATTCTATGGTCCTGCTCTGGCAGAGGGGCTGAACTCGATGATCTCTGGAGGTCCCTTCCAACCCCTAACATCTTGTGATCCTGCAGTCTCACTACAAATCCATTGCAAGGTCAACAGAGCTGGTAGTAACTGAGTAAAGGACTGAAACCTACCTCTGGGCCAGGGACTCCTGGTGGTCCTAAGGGTCCTTCATCTCCCTGAGGTGAAAAGAAATGAATTTAAAAGGTGAAGTAGTGACAAGATTTGCAGTCACCTTGCATCAAGAACAAAAGGTCTGCAGTATGAGCAGCACTTAAACAAAGGCTGTATGCTCAGCTGTCACATGTTAACAACTGAGCCCTTCTCAATCTTAGAGCAGGCAGCTCAGCATCTCACAGGTTTCTCATCTCAGGGAAAAAAAAAATCATTAAAAAAAAAATCTATCATTAAGTCTTGCAGCAAAAGCTATTCAACATTTGACCAAAGTCAGTGTCAGTTGATTTGGGTTATCACGGGCTGGATTTGGCCCAGAGGGTTCCCTCGACGTGCTCACATGGCTCTGCTTCATTTGATTTGGCTATGATATTAATGCTTGAGCTCTCTGCTTTTTTCTTTCTATCTTTCTTTCTTTTTCTCTCCCTCCCACCCCCACCCCAAAAAAAAAAAAAAAAAAAAAAAAGGGTGTTGCAAAATTTCCCACAGAACCATTTGGCAACTGTATGCAGGTTTCCCTTTTGCTTTCAAATGGGACTACACATGCCGCAGGATGGAGCTATCTCAGAATCTCACGCAGCAATTGGACTCGGTCCTTTCCCTTGGCTCTACACCAATTCCTAATATGATAGGATCAGATCTACAGTTTCCAGGAGACCTTCAATTAAGCTTCACAAAAATTATCTCAAGTGTCTAAAACCAACTGCCAAGAGAGAAATTAAAAGCGCCCTTGGCAGCCGCAGTTCTGGCTGCTCTCACTGAGGTGGTCAGCCGTGGTAATGAAGTGGCACGAGCTGGCGGGCCGAAGATGGGACTGGAAGTCAGGAACCCAGCTCAATGAGCTCAGACAAACCACCCACAATATGCCACATTTCTAAAGGAGACATAATCCACAGCCTTGGCCTTGGGTAACCACAGCGGTAAAGGCACAGCACGCTGAAAGTCCTTCAGCACAGCTCTTGTTGAACTCCATGTCCATGTCTTCAGTCTTACTCTTTACACTCACTAACTAGAGTAAATTGAAGGCAGCTTGGTCATGCCTGCCTGAACCTGGAATGCAGGGCTTTGATTTCCTTTGTAAATAGTCTAGAATAATTTACTGGTTTCCCCGATTTCAGTGCAAATAAATGAGCTAATTTGCACTAATCCCATTTAGAGAACAAGCAACAGAGCTCCCAGAAAAAGTTAAGAATTATTAGTGCTATCAGAACGAGCTCCTGCCCATGTGTGCAGTAAGCACTCACTGCACAACGTCTCCTGGCTCTGGACAAACAGCTCACGCTGCTCTAAGTGAGAAGAAACCACACAAGTCACTGGAGTTACAGCAGGACAAGCAGAGGGCACTCGTATCTTTTCTGTTGCTACGAAATACTTGCAGGTACTCCAGGACAAATGAAATCAAATGAAATTGTCCCTTCTTAGTGACTGCAAGTGGAATGGAGCTTCAAGTTTTCATGTGAAGCAGTCAGTGAAAGCTGGGAGCTCCCAGGTGCTGAGGCACCTGGATCTTTGCAGGACAGCAGTCTGTTTCTGGGCTTTTTACACAAAGACTTTAAAGGGGCAGAAAGCAAAAGCTGGGTCAGGACATTCCTGTGCATGGAAAAGGGCACTGACACCTATCCTTGGTGCATGTGGGTGGGGAGGAGCAGACTTTAAAAGAAAAGCCAATGCAGAGTTCAGGGTCAGCAGATGCCAGAAGCGATTAGAGGCAAAGATCAGAGTTGCAGCTTTAGGGGAAGCTGCTCTTCTGCTGGTCTCTGATCGCTGAATGTGAGCATCTGCTTCCAGATTCAGAGGGATTGGAGGATTTTGAGTCACAGGCACCATTTCAGCATGCATTAATCTTCAAAATTCAACATAATTTCTTTAAACCCAACCTGCTTTTGGTCTGAGGACACTTACCTCTTGCCCAGGCAGTCCTCTCGGCCCAGGTAAACCTCGTGCTCCTGGTTTTCCCTGAGAAAGAGCCAAAGGAAAAGACACTCAGAAAATAGAAAGCTAAGCTCAGAAAGGCAATTAAAATGAGAAAGCCTCTTTCACAGCCACGGGACATCATCCAATGTCAATTTTGTTACAGAAAAAAATAACTGAAAAAAAGAAATCCCTGCACTTGGAGAGCCCTCAAGCCAAACAGACCAAGTCGAAAGGTTTGCCAGGACAATCTTTAGGAATCTCCAGGGCTTTTTCTTTCCCTCCATCCCACTACTTTGTTTTCCCTGGCTGCTTCCCACCCCACACAGAGCTTTGATCTCTGCTCCACTTACCTTCAGGCCTTCAGGACCATTTTCTCCTGGAGGGCCAATGTCACCTGGGAAGCCCTGAAGAAAACAAGAATTAGTTGGGGTGCAGAGCTGGACTTTTGCAGCCAGTCTCAGAGGCCAGCCTCAGTGAGAGTTTGAATTAAAGGCCAAGGGCCCAGACGTTTGTACGTGCTGGCAGTGTCTGTGTGTGGCTCCTAGAAGGAAAGGAACAGGACAATGGGAGCAGTGCTATCAGTCTGAGTCAGGAGCAGCCTTTCCCAGCAGCTCCCTTTAGGTCCATCTTCTTAGAAGATTTATTGCCATGAGGGCCTTCCTGTCATCACACAGCTAAAAATGGCAATTTGGGTTTTAATTAATCTTTATGAGTCAGCACATCATCGCGGTGCTCAGCGAAAGGAGCCGCACGCCCCAGTGACAGGGGAAGCAGGCAAGGAATTAGCAAAGGTGCTGACATGCTCGTTAGCTGCTGCCTTCAGCCAGGCAGAGACTACTTTCCTCCCACCAGCCCTGCGCTGGGGAAACAAAGGAATCTGTGGTTACTTCCAACAGCAACAAAGAGGAACGATTGCTAAGTGGCAGCACTCAGCCCAGAGCTCTTCCAGACCCAGTGAAATACCAGAACACTGATGAGGGGAAAACAGATCAGCAATTGTGCTGGAAGTGGTTCTCTAGCATCTTACAAATGTTGTCTGGTTGCTTATGAAGGAGAAAAGTAATGATGTGTTGAGGGAAACTGATCCTCCCACTGTGACAGTTTCTTTGGTAAGGGCAGTAAGAGAATTTTTCTACATGAAACAGGATTTTGTGGGGGGGGAAAACTGGGAAGAAAGGGGAAAAAAAGCCCCTCCACAACAACATCCAGGACAGAAAGTGGAAGAGAATAACAGAAAATAATGAGATGCAGAGTCATGAACCCATCTTGATCCTTCCTACCTCATCACCCCTCATGTACCATCATATTCTAGCAGAGAAGTGAAGCCCTAGGCTGAAAAGAGGCGGGGCGGTGGGAATTAAGGTGCAAGATTCATGTAATGAATGTTCTGCTCTGCAAAAGCAGGTGAAGAACGGTCAGGGAGTAATATGGTGAGAACAAAGACCAGTGGCCACAGAGACTGGCCTGTGACAAGTCACACTGAGACAGTCTGGGGCTCTATTCCACTGGGTTTTGTCACATCTTTTGGAAGCTCTCTTTATTTTTTCTAGAGGCTTGAGATCTTCTGTCTGCAAAATGATAGGATGCTTATTGCTGTCTACAATTGTCTGAAGGGAGGTTGTAGCCAGGAGGGGGTTGGTCTCTTCTCCCAGGCAACCAGCACCATGGTATCACAGTATTACTAAGGTTGGAAGAGACCTCGAAGATCATCGAGTCCAACCTGTAACCACAGACCTCACGACTAGACCATGGCACCAAGTGCCACATCCAGTCCCCTCTTGAATACCTCCAGAACAAGAGGACACAGTCTCAAACTGCACCAGGGGAAGTTTAGGCTGGAGGTGAGGAGAAAGGTCTTCACAGAGAGAGTTGTTAGCCATTGGAATGTGCTGCCCAAGGATGTGGTGGAGTCACTGTCCCTGGAGGTGTTCAAGAGGGGATTGGACATAGCACTTGGTGCCATGGTTTATTAATCATGAGGTCATGGTTGAGGTCTTTTCCAACCTTATTGATTCTGTGATTCTATGGGGAGAAGTTGCTGGTTGTGATAAGCTGTTTGCCAGGTTAGAGGCAACCTCTGGGAATCAGCCTTCCTTAACAAGAACAGAACAAGCTGTTACACATAGGATTTTCACAGGAATAGTGGGAAGAAAAAGGCTTGGAATGGTAGCTGGAGACCAGGAAATCTGAATGCAGGGTGGGCAGAGGTTACAAGATACAGTTTGTTCAGTCTCCCAGTTTGAACAAAAGGGGACTTCAGTTCATTATATAACAGTAAATGCTAAAACACAGCAAAGCTCTTCTGTCTCGGCATTTCTGCAGCTCTGTTGTGCCACTGTCCTAAAGAAACCCCTCTCTGCCTGTTGTTAGCAGAGGCTCTGACCCCAGGACATACCACTTTGAGGTAGGTAAATGTATCAGGTGTCATGGTGAGCAGTAGCAGTGGCAGCCATCCCCTCCCTCTGTCAGGCTGGGTGCCCACGTGGGAGGCAATGCTTGGCTCTTGCTTTCTGTATGAATTAGCAACAGCTCCATGCATATGCCTCCTAATCAAAACCCTGTGTGGGCCTGTCTGTGCATGGCTAGAAAGCTGAAAACCTCCAGCAGAGAAAGGAGATAAGCATCTCTAACAGTCCCTCAAGTGCCACATGGGTGTTTATCAGAGAGCTGATTCTCAGAGGGTGGCAAGTTGCAGACATGGAGTATCTGCTGCTGCAGGGGCAAAATGGGGCAGGAGAGAGGAGTTGCCATGTGGGTGTGCTGGAGAAAGGATGCTGCAGAAGTTACAGCAGAAAGGAAATAGGTGAGGAGGAGGTGGTGGGACATACCTCAGGGCCAGGTGGTCCTGGAAACCCGACTGGACCTTTATCACCAACTTTTCCCTGCAGAAATGAAAAAAGCATGGAGGCAAATGAGCTGGCTCCTGGCTTGCCTCTTGGAACAGCACATCCCTGCCAGGTTGTCTTTCCAGCTGGGCACTGAACCTTTAGAAGGGGAGATCAGGAAGCAGAAAATGTTTGATCACTTACCAAGGGGCCTGGTTTCCCTCGTGGCCCAGGGACCCCAGGCAGACCCTGGCTGCCCTGAGAGAAAGACACATTTACTTCAGAAAACACAATGAATCATCAAAAAACTTCCCAATTCCCCAGGCTCCAGATACTCTGCAGCAGAGAGGAGCACTTTCTAAGGGCTGCACTGAGCCCTACAAGGAGCTGGGATAGTTGCACTAATGTCAGTGAGATGTTTCTGCTAAAGCCAGGGCTGAATTTAACCCTGAAGAACACATGAGCTGTTGCAGTTCATTGTGGCTCAGAGCCATGTCAGCCCCAGAGCAGTGCTAAGCACATTGTTAGTCAGCTGAAGTCAGTATCATGTTGTAGTCACAGGGGAGAAGTCATTTGCTTAGAAGTTCTACACGGTGTTAAGTGCTTCACTGGGTCAGGGTTTAAGTTGCTGCACTGAACAGACAAAACCTCCAAGTCTGCTGCCGCTGGACCACACACATTCACCCCCACCCCCATCAATCCCATCCCTTCCCATTTCTGCCTGAAGACATGGCTCCCTTTCTAGAGAGCCCCCAGCAGAAATGCTTTTATTATCAACTGGCATGATTTTCAGAAAGGCTCAGAGGACCCAAAGTGAGAACTACCCAAGCAGGGGGACCTGACAACAGGATACACCTAGTTCCAGCTGCTTGTGGCTTAAGACGAGCTGAGAAAGCTGGTGGCCACACAGACTGCTGTGTAAGGGATAAAAAAGATGGAGTGAAGAAAACTACTCACCTTGTCTCCTTGGAAGCCGATATCTCCTGGAACACCTGCTCCTCCCTGATCACCCTGGGTACACATCACCAGAGAGTTAAAATAGGCAACAGCAATGGCCCAAACGCCCAGGTAGATGCGAGATGGTGCATTGTACAGCAAAAGTCTCAGCACTATTCACATTCAAACCTGGACTGCTGGCAGAACGTAGGTGATATTAACTGTAACAACTATCCTGAACCTCCTAACATTGATTCTAAAGGGAGAAATGGAACTGCAGGAGGGAGAAAAATGGGAACTCCCAAGCATTGTGCTTCTACAGGAGCTACAAGAAGAGAGACAATACTCTTTTGGATAACAACAACTGTGAAGGTGGTGAAGTGTTAAAATTCAGCTGAACAGAAGAGCTAGTTTAGTTTTCAGTGAATGTACCTCTTCTCTCATGAGGCTCTGAGGAAAAGAAAACAATACTCATGGTTTCTGTGAGCATATCCTAGTGATGGCACAAAAGATCAGTCTTCTTCCATAAGAAAACAAGAGTGACTTCCAGTAATGTTTGAGCACCCTCTCACTGCCAATATTTAGGCTGAGAGTTCCTAGGAGGGGTAAGCTGATGGTCATTGGGATGGGGATCCCATCTTTAAAAACACCATCACTGACAATACTTTCTAAGCTATCTTTCTTACCCCTCTTTCAACCATTGCAACAGATTCTGACTCCTGGGTAGAGTAGAGAATAGAATAGAATAGAATAGAATAGAATAGAATAGAATAGAATAGAATAGAATAGAATAGAATAGAATAGAATAGGAGTAGAATAGGAGTAGAATAGAATAGAGTAGAATAGAATAGAGTAGAATGGAGTAGAATGGACCAGACCAGGTTGGAAAAGACCTCCAAGATCATCAGAAACAGTGAGCTTTCTTACATGGCCTCTCAGCCCTGCTGTGAGCAGGCTGGTGGACAAGATGACCTCCTGGTGTACTTTCCAACCTCATTTATTTGATAACTTACTTAAACAAAGGAAAAGTCAATGATGGGGCAGAGAAAGGAAAATTCTGCTTGGGAAGTCAAAGGAGGAATGACTATAAAAACTTGGTACAATGACAAGACCCAACAGAAATAACTGTTAGAGGAACTCTGTCCCATGAGCAGCACATGACTCTGAGCTTGGCTTCCTAGTAAGGGAACAAACCATACCAGAGAGCTATATGTTTAAACGCAGTCCACATGGAAGACATATGGATTGCTGCACCAGAGCCAAAGTCTACAAAGAGATGACAGAGGAATTCTACTTCTGTTCAAGCAGAACCCACCCATTTGTTATCAGAGAGCTGAAATAATTCTGACTACTTCAGTAACATGCAAGCCGTAATGCAATTGTGGACGGTTGAGGCTTGTGTTGGGAAAGACTCGTTGGAGACAACTTTTTCATAAGAAAATAAAATAATTAAGAACTATGCAGAGTCAGTGATGGAAACATTTCATGGATTCATGCTAAATTTGCTTGAATTTTTTTTTGGGTGAATGTTCCCAGAACATTTTGCTCGAGCAGAATCTTCCTAACGAATCTTTCACGGAGCAAAACTGAAATGTTGCTCTTACGAAAAAAGAAGTTAAGTTCATTTGGTCTTTTTTTTAACCCAAAATATTTTAATTTGAGTTAAACAACCAATATTTTGTTTCATTTAAGCTATTTTCCATCTATCCTTCTCCCCACCCCCCCATTTTTTTTTTTTTTCTTTTGGCAATGTTAGCAAATGGAAACAATCAGCTATTTGCACAGCTTCAGTTCAAATGAACCTCAAGTATGAGATACAATGGAGATGGCAAAAACCCTTCTGGATGACCCAGTTCATTTCCAGCATTGCCACATTTCCCTCATCTTTTCTGAATTTCCTACTTATTTTATGTAGTCCAAGGCTTAAACCACTGAAACCCACTCTAATTCTGGCTCTTACCAGATGACAGCAGGAAAATAGCTTGTCTTCAGAGGTCTGCTCTGAAAACTCCTTGTCGAAGGGTCAAAATAAAAGGTACTTTGTCATTAAGTAGTTTTCTACCTGGACAGAGTAAGTGAGCACTGAAATACTATTTTGGAAGAAGTGGCTGCTAGAAGAAAAGAATTTCTTGAGCACAGCAAAAGGCAGGAACAAGCCTTTACTCCTGACCTTTAAGCCAAGTGGGACAGTGACCAGATGACAAAGAGTTTTCAAACAACTCTGAGAGACAGGCACTAGAGAGGTAAGAAGGAAGCAGGAAAGACAAAACATCTTTATCTTCATGTGAGCTCCACTCAAGATGCTCACATGCTATTGCAATAGTACAGCGTGAAGGATCCATCTGCAAAGTATCTTAAACCAAAAGTGAGGCTTAGGGCATCTCCTTTCACCTGCCTTGAGCATAGTAAATCTGAAACTGAGATTCAGGGTGCGTGTCCTTGAGGTGAGGGGAAAAAATAAGGAGGAAAGAGGTCAGGAATGTTTATAATATAAAAAAGAGGCTGCAAGGACTTTCCTCATGGGGAGGGGGAGGAATGCATGATCTGAAATTGCAAACAGGCTCTGCCCAGGGGATGTTGCCTGTTTCATGTTTCACCTATAAAAAGAGCTGCAGCTTTGGAGACCCTGAGGCGCTTCTTAACGCTGCGCACAGAGCAGGGGCTGTGAGGGAAGTGACAGATTTGCAAGTGCAAGGTGTGTTTGCTGTCTGTAGTGTGCAGATGAGGTCACTGTGCAAAAACCTCATGTTGCTCTTGACTGGACATCTCTTGTTCCCAAGACGTTCTGCTTAGCACTACAAAGGGAGCTAACACTGAAAAACTACTTGAGGTATTTTACTGAGCTCCATCCTTCACAAGTTACAGATGTCCCAATTCATAAAACTTCTTTATGTGAACAAGCAGCTAGGATTTCCTCCGCTTCCTCCACCTTTCCTCTGCATTCATCACATCACGTGGTCTTCTCAAGACCACTCTTTATTTCAGGGTTATGCAGTATCACAGCAGGGTGGGGGTTGGAAAGGACCTCTGGAGATTGTCTGGTCCAACCCACCCTGCTAAAGCAGGTTCACCTGGAGCAAGTTGCCCAGGATGATGTCCAGGTGGGTTTTCAATCTCTCCAGGGAAGGAGACTCCACAACCTCACCCTGCAGCCTGCTCTAGGGCTCCAGCACCCAGTAATTCCACTTCTCCCTGTAAGAGCAGACAGAACTCTCTCTGCCCCTTCTCCTTGCCTCCATAAACACATTTAAGTAGAAACGGAAGGATGACACATTTTGTGGGAAAACCGAAGCTGTAAAAAACATCCTTCAGTTCTGTGGTACCAAGCTTTTGTGGGGGATGCTGATGAGGTTGGTGAGCATTGATGTGCTCTGTACTTGGCTGCCTAGCTGCTAGACAAAAAGCTGTGATTTCTGCAGGAGGAGTGGGAGGTTGCCCTATATTTGAGTTCATGCCTGGCCTCCACCATGTGATGCATTGGGATTAATGAGCTGCACCTTGTAGAGCACTGAGCAAGGCTTTCTGCTGTATGGGCTCTGTCTCAGCTCCGCACAGTATGGTGCCAGTCCTCCCTTTGCCTGCAGCGCTCCTGGAGAACGCACTGCAGGAAAGCAGCACCGGCTTGGAAGGCTGAAATAATTTGCTCTTCAAAGCGAGCTTGGAGACCTCATATGATCATAGAGGTGAACACTGGCATGGGTGTGCTTGATCCACACTGATGTGGGGGGGACAGTTTGCTGCACAGTGGCTGGACTGTCATCCCCCGCTAGTTAACTAAATTCACCCTTCTAGTTTCATCTTCAACATCCAGCAGAGAGGAAAACGCCGTCACTTGGGAGGTGACCACGCAATGAAAAAGGATCTCTGCAGAGGCAGATTGTATACAACCGTGGTCTGGAAATGCTTCAAGAATGGCAAGAGGCAAACTTTCAGATCCACAGGGACAGGGAATACATACAAGATTCAGGGAGGCTGCTCATGTTTCTGGTCATAGCAGTATGAAGCAGATGATGCAGGGTTATATAGAAGTCACAATCTAATCAACAGAAAAAAAGAATAGTAGGCAACCAAAGAAAGCCTTAAACATGACCTCACAGCCTAAAAATGGCAGTATCAGCAGAAACTAAAGTGACACAAGTGGATTACAGAAGGGAGCCTCCAAACCTAATCAATCCCTCTGCTCCAGGCAGAGTCCTTCTTGCGACCCAAGCCCAACTGGGCACTAAGTGAACACAGAGATTCTGCCTCTATGTTCCCACATGTGGGATTTCCTTAAGTCAGTTATTTCTAAGATCAGCTTCAATTAAAAGGCATGTGGCAGAACCAAGAGGGGCAAAGAAAGATTTATGGTGGAGCCTGTTAATAAAGGCTGAGATAGAAAACATTTTCATTGAAACAAGGCAGGTGACAAGAGGAAAGATGATACTGGCAAGGAAAGGCTCCAAGAGGCCAGAGTGTATTTCCCACCTCCAGCAAACTCCTCCTCAGCCAATTCTGTGATTCAGAAGCCCTCACATAATATAAAGGACTTAAATGTGCCTTCCTTCATTTAGGCCACAAGCTCTTTGAAGCCAGGGTTTTACCCTTGCTACAAACCAAGCCCAAGCAGCAAGACCAGATATCATTTAAATTTCCTAGTGGCACCAGGAAATAAACAATGAAAACACAGATGTAAACAAGCTCTAAGAAGGGATGGGTGGTTTTTCTCGTGATGCCCAAATCAAAGTGAGAGAAAATATAACAGTTTAAAGGTGCCATTCACTGAAGAAACATGGGAGCAAGCGAATGCAACAGCCTTTTGATCCGTTGGAGAAGGGGTGCATTATAACCTGGGCCAACCAGATGAACAGCAAGACCAACAAATCAGTAAACCAAATCACTGAAAAAACCCCACAAAGCTATTTCAGGCCAAGTCCTCCCCAAATGTAAGGAGAGCTGATGAGCTTTGTTGATGAACTATGCTCATGCAAAAAAGTACACTGGACTCAGATGCTTAGGTTAAACCCAGTGATGTCAGATCTCTGTGCCTACACCTGACCAGATGAGACTTGGGGACATCAATGGCTAGGCTAGTCTGGTTTGCCTTTACTTCGTATTTCCCAGCCCTTTGGCTGTTGAACTGCTGGGAAGGACAGAGAGTAGCTGTTTAGAAGTTCTCTCTGACTCTGGAATCATCACTGATCTGACCTGAATGTTTGATTGCACTCAGGATGTTTGAGCTAAATTCAACTCATGAGGGATGGAGAAGGTTTGAGGAGGAAGGGTGGCTTGTCAGTCTCGGATCAGGGAAGGGCTGTAATGAAAGACAAGAAGGTAGTTTGTCCCATCCAAGGAAAATGCAGTGGGAGAGGTAGCTGAGGAGGGAAAAATGTGATTTCCTGCACCTCAGGAGAGAAGCTGCAAAACCAAGCATGGGATTACTGGGGGAGGATGGATAATTCTGCACTTGGGAGTACTGGAAGGAGAACTCTAGGGAGAGCTTCAAACCATTTGGTTACTGTGGGAGTGGTGGCTGAAGAAATACTGGGGCTAAACAGAGCAGTCTGTGTAAAGTGATGGAGACTAATGTCCAGGAAAGTTGAGTTTGCTAAACAATAATTTAAACACTGGTACATTGGACACAGTCTCAAGCTGTGCCAGGGAAGTTTAGGCTCGAGGTGAGGAGAAAGTTCTTCACTGAGAAAGTTGTTAGCCATTGGAATGTGCTGCCCAGGGAGGTGGTGGAGTCACCGTCCCTGGAGGTGTTCAAGAGGGGATTGGATGTGGCACTTGGTGTCTGTGGTGACAGGTTGGACTTGATGATATTTGAGGTCTCTTCCAACCTTGGTGATTCTGTGATTCTGTGAATTAAGATACTCAAGCATTTCCTCCAAGCAGCAAACAGAAGAATGTGTGGGGTGTAGGAACTGGTGTTGAGTCAAGAAACCAACTTGTCCTAAAGAAAATGTCCTCCTCCTGCCTTGTCCCTCCTTCCTTGCATAAGTGAACAGTGGGTACTGGGGAGGAAAGGAAATGGCAGACACAGCAGCCCTGGCAAAGAGCTGCTGTATCACAAGGAAAGTGGAATCAGCTGGCTTGACACAACTTCCCCCTTGTGCAGTTTTGGGCTGCTAAATCATTCTCTAAAAGCAAACACCTAATGAGAACAAGACAGCAGACAGAAGGAGGAAAATACAGCTAATGGTCATTTTCCATTGGCCTCCTGAGCAATCAGAGCCAACAATAAATGATTGCAACTCCCACTCTTTCAGACTAAATAAACCCTGCAGTTGAGTATCTGTAGGAGGATGGTTCTCATGACACTGAGACACTTAGACAGTTTCATGCTGATTTAGCTCAAGCTGCGTGGTTTTGTGCCAGCAGCACTAAATAACTGCAATCAATGCCCTTCTCCTTTTTCCTTTTCCTGAAGTGATTTATATCAGTTTGGTATAAGGCAATTTCCTCTCAGCAGGAGGCTGAACTGAGGTGAGTTTCTCCTAACACGTGCAGAGGTATCTAACAGAGATGAGCTTTTCCTGGGAATCCAGCTGGTTGGCTTGATCCAGTGAGCTGTGCTGCTTTGTTGTTATGTGTTTTCCTCAAACACATTAATTCAAACTCACTGTCAGTAGGGTTAGGTCTTCCTCCTCCTCCCCTTCCCAACATGTAACCAATATAAAAGCATGAAACCCCAGTGAAACATCAGAAAATCTTTCAGTCACTGTCATCATCAGTGGGAGACAGAAGGTGCAGAGAGAATGTGAGCATAACTGGTCTATACTCCACGGAAAAGGGCATGGGGCAGACATCATAAAAGAAAGAAAAATCAAAACTAGAGTGTCAAGGAAGGAGGAAGGGTGGGAGGCTGGGGGCAAAGAGCAGCCAGAGTGGAACCAGTACCATGGTGCTAAATGAGAAAAAGAATATAGGAAGGGGATTTCACATGCAAAATTAAAACACAGTGCAATAAGGGAGTATTCAGATCACCTTATCACCTTTCAGTCCATGTTCTCCAGGGTTTCCTATCAGTCCCTGAAAGAAAAGAGAGTTCAGAGTGAGACCGAGTCAGCTGTGAAGTCTTGCTCAGGTCTAGGACATTGATGTTGCTGATGAGGCTGGAGGCTTGGATCAACAACATTAACCTGGCACAGGTCCAAGGCCAAATGCCAGGCTGATCCCAAAGCTCCATCCCGTGTTCTTTGAACACCCTTCATTGGCTGGAAGCATGCAGGGGGATGCTCCTGGGGTTCTGCATTGACCTTCACCTGGTGCCAACCACCAGTGGGATGGTGTATTAACAGTCCTGGGTCACTACTGCTGCACATCCTTTCTCTCAGGACAGTGAGCACTGTCCAAGGGAGGAACAGAAGAATCTTCAGTCCTGCCATGGTGGGACACGAGCTCACACAGCTCAGTTGTTCTCTCACCTTTAAGCCTTTTGGTCCTCGATAGCCCATCGGTCCAATAGGGCCCATGTCACCCTAGTGAGAGAAAGAGAAGTGCCAAAGCCATTAGGTGAAAAGCCAACAGATGTGGTGAGAAATTCCTCTCTTGTTTGGTCTCTCAGTATTTCTGAGGAACTGCACCACTGACTTCAGCAGAAGCAGCATCCTGGCAAGGAGGCACAAGACTTTTAATGTGTAGATAGTCTTTAAGGAGGAGAAGCAGAGGGGCTTTGCCTTGCAGGCATGTGAGGAAAGAAGAGCAGCTCCTATCTGCATCCTTCCCTTGCCACAAAGCAGAGACCCTAAAGTACTTTGACATTAATCACTGGAGATGTGAGCTGTCACCCAGCCTCACCGTGCTGCAGCTATGGCAGCTGGGCAGAGTGTGCTGGGTGCTTGGAGAAAGTGTGATCATCCTGCTCCTGCACCACACATTAAGGTGCCTGGGAGTGTGTTCAGACTCCCAAACAGGAGCCTGGATCCACTAAAAAAATTAATATATAAATCAGATAAGGAATTCTAGCTAGTTAATCAATTGGGAAAAAAGGGGAATTAAAAGCAAATGGAAAAGGAAAATTAATTGAGAAACCATCTTGAAGTCGACAACCAGAGTAGGAGCTGAGAAATGGTTTTGGGTATGTTCTTCCTAACTTCTGTATGGCTGAATTTGCCTCTTCCACTCTTTGAAAAACTAAAATATGGAGCTGCTTCAAGACAACCCTGGAGTATATTTCTTTTCAGTGAAGTTACTCATGGTCCCAGAAAGAACCTACCACAGTATTCCTGAGTTCTGCAGAGGGAATCTGAGGGTGTGTTCCAAAGGACACAGACCCAAATGTGAAAAGGCAACAGTGAGGAAACTTGGGTGACTTCTGAGCTCTGATATCTGAAAGTGATATGGGGAAAAGAGGGGAGAACAGAGGTGCCCCATCAGCGTGGCCATCCTGCTGCAGCAAGAAGTCAGCATAGCATTGTGTACTGGGACTTGCAGGAGAAGCTGCAGCACAGGAGGATGCTGGAGCTCAGGGTTGCTGTGAGTAGCTTCGTGTGCAGGCACAAAAGAAGCCTTCAGTAAGCAGCATTTAAAGAGGCTTTGACTGCTCTCTGCCCATGAACAGAGTCAGTGATTGGGTGCACCAGCCTTGCCTGCCATGTGTAAATAAACAGGGCAGGCTCTGCTGAAGGGAGACTTCTCTGGTCAGTAGTCTTGGGCCCACAGCCACACTGGGAGCACTGGGCTGCAGCCGCCTGAACAGATGAGCTTTTCATACCTCCCCACATAAAGGCTTGTTGTAGAAATGCATTTACTTAAAGCTTTGCCCACACAGTTAATTAGGAGAGCAAGAGGCTTCAGCTACTTTTAATTCTGCTCTTCAGCTTCTCTTAAACAGTGAGCCCAGACACCTGTGGGGTGTGTGGAGGCAGTTGGGAAGCTGGCTGGTCTCCAGGGTGGCTGTAGCTGGGAAGGAAGCAAGCAACTGAAAGGAGGCCAGCCCAGAGCAAACATCCAGCCACCTTCTCCAGGCCCTGCAGTGTGAGCCTCATGCTGCAGACCCCAGGGCAGGAGGCTGGTGATGTCCTACAAAGATGATAAGGCAGGAGGAATGTTTAGAGAAGGATGGAGGAGGTTAGTATTGGCTCAATCCCACCAGAGATGCTTCAGCATCCTGAATTCAGGAGTCGTATACTACCCTGGGACACAAGATCTGACTCAGTTGGACCTGAATCTCATGTTGAAACTTTTATTTACCCAGACAGGTATCACCAGACTAATTTGGAAAGACAGCAGCCAACTGCTGCTGCTGCAGCAAGTGATTCCTGAAAACCCATCATTGCAAAGGACCAGCTTTCTGCCTTAAAAGTAGATCGAGAAAGCAACTCACAACAAGAATGATCATTTCTTCAGCAGAAAGAAGGAGACTACAGATCAGGCTCAGCAGGAGAAGGAGAACTGCTGCTTCTTCAGCAATAACATGAGTACTTGGGAAGTAAGTAGAAACCACCATAATGGATCAAGACAGAGAAGGTGACAGACTTGACATATCTGGTGAGGAGGTTGAATGGTGGTCCAGGACATGCGACGCTAGATCCTGGGGGCAGTCAGGGATAACCCCTCCCCCTAAACAGATTAGCTGTATCTCCCATAGAATTTGGTGCCATTTAGGTAGCTGTAGCTAGTGTGGGACAAAAACATCATGATCACGAAGGCAGGTTAGCAACCACATGCTGCCTGTCCTCATTTCAGATCAGCTCCAGAGAAAACCTGTGCTTCCTGGCTCTGGCAATCTACCCCAAGCATAAAGAATCATAGAATCATTAAGCTTAGAAAAGACCTTCAAGATCATTGAGTCCAACCATTAATCTAATATTGTTGAGTCCACCACTAAACCATGTTCCTCACCACCATGTCTGCAGGGCTTTTAAATCCCTCCAGTGATGGGGACTCCACCACTTCCCTGGGAAGCCTGTCCCGGTGCTTGATACCATGCTAGAACCTCCTTTCAGGGGACTGTACAGAGTGAGAAGGTCTCCCCTGAGCCTCCTTTTCTCCAGGTTAAACAACCCCAGTTCCCTCAGCTGCTTCTCATAGGACTTGTGCTCTAGACCCATCACAGGCTTTGTGCTAACAGGAGCTACCACTTTATGTGCACAGAAGGAAATCTCTTGAAACAAGTACTGATACTAAAATAAATCATAACATATTCAGCTGGGTATTCACTAACCCCCAGCACAGCTGCCAGAGGATGAGTTACCACCCATCCTTACAGTAATTTATCTCCTGCTGGGGAAGGGTGTAATGCAACATGGAATGTGACTGTGTGCATAATTACCTGGGTTAGTGACGGGATGGGGAGAGTGCACGTAAAATTCCTGTGTGCCCAGAGGCACAGTTCCTGCCCACTGTCTCCCCAGTGAGCAAGAGCTGTGTGTCCTTGGGTCACTGCTTACAGGGGCTTGCTTTCTGAAAGATGGCAGATCCTGGTGTGGAATGAATATTGTGTCTTTGAAGGCAAACACCCTGGTAAGCGTTATCAAAAGGGTGTGTTATCTAGGAATAGAGGCAGTAAGAGCAAACCTTTAATCTGTTCCCTTTTGCTTAGAAAGGAGTTGCTCTCCTCCACCTCCTAGTCCACCAGCCAGCCTCCTCTCTCTCAAGACATCACACCTCCCCCACGCAAAAAGTCATCCTGTTCACTACCCTACCACGGGAAGAAGAAAATCTGTGCCTAGTTATGCAGCCTGAAAGGGTTAAACCCTGAGAAGCCAGATCTCCATTTGTTTTTGTACTTACAATGAGTCCAAGGACTCCAGGAGGACCTGGGGCTCCCAATTCTCCCTAAAAGGAAAGACAAACCGACATGGTTACGGGCACTTTGTAGACAAACAGAGCCTGAAAGGCCTCTCAGTGTTTCAAGAGCTTGAGGAAAGGGTAAAGACTGTCCCTCCCCCAACCATTCCCCCCACAGCCCCTTCCCCAGCCAACACAATCCAGAGCTTCCATCTCAGGAAGTGCTTGGGAGCGCAGCCTCCAGACACAGGGCTGCTTGTTGCTCAGCATTTGCTTGCAGGGTTATTTCCCCTCTCGGGAGCAGGCTGGAGAAAAGGAGCAATTCACTGTGCAGGGAGGGGAGCGGGTGGGAGCCTGCCCCTGGTGAGATGCAGGCACGGGCAGGGAGAGGGACCAGGGACAACACAAAGGTGCTGCTCAGCGTTGGGAATTTGAGATTTTGGGGAGTGGTTGAAGAACAACAAAACTCATGAGAAAAGAAAGACTTGGATGAAAATTGAAGTGGTTAATTTAGGGAGAGGGTATGCCAGCTTCTGGAGCTGCTTCATGGGCCCTGGGAGTAGTACCCTTGGTACAGGGTGCTTTGAGGCTGCTCCTCCAGTATCTCAGAGAGGGTTTAAGGTGGGGAGCCAGCAGCATCCTCTGCACTCTGCATCATCCAGCCATTTCTTTAATTTCCTGGAAAAGCCTCTAGCCTTGGGGCTGCAGCTTGTCTGCAGGGAGGTGGTTCAGCACCTTGTCTCTGAAGCAGGGAGCTTTCTGCACTTGTTTAGGGGATGAGTCACTTTTGATCACATTGTAGAGAGCTGGACTGCAGAGATGGACTATAGAGATTTCGTCTTGGGCTCCATGCTCATTTCCCATCTCTTACAGACTGTCCCCAAGCAAGGCGTTTTGGAAAGCACCAGCTCCTCTTAGAGGCTTTTCAAGAGCATGTCAAGGCTCAGTATTCAAGGGAGTCACTATATAGGGGGGCTGGTTGAATTCCCAGCTCCACCACAAACTCCCCCCACACCAGCTTTCCAAAGACAAGCACATGCCAGGAGTGCCTGCAGGTGCCCGGTAGCATTTTCAGGAGAAGTGCATCAGGGAAGCTGTGTCAGACCCACACAAATCACCCACCTAGGACCCTAGCTACTTTGGCAACCATGTGATGCTCAGCCTATCCCTGTGTCTCCCTTGGTGGATCACCTGCTCCTTTACTGCACTGACAGTGGATTGCTCGTCAGGGGAAGGACCTGCTCTTACATGCCTCCTTCTTCACCAGGGCCTCTCAAAACAAGTGCACTGGAAATACTAAACTTCCCCTTGGCTCTGCCAACCCCACCCCTGCTCTGGCTCATGCTGGCTACTTCCTTTAACAGAGCAGTTGGGTTTATTGTGCACATCTGGTGTAGTCCCCTTCGGTGCAATAAAGCTCCCCTTTTATGGAAAGCTTTGCCTAGTGAAGGAGAAGGGGACACGACGTGACTAAACGTGCTCAGCCTCCTTGGGTAAGGGGTTATGTGTGTTTATTTTATGGGAAGTGGAGTGGAGGACTGTTGGGCAAGCACACACAAAAAAGCGTTTCATAATCTCAACCAGCCTAAAATTGCTTTTTTATGGCCGGATCCTTTCCTGCATACTTGGGACATCTGTGGAGCAATTGTTCCCCATGGGTGGGATTTCTGTGTCCTCAGAGCTACTGTAATAAGGTCGGCTTCAAGCTGCATGTGAGTTGAGGCCTGGCGTTACTAGGCTCAGCAAGAGGAGGGAATATCCTCAGGAACGCTGAGCACGGGCGCTGCACAGTGGCCTGGGGTTCCCAGTAAGCTCTGCAGGCTCTGAGGGTGATTGGGGTGGCTGGCTCTTGGTCCCACCAGCTGCAGGAAGCGACTGTCTAGAGTTCTGAGTTATGTCATGTGGGCATTCCCAAAGTAAGTGTGGAAATGCATGGCCTCACGTCTAAGGCAAGAGGATTTCCTCTTGGAAGAGGAGGGGGCGGACTCCCCTGGGAGATATGGACAGGACTAGTTGTTAATTTGAGTCATTGGATGGCTTGGGAAATGGAGGATTTACAGGTGCTCTTTTGTGGCTCTCAGTAATGAAAGGCTGTTCCCTGACCTGTGAGGGAGACTGGGCTCTATTCTCCTTTCTTCAGTGCATGGACTGGGCACTGGGACAAGAGACAAGGAGATGAATCAAGAGGCCTTTCCCATGTCTAATTCCCGTGATTAAGAGACTAATTGGAGTGGCTAAAGCGCTCCGGGAGCGGGGATCTGGAATGTGATGGCTCAACAGTTCTCAGCAAGCTGGTAGGAGGGAAGAAGGGCAAAACGCTGCTGTGGCTGGAAGAGCCTTTGCTCTGTCTGAGGGGGCGGAAAGAAGATCAGAGACCGACGGCTTCTGCCATCCCCAAGAGATGGAGGAGGCAGCAGCAGCCTAAGTGCTCCATGGATCAAACAGAGGCTGGGGCAGCTCGGGCCCCGTGGCAGCCTGCCTACAATTCAGCTGCATTCTCCACCTAGCAAACTCGGCATATTTGTGTGCTCCACAAACAGACTTTCTGGCATTTTTCTGCGTCTGTGACTCCGCTTGTGACCCTGTGAACCTCCCTTTAAGTCAGCTGAAACAGTCTGTTTTCATTCTACGATCTCCAAGGCACATTAATATTGAGAAGCCCTTGATAAGATGAAAGAAGAGCAATCCTTGGGGCTGAATTAACGGAAGGGCCATTCGCTCCTTTCCGACGCTCTGGGAGCCGCCATTCAGCTAACACTGAGCACATCTTCTGAATGGAGCTTAGACAGCTTGCAAATTTAAAAGAAAACAAAACAGGTTGTTTGGGGAAAAAAATAGATCTTTCTGACCTCCAGGACTCCTGGTCTTCCCGGTGGGCTAGCTGGAAATAGCGATACAATCTCAAGAGTCTTCTACTTTGGGACTACTGATTCCACTCTGACCCATGGCTTAAGTTGACTGAAGGATGGGAAAAGTCCTGCAGAAGTATTCCTTGGGAATCTAATTCCTGCAGTTTGCTGCATTTGTCACTCATATGCTGAATTCCCACAAAGGCTGGGCTGTGGCTGAGCTTGGCTTGCTGATTACAGTCCTTTGTGAAAATAACTTTTATGCTCTATATATGATGAATAGGAACTTGAAGACACATGTGGAGTGGGTTACCTCACAGAAATCATTCCATCAAACCCCAAGAGCAGCACTGTGTTTATGTGTGAATAACCCAGACAGCAGGAATTTCAAAGATGAATCAGCACTGCTCACATGCTAATTGAGGGAGAACCAAAGTAATTCAGAAAGTAATTTAGAGTAATTAATACATCTGAGGACTTTTGCAATCCACAAGGACATGTTTTGTGAGCAGTGGAAAAGACAGCTCATAGTCAATTGTTTGGTATTAAGTGCTACAAGAGCAGAGCAAAATAAACCTTATCAGCATGCAGCTGCTTAAATGGTCTCTGTGACCATCCTGACCCAATTCCCAGGAGACACATCCCATTCTTAGAAAGCCAGCAGGGGTCAGATGAAGCCCGGACAGAGGCCAAGAACTCAGGGGCCTGGAGGCTTCTCCCACTGCAGTCCCAGGGCAGGCTGAGGCAAGGGGCAGAGTAGCAGAAGCCTGGGCTATGGAGTCTGTCCCAGTGCTCCCAGACACTGGAGTGGGGAATGTGGCACCTCTTGCACCACTGTTAATAGTCACTTCAGATAAGGAAAGGTATTGGGATTGGAGTACTTTAAAAGCTTGTTTCTACAGGCTGGTGAGATGCAAACCAAGAGGTACCAGCTTGCTAACCTGCGTTAGGAAATGAGATGTGGTGAAAGGGAAGGAACATGTCTCTTTCTCTCTGTACCTCAGACTTCTACACAGCCGAGTACATGGCCTGCTCCTCTGAAGGTTCATGTGCTCTCAAGTGGTGCCTTATGACAATACACCCCCCTGTCTGTGGGCCCATGTCTCCCTCTATGTTCATATGAAGCTTCATTCAGAGCACACTAGTCAATAAGGTGATTCCTGCCACTCTCAACAACTTTGCATTATGCCCTGTAGTATGGATGACGTGCTCCAACAACTGCCTGCTAACCAGGAGCAACATCCCTACCTCTTCTCTCTTGATTTTTCTTCAACTCAAATCTTCAGAATGAAGAAGCATCTATCAAGATGAAAGTGCAAGACAGATGGAGGTGGGAAGCAAATAGCAACAGGATGACCTAGCAGTTACAGAATGTTTATTCGAACAGAGGAGTTTGCAGCATTCTTGATCAGTGCAGGGATGTATGTTTGTTTTCCAGGAGGTACAAGCCCAAAATGCTAGCAGCTGCCACCAAACTTAAATGCTTCTTTCAGCTCTAACTAGCTGAAGCAGGAGAGTGTGCTAGCTGATGATGCAGTGCAGTGTGCTGCCTACTGCAACAGAGAGAAAGACGGAATAAAGCTATCAACTTACTGGGTTCCCATCGATGCCTGGAGGTCCTCGTTCCCCAAAATCACCAGGAAAACCCTGAGGAGAGGAGGCAACACACAAATATTAATTATTGATGGACTCTGGTGTGAAGACAGTCAGCTTAAAAACTGCTCCCCCTGCACTCAGTGCAGCACTTTGGTAGGCAGCAGGTCACGAGGAAGTGTGGTCCAAGAGCCTACTTGTTCTCATCCAAACCATTCTTGCTCCACCAGCACATCTGCTCATCAAGAAGCTCTACAAGGCCAAAAGCTCTGATTCACTGCTCTCTCCTGAGGCCAATGAAGGGTAACCAGAAGTACTGTTTACAAGGCTCAGCCATGAGTTGCACATTTACTAATGGGAGCCTTGAGAAGAAGAATCAGCGAGGAGACAGGAAGGCTTTTTCCTTGGTCATGCCATGAAAAGCAGCCAGTTCTGAGGCTGCTGGATGTGATGGGGCTGGTTCACACCTTGTCTTGCAGGCTATGTCCAGCCCTCAGTCAGCTGTGCCTTTTCTTAGCACTGATTGACAGCCCTGGGCTTCACATGATAGACAAGGCTTTTGCAGTGCCCTGTAGAAAGACAATGTGAGTGTGAACAGCAGAGAGCAAGGGCAGAAATCAGTGCTTCAGTCTTCTTTTGGCTCACCTAAGTACTGCAGTAAGTCCAACAAGGAATATGCAGCCCTGAAGATTGTGCTGTGTAGTTTATATGTGAAACGATACTCTCACATTAGGAAAATCAAAGTCTGTATTTAAAGACACAGTGCTTTCTATCCTCTTCCAGGAAGTAATAGCCTAGTGAGGGATTCTTCCTTAAAAGTCAATCCCAAATCTCTCATATCCTGGAAGAATACAGAAACCTCACTGCAATGACTCTCCTCAGAAATGGATTGTCAATCTGAATTATTTCATCCTGCCTGCTAACACAATCAGTTTAACAGTACCCCCTTCTCATAGGATAGCTGAACAGTGTCATGTCTGTTGGAGCCCATGCAGATGCTTAATGGAGCTGATCAAAGATGCCTAGTGAATTCACTCCAATGCATTCACGACCTTTCAGCTTGCCAGAGGAACAAATGATTCCAAGCTCATTATGGTCCACACCCCAGAGCTGTGAAAGACCATGTTTACTACATGAAAAAGTCACCACAAAAGACTTCTTCATCATCTCATTATATCTGATACAAATTTGGAAGACTTCAAACAATTACAGAGAAGGGAGCAGAAGTACTGAGCCAGAACGTGGCCGTGTGGCATGCTCTCGCTTGCACTGCTGGACAGACCCCGTGCTCCCCTCAGCGCCCCCAGTTCCTCATTGCAAACAAATCATACAGCAGCTTGCTCTTCCTGTCTTGACATGCTCCATCTCCCTCAGAAGAAGCTCAGCAGAAAGGTAACACCACTGCTGTGGTTAGTAAAGCCTCTTAGTCACTACACCAATATTTTCAAGGAGGAAGCAGTTGAGCTTAAGATGGATTGGACTCAATTCTTCCCAGAGCTTGAACTTCATTCAGTAATAGACTGGTGGGCTATAAAGAACTATCAGGGACCAGCTCAAATATCAGCAGCTTCAGGGCTGCTCTGCACTTTGGCTGCAGTGGAAGGTGCTTTGGGGAGGTTGTGATGTTGCATTAAGAGAGTGCCGTAACTCTCCACTTCTTTTCCTTGCATTGCTCTTAAGATGCAGTGGAGTAAAATACACCACACACCATCCACCTCCTGTGACTCTGAGCCAAGGGGGAAATCATTGTCCGCTAGAGGAGCTCCCCATGGACAGAACATATGCAGTGCCTAAACCCCAGGCTCTGACTCCTGGACTTGGCTAATTCAGCCAGGGCTAAAATCCTGCTTTATTCTCACACAGTTCCGACTGTGGACATCAGGATGGAAAACTAAGGAATATAGGACATATAAAACATATAGAAACATAGAACATATAAAAAGCTTCCTAGCCAGAGCATCTACCTCTGTGCTTCAGTTCAGAAGGGGAACTTGTAAAGCAAAGCTCAAGTCACCTCTGCTACCACTTCTTTTTATGGTGGAGCAGTATTGGAGAGTAGCAGTATTGCTTATGAAGATACACCACAAGATGTGCTCCAGACATGCCAACAAGTTTCAGCTCCTAGTGAGTGCAGCACTTCTGACTCCAACTGGGAGTAAAATAGCCTTACACCCTTCTGTGGCTCCACCAGACCGTGAGATACAAAGGACAACACAACCATGTTGTGGGCTAGTTAAGAGCTTAAGAGACAGGGGTGGAGAGGACAGGGAGAAGATGGTCCTTGCTGAGCCAGAAGGATGCTCTTTGTTTCTGCCTGCTCCTCTGTATACTACAAACTCTGGTTACCTTGGAAAAGCAAACCTGAGGCAACAGCAGCACGTTATCTGGAAACCCACCAGCAACGCTGAAAACTGAAATGATCACAGTGGACAGTACAGGTAACTACACTGGAAAGCTCTACAGTGAAAGATGTCATCCACAACCTCCCTTCAACATCTGAGAGTTTACCAAGTTGAGTTGACAAAACTAGGTGAAAAGATACTTGGTCAGATCTAAGGGGAGAAATGGAAGGCTTGTTTAAGACAAGCAAAATTTTGCCACTGACTTTAGAGCCAGCATGTCACCTCTTCTGTACCAATCCCCTACAGCATTCAGTAGGCACTCCTGAATGGACACGAGCTATTGCTCTCTTGCTGGGATTCAGTACTTCTGTTTTATGGGCACCATGAATGGGAAAGCTGTCTGCCTTTTCCTGTCTGGGTATTACATCCCTCAAGCCTGAGCACATGCCAAGAAGCTATGGTAAGCAACTACTGGAAACAGCCTTCTGCCATCTAGAGACAAAGACATCAAATATAACAAGAAGGGGTGTGTGGGGCCCCCTACAATTTTCTTTAATGAAAAAAAAAAGGGGGAAAGATAGCTCTGCTGCATGCTGAATCAATAAGATTAGACCAGAGATGTGTAGGGAAAAGTCGTTGCTCAGGCAAGCAAAAAAATTTGACTGCCTTGGAATATTTTGCAGTTTACAGTCATGCAACTTGCCAAGGAAAATAGGAGTGCACACAGACTGATACTGTACTTATGCTGCTGTGGACTTCAGTCATAGCCTTCAGCACTTGCCCAGCTGCATCTTTCCTTTCTCACAGGGCAGAGCTGGGCACGGAGTGACCCCTGGGTGCCATGGAGGAGCCTGGCCCTAGGGATGCTGAGACGTCTTCTGTCCAACTAAGGACTTGCTAGCATGGGAAGGTTTTACTACTCTGAAGAGTACAATCATAGTATCAGCTAGAGGAACACTTGCTCCAGACTAAAAGCATCTTCTAAATTGGGTTTAAGTCTCTTCCAGTGTGATACAAACAAGGCACTCCCCTGCCAGAATAAAAGAGTACAGATAAGGAATCATTTGAATTTGTATGTTTCCCACCAATCTCTTTTTTATGCCCTACTTTCCAGTACTAACCTTGCTGCTTAA
Organism: Picus viridis; assembly: GCA_033816785.1. Taxonomy (NCBI): domain Eukaryota; kingdom Metazoa; phylum Chordata; class Aves; order Piciformes; family Picidae; genus Picus; species Picus viridis. Next base: position 7,447,475 of record CM066596.1, on the reverse strand, counting down.
ACATATAGGAGATGAGGCACTTGGTAATATAATTAATAAAATTCTAGCTTTTAGACAGGGTTTCCAACAGCAGATCTCCAAGTATTAAACACAAACCAAAACCAACCCAACCCAAAACAGATTATTGATTATTCCTGTGTGTTGAAGGCAGATGGCTGAGCACCTGAGGTCACTTGGCCAATGCCATCCAGTAGGCAAGAGATTCAACAATAAAATCCATTTACAGCAGACTGTGACACTTCCCACAGTGTCAGGGTTTCTGCCTGTCCTCAAGAGGGGATGGAAAAGAGTCAAAGTGGGAGGAAATAGAGAAGCAAACCCAGACTAGTATGGGCTGGCATCATTGCTCCTACAGCCAGGCCCAACACAACACTCAGCACAAAGTCCTGTCCTTGCCAACACCTGATTGCCCTTAACACACCATCTGCTCTGCTGGCATGAGCACCCCTCCCAGCCCAGGCTCACAGATCTCTGGGGTGCTGGGTGGTCCTCTGGTACTTTTTTGCCTAAGCTGTAAAACAAACCCAGAAGAGGAGACAAATGAAAAGAGCAGCTTCAATTCAACTAACTCCATCATCCTAGACCAGTATTGGAGCTTGGCAACACAAATATTAAGAGTCTTTGGAACATTAAGTGAGACCAAGTCTGGTGGCTGAAGGAGGTTATTTCTACATCCACACAGTCTCCAAAGACCCAAACCAGGTTGTGAAACTTGTCCCAACACCGTCCTGTGCACAGCAGGAAACAATCAATCTTGTAAGCCCCTAATAAAAAGAAAGCACTTTCTTTCCATGGGGTAAGCAATAGCAGTTTAAACCACAGCAAGAGTTCCAGTGACCACAGTGTCCTAATTTATTGGCACTCACATGTCTGTAAAAGCTGTTTTTTCACTGCCTCTCTCCTCCTGCCTGAGCCTAAAGGACAGAGATGTTCCCCAGGAACAAACCAAAGCAAGCATCCTAAGAATTACAAGTGGACTTTGTTATCCCATCCGTTTCATTACTGTAAGCAACAGCACCTCTGCTCTTCTCTTGTGCACTGCTCCAGCAGCCTCAGGAACCCAAACAGAGAGAGAACACAAGGGGCAGGAAGCTCATTTTATGGTGCTGGTACACAGGCAGGTCACAACTGGCAGCCCATTGCAGGAGATTTGTGAAGGAGATTAAAGGCCACAGCACATTCAGGGTCTCCTGGCCCTCCCAAAGTGAGTGCCGAAGGGATTTTGGTACAGCAAATCCACGGTTTGTGAGGGTGCATCTCTTTTTCCAGGAAGACTGGTCCCTGAAAACTATGCTCAAGAACTGGGATGGCATAACAAGGAACCTTATGAAAAATATCCATTGAGTATCCTGCCTACCCTTCAGGAGGAAATGGACATGCAGAGAAAGACCAGGACCAGGAAGGAATGGCAAACAGCAGCAGAGCTAGGAGGAGAATGCTTGACTAATAAGTTCTGTTGGCCAAGAGCTGGTGGGGTGCTCCTTTGCAGTGGCTGAGGTCAGGTATGACAAAACTGTTGGCTCTATCTCCAAACTGTGAAATGCAGAGAGGAGGTAGGGAATAGTAATGCAGCTGAATGAATTTCACGTTATCTGAAGAGGTTTAATGAAAGCAGCAAGATGAAGCTTGAAGAAGAGCTGGAGAAAACCCATGCAAGCAGATGCTTTGCTCTAAGAAAGATCTGGGTGATTGTGTGCTCTCCTGTCCCCAAGCAGAACTTTACAGTGGTTGTTGCAGTTTGTCCTCACTGCATTCAGTGGAACTGAGGAATCACTGTTAGAGGAGGAACTGAGACACAGAGAGATGCAAACAGATTTATCCCAGGAATAGAATCATAGAATCATAGCATCAGTCAGGGTTGGAAGGGACCACAAGGATCATCTAGTTCCAACCCCTGGCCATGGGCAGGGACACCCCACACTAGATCAGGCTGGCCAGAGCCTCGTCCAGCCTGGGCTTAAACACCTCCAGGGATGGGGCCTCAACCACCTCCCTGGATAACCCATTCCATGGCTTCACCACTCTCATGGTGAAGAACTTCCTTCCTTCTGAATAAGAAGTTCAGAGCTCAACCAGTAAGTAAATCTCTATCTTTGTGATCCTACAATAGTGCCTTAATTCCTTTTCATCCACACTCCCCGCAAAGGATATCCTTTCATACATCGGGAGCCTCCTGCTGAGAGCAACCAGACCTAGACAGACACTGGAACCAGCTCCTCCTGCACCAGGGGATTACATCCACCTCCCCTCCCCTTCTTTTCTTCCTCTGCTTGGAACAAACAGAGCAGCAGGCCCCTTCTTGCTGTCGTCAGGCAAAGGGCTACTCTGTCTAAGCAGATGTCACCACTACTTGTCCCTTGAAGCAGCTGTCCTCAGGGAAGTGGAGACCACTGGGATGCACCACGTCCCTTGCTTCCTCAAGGCCTTTTCAGGTGTGTGCATGTGGGGGTGTGTGTTGTATGTACACAACATCTGATTCGTTTTAAAGCTTTCTCTCTGATGGAGTAAGGGAGGCAGTCTGGCAGCTGCTGCTCCAAGGAATCCTGGCAGATCTTCACGCCAACAGAATCCTTCTCCAAAAATAGGACTTTATTTTCCTGTTGGCTGAAGGTGAAGCCGCTCAGACCAACCAGCCCTCCTGTCTTGTCTGCGAAAGACTCTATTTGCCAGTTGGCTCTGGCCAGGTGAATCACTGCCCAAGAGTCTCCCCAGGGATGGAGCTTTCAAGTCAAACAATTTAAATAATAATATTAAAAGAAGGTGGTGTTGGAGAAGCAGGGCTGAAGGTGAGAGAAGGCATTCACTGGAAAAAAAAAAGAGGAGAATAAAATAAACAAGTGTAGCTTATGTTGGCAGCTTACACCTCTGAGAGCATTCTTGGTGGAGAGAGCAGACATGAGCCCCTTGGCAGGTGGGCATGAAGGCAATCAGGCTGCTCAGACCCCATGCTGGTTTCTAGACCATTGAGAGCCACCACAAAGGGAGGCTGGCAAACCCCACATGCACTGGCTTCAATGCACACAGCAATGTGGGAGCATTTGCATTCTGCTCAGTCTAGACCTGGGACTGTGACAGCTTTCATCCCTGTGAGGAAGGGAGATCTCAGGACTGTTGGTCCTGCTGCAGTTCTATTCCTTTGCCACCCAAAAGGGAGGTTTGCTCTCTCTCCCTAGGAGACTTCACAGTTCCCTGTCACATCCTCTTTGGCTAAAGATTTCATGGAATTTCTAAACACACCTATCCCTGCAGCTGTGGGAGCACAGCCTTCCTGGGCAGCCCATTTATCCAAATACAAGCAAAAACCCCCTGAAACCCTTTCAGCCAAACATCACTGAAGTTATCTGACAGCCCCTTGACCCTCTTGCCCTTTTATGCCTGTGTATGGCTCTTCCCCAGTCTGTGGGACCCTAACAGAGTGCAGGTTCCATAGACCCAGTTACCTAATGCTGAAGAGCACTGGATCTGCCACCACTCCTCATTATTTGTGGCCAAGATTTCCAAAGCAAGCAGCCTCCCATTTAAGAAAGTCGAGCAGCTTTGGTGACACAAAATATTTTCAGACTCAAAAATGGTAGAAGTTTTCCCTTATATTTCTAATGAAAATAATTCTGAGGCTTTGATCTGATTTATGAATGAACTTTTTCCTGAAGCAAGAAAGATGATCTCCTGTTTAGAAGACCTCGGTTCAATTCTTCATGAGTATTTTTGAATGACAATGGACAGACAAATCACTTAGGGACATTCTTGGAAACAAACCATCTCTGAGTCTGTCTCTTTTCTTTCAGTTGAAATTGTGGCCATTGGCACCTTTCAAACTCTTTTCTCTGTGTTTTCAAGCTCTTTGGTTTCCTCATTCTGTGAGATATGATCTATATGCCAATGTTGCCCACCTTGCCAGGTTATTTGGATGATGCAATCAGGAACATAGGAACACGCTCTGATACCAGAGTGATAAGTAACCATGCAAGAACCTCACCACAGATATTTGGGAAACTCCAGACATGTGGAACACATCTTGGGCCAAAAAAAGAGATGGCAACATTTGCTCTGGGCTTGTGCCTGCATTTCAGAGTGGTGAACCAGACCCAGAGGGGAAGAGAGACCAGCTGCCCAGTTTCAGTGTCCAACTTAAGCATAAAAAAAAAAAACACCCAACAACTAAAAAAAATCACTGCCTGCTCAAAACAAATCTATTTTAAAAGTGTAACTTAATAAAAAAATATAGCAAAGAATTGACTCAGATGGCTAAGAGGAAAAATCAGTTCACAGACTAAAACTCTCTCGGCAACAGAGTTTGGTTGATTGCTGATTCTCAAGACCTCTGCTTGCCTCTTCGTGCAAGCAGACTGTTTAAAAGCATGGCTCGTGCAGCCACACACTGAACTGTCACCTAGTGGGAAACCACAGTTTATCCCTACTTCTGTAGAATTTTTAGTTACAATATTCCTTTAAATTTTTTCCCAGACAAGTACAGCTCCATTCTTTCTTCTTTTTTTTTTTTTTTGCCCTTTTTGCTTTTTGCCCCCGGGTAACAGGGTCTCAGTGACAAGAGAGACAGACAGACCCTTAACAGTCCCTGTTGAGCCATGATCCTCAGTTCTGTAGGTGAGAGCTCTTGGGGTGTATGTCTGTGCTATGGTACTGATGAGAAAAGCCAGATGGGCTGCCACTTTGCAGCCCCAGTGAGCTCAGAGGATTCAGCTGGGGTTTGGCAATCACTTGTTAAAGAAGAGGTGCTTTGAAATGCAGTTATCAGTCTCTCGAATCTCAACTTGTGTGGTACAGGAGACTCTTGCTTGCTTCACTCCAAATGCAAGGAAGGACCTCAGCTGCATCCAAGGCAGAGAAAAGATTGGAGCAAGAAGAGAGCAGCTGTTTATCATCTTAGTCCCTGGGGAGAGGAGCAAAATTTATTTTCTCAGTAATTTGTGGTTATGCCAGCCTTGCCAGACACATGGCAAAACATGTCCCCCATTGTTTACATGGACAACAGCTGAGACTGAGCAACTTGGCAAAGCCCCACGTGCTTACTATGTTCACCACTAAGTTATCTTAGCCGTATATCAAAAGGCTGGGGGAAGCTGTGAAATGAAACCTTCCCAACCCAAGGGCAGCCCTGGGTTTGGTCACTGGTGTCTCCACATGTCTTTTCACATGATGCCACAGCCTACCCACACTGCTGGGGAGTACAAGGGTATCACAGGCACTTCTAACAACTTATCAGAGGAAGGAAAAAGAATATATTGAGCCTTGGTCGTCACTGGAGGCAGCAGGTGATACATAACTTCGTAAGTCAACACTGAAGAAGAGAGCAGACATGAAAAACAGCCTGGCAAGAAGGCCCTGCTGTGTTACATACTGAGAGCTGGCACAGGGGCCCTGTCTGTGGTCTGTGGTCAGCTTCGGCAGCTTGCCACCGCGCTGATGCTCACAGCGAGTACTGAGCCTACGTTAGAGTGGCTGCGGATCACTGCTGGCTCTCACTACCTCCATGCTGCGGTTGACAGGCAGAGGGAAGGAAGGCTTCTGAACTCACCTAGGCACTGCTCTCTAATACTTAAGCCCCACACACCACTTTGCAGCACCTCCTCCTTGACATCTGCACAGTTATCCTTAGCATTTGCAGGCTAAGTTTCAGCTGCTGAGCTGAAGGGTGAGCTGAGTGTTATCCATGTTTCACACACTCAAGAATGGCTAAGCGGCTTGTCTGAAGTTGCATGCCACAGTGAGAAATCAGGTCCCTTATCCTCTTCCTCCTCTTATTCATTCACCAAGCAATGCAGCATCTCCCCACCTTGCCTTGGCAGACTCCAATTGTTCTCACAGGCAGAGGTGCCAGCCTTCCTGGCCCTGTATCCTGTGTGTGCACCATCCCTCTGTGCCTGCTATTTACAGGGTCTGCTCCACCTGTCAAGCTGTCACCTCAGAGCAGCACATCAGCAGCATGTTGGCACTTGCCAAATGCTATGCAGAACCTGATGACAAAGCCTGCACTGTCAGGAGGTGTTTGCCTCCCTGGCCTGAGGTTGGTAGATGGGCAGGAACCCCACCATGGCACCAAACAGCTGGTGGCACACTCGCAGCAACAGAAAGACCAAAGATGGAGTGCAGTACCGATGAGCACAGCCAGACAGGCTGGGAAGCCCAAATGTCTGCTTGTGGTATCAATGATTCACTTACACTATTGTATGCCTACATCTTCTAGCCCTGGGGATAATCTGATCCAGTGCTGATTTGTAATCCAAAGTGATGGACCCTTTGGGCCAGGGCTTTTCTTTCATGAGGTGTTCACTTGGTACCTGACACGGTGAGAGCTTGAGTGTTGCTAAGCTCCAGGCATGGAACCAGCAGCACCAACAGCTTTGCAGAAAAATATAAGGAAACCTCAGTTATGTTTGGCTAAACTGTGAACAGACCTCAGACAAACCCAAGAATTACCAAGTATGTCTTGGAACTAAACTTTGCTCCTTCCTTTCTATATCTTTTAAAACATTACTACTAATAATACATATTGCATGCAAAAATCAGGCATAAGATAGTGGAGCTGGTGCAGTATTGATACTCCACATGAAAGGGATACAAGCACACACCAGCAATGAAAATGAACGCAAACCAAAACCAAAACACCCCCAAGAACTCAAACCTCTTTGGATATGTTCCCTAAAGGTTTGCCTTTAAGTAGTTTTCTCTAACAGGACTTGACTGCTGAAAACATTGCACTATTTGAAGATTAATACAGTCTGCAGTGCAGCCATTTCTGACTTTAGCTACCCATCTCCCACAGCACGAGGAGACCACATCACTTCTAGCTTTGTGCTTCTTGAATGATGGCTAACTGTATCTTCTCTGCCTGCAGGTTAACTCCCCAAGTGACAGTACATCTCTTTTCCAAAGATGAACTAGGACCAGTACATTCCCCATGCATGGCAAGATGGAGGATAGCAACAGCTCCTGTCAGTCCTTACCCTCAGCACAGCGCAGACCACAGCCCTGCTGCCCTCACAGCAACAGGGCCTTCTTTAATTCACTGTTTTATCATATTTTTCAACTGAACACTAAAAATCTACAAAATCACTGTAAGAAGCCATTCTTTTCAGTCACTGCATTGGCAAGACTTCAGGTTTAAGCAAGCAGCCACTTCAGCTCCCGGCCTCCAGCCTACCTCTAAACCAGGCAGCAGATCCGGAGACACACAGCCTGGTGTTATTTCAGTCTCCCTAAAGCACAGTGCACAGTGCTTTAATCATAACTCTCCCTCAGCCCACCCCCAACCCTCTCCTTGCTCAAGAGTTCCCCAGAATCCACATGTTAGGAATGCCCTTGCCTCCTGCATTGCTGGTGCACTGCAGGGAGAGCAGAGTGGGAGGTGGAGTCAGCTCCTTGCATGGCAGACTCACCGTGTCCCTCACAGCTCTGCAAAACCTAACCTCCCTGGAAAGCTTTCAAGATCTGACTCACGTCCAGTTCTTCTATTTTAATCATTCCCTCTTACATCATTCTCGGAGGCCCACAGAGTCACATGCAAGCTCCCCCTGCTCCCCTTCTGCTGAGCACTTAATCTGTTGCCTACTCTCATCCCAAACAAAACTAAGTAAAGAAATGTATTTGATACCAACTACTCTGCGCTCCATAGTGTTTTCCAGCTTTGGATGGCAGCTGATAATGGCTTCAAAGGGCTCTCCTTTGCAACGACGACACTGAAACAGAACAGCGACGGTAGCCACGCCAGCAAACCCGGCGGTACAAGAGACCAGAAAAATCACAGCAGGCTCACTCACACTGGAAACCAGATGGGACACAGCACAGGCCAGGAGATAACTGTTGGGAAGGGACCAAGTCAGCTGGTTCCTACTTTCCATTCTCCCAGTGACTTCCTGAATCACTCTGGATGTCCCTTAATCTTTTTGTTCACACTAGGAAGTACAAATCATCAGCATCGGCCCATTCGAGATTTCTTATTAAACCTGGGATCATGAAACGGGGACGGAGCCAAAACCCTCTGAAAGAGCCGAGTACAACAAAGGTGCTGATGCACAGCCGCCTAATCCCTTCTCTAGATCCCAGCCGAAAAGCCTCCACGGATGAGAGATTCCCTGCTGATCTCAGGGGAGCCCCTTGCTTGTAACAGTGACCGCCAGGCCAAAACTCTTGCCTGGAGGATTACAAACTGTAGCCAAAGTACAGCTGGAATGCTTGGAGACTCCAGCCAGCTCTGAGCAGAAACAAGGCAGAGAGCAGAAACCCTGCACCTAACGACTGTTGCTTTGTTTGTTTGACTCTGGTCAATGAGTCATCCTTACAGCCACTGGGTCTCTGCAATTATTCATCACATAAGGTATTGGTGCAAGCAATGCCACACAAACCCATGAGATCTGGTACAGATTGCCATTGCTGCCCTCTCCATTCTCTCTCTCCTCTCCATTCCAGGGAGAGAAGACCAGCCAGCTGGGATGAATGTGGCACTGTTGGGATGTTTGCATGGCTATGGCTGTGAGAACAGCAGCAAGCAGTAGGCGTGGGACTCCTGGAAAGCAGGCGTTCGCATGCAAGGGTGACAAGGAGAGCGCTGGGTTTTTCCGTGTGTGGGTGAGTGGACGTTTTGCAAGGAGCATGTGAGTGCAGTGGTGTCAGGAGAGGGACTCAGGCTAACATGAAGGACAAGGTGCAAAGCAATGAGACACACCAGGGCACAAATGTACTCGACCTGATCTCTCCTCTGACTCCTGGAGCTGAAAACTTGGTACTTTTTGCTGAAGGTGGCAGGCAGAATCGCTTGGAAGAAGGCTGATATGGGAAAAGTTTTTCTTTCTGTCCTTCTGCCTGTTTCCTCAACTCCTTCCACAACTATTCCCACCTGCTATTATTTTGCTTTTTGCTATGGCCAGCACAACCCCCTTTCTTCTTATATGCAACTCTTACAGTTCCCACCTTGTTTTCAGCCCTACCTCTTCCTCCTGGCCAAGCTCTCAAATTTACTTGGTCTCCTTACTCCTCAAACGTGTCTTCATCTGACTTGTGACTGTGTTAACTCTGTACCACCACCAAGGATAAGAAGGTTTCTATACAAAAGTGCACTTGTGTTATTCAAATCAGGATGGAACAAGGGTTGGAGAGAATCACAGCAGAGTGGGAAATGTGGTGGGACTGAGGGGAGCACAGAGCAGTAGATGGAACAGTGCAGGCACAGACACCTGGGATGCTGCAATCATGGTGGAGAATGAAAAAATGCTTTCAGAGAAGAGCTGGAGGATAGATTGGAAGGCATTGGAGAAGAGAATCTGAGAAGAGTAAGATCCAAGGGAGTGTGGACACAGTGAGAAAAAGAACAAAAATGCCTGTGAAATGGACAGGGTGTGGAAGAAAGGAAAAAAAACCAATATCTGTATCTTCAACATTCTTCCCATTTGAGAAAAGAGACATGGAAAGGCTGGTTTGACCTCCCCATTTAGTTCCCATTAGAGGATATGAAAGGACCCAGCCAAAAGCCAGACGTTTTGTTTCCAGTTTCATTCAACAAGGTCTGCATAATAGACGAGGAAAAACTTTACCGGCCTACCCATCTTGCCCCTCTTCCCAGGAACTCCAGGGATCCCCTGCAAGGAAAACACACACAGAGAGAAAAAAAAAATAGTAGGTCTGGTTGAGAAAGCAAACAGCCAACCAACAATACAAAACAAAACTAGAGGAGAAAGGGGAATGCAAAACAGGCTAATGACTACGGCATTGTTTGGGAATCAAAATGTCAGCTACTTGCAGTCAGCTGCGAGAGCAGAAGACAATTAACCTTCACCCACTAACTATGGCCCTCCCGAGGAGGACACACGCAGGCAGCATCCACACCCAGGGCAACAGGCTGAAGCTGTGCTTAGCAGGAGCAGTCATTAAGCTACTGGTCTGGAACCAAAAGAAGGCCACCGCCAAGGCAGTCGCTGGAGAACTCGTGTTTATGTTTCTTATTTAGTTAGTCAGCGACTCTGGAGTGCAGGGTAGTCCCCTTCCAGGCAGGCACACACACACACTCACTCCCACATGCTCCTGGGGCCTCTCTTGTTTCTGGACCTTGCATTTGAGGGAGAAAAAACTGGAATCAAACAGTCTTCATCTCACAGTGACCTTCCTTGTGGTGGGAAGAAGGGATCCCTGCACGGGTAAAGATAAGGCAGGTGGGGGAACATGGAGGAGGAGAGCAAAAAAAGGAAGGGATGTCCTGCAAAGCTCTGAACATGTGGCTTTGGAGAAGGCACAATAAAAGGAATGGGGGGAAGGGAGGACACATGGGAACAGCAGTCACAGCAGTCCATCCACAAACCCCAGTCTTGACTGCCCAACTCGATGCAAACGAAAGGAAAGCCATTGTCAGAAAGGCCCAGGCATTGGTCCTTCCAAGAGCCAAGCTCTTTCCAGACATCTCCAGTGTGGACAACCAAAATACTAGGACACTGTGGCTGGCATGTCATTCCTGTGGGAGCAGGGAATTTCCATGCACATCCTGCGCTCCACTGCATGTCACTAAGAAGAACTCGTAAGGGGGAGGAGGAAGACAAGTTTTTAAGTGAAGGAAGATACAGAAAAACTCCTCTCTACTCAACAGGGAGGTCTGAGGATCCCATCTGAAGCTTAGGCTTTCCTGAGCTGAATGTGAACATCATACAGGGACACAGGTCTTCATGCAAGAGTAGAAACAGGCTAAAGAAGGCATGGTTAAACATTAGTCATCCTTTTCTCTTTTCAGGAGCAAGGAACACAGAAGGTTACAACAGGCTCTGTAGAACTGTATTCAAGCAATACACCAAGGTTTTCTTCATCAAATACTCACTCGTTCTCCATCAGCCCCTGGGAGACCAAACAATCCTGGGAGACCAATATACCCCTAAAGAAAAGAGGAGAGAAGTAGTCAAGCACATTTCTCCTTTAGCAGCCAGTCAGTCTGTCTTTCCTGAAGAGCAGAGCATCCTCCAGCGCTGGTCAAAGGCAGCCGTGATGAAATAAACCTTGAGGCAAGTGTATATGCCCATGGACTGCATGGTGCTGGCTTCCACGATGTAGTCCAAGGGCACATACCCTCACACCAGGGATCATGAGGACTCCAGGCAGGAAGAGGCCAGCAGGAAGAAACCTTACCTGGGCTGGCTCTAAGTGTACCTGAAGGAAATGGAGCTTGGTTCAAGGTTAGCAAATGTAATCCAGATTCCTACACCTCCTTTCAGTGACTCCAAGGGCTCTTTCCCTGCCTTTGGCACTCATTCTCCACTGTGGTGTGAAAATGTCCTGTTGCATCAAGCCCTTTCTGCTTGTCTAACATCACATGGTGGTCGCAAAGCCAGCCCCTTCTCATGCAAGCACCTCTTCCTGGCATGCAATGCTGCCCAGCACCCTGCTGCTGAGGGAGGAGGAAATTCACAATGGTTCTGCCTGAAGCCTTTACCTGCAGATTTTGTTGTACCACCAAAGCCTTTTGCAAAACTTTTATCAACCTGAGCATCAAGGACCTTGATGAGACAGGGAGAGGCTCTTTGGATCAGTGTACAAGGCTCAATGTGTACATACAGACCCTCTGACACCCAGCTGTAAAGAAGCCTCCTTTACACCAATGTGTTTCACAAACTCCTCATCAGGCAGCACGTTTTCAAGTGTGCAGTATCTCTCTGCATCCTTGAGATCCTACTCAGATAAGACATGCTGCATAAAAATCCTCTATTTTCCTTTCCTTGCAACAATTGGAGCCTTGTGTTTAATCCTCTTTGCTCGGTGGTTAGTACAAAGTTACCTTGTGTGCTGGTCCTCTGCAAAGGACTAAATCGTGCCAAGCAGGCAGAATCAAGAGGAAGTGAATTTCAGCAGGGAGCCCCCTTGGTGGCACCTCACTGTTACAAGAGCCAAGTGCTAACACTGATTTTCTCTCATCTTTCTTTCTCCATCATCACTAATCTCTTACTGTCAAGCTCACTGAAAATTTTCACCAGTCCATCCCTTCCTTTAGGGATAATTCCTAGCCTGGAAATGTGACTGCATTAAAACCATGCTGTCTGCTTTTGCCTCCTGAACCCCAAGACAAAGCATGTGACTTCTGAACTACTTCCTGTAGAAGAAAAATACAGAGGTGGGGTGTAAAGAACAGTCCAGACCTGGCTCCCTCAATCCACAAAGTGCAGGTGTCTCACCTTAGTACCTAATTCTGAATGACTGCATTTGAATTGAGAAAAGGCTTTCTTGGGTAGCGATAAATATTTCAGTCCTCAGTGCTCAGGACTGCAAAAAGTGGGAAATCATTTTCAGTTCTTACGTTCTGCACATGCACCACATGACAATTCCAAGAGGTCCTGGTTAGGCCAGTCAAACAGCTGCTGCCCCAGGGAAAACGTCATCACTTGCAGAAGCGAGGTGAGCAAGCCTGTGCTATGTCTGATCTTCCTCCCTCTCCTGCAGGACACTGGACGTGCCATCTCCCTTCCCAGCTCAGGAATACAGCTAGCTACGGGGTCAGCATTTGTTTGTTCCTTGCAGTTTTCCTAGTGATGAAAGCCAGCTGGTTGGGTTTACAGAGAAAGTATCACATGTTAGAGAAATGGGGGATTTCACTGGCTCTGAATCCTATTGTGAATTTATAATTGCAGGAAAAGAACAAACTGTGATTAACAAGAGCCCTTAGCTGGTAAAAAACAACAATCCTTTGCAGTGAGAATGAGCCTCCAGCAATTCACTTTGGTGAGAAAACCCAGGCAGGACAGAGATATTGACGTTCGTATTTGCACGTGGCTTCAAGATGCTGGCTTGCTGCTCTGCATAATATAAATCACTCCCAAAGCCAGGGCTGTACCCAAATGAGCCCATACTCAGTGTGGCTGAGGACTGCTGAACCACACTTATGTGGAACTAAAGAGGCCTTTGGGAGATGGAGCTTGCAGAAAGCTCAGATTTTGGTCTTTGGTAAGAATTTGTGTGCTGTTCTTTCCTCCCCTGCAATGTGAGCTCCGAAGGGGCTGACTTTGTCTCAACAGCACTGTCAGTGAACTTTGATCTGGGGGCATTCCACATGGAATTTTAAAAGTCTGGTAGTGCTTCAGCAAGCAAAGAGTGCACAGCTCACCTCCCCTCAATCCAACAAATTAAAGCCAGTGGCCTCAGGACTGCAAAATTAGGCATGAATTTCCCGGAGAAGACTTTGGTAAAAACAAGTAGAGAAAAGCCAAATAAAAGGCTACTTACCCGACTGCCTTTTGGACCAGCTTCCCCTATGGGGCCAGGTAAACCCTAGAGCAGAGGGAAAAAACAAAGACAAATGTGGACAGGGCTTTCACTCAAGCTAACGAGCAGTGCCAAATCCCCAGCACTGTCCCTGTGTGGTTTCAGTGCCGAGTCCAAGGCATATCAACAAAGGAGGGGGGAAAAAAAGGACAAAATGATACAAATAACAAATCTCCCATTGTTGGGGATCTGGGACTCTGCAGAACCTGAGACTGCTGCACATGGTGAGCCTTCCCCAGGGCTGAAGTAGAGATTTCTGATCATAAAGGCCAAAAAGGCTAAGGCAGCAGGGTGCAGAGAGGTTGTGTTACACTTCAGATGCGATGGACAGTGATGCTCTGTACCCAACAGCTCTCATTCTTTTTCCTGCCTAGCTGAACACAACCACTGCAGATGATAAATGTTTTTCAATATTTGTTTAGGGAGCACAAGTGGACCCCTATGCAGTGAGAAAGTCTCTCTAATTTCTAGAGCCTACAGTGCCACTTGGCAGTGCAGATACTACATATTGGCCACAATAGCCCCATGCAGTGCTACAGGCTGGGGTCAGAGTGGCTGGAGAGCGGCCAGGCAGAGAGGGACCTGGGGGTGCTGGTTGATGGTAGGCTGAACATGAGCCTGCAGTGTGCCCAGGCAGCCAAGAGGGCCAATGTCTTCCTGGCCTGTATCAGGAACAGTGTGGCCAGCAGGAGCAGGGAGGTCATTCTGCCCCTGTACTCAGCACCGATTAGGCCACACCTTGAGTCTCCTGTGTCCAGTTCTGGGCCCCTCAGTTTAGGAAAGACATTGAGTTGCTGGAAGGTATCCAGAGAAGGGTAACAAAGCTGGGGAGGGGTTTGGAGCGCAGCCCTGTGAGGAGAGGCTGAGGGAGCTGGGGTTGCTTAGCCTGGAGAAGCTCAGGGGAGACCTTCTTGCTGTCTACAACTACCTGAAGGGAGGTTGTAGCCAGGTGGGGGTTGGTCTCTTCTCCCAGGCAACCAGCACCAGAACAAGAGAACACAGTCTCAAGCTGCACCAGGGGAGGTTTAGGCTGGATGTTAAGAAGAGATTCTTCATAGAGAGAGTGATTGGCCATTGGAATGGGCTGCCCAGGGAGGTGGTGGAGTTACCATCCCTGGAGGTGTTTAGGAAGAGACTGGATGGGGTGTGTGGTGCCATGTTTTAGTTGATTAGATAGTGTTGGATGATAGGTTGGACTTGATGATCTTAAAGGTCTCTTCCAACCTGGTCTGGTCTGGTCTAATCTAGTCTAGTATAGTCTAGTCTACTCTACTCTACTCTCTTTCCAGCATCAACAGGTATGGAAAGAATTGAAAATATATTCCCCATTTTTAATTCTGTGCTTATTGATGCATTGTGGTATTGTGAAAAAGAACCCTGCAAAAATGCATAATGAATTTTATATGTTCATTGTCTCCTAGCAAGTTCCCAGGTCAATTTTGTCTAGTTCCAAATGCTGTTGAGCTTTTTTGGAAGGGAAGATTAAAATAACGAAAAGGCTAAGTTGGTATTTTCTGTAGCTGGCAGCACTGCACACTCAGCCTGGGATCTGAAAGGCAGGTTGTGCTCTTCCCTGCCTCATGCATTGTTGCCAAAGGTTTCAGCCATTGGGGTGAAGTTAAGAATTCTGCCTGTGATGTACAAATCAAAGCAGAGCCAAGCCCTCTCTCCCATCGTGCTGTGGAGCCAGCACAGCTGACAGGAGTAACAAGTAGTAAAATCTCAGTGAAGTAAACAGCTCTGAGGCTGTGATGCTGGATACACACAGCATCCAGACATGCTGAAGAAAGCTGCCTTTGAAAAAAAAAAAAGGGGGGAAAAAAAAAGTCACTTTCCTGACCCAGATCACATTGTAAGCAAGCACTTTTGTTCTTGGTATGTGGAGTGCAAAGATTTCCCTCTGCTTATCTGATGGGCAGGACTCTGTTGAGAATTGCAGAGCAGCCTTCATTACCCTTGCATGTCCAGTATAGCATGGAGCTCTGCATGTTAGTCACCCAACACACATTCACACCTAGAAGATCCTTTGACATGCAGATCTCTAAGAGCTTTTCAGAGTATGAACGGAGCATTTAGTCAGGCGCACGAAGTTCTCATCCAGTTCTACCATCTGCCCTCTCCAGTGCGCTAAGCAAGGTGTCCACTTGATTTTCAATTCAAAGTGGATCCCACATTCTTGATAGTCTGAAAGAGGGAGACGAAGGCATGTTCTGCACATCTAGCTCATATTCAGGCCAATAGCCTACACTTCTGGGTAAGAACTTGCATATGAACTCACAACAAGTCTGAGACTGCTTGGGGTCTTTGACCTCTGTCTAGCCCCTCAGGTTAAAGGGAAAGGGAGATACTTTCCCTTAAAGGGAAAGATGGTGAAATACCACATTAATGTGTCCAGGTTAGATAACCATGATAAACTCATTTCACTTCAAAGTTTCACAGAGGCCAGGTCTTCTGCCCCTCAACAGATTCCATTTAGGGTCTTACAAATTCTCCCTCTTCATTTTCTTCCTACTACTCAGCATCTTACATCAGTAAGACCACAAAGAGTCCAGTCTTGATCCTTTTTTCTTTGCACACTCCTCCATTCCTGAAGTTATCTCTGTGCATTTTCTTTCAAAATGAAAACAAAGACCTGATTTTCTTTCCTCATCTATTTTTTTTTTGGCAGCTGCAGATATGGTTTTTATGCATATTTGTGGTCCATGCATAATGTTCTATATATGTATGCACAATTATGCTAGTGAAGTGTATTGGTGAGAGCATATGAAAGTCTTTTCTTTCATCAACACACTTTTTTCTGTCCCAGGTTTCCAACCTGCTCAACTTAAGGTGCAATTTGTGCCTATGAGCTTGCAGCTATGTTTCTCTGCAATGCTTTTTATTAACATTTCCCCCCCCCCAAATCTCTTCCTTCCATTATATTGAAGCAAAAACTGATCAGATTTTGCTGCAGAAATTAAAGTTTTAGCTATCACAGGCATAGAATATTAGCTAACAACCTTAATGTCCCCCAGAATTGAAAGCCTGTAACACTGATACAACACCTTGGACAGGGAAGAAGGAAAATATTCAGACACATTCTAGAGGTCTGCACTGTCTCTAGTGGGACATGTATTTAGTGGGGCATATATTTAGCTACCTGCACACCCAAATCCCTAGTCTGTTCACAGCACGATGAGATTTACTGCACCTGCCTGCCAGGATAACCTTTGGCACCTGGGCTTCCATCTGGTCCTCGTTGGCCCTTTGGAAAGAGGAAAGAAAAAGCACAGCAGGTAAGGTGAATGTCACACTTGGGAAAACTTTTTAGCTGCTTCATTCTTTAAGCTGGAGGGAAAGGAGATGGAAAGGATTAACCAGGAGCAATTTGTAGAGAAGACAACAACATTAAGGGTAGACAGTGGAATAAATTAATGAGAAGGGGAAACACAGAAGCCAAGTCGATAGGACCCATGCATTAAGCAGGTGGTGCAATTTCTCTTCCTCCCTCCATCTGCAGTGAAAGCAGCAGATAGTTTGAAACAAGGAGGCTAAGAGAAGGTGTAAGGCTGCATGTATATCTGGCATATGGAACCGTTTTACTGGTGGAGAACCACTGCCAAAATTCTTCAGAACTAAATGGATTCATGTATAATATCCTTTAACATCATTGCTAACAGGGCCTGCTATTCATTGCCTTCCCCCCACCCTCCCCAACTGCAAACATCAGACTTAACCAAATAAAAAAGGGGGAGGGAGAGAAAGGGAGAGAGGGGGAATGGGCTTTGGGAGGGGAGTTTCATGTTAGTACTTAGCATGATGTGGTTAGTAAACTCCAGGTGAAATTAATGTAAAAGGAAAAATAAAGGGGGAATAGGGCAAGCTGGTATGTCTTCCACCACATAAACTTAACGTGGTTGAGCAATAAAAATTAGGAGGGCAGTCTCCTCCCACCAACCTGCTGACTCTTGGTTGGTGTATGTGCATGGCTGCCGGCAGCAGGAGAGCTCTCTGCCCACCCCTGTGTGCGCCAAGCCTCCCCTGGCAGGAGAGGAGCTGGCTGTCCACGCCAGGCAGGCTGCACAGAATCCAATCCAGCATCAGAGTCAGCAAATCCTCCCCCCTTTAAAGGTTCAGTGCTGGAAAGTGGGAAGACTCACCTGGTCTCCAGGGTGACCTGGTGGTCCAGGGTAGCCTTTATATCCCTGTTGAAATAGAACGGAAGAGACAAATAATAAGGAAAAAACCCCTCACTGATAAAATAATCTGGTTTGAATTTACAGGTGGGACTAAAGTTCTGAGGAGAAGCAGGCTATTAGATATGGGATATCACTGCAGAATCATGTTGTTTTGCGTCTGCATCACCCGAACCCTGTTGGGGTCTGGCCTAGTGGTTACTCAAGAAGGATCTTGGTTCATGAATAAATGTAACAGTTACATCCACACTCAGATCTCTCTGTAATCTACACATTTAGCAAAGCTACTCTTAATCCTTAGGAAACCACAGGCTTGTATGGTGAAATGTTGGCTTTGGGCAAGTTGGAGAACTCCATGGGTCACATTTCAGAGCACTTACTTTTGCTTTAGAGCTTGGAATGCCATAACAAACACCAAAATAGCTGTTGACTGTCACGGGAAACCTCAGGGGTTTTTTCTAGCTTGAACTTGTCCAGCTTCCCTCTTTTTTAATCTAATTATTACAAAGTATAGAATCATAGAATTGTGGTTTGAAGAGACCCCCGAGATCATCAAGTCCAACCTTCAACCTAACACCACCATGGCCATTAAACCATGTCCTAAGAAAGACAAGATGCAGAGTCCTCCATTGTGAAGCTACCTAAAATGGTGAGCAAGCTGTCTCTTAACCTACTCTCTCTCTGCCGAATGAATTAGGAGGAGTTTCTTAATCCAGTTTGTTGGCTGGCAGGTTTTGCAGGCTTCAAATAATTCTTAAAGGTCTTTCATAAGCCTGCCTCAGTTTTTCACTTTGTTTTTTTGGATTAGTTTGAGAAGCAGGTGCTGGAACAGGACAAAGGTAGCCTGTTCCACTGCAGCATGTATTGTACCAGAGCTTGCTTTCTCCAGGATCTAGCTTGGGCTCTCTTCAGTAAATTCTGCAAATGACAGGAACTTCAGATAGTTGACCCCATTCTTTGTTATCTTGCTTCAGATGTTTAAAACAAACTCACTTCCATCAAGTGGAGTCAGAGCAGGTTAGGAGGTACAGAAATGGCTGGTTAGCTGGGCTACCAGCAAGGCTTTTTTTAAAAAAAAGGCAGAAAATGTAACTTGAAACAAATGGGAAGAGAAAATAAACAAGGAACAATCCTTGCACAAATACCACAGAGATCATAAGATGCTTTCAGGGTGGGTTACAACTGCTTATTGTAACTCAGCCTCTGCTACTCACCCTGTTCCCAGCCAGGGCTCCTGGCACACATCACCTGGCTGTGAAACCCACAGAGGAGCATCCGCTGCTCTGGAAGCCATAACCAAGCCCTGGCCAAGAACTTGGCCTTCTGCTTCACTCACCAGATGAACCCAGGCCTGTTTCTCCTCCCAGGTCCACACCTCTGCATAACAGCCTTTTTATTCTTCCCACGGGCTATTGTAGAGCTGCAGCCTAAGCCTTTGCTGGCAGAAGCAAGCGATGCTCTCAGCCGTCCTGACTACTGCCCACTCCCCTCTGCATTCCTCCTTGATTGTTAGTTCAGACATTTTGGCCTGGAAAGATGTTGATTCCCTTTTCACCAATTCTCTCCTGCCCATCCTTGCTGAGGTGTCATGGCCCACACTTCAGACTGAGCTGCACCTCCTCAGAAGGTGACCTGAAAGACCACTTGGCTACTGCCTGGCCCTTATCTGAAGCACTTCAAAGGTTCTTTCTCCAAATGTTGCTAGCGCCTTTCAGCCAGCAGCTCCTAACTGGAAAGATCTCAGCAGCTCTTGGAGCACGATCAGCAGACAGGAGTCCCTGCCCCTCTCCAGGAATATGCCCCATGAGATCTTTCTTGCTTATCCTCTCTCCCTGGTTCCTTGACTGAAGCTCATCAGGAGAAAGGAGAGAGGATGCTCTGTGCTGGCTGAGTGTCTGGCCTGATGGTGAAGGCATGTTGTGAAGGTCTAGACCCACCTGAGTGTTCTGGCCAATCCCCCCATGTCTTCCAGAAAGAGATGTCAACAAAACAGCCCTGGGTACAGTATCTCTAGATGTGGCCTGGGATTTAGAATGGAGCCAGTGGGGCCTCTGCCCAGCTATTCCGGCCACAGCCTTGAGCAGGAACTACCTTTGTCTCCAGACAAGTGGAACACCTACTTGCATGGATACAAACATTTACAGATGTCTCTTTCCCTGCACTGGTAAGAAGCAGGTGCCTAACTTGATTGCTCCAAGTCATTCTGGTCTGATTGGGTTCCTGCAGGACAGGTATTCAAGCCTGCAATGTCCACCTAGAACAGGTGGTTAGATAGTAGCCCCTTGAGGCACTCAAATCATGTGGTGAGCTGAAGTTTGTGCCAAACACTGCATTGCTGTCTCTAACAGTAAGTGAATGGCACTTCAGTGAAATATGTAGACAATCCACTACTATTGCAGCCTATTAAATATCCTCCTCACATATAACAAGCTCTAGGAAGCTCTGAATATGTGTTTCTTCGTAGTATGCTGCAATGTTTCTGTCTCGGGTTAATTATAGCGAGGAGAGACCAGAAAAGCCTGTGTGTGCTTAAGCTGGCTGCAATGTGAAAGCATTTACCTGCTAAAACCCTCTTCAAATAGCACTGAAATGACAGGGCAGAGGGTATGAAAACAACTCCATTTGCTCTTTTATCCAGACACTTCCTGGTGATTACAGGGTGCTCAACACAAAGGGCTGTGATTTAGAAAGGAAATTGCACTCCAGTGAAGGATTTACTCATCTGTGATGATATTTATAATCCCTGCTCACTAGCTAAAACTGGATCATCCTGCACTTTGATAGGAAATGTGAAGAGTAAAGAGCCAGGGAAGGAGATCTGTGTGGCAGGCTGTGTTTTGAAGCACTGACCAATGCCCAGCTCTGTCTTTACTCTGAGTGACATCAACAAAGCTGTTTCTTTCTCACTGTTGTGGTCTTCTACAATTGTGTATTTTGCTACAACCATTTTCTCCTCCACAGCACTTGATGCTGGGAGCAATGATGTGCTCTGCTGAGATGTATCTGCAAGGCAGCTGTAGTCTGCAGCCTGCTGCCAAAAGCCAAAGTCCTTGTAGGCAGCAAAGTAAAAGGCAGAGGAGACAGTCAAGTCCTGCCACTGTTCCCAAGGAGTCTTGGTAGCAAAAGCAACATTTGCTGCATGGAGAGGACAGGACTGAGACCTGCTGCTTGAAAGGCTGGTTCATATACTCATAGATTGGTGCAGGCAAAATGACTTTGGGGTGCTGAGATCAATCTCCAAGCCTACAAAGAGCAAAGCTCTGCATTCACAAGGCAGGGTCTGTGGTGTGAGCCACAGTATCCAGAACCAGATGCTGCTTGGTAGTGGCTCCAGCTCACGCTGCTAAGCCAGTTGTTTCATTTAGTGAGAAAAGCATTTTGTTTCCTCTGGTGAAATAGTTTGCCTATTTGAAAGTTTCTACATGGTGTTTTCAGATCAAAGCCCTCTGAGCTCCTTTCACAGTCCCTCCACGGAGCGAGCGGGAGGGATGTCCTTTTCCAAGGCGTCGCTGTTTTCTGGTAGCCAAGATGTGCTGCTCACCTTCAGCCAAACACCAGCATATTGTCCCTGGGAGAATGCCAGGAGGGAATCCAGATTAAAAAAAAAAAAAAAAAAGGAAAAAAAAATTTTTTTTCCAAACATTTCTCCAACAGCTGCAATTTTTTTTTTCCTTCTTCATTCAGGATGCTAATAAAAGCCAGGTTAGGCCAAACCCACTGCCAGATCAGTGCTACTGGGAGGTGGGGTTTTTAAGCTGCACCAAAGGAAAAATTCCAGCATCCAGCTTGCTCATTACTTGAAGAAACAGAAGCATACCCCTGCTGTTGCCCTGTCCTAGGGGAGCTGAGATCAGATGTGAAGGCCATGTGCTGGTCTCAGGAATGTTTGTTCAATCTCCTTATTCCTTCTGTGCTTTTTCCACTACAAGTCCTTGCACTCCTGACGTTGCGTTTTGCTGATCATAACCACCAGGTTTTGTTTTATGAGCTGTTATACCAGGAGAATGGGATTCTTTGCACCCTATTTGTTAGAAAATGTTTGTGACAGCAAAAGGTTGGTAATTAATCACTCGATTGCTCCTAGCTCCACGCAGCACCCCAAGCATGACCAGTCTTGGGACAAATCCAGCCCCCTACTCTCGGCAATTTTATTCCAATATAAAGCATACAACCAACAGTCATGGAGGAGGAGAGCTTGTTTCAGCCTCCTCCACACCTTCTTTCTCTCCCCAGAGTCTTAAAGCATACCTGAGTAGGTGTTTGTGTGGAGCTAATTGATCTGAGGAACAGTATAACTTTAACCACTCATTGACTGATGAAGTGATTGAAACAAGATGCTAAATTTAACTGTTCAGCTTAGTTAGGTCAATGCCGGCCTGCTGAGGAGTCATGTCCGCTGAGCCCAACTATCAAACAGCTCCCTATAACAGAACCAGCTTTCAAAAAACCAAACCAGCCTACTAACATAACCTGGAAATGGAAGGTCAGCTGAAGGGTCCTTGATGTATGGAAGTTATAAGGTCACTGTATGGATTGCTGAGGATTGCTTTGGATTGCTGTGCAGACTTGAATGCAAGGTTATGAGCACACAGACTCTGCTGCTATATGAAGGCAAGGATGGATCTCGTGCTCCATCACTACATACCTTTCTGTAGGCCTAAGTATGCTGCTGGTGATGTCAACGCTGTTGAAACATCAACATGAAAGGAAAGAAAGTAAAACCTGGCTAGTGCTGTCAGTCTCCAGGAGAAACAGAGAGGGCACACAGAGATACTTTGTTTGAAATGTGCTTTACCAGGAGAGACAATCAAGGTTTCCTCAGAGTTTATAAGCCTGTTCAGAATCCATCCTTTGAGTACTGATGCCAGCTGTAGATCCATTTAGTTAACACATTGGCTGAACCAGATCTAATTTCAGCTTCCTGATGAAGGCTCGGTGTCAGAGTGCAGTGGGACATGGAACACAAAGGAGGAACAGAAATCTGGGCCCAGAAATTTCATTTCATACTCTTGCATAGTCTTGCTGGTACAACCTTTCTACACCTGCAAATCAGGCACCAGACTTTATATTATTTTTTTGTATTGGGTTCTAGGACCTTTAGCCTGACAGAGAAGAAACTTTCAGAACAGATCTAATTCATTAGAAAAGAATGCTCTTACCTTCCTACCAGGTGGTCCAGGGAACCCAGTCAAACCAGGTAAGCCCACATCTCCCTGCAGGAAGCAAACAAAGTTGGCTTAGTTTTCCCTGTGCCCAGTGCACTGTTACTGCAATGATTTTGCTGACAGCAGGACCCAGCTATTAATATTTCTGATTCCAATTGCAACTCTCCAAAAAAACTGCGTGGGTGAGAAGTGTAGATTTAAACAACATCTCTATTAACTGGCTCATATAAATAATAAACCCAGTTAATTAAGGGCAGCTGCTGCTTTTTGCCAGCAGAATGGATGCTTTTGTGTTTTGCAATGATCTCATGCAGTCACGTGCTGCACTTGCCTTTCGATAGGCATTTAAATAGCCAGGGCAAGGAGATTTTAGCTTTTAGATGCAGTAAGAACAATAGGCATCTCCTGCCAAGCCCAAACCACACTGGTTCAGCCCATGGCTCCAGTGCTGATGGTATTGATGGGATAATTATTTAACCTGCCTACAGCACATGGGTTGAACCTTTGCAGGCTGCCGGTGTGGGAGGATTTTTTCCAGTGGTCTGTGCTTTTGAAGAGGGACTGCATCACGTCCCAGCTGGCATACCCCAAATCATCACCGGAACAGAGAAGTGTTTTCCTGTGTAACCTCCCTAGCATCAAATCCCTTCATAAAAGCACACTTTGGCTTCCTCTGATTAGAATCAAAAACACCTTTAAGGTCTCTAATGCTGTGCTGTGCCTGCTTACTGAAAATGCATTTGGAATATCGAGATTGAAAATTAGGCATCACTCCAAACTCCTGCTGGAAACTCCTTGTTTCTATTACTGCTAACAGGAATAAAGACTTGTTAACATGAGCTAACAGTGATGTGGATCTCTCCCTTTCTTACACTGAGCGTGCTTGCAAGAAAATGGTTCCAGACTCTGCGGGTGGATGATTTCCATCTGATGCCATTCCCTGTCTAGTGCACCAGAGATTTCAAAAGGCATCTTGTGCTGTTAAGTTAAAAGCAGCAATTCAGACTTAGCCTTCTCAGTGTTGTCTAGAATTGCTCTCCATCTTGCATTTCTGTGGCTTGCTGTGCTTCATGCAGGCATCTGGTTTCAAATGAAGGGCCTCAGTTCTTCACGGCCGATGCTTTCTATTAGCTGTGCATTTATAGCAAGGCTTATCATGAAAGGAAAAGAACCAGGCTTCTTGCCCTGGACATGAGTTATGAAGTATTGTGCAGGCAACACTGAAAGAACTAATTGAGGTAGAAGTTGTGGAGCCTTAATAGCTCTACTGTTCACTTCTAGACTTCTGTGAGGACTTGTTGCCTCAGTAAAAATTGCTCAGCTGTGAAACAGCAAAGAATTATCAGAACTCTGATCCTTAATAATTGCTAAATCAAAAAACCAGCAATGCTTCCCACTTGTGTGCTTGGTGTTGATCTGAACAGACCCTGGTGGAAAGGCCTCTGGTTATCATACAGCAGAGCTATGGTCTGAGCAGCCTCCCTTTCTCCACCAGCAGCACATCAAGGCTGCTCTCATGGCAGTGATCTGCTGTGGGCTGCGTGTGTGACGTGAGGCAAGCCACTGCTGCTCAGCTCCTCAACAAGAACATCCTTCCCTTTGCCTTCAGGCTTTTCAGTGCTTACGCTGGGACTGCCTGCTTCTACAGCTGCATGCCCAGAGCTGGCAAGGTGTGGCTGTTTCTCTTACACACTAGATCAAATGCTTGGCTTAAGTAGCCATGAGCCAGCAGCAGCAGAGGCTAAGTTTGGGCTGCGGATTGTGCATAAAATGGAGGAACGCTCAGACAACAAAAAGCTGTGGCAGCAGGCTCTTCTGTGCACTGTGGTCAATACCTTAGGTAGCTCTCTTTACTCTTGAAGCCTGGGTCTAAGTCTTGATTTTCAGTCCTAAGCCTACATAGGTATTTGTGAAGCTGGTGGCTGCAGGGTGGACTCCCTCCATGTGCATGCATGGGCCTTAAAGCACTGTTTGTGCTCCCTGTGCAACACCTTACCTTCTGTCCACTGCGAGCTTTGCCAGGAGACAGCCCAGGATCACCTTTCTGACCCTGAAATGAAAAACTTCAGTTAATGACATAATCCAAGGACCCAGCCCACAGATTGTGTTCTGCTTCCACCAAGCTTCCAGATCAGGAAAACACTGTGTTTTCTCTCTGCCCTGCCCCAACATCCCAAATGTGCTCAAGCCTCTGAGTATGGTTGTTTTGCTGGGGGTGGTTTTGGTGAGTGATTGCTGCTGCTGCTAAAGCATTGAGTTTTAAATAGTATTTGACAGTATTAAATTGACTAAAGACAGGATAACTGGAGTAGGCAATGTCAGGACTTTTGAAACTTATTAGACTAGACAGCTGTGATTTCTTTCTTGTCTACAGCTACCATTACCAAAATAATTAGCAGGCTTATTGCTGTGACTAAACCATTCTTATACAACTTGCTGGATGCTGTTGCTTTTTTTAAACTGTGGGCAACAGATGAAACTGCAGAGAAAGTTACATTAATTAGATACTACCAACACCCAGAGCAATTGTGAGGCTTTTGGGCTGGCAGGGGAAGGAGACACAACTTTAAGATAAAGTGGCAGGATTCTCTGTTTTCCTTTTGAACATCTGTAATGGGAGAAATCACAATTTAAGACTGTGCTCTTCTGGTGAACACAGGCTGAATTTCAGCAGCATTTGAACATCTCATTCCAACAGAGTCCTTTGAAAATCCCACTTTGCATATTTAGAAGGTAGAAAGGTATATGTGTACAGCTAACAGGGTGGGAAATAGAGGCAGGAAAAGCTGGGAGAGATCTGAAGCATGCCAGATTCTTTTGATAGGGGAGAGGTGAAGAATAGCACATAAAGCAGGGCAGGTCTGTATAAAATCTCTGCTGGCACAGCTAAGACACAGGTATCCCAGTATTAGTCGCTGGCTGTTAAACACCCCTGGGATGATAAACCAGTCACAACTCCTATGTTGCCACATCAGCAACACAGGACTCAAAACCAGCAGCCAAGCACAGGGTAGTTGTAAGGGTTAATTAATGGCTCTCAGGTGAAGTGCTTGGAGGGAAGGTGAGACCCTACAAAGGACTGATAGTATTTCTAAACTGGTGTTTCTCATTAGCAGCACAAAGGTCTAGTTTTAGTGAGCTGGGCAGCTTTTCCGTGCAGCCTTACTACAACTGCATTCAACACATACTTTCTGCCTTACTTTCTACCTTACTTCTTCTCCACCTTCCACCACAAGCTGCAAGGTTCAGAGTGTGAGACTATTTGGCTATGGACTGTAGGGAGCACTGCTGATTCAAGGCAGATGCATCTGTACAAATTGTGAATGAAGGCTGTCTGGTTTCCAAACAGCCTATGAAGTCATGCAGATAATCTTGCTTTGCATGCAGCTGTTATCAGGGCAATTCTCCCACTTCTGTGAGCTTCAGAGCAGTGAGTGGGTGCTACAACTGCTTGGAACAGATTAGAGCAGGCCTCAGGATCACAGGGTATTAATTTCTGCTCTGCAAAATGAATGGACTGCAGCAGGTAGACACCCAAAACTCTCCCTAAACCTTGCCATGTGCTCAGTGTTGAATTTGAGCCACGGGAAGAAATACAAGCCTCTAACTTTTTTTTTTTTCCCTGGGAAGCTCCAGATCACATTAGCAGGCTGCTTTGCAATATGGTTCTGTGCTCAACACTGCAGATGTGGATGCACAGTGCTCATCACACAGATGGAGAACTCAGCCACAAGTAGGACCACACATCTCTAAAATTAATCAGCAAGATGGCACCAGGGCCAGAGAGAATGGAGGCTTGGATGAGAGCACTGTAATTGTGGATTAATTGTCCAACTCTTCTCACACAGAAACCACAACATGAGAATCAGTGCAAGCCTTGTCCATCACTAAGCCACTGCACCTTGCCCACAAGCGTCCCTCTACCTGAGTACACTACTTCCTCTTGTAAAGGAAGAAATTTGTCCTCTGGTTTTTTTTTCCCCCTACCAAAAAGTCCAGAGTCTAGAATCTAGAAGTCTGGAGTGCCACTTAAACACCTCAGCTTTGCAATCCTACTAACAGTATTTTAAACATCAGTGAGCCAAACTGCTGAGCTATCTCAGAGTGAAATCATTCAGAAAAGGGAAAAGTCACTTTTTCCTAGCATGATAACACGACAGATTTTTCCAGAGCAGGTATCTATGCAAACCATACTAGCCCCTGATGCCAAAAGCCTCCACAAGAGAAATGCAAACCCAACTCTTGTAATGACTTTTGAAAAACACCTTATCTGACAGCTAACCCTTCTCCCAAGCCCAAATTCCATTACAGCATCCTTGGAGCTACATCTAGTCATTAGTAGAAAATCCTCTCCTGCCCTTTTAGCAGCCTACAGGTCAACGCAGCCAGACCCAAACCCAGCCCAGCATCTGTCTGCAACCATTAAAGAGGTTATCTACTATAATCAGCTTTTGCTAACTAGATGCAATGGCAATTTGCAGCTGCCAAGGACAATAAACAGAATGCAAAGAGTGGCAAGAAGCCCCCTTTAAGCAGCTGCACATTATAAATGGTTGAGAAAAACACCATGGGCTCAATTCTCAGGCAGCACGAGTGAGTGTAATGCCACTGAAGGCAGTGGAACCATGCCCAAGCAGATCAGCAGGAATTTGGCTCACCAGCTACACACAGCTCTGTGCAAAAGATCAGCTTCCTAAGCACCAGGAGTTACAAGTTCTCAGCTCCAGGGATGAGAATAAAGTGGCCTCTGCACAGGATAGAGATGCAGCAGTCCAACACAAGACTGGTGCTCACCAATGCAACACAGCTCAGAAGAGACAATCAGAACATGCCTATCTCTGCAGCTGCAAAGCTAGGTCACATCCTCATATGCAGAGCTGATCCCCTGACCTTAGGAGTACTCTGTTAATGCAGCTGATAGAAACTGTGTTCCTGGGTTCCTTCCTAAGTGACAATCACTTCACGTTAGTCACTGTTTCCAAGCTGTATCTATCTAGGAAACTTCTGTTTCCTTGCTTGGATGGCTTGTTTTCCCCTGGTATTAACAGCTGTCTTGGTAAGACGTAGCAGCTAGTTGAACACTCTCAGCAAGAGGTTCTAGTTGGGGCTGCTTGGCCTTGTTGCCCAGGCTGAGCATTTACAAGTTCGTAACTTTGGCCATGGGCTGCACGCTACAAGAGACAGCAGATTGCAGCTGCAGGCATGTGAAGCCTGGTGAAGAGTATGGCATCAGTAATATGAGGGGGGAAATACCACTTTTTGTGGGTGTGTGTGTGTGAAGTCCACCTTCTGATGCTGGTATAACACCAGGAAAATGAAAGGAAGGAAGCCAAAACTCTGAGATCTGATAGACACCTTCCAAAAGGTGCTTCTGATACAAGATCTTGTAATCATGGCTTAGCAGCTCTCCCTGATAGAGCTGACGTTATGTCCAGGTCTGAGCAGAGCTACAGCTCTCACATCCCATTGCAAACTTCTTTCACTGAAGCATCCCAGAGAACAGGTCTGGGCCCCTCAATTTAAGAAGGACATTGGGACTCTTGAACATGTCTAGAGAAGGGCAACGAGGCTGGGGAGAGGCCTCGAGCACAAGCCCTATGAGGAGAGGCTGAGGGAGCTGGGGGTGTTTAGCCTGGAGAAGAGGAGGCTCAGGGGAGACCGTCTTGCTGTCTACAACTCCCTGAAGTGAGGTTGTAGCCAGGAGGGGGCTGGTCTCTTCTCCTGGGGAACCAGCACCAGATCAAGAGGACACAGTCTCAAGCTGCCCCAGGGGAAGTTTAGGCTGAAGGTGAGGAGAAAGTTCTTCCCAGAAAGAGTTGTTGGCCATTGGAATGTGCTGCCTGGGGAGGTGGTGGAGTCACCATCCCTGGAGGTGTTGAAGAGGGGACTGGATGTGGCACTTGGTGCCATGGTTTAGTAGTAATGAGGTGTTGGGTGACAGGTTGGACTTGATGATCTTTGAGGTCTCTTCCAACCTTATTGATTCTATGATTCTGTGAAATGGTGGCACAGACCAAGGATGCCAGATTTCTGCTGCAAACTGCTACAGCTGTCCATCCACTGAGGGCTTCCTGCTGCCAGATCATGCATTAAGATGGAGGAAGAATGCTTACAGGAGGTTTTTATACCAATTAAACACCAACTGAATACAGCTGTACAGCTAAATGATGACTTCTGTCAAGGCATTAGGCTAAAAGCATTGTAAAAGATTCCTAAAGCACAGAAACATTGTTTTGACTCTGCAGATTGGACCAAGCTGAATTTGCAGGACTGGAAGTTAGATAAAAGAACTTTGATTTGACTTATAAAACTCAACAAGTGTGATCTGGAAGTCATTGATGGAGAATAAATGCAGAACACTGAGATGTAGAACTTCTACAGCTTCACTTTTCAAGCCATATAACTACAGTTCAGAATTTAAAACAGCTGCTGTTCACCATCATGTCTCCAGTGCTTAATTTTTAATCACATAGAGGCCATCTGCCAAGTTTCCAGAATCTTTTTCCCAGAGCATCAATAGTGTTCATAACATCTCTGCCTACTGATGAGATCATGACAAGGAAGAACTCTTGCTTGTACCTTTATGCTTGGCTGAGACATTCTACAGCTTCCTTGGTAGTGAAAAGTATTAAGTACTGCCTTTCAAAACTCCACTATTCATAGAATGGTTTGGGTTGGAGGGAAGCTTTCAAGGTAATCCAGTCCAACACCCCCTATCATGAGCAGGGACATCTCCAGCTAGATCAGGCTGCTCAGTCCACTCCAAGCTGAGCTGGAATGGTTCCAGGGATGGGGCATCTACCATCTCTCTGGGGAGCCTGGGTCAGCGTCTCATGAATGTCACTCTAAAAAATATCTTCCTTGTATCTAGTGTAAATGTCCTGCCTTTTAGTTTGAACACATCATTCCTTGTCCTGTCACAACAGGTCCTTCTAAAAAAAGTCTGTTCCTATCTTTCTTATAGGCCACTTTATGTACTGGAGGCTCCGGAACCTTCTCTTCTCCAGGCTGAACAACCTCAGGTCGCTTAGCCTGTCCCCACAGGAGAGGAGTGCCAGTCCTCTAATTATATCTGATTATTCTTTTACATCCCCCTAGTCCCAGCTAGGTGTTATAAAATATCGATCTCTTTCTGTAAGCAATCACACCAAAACTATCCAAACCAAGTTCCTAGGAACTTCACAATCTTTAGGGTACACAAAGCCTTATACACAGGAACAAGCTGGGAATTAAAAGAGCTTTCTGAAGGGTTTTGCAGCACACTGGGTCAGCTCCCCTCTGGAGCCACCTCTGTGTTAAAGTCCCACATGAAGGGAGAAGGTTTGGCTGGGTGGGGTGACTCCCACTCAGCAGCAACACCCCAGGGGGAATGCGTGCACAGGAGAAAAGCACAAAACACAGGAGGAGGTCTGAGACACCTCATGGGGCAGATGAGGACATCTGGAAGGAAGTAGTGGGTTCAGTTTGGGAGGACTAATGGAGATCAGTGTTCCCAGAAACTCTAGAGAGGGAAGGAGAGACAAGGGAGTTTCAGAAGGAGGAAGGCAGAGGAAGAAGCCAGGTTCTGCCAGACCATGCTGCCACTGTCTGGACCCTAAGGTGGAGTTAACAGGCTGCAAAACCCAGGGAAGAGAAATGAGAAAGCAGAGAAATCCAGACCTGCTGAGGCTCTGGAGTGTGCAGATTGTACTGCCCCTCGCTCATCTAGCAGAGTGTTTCCTGGCATAGGCACAGCTTAAGCAGGATCCTATTTAGGCAGACTGTGAAACTAGTGAGAACCCAGAACTGAGACACAACCCAGAGCTGAGGCACACAGCGGGGCCTCTCTCAAGCACAGGAAAAGATTTTGGTTGTGCTGCTGGAGGGTCTGCGTGTAAGCAGAAGAGTGAAATAGCTTCTGTTACCTGTCATATTGCATGATGAAAAGCTGCACTTCCCCCTCTAAGGCATCCCCTCAAACAAGACAGCAGAGCTCCTCACACCAGACAATACTTACTTTCAGACCTGGGGGCCAGGTGAGCCAGGATTTCCATGGGGACCTGGAGGACCCTAAAAAACACAACAAACAGAATTAAAAGGTGTCAGGAGGCATCTGAGTTAGTCCTGGGAGCTGCAGAAAGCTGCAGGCTGTGGCGAGACCCAAGAGCAGAGCAACCACAGCCTGCAGAGGCAGAGACAGCTCCATGTGAACCCACGGTAGTGCCTTCAGAGCTGTGAAACTTGGCTGCTGGATCCCACCTGCCTTCATGGGAGGGAACGTGTGTCTGTCACCACAAAATATGTCATGGTAATGACTCTATTTGGGTACACCAAATATTCCACAATCAGGGACAGAAAATACCTTGGGATTAGGGAGTCACAGCTCTGCGAGAAGCCCTGGCAGATGGAGGCAGGCGGGGAAGAGCGGGGGTGTTAATTTTTTTGGCCAAAATGAAAGAGAACAGAGGTAATTACTGAAGGGAACTTGTTCAGCTCTTTGGGATGAGCTCATTTCCTCTACAAGGCAACCAGGTTTTTGACTTCAGAAGTTAGAAAGAGAATAGATGGCTGGAGAGTAAAACAGAAGGAGCAGAAGTGAGTCCGTGTCTATGCCATTTGAATCTGTCTCCCAACTCAGTGATAGAGTACCTACCTCAGGTCACATACAGCAGTATCTCCTTTTACATCCACCTCAGGTCACACAGAGCACAATCTCCTTTTACATTACATTGTAAAAGCATCCTGCATATTTTCCAGTGACTATTTCCAGGACACTATTTAAGGAATTATCTGGAGTAAGCAGCTAAGAATAGTTTATGCCAGGAGTGTATACAGTACAGAAGATCTATTAACCTTTCCAGCAGAAGTAATAACAATTCTAAGTCCTCTTGAACACGTTCCTGAGAGATGAAACAACCTGAAGATTCAATTCCAAGGACTCCTGTTCTGCCAAGACTGTGTGTGAGCTTTACACTGCCATGAGGAGCACTGTAATGTACCCTCTAGTTAGGAGGAGTGCAGGCAAGGGGATAAAAAGCCACTCAGACACTTTCTCTGTAAGCTGTAGTATTTTCAATGAGCATTTTAGCACATGTGGGGCCAAAGTCCTCAGGGTGTGATTTCCAAGGAAAATTACTGCGGTTGAACATGTGACTGCCATCCAAGCTCAGTGTCCTTGCTCTCTTTGGAGAGAGCATCAGGGCACTGATGTCTGTGCAGTTCTATTTTTACTGCCCTGTAATAGCAAAAAATGCCTTTATTTATTTATTTAGCCCTTGCGTCCTGTGGCACAGACAGTTGTTTACTCCTCAGTGCTACTATTTCACAACATGCTCTGCTCCACTGCAAGAGGCTGTTCGATTAAAAGGCTGAAAATTAACTTTCCAAAGGGCATTTTCAACCCATATGTCCCATTCTTAAATCCCTGTCAGAATTTCAGCCTGAAATTCTCCAAGAGTTTACCCTGACTGTGAATTTCCAACGAAAGTCAAGCAGCTTTAATTCAAATTAAGTTGTTTTGAGTATCAAATTGTCCTTTGAACCCCCTTGAGCTGCTGTAAGCACAATAACTGAGCACTGAGTTAAATAAATTAACCTCTCCAGCAAACTATGGCATCATCTGTTCACCTCATTGAGTGGGACACCAAGGCAGAGACTTCATGTGCCTCTTAAAGTAATCCAACAAGTCTGTGGTAGCAAAAGAACTTCAACCCAAGTCTTCCAAGTCTCCAATATGTATGAGAATTAATATTAAGTGACAGAAAGCAGAACAGTAAAGTCTCTATAAAAGATGAGTTCTTAAAAAGCTCTTACACGTAAGCAATAATCTAGGTAGTGCTGAACAGGGTTCACAAATCCAGACGCTGCTAGATTTGCGGAGGAAATTCAGCTGTTACTCAATGCTGGAGTCAGCCAGCTTGGCTCCAAGCCCATTTCAATGCAGTTAGTTGAAATCCATGCTCCACCACAGCCTGGGGCAGGCTTAAACCAGTGTCAGACGGGAGAGAACAGCGTGATTTGGTGTGACTCCTAACTAGAGATGATAGTTTCCAGGAGCAAACCTGGAACGCTGAAGCGCAGCTGCTGATCAAGCACTCCTAGATAAGGGACTAATCCCAGGCAGCCAGCAGCAGAACAAGAGGACACAGTCTCAAACTGCACCAGGGGAAGTTTAGGCTCAATGTGAGGAGAAAGTTCTTCCCAGAAAGAGTTGCTGGCCATTGGAATGTGCTGCCCAGGGAGGTGGCGGAGTCACCATCCCTGGGGGTGTTTAAAAAGAGCCTGGATGAGGCACTTGGTGTCATGGTCGAGTTGATCAGATGGTGTTGGGCGATAGGTTGGACTGGATGATCTCAAAGGTCTTTTCCAACCTGGCTAATTCTGTATTCTGTAATCACACCTCTGACATAATTTGGTGCAGGCTCTTCCAGAGCTAAACCAAAACACAGCAATAAAATCATAAAAAGCCTTAACCAAAAGGGAAGAAGGGAGAAAGAATCTAGTCCCAGCATCTGGTAACAAAATGTGATTATGAAAAACACAGGCTCTTGGCATAAGCTGGAGCCTTTACCACCAAATTCAGTGATACTCATAGCATGCAATGCAGGCAAAGGAAGGTCAGAGACCCATCAAGTTCCTACAGACCAGTGTGGTCTTATCCTGGTGAGAAGTAGCCACATTCTGCTAATGAAGTGACAGGGGGAAGTCCAGTCTGGCACACAAGAAACTGCTGCAACCAAGTGCAGGGCTTGTGCCAGCTGTTTCAAACTGCTCTCATAAATGTGGAGCAAAGGGCGTAGTCTGGCAGTAGTCCTAAAAATGGTGTAAAATAACTGATCCTGATGTGTTCCAACATGGTTAGTCCTGAAGCTGTGATTACACCCACATTCTTGGCAGAGCAGGAAGATGTGGTGTGGTACAGTTAGATTGGCTGAGTAGCAACAGGTACAGGACAGCAGCTGCCTCAGGAGCTGTTAGCAGTACAAAATCTGAGCTGGCAGGCCTCACACATGAATCCACACACCAAGCTCCAAGCCTCGGTAACACTCATCATGCCCCAAGCTACCTACCCTTGTTTTATCAAAATCAGTCCAACATTCATTCCTTTGCTCCTACTGTGCCCAGCAGAAGTACCCATTCCTAACCAGTACTCCCAGAAATAGCTCTCTTTCCATGGAGAAGCAATTCAAGAGTTAATTGCTCTGTAGTTCTACAGTGAATTCCTATATTTTACTCATGCTATCCTGGATTTCATTCAGTTCCCCATTGATATATAGAAATTTGGATTCCCCTAAATGTATTTATGATCAATACATTCATTTTGCTCCTCCTTTATGTGCACAGGATGGGACTGTGATGAAAACACTGAACAGAATAACCCTCAGCACACGTTACAGTTCACACATGTGTCTGTTCACTGGTTTTCATAGAATCATAGAACCAATAAGGTTGGAAAAGATCTCAAAGATCATCAAGTCCAACCTGTCACCCAACACCTCATGCCTAACTAAACCATGGCTTCAAGTGCCACGTCCAATCCCTCTTTGAACACCTACAGGGATGGGAACTCCACCACCTCCCCGGGCAGCACATTCCAATGGCCAACAACTCTTTCTGGGAAGAACTTTCTCCTCACATTGAGCCTAAACTTCCCCTGGTGCAGCTTGAGACTGTGCCCTCTTGTTCGGGTGCTGGTTGCCTTGGAGAAGACACCAACCCCCACCTAGCTTCCCTTGGAAGTGCTGAAACACTCCAGTCCAGCAGCAAGCAAACTTGCATCTGAAATCTTCCAGAGCCTTGCACCAGAAATTCCAAGGAAAATGTTACCATGGGACATCAGTAGCCCAAGGTTCAGCGGCATGGAGACCAGAACAATCCCTGAATGTGTTCTCCAAGTGAGGCAGGGTTTCCCAAAGGTGACAGGGTTTGTCATCTCCCTGGAATGTCCTTTCCTTGAATGATGCTGCTTGAGAGCTGTGCTGTGCCATCCAGTTCATCTCAGTGACGCGCCTGGAGATGGGACCCTGCTCACAGAAGCGCTTTTATGGCTAATGGTTCACAGCCCTCAAAAATTAACAAAAGTGTAACTGTGCACAGCTCCCCCCAGCCCTCCAGTATTCACAAGGAGGGAGGAAAAAAATCCTCTGAACTCCTGCTAAATGCTAGAAAGCTTCAGTCAGAGGAATGACCACTGATTCAAAACTCATTATGTATGTCTTGGGGTTCACTGTGTAAGCGCAACTTTTTCTGCTCCTGACCTACAGATCCCACTCTGACCTCTGGCTTGCTGAAAAACGAGCTAAATATTTGAAGTGAGGCCAAACAAACTGTTTCTTTACACACTTCTTTTCAGGAATTGGAAAATCTTCCTAATGAAATGAGGATACCAGGGAACCTCTATGGCTGACTAAGTTCTTGCTTGTTTGAGGAGGGAAGCCCTGCATTTTAAAGGAAAGGGAGATTTTTTGCAACCACAGACCAAATGTAGCGGGGATGTGCTACCCTGGGACCTTGCAAACTTCCAAGCTGCTAAGGTTCACAGGAGGATGCCAAGAGCATCCCAAAGCATCAGGGAGTGCACATACATTCTCTTGACCCATCTGTTTGGATTTCTCCTGTATTGCATCAGAGAGGTTAAATAAAACAGCAGCAGTCACAGCAGGCCAGGCTTTTTATTCCCATTTCTGCCTCTGACCTGTTATATAGACATGGATAAAACATTCCTCTTGTACCTGAGTATATCCACCTGTTAGAAAGGGATATTGACTTCCAGTGAGATATAGCTTTCTAAATTACCTATTTTGGAAAGTTTGACCACAGCTCTTTTCTTGCTGTCCTGGGAGCAAAGCCAACAGCAAACTCTTGCCTGTCATGTGTCAGCTTGCTGCCTCCTTCATGTCAGAGGGGAGCAGATAACTGAGGTTTAAGACGGTGCTGGTCTGGAAGGCAGCATTTAGGACCAAGAGTCATGGTTCACAGCATGTTTCTTGATTAAACTGTGGGTAGTTTGCTGGTCTGACTATACCAGTGAGGACTGGAATGAGTCACAATTTGGTATCGACATAGATGTGTTGGCAAAAGCTTCTCCTGCAGAGAGCATGGGAGTGAAGCTAATCGAGCCTGGGTGAGGCAGGAATAAGCTACAACGGTTCAGAAGTTATTGCTCCACTGGGATCCCTTTGCTGACAGTTACTTGTATAGCTTGTTAGCACAGCTCTGCTAGCAAACCCCAGCCCCCATTGCTGCCTCCCCACTAAACCTTGATGTTTGAAGAAACACAAAGGTCATCTGCAGAAATGATGTGCAACACACATTACTCCCACAGAACTGCTCAGCTTGGGTTGCTGTGCACGTACCCACGTGTCACCACTCACATACCCAACCATGGAAAACCTGTCCCACTGTATGCTTTCACATCACATAAAGCTGGGGAAATCCTTCATTGCTAAAACTGCCATCTCCTTCAAGAGGCACTTCAGACCTTACACAAACACTTCTCAGGGCACATGGCACACTTATTGCAGGAGAAACAGCCTGGACAGAGCTCTTGCTTATGCCTCAAATTCTTTATCACAGACATAATGGTAAAGCTACAACAATCCTGTGTGGGTACAGAGAGAAAACCTTCCTGTGAAGCACACATGACCAATGCAGCAATATCCATACAGGTTTGCAGGGCTTCTGAGAAAGTGGTGTGAGCCAGGGTTATTTCCAGTCATCAGAATTGCAACACTTTCCCTCCTTCCCCCTGGAATCCCTCATGTAATGAGAAAAAGAAGAAACATCAGCTTTCATTTGTTATATACCTCTGTCTTCCTAGTCACAGAGTACAGCCTGAATCTCCTTCAGTGGGTGCAAAATTAATTCCATGCTTGTAAAAAAAAAAATCAAGAAATGGGCTTTTTCAAGAAGGCTGCCACTATCCACTCTGTTACCCCACCTTGGCTTGCACTTGAATGCTGAGATGTGTCCTGAGCACAGCCTCTTCCGTGCTTTTGCAAAACCTTTGTTATTGCAAACCAGGTGGCATTGTCTCCCTGGAGGAGCAAGATTCAGACTGCACAGGCAAGTCTGTATCTTGTCTGCTGGAAACAAGGAGGAGGAATCATGTGATCAGTCAGGTTCTCTTACTGACTGTCACTGATTGCAACCTCACCTGCAAAGCTAAAGCTAATCAGAGCTTCTACTTTATCCTGATCAATACTTGGGGAGAAAGGGAAATAAACCAGTGATTATATGAAATTCAAAGGAGTGGAAATACTGCACTGCATCAGCAAGAGAGCAACTTTATGGATCTCACAGCTACAGAAGTTTGTGAGTCAAATGCTGCTACTAGATTTTCCAATGAGCCAAGTGAGTGTATAAGCATTGAGAACGTAGAGATTACGCAAGATACCGTGAGAGCAAACGTGTCTCATGCTTTAGACCACAAACTGCATCAGTGACAAGAAAATATCCTTCCTTTCCTCTGGCATCCAACACTGCAAACTTACATGCGATATCCACCTCCCCTCAGAACCTCGAGCCTTGGGCAGGAGCTTCATGGAACACCTTATGGATTCTCCATGGGCTGGGCAGGAGCGAGAACTCTGCAGCTGCTCTGTTTGAGGATCAGGTCGGGCAGAGGTAGCACGCAACCCCTGCAGTGTTGCACCTTTATTTTACTTTGCACAACGAAAACCAAAGTTGTAAGAATTCCCCTAAGCCTGTCTTAGTTCCTGGCAGCTCCTCTTCTTTGCAATGAAATCCTCAAACCCCAAAGAGCCGCAAGAGAAAAATACTGGGAGAAACACGTTGCAAATCAAAACAACTTACACACAGAGTAGTTCTGTTTCCAGTGCTCCAGGCCAGACATTTAGAGAATGACCTTTTTGCCCCCTCCCAAAATTAGCACAGCCTCTTTGCAGAGGTCTGAGCCAAGCCAGGCTCAGCTGTGCTGAGCACTTCCTAACTGGGAACTCTTTCCTGGGCTGATTCTCAGCACTTCTAGCAGGAACTGAACTCAGCAATCCTCTGTTGCTTACTGTCTTTCAGAGGTTCATCTTAAATGTAAGATGGAGATGCTACAGCTGGGGGCTAACACAGAAAGTTCTAACACAGGTCTTTGGTGGGTAGTGGGGTTCTGATGAAGAGCTGAGATTGTGCCATTCCCACAGCAGGCAGGGGATGCAACTGGAGTCTCCAGCCACAGGGTCAAGAAGAAGATTGCAAGAAGTAACACCAAACACTTCTTGTGAGCAGTGAACTGGGCTAAGAGCAAACTTTCAGCCTTAATCAAGACCGAGTAAGAACTGCAAACTCTGGGCAGTTTGCTGCTGTGGTTGGAGCTCAGGTATTTGTAAACAGGAGACACCAGGACTATCACACCAGTCCTGCTGATGTTTCACTAGACAACATCTCATGTGGAATACTTTGTCTTGTCTATAAAGAGTGCGAGCCTGGTGCTATCTAATGCCTGAACCTCATGGTTCACATCAGTGCTCAGGTCTGTTGATAGCCATTCTGAAACCATGGGAGGTCCTGCAGACCTTTTGGCTTTTCCTGTTGTAGAAAGGAGGTGTGTTTATCCTTGCTGGTTACTGTAAGATCTCACAGCACTGTAACAAGTGTCCTCAGGGAATGCACAGCCTTCTAGCTCTTAGCCTTTCAGTTGTTCTTTAAAGACATTACGTTGAGTTGAGTTTTGGCCAAGTGCGTGTGAGGAAATCTCCCGCTGCTGCCAGGCCAGGATGCTGCCTGGATCACAGATCCAAATATACCCTTCTTCCTTCCTCAGACACTTGCATCTTTTGATTCCCAACCTACATTGATTCAGTGGACAGGAAATGCCCTTCACAGCAGTACCTTGTGAGACAGCACCATGCTACCATGAAAACAGCGCCAACAGGTAACTGTATCCAGGTCAGGCATGTTGCCCAGCTTTGGAAGACTGTTTCGGTAGCTTGGCCAAAGCAGAAAACTTTTCTCACACTGAGCTGCACCACTTGGCACCAGATGTTTCCTCAGTATAGCACTCAGTGTTCAAAGATCCACATCAGAATTCAGCGTGAGGAGGAAAAAAATGTAGGAATTTGCAATGGATCTTATAGAACAGCTAAAACGTTCTGATTTAGGTCTTGAAATGGAGGCAGAGAACAAGACTGAGCCTGGCAGGAAAAATAAAAGTTCACCCCTGTGTGCTGAGTCCTTGGTCCTAGACCAGGGCCCCACTAGTGAAGGCATTGTGACAGTGAAGGATGTCAAAGGAAGCAGTTTGGGAAGTTGGGGAGAGTGAAGGACTGAACAGAAAGCAACCAAAACAAATGTTCAGTGATGGGTTTGTAGGAAAGAACAGACACTGGAAACAAAATGGGACAGACAGAGCTCACTCTTCTGACAGCCATTTGGAAACATTCATCCCCAGCCTTTGCTGGTGCCAAAGTTTAGTGCAGGGAGGCTACAAATCACCAAGTGTGGCCTCTTGAAAACCTTTAACAGGGAATAAGAGAAAGGAGGAAGGCCAGACTTCAACAGTGTGGCCTGAAGCAGTTAGTACTCAGCCACAGGACCATCCAACAGCCCTTGGAACAGCAGGACAGGCAGATGCAAGTACAAATGGATAGAAATTTTGAAACTGCTTACTCGAGAACCTCTCTTGCCAGGTGGTCCTGGTAAGCCTGGTAGACCTGGTGGACCCTAGAAAGATAAAAACAAACATTAATGACAGTTCTATAACAGTTCGCTGCTCCTGACAGTGTTTCAGAGAGACCCATAATACAGCCTTTTAGGAATAGAATAGACCAGGTTGGAAGAGACCTTCAAGATCATCGTATCCAACCTATCATCTGACACTACCTAATCAACTAAACCATGCAACCAAGCACCCTATCAAGTCTCCTCCTGAACACCTGCAGTGACGGTGACTCCACCACCTCCCCGGGCAGCCCATTCCAATGGGCAATCACTCTCTGTGTAAAACTTCCTCCTAACCCCCAGCCTAAACCTCCCCTGGCGTAGCCTGACACTGTGTCCTCTTGTTCTGGTGCTGACCTGGGGAGAAGGGCCAGTTGTAACACCACAGCCAGAATGTCCCTTCAGCTTACACTACTGCTATAAAACACCATGCAGAGTAACAGCTGCAGAAGCTTGTCTTTTCATAGAGCAGAGACACAGCATTCACATCTTTCTGCTGTGGATCGCATTCCCATCACCACAGCTGTTTCACACTTCCATTTCCTGGACCTGTTCTGTAACACAGGGGTAACAACTGTCTCTCAGCTTTGGAGTTTCCTGCTACATGCCAGCACACAACAGAAGTGATGTGTTGAGGCTGAGTGGTGTTTTCCTCGGTGAGGAAGGAACATTGTGTGTGGTAATACGTATCGGTTGAGGACGTGTAGCTCTTGGTGCTGCAGGTTCCTTCATGAGTTTTAACCTGACCACATCCCAGCACTTCATATGTTAAAGTGACATGTTATAAAGCATAATAAAATCGGTGTCAATATTGGAAGTTCTTAAATACAGCTCTTTAATGTAGGAGAGGGCAACTCATACATGGCAAAGCAGAGGGGGGCTTGGAAGAGGGTGAGAAAAAAGTGGAGATATCAGGCACCCAGCTGTGCACTGATCTGAAACAGGTAAGTGTATTTTTCTAAAGCAGTGAGGTTTGAACTCCTTTGAATTTCTTTTTTTTTTTTTTTTTTTTTAATTATTTTTTTTCCCTAATGTCCTGGAGAATTCAGATTTCTGGAGGGCCATTTGCAACTCCTCATAATTCCCCAAAACTTCTTTTCCCCCAAGCCAAACATATCTAAAAAGAATAACTGTTAATTAAAGTGTTTCCCAGAGGGTTTATATTCTAGTGGCTTGTTGCAAGAGTTTTCATCACATCCAGGGGGAGAGAGAGAGAGATCCAGAGAAAGAGAGTGAAGGATACTAGAAGACAAGCTGAGCTCTCTAGCCACATGGTGGGCAGGAGAGCAGGTCCCAGGAGCCATGCTGTGTGGGGAAGATGGGTACACTGCACGGAGTGGGTGCAGCACAAGCCCCATGGCTGTGCTCTGGCCTCAGCATGGCCTTGCTCCCCTCTCACTGGGTCATATCTATAGGACCTCACATGCACAATGACCCCAGGCAGAGCCTGCTGCAAGGCTGACCCTGCTGCTGCTGAAGGATTGCCAGCCAGAACCGCTCAGGCTCTGCAGAGTGTTACTGACCCTGAGGAGCAGTGAAATGTTCATGATCTGCAAGGCAGCTTTCAGGAGTCATCAAGTGTGTGATTTAGTCACAAAAAACTCTCTCTGGAGATCTCTACTCAAAATCTCAAGCCCAGAGTAAGATTCTGAATAGAAAAAAATTGCTTGAACCAAACAGACAATTGATGAACAAACCCCAAACAGACAATTGATGAACAAACCCCAAACAGACAATTGATGAACAAACCCTCCCCTAAAATTACCAACCCTCCTATACATAAACAGCAAATTACTGTGTACTCAAGGTATAAAAGACCTTGATTCAAAGTGGGTACAGTAGGAAAAACAATAAATCAGAAGGAGTCAGCAAAACTCAGGGTAAGTCTCTCTGTGGTAGTAATTTCTCAGGACATCAAATTAATCACAACATTTTGTTTTTTCCCCCTGTAGTTAACTCCATCTGTAGTAAAGATGTCAAGAAAAGGGTTGTTTTGAGAGTGTAAGAGCTTATACAGCACAGAAGAGTAAATTTCCCACCCTAAGACACACAGGGGTGGACTTCAACCACCTTATCGCTCATTGCTGCTACCTGTCCTGGAAATTTCCAGTCTCCAGAGCCTGGGGAACTTCATCTGACCCTTTGCAAGTGACTTATTGCTGGCTAACACAGTATTACTGCTCCTTGTATTAACGACCTACACTGATACAGCTGACCCTTGTTTTAGCAACATACACAGCATTTTAACCTGCCATTGTGCCAGCTCAGGGCCCCATGCATAATGCAATCATACAGCTGTGCAAATAGACACTCCTGCATGATTGTGCTCCAGAATCCAAGCTTCTATTTCTCAAAAATCCCCTTCCCTCTTAGCTGGGAGGATAGCTACCACAACATGGATCCAGTGCAACTGATGCAGCAACAGCTAACAGAGTTTAACAAAGATGAATTCAAGTTCTTAAACTCTTCTCCATCAAACCTCATCCCCATTTACCCTCCTAGATGAATTAAAAGAGAAGATGCAACTGTCTGAGAACTGTGTTCCCTGTCTTCCACAACTGAGGTGACCTTTTCCACCTTCCTGCTAACAGCAGCTGCAATTGTACTTGGCCACTTGAACAAAAACCTTCTCCAAAAGTCTGGGCTGCTCGGAAGAAACTGAAACTAACATAACAGAGAGCTAATACCTGAACTGGAGTGGGAATACGGAGTTAAAAGAAAGGCATTTAGCTGGAACAGCACAAAACCAGCAGTACACAATTCAGAAGTCCCAATCATAGAATAGTTTTGGTTGGAAGGGACCTCCAAACTTCATCTAGTCCCACCCTCCAGTAGAGAGCAGGGATATCTTCCACCTACATCAGTCAGGTTGCCCAGAGCCCTATCAAGCCTGACTTTGAATATCTCCAAGGATGGGGCCTCAACTACTTCCCTAGGCAATCTGTTCCAGTGTTCCACCACCCTCACGGTAAAGAGCTTCCTCCTTACATCCAACCTAAAACTCCTCTAATTTCAAACCCTTGCCCCTCATCCTCTCACTACAGACCTTTGCAAACAGTCCCTCTCCAGCCTTCTTGTAGCCCCCTTCAGGTAATGGAAGGGCACTATTAGGTCTCCCCAGAGCCTCCTCTTCTCCAGGCTGAACAACCTCAGCCTGTTCTAGCAGGAGAGGGCATACAGAGAGCTGGAT
This sequence comes from Picus viridis, assembly GCA_033816785.1. Lineage (NCBI taxonomy): Eukaryota > Metazoa > Chordata > Aves > Piciformes > Picidae > Picus > Picus viridis. The sequence goes on along the minus strand of CM066596.1, from coordinate 7,405,050 downwards.
GCAGCACTCCAGGTAAGGTCTTACCAGAGCAAAGTGGTAGAATCCTCTCTCTCAATCTGCTGGCTCCTTTTGATGTGCACACTGTCTGCTCACACCCAGCTTCTCATCCACCAGAGCTCCCAAGACCTTTTCTGCAGGGCTGCTTCCTATCAGGTGATTTCTATCAGCCTATATTGATAATTAGGCTTATTCCAGCCCAGGTGTGGGACCCTGTACTTGGTCTTGTTAAACCTCATGAAGTTCACCTGGGCCTACCTTTCCAGCTTGTTGAATTTGTTTTTCCTTCCCCCTTCCCCCTCCCCCCACTTTCTGAAGAGTAAGAGGAATAAGGAGACTGAAAGGTATCAGCCACTATGGTAACTGCATAAGGAAACAGTGTGACCATGCATAACTTAGCAGCCAGTCAGGGGGCAGAGGACTGGGGTAGCTGGATGAACACAGGTGGTTGTGAAACACAGCACACTGCAAGAACACATTGTAGCTTCTCACATAGTTCTGACTGGATGGGAAGTCTCCTGTGGCTTCCTCCTAACTCATTTCTGCTCTGCCCTGTACCCATGCCTCTGCATCATCCAGCCCAAGCTCCCAAACGAGAGGCCCATGTCAGACAACTGGCTTTGCCTGGGGAGAGCAGTACTGAAATACACACAAAGAAAAATGCACATCCGCAGAGGCAGCCAGAAAAGAATAAGACTGGATCAGGGCCCAGCTGCTCACAGATGATGGATGCAGTCCCGCTTACAATGTAAGGCTCTGAGACATGGAGAATAAGAGACATCTATCAACAAGTCACCATGCAGCAAGCTGTGAATCTGCCAGGAGGTAATGTCCTTGCAGTCCCTATGCTCACCAGAGACACCTCCACCTTCACCTCTAATGTAGAGGTCCAGGGAAGAGTTAAACTGATCTCACAGAGCCTGTGTGGACCTTTACGTTGTACCCTTTGGAGCATCCCTGGAGAATTTCATAAGGAGACAAGAAAGTTTCCTTCTCCTGGCAGCTGGAAGAAGATATCATTTCTCTGCTCCTGCCCTCCCATTGCACAGAAGCCCCATGTGATCAGCAAAGCTGATGGCCTCCTGCAGTGAGATACTGCTGCAAGCACTTTGGTTCTTGTCTCCCTGGCTTCTTGCCTGCTCCCTTCTGCAAACCGATGGCAGAGCACACACCCTCTTATCACACACAGCAAAATCAGAGATCAAGGAGAAATGTGGCAGAAGCAGACTCTCTCTCTCTTCTCAAGCCAAACAGATGAATTGTTAACCAGCCTGTACAGTTCTGTGAAGCAGCTAATGGCAGCCACCTAAAAATTTAACCCTTCTCAGTTTCCCACGGTAGCATTAGCAGCAATGACTGATCCCACCAAATGATTATAGGATTTATTCTAAGCTGCTGCTGGGAAACTTTCCGGAGCAAAAGGGCCTTTTTTTCTTAGCTCTTTGAGCTTCAAATTGCAAATGGAAAATTAAGCTAAGTTGTCTGAAAGGGAAATACATCGGACCCTGAGGACAAGAGAAATCTCACCATTTCCTCTTGCTGTCAAGATCAGGAGTTTATACCTCTGCCTCTCACACATCATGACCCTCCTCACGCTGCCTCCTCTGCCCGCAGCGGTGCCGCTGGCAGCTAGGTGCCTTCAGATCTCAGAACCTGAGCAAGGCTGAACCTGCTCTGAGAGGCCTTGAAGGAAAGTGTAATCAGCAGAGGAATTGCTGCTGTGATTTGGGAAATGACTGACTTCCTTTTGAGTGACTCCCAAATCAGCTAGCTCAGAGAGGAAACCTTTCCTGCAATGGTTTCTCCAGAGGCAAGCATGCAGCCTAGCAGCAAATAGCATGATGATTACCCAGGACACAGTTCACTCAGATTCCACACTGATAGACTGGCAGGTCTGTAATTTAGGGTCCTCACAACTTCTGCCTCCCCTGCTCTGTACCCCTGCACAGCATTAGTGGCAGAGTTCTCTCCCAAAGAAGGGCTACCCTCCACAGGTGGGCATCCTGCACTGGTGCAAAACACTGCAAGGTCTGAAAGAGAGGAGAGAGCATTCTTCTTTCTCAGATGTGAATGCGTGTGGTGAAAGCCATCTTAAAAGGGAGTTCAGAAAATGCATCAAAAGCTTCTCTTCAATTTGACATCAAGTTCTGAGCAGTGACATTACTCCTGCAGATGAAGCACCTGGTTTTGTTTTCTTCCCAGAAGACAAGGCATATTTCACGTGCAAGGCCACTGACACAAATCCACCATTTGGCCTTGTACATCTGGAAAGCACCAGCACAGAGGGACTGAGCCACTACAGGGACAGCACTAGAATTAAGAATCCCCTGCTCAGGAGAACAGAACAGGAGCAGAAGACCTCATCCCCAAAAGACACGCCAACCCTGCTTCACCTCACCGTCCTTGCCAGGCACTGTGCAGAGGGAAACAGGACCTGGCTTGAAGCACTGCCTAAACCAAACCTGCAGTCTGGGGGTAAAAGAAAAAAATACGAAATCCAGTACTTTGGTTACTTTCTTTTCCAAGGCAGACTTATCTTATTAAATTGGAACACATCTGGGTTTCAACCAGTTGAAAAAGAAAAAGCCCTCATAATTCTGGCAGGAGCCAAGAAGCTGGTGGAAAGCCAGTCTTGTAATACGATTTCCGCAATAGACGCAGATGTTTGTTCTGGGTTTGTGCAACACCTATCACAGAAAAGTCCTTGTCTACAACTGGGTTCCTGATGGAGTGGCAACACAATGCATAACAAAATATTACTATTCCAGCCTGATGAAAGCAGCTTTTCTATAGAGACATTTCAGGAATAGTCTCTGCATGAGGCACTTCAGACTCTTGAGCAACCTCAGGCCTTGGAAGGAAGTCTGAAGGAGTGTGAAGAAATAGAGGAATCCCATACTCTGTCACTCACTTAACCCCCAGAAATATTTATTACAGTTCCTGTATGCATTTACACAATACACCCCTGCATCCTGTGCAGCACATTTATCTCAATCACACTTTGAACTACTGCTCTTCAAAACGGACTTTTGGTTTATGCAAATAGAGCTCTCCGATGCTTAGTCATTTGCCTGCAAAAAGCCTTCCCTTTGGGGATAGCTCTGGTTAAATTAGCAAAAACTAAACAAAACTAAACAAAAAAAAAAAATCATGATCCAACTCTGTGAGTGAGCTTAAAACTTTTCCCATGTACTATACAAAGTGTGTGATCTTTTCCTTTTCTTTTATTGTATTAATATGAGTCATTCATTAAGAGACATTCAAGCATGTTGTGTGTTCCTTAATTTATCACAGGCTGTCAGCTGGGGTAGCCTTTTCTGGTACAAGGAAGGCTGGAAAAAAAGCACTTCATATTTTATCAGCCTTCCCAATCACCTCTCTCTCCTACCCACTGATTGAATTGGCAGGGACTGGTTCTTTATGGATGGAGCTGGGCTCCAAGACAAACCGCTCGTGCGGAAGATGGCAGCTGGAGCAGTCTAGACTCAGAAACACATCTGCCTTTGAAAGGAGGCTGCCTGCCAGGGTGACACCAAACCTTTGGCTGGGCTTGCTGCCACCAGGGTTTGAACCTGGGGCTCCTGGCCATGCACCGCACTGGATGGATGGGAGCTGAGGCTGCTGGTGTGTCCATCCAGGGACTCTTCTGACTTGGGAAGCTGGGGAGCCATTGGAAACATGCTCCCTCCTTCCCCACTGCTCTTGTGTTACTCAATGCTTCCACAGCCTGTTCATGAACTGGGGTTTTCTTGCTCTAAAAATAGCCCTCAGACACTTTGTCAAATAGGTTAATATGTTTTTTTTTGTTGTTGCTGTTTTGTAGGGGCTAAAAAGCTAGGGAATTCCAGCCTTATTAGAGAGGAGGAGGAGAAAGGCCCAGTTTGAGGTACACCATGGTCAACCTAGCTAGACCATCTCTGCCAGGTCTGAGCAGCTTTACCTCATTACACAGAACATGCACATCCCAGCAGGCATCCCCATGCTGATGGGCACTGGAGTGGGCTACAGCTCCCTAGATCTCCCACCAAACCTGCTGCTGGTATAGAGAAGCAAATGTTACCCCATGTACTGAAGGATTCAAACACCTACCACATCACAGCCTTACAAGGGTTAGAAGGTTTGACAAGCTGGCAACAAAATACTGGTTTTCAATACACATGTTTTTTCTGTGGGTGACCAAGCTACTCACTGGCACGTGCTGAGGACACACTGCAAGCTGAGCGAAGGCTGCTCAGCCATCACAGGGACAGGAGATCTCGATGAAAACTCAGCAGAGGTGCTGCAGGCAGCCTTGGGGATGATTCAGAGGGACCTTGGCCAGCTGCTGAGTCAGGGCTGTGTTACTGACTTAGCATGATGTTTGGGTGTTCTTTCTGCTCTTCCCCCCGCAAAAGAAATTTAGAGCAGAGATCTCAAATTCTTGTGGTTATTAATGGTTCCCAAGAAATTGTTTCTTTTTTAAGAACCTATTATCCTCCCTCCTCCAGCCTCCCAGCAAACCCAACATTCCTGAAAAATTACTGCTCTGTCATCAGTTGCATGTGGGACTCTACATCTCCATTTCCTGTTGTGCAGCACTGTGGTGGTCTTTCAGGACAGATCAATCCACAGAGGGTACCGCCTTTCATTGCTAAGTGAACAGACCTTTTTAGCCCCTTGCTTTCACTCCTCTAACCCTGCAGACACCTCCCTTGGTTGTGGGGAGGGGGCCATTCTGTACAACCAAATTATACCATGGGTAGTTTGGTAGCATTTACAAAGCCAGAACCAGAGACCACAGCGCCTGAGTCATCACTGCCTCATACCATAGTTGTCATTCACATCCTGAGTTGGAGATGATCAGGATGAGAGAAGGTCTTTTCTCTCAGAGTGGAAGCCAGACAGGCAGGATGCTGTCCATAAACCACTGCCAAGGTGTCCCCAGTCCTCTCTGAAAAGGGAGCTGGCAGTTTCCTATACACCTTCTCTGTCTAAAGTCTTCTCAAAGAGCCTGTGGATCACCGCAACTGGGAAAACTAATCAATCACTTCATCCTTCCACCCATGTGCCAGACTGGGAATGACGTTCCCAGCCCACAACCTGCCCCGTCCAGGGAAAGCACCGTGCTGCCATATCACGCAGCCCAGCAGGAAGGGCTGTACTGACCTCATCAGAAACGTCTGCCCAGCAACGCGAGGACGGCGCCAGGTAATTACTCAAGCACACAGCATTTATCAGCACTCACTCTGAAACATGCTGGCCTGGCCATAGAAGTGCTACATTAATTTCTCAATATGTCATCCCCATTCTGGTCTTTTCTCCTTTTTCTCTTCCCACGTCAGAGACATCCAACAAAGTATGGTAGAGAGATCTCCGAGTGAGTCACAGGAGCTATCGAGCACCGCACAGCAGCCAGCTCCAGCCAAGCCATAACCTTTCCTTCCCAAAGCGCCAACTGTTTCCAGCAGTCAGAGAGGATAAGCCAGACAGAGCCTCAAAATGTTCTCCATTCCCCCAATTCAGGACTCCATTTGTTCTCAGACAGGATGGAAAAATCCTGCCATCTCTTCCCTCAGGCCTCCACAGCCTGAATCTGTTTCTTTGCTATGATTCACAAGCTGAGAAGGATTTTCCACTCCAGTTCAATAATAAGCCCTTTACATTGCATAGGGAAGCGAGAGGGTTGGAGCCTGGTCACCCTCATGACACTTGAGCAGGGCAAGAAGGTGGAAAAGGTCAGGATTTCACTGAGCTCAGCGAAGGCTACACAGATTTACCCCTTACAGCTGAGTGCTGTTTTTCACAACTGGTGGATTTCTCCTCCTGGAAATATGCCTGAAATGACTCTCTATGAAACACAGAAGATTGCCCAAAGATAAAAATCACTCGAGTTCATTCTGTCTACTCAGAAATGTAGCAAAATGTCTCCAAGTACAAATACTACATCAGGGATGTGTGCCTGGAAAGTCAGGCAGGAGCAAAAGGACTACCTGTGCTGCATTCCACTGCCAGGGGCAGCACCTTCCCTTGTCACAGAGCTCACAGAGTCCCAGTGTGGTGGGGGTTGGAAGGGACCTCTGGAGATCATTTACTCCAACCTCCTGCTAAAGCAGGGTCACCTAGAGCAGGTTACCCAGAATTGTGTTCAGATGGCTTTGGAATCTCTCCAGAGAAGGAGACTCCACAACCTCTCTGGGCAGCCTGATCCAGTGCTCTGACATCCTCACAAGAGAGAAGTTTTTCCTTATAGGACCCTTTGAACAAAACACACTCCTCGGTGATTCCCCACAGGAATTACAAGGAGAGACATCTGCCACACTGCTTTGAAATGAGACAGCCAGTAAATGCAGACCTTGAAGGTAAGCACCCATGGAGGGCTTAGCAAAACACAACCATTGCACTTTAGGTGTTACTTGCAGCAATGAGCAACACATCTGCAGACACAAGGGCTGTTGATCGTGCTCCTTAAGCCAGTCTCAATATTTCCATTGTAAACCCTTCTTCCACTATTTAAAGAAGTCAGCTGTAAAAATTTGCTGGAGGCTGGAACTTGGCAACCAAAGACTGTGTCTGGGAGCAACTTATTTTACATGTACATCCCCTCTCTCCTATACACAATACATCGAAAAGCTTGGGTTGGAACACCAAATCCTCCTAAGAGTTGGCCAGCTTAAGGATCCCTGCTTGCATTCTTGCATTTCAAAAAGGGAAAGAAAAAAAACCCAACCCCAAACCAAAACCCAAGCTACAGATGTTGACTGTGGCCCGACTGCTTTTAGCATTACCAAATGTGTGTGTATACTTTTAGGATGGCCAAGATATACACCCTGAGAGTGGTTATTGTGTGTGGAATGCAGTAGTTAAATTTATAAAGGAAACTCTTTGCACGTTTTAGGAGCACGCTATGAGGAATAAGAAAAATAAATTTACTTAATACCATGAAAAACAGAGGAGAGAAATCTCTCTGCTTGCTTTTGCTGAAACAGGGCACTTTGCTGGAAATGTGGATTTCAGGGACAGAGCAAATTAAGAACCGGTTTTAAGAAAGGGTTAATTTGTGGCACGTTTTTGAGGCACCTGGGTTTTCATTGGAAGGTGGCCAGCAAGTTCTGCCCTCTTGGCCCTGAGAGAAACCAGAGCCTCCACCTGGCCCTCAAAATTTTAACCAGCACCTTGTAGGAAGGAAGGTGAGATTTTGGTTTTATTCTTTCTTTTCTTAAATCTAACATTAAGCAGCAACTTTAATCACAAACTTTAAAGGGGCATCCACCATCACATCCACTCAGGTTTACACTGAGATAGATGCTAAAACTGTTACCGTCAGAAATGTCAAAGACGGGGCCAGTCTCTCCTCAGTGCTGCTCAGTGACAGGACAAGGGGCAATGAGCACAAGCTGGAAGCCAGGAGGTTCCATCTGAACAGGAGGAAGAAATTCTTTCCTGTGAGGGTGCTGGAGTCCTGGAGCATGCCACCCAGAGAGGTTGTGGAGTCTCCTCTGCAGAGATTCCAAACCTGCCTGGAGGTTGTGACCCTGGGTGACCTGCTCTGGGTGACCCTGCTTGAGCAGGGGGGTTGGACTAGATTATCTCCCAGCCCCACGCTGGGATTCTGTGATTTATAACAGTGTTTGTCTGCTACTGCTAGACTTTGTAAAAACCTTGTAGGCTATGGTTTGCCAACCACTTGGCTGAGCTCTGTGGTCAGGAAGAGTTAGCATTAAGAGCCTGAACTTACCTGAGGTCCTCTCTCTCCTTTCACTCCTGGATATCCCAGTAAAAATGGAAATGGAGTGGGTCCAAGTGGATCAAAGATCTGATAGCCATCAGTGGCAGCTGGGGTTGTGAGGTTGAAGGCCGGTGCCCTGGCCCTTGAGGCAGGACGGGCAGATCCCAGGGGCGGTTTGGTGTACACCAGAAGGACGTTGTTAGGATCCACTTTCCTGGTGGGGGACGGCACATGCTTCTTTGGAACAGGCCCCTTGCTTGGGTTCTGTGGGGTTTGCTTCAGGGTGACGACGTGGACATTGCTGGTTGTGTTATCAGACATCCTCCTCGTTGGCTTTACAGTACTGGGTGCTTCAGAGGGCTCAGTGGTGGGTTTTTGGTTGCTCTTCTTTTTGGTGTCTTGCTTGGATTCCTTCCTGCTGGCCATGGTGGGGATGTGGCTTGTTGGTGAGGCCTTTACAGCAGTAGGAAGGGGACTTTTCTCCATGTGTGTGCTGGGAGTGGGTCGAGACACCCTGGGGGTTGTCACTGTTGCCTGAGGGAGCGAACGGGTGGGTGGCTGTGTTTTAGTACTGGATGGAACAGGAGGTGGGGCCACTGCGACCTTTGTGGCTTTGGTCGTCAGTCTGGGCAGAGATGGTGGGGATGGTACCAACGTGATGGCTGTTGTGCCTGAACTCCGAGTCTTGAGGGGTGCAGTGACCCTGCCAAACTCCAAGGATGGAGCAGCAGTGGTCAGGTTTTTCAGGCCCTTCAGCGGGAGCTCCGTATGATGTGGGGTACTCGGGGAGGCACTGGGATCCCTGGGCAGGAGGGGCAGGAGGGAGGCAGTTTCGGCCGGTAGGTATCTGCTTGCCTGCACTGCTTTTTCAGGTATTTACAGTAATGATGAGCTGCCTTGGCAGAAGGATAAATATCGAACTGGCAGATGGCTCCTTCAAACTGCACGGAGTGCTGGTTTATCTTCCCAAAGAGGAAAGATCCCTGTGGATCCAGTGCCTCGTCCTTTTTAAGATGCAAATCCGCATGTACTCGGCGCTTCCCACAAGAAGTAAATAAAGTGACTGTCTGGCCACGGATATCGATGGCCATGTTGTGCCACTGGCCATCGTGGACATTGTAATCAAAATATACAGAGCGCTTGTGGCCCACATACACGATGATCTTCCCAGGCACAAACTGGACCCCCAGCTGCAGTTTTTTCTTTTTGCTCTTGACAGCAAAGAGAAAAGCATTGTTGATGCGGTGGGAGCAGAGGCTCAGCACCAGGAGCAGGTCGGTGCGGGAGCCTGCGGGGAGGATGGCGCTGAGCGGTGCTTCAATCCGTGCTCGCTGAGTGATGATGACCCCTGATTTGAAAGGAATGACTCCTTGAGGAGCTGCACGTGATGAGGACCATCCACTCGATGGCCTTTTCCCTGACAGGCTGAGTCTTTGAAGAACGTCCACGTCTGAAAGGGAAGCACAAAGAAATTGCAAGGTGCTGGGAACCCGAGGGCTGGGTTAAACCAGTTCGTACAAAAAGGCAACAGGATGCAGGAAACCTCAACTATCCTCACGCAAAGACACACTCAAGTAATCAGGATGGAGAGCACATAGCTGTTCTGCACATTCTTGAGGAGCAAATGCATGTTCAGCTTGGTCACCAGCAATTGCCAAAATGTATCAGCTCCGTGGTTCATCTGGATAGTTATCCTGTCTCACCAGGAAACCATTCCAGATGTTCCAAAGGGAGCCGACCTCAATGCAAGGAAATTTCCCACTGAGCACCAATATCCCACTTCTCTGGGTTTTAATTCTGAGTACTGACCACACAGCTGGAAAGGAATTTGAACACCAGACTGAGCTGGGATTGCAAAATTTTACATCCCCAGAAGGCAAGTAACAGAACTTTCAAAGGGAGCAAAACCCTTGTATCTGCCTCTTTCCAAATTAGTAGAGAAGCAGCTTTTGATCTTTGAGACTCCAGAGAGTTTAGGGAAGCAAAGGTGTCTCCCAGGGCGAAAAAACTTTGCAGCTAGGTTTCACTGAACCACTTCAGGTTCTCAAAAGCAACGCTTTTTTAACTTCATTTTTCCCCCCAGTGGATCAACTGAGAGCCTTCAATTAATTTAATAGGTTGAAAGAACCAGACTCGGTTTGTGGAGAGCTACTGGGCAGTAGAGGAAAGACTTGCCACCAGCATTTGTCACCTGGAGCCAGGTGCCTTGTTCAAGACTGAACGGGTGAGACTGATGTCCAGAAGCACCTCTCTTCAACTGCAGAAGTCTGCAATGGACAATCAGAATGCTCTGGTTTCTGGCCCCAAGGTCTAACAGGAGTCACACACATCCCAGAGTCCAAGGCAGATTAGCAGACAACAGCAACATAACCTGGAGCCAACTGGCCAGAATCTCTGCTGAACAGCTTAACTGGGGAAGATGCTGAGGTCTACGTGAGAAAAGCTGCTAAGCTAAATGTGTCCAGACCCAGAAAAGCGTGCATGCACCCAAACCCTTGTTCTCTTACTCCAGCTTGAACATTTGGCCTATTAGAGGATGTTGCCTACACGGTGTAGACAGACAAAGACAAGGCTATAAACAATTACCACGACACTACCACTGCTGAAATGAGCCACGGGACCTGCATTTCCCTCCTTTTTGCCTGCCCAAATGCACCCCTGCTACTCAATGACCAGCACTCTGAAGTGCTCCCTGGGGCAGCTAGCCCAGGATAGACAGTCCAGACTCTGACCTCACAAGGTAAGAATTTGACAACCAGAGATGTGGCAGCACACCACCTGACACCGTGGGGCTGCAGCTTTCTTACGTTAAAAGTAAATCGTAGACTGTCCAAAGGGAAAACAAGCTCCTTCTCTAAAGGGGCCTTGGAATTTTGCCTCTTTCACCCTCAGCTATGAAATATTCAGCACAATACCCAATATTTGGAGAACTGGTACTTGAAAGAGATCCTCAGTGTTGGCCAGAAGGGTTGTAGGCTCAAGCCAGTCTGAAGCCTGTAATGTGGCTGGCCAGGAAAGGGAGGAGAACAACGAGAAAACCTCTGTTCCTTGACTTTGGCGAAAACCCTGGCCATTTTTGTATGTGAGAGCAAGTCAATCAATATTTACTTTGTCTGAGCTCAGCTTTATTCCCATCTCCCTTTTATTAAGGCAGCAGAGACTACCCTGGAGAAGATGCATCAGATGTAGAAGGAGATGGAAATGCTCCCACTCTACACAGAGGGGACAATTTACTGCACAGCATGTGCCAGTGTTGATGATGGTACTTGCTTCATACTATGAAATCCCAATGTTTTTCCTGCCACATTGCCCAACAGGACTGTCTGTCAATGTAGCAAAGGTGGAGCCTGCCCTTCTCTGCACTGACTGAGGGAATCACAGCAGTATCTTCATAAAGGATAAATTCCAGAGCCCATGGAATAGCAAAGGGCAAGGACTGGCTTTAGCAAAGTCAAGTGGGACCCGTGCCACAGACTTCAAAGGTATCACAATTTAGCCCTAAGGAAAAAAACTTGCCACATAAACTAGGAGCTAGACTGCAGCTTCCAATTTCTACACATATTTTTAAGTCCTCTCCCAGAGACAGACTGTGTTGTGTCTCTACTAGGCAGAGGTGCTGTACACTCCAGGAGCTATTCATTTGGTGGCTGCTCTGCAAAGACATAAGGATGTTTCTCTGCTCAGAGGATGCTGCTGCTGTTTGTAATACCAATCCAACTGCCTCATTAGCAACTGCATCCAACAGTGCTTAAGGAAAAAAAGCACAACCCAGCCACTCCTTTCCCTCGGAACCCACTAAGGTAGAGCCAAATTCTAGATGCCTACGCAAAAACCTGATTAAAAGAGCCCTCATGCAGGACATGTACGTGGATTTTCCAGCCCCAGGTCCAGGCACACAGGACTCCGGTGCACCCAGCCCGTCTGCCTCTCCATCCCATGCCGACTGTCCTGGGCTGGTGGAGCACGTCCCCTGAGGATGACGGGATGTCATCAACTAACATAAAATGCAAGGTAATTTTGACTTCCTTAAGTAGCTCCAAGTTTAGCAAAGCATTTTTTTCCCTTTCCAAGTTTTTCCTCTGTAGATTTTTCCATCAAAACACAGTATTTAAAAACCCATGCACTTAGAGCTGCCTGGTCCCGGGTGCCTTGGAGCTACTTGCGACGTTTGAGCAACTGGGAAAATCTTTCCTAGCAGACTCTGTGCATAAAGTGAGATGCACAGAGATTCCTGAACAGCCACATGATCATCTCTGAAAGAGGGGATAAAATGTTTTATTGCTTCCTTTCCCATCTCTTTCTTTCCCTCCCCACACAAAAGGTTTTATAAGAAGCAGCCAAGAGGCAAGAGAGAAATAACTTGCAGCTTCCTGAGATGTGATGCCCACAGCTAAAGCTGAGTTGAATGAAAGCTACATTTCCCAAGACCCTTACTCAGGGCACATCATAAACTCACTAACTTCATACTTTAGAGTTGTAACACTTACAGAAAAATCATCCTCTGCATTCCCTGATTTCCCAGCATGCAGGAAGACTCTTTAAGCCTTACAGCAATAACTGCAGTGTGTGCAAAACCCCACAGCCTTGGTTTAACTTCATCCTCGCACAGATCTGTGAGCAAACTCTTACTGCTTTTGTAAATCTCATTTTTGAAAATCCCAAGTAATAACACAGCCTGAAGTCACAGAATCACAGTATCAGTCAGGGTTGGAAGGGACCACAAGGATCATCTAGTTCCAACCCCCCTGCCATGGGCAGGGACACCCCACACTAGATCAGGCTGGCCAGAGCCTCATCCAGCCTGGGCTTAAATACCTCCAGGGATGGGGCCTCCACCACCTCCCTGGACAACCCATTCCAGGGCTTCACCACTCTTACGGTGAAGAACTTCTTCCTCATGTCCAGCCTGAATCTCCCCACCTCCAGCTTCATTCCATTCCCCCTAGTCCTAGCACTACCTGATATCCTGAGCAGTCCCTCCCCAGCCTTCTTGTAGCCCCCTTCAGATATGGGAAGGCCACAATGAGGTCACCTCGGAGCCTTCTCTTCTCCAGACTGAACAGCCCCAACTCCTTCAGTCTGTCCTCATAGGAGAGGTGCTCCAGCCCTCTGCTCATCCTCATGGCCCTTCTCTGGACACCTTCCAGCATGTCCAACATCCCTCTTGTAATAGGGGCTCCAGAACTGGAGGCAGGACTCCAGGTGGGGTCACCAATGTTTCCTCACAACCTTCACTACCTTGGAAGGTTTTGCTGCAGATGAGCACCTGTCTCTGCCTGGGGAAACCAAGCAGGATTAAAAATATTCCTTTATCATGGAGAAGGTATAGAAGGTATCTCAGAGGGGAGTTATCCACTACACTAAGGTACTGCAAAAAGAGCAAGATTTTTCCTTTAGATTGATGGTAACAATCAAAAAAGGGCAAGGCATCATCCCATAATTGCCATAGGAGTCGAATGATGGATAGAGATGAATCTGAACAACATATTAAAATCTCCTTTAAAAAACAACAACAACAGAAAAGGAGACGCCAGCACACAGTATTTGTTCTGCCTCTTTATGAGCTGACATAAAACTTGCTCTGAAAACTGCTTGACTAAGTAATTCAGCCAGATGTTCACCTCTTCTGCACTAAAGCAGAATTTGGAAAATATGACATGTTTCAAAATTGCTGATGGCAGGGATGTGTTTTCTTTCTTTTTCTCCCCTCTCCTGTAAAAAGTGCTCCATGGGCTGCCTGACAGTTGAGCATTGACCAACTTTCTAGTTTTCCTTCATGTTTTGGAGACCGAAAGGGGAGCCCTGGAGCCTGCTAGTCCACTTATTGTTGCCTACTGATTGCAGAGGAAGCTCTTCGGTTCCAGCATATACCCCTGTAAAGCTGCCATGTGGAAGAGGTGTTGCTATTTTAAGACTAGATGGCTCCTTTACAAACAGATGTTGCAGAGATGCTTGGCTCCCACTACTAACCATAAAATATGAATTTACTTTTAATTTTGTTGACTGAAGATTTCTATCTCCTCTTGTGAGGTCAGTCATTATTATCACCCAATCTTTTGTCCTGTTCCCACCAGCACTGGGAGGGGATGCCAAGAGAAGGGGTGTAAAGAAAGGTTGAAGGTGCATAATCACTACAGAATACTTTCCCTGTTGCACAGGGACTGAGCCAGATGTAGCCATTCTAATATCATAGAATCATTTAGGTTGGAAGAGACCTTTAAGATCATCAGATCCAACTCTTAACCCAGCACTGCCAAGTCAACACTAAACCGTATCACTCAGCACCACACATGGCTTTTCAATCCCCCCAAGGATGGAGACTCCACCACTGCCCTGGGCAGCTTATTCCAGGGCTTGACAACCCTTTTAGGGAAGAAATTTTTCCTCCTGTCCAACCTAAATCTCCCTTAGCACAACTTAGGCCATTGCCTTTTGGCCTATTGTGTGTTATTTGAGGAAGAGACCAATCCACATGTCACCACAATCTCCTTTCAGGAAGTTATAGAGAGCTATGCGGTCTCCCCTGAGCCTCCTTTTCTCCAAGCTAAACAATCCCAGTTCCCTCAGCTGCTCCTCATCAGACTTGTGCTCTGGAAGCTTCACCAGCTTTGGTGCCCTTCTTTGGACATACTCCAGCACTTCAATGTCCATGTAGTGAGAGGCCCAAAACTGAATCCAGTATTTGAGCTGAGACCTTACCAGTGCCCAGTACTAGGGGATGATCCCTGTTCTGGTATTTAAAAGGAATGGAATGGAATGGAATGGAATGGAATGGAAAATGGAATGGAATGGAATGGAATGGAATGGAATGGAATGGAATGGAATGGAATGGAATGGAATGGAATGGAATTAACCAGGTTGGAAAAGACCTTCGAGATCATCAAGTCCAACCTATCACCCAACACCATCTAATCAACTAAGCATGGTCCTGCTGGCCACTCTATTGTTGACGCAGGCCAGGATGCTGTTTGCCTTCTTGGCCACCTGGGCACACTGCTGGCTCATATTTAGCTGGCTGTCCACCCCTGTAGAATTTTTCTTCCTTAAATTTACTTTTACTTTTAGAACTCACATCATTTCTGTGTGCACCACATCCTATGTGCCTGCAGAGGCACGATTGGGTTGCATTCAAGTCAAGGAAAAACCAGTCTGCCAGAGCCGCTTAATTCCTTAATGCCCCAGCCTCAAGGGGCACTTTCCAAAAGCAGTTAAGTCCTGGCAAGTGCAGGTAGATGCCAGTGACATTTTAGACACATCGAAGTGCTTCATTCCCACCAGCTGCACCAGACAGACAAGCACTTCTGGAAATCCTGTGAGGCACATAATCACCTGTAAAGAAATGGTCCTTTTGCCAGCTGTTAACTGCGTCATCTATACCATCGGTTCTGCAGCGATCGGCAATAAACGCATTTAATTCTGTGCACTAGGCTCAGATATTGCTAAATTATGGTCCTAAACTGACATTCAAGCACTTGGCTTCTGCTTTGCTTGAAACAGGAGAGAAAAAGAAAAAAGGTGTAATTTACCTTCAGAATTTCCCTGTGTGAATCCCAGGAACCAGGTACAACATAATACAGTCCAGAGAAAGCAGAATCCCCTACAATTGGAAGAAAAGAAAAGGGGAAAATGATGAGTTTCTGCAACACCATTAACAAACACTTGCCCCCCTCACTGTTAAGGGTCTTCTCCTTTATCACAAGTCCAGCAAAGCCAGTGGCAGTGTCTGTATGTCTCTGGGAAATGAAGAAGGGACGCTCAGCAGTGCAGCGCTCGCTTCTGACTGAGATCTCACTTTGCTGCTTTAAAGTCATCCCAAAGCCACTGAATCCAGTGGAAGGTTTTCCCACCGGTTTTAGGAGGTGTTGATCAAGCCTTGAACAAGGACCAGACACCTGTTTTGAGATGCAGGGTCATCAGTGCCAGTTCCTTTACTACCTCTACTCTTTGGCACTTGCCCTGTCTAGGACAGAACATCAGAAACACAAGAGGATGGAGAAATAATTCAAAATTGGAAGGTCAAAAGACATGCCAGGAGAACATGTCTGTGAGGATAGGGGTAGGAAAAGGTCTGACGTGCAGTGAGACGTCACCAGGATCTCAGCAAACAAATTCGGAGTCCTTATGCTTTACTACCTAAAGATATTCTAAAGACACAAAACCCTACGCGGCTCTATTCCTCTTTTTACACCCAGATGCAAAGATGGGGGCAGCTTCTAACCACTCAGCGCCCCATGCTGTTGCCACTAATGACTTTTTCATTAGCTTGGTAGAGCAGGAAATTTCAGAAGGTGTGAGAGCTGCAGACTCCCAAGTGCAATGCTCTCCAGACCCTTGCATGATGGAGAGGGAAACGGACAAACCTTCCAGTCGGCTCAGCTTCAAGCCTTGAAGTGCCACTCAAAACAGCAGCTGAGAGGAAAATTTTTACCAGAAAGGTAGCTGAATCCCACCCCCCTTAACCCACCAGCTTCCTTGATTTGTAGCCAAACAACGAACATAGGAAAGTCCTTGGGTAAGCTCATTTAAAACTGTCAGTGGAAAGTTTGAAGGCTGAAATCCCTCATTTTCTAGAGATGGTGTTTAGCAGCTTTGATCAGCAAGGGCTTCTGGAGAAACAGAGACAAAAAGTAAGCTACAGAAAGCCCTTAGCCAGAAGAATGCAGTGTGGGACATCCACACACAGGTTGTTCTTCACTTCAGCCAAGCCAGTGCAAACACTGGGATATGCAAAGCAATGCCAAAGTGCAACTTGCTCCTCTCTTTGGATCTGGCAAAGACAAATCATTCATCAAATGGGATTAGAGACCACTCTTCTCCTGCCATCGAGCCACAGATTTAGCACAAGAAAGCATCCCCTGAGAGAATGTATTATCCTGGGCCAGATCCTCACCCAGCACAGGAGACCCTTTCCCACAGCTAAAATGAAGCCACAGTGATTTACACATCAGTGGGGAAAACCTGGCCCTCTATGTAAAACCCCATGCAGGAATCCAGCCACTATTATTTTAAACCTGAAGGGATAAAATACTGGAGCAGCCCTGCACTGGTCAGGAAACAAATGAGATGAACCACATCACTCTGTGCTGTTTCCATTACCCTGACACTGGGCTGCACATTTCAGGAGCTCTGGGGCTGCTTTAGTTTGTGTATGAGGAAACAACAGCTTTGAATAGCTTGGAATTGGGGTATTCTCTCAGCATGTCCTGTAGCTGGCCACATGCCAATCAAGCAAGCTTCATTCACTATGGTCAAGAGATCTCCAGCTGGGGACACTTGGTTGCTTTCTCCCCATTTCATCCCACAGAACACAGTGCTGGGCTGAAGATGCTGCTGAGTCCAAGGAGAGCTGTTGCCCCATTTCATTCAAGGGATGTAGGAAGGGAAGGAGAACATGATGATTCTTCATGGCCACAAGTCTCTTCATGACTTTAAAGAGGCTAAAATCCACTTCATGGAAATACCTGCATCTCTGCACTCACCACCAGAGAACACTGGAGCTTTAAAAAGCACACAGTTCCTTGCATGCATGGAACAAAGACCATGCTGGGTATCATCAGCTGGGTTTACCTGCCTGATCTATTATCAAACCTTCACAGTCACAGAATCAACCAGGTTGGAAAAGACCTCAGAGATCATCAAGTCCAACCTAGTAGCTAATACCTAACACCACCTAAACCATGGCTCCAAGTGCCACATCCAAGCCTTTGAACACCTCCAAGGATGGGGACTCCACCACCTCCCTGGGCAGCACATTCCAGTGGCCAATCTCTCTTTCTGGGAAGAACTTTCTCCTCACCTCCAGCCTAAACTTCCCCTGGCACAGCATGAGACTGTGTCCTCTTGTTCTGGTGAGAGCACAGCAAGATGAGCATGAACACCAGAGGCACCTTTTCCCTGATGAGGATCAGGTTTGTACCACGATGCACAAACACTGTTGTGTGCACAAGCAACGCACCTATCTTTTTTTCTGGAGGGTAACTTCATAGGCCAAATTTGCTTCCAAAATCCCCATTGATCAACACAGTGAGGGAAGAAGCCTTAGGGGGAAATGCAGCACGTAATTTCATTCCAGTGACACTGACGGGGCTATAAAGGAGACAAATGTGTAGCGTGGGATCCAGCTGGCCTCAGCCCAGCTTCTGGACCCCTCGCACAGCCAACACCGTAAGAGCTGAGAGGGAGGCCCAGTGCCAAAAGACTGAAGAAAAACACTTTGGCAAAATTCACCAACTTAATGGAAAAAGCAAAAGTGGCTTCCAAATGGCAGACCTGTGACTGATGGGGCTGGTCATTATTGTGGGGGTTTATACTGCAGGCTCTTTTTCCGTTACAACTCCACGGCGACAGGATTGCATAAGCAGCTCGAGCAGCAATAGTAAAGGAAGATTTTTCTCCTTATATAGAGCTATCAAACCCACCTTGCCTTTATCTCAGTTCCTTTCCACAACCAGCAGTTTCCACAGAGACTCTGTTGAAATGGTCCCCACTAAAGGCAATAATTTCTTGTATTGGACAGATACCAGAATGAGAACCCCACTGCTGTAGTCACTGGGTGAAGCAGTGCCCCTAACCACAGATGATGTGAGTTCACAGGAACCCTAACACTTTTCTAGTTCTTACAAACCCCATTTACAGCAAAGTGAAGCTACTGGCTACCACTTAATTTTGCTTTCCTACTTTTTGTGAACTCCTGTGATTGGTCTGTGGGGACTAACCAGTGCCAAAAGTGCAAGGCAAAGGACAGCAGAGAAGGACAGAGGAACACCGTGACTGGTTATTAGCACTACTCAGCCTTTATGGGGATTTTAGCATCTTCTCCGTGAGGACCATATACACACAGGTAGCAGCCAAGTATAAGCATCCTCATGAGTTCCTACAAAAAGCAACCAGAAGGTCTAGGCCCTGTTTCTGCTGGGGCTTCAGGACAGGCAGCATGTCCCTGCACATGGTGGTAGGCAGCAATTCAGACACCTGATGAAATCACAACTTCCAATTAGCTTACAATTACAAAACAGTGTCTTGGGTTTTCAGCTTCCAGACTGACTTGCTGTCTTCTTACTGAGCATTAAAAGATCAGAGTGCTGAGAGGCTAAAGAGTTCTCACCTCGTGGCTTGTGCAGTATCTTGCTGTCATAGTCCCAGAAATGTCATAGTATCATAGTATCAGTCAGGGTTGGAAGGGACCACAAGGATCATCTAGTTCCAACCCCCCTGCCATGGGCAGGGACACCTCACACTAGATCAGCCTGGCCAGAGCCTCATCCAGCCTGGGCTTAAACACCTCCAGGGATGGGGCCTCCATCACTTCACTGGACAACCCATTCCAGGGCTTCACCACTCTCATGGTGAAGAACTTCCTCCTCACATCCAGCCTGAATCTCCCCACCTCCAGCTTCATTCCATTCCCCCTAGTCCTAGCACTACCTGAGATCCTGAGAAGTCCCTCCCCAGCCTTCTTGTAGCCCCCTTCAGATACGGGAAGGCCACAATTAGGTCACTTTGGAGCCTTCTCCAGACTGAACAGCCCCAACTCTTTCAGTCTGTCCTCATAGGAGAGGTGCTCCAGCCCCCTGCTCATCCTCATGGCCCTTCTCTGGACACATTCCAGCACGTCCCTATCCCTCTTGTAATAGGGGCAAGGTGTCATGTTCAAGAGCAAAAGGAGAGGAAAATTTCTGGTGACCATATTGGTTCTTACCTGACAAGCACTGGAACAAAACACTACCTTGAACTAAGGACAACAGTGAGACAATAGCCTCAAGACTTAGTCAGACTCAAAAAATAGTCAATACAATACAATACAATACACCTGGAAAAAAATCACAAGTCCAGCCCAAACAAAGCTAACAAAGCACTCTGTAAAACAGTTGTGATCAGCTAACTCTCCACAATTTCTGGAAGTGGCTGGAAGAATTTCAGCTTTTATTTTTAGATTAAAAGGTTTGCCCCTGCCTTAAAAAAAAAAAAAAAAAAAAAAAAGGAAAAAAAAAAAAAGAAAAAAAAGAAAAAAAAAAAAAAAAAAGAAAAGAGGCCAAATGATACAATACAATACACCAGGTTGGAAGAGACCTTCAAGATCATCGCGTCCAACCTATCGACCAATCCAACCCACCTAAACAACTAAACCATGGCACCAAGCACCCCATCAAGTCTCCTCTTGAACACCTCCAATGAAAGTGACTCCACCACCTCCCCAGGCAGCACATTCCAATGGGCAATCACTCTCTCTGTGTAGAACTTCTTCCTAACATCCAGCCTAAACCTCCCCGGCGCAGCCTGAGACTGTGTCCTCTTGTTCAGGTGCTGGCTGCCTGGGAGAAGAGACCAGTCTCCACCTGTCCACAACCTCCCTTCAGGGAGTTGTAGAGAGCAATAAGGTCACCCCTGAGTCTCCTCTTCTCCAGGCTAAGCAACCCCAGCTCCCTCAGCCTCTCCTCATAGGGCTTGTGTTCCAAATCCCTCATCAACCTTGTTGCCCTTCTCTGGACATGTTCCAACAAGTCAACATCCTTCCTAAACCGAGGGGCCCAGAACTGGACACAGGACTCAGGGTGTGCCCTAACCAGTGCAGTGTACAGGGGCAGAATGACCTCCCTGCCCCTGCTGGCCACACTGTTCCTGATGCAGGCCAGGATGCCATTAGCCCTCTTGGCTTCCTGGGCACACTGCAGGCTCATGTTCAGCCCAGGTACCCCCAGGTCCCTCTCTGCCTGGCCGCTCTCCAGCCACTCTGACCCCAGCCTGTAGCACTGCCTGGGGTTGTTGTGGCCAATGTGCAGAACCCGGCACTTGGATGTGTTAAATCTCATGCCATTGGACTCTGCCCATCTGTCCAGCCTGTCGAGGTCCCTCTGCAAAGCCTCTCTGCCCTCCAGCAGATCAACTCCTGCCCCCAGCTTGGTGTCATCTGCAAATTTACTGATGATGGACTCAATGCCCTCATCCAGATCATCAATAAAGATGTTGAAGAGCATGGGGCCCAGCACTGATCCTTGGGGCACACCACTAGTGACTGGCCACCAGCTGGCTGTGGCACCATTCACCACCACTCTCTGGGCTCGGCCCTCCAGCCAATTCCTAACCCAACTCAGTGTGCTCCTGTCCAAGCCATGGGCTGCCAGCTTGGCCAGGAGATTTTGACATGTTAGAATCACAGAATTGCTTTGGCTGGAAGAGGCCTTTAAGATCATCTTATTTGATGGATTAAAGCTGAAGATAATGGTACAAGGGCTCAGAGCAGCATTTTTCTTTTTAACTTTGTCATTGTTTTCTCCTTCATTTACAGAGGGGAAACGTTTTTGAAACTGCAAACATTCTTGCAGTGTGGAAAAACGATTCCCCCTCCCCTCCCCCTCCATTCAGGTGCATTTTTTTTCTGTCTGAAAGACCATAAAGCCAGCTGGGTGCTGAAAATTGCTTTTCAAGAAAAGCAAATTTACATTTCTAGCTGTGGGTCAGGCAGCATATCTTAAAAGCAGAAAATGTTTATGGTGCTTAAGATCCCTTTGCACATGACTGGAGGTGATATTTTATAAGACTCCCAAGCAGCTTTGATAGTCAACGGGAACCAAAACCCACAACCTACATCCTGAGGCTTTAAATTGCACTGTGACATCGATTCCACTCCCAGCTTTTTGGGGTAGAAATCTTATTTTGTGCTAGTATCATCCAGACATCTGGTCCCTTTTCGTGGCTTGTGGAAACTGTGATATTTCTTCTCTCTCACCCTTGGTTTCTGGAGAGATCAATAGGAACATACAGTTATGTAGATGTCTCTGCACCAACCCTGCATGATCCTTTGCTTGATGTTTTCTGCAGTATAAAGCAGCTATCGATTCACACCTCCAGCCCCTCAGTTTAAGAAGGACATTGAGACACTTGAATGTGTCCAGAGAAGGGCAACGAGGCTGGGGAGAGGACTTGAGCACAAGCCCTATGAGGAGAGGCTGAGGGAGCTGGGGGTGTTTAGCCTGGAGAAGAGGAGGCTCAGAGGAGACCTTCTTGCTGCCTACAACTACCTGAAGGGAGGCTGTAGCCAGGAGGGGGTTGGTCTCTTCTCCCAAGCAACCAGCACCAGAACAAGAGGACACAGTCTCAAACTGTGCCAGGGGAAGTTTAGGCTGGAGGTGAGGAGAAAGTTTTCCCAGAGAGAGTTGTTAGGCATTGAAATGTGCTGCCCAGGGAGGTGGTGGAGTCACCATCCCTGGAGGTGTTCAAGAGGGGATTGGACGTGGCACTTGGTGCCATGTTTTAGTCATGAGGTCTATGGACAGGTTGGACTTGATGATCTCTGAGGTCTCTTCCAACCTTGGTGATTCTGTGATTCTGTGTGATTCTGTGACTTTGTCTGATGTGTGCAGGCACTGCTGCACACCCCAGCATGCTAAGGGGAGAATCTCTGAGATGACTGAAATAATATTTGGGGGGACCATGTGGCTAAGTTGGTAGCACGTAAGACTCTTACTGGGAAGGTCGTGAGTTCAAGCCTGCAGTGGGCAGGAGAGTTCTCTCTGGGCAGCAATGTCCTCCCTCCTCAAGAGGGGACTGGACTTGGTGCTATGGTCTAGTCATGGGGTCTGTGGTGACAGGTTGGACTGGATGATCTTTGAGGTCTCTTCCAACCTTGGTGATACTGTGGTACTGTGGTACTGTGATATTAACTTTAAATACCATCCAGTATCAAGTACAAAACCCATCTGGAATCAAGCCCACTGCTCCTAGGCACAGGTTGATCAAAACAGATTTTCAGATGATAACCAGAAATTTGGTGCACATGCAGCTGTAATGGACAAGATGAAGTGGGGTCTGGCTGGCTGCCTGAGCTTTACCAGCACTCTGAGCAGAGTACAAAGCAAAGGGCTCCATCATTATTACTGGAGGCTCCAGCAGCCCAAATGGGGAAACTCCCTTGGATAGGAAACTTTCAAGACCAGACTTCAACTCTCCTTGGGGTGATCCCAAACAGGAATGTCTGAATCCCTCTACACCTTGCCCCAGAGTTTGGAGTGTGTGTGCATACCCAGAAATTCCCATGGTTTCTGTGGCACCATTTCTGACAAGTCTCATCTTCATTCAGGATGAAAACTCCCTCAGTGCTGTGCCTGTAGAAGTCTATCTCAGACCTTTGGCAACTGTGGTCCAGAAGTAGCTGCTGCTTCCTTTGAAGGAGGCCCTTGGCAGAGAGGAACAACCCACTAGGGCCTGATGAATGGGAAGAACTCTGTTCACAAAGGGGTGGACCTCAGCTCCTGGCAGTGCTACAAGAGCTGGTCTCAAGGACTGTAAAGAAGCTCTCCACTCTTAAAAGACTGCATATCAGCCAAGGTCTAGTTGTGAAAGGGCTGGTGTTTGCTCCCTCAGCAACTACAGCTCCTCTCAGGATTTCTCCTAGAGAAAATGCAGATCTGCAGTCCACAGATGAAGTGTCAGTGTGGCAAGTCCTCTCTCCTGCAGACACCTTACACCTTGTTCATTCAAGGTTCTGTCATCTGCAGACAAATGGCTGATGGGCTTCAAATAGCTGGTCCTTGTCCTCCTAATTGGGAGGTAGAACTCATGCTTTAATTGCACAAAGCTGGCTCTCAGCTCACCAGCTCCTCTGAGCTGCTGCTGGTGACAACCCACTTCCTCACCTGCTGGATGCAAGACTGACTGACATTGCTGTAATACCCTCCCAGAAACCTCCTACAATAGGGAATATTTCCTGACAACCCATCACTTGGTCTCCTCTTTGTCTGGATTATTGACTTTGCTGCTGTTTGAAGTGACAACACTCACTACTGGCCCTTACCTTTGTGCTCTCAGCCCTCAACAAACACAAGTGCTAAGTGTGATCTGTCATCTTCTTTTTGGTTTTGTTTTGTCTTTCCCACAAATGCCTTTGCATCCCTTCATTTTGTGAATGGGGTTTGTCAGAACCCTTACAGAATTGTTTCCACTGCCACTTCAGTAAGAGTCCATCATTTCTACTTACGTCCCCAACAAATTGGCAAAGACAAAAAAACCAACCCCTGTGCCCATCTCTATTCAGAGTTTTCCTACAACCCCTTCACCTCAAGACCTGGGCAACCCTTGGTCAATAACATAACATCCATAAAAGTTGTTTTCAAACAGTGCAGATTTTATCCCCTCAACCCACTGCAGGATGGGGATGGAGCCAGAACTTTATTAAAAGAACATGCTCACAGACACATCGAGGTAGCAGTAGATGGGAGACAGTGGACTTCAACTTGTATTGTGGCTGTGGCACTGTCTTTCCCCTTCTGGGACACACCTCCAAGAGGCTGTGTAATTGCCTCCTTTTTATGCTATGCACCCACCACTCACACATCATTTGTCTGCCTACTGAATTTGTCCAGCTATGCCAAAATTTCTCCTCAGTTCACCTTCCCACCTTCCATCCAATGGTCTTTTCCTCTTGAAACAGGAGCCATGCCTTTCTTTAGCCCATCTCAGGGGCCAACCCACCTTGGTGGTGCCAGGTGGGTGCTGTACTACCTGTGTGTTGCTTTGTCATCCAGCACATGGGCCAGGCAGCCCCTGAGTAGCACTACACCGACAACCCAGAGCTATAACAATAACCAGGCACCCATCAGGAGCCTCCAGAACATCAACCAAGCTGCCTTCATGGCCATCATGGTGCACTGGGGGTGGAAGGGGCCAAGGTGGCAAACCACAACTGAACAGCACAAGCACTAAGATCTTGACACATGCTCAGTTCACAGCTGAATGTAAAACCTTCTTCTGTGGTTTAGTAAGCCTGTGCTCACTAAAAATGCGTCAATGGAAATGATCAAGAGGGGCATTTTAGGCTTGCAGAGCCTGTAAAACTTTGTGTTCTTCTGGTTTTACAAGCTGTGGCTGCTTGAGCCAGGACAAAGCTTCAACACATTCTGCAACTGCTTCTCCTTCCCTGGTGAGCCAGCCCTCCCACTCCCATCTACGGGTCTCTCCTGCATGTCTGGCAGCTCCTCCTCTGGAGGATGCTGCAGGAGTGCTGGGACAAGCAGGACCTCCAGTGCCACGTGGTAGTGCACCAGTACCTTCGGGAAGCACAACCCACACCCAGCCCGAGGAAGACGGCGGCACGAGGCCTAGTGAGCCCAGGCACAAGCCAGATCTGGGCTCAGAGGACCCTCTCCAAAACTAACAGCCTCAAGAGGAACATCCAGCTGTGGGAATGGTGAGATGCATAGCGCTCAGCTCTGCCAAGCACATCAAAACCCAGCAGCAGAAAGCCCATCGGGAGATAATGTGAAGGGGAGCAAGCGACCTCTGCTGAGGAGGGGACGGAGCAGCAGCACGCTGGCGAGGTAGCTAAGCCAGAGCAGATCCTGGGAACAAAAGGCACACATATTCCGAGTCACCAGAAAAGACCAACCACAGACTTCCCGTGGCACAGCCGCACTAAAACCCTGTGCAGCCCTGCACAGCGCTAGCCTGGGACACCGAGACGCAACACCAGATACAGAACTCTGTGAGCCGGTAGCTACGCTGCCTTCTCCTGGGTCCCCATTTCCTAACCCTGTCTTCAAGCAGCGTTCCGTTTGCCCTGGGATTCGAGCAGGATCTCCCTGTCCTCATCTGCAGCGCAATTGTGGCCAACTTCTCCATCATGGGAACGCATCGAGTAGATGCTCTGTGTAGCAGCTGTGCCTCATGCAAAGTATCTCCCCAGCATCGGGCCCCTCCAGGCACCTCGCTGCTCTCCATCTTTGAAAGGAGTCTTTATCTGTCTGCTCCCCTTTGGACTTCGCCATTTGTGACAGTCACCCTCACACGATCCCAAGCAGGCAGCTCACTCCAGACCATACCCAACATTCAAACAGTGCAACTGGGCGGCACTCCAGTTACCAGCATCTCCAGACATGCTACAGCCACATCTGTGCAAAAAAAATTAATAAAACCCTTAAAGCACTGAAATTCAGAGTATAGAAGCACAGACAAAACTCCTCAAGGGGAGCTGGTTGGAGCCCTCGGGAGCGGTTCTGGTCTCTGCGCAGAGCTTCACAGGCTGACACAGAGCAGAGCGTGTGCTGAGTCTACAAAGGAGCTGCACGTTCTTCCCTGGCCAGGCTCTGAGCGCAAGGGGCGGCTGCCAGAGCGGGGTGACCCTCAGGGTGCAGGGGGCTTGCCCCCAGATCCCGTCACTCGCTTTTCGCCCTTTCACCCTATCTCACAGCCCAGCCGAGGCTGGCAGGAGCAGAGGGATCCTGTACACAACTTTTTCAAACTGCCAGGCAGAAGAATCCCAGTCTTTCCAAGGGAGTGTCGGTAAATCATCATTACATCCGACAACGCAACCAGAGGGATTAACCCTTTGCTAGTCCCCGGGAAAATAATAACAGCAGCAAGGACAACACATTTAACAACGAAAATAGTACAAGTTGATCCCAGCTGTGGGTGAGAGAGGAGGGGCAGGGTGTCTGATTTTTTATCTCTAAACACGGATAGATAGCAAGGTATTTGTGCGCGGGTGCGGACGCTGAGCACATGACGAACATGCCACCGGGCACCCGCCGGCCGCTGCCCCAGCCCTCCCCATGGCTCTCCACTGCCTGAGGACCGCGGTGGCCAGCTCCAGGTACTCGTGTCCCCACGATCCTGCGGGACAAGAGCAGGGAGTGGCATTTCTCCCCTGCTCCCAGGAGGGATTTGGGGCTTTGCCCCCTGCCCGGGAAGGGTGCAGGTGTGCGGGGTGGAGGGGACTGGAATTGCCCGTTCCCACATCTCGCGTGGGTGCAACACCGGCGCCCACCCCCAGAGCAGTTCCCGGGCTGGGAGCTTCTTCCCCGGGTGCATGGGAATGAGGGGGCGGGGGCTCCTCCCGCTCTGCCCGGCTCGGAGACCCCAGCTCTCATCCCCTTTCTGCACGACCCAGCACCATTCCCATCCTCCTGCTGCAGCGTGGCCTCCCTTCTCTCCCAGCCCATTCTCCTCTGTTAGCCCAGGAGTTTTCACATCATCCCCTAGCAGAAGGAATGTCTTCCCCCACCCCATCGCCAACCACCCGCGAGCAGAGCTCCCCTCTCGGGCCGGCTCTCTCCTCCCGCAGCCCTCCCGGGATCCCCCGGCTCCCCGGGCACCCCCATCCCCGCCCGGGATGCCCTTCCCCAGCGCCGGGAGAAATCGGACTTTGTACTCACCCCCTGCCTGCCGCTGTAGCTCTGAGTCTGGAGACCGGCTCTGATTCCGGCTCCATCACGTTTAGTGCATTGTCTCTTTCGGGCAATTTTTGCGGCAATCCATCAGAAAAAGAGGAACAGTCTGGTTTGTGGGTACATCCTTCCCAGGAGCTCAGCTCTCTGCCTCTCTAAGGGGCTTAGCCGTGTCAAAGACACCCCCTGGCCCGGACGGCTCACTCCTTCCTCCTTCTCTTCTGGGTCCTTTTGCTTACACAGATCTTTTAATCCCATTTAACTCCCTCTCGGCAGACTGCAATTACCTTGGGAAAAAGGAGAGAGAACAGAAAGTACACGCTAGGAAGCCAGGCTGGCCCATGGTCGCTGGATTTCTTGCCTCTCCTTTTTTCCCCCTTTCCTTCCCTCCTCCTTATTAATAACACAATTTCTGTGATCTCTGATTTCCAAACCCCTTGATTGAAAGTGTGGTTGTTTTTTAATCCCCTCCACACCCCAGCTGTTACTTTGTGGCTGTTGGTTGGTTGTAATTATTATTATTTTTATTTGCAGTGCAGATGTGCCTCCCACCACCCCCCCCAAGGATCTCTCCTCTAGACTTAGAGAGAAGAGGAAAAGGCAGATTTCGAGAAATGAAAATTATTTAAGGATGCCTCTGCTGCCTCTCTCTGCTGCCCTCCTCTGTAATACCGAAGCACTTACAAAAAATAATACAAAGTAAATAAATAATTAAACGGGGAAAAAAAAAAAAAAAAAAAAAAAGAAAAGAAACTACTTCGGCCAGAAAAGCTGCTGAGAAGCAACCGAAGATCCCTTCCAGATTCCATGGAGGACACGCACAGGCCCCTGGTCTGAGGGAGGCTGTTGATGGAGGACTTTTCTGCTCTGCCCTCACCTGCCAGGAGCCGTGAGCCCTCTGCCCAGACTGGCTTGGACCCACCTCACCACAGACTGGCGAAGGACCCACGTTATGAGGTACTTGACACGGCTTTTCCCTTGGGCTCAGCGCTTGGTGGGGGGCAGCTGGGGGCTTGTGGAGGGGATTCAGGCTCGCAGAAGAGCCTCCCGGTGTCCCTGCTCCCCTCCTTGCCCTGCCCCTCTCTTCCGCAGAGCGTCTCTAGACTCCCCCTTCCCCCCACTCCTTCCTGGCACCAAGTGGTAGAAGAAGCTGCAGCCCAGAGGGCAGGGAAAGGGGCAAGACTTTTCTTAGGCAAGGTCCATCAGTGCAAATTAGATCCCAAATCCATTTAGCCAGCTCCACCAGGAGAGAGGACTTTTGTACGTGGATAAACCCTGCACCCCTGTGCCCTGTCCTCTCCCAGCTCTTGCAGAGTCCCACCGCACTGGGACGCAGCCACTGTGCACACCTCACGGTGACCAGCAGGTCCCTTTCAACCACAGCAAGGCGGAGCAAACCTCTGAGCAATATGAGGTCCCCTCAGGTAGTGAGGGCAGCCCACCACAGCGAGACCTCCCACCTTGTCCCTGCACCCCTGGGTACCCCTTGGCCCTGCTCCCTCACCCTTGGCACAGAATCTCTGCCTCGGGCACTTACTTTGCAGGCAGACGAGAGGCACCTTCTGCTGGCAGCCCTGCGTTCATTTGTCCCAGCAGCCTATAGTAATCGCTACTTATCAAATAATAATAATAAAAAAGCCAAAGGAGGAAAAAAAAACCCAAACACCAAACCCCACAATACCTCTAAACAACAACCCCCAAGCCCCTTCCTCCCTCCTTCCCCTTCAGTCTCAAGGTGTCTCCTGTGCCGGGGACCAGCGAGCCCAGGCTTTCTTCTCCTGGCAAGCCTGAGGTTCCCCCAAGTTCAACAGATAATCCTTCCCCAGGGCTGGTTCGGACAGGTTCCCCTCTGGCCGTCGCTCCCCTCGTGGGTCATGGATGCTGCAAGGATCCAGGAGAGAAGAGAGGTTGGGACCGAGCGCTGGGAGGGACATGGAAGTGAAAGAGGTGGGAGTTGTGAGGCTGCCCTTGTCCTTTTAAATAGCTGCAGCCAGGGGACTCTGCCGGCGGGCTGGGGTGCTCCAGGTATCCGGTTTCAGCAAACAGCAGCTAATGAGCGGAGATCCAGCCTCCGAGGGGCAGGTTCAGGGCTGCTCTGCAGACAGGGGGCACCCCGGGCACCCTACCGGCGAGGGATGGGGCAGGGAATGAGGCAGGAGGAGGGGGTGAGACCTGAGGGTAAAGAGTCATTTGGTCACTGCTGCTCCAGGGTGGAGGGCAGGTTGCAGCTCCCTGTAGCAAGTTCTACAAGGCATAGGACAGCTCCTGAGAAGTGCTGAGCACCCAGCACAAGGCTGAGGCACCAGCCTGGGTCTGGGTATCAAAGCTGAGCCACCCCAGGAGCTTGCTCCACAAAAATAAAGGTATTTTGTATCTTGCCATGTGATCTTAAGGTCTTTTCCAACCTAAATGATTCTATGCTTCAATGATCATTCCCCAAGGCAGAGTGAAGGATCAAGCAGAACTAAAGCACCTTGAATCTGGATATAAGCATTAAGCTTACAAAAGCAGAAGCATGAGTAGGATCAGCATCGACCCACCAAGAACCTAACCTTGAAGCTAGAGGAGAATGATGCTGTGCTTGGAGCAGAAAGCAGAAAGTTCAAGGATCCTCTGGCCTGACTCAGCAATACAAGTTTTACTCAGAAAAGTGACCTCAGAATGTGACCAAAAATTAAGGTTTCCACCATAAATCTGATCTCCCAGCCACATGACATCTATCAGCATGCATGCTGAGGACTTCTCTCTGTACGTATACTTGAGGTGTGGTTGCTTGCCAGGACTGTGGTTTTGCATCTCCCATTTTCTATAGGCATAAGATTTTGTTCATACCTTTGCTGTTGAGAATCAGATTTTTGTTTCCTTGCTTGCTGCAACAGATGAAGCTTTAAGGAGCAGCAACAAAAGAATGAGAAACAAGCAGTGTTATGGCTGGGGCAGATAACTAATGGACTGCTGTCCTCAGAAAAAGCTTCAGGGGAATACAAATAAGTTACACATCCAGATGCTTGTAAGAGACTGGTCTGCACAGACAAAACCATCTCAAGGCCCTGGAGCTCAGATGACCTATCCAGACCAGCTTTGAGAATTGGGACTTCAGGGACAAAAGGCAGGCACAAGAGTTCATCAGGAATCACACACGATCTCTGTTTTTCTTTGCTGTTTTTCCCCAGCTGTTTTTTCTGTGTTTCTTGTCACACATTCCTCACTGAAAAACATATACAAGCCAAGCCTGAGTGTTTAAGATAAAGCTTTAATCTAATAAATAATAATAAAAAGCAGCTTTGCCAAAGAAGAGTGTGGGAATTCCTGTGCTGTTGAATACACCCCGCGTGCTGCTCTTCTCTGCCTTTTCTCTCTTCCAAACACACCAAACAGCTAATAACCTTCCTCCTCCTCAAAAATCCCACCCTACCAGGGAAGAACAAGGCTCTGGCTTCCCAGAGGGAAGGACAGAATAGAAAGAAAAAAAGATGTGCTGCATCCTTTTGCAAAGACATAAGCAAATGGGATGCGTATGGGCAACTAGCTGGTGAGGACTGGCAATGCTTTGGGTCCACAGCACTGTGCCAAGGACCACCAAAGAGCACACTCAGAGCCCCATCCTCAAACACTCTGCACATGCTTAAGTGTGCTCAGATGAATGCTTTCAAACCAAGCACATGCATAGAAGCTTTGCTAGCATGGAGACATAAATGTAGCTCAGCAGCAGGAGAAAAGGGGAATTAGTTTAAACAAAAGGAAACCCAACATTGCCGAAGCCAAGACTAGTGCCAAGCGAATTCAGGTTCAAAAATTAGACCTCATTCTTCAAAAAAGAGAAAAGCCACAACATATGATCTGAATAGAAATATATTTAGCAGATTTATTTTTCTTGCCTTCCAAATTTAAATAAATGCCATTTTAAAACACTAAATACACTGCAGCAAATCAGCACAGTGGTGAAACGAGGGGGGGCGGGGGAATGAAAGAAGGGGATGGGGGGAGGTGAAAAAAAGGAATTGGAATCGACTGTTCTAGTTTAATTAGCCAAAATAAGAAAAGTACAGGGGAGGAGGAAATGCCACCACACACCACACAACGTTGGGAACAGGAACCAGAACAGTTGCTTTTGACAAAATGCACCTCTCCAAAAAAGCAGCATGTCATTACTGCCTGGATAAATGCAGCAGTTGAAATATTCATCCATATTTAGCCAGTTTCCAGAAGAACCAGGACCCACCTCTCCTCAGCACAGTTAAGCATCAAGGCTCTTATTAATATGAATGTGTCTCTTTGCTCCTCCTGGAAAACCAAGCATGAAGGCATCTAGGAGCCATGGCAAGCACACCTCACAGCTGGGCTACATGACTCAGTGCCCAGCTTCATGGCCCCGAGGGATCCCAGCCACTAACCTGGGCTTGCCCTCCCAGTTTGGCTCAGCCTGGAGGATGACACTGAATTACAGTTCAATAATTTTTACCTTTTGCACAAGTCAGGAAACTATCCCAGATCACTCACTGCCTCCAGAACTCACAAGGAATTACAGGGATAGGTTTGGATATATTTAGATAAATGCCCTATTCAGGTTTAAACCGTGGCTTGACCAGGCAGAAGGCACAGGCAGCCTGAAACCCAAGGCACCGGAAAAACTTGTGGGAGGGATCAAACAAACATGTGAAGGAGAAGTGGGATAAAGAGCCTTTCACTTCCCTCTGGGCTGTGGATCTGCACCCAGCCTGCATTGGGAGTATCTAAACTGGGTACCTGGCTATGAGTTTGTCCTGGCTTTGCTGGGACAGAATCATGGAATTGATTTTCTCTTCAGGAAAGCAGCGTGTCTGAGAAGGCTACAGCACCCAGTGCAGCAAGAACAAAGCTGAGATGACACTTGGGTTTTGTTTGTGGTCTCCATAGTGCTCATGGTCTTTTGTAGCAGTTTTGAGTCAGTCAGGTGCTAAAGCCAGGAGAATTGAAAGCCAGGGCAGCTCACAAACTGGACATCAGAAGTATTCCATACCATAAATGTCATGCTCGCTGTTAGTTAAAAAGTTTTCTGGGGACAGCATCTTCTGATGGTGACCATCCCTGGAGGGTCTCACCCATCATTCTGCTCTCCTCTGTACTGTGACCATCATGTTTTCACTGGAGCTGTGGTGCCCACAGTACCTGACATCCACCATTCACTGCTGAGAGTACGCAGCTCATGACCAGCACCTGGGCTGAGTGTAACTTTGTGTTCTTTCTATTAATATTAGGTTTAATTATTATTTTAGTAAACCTGTTTTCATTTCAGCCTCCAGGCCTCCTTTCCTTTTTCCCTGATCCCCCACCCAGGAATAGGGGTGTCATTGAGTGATAGAGTGATAGACTTAATGAAGACAGAGTTGCTAGATCCATAGGGAAATGGAACCTACCCTATGGGAAGTGCCACTGCAATGAAGGTGTGACGGTCCCTGCCATCATGGGAGGACACAGCTATGTGGAGCTGGAGTTGTTCAGCCTGGAGAAGAAGAGGCTGAAGGAAGACCTTTTCTCACTCTACAACTTCCTGAAAGGAGGTTAGAGCCAGGTGGAGGACAGCCTCTTCTCCCATGTGACAAGTGACAGGATAAGAGGAAATGGCCTCAAGTTGCACCAGGGGAGGTTTAGATTAGTTATTATGAAAAATTTATTCACTGAAAGGGTCACTGGGCACTGGAACAGGCTGTCCAGGGAAGTGGTGAAGTCACCATTCATGGAGGTGTTTAAAAGAGATTTGGATAAGGAGCCTGGGGACATGGCCTAGCAGTTGTACTCAGGAAAATGTTAGGTTATGGTTGGACTCAATGACCTTAAGGTCTTTTCCAACCAGGCAGTTCTATGATTCTTTTTCCCAGTGTGCTATGGAGAGTATTCATTTTACAGGAGACGTACAGAAAGCTCAAAATCAGATAAGTAACCAAAGTTAGTGGCCAAAAATGCTATTTCCCCCTTCTCTGCCACCTTTCTGAGGAACTCCATCCTGCCCCGTGCCACAGGCCAGCGGTGACATGTTTGAACTTCTGCAGCCGTTTGATGTAAAATGTTTTAAATTCCTTTTGGGAACACTAAAGGCTTTTGTCTCCTGACCAGTGCTGTGGGGATGCCATGGCTGGCAGGGACTGATCTTGCCGTGCTTTCCAGCTACACCCTATCACACCGGGCTGCCCAGCCAGCCGAGAGGCAGGAATGGCTGGTAATCATTAAACGGAGCCTTTGGCCGTCGGAATGAAAGGAAACACAATGCAGTGACACAAGTATCCAGGCCCACCCTTCCCAAGGAAATGCTGTCTGCTGATTACAACTCTGTCACACACTTCTATTTAGATATTTTGAGAGCTGCAGTCTTACAGAATGGCTGTAAAACATTCAGCTGGTGTTAGAAACAAGCAGTATTGAGCTGACAGGTAAGACATGATGGCGTCACCCATCAGCATGCTTTGACAGGTTTATGGCTCCTAAACCTTGATTGTCTTTAAGATATCAGGGAAAGGCTGATATCTTTATTTTCTCTGTCCATCTGCTTCTGAGCTGCAGTCACTGAATTCCTGGTTTAGGACCCATTCAGTCACTGGTGCTACTGGAAAACACAAGAAAGTCAATACTGAGCAGATTTGAGTGCGACCTCCAAGCTCGAAGCAAACCAGGCTGTTCTGCTGTCCTTGGCATAGCATGGTGATCTTGTGCTACATTTTCAACTGCCCAGCAGAAAATCAAGGGCAATTGTCCCCTTTATCACGGAAGCTAAAACACAATCCACCACCAAGATCCCCAGTGGGCTGCTGCATACAGAGCAGCAGTTCTTCCAGCCCGGAGGTTTGCTAGTTAAATGCAGTAACGCATCAGCGAGCACAAGTGCTTTTCCCACTGGTGTGCCAAAGGACCCTGTTCAGTTAGAGGAGATGGAGGTGTGCTATCCTGGGTGAGAGCAAGTAACATGATCTTTCTCTAAAGAAATAGCACATCTTTTCTTCATGAAACAGAACCACCCTGAGAGCCTCTTTTCCCGTGGCAAAGACAGACATTGCACCTCTATGCAAAACCGCCTGGTGATCTAAAACATTTCCTACATACTAAGGGACAACTGCCACCGTGGTTGCTACTACAACAGCACATTACTACAGCAGGAAGCATAAACCAGTGTTTAAAAATTAAGTCTGAGCTCTGCAAGACACACATATACTATGCTGAGGCAGCACTGCCCATTTCCAGCGTGGTCTGTCAGTTTTCTGGATATCCTTGTGCCTGCATCAGTGGATTAGACCCTGCATATGAACACAAAATTGATGTAGGTAGGAGCAACGAGCTGGACCTGCTCTGAGCAGGTTGGATGATGGTTAAGTAGCTGCAAGCAGCCAACATTTGAAGGTACTGACCACCAAGTCTCAGAAATGCTGCTTGCTCTGTAGCTGCACATGCCTAAATGCATGGGTGTGATGCTTATGGCAGCTGGAGCTCACAGCCAGCAAGCCTCAGGCTGAGTTCAAAAGGGAGGCAGAAAAAAGTGCAAGATTTTGGCCTTCGGGAGACAGCATGTTACAATGCAAATGCCTAGTACAAAGATTTTGTGCAAGGCAGACAGAAATTAAGCCTGGGTCAGAGTCTAAGTAGTTTCAGTGGGGAGGGAAAAGGAAGAAAAGCTCAGAAAACATCAAAACAGCTTTTCTTTATGACCAGCGTTTCAGGCAATGCTGTTTAAAACAAAAAGAACAAGTTCTTAACAAGTAAAACGAGATGGATTTTTTTTGTTTTGGAACTGAGAGCTTTTGGCATGTTGTCAGCCCCAGCTGCTGTGGGAAAGATAACTGGGTACTGGTGCTGAGCAGACCTGCAGGAGCAGTGTTCTGGTCAAAGGGAAACCATACCTGCCTTGTGTCAGGAAGACACCGAAGTGTCATATAGGAAGGATGAGACTAGAGAGAGCTGAGATGAGCATCTCTTGGGCTCCACCCTGCACTGGACTCACTGATGACACTAAACCAGCTTCTTCAGTAGCGACAAAGATGAGATGCCTCTTGTGTGTACACACGTGTATGTGAAGCAAAAGATTTTACTCCGCTAAATTCTGAGGTATCAGCACAAAAAGAACCTTGCAATTTGATTTGTGTAGTGCAAGAGTAACTCTGGGATACAAACCAGCCATATCAGGGAGCTGCTTATTTTCATCCGAGCTCCGGTGTGCTGCTCTGACACCATTTCTTTCAGCAATTGTGTTCAGCTGTTTCTGCAACCAGAAACGTTCATCGCTGCTCTGAAGACGAGTGCTGTGGCTAGTTAGATGGAGAGAGATATCACCTCATTTCTTACAGCTGTTTGGTCCTGAATGCCTCAGACTGAACCAGCTGCTCTTCCCTGCCTGGAGGCGGTGCTGTCCAAAGGCTCGCACGCTAACCTAGATCTCAGCAGAGCTTGGGTTTGGTTTTCACTACTCCAGTGACCTTCAGGGTGACCTGAAGCAACTTAAACCATTGCTTTTGTGCCATTATTTTCTCATCTCTAGAGAGAAGCTTGTGATATAGATCATCTTATGTGTAAAGAGGTTTAAGACCTCCAGACATTGAGTGCTGCCAGTGAACTGTTATTACTTTACTATGCAGCTGGCAGCAGCCTCTGCTGCAGGAGAGAGTGTAAATCTATTTCCCAATCAGCTTTTCTATTCACCACAACCTGCCCTCATCCAGATGCACAGTTCATTAGAGATCGTTCCATTTTATCTGGCTGTAAAGCCCTGTGTGAAAAAACAACCCTGCTGATTAAACATGCAGTTCAAATGCATCTTCTGGAGCTCTGCAGACAATTCCTGGGGCTTTATCTGCACCGACTGAAACAGAATCTGTGCCACTTAGTGCAGAACAATGCTCGATTTCTTCACACGTTGCCTGAATTGTTAACACATAAAGCAGAAACACAGCAGAGAAGGTCTCTTCTGGCATATTCAGTGTGTGTTAACCAAGAGTATCCAAGTCTGCTTCAAAGCTATTAGCCTTTTTTTTCCCCTTCCAGTAAACACAGCTCTTCATATCTGCACACTTGCACTCCTCCCCACTTCAACAGCAATAGTATTTGGTAAAGCTCTCCAAGCTGGAGCCACAACAGAAAGACTCTATTTGCTCATGTTTGGGTAAGAACTAACAAGAAACCAAGTTCTGCCTGTTCTGCTAATTAAAAAAAGTAGGCCACCCCAAAATAAATCGAGTCAATATTTGTACACCTACTGGTGAAATAAATCCCCTCCTCCCCAAAGAAGAGGGAAATGAAATGAAATGAAGTGATCGAAACAGTTTCACGGAAGGGGACGTTGTTGGCTTGCTTGTTTTCAGAGCATGGGAGATATTTGGGTTTGTTTTGGTGCTTGTTTGTTTTGTTTGGGTTTTTAATGTTTTGTTTGTTTGGATTCTTTCAGATTTTTTTTTTTTAAAACAATCTATTGAAATTTACATCAGAGTCACCAAGGTTGGAAGAGACCTCAAGGATCATCAAGTCCAACCTGTCACCACAGACCTCATGACTAAACCATAGCACCAAGTGCCATGTCCAATCCTCTCCTGAGCACCTCCAAGGATGGTGACTCCACCACCTCCCTGGGCAGCACAACCCAATGGTTAACGACCCTCTCAGTGAAGAACTTTCTCCTCAACTCGAGCCTAAACTTCCCCTGGCACAGCTTGAGACTGTGTCCTCTTGTTCTGGTGCTGGTTGCCTGGGAGAAGAGGCCAACCCACACCTGGCTACAACCTCCCTTCAGGTAGTTGTAGACAGCAACAAAGTCTGCCCTGAGCCTCCTCTTCTCCAGGCTAAGCAACCCCAGCTCCCTCAGCCTCACCTCATAGGGCTTGTGCTTGAGACCTCTCCCCAGCCTCGTTGCCCTTCTCTGGACACATTCAAGTATCTCAATGTCCTTCTTAACCTGAGGGGCCCAGAACTGGACACAGGACTCAAGGTGTGGCCTAACCAGTGCAGAGTACAGGGGCACAATGACTTCCCTGCTCCTGCTGGCCACACTGTTCCTGATACAGGCCAGGATGCCATTGGCCTTCTTGGCCACTTGGGCACACTGCTGGCTCATGTTTAGGTGGCTGTCAATCAGCACCCCCAGGTGCCTTTCTGTTTGGCACAAGCTGTACTGTGCAGAGTGCATCAAGTCAGCTTCACAGTCTGACCTCTCATTAAGGACCAAAAGCTCAGGAGCTCTTGCATGCTGCTAGACTCATGACTGGATCTGATGGACACAAGACTCAGCTTTGTCAGGGCTGGACCGTCTCCATTCCCACTAAACACCCTCTTGGGATGCTCTTGGCTCAGCCCAGGTGGGGCCAACCTTGCTGAGCAGGAAGCAGTCAATGTTCCCTCAAGTTAGATACAGTATAAACAATTTGATCAGCGTTGTTCTAGCCTTCCCAGCCTGGAGATTCTGGCCAAAGTCTGTCAGGCCCAACAGAAAGACTCATACTCACTTCTCAGTCCTCCAGGACATGCTTTGGTTTCACCAAGCCTCTTGGCTCTTACAGAGCCACAGCTAACTCCTGCGCTTCTGGTGCACAGCTCCTTTGGAAAGGAAAGAACCACCAGTAACAGATTTGCTCTTCACCGCTGTCACAAACTGCTTTGCTGGCCTTCTCCTTCCACCCACATTAAGGCCCTCGGGCTTGTCTCTTCTGCGTGATTCATAAATCCCTTTACTAAAGCAATAATCAGTGCATCAGGGACTCTGATCCCATCACCATGCCTGTGGAAGGTAGTTTCCCCCTGCCAAAGGCAAATCCCCTGAACTACACACCTGGACTGAATCCCACTCAGCTCTGCAATGTTTGAATTTCCAGTGAGAGCTACCCCATGGCAGCCAACCAGAGCATTATGTGTGCAGCGTGATTGGCCTCTCCACACCATTCATCAGGAAAGCCTTTATTTTGGTTAGGATTTTGCTACCCAAAGTATCCATTGTTCAATCCCACATAATGAAATATTTAGTCCTATTGTTATTGTTTTAAATAAAGAACTCCAAATCCTTTTATACAGGACACCTCAACTTTTTACAGAAGACAGAGTCACTAAGCTGCCAGAAAAAGTCTTTCCTCTACTAACTACTCCAGAGCAGGCAGCATATCAGCCTTCCTAACATGCAGTAGGAGGACTTAGCCTGCCGGTCATGTTCTGGATATCAACTGATAGTGCCACAAACTGCAGATGGGCATCCCCTGTTTACCACCTAGAGACCTGGGAGCAGATGTGTAAACACTTGGAAACAAATAAGCACTTGAATGCTGCCAACACTCAACAGCACCCCCTCCATGCTTTCAGACAAAAACCCAAACAACCAAACCAACCAACCAGATGCAAATCCAAAGAATAAATGTTAGTATATATAGGGAAAATGTTGCATGTCCACTGCTCATAATTACAGCATCAGAATTGCACTGAGGCCAGGCAGAGGTCTTGAGCACAAGCCCTACAAGGAGAGGCTGAGGCAGCTGGGATTGTTTAGCCTGGAGGAGAGGAGGCTCAGGGGAGACCTTGTTGCTCTCTACAGCTACCTGAAGGGAGGTTGTAGCCAGGAGGGGTTG
Source organism: Picus viridis (assembly GCA_033816785.1). Taxonomy (NCBI): domain Eukaryota; kingdom Metazoa; phylum Chordata; class Aves; order Piciformes; family Picidae; genus Picus; species Picus viridis. Next base: position 7,366,630 of record CM066596.1, on the reverse strand, counting down.
GTCTCTTCTCCCAGGCAAGCAGCACCAGAACAAGAGGACACAGTCTCAAGCTGCACCAGGGGAGGGTTAGACTAGAGGTGAGGAGAAAGTTCTTCCCAGAGAGAGTTGTTAGCCATTGGAATGGGCTGCCCAGGGAGGTGGTGGAGTCACCATCCCTGGAGGTGTTGAAGAGGGGATTGGACATGGCACTTGGTGCCATGGTTCAGTCATGAGGTCTGTGAACAGGTTGGACTTGATGATCTTTGAGGTCTCTTCCAACCTTGGTGACTCTGTGATCTGTGAGTTCAGCAGAAATTGGTGTTTGTGGAACAGCACAGAGAATTTGGCCGTTAAACATTTCACAAGCGCGGCTGGGGATGTAAGTCCTCATGTGCAGCATCCAGTGGCATCGCTACAGAGGAGACATTTTACAGACCTAATCAAGATAGTTTTAAGCCTGCTTCCCATCTCCCTTTTCCCCAAAGTGTGTGGGATCAAAGGAGAGCTTTGTCATTGATGAGGGTTAGTCCAGGGTCAGTTCTACACTCCAAAACCCAAGGAAGAACCTCTGTTTACTAATCCATTTCTCAGAAAATAGTCAAAGCCCTCTTCATATGGAACATCTCATGTGTGTGTCAACAGCAAACTTTTCCACTGGCAAACTCACCATGCTTCGACATTTGCTTCCTATGCAAAGGAAATTTATGTCAGTGTCATCTCCCTACGCAGCCAGCACGAACACTTTCTTCTCTCATATTGTTTTTCTCTGGCATTTCTTTTGTATGGGCTCACATTAAGCTATTTCTTGTTTAGATTAAAAATAACAGCTTTGAATCTCATTCCATCGCTCAGAGTATCTTGAGATGCTCTTCTCCAAACAGCTCTGACTGTGGCTCTTTTCCCACCAAACCCCATACTTGGCACACCAGTCAGACCAAAACTCGCTGCAAGGCTTGCACTAATCAGCAGAATGGAACAAATGAGGCTCTTTAATATTTTACATCTTCAAAGTCCTGCATAAGCAACACTACTCTATTCTTGTTGGTGGCTATGCCCCAGGCTTGGAGCATGTACACTATTTTCTCTGTACTGCTGCTGTTAGTGCACCTGACAGCCTGACTGGCAAATGGCTAAGGCTGCTTCAGCAATATATTGATGTGGGTAATGTGGCTCTCACCTTTGCTTTCCTCCAAATAACACAGAGAAAACACCCAAACCAGCCATCCCCATCAAACACATGATGAACAGCTCATCAGTACCAAACCCACTTTGATGCCTCTAATGTGTCTTTCATCACAGCATCCTAAAAGCACTTGGCAGTTATTAAAGTGATCCCTAGTCCATCACCCACCCACCTACCCATGTGGGTTTTCCCTGGACACACAGAAAGCCTCAGATACATAAAGATGTAATTCTGAAAGTGATGGCTGCATGCTCACATTCCCTGTGATCTCTGCACTTAGAGCCCCTACTTGTGTGTGGGGGCAGAATAAAAACCAATCCAAGCATCCCTCACTTATCCCATTTGGATCACAGTGAGCTGCAAAATAAGGAAAACTCACAAATCTGTCCCCACAGAGCCTCCCCCTGACACGGTTGCCCTTGGTAAGCATTGCAAAACAGGCCTGTCCTACTGGCATGGTCAAAGGGACCTTGTGAGGGAATAAAGTTTCTCTGTACTCTCCACTCCTTCATCCTGAGCTGGTTTTGTCTTTTCTCCCTGCCCCCCCCCCCCCCCCCCGACATCCCATTATTAAACAAAAGGAATAAACTAGTTTCTGGGAAAAACTTTCCCCAGAGCACCTGAAAGATAAGAAGAAATGCCAAGCTTTCCCTTTCCCTCCTCTGTGAAAAGGCAAAGAACACAGAGCTGCAGTATTTGTAAATGGCAGAGCTCTGCATCTTGGTTTATAGCTTGGATCTTTAAATATTTATTTTCTCTTAGTCCCAAGACCACCCTCTCCCTCCAGCAAGGCTAGGAGGGGACTATGCTGAAAATTATAGATTCCAGAGTTTGAAAGACAACCACAAAAGCTTAATTACAGTTATTGACATACCAAACACCCACTGAAGGCTGCTTAACCTTCCCTTGGCCAGAAGTAACCACATGAAGTGAAGATAGGAAACTGGCATCAAGCCACCTGAAGTAGGGACAGCTTTCAATGCACTAGGGCATGAAGACACACCGTGCTCACCTCCTGTCACCGCCTGGAGGAGATACTGCTGGGGGCAGTTGTTTCTGTCAGCCCACCAGCAGTATTGACCTGGTTTGGGTTTTGGTTTATATCCCTCATAGAATAGTGTTCCATGAGTTCCCCCTTCCAGATGTCTTTCTCCCAGAACAGGCCTGAAAGATCTCCTGTGTCTACTATGAGATTCCATACCCACATTCTGCACCATTAATGCACAGCACATCCCAGTCTGTGCATGTGCACCCCATCTTCTCCCAGTACCCTGAGAGAGGTGTTAGAGGGAAGGAGCATTCAGGTGCAGGAAAGCTCTGCAGATAAAGGTGCAACACTCCTGGGAGTGAATAAATGTCTGGATTTGGTCTGCCCCAGCCCAACCCTGTTTGCTCTGGGGCTGTGCTGGCAGATCCTGAAGGAATGGTGCTTGTGGGCAGCTTGTTGCCCTCCAGGCAGACTCCACTCTGCCAACAGCTGCAGTCACATCAAAGACTGTATGTCTAAAGCGATGCTAAAAGAGTTAGAGAAGGTGGAACGTTGGCTGGGGTGCTCCCAGGGAGCCCAGGGAAGCTGCTGAGCATCAGTCCCTCTGGAAGGATCCCGGACCGAGAGCATTGCCACGTGGCGCTGGCTGAGCAGGATGTGAATGGGGCCCAGCAGCCCCACTGCTCTTGGTGATTTATGGCCTGTCCTGCTGCAGAGCCCCTCAGACTGACAACAGGACCTTGTGACAGCCTTGGAAAGGCAACGAGGAGCCTGATTAACCAAGGAGACAAGGTAAAGGCAGCAGGAAGGACCTGGTCAGAAACAACCCAGCCATATGCTCCCTTTCATTTCTATTTCATCAGCACAGGAAGTCCCCAGCTTTGTGCCCACAAATCACAAAGTGTTTTCTGAGGGGACAGGGAAGGCTGTTCAGCTTGGGCTGCATTTGCCCCAAGGCACTTCACCTGTCACCTTCCACTGCAGTCACCAACCACAGAGATGCAGAGGTTCCCAGAACTCCTCACAAATAACAACAGGCTGCACCACAAAGCACTCATTTAGAATGGAGCAAGTGTATTCATGCAAAAAACCCACAAGGAAGCTTTTGGGACATGTAGGAGTAAATAGCTGACCACAGGAGCACATTTTTCACTCTCACACCCAGCACCTTGCACCCCTCCCATGGGGCTGTTAAAGACCACATAAAGGGAGACCAGAGGTTGGATGAACTCCACTGCAGGCTTGGGCTGCGTGGTGCTTGAGGGTCGTGGCTACGGGGGAAGCAGGTTCAGGCAGGCTTCACATCAGCTTGCGTTTCTCTTCCATCAAGGGGCATTGCCTCGTGTCACAGATGTTACCTACACCACTGCAGCACCAGTCCCCTCCCAACAGCCTGTGGGTTTCCACACCCTCTCTGGTTTATGGTGTTCATGTGACAGGCTTTGATGGAAACTGTTCCCCAGCCAGCGCACAGGGTAGACAAAAAGCTTTTGTAGGGATAGGGAGGTCAGGATTAACCCTTTTCTGTAGTGAACTTCATGGTGTGTATGGCCAGGAACTTTGTCCCAGTGCTCAGCATATTGCCTCCACGACCTGCTGTTCACAGGTGACACCACCAAGGGGCCGCAGGAAGACTTCCGAAGAAAGGAGCTGGCTGGTGTTGAGCAAAGCAGAGACCTTCCCAGGAAAAGTGTGCTACCAACAGCTAAATATGCAGCTACAGCAATGCTTGGAACTCTCATCTACAAGAGCAGTAAAGAAATCTCCTTAAATCTGGAACAGAGAAACTAAATGGGATAAAAGCTACAGCTGAATGGGCTAGTTATTGAAACCAGCAGTATTATACTTATTTATTTCTCATCTCCTGTGCACCAGCTTTAGTGCACTGAATAGCCAGAGAATTCACTGGCATTATTCCTAATTTTACAATGATTTGGGAGAAGAGGGGACAAAGGCAAGCAAACAAAGCTAATTGCCTTCAATGTTTTGTTTATCTGGGTTTTGTTCAGCCAAACAAAGAGGACGTTCAGGTCCAAGCTGACTGTGGAGCCACAGAACTCTTTTGTTCGGCTGATCTGTTTTAAAACAGTTTGCAATTTTGGCATCCAGCACCTTCAGCAACTACCACTTGCACAGTACTTTCTTATCTCCATCTGGTCACTACAGAAACTCTGGTGACTTCAGCCACCGTTACCACAGATTAATCAACCTTGCAAAGCCCCCCCCCCAAAAAAAGCAGGAAGCCCTCTAAGAGCCAATCCCTCAGTTTTCAAAAGAAGAAAGCCAGGGGCAGATTAATCACTGGATGCTATTTCCAATGCAAAAGTCCAGGCAGGAAAAAGTCTCAATTTTAATACCAAAGCTATGTGTTCTAACCCATCCATACCAACATGCTTTTGTTCTTTGTGCCAGAGAAGAGCACACTGAGCAGAAATGTAAATAATATGGCATGCTGTGCAGGGAGAGCGTGCTGCTGGCAGGAGGGACTGGAATATGGACTACTCAAACCACAACCAACCAGTTTAGCCAGCTTTGGTTGTCTTCGCTGCCTGTGTTGGCCAGCATCTAAGATTTCCCAGCACAGTCTGAGTGAGGCAGCAGGATTTTCAGGCACCAAGCAGAGGAGCAAAGCAAAGAAGAGGGAGTTTGGGTGGGCAGATCCAAACTGCTGTGATTTCTAGTCGGGGATAAAACACCTGGTTGAACGTGGATGTGCCAAAGATGGCAAAAGCTGAGGTCTTGCCCAGTTTGCTAGAGAGACTCTAGCAAAACAAGATCACCAGAGATTAAGTAACCTGGTGAAAAACAGGCAGAGCTATCTCCACATATCTGCGAGGATGCTGCAAGTCTGTCTCACAGCTGCAAGGTAGAACTGGACAGACTTTGAATCACAGAATGTTAAGGGTTGGAAGGGACCTCAAAAGATCATCCAGTCCAACCCTCTGCCAGAGCAGGATCGCCTATACCAGACCAAAGGAACACATCCAGGTGGGGTTTGAATGTCTCCAGGGACTCCACAACCCCCTGGGCAGCCTGTTCCAGAGTTCCATTTGAGCAGCCACCCAAAAGAGAAAGATGAATCTTGACAGTGTTTTGCATCCTGAAGTGCCAAAGCCAGCAGAGCAGCTGCATGCAGTGCTGTGGGAAGTAGCTAGTGGGTCATGCTGATGCAGAGGGTCAGTGGTTTGGCTTCGTCCTTGCATTTTCTCAAACAGGGAGCAGCGGCTGCAGGGCAGGTGTTAAGTGCATCTGGAGTGCTCTGCTACTAACTCTTAGGAGCATACAACAGTAGAGGTTTCCCAGGGCCCTGGGACTGGAAGTATCCTTTTGTGACTCAAAGCAAACAAAGTGTGTTGGTAGAAATTAGTATTTCTAGAAAGAAAAATGAAAACTGCTTGAAAAGACAACTACTAAAACAAAGCTGCAAAGCAGAAGACAAACAGAATCAGCCCTAAATCTATTATCTTTATCATGACATTGTGAGCATGACCTTAGGCCATCTGGAAACTGGCATTAAGTATCGCCCCAAGAGACACCAACATGACTGTTCCTGTCTCGCAGCAGAAAGAGCAGTTGGGAGGCTCAGGGCAGCATCACTGGTACCAGCCTGGAGCCTCCAGGACAGGCCAGTGGAGCATGTCCTGCCCATCCCTCACTCGTGCCTTGCTGCTGGCAGCAGCTCATGGAGCCACTCCTTAGCCAGTAACACACCACCTGCTCCCATCCTGAAGAATAAAGGCAACCCTGAACACTGGCCTTTGATTCAGGGACTGAGTTTCAGTACACTTTCCCAACCCTCCCTGTGCCCACTGACTTGAGCACCTTTCTCAAAGGAGGCTTTACAGTAAGGCTTTAAATGCTTCAAGTTACAAAGCTTGGAAGTTTGGGAATGGTTCTTCAAGTTAGGTTCCTGAATGCTTTACTGTTTCTGGAGCACAATAGGCTGCCCTCTGGCACTAAGTGGAGGATGGATTTGGGTGAGCAGCGTCCAGGAGAGACCAGCAAAAGGGTGCCTAACCAGCTCAGGGTTGTTGCTCAGTAACCAGAGATGTTACAGTGCCCTCTCCACAAGAATTGGCTATTAATCCTGCCAGCTCAACTATAATAAACCAACTCTTTTCTTATATTATTATTTCCTGTTTGTACAGGACTTTTTTTGGTGTTGTTTTTCCTTCTCCCCCCCCAGCGTGGACCTAGGGAAGGTAAGAAACAAGAAGCCAATGCAAACAGTCTGGGAAGTACCCTTTGAAAATCAGGCAAGTTTCAAAGGTTTCTCTTTCGAGTGTCCTTCACTCTCCTCCATCAGGGAGGGAGCACAGAAGAACTAGGTCACAGAATCTGGGGAAAAGTCAAACAAGCAAATCTCATCTGAACCCCCTGAGGTTAACATGTCATGAGCCTGTTCCAAAGGGGAGAGTTTCTGCTCAGTTTCACTGAAATGTGAGCTAGATGGGCTTTAAATAAACTATAGGGGGTGGAACACATTAATGCCTGCCCAAATTGCTTTTAAATATCAATGAAAACAAGAAAGAAATATTTCTTCTAGGGCTTTGGACAACTAAACCACCATTTTACTCTGGGAAAAAGGCCAGGAGAGGAAAGGAGAGCAACAGCCCACTCTAAAGTCATGTTGGACACAGACCTGTGTTTGACAAAGGGCTTTTGGGTCTTATTTATAAGGCTCTTAAAAGAGAGCTTTCGTTAATATACCGGAAATAAAGCTCTTAATCTCAGTTTGTAAACACAGATGGAGGCTACCACGCTAATGCAAACGAGTCTGAAACATGACTGCTTTAAGGTGCTTCCACTTTTGTAAGCCTACTTGTGATCCCAGAACAAGTCCCATTGTTTCAACATTTTTCCCCCAAAGCACTCCCCATCTGCACCCAGAAAGTCTCCTTTATATAGCAAAGGGTTTCCTACACCCCGAAATAGACTAGACTAGACTAGACCAGAATTAACCAGGTTGGAAAAGACCTTTGAGATGATCGGGCCCAGCCTATCACCCAACACCATCTAATCAACTAAACCATGGCACCAAGCACCCCATCCAGTCTCTTCCTGAACACCCTCAGTGATGGTGACCCCACCACCTCCCTGGGCAGCTCATTCCAATGAGCAATCTCTCTTTCTGTGAAGAATTTCTTCCTAACATCCAGCCTCTGGCACAGCTTGAGACTGTGTCCTCTTGTTCTGGTGCTGGGTGCCTGGGAAAAGAGACCAACCCCCACCTGGCTACAACCTCCCTTCAGGGAGTTGTAGACGGCAAGAAGGTCTGCCCTGAGCCTCTTCTCCAGGCTAAGCAACCCCAGCTCCCTCAGCCTCTCCTCATAGGGCTGTGCTCCAAACGCCTCCCCAGCTTTGTTGCCCTTCTCTGGACATGTTCCAAATATTCATTTGCTGTCCCAATGCTTTCTCCATCTTTTCTATTCATCACCTATTTATGTCTTCTGATTGTAAGCCTGATTGATAAACACATTTTAAGAATCTCACGATTTCAGAGTCTTCCTTTTTGTCCTCCATGCAACAGACAGACAAGCTTAGTGCTTAGGCACAAGCTAAGATGATTGTCATTTCCAGGACTGTTGTCAACTTGCTGCTGTGTTCCCCTCTTACAAATTACCCCAACGACAACTGTGTGCTCCCCCTGGTTTGACTGGTGTGGTGTGACAACTGTCCTGATAAATGCCCTAGCTGAGTTTGGAAGATTCCTGCTCCCTACTGGACTTCTGCCCTCCCTTTAGCCACCAGACAAACACAGGCTCTGGAACGAAAGAGACATTCACACAAAGCAGCAAATCAAGCTCAATTTTCCACATTCTCTGCACCTTCAGTTGCCAGCCTGTGAAGCTACCATGGGACCTCACATGCTGGACACACTGCTCCTCTCAGGCTGTCTGATCCTCGCCCTCACCAAAGCCAGCATGAAGGTAAAGCTAACAGCATTTCACACTGTTTGGTTCTGGGACTGGCCTGGGACATCAGAGCACACTCTGAAGTGGCTATCTAGCAGCACAAACCAGCTTTCTGCATTTCAGCTTGACAACACACAGATGTTTCCTCAGCACAAGGCTTTGGCAGTTGAGGATTTGTAAGTTTCTTCCTGCTTAGAGCATCCCAGAATGAGTGCTGGCAAGGTTTGACTGGAGTTCAGAGATCACACGGGATGGCGAGAGACATTCACAATGGATTTGGAACTCAAAATAGAACTTTCAATTCTTCCTGGTCTTGCAGTAATTATGGTTGCTTTATCACACACCTCTTCTGCACCTCTGCATGCTTGTGAGGACTCTTTTATAGTTTACACATCTTTCCCTCACATCTTTGAACTGCAATAGATTTAATATTCTCTGTTGGATGTGATGCACAGCCTAAACCGGTCACACATACACATCAACAGAATCACAGTATCACCAAGGTTGGAAGAGACCTCAAAGATCATCAAGTCCAACCTGTCACCACAGACATCATGACTAAACCATGACACCCAGTGCCACGTCCAATCCCCTCTTCAACACCTCCAGGGATGGTGACTCCACCACCTCTCTGGGCAGCACATTTCAATGCCTAACAACTCTCTCTGGGAAGAACTTTCTCCTCACCTCCAGCCTAAACTTCCCCTGGTGCAGCTTGAGACTGTGTCCTCTTGTTCTGATGCTGGTTGCCTGGGAGAAGAGACCAACCCCCACCTGGCTACAACCTCCCTTCAGGTAGTTATAGGCAGCAGTAAGGTCTCCCTGAGCCTCCTCTTCTCCAGGCTAAACAATCCCAGCTCACTCAGCCTCTCCTCACAGGGCTTCTGCTCGAGGCCATTCCCCAGCCTCATTGCCCTTCTCTGGACACGTTCAAGAGTCTCAATATCCTTCTTAAACTGAGGGGCCCAGAAGAGATTCTTTTCCTTAGGACATGGGTATGCATGGATATATCCCCTCTATACTGCCCCCAAAGAAACCTGGTCATGTCCACCCTCCTATTATTTGACATGTTATAGGAACTCCAGGCACCCAAGTGGGGCTCTCATTGTGGACAAATGCAAAGAAAATGATCCCAGCACAGAAGACTCCACAGTTGAAATTTTTAAGTAAAGGTGGAAAGAGCCCAGAGAGGACACTAACCCCAGGTCGTGGAAGCCACAAATTTCACATCCTATCTCACTTTCCATACTCATGGATGAAGCCAGCTTAGAAATAACTAAAGATTGAAGAAGCTGAGCAAGCTCTGCCCAGCACGTTTTCCTTTCAATGCACTGAGCTGAAGCACACAGACATTACAACTTTCTCAGGCCACTCAAGAGTATCATAGCAGAGTGACTATTCCCTGTTTAAACATCATTAGGCTGCATGCATGCAAGTCTGGCTTCAGCCATGTGCTGAAGATAATGAGTTGCCATAAATTTGCCAATTTATTTTTGGAAAGTGTCTGAGAGAAGCTGATAGTTCTTGCCTTGACCCATTCGCCCAGAGAAAAATCTTATTCACGGTAGCCAGAATATTTAAAGAACGCTGCCACCCGAAACAACAGCGACAAAAAAGGGCACTAAAACCCAAACCTAGAATTCATCCCACCACCACAAAAATTAGAGCTGCTCTGGACATGAGAGGGAGAAGCTCTGGTGCTGTGGACAGCAAGAACATCATAAAGCTGCGAATAGTAACTGCACCTTCCTACGGAGATTGTGATGGAGCTTTTGGCTCCACCGCAGGTTCATTTACTGCGGAGACAAGTGTGGAGTTCATCTCTGCTCCCTTGCCCATTACACATTCCTCCCTCCCTGTTCCAAATTAATGAGAGCTTCTGCTCACTCAGCAGAAATTAGACTGGTCTGCTTTCAAAAAAGGGCAATTAGGAATCTCTGCTTTTGCTGGGCTTCTCGTGTGCCAGGTGAGAACAATAGCAAGAAAGCAGAGAGGTGGGGTTGTGGGGTTACGGGAGTCTCCAGACATCCACCTTCTGCAGCTAGCTAAGTTCTCACTGGCAAGAGCCAGGATTTCTTCTCCACATAATGCTTGCTCTGGTCTCATTTACCTTGTGGTGCAGACACCCAGCAGCAGAGCAGCAGTCTATAGCTGTCTATGCCTGGGTGAAAGAGGAGGGGGAGGCTCCAAACCCCCACTGCAAGTCTCCTGTCTGTGCTCCTGCTCCCTGACCTCTGGGGCATGCTGCAGAGCCTCTCTGTTTGCTCAGGCTTTTCCTGATCAAAGAGGGAAAAGCTTTTTCCATTCTTGGAGCAGGGGAAGAAAGGACTACGAGTGCTGTTGGCGTTGCTCACCAACACAATTCATCTTTTGTGTGCAGGGATCCTAAAGCTGCAGTCGTGGGGACACACAGGGGTGTGTAAGACCGCTGGGAGGACCTGCCAGTGCAGGTGTGGAAGCAGCACAGTCCAGAGAGGAGAAAGGGCACAAGGTGGGGAAAGCCACCCAGCACCACCAGTCAAGTTTCCATGTCAGAAAAGCAGAACATCATAGTTCTTACTGCAGGACACAGGGGGAGAAAGGTGTTTGGCAGTTTTGAGAGTTAATCAGCAGCTCTGAAAATAAACAGAAACATTAAGGCAATGATTCAACCCACTAGGAAGCAGCAGCTCACTTAAGGGTATTCCAAAGTCCTTATAGGACTGTAAAACCCCTATAAAATTCTGGGCTGCTACATAAACATCATAAGGAGAAAATCACTAGAAAGCTTCACTCTTATCCCAGAAATCTAATTCCATCCTTCAACTGCAATAATCTGAACCTGTCTTTAACTATAAAGGACTGTCTCTTGTTAGGGTAATGGTGCTGAAGTTCTCACGAACTAAAAAGGATTCAAACATTGTCTGGAGAAAAAAAAATAAATCAAATCTAAAGCAAAATGCCTAAAAGGATCATTTTAATGGTCCTACCTTAATAGTTCGTTATTTTAGCAGACTTAATTAACCCAGCAGACAAAGGCAAGCGTCTTAGGATTCCTCCTCCCTTTCCTGAGAGAAGGAACTAGAAATGTTCTCACCTTGGCAAGATTCAGTTTCTGACCCCCAGCTGCCTTTCCTCCCAGCTGCAGCCCCCTCACCCAAAGAACCAGACACAGCTGCTCGAGAGTGAGAGGAGACCCTGAAGGACACAAAGGCTCAGGTCTTGGTGGACAACCAAAGCTTTAGCCATGGGTGCCCCCTTGTGACTTGGTGAGTAATTGACCACAACCGGTAGAGGCAAGTAGAGGATCCGATCGTCGTTTTCGTGGGAAAAGACCTTTAGGACCACCGAGTCCAACTGCTAACCCAGCACTGCCAGGTCACCACTAAACCACATCCTTCAGCACCACTCCACTACTTTTCAATCCCTTCAGGGACGGGGACACCATCACTGTTCTGGGCAGCCTGTTCCAGGGTCTGACAACCCTCTCAAGGTAGGAACTGTTCCTCATGTCCAACCTAATCCTCCCCTGGTGCAACTTGAGGAGGCTGTTTCCTCTTGTCCTATTGCTTGTTACTTGGGAGAAGAGACCAACCCCCACCCCACTACACCTTCCTTTGGTTTTCTGAAGATCACTCATGTTCAAAGCAGTACCAGGAGATACTGGGCTGAGACCTTGCACTGTGGAAGGCTACTCGTGGACATGGCACCAGCCGGCAGCCTCCTGCCATGGAGCATTCATGTTCCATAGCTGCACCACTGCATTTCCTTACCTTCCACTTGCCCTTCCTTCCCAAAGCCACAGTTATGCCTGCCAGCTGGTTAGCTGGTCCTCCTGCTTCACCCCTCACAGACATGTCTCTGAGAAGCAGAGGTTTCTAGGTGCAAATCTCCACTACTGAAGTAACACAGAAGGGATGTGACACCATGAGACATGACTCCAACTGAGACAACAGCCTGTCCAAAGGCCCCCCTGCAGGGATATTTCCCAAATTTCATCTTACCTTCCTAAAGTCAAAGGAAAGTCGAGCAGGCAGCTGTACCACCACTCGTGTGACAAGTCAGGTTGAGGATGAGCCACATCAATCCTCAGCCTGCCATGGGACTACACAAAGGCTGTGCTGAATGTCTGCCTTTCTTGCAACAGCATCGTTCAAGGTCTCCAGCATTTTGGCACAACTGAAGATGGATTTTTGTGTTTCCACTACTTGGCAGCTCATTGCCTGGGGCTATTTGTCTCAGTTCTGATATTTCTGCTGCAGAAGGGCCAGTGTGAGAACCAATTTGCTCTGCTTTGACTATCACGGCAGAAAGGGGCAGAGCCATGCTGTGCCTCTACATCCAACAACAGTCACTTCAGTCAGAGCCTCAATCAGTGCTTTAATGGGCCTAATTTTCTAGCTTTTGATCAAAATATCTTCAGAGCAGCACATCTTCAGACATTGCTGCTGGCCTTTGAAAAGAAGCAGAAAGAACAAGATGACCTTTGTGAGCCTTCGCTCCCTAAAAGCTATAGCCAAATCTACGCAACCTCATTTTACTCTCTCCTTCACCCAGCCTGGTACACTGAGCAAAGCTGGATGTGAAATGGCTCCCTAGCCAGTCTCTCAATCAGCAGATCACCATTTTGGGGAGGCATGGCAGTTCCTTCAGCTTTGAAAATGAATGGCTATCTCCTCTCTGAAAATCCTGCACGGCGTGCAGATCTGACATTGGAGAATTGAAGTCCAAGCTGAATGTAATTGTGACCAATTATACAAGTGGGGGGGCTGGTTTTGATGCTTAATTAGGGGCAAGTCTTCAGGCTGGTCCCAAATATACACAGCCACTCTAAAAACCCCCAAGCCTTTTGCCTGCTGTTTGAATCTCTTAACAGAGACAAGTCAGAGAAACAGCATTAGGGATTTAGAAATTGCTTTTACAATCTGTTTTTATTAATTGCTTTTATAATTTCCTCAGTGTTAAGCAAAGAGGCTTCCCTTCAAGCTTGACAGTTGGACTTGATGATCTTAGAGGTCATTTCCAACCTTAATGATTCTATGAAGCCATTGCTAGAAAGAACAGAGTTGCTTTAAGAGTAACTTAGAAAGATTATCTCCACTGAAAGCTGAGTTTCAAATGTAGTTAGTTCTCTGTCTCTCATCACAAAAATTATTGCATGTGTATGTGGTTTGAGTTGCTATAGGACTTGGCAGAGCCTCTCCAAGCTTCACTGCTTTGGTGCCAAAGGTGCAATGAGAAGTTTGGGGAAACCAGTTTTGAGATCCTGTCACTCAGCACCAGGGCTCTCTAGGATGTCTGCTTTCCATAAGCATTTGTTCAAGTAAAACAGCCTTAGTCACATCAAATTAACACAAAGGTGAAAAACTGCTTCAGAATTGTGGATTTGCCGGTGGAAAAGATTTCTAGTGGTTAGCAGCAGGTCTGTAACACAGTCAGGCTCGTCTTGGAACCATCGCTGGTGCTGAGAACAGGCAATACTCTGGGTACCATAAAGCCCCAAGCACTTAATTATGACCCCAAAGTTTCTCATCACTCCTCACGGCTTGCTTCTGAAACATTCTGAAATGTAGAGAGGTAACAAATCAATGTGCAAATGCTGGAGAACACTTCCTGGATTTGCTTCAACTTTTCCTTCTCCAGCAGAAAGTATTTAGAGCTAGGAAAGATTCACAAATACCTTCAGTTGACCTAAAGTGAATAGCTTTTAGTGTGTAAATGACTGCTCCGGAACTCTCTGCCCACTTCTTCTTTTCCACCTTTGCAGGTGGGCCTGCAGCAAGGAAGAAATGTCTGAGGTGGGGTATTTACTGCTTACAGACGAGGCTCCAGACCTGTATTGGTAGCAAGATCATTTCCCTGCTGCATTTTCAGGTTCAACCCTGCTGGGTTTCAGGCTCAAGTCAGTTCCTGAGGCAAAGTTGATGCCTGGAGCCTAAGCAATGCTTAGGTCCACAAAGGAAGTAAGCCTTGCTTTGGCATTTGCTATTGCTCTCCAGAAGAGGAGAGCACAGGAGACCGTGATACCAAAAGGGTAGCAGGACTGTTCACACATTAACAGTTAACTGTTTTGAAGCAATTTTGGAGATGTACACACAGATTTCTGGTCCTCATTAAAATTAATGAAAGGTTTGTATTTGAATGCCTATGCTGCCTCATAAACCTCAGTCATTATGGCTCAGAAGCTGTCTCTGTCATACAAAACCTCCCAGGATGATTTACAGAGTTGTACATCAGTTAGTTATTATATTCAAAGACACAATTATTATTTAAGGTTAAATTGAGTATTGGGGGGGGGGGGGGAGGGGAAGAATGAAAAAGAAAAGAGAAAGAAAAGGCTTCAGGGACAGACTGATGGAGCAAAGCCAATAAAAGGGAGCAGAGTATTGTAGGGGCTGAAGCATCAATAGCACATGAGCATGAAAAGCAAAGAGAGTGAAAGCAGCTGGACCAAGCACGGAAGCAGACAGACAGCAGGGACTCTTCTGAGTTGAGGGTTCAGACTTTCTTTTAACATTCACAAAGCTGAGAAAGAAATGAAAGAACAGCAGCAGGAATAGTGCAGCAAGTCGCTCTTACACTCAGGGACTGAAAGCACAGCTTCAAAGATTTCTATTAACCTTGTCTTTTAACACACAACCCCCACTCCTCTTCCCCCAGATGATCATATTTTCATAGTAATCATTTCTCTGGCTCAGTTGCCAAAACCTTCTACTTTGCACCAAGCTCCTGCTTTCAGAAACAGTGCAGAGCAGAACACGAGCAAAATGAAGCAGAGTCAGGCTCCCAAGAATGCCATTACCTAATCCTGTGCCATTACACAAATTTATTTGTTAGGAATATTCCAGGGTTTTGGGAAAAGGCTTACAGCAGCTCATGGTGTTCCTGCTGCCCACCACGAACGCTGCCTTTACCCAGAGTGGAACCACACTTGCACTCCTACATGGAAAAGACAGAGAATTACAGTGAACCTCAGAAATGCTGAGGAAAGATCCCTCCAACCTCTGCAAAGACTGGCTTATTATGTTATTACAATTCCCTGGAAATTGCTACATAGTCATCACTAGAGCATAAAATTTCATCAGAAGCCTCTGAAACATTCCTGCCTGCATGTTACAGGAGAAGTTTAAGAAGCCTCATTACACAGAGGTTCACAGAAAAACTGCTCTCCGTCTACAGCACCAAGGTATTGATCGGTCAGCACAGAACTTCTCGGAGAGTATTGCAGCCACCCACTAAATGGCTTTTTTTTTTTTTTTTGGGTGTGATTAGCTACGTTGTTCGAAACCACCACAAACTTTCACAGCAAACGTTGGGCTGCCAGGCAAAAAGGGTCAGTCCCAAGGCTCAGCCCGGCTTCACAAAACCCTTCCACTGCTTCTGGGCTGCAGTTCAAGTGAACCTCTAGATGAGGAGATGGGTTGAAGTTTAAAGTTGGCAACCCTGCCTGATTTTATCGAAAAGTCTCATGGTGCTTGGCACATGGCTTCAAACCCCAGCTCTTGGAACCTTGTGTAAGAAATTCAACTTCTCCTTAAAAACCCCCAAAACCCTCTGTTCCATGTAAGCGTTCTGCAAACCTGAGCCATGAGCTCTCCAGAGCTATACATGACGTATCATTTAAGTCCCCTTAGTTTTGGGAGATGTATTTATGACTTTGGAAACATCTGGCATTAATAATGCGTTTCTGAACTCATAACATGGACATTTTCTTTCAAAACTGTGACTTTAACTTGTCTGCTTTGAAATTCTGGATATATTGATGCAAAGGAAAAAAAAAAAAAAAAAAGGCAAAAGGATTAAAAGGGAAATGAAACAGCAGTGGACATTCAAATGTCTTTTAAACCAGAACCAACTACTTCCTCTCTAAAACAACCTACTGCACTTACTCTGCTGTGCTTTGTGCACTATGGGTCAGTCAAGATATTCCTGACTGACCTCTAGGCTGTGGTGAGCTGTGCATAGAACAGGACCTCAGAGTAAACCTGTCTCTAAGTCCTAGTCAATGACTTGCTTTAAAACTGCAGATTGGCTCCAAATAATCCCACAAAATCTTCACCAGCAACCATACCTGAAGCCAATTTGTGCACAGTGACTGCAATTTAGAACCCAACAGAGCTGTACCTGTGATCTTTCTGGCTTCTCTAGCACCACTTACTTTCCAGCACTGGTATTATCTTTCTCTTTTCATCCTTCACATCTCCCCCTCCCTTCTCCCTCTCACACAGTAGTTCTTTCATCTGCTTTCAATAGGTGCTGCTCTACCTAATTAATTGAGGACTTAACAAGTGCACTTTCTAATTAATGTAAATAAGCCCATGCTTGGAACAGTGGCTCACAGTGTTACCCAGCACTCCTTCCTCAGAACAGGATATTATGAGCTCCACCTCCTCTGTGCCAAATTAATGCATTAAACTAATAGAGCAGAAGCAAAAAAGTCTCTTGAAGCGTCATTTAGAGACCGACTCTGAAACATAAAGCCATTCCCAGCCTCCAACCTTGGAAGCCAGTGAGATCCACATTATCTGGCTGAAGATCAGGCTTTAGGAAGAGGGGAGTGGAGAAAAACAAACAAACAAAACCTAGATTTTAAACCCAAACTCCTGTTTGGTTCTTGCAGTGTGTTCGCTGGAGATGATTTAGTACATGGCCCGGGAGAAGGCAGCAGGAAGAGGCAAGGGAACAGAATCACAGGGAGTTATTTCTGTTGTCTGTCATCTCTTCTGGTGCCTAAATGACTAACTCTGTTCCATAACAGAGTTATATATTCAGATTTCCCTCCTTCAGTGGCTTCTGTGCCATGAACCTGAGATGAAGACTTAGAGGGGCTGTCTGGAAAATCCCCATCTCCCTCTCCCTTGTTCCATATGTGCGATTACATGCAGCTCTCCGCCTCTGTTACAAAACCCATGCCAAAAACCTTAACATGCACAGACAAATGGCTCTCAACAGAGAGATTTAGAAGAAAACTGATTATTAAATGACTGCTCCCACTAGGTTAAGCAGGGGCATTCACCATCTCTCTTATGGGAGAGCTCAGCCTACAGAAGTGTTTCCAAAAGCTGTCAAAGTCTGTGCTCGTGACTGTCCTATTTGGTGAGAGACAGCAGGGCTGGCTTGACATGCTGGAGCAAGGCAGAATATATAGGCCAAATACATCAGACAGTGTTTTGACAGGGAGGAAAACCATTTTTTTTTCATTCCCCCCAGTACAACTAGTTAAATGAAGCAGCAGGGGTTCTGGGGGTGGGGTGGGGGTTGGCATCCATCTCGATGGCCTCTCACACAGCGGGAGCAGGGCATCAGCTGCACCATCTGCAAGGCCAGCCTGTGAAAACCCAGGCAAAAGGTAGATTCCCCAAACAAAACAAACCAAATCAACCACCACCTTTCTCTGTTACTGGGCACTTTTCTGGAGCAGTATGGATGAAAACAAAATTGTGAGGATTTCAGAGTATTCTACAAACAGGCAAAAGTGCTTCCAAGCCAGCATTTGAATTTGTTTCTGTTTGTTTCCACAGATGGGCTGGGAGAAAGACTGTGTTAGTTTAGGCTTTGCATACCTAAAGTTCATTAAGTCAAAAGAAAGCTTTGTGTTTTTCAGTAGTTTTTGGATGAGTTAACAGGTTTCAATAGCCTGGAAGAACTAACAGGAAAGGGAACAGAGGTGTATGGAGCAGTGAGTGTGAATAGAGGGTGACAAAACTGCATTTTGCATCAAATGATTCTCAGCTTGCTGTAAGCTCCTGGCTTTGAGCAATTAGTCCAGAAATAAAGACTGGTCTGTATTTTCCACAGTCTCTCCCTGTTGTGGAGACCAGACAGCAAAAACAATATGAGAAATTGCGCTCTTCCCACTGCATTTCCTTCAGCAATAAACTACTTCTTCATTTATATATATTTAAGAAGACAACCACAGGAAAGAGGCAGGAAACTGGTGATCGAAACTCAGAGACATGCAAAAAACCAGCCTGTGCCCAGGCAGAACAGCTGGGCAGGTCCAGGTTCAATCTCTTGTCTTCAAGAGAAATTTTACCTCAAATTCTCATATGTTTTTGTCTTGCAGAGCAGCATGAAAGTGAGAGCCCTCCAAAATTAGTTGAGACTTGGACCGGAGCGGCTGTCGGAGCTCCTCCCTGTGCCAGCCACAGGGTCCTCAGTACGAATGCTGCTCCCTTATGCCACACGCCCTAGATATTATCAGCAGTTAGAGGCCCAGATGTGCCCACTGAAAGAAGTAATTATTTTTCTTTTTTTTTTTTTTTTTTTTTTTTTTTTTAGTTTTAAGAAATCAGGAATTGTTTTCTCTGTGCAAAGCTCTCACTAACGCTCAGTTTTCCAGAGGAAAGCTGCCGATCTTCAGCAGGTCCAAAGCCTCAAGTTACCCCTTCAAGTATGCATCCACTTGCCTTTCTGTTGGCTAGAATTAAAGCCAGTAGAGAAAAGATAACTCTGCTCCAGCCTGACATCCTGAGCTGGAGAGGAAGAGGGAGGTGAAGCAGCTGAGCAGGGAGTACAGCTACACTCAGACTAATGACCAGCAGCTCCAAAAAGTCACTGGGCTTTGTTATTGTGCTAGCACTGGAAGCATTACACAAAAAGCAACATTTTACTTGCATTATGTTATTAATTTGGCTAGAAGCCATTGCCTTTTCTAGATGGTCTTAAAATAACTGTTTCCTACTGAAATAGCTTCCTTTCTCTGCAGCCAAATAATGAGAGTAGTTGGGTTTGGGGATGTGGGGGGGATGTGAGTTTTTAGACCTATGGAAACTTAAACAAAACATACACAAAAGCAATGGAAGTCCAAAAGGCTGGAGTGTTTAGGGTTTGTTTTTGTTCCCTCCTGCCAAAGCAGCAGGAGTTGCCCATTCTTTCCTTTGAGTTTGGCAAACTCACCACTGGTAGGACAAGCCTCTAGTCTTGGTACCTACCACGGGGTGTTGGCATCCGGTCACAGCTCTGCTGTCCTGAGCTGATCCTTTTATTCCATGGCATTCACCTCAGATGTATTTTAGCTGGCTTGGTGGCCTTGCTATTAAAATAAAAAACCTGGATGAATCACCTTTCAGTTTCTACACAGAGCGAGTCACAAGTTTGCTGCTGCTGGTAGCCTCCATTTGTCCCGCATGCCAAGGCATCCACCCGCTTTGGGGTGTTCCAGCCACCAGAGTCCCCAAAAAACCCCAACCCCTTCTTCACCAGGATGGGCAGTTTATTTAAGTTTATTTAAGCCTTTAGAAAACAAAATAACCCTGACAGCTCCCTGCAGACTTGCTCCTGAGAGCAGCCTCATCACTAATTTTACTATCTCCAAGTTATGCATTTTTGGAAACATTTTCTGATGTTGAAGAAAAAACTTCTTGGGCTATTTGTGTTCTGTAAACAATGATATTTGGGCTTGCATTGACTTCAAGTGTAAAGGTCTAGGAAAAGAGACTGAGAGGGAATCTGATCAACATCTATCATTATGTGAGGGGTGGGTGTCAAGGGGAGGGGGCCAAGCTCTTTTTGGTGGTGCACAGTAATAATACAAGGAACAATGGATACAAACTTGAATACAGAAGATTTCACCTCAGCATGAGGAGAAACTTCTTTAGAGTGAGGGTGACAGAGCCCTGTGTTCTGGCTGTTCAGAGGGGTTGTGGAGTCTCCTTCTCTGGAGACTTCCAAAATCCACCTGGATGGGTTTATTTTAGTGTGCTAGGAAGGACCCTCTGAATATTGGCTGCATTGAGCACACCCTAGAATAGAATAGAATAGAATAGAATAGAATAGACCAGACCAGACCAGACCAGACCAGACCAGACCAGGTTGGAAAAGACCTGTGAGATCATCAAGTCCAACCTATCACCCAACACCATCTAATCAACTAAACCATGGCACCAAGTGTCTCATCCAGTCTCCTCTTAAACACTTCCAGTGATGGTGACTCCACCACCTCCCTGGGCAGCCCATTCCAATGGCCAACAACTCTTTCTGTGAAGAATTTCTTCCTAACATCCAGCCTAAACCTCTCCTGGTGCAGCTTGAGACTGTGTCCTCTTGTTCTGGTGCTGGTTGCCTGGGAGAAGAGACCAACCCCCTCCTGGCTACAACGTCCCTTCAGGTAGTTGTAGACAGCAATGAGGTCGCCCCTGAGCCTCCTCCTCTCCAGGCTAAGCAACCCCAGCTCCCTCAGCCTCTCCTCATAGGGCTGTACCTAAAGTGTTGCATCCAGTGCACAAACTAAGAGCACTATGACATCAACACAGGTCTGCAAAACTGGCATTCTGACAGTGAAGGAAGCAGCCCCACAGTGAAACACAGCACAAAAATCAAGCTGTGAAACCCACTGGTACAGGACATCATGGAAAGCAATTGGAAAAATGTGTCGATGAGTGTTAAATTCAAAAGGCACCATCACCAGCTGAGACAACCCCTAGACTGAAGTCACTGGAAAAACATGCATGGGGGGAAAAATTATCACTATGTACTGGTCATTATCCTCCTCCCTAGCTGCTACTGCTAGGGACAGCAGCACAAGGTTGGACAGATCTACACTATGAGTCCTCCTACATTCTCAGGGTCTTTGACCCAGAGACAGAGCCTCCCTTCACTCCACATTAGCATTGCTGATTTTCCTAAACAAGATTAAGGTCAATGTGCAGCTTTGTGCTCTTGCCATTTGACTTTGAAACTACTTTGCCTGCACTTGGAGTCCAAAGCACAAGGGCAATACACAGAGAGGATCATTGCCAGGTAGGAGCAGGATCACCATTAACAGTGCATTTGCACATCATCTGTTACAGCTTTCTGGGCAGAGCACCCTGCTGGCACAGGCGCGTCTGACATCTCCCATGCTTTGCCGGACATCCGGCTGCAGCACAAGTTAAACAGACAAGTTTAAAAGTGGTCTTTGACAGGCCTGCACTTGTTTGCTTCTTCTCCAAGCTAACAAGCTCTGTCCCAAAACCAGTGAACAAATCCATTGCCTTTTCTAGAATGAAAACACTCAGACAACCCCCAAAGCCCAGAACAGGACTTCTAGGGAGACTGCCAGAAAGCCACGGGTCCACATTGCAAAGGCGACACGAGAAGTACACATGTATTATGTCTGTATGGCAACTGAGCAAAGGCTCTGGCTGACCTCAAGGGATGGGCAAGCAGGTCTTGGTCTCTAGTCGTGGTCCAGTGCAGATTAAAAACCAGATTATGCTCCCCAGGAAAACAACCACCACCAAACAAGGCTGGGAGGGAACAAACCCTCTTCAGCTGTGGTCCTTCCAGATCATTAAAACATGCCACTTAATCCTGGGCAAAGTGATTGATCCGACACCTCTGTGCTCCTATCAGGAGACCCCTTTAACCCAAACAATAAACAAAAGGCTTCTCACATTGAGTCTTCTCTCTCTAGAATAAGGATTCAGAGACTTCAGGAACTTCAAGGATGAAAAAGTTGCATTCCAAATGCCAGGCTGTTGCCTCTGGTTGCCTCCTGCCTGGACATCCTTTCAAAGCATGACTGGTGCAGGCACTCTTCTCCCAGTCCCACAACAAGCAATCTTGGGACCCTCATGGAAACGAAGGCTAGGAACCAAAACTATTTAACAGCAGTTTTAAGGCAGCAAATGAGCCAACGCACGCTCCTAAATGGGAGATAGAAGGAAGGGGTCTGAACTCAACACCTGGCAAGAACATGTGTGCCCATCAGCTAGAGGACTTCTGTATGTACTTCACCACTTTAGCATGGCACAAGAGTTCAAGGTGGTGAATGGGTTTGTACCAGTCTCCCCCTTCCTACTCCTATAGCCAAGAGAAGGGTTGATTCTCTGATGGTTCGTGCACCCTCCTGCAGAACTCAGCCCCCCCAAGGACCAGTCTCCTCTTCCAGCAGTAACTTCCCATGTGCCCTTCCTAGGCTGCTCTGCCTTCTACTTCCCAGAGCCCTTTAAATATATGTTTTAAATTCCAACCAGATTCTTGGACTTGGCAGATAAACTGTGGGTCCCATAAGAGTTATATTTTCTTTGAAAGCCTTGAATGAAGTCTTTATAAAAAACTTCATTAATATTGCTACCTATATGCCTGCTCCCCACTTCCTGTGCAAATCCAAACAGATTCTCCACACAGAAAGACTTTTGAAATTCGCATATTTACTTCCCCTAAACAGGGAGAGTGTTACTGAGGAGTTTGTGGTAGAGTCAGTCCACATGTGTGTTGTCCTGATGGACTTTAAGAAGATGAAGCCTCCTATTCATTGAAGATTTTAAAAGTAGATGTAAAGAAGGGGGGGGGGGGGGAGGGTGTGTGTGAGGTGTGAATATAAAGCTGGGGAGATTAGGGCTCTGGAGTTTTGTGCTTTGGCTTTGTGCTGCTGGCAGAATTTGGTCCATTCTGGCACTTCTATGACAGTAAAGAGTCGTTTACAGCTAAGGCAGTGCAGTGCGTGCAAGGGCATTAAAGCTGCTTCTGCCAGAAGAGTCAAAATGATTAAAGGAGTTGTTTCAAAAGTATCTCAGAACTTTGGGTTGGTTGTTTGGAAAACAAACTAAGCTCTTCTGTTGAATTCTGCAAGCTGCAAATGCACACCCTTGGCTCTCAGCACACCATCCACTGAGCCATCCAAATACAATACAATACAATAAACCAGGTTGGAAGAGACCTTCAAGATCATCGTGTCCAACCTATCAACCAGTCCAACCCACCTAAACAACTAGCTCATGGCACCAAGCACCCCATCAAGTCTCCTCCTGAACACCTCCAATGATGGTGACTCCACCACCTCCCCAGGCAGCCCATTCCAATGGGCAATCACTCTCTCTGTATAGAACTTCATCCTAACATCCAGTCTAAACCTCCCCTGGCGCAGCTTGAGACTGTGTCCTCTTGTTCTGGTGCTGGCTGCCTGGGAGAAGAGACCAACATCTGCCTGTCCACAACCTCCACCTGTCCACAACCTCCACCTGTCCACAACCTCCACCTGTCCACAACCTCCACCTGTCCACAACCTCCACCTGTCCACAACCTCCACCTGTCCACAACCTCCCGTCAGGGAGTTGTAAAGAGCAATAAGGTCTGCCCTGAGTCTCCTCTTCTCCAGGCTAAGCAACCCCAGCTCCCTCAGCCTCTCTTCATAGGACTTGTGTTCCAAACCCCTCACCAACTTCGTCACCCTTCTCTGGACGTGTTCCAGCAAGTCAACCTCCTTCCTAGCATGGCACCTCCAGAAACTGTGCCCACAGAGCAGGCCCTGCTCCCCCTGAAGCTGGAGGGTGAGCTCCCTTGCTGAGGAAAGGGTTGGAACACAACCAGGACACAGAAGAAGAGTCTGCCAGAGGACAACAGAAATCCAGATTTCATAGTATTCCTATTTTAAAAGCTGGCTTCTTGCAGATTCACTATTCCACCGAGGACTGAGTAGCAGCACCAATTAGCTGCTACAGAAAAGGACAACGTGCAGGCACCACGATGGATAAGAGACAGATGGACAGGCAGCAAGCAGAACAGAGTCATCTAGGACATAATCCCAGCTGTGTCATTTACCACCCTTTCAATTTCCCTTTTCCAACGCAAAGCCAAAAGAGACGTAACCGTTCATGAAGAGCTCTGCAAGCTACAGCCTACATGCCATGACATGCAAGTAATCTCTCTGAAGACTACTTAAATGTTTAAAGTTATTCATGCTTTTAAACACTTCTCAAGGAAAACGATTGGTCCAAAAGGAAGCCAGCTGAATCTGTCAGACCTTTACGTCCACGCTCCATGTACAGCAGTCTATAGAGCTAAGCAGCCAGGTGTGCACACTCCTAGGACTCTCAGCACTTCAAGATCCTCCCTTTGTAGATTGCTAGAGCAAACACAATTCGAGGAGGAGATCCTCAAGTAGCTACCAAGCTGCCTATGCTTCTAAATGACTTGGTGCTTTCATTCCCTTTGACCAGGGACACTTTACTGATGGCTTTAGGAATTCTCTTTTGACCCAAATTGTCCAAATGATTGAACTCTTGAGGGTACTGCAAGGTTCATGTATTTGGGCAGGTGTCTGGAGAGGGCCACAGACTAAATCTGTCTTTAAAGGGTGCAAAATGGGAGATATTGGATATGTCAACAGGGCTTCGTGTAAGAGTAGTTTGTTTTAAACTGGGCTGCTTTAACTAAAAGGTGGCAAACAAAGGAAGACAAAGCGGGGGGGGGGCGGGGGGGCGCGGGGGAAGGAATGATCCATTTGAACTTAATCAGCAATCCAGTTTTCCACTGAGGAAGACTTGTGTGACCTTTACTTCCAAAGGAACATCAAACATTTCTGAACAAAACCCAGAAGATGAAATATCACGGGAAGTTGTCCTCATGCACTCAAAAATCCCCTTGCTCCTCAGCAGGCAGCATTCCCAGGCACAAAGCATCCCACACAACTCTACTCCTTGGAGCTCCCATGACAAAGGAACCAAGACAGGAGCACATCAGGGAACACTCAGTGCAACCAGGCAGCTCTTCTGAAGGTCCTGCAAGAGCACAAAAGGACACAGAAGAACTGGGATATTCTGGGTTTGAAAAGATTCCTCTCAGAAGGAGAACATTTCCCAAGCGGTTTATTTCTTGTCAAGTTACAGCCCACTCCAGTTTGTTTGGTGTAAATAATCAAAATCGGGATTGCATCAGATTTTGGCTGCAGGAGGGAGATACAGAATAGCTATTTCAACAGGGTGCTGGGAGAGCTGTCTCCCTCCCTCCCTCCTCCAGTGCTTCAGGACCAACTTGCTGTTCAGCTTGAACACGCTTTGCTTCTGCACCGTGTGGCTGCAGAAGAATAACCAGGGAGACCTGCAAGACTGCTCTGCTGCAAGTCACAAGGGCAGGTGCTGCAGCCTCTGAGCATGGTTTGTCATCTCACCCAAGTCCCCAAGAAAGCCACATCCACCCCTGAGACTTCTTGCTTCTTAGTGACACTTATACGATGCACTTCCCCAGGTGAGTGAGCAAGTTATTTCCTTGGCACTTGGAGAGCAGTCTGTCCTTCCTCTCCAGAAAGCCCACAGGCTGACAGAAGGCTGCTGGAGCTGAGGAATTTCCTTGGAAACACTCTTTCCTCTGCTTTAGGGAGAAACATAGTACCATCTGTTTGGAAAAGACCTTAAGATCATCAAGCCCAACCTAACGTGTCCCTGTAACACAACTGTTAGACCATGTCCCTAAGAACCTCATCCAAATGTCTGTCAAACACCTCCAGGGATGATGACTTCACCACTCCACTGGACAGCCTGTTCCAGTGCCTGATGACCCTTCTGGTGAAGAAATTTTTCCTAATATCTAATCTAAACCTCCCCTGGTGCAACTTGAGGCCATTTTCTCTCATCCTGTCGCTTGTCACCTGGGAGAAGAGGCTGGCCCCCACCTAGATAAAACCTCCTTTCAGGTAGTTGTGAATCGCACAGAATCACCAAGGTTGGAAGGGACCTCAAAGATCATCAAGTCCAACCTGTCACCACAGACCTCATGACTAAACCATGGCACCAAGTGCCACGTCCAATCCCCTCTTCAACACCTCCAGGGCTGGTGACTCCACCACCTCCCTGGGCAGCACATTCCAATGGCCAACAGCTCTGTGAAGAATTTTCTCCTCACCTCCAGCCTAAACTTCCCCTGGTGCAGCTGAGACTGTGTCCTCTTGTTCTGGTGCTGCTTGCCTGGGAGAAGAGACCAACCCACACCTGGCTACAACCTCCCTTCAGGTAGTTGTAGACAGCAACAAAGTCTGCCCTGAGCCTCCTCTTCTCCAGGCTAAACAACCCCAGCTCCCTCAGCCTCTCCTCACTGGGCTGTGCTCGAGGCCTCTCCCCAGCCTTGTTGCCCTTCTCTAGACACGTTCAAGAGTCTCAATGTCCTTCTTAACCTGAGGGTCCCAGAACTGGACACAGGACTCAAGGTGTGGCCTAACCAATGCTGAGCACAGGGCAAAATGACCTCCCTGCTCCCGCTGGCCACACTATTCTTGATGCAGGCCAGGATGCCATTGGCCTTCTTGGCCACTTGGGCACACTGCTGGCTCATGTTCAGCTGCCAATCAGCACCCCAGGTCCCTTTCTGTTTGGCAGCTCTCCAGCCACTCCGACCCCAGCCTGTAGCTCTGCATTTCCTCTCATCCTGTCTCGTGCTACCTGGGAGAAGAGGCTGGCCCCCACCTAGCTACAACCCCCTTTCAGATAGTTGTGAAGGTCTGACTCAGCTTCCTCTTCTCCAGGCCGAGCAACTCCAGTTCCCTCAGCTGCTCCTCAGAGGACTTGTGTTGAAGTGAGTGTGTTCAACTGAGTGCGAGCACCCCAGTTAAACGAGGAAGCCTTTCTGGGGCAGAGATCCCATCACAAGGAGAACCACCATACCTCCCCATGGCACGTGCTGGGCCCCAACATTTGCAGTTGGAAATGGCAGAGTACATTTGAACTGCTGCAACCGTGGATCAGTATTCAGCTTCTAATGGGAACCCGCTGTGATGGGAGAGAAAACTCCAGCACTGGTTAATTCTTTGAAAGGAACAAAGGCCAGTAACATCCCAGCAGAGAGCACTGGAAGGGTAAATATCCATGAGCAGCATAGCCAAGGATCATTGTTTAAAAGTCCTTTGCAGAACAAATGAAAGGCTGAAATCTTAAGAAGTTTTTTTCCCCTCCTTTTTTCTTTTTAAGGAAGAAACATCTGTGGGAAGTATTTATGAGACATATAATGCACCTCACATAGTAGCCTGAGGGCCATCTTTAGAGTGGAAATAAAGCTTCCATACTAGGAGTTTGTTAACGTTGTGACAGGAATCAGATGCAAACACAAAAGGCTGCTTGTTCTCTAATGACTTGCCGAGATAAGTGTCCCTTATCAGCAATACTGTTTTCTTTTGGAGAGGAAGGGACTCTGTGTGTACAAGCAGGGGATGGAAGTCAATGAAAACAGAAGGCTGGAGAGGTCTGAATGGGTATTTTGTGCTGTAATTCTAGCTTGGGGCTGCTTTTTTGGGTGTGGAAATATCAAACACTGACCTCCCACTGATGGTCCTTGGCAGTGGGATAAGTCACTCATTTATTTTTGCTCGGCCACAAAGCTGCTGTGTAACATGGCAAGGTCCTTGCAAAGTTACACAGGCCCAATACATCTCCCAGGCAAACAGCCTGCACCCCAGCACCGCCCTCACATGCCCCTGCTCCAAATATCACCCAGCTCATGCCCACAACCAGGTAATCCCCACAGCACTCATCAGGCAGCTCTTTCAGTTTGGGAAGAAAAGAGGTTTTGTGCAGAAGGAGGCTGGGGTGGGAGAGGTAGAGCCACCTAAAGCATCCTCCTACTATAGCCAACAAAGCTAACAGGGCCTTCAGAGGTGATGCCCTGCTGCTTCTGACCTCAAGACCCCAAATACATCAGGCTGAAATGAACTGCATAAAAAAACCCTCATACCCAGGAGAAGTGAAGTCTGCAGGATCTTCTCTCTATCCAAAGCAGTCACAACATTCTTTGAATTAGAGGAAAAGGAGGCGGAGGAAAGGGTTTGAAGAGAGGTGACTACCTCTGACTTGAGACTTGCTCAGCATGAAGGTGGCTATGGACTCTTGGCCTAGGCTTGCTGGCATCCACAAGGAGTTTTGTCTTTGTCTTGGTGCTGCTTATAGTGGAGGATGCTCTGTTACAAGCTGAGGTTAGATGAATGAAGTAAGAACCTATAAGGAATTGTTAGGCTCCTCTCTGGAGTGATGCAGACTCAGGAATTAACATGTGGCAGCAAGATTCAGGGTAGAGCAGAACCACAACAGCAGGGAGCTCTAGTTAAGTCCCATCAGAACACTAATAGATTGACATCTCTGCTGGCAGGAGAGCATTTCAGACCTCTCTGCTGTACCAGGGGTTCAGCCAACACAGCTAAAAAGTGCTCCTAAGTCATCACAACACCTGCAGCAGGCCATACACTGACATTTTGTAGACCACCACTGTTTCATGGCATGCTCAAACAGCAGGACAAGAGGTTTCCCCTCCCCCTGCACTAGCTTGTCTCCCAGTAATTTTATTGGCAGGTCTGAATGCAGAGCTGTATCACAGTCTGTGCAGAAAAGCACGGGATCCATCAGCAAGATAAATTAGCAATACTGAATCAACAGCCCATGGCAGCTGATGCAGAAACTCACTTGTTCCCAAGCATGTCATCTCTCTTAGGAGGCACTAGCTCTGCATGGTCACACGCTGTTCCCTTAGAGGGAGGCTGAAAAGTCTGGATTACATAAAAGGAAAACAGCTCTGATAGCCATCAACGTGGCAGACAATGTTGTGTTTCCATGCTGGCTCTCCTACGCAAGAGGGGAAGAGTTCAGGACTAGAGGAAACTTCCACCATTGTCTTGGGTGGCAGAAGCTAAGGTACAGAAGGAATGTCTGTGCCACTGGGTCTCACAGCCATGTCAATGTGGACAACTGGCCAATGTACCACTGCTAAAAGCGTTACCTTTCATTTTTAAGGCTACTCAGCTCAGCCCCACTCTGCCTCCAGAGTGATCCAGGCTGGAATGTCCTCTGAGCAATCATGAGGACATGATTTTTTTTTGACCTGTGCCAAGTATTGCTGAAAATCCACTTTGACACTGATACATTTCTGCTCTTCCATTGCTAATTCAGCCACTAATACCTACAGAGACTCTGTTCCATAAACAAGTCTGAAACTAGACAGGGGGATCAAGGGATTTTGTGGGATTCACATGCTACAGCCAAGAAATTCTCCAGCACCATCCACCAGAGACCAAAAATTAAAAAGGCAGGTTCAGGAAAAGACATCTACCAGGAAAGCACTGCTGTGCAAAGGAGTGCTTTGAACTTACAGCTGTTGTCACTTTTAAACACCTTCTCTTCTGCCGTGGCTACAACACTGCTGCTCACCATTAGCCAGCCATGGAAAAGCAAAAGGCCATCCTGGCAGAACTGAGCTTTACTAAACAAAGAGCATCTCCCCAAGATGGAGTTCCTTCTACTCAAGCCTAGAAGGCTTCCATCAAAAGCCTGACAAGCAGGGGAAAAATTAGGACAGACTGGAGCTCACATAATCCCACCCAAGGTAGCCAGCTCGATGGTCACAAGGAACAGTCATCTGCTAAGGCAGGGACAGGGGGTGGGGGGAAGCTTTCAGACCAAACCAGCAAGGTCTGCTGTGCAGCCAGCATCAACTGGTGCAAGGTGGAGTGTAAACCATGAGAAATCCACACGCTTCTGGGCACCTTGTTCAGTTGCCTTTTTACAGGCAGCTGTGTGGAATTTGCTGGATAAACCCTTCCTGTGGGGACAAGTAGGCTGACAGGAGGTTTTCTGTCTGCTGTCTGGCATGCAGCAAGATGGCTTTTTTGAGGCCCTCTGGCTACAAACCAGGAGCAACAAGTCAGGCAGGCATCTTGGTGCAAACTCACTCCCTTCAGTGTGAATCTGATGATGAAAAATAAGGCTGCAGACCGCAAGGGTGACAGGATCCGCGTCTGTGCGCTTCGGGATGGGCAGTGGAAGAGCTGGGGAGAGATGTGTAGGTAGTGCTAAACGCATTGAAAAAGGTATTGCTGTCTTTGCTAAGCAACCAGCCTGGGCACGTCTGGTTGTGCCACCAATGCACTAGGATTTGAGGCACAGGACGAGAGAGGAAAGCAGGAATAAGCAGGCTCCTCTGTTCCCAAGGAGCTGCCATCTGCTTGAAGGAATGCCAAGGGCTGGAATAGTTCATCTATGTTAAAACATATAAAACCCCTACACTGACTTCCTTAGCCCTGGCTCTGTAACACAAGGCTTCATGGGGGCTTTGGGAGATTTTCCTTAGCGTGTGCTGACTGTGCAAAAGACATTTCAGCAGCTACATGTGGCACTGCCCTTTGCGCAAAGTGCTTTACCACCTGAAGCGCAGCATTTGTGTTTTGCAGCCAGTCTGCACCCAGACAGGTTAATGTTTCTATCTCAGATAAAGGCACAAGGCTCCAGGTGCTCCAGCATCACTAAAAACTTGCAGGAGCAACATGAGAGCCTATATCACTGCAAGGCTGGCTGTAAGCAGAGCTTTGATGATGCTCTGCGGTGCCAGGATGCCATCTTTAGTCACGTTGTTAAACAGACATGAAAATAAAGGCAGAAAGGGACCTGGGGGTACTGGTTGACAGTAGGCTGAACATGAACCAGCAGTGTGCCCAGGCAGCCAAGAAGGCCAATGGCATCCTGGCCTGTATCAGGAGCAGTGTGGCCAGCAGCAGCAGGGAGGTCATTCTCCCCCTGTACTCAGCACTGGTTAGGCCACACCTTGAGTCCTGTGTCCAGTTCTGGGCCCCTCAGTTTAGGAAAGATATGGACTTGCTGGAACGTGTCCAGAGAAGGGCAACAAAGCTGAGGAGGGGTTTGGAGCACAAGCTCTATGAGGAGAGGCTGAAGGAGCTGGGGTTGTTTAGCTTGGAGAAGAGAAGGCTCAGGGGGACCTTCTTGCTGTCTACAACTCCCTGAAGGGAGGTTATAGCCAGGAGGGGGCTGGTCTCTTCTCCCAGGCAACCAGAACAAGAGGACAGAGTCTCAAGCTGCACCAAGGGAGGTTTAGACTGGATGTTAGGAAGAAGTACTATGCAGAGAGAGTGATTGCCCATTGGAATGGGCCGCCCAGGGAGGTGGTGGAGTCACCATTACTGGAGGTGTTCAGGAGGAGACTTGATGGGGTGCTTGGTGCCATGGTTTAGTTGATTAGGTGGTGTTGGATGATAGATTGGACACAATGATCTCGGAGGTCTCTTCCAACCTGGTCTATTCTATTGAGTAGTATTTTCTCCCGTGAGGAGATACACACAGCATCAACGTGCCCTACCCTGGGCTCTTCTAGAACAGTTAGTTCTAGAGGAGACCATAAACTGATTTGTCTTTTAGTGGAGGACTGCTTTTTCTTGCTGACAGAATTGAAAAGCAGCATTTCCCTGGAAAACCCATGGAGCTGTCTCAAAAGAGGAGCTTTCCAGGGGCAAAGGTTTGTCTCACTCTGCCCTGGAAAAGCTCAAAATAGACCTCACTTAAGCGGCAACAGCAGACATGAGACTAACCTGTGTGAGAGGGAAGTGGTTTTATTTGACTTATTATGCCTAAGAGCATAGCACGGGCTGATTTGAATCCAGCCCTGCTTAGGCAAAACCTCAGAAAACAAAAGAAGAAAGAAGGAATGCAATCTGATCCATTTCAGCTTTCACAGGACAATAAACTGCTAGTGCACAAAGAAAACATCAAGAGAAAGATTGATTACTGCTGTGAAACTCCATCACTTGACATTCACCCTTGCTCGTGTCTGTGTCTAGAAGGGTAGATTTGAGAAGCCTCACAGGCACAAGCAAAACAGGGAATTTTTACCTGTGATGCTTGTCTTAGAACCACCTAACTTCAGAGAAAAAAAAACCAGACCCATGACTAATGTTTTTCCTCTCAGAACAGATATTTCAACCTATAGCCATTTGCTGGATTTGAGCAAAGGTGAATCATAGAATCAACCAGGATGGAAAAAAACCTCAGAGAACATCAAATCCAACCTAATACCTAACACCTCATGACAACTAAACCTTGGCTTCAAGTGCCACATCCATTCCTTTTTTGAACACCTCTGGGGACGGGAACTCCACCACCTCCCTGGGCAGCTCATTCCAATGGCTAACAAGTCTCTCTGGGAAGAATTTTCTCCTCACCTTGAGCCTAAACTTCCCCTGGCACAGCTTGAGACTGTGTCCCCTTGTTCTGGTGCTGCTTGCCTGGGAGAAGAGACCAATCCCAACCTGTCTACAACCTCCTTTCAGGTAATTGTAGAGAGCAAGAAGGTCTCCCTTGAGCCTCCTCTTCTCCAGGCTAAGCAACCCCAGCTCCCTCAGCCTCTCCTCACAGAGCTGTGCTCCAGACCTCTCCCCACCCTCATTTCCCTTCTCTGGACATATTCAAGTATCTCATTGTCCTTCTTAAACTGGACACAGTACTCAAGGTGGGGCCTAACCAATGCTGAGTACAGGGGCACAATGACTTCCTTGCTCTTGCTGGCCACACTATTTCTGATGCAGGCCAAGATGCCATTGGCCTTCTTGGCCACCTGGGCATGCTGCTGGCTCATGTTCAGCTGCTGTCAACCAGTACCCCCAGGTCCCTTTCTGCCTGGTTGCTCTCCACCTACTCTGTCCCCAGCCTGTAGCTCTGCATGGGGTTGTTGTGGCCAATGTGAGCTCAAACTGATACATTTTGCACTGAAATTCACCTTCCCAGAAAGTAAAAGCAGTATCTAGGTTTACATCTGAAAAAAGCTAAGACTGAAATCATCTTCCCTCAATTCCATTCACACTGGAATCTGTTTCTGTACTATCAATACTGCATGACAACCACCAACATCCCACAGACTTACTTGTTTCTTGGCGGGTGTACGTCTCCCACAAGTTCCTCTGTCTCTTGGGGAGAGCAGGGCAGAGCAACTTCCTCACAGCCTGGAAGGATCTGGAGAAACTCCCCAGCAACAGGTGTAGGGAATTAAATCCTAAGCATCATCAGCTGTCCACCAGAACAAACACAGGTGAAGACACTACTGTCATCTCCCTGGTCAAGCACGATGGCAAGCAGAAGCAGAGTGAACTCTGGGTGCTTCCTCCTGTCCTAAAACTCCCCCCAAACAACATCATGAGAGCTGAAAAAGCCTCTTCATTTAGGGCTCTCCAATAAACTCCTCCCAATTTTGATTGTGGTGCTTACTCTTTACCTCCCCTTCCACCACTGGGTTGTTTCTGGGGACCTTCAGGCAAAGCCAGCACCTCTGCTTGTTTCCCTTGTTTGCCTCAGGACTGATTTCGTTTGCCCTGCTACCCTTCAGCACACGTTCAAAGCTGGGTTGGTTTATGGAGGCCTTGCTCAAGAATGTAGAGTGGGAGGAGGCTTCACAGAAAGAGTGCTCTGCTGTATGCCTCCCAGTATGGTGCTTAACCTATTCCCTCTCCTTTTTTACTGTAATGCTGTAAACTGTTTGCAATTCACTGAAGTTTTTATTTTTTTCCTGGATTGCAGTGGCAAGTTCTTCCCTCCTGCAGTCATGGAGAGAACTGTTCCCACATATACTCACTCCTCTTTAGAGAAACATTCAGGCTTTCCTTCTCTAGAAGGGATTCTTTCAAGATCAAGCTGAATCCCATCTTCCAGCATGGTTGAAGCCTTTGCACTCTGCTGTTGCCTGTAGCTTTCAGAGGACTCTCATGCACTCCATAAATACCTATATAAAGTGGTCCTAAAACCCAGACAGGGCACCACTGCACTGTTCTTGACCTTTTGGGGTCTGGGTGCTTCTTCATCCCTCCAGTTTGGTGATACTCTCCAAGGGTGATTAGTGATTTGGGAAAATGAGCCCTTGCTATACCCATTGCCACAATCTAGATCATGTTTTTCTAGCTTGTTTACAAGAACAAACAAGTACTAAAGCATAAAAAAACCTTACCTACATCATCTACTGCTCCCCCCATCCACAAGCCCTCCTTCCATATCACTGCATCAAACTTGTTTAATTGAACAGGTTTCATTTTGGACAAAGTCTTGTTAGCCCTTAGCCAGCCACAAGCCCTTTCCTTATTCCAGAGATCAGAGGTGAACTACTCTGCTCTGTAGTTCCTCGTTTCTTCCCCTACACGTTTTAAAGCCTGGTACTAGATTTGCCCTTTCAGTTATGTGTAAACTCACTTTTCTCCAGGAGTCCTCAAATGGAGCCAACTGCTGCTCAAAAACGTCTTTGGCACCATTCTGGGTACTTCAAGGTGATTTTTATCCCAGCCAGTTATCTAAGTAACTCCAGTGTGAGCCCATACCATTATCAATGCCTGCAGAGCATTGACTGGAACTGCAATCATGCAGGTTTGGACAGACATGCTGATGTCCTGAAATAGTCTGGCATCTTGAACATTAGCTTCCCTCTGCAGCAGGCAGAGGACAGCTGCCTGTTTGGTCTCACTCACAATGATTCTTCCTTCTACTGTTTTTTTGGAGGCATGCCTATTTGTTTGATCTAATTTCTATTTTCTATTTTCTTTTGTTTCTCCTTTTGGAGTATGAGGGCACTGAGCAGCTCCCAACTTAGCTGAGCTGATCTCTTGTTAGACTCTGTTTGCTTTGATCAGGATAATTTGTGTTTGTGTCCTTCATAAGCCTGTCTTCAGCACATTACAGCAATCTACTGATCTGAGACAAACAAGACAAAACTTGACTGTGTTCTGGGAGGGATGGGAAGATACTGGAGGCCATATGTTCCCATCCCCAAATAGTATGCAACTTATGCTTTCCATCACAAGTTGCTGCTATAGAAGCCTCTTTTATCCAGATTAAACCTAAGTAGTTTAAGTCTTTCTGCTCCCAACTGGAAGAAAGAGGCCAGCATCCCTCAGCTGGAAAAAGGGTGTGATCTGTGGTCAGGGAGGAGCAGCCAGGACGTGCCATAGACACAGCCCACGTGTCCCATTCAGACCTCATCCGCTCACGCAGAAGCTGTCCTGCAGAGTACAGGCTCCTCCTGGGCCACAAAGGTACTTTGGAACACTGGAGAAATGCAGTGGAGCCATGCTGTGCACATGACACCATGTGCATCTGCATCATACAGCCTCCCATCCCTACAGTTATGATGTTTTTTCCAGCTCTCTTTTGAAAACCTAACTAGCCACTGGCAGAGGGCTTCTGCAGCATTGATTCTTACTGTGCACCAAATCCCCCACTGATGGATGAGGAGAGCACTCCATGAGGATGGTTGTTTTCAGCCTGGTCTCTGTTTCTGGGTGAAGGCCAGCACTGCCCCCACACTTCCCTTAGCTCATCATCTCACTGCTATATTAAGGCTGAGATAAAACCTGCTTATGAATGAAAGAACAGTTCATAATCACCTCCATCAACATTTAATCCTTGTTATCTTCTTGCCTTGTGGAACAGCAAGCAATTTTAGGCGTTCTCTTGGCGCTGATTTCCCACCTAGGTCCTCTAGTACACACACAGATTTCAACTCAGCCTTACTGCAGGTAAAATTCTTCATCTTTCCCTCCACTAATCCCAGAAAGTTTCCCCTCCGTGTCTTGGATTGCTGTGAACCACCACCATCCCTAGCCTCCTACCAACAACCTGGCCATCGCTTCCCTCTCACTCCCTGCTCCTGGCCTAGAACCAAGCACAATAGCTGCATGGGGTTTACCACTCCAAGAACATGGCCTCTTGTGTTCCCCCACCCTGCCGAAATCCCCATCTCCACCCTGCCAAAATCCCTGTCCAGGTCCATGCATTAGCTCATAGATTACTGCAGTCGCCTTTCCTCCAGCCTTGGCAGGCAGCTTTGCCTCAGTGTGTATCTGCCTGGAACGACACCATCAAGATTGCTTTTACTGTTTACCCTTCCCCCTGTAATTCCTCCTTTTGCATTTATCCTTTGATTTTCCTGCACCAAAGCAAAGCCATTTCTCTTCACTCCCAAGGACCCCCAGAGTCCCAACAAGCAGTAGCAGCATAACCCTCTCCTCCCTCAAAGTTTTCGCAGCTCTTTCCTCTGGTATCTCAGATAGCCCTAAACACAGCCTGGGTCGTGGCTGCTTCTGAAAAACCAGTTTGCTCCATTGCTCTTGGGGCTCCCATGCCCATTGCATGCCCTCAGCCTTGTATGCCTTGACTGTGGGCTCCATTGCTCTTGGGGCTCCCATGCCCATTGCATGCCCTCAGCCTTGTATGCCTTGACTGTGGGCTCCATTGCTCTTGGTGCTCCCATGCCCATTTCATGCCCTCAGCCTTGTATGCCTTGACTGTGGGCTCCATTGCTCTTGGTGCTCCCATGCCCATTTCATGCCCTCAGCCTTGTATGCCTTGACTGTGGGCTCCATTGCTCTTGGGGCTCCCATGCCCATTGCATGCCCTCAGCCTTGTATGCCTTGACTGTGGGCTCCATTGCTCTTGGTGCTCCCATGCCCATTTCATGCCCTCAACCTTGTATGCCTTGTCTGTGGGCTCCATTGCTCTTGGTGTTGCCATGCTCATCCTATGCCCTCATCCTTGTATGCCTTGATTCTGGGCTCCATTGCCCTTGGTGTTGCCATGCTCATCCTATGCCCTCATCCTTGTATGCCTTGATTCTGGGCTCCATTGCCCTTGGTGTTGCCATGCTCATCCTATGCCCTCATCCTTGTATGCCCTGACTGTGGGCTCCACTGCTCTCAGTGCTCCCCTGCCCATCCCATGCCCTCATCCTTGTACACTTTGACTCTGGGCACCACGGCTTTGTTCACAGTCCCAGCCAGCCGGAGCCCTCCTTATTGGAGGCTGATAAACTCTGGATTCAGAAGACTTGTGCATCCAAACCACCTCAAATTTCTTCCATCTTCTTTGTGAAGGGAAAAATTCATTCAATGCAATTTCTCTCTTTTTTTTTTTTACAAGGCCAACTTTTACAGACCCTCCAGCTCTCGTTATGGAAAATAAGTGGAAACTCCTGGCAGAAGATTATACTTTTTTTGTTGTTGTTGTTGTGGGTTTTTTGGTGGGTTTTTTTTTTGTTAATACATAGGAGCAAAAGTGTATATTATGCTCTGCCTCTGTGGGCTTTGCCAACAAAATATGCTGATGCTTGCAAAGCTATAGGACAGTTGTCCAAATGCCTGCCACTCGCCGACAGCCATGAATTGTCCTTCTTGCTGACAAGTTAATGTTGCATCATAAGCTGCCCACATGAAGTTTTGTTGCTCTAACACATGACTGAATTCAATATGTCAGGAGTTAAAATAAAATAAATATGATTAATTGCCCTAGAGATTTGGATCTTTAAAAATAGCAGAAATTCAAAAGCTCAGTGCTCCTTCTTCTGATGCTGGTGGAATTTACATCATGGTTAATAAAGAACAGGCCTCCTGCAGAAATTAGGTTGTTAGATGTGTTCTGTTTGCAAACATAAGACCCCAGTCAGATGGAACTGGTCATGTCTAGGGTACATGGGCTAGACACCAGTGATACCTCAAATGCTGGTGGGGATCAGTTCAAGGAAATGTGGACAGTGGCATTGAGTGCACCCTCAGCAAGTTTGCTGATGACACCAAGCTGT
The DNA here is from genome assembly GCA_033816785.1 of Picus viridis. Lineage (NCBI taxonomy): Eukaryota > Metazoa > Chordata > Aves > Piciformes > Picidae > Picus > Picus viridis. The sequence goes on along the minus strand of CM066596.1, from coordinate 7,329,516 downwards.
GTGGTGCAGCAGACATGCTGGAGGGAAGGGATGCCATCCAGAGGGACCTGGACAGGCTGGAGAGGTGGGCACAAGCCAACCTCATGAGCTTCAACAAGACCAAGTGCAGGGTCCTGCATCTGGGTCGAGGCAATCCCAGGCACAAATCCAGGCTGGGCAGGGACTGGCTGGAGAGCAGCCCTGAGGAGAGAGACTTGGGGGTGCTGGGGGAGGAGAAGCTCAACAGGAGCTCTCAGTGTGCACTTGCAGCCCAGAAAGCCAATCAGATCCTGGGCTGCATCAGGAGAAGTGTGGCCAGCAGGTCAAGGGAGGGGATTCTCCCCTCTGCTCAGCTCTGGTGAGACCCCACCTGGAGTACTGCATCCAGTCTGGAGCCCCTATTACAGGAGGAATCTAGAGGTGCTGGAAGGTGTCCAGAGAAGGGCCACGAGGATGAGCAGAGGGCTGGAGCACCTCTCCTGTGAGGCCAGACTGAAGGAGTTGGGGCTGTTCAGTCTGGAGAAGAGAAGGCTCCAAGGTGACCTCATTGTGGCCTTCCAGTATCTGAAGGGGGCTCCAAGAAGGCTGGGGAGGGACTGCTCAGGATATCAGGTAGTGATAGGACTAGGGGGAATGGAATGAAGCTGGAGGTGGGGAGATTCAGGCTGGATGTGAGGAGGAAGTTCTTCCCCATGAGAGTGGTGAAGCCCTGGAATGGGTTATCCAGGGAGGTGGTTGAGGCCCCATCCATGGAGGTGTTTAAGCCCAGGCTGGATGAGGCTCTGGCCAGCCTGATCTAGTGTGGGGTGTCCCTGCCCATGGCAGGGGGGTTGGAACTAGATGATCCTTGTGGTCCCTTCCAACCCTGACTGATACTATGATACTATGAAATCTTGGTTTGACTTTCAAGTGCTTGCAAGCTCAGGTTCTCCAGCAGCAGAGGTGATACAGTATTTTAGGAAGGGAAAAGGTCTTTTTTTGTACAGCAGCTCAGAACTTGCAGATTTGTATCTTAGGATATTCCAAAAGTTAGTAGAGCTCCTCAAAACAGCAAACATGTAGCTGACCCAGGTGGTGCAACTCCTACTGTGCAAATCAGAGGCATCCATCTATCCAAACCACCTCGGGATGGCAAATTCAGCCCCGTGTGCTGCTCACTGGCCCTGAGACTGAGGGATCCTCACTTCTAGCACTTGAGATTGCAGCTGCAGAGGTTCTTCCAGCCCTTGTGTAAGTTGTACAGCATCATGCTGTATGCTGCTATTCTCCATGCCTTTTGCTGCTTTTTTGTGTAGCTGTGATGCATAAGACCACCTTCCCCAGAACCACCAAGTGATTACAGATTAACTTGGTTATTGCACCGTAACCAAGTGGTTGCAGACTTGCCCAGCACATCAAAAGTCACCCAGCCACAACAGAGATGACCTTTGCCAGTGCTTGACAGCGAGTCTACAGAGGGAAATGCTTCTGGTAGGATGCTCAGGCAAACCTAGAGACAGGCAGGAGGGGGCCACTTCACCCTTCCGGAGCCAGTTCTCACCGTTTCCACATACCTCTCATGCCCAGAGAAGTCTTTGCAGACCCAGCACCCCACCAGCAGCCTGGGAAGAGCTGCTGTTGCCAGGAGGCACATGGAAAAATAAAAGGCAATTATAAGTGATGGCTGGGCTGACAGCAAGTACTTTTAATACAAGCACCACACACCAATGCCAATACACTGGACTGAATCCCTTTCTCTTCAGCTCTTTGTGTGCTGCAGACTATCAAGGGGAGCATGGCCCCCAGCATGACAGAGCCTGACCTCAGGATTGCCTTGCTTGGAGCATGGGGTGGGGGAACTGGTGCAGATATTGCCAGTTTGTTGAGCCAGTGCTTTCTGTTTTGGTTTTATGTCTCAGAAGTCTTGGCAATGGAGGAAGACTTTTGCTTCTCAGTCTCAGAGGATGCTTTGGCCACTGAACAAACTGCTTTTGCTAATAGCATACTGTTCCCAGGAGCTACAGGGAAATTTGGCACATAAATAGAGTTGATTGAATGGCTTTGTCGTGATATGGACCCAGACTCTCACTGGGGGGAGGAAAGGGTAGCCCCTCAAGGGCTGCATGAGACCTTGTTTCCTGCAGAGGGACATGGAGCATCCCATAGGGACAGAGGGGAGCTGCACACAGGGCTCTCCATCACTTCCCCCTATCCCTGGGGCTCCCACAGCAGCTGTCACATGAGCCTGGATGTTGAACAATGCATCTGCCAGCCTGCAGCCCTCTGCTTGTGCCTTCATAGCCCAGGATACCAGAGAACAGGACACACCAGCTCTTGGGACAGAGGGCTCTTTCCCTTTTTCTCTTTAATATGCCTCTCTGCTTCCCTACAGGGAGAGGAGGGTTGGTAAACAGAGAGGCACAAGCCTGGCCTGTACCTGGGTTGTTTTTTCAGAAAATGCTCTCCACTGAGGCTTTTCTGTTCCCTCCAGTCCGCACACCGGGACCCCGAGCTTCGGGCAAGCCTCTGCTCTTAACGCTTTTTTGTTTTCTTAAATGGACTGAGAAGTCCTTTCATAAAGTTCATGTGGGGAAAACACATTCATCCCAGGGTCCAAGCAGGTTTTCAGCTCAGGCTCTCACTCACATCAGCAGTGAGCCCATCTCAGGACAATGTCTAGGCCTTGAAGAACCACGTACATGCACAAACCCACCTTTCTGTGAAGCTTTATTGCATGCGTGGGGTTGCATGGGCGCGACAGCACTTCTCTGACCACAGCTCTCCGGGTGATGGGACACAAACATGAGGCGCTCCCTTGGCTGACTGCAGAGAGCCTCCACCAGCTTGCTGCTGCTGTGGTCTCCGGAAAATGTAGCATTTGAGACATTTTCCCCCACTATTTTCAAGTCTGGGCACTTAAGTGTGACTGTAAGTATCTGTTTTTGCAAGTGCCCTGCAGTTTTGCCAGCCTTGGAAAAGTGATGGGGGCAATGGTTACAAAACAGGGAGAAGCATTTCTGTAACCAATGAATGTTTCAGACCTGGGACATTCCATGTTATGACAACTGTCCTCTATTTGATCTTTTCTTTTCAAGATTTCTGCAAGTCCTTCTGCCCAAGGATCTCAGAGACTTGTGTAATATTAGGCACCATCCTAGCACCATGGGGCACTTGGTGCCATGGTTTAGTTGATTAGATGGTATTGGATGATAGGTTGGAATCGATGATCTCAAAGGTCTCTTCCAAACTGGTTAATTGTATTCTATTCTATTCTACTCCATTCTATTCTATTCTATTCTATTCTATTCTATTCTATTCTATTCTATTCTATTCTATGCTATTCTATTCTATTCTATTCTATTCTATTCTATTCTATTCTATTCTATTCTATTCTATTCCATTCCATTCCATTCCATTCCAATTCTAGTCTAGTCTAGTCTAGTCTAACATCATCTACTCACACTGATGACTGGGAGGGCAAAACCAGGCAGAAGTGATAGTGAGAATCAGAATGAGAGCTCAAAGCTACCAGCATCTCTTCTGCAGGTCTTCTGCAGGTCTTCTCATCCTGACTCAACCAACACAGCTTCTAGGGCTAACTCTGTCTCTTCTGCATTGACCTGGGTAGGCAACTTCTTCAACTGCTAGGTTAGGTGTGCATCAGGAATTGGGTGCTCAGGGATAAGAACAGAAAGGAGGAAGGAGGCTGGAAGGGGATACAGAAACACCTGGAAAAAAACCCACCACATTAACTGCAAAATAATTCAATGAAGTCACAAATAAGCCCAGTAGAATGGGTTGTCTTTCCTGGCTGTCTAGTTAGTCACCTCCCAGGATGTCAGAAACATCAGCATGGGATGGAGATGGATTTCCCAGAAGCCCCTGTCAGAAGGGACAGGGCACAGAGACAGTGGAGAACATTTGGTGTCTCGGAGGAGCTGCTGCACATACTGCTCCAAAAGCTGACCTTACAGTCCTCCCCACTGAAGGGGAGGCTTAAGCAGTGGGTATGAGAGTTACCAAGAACAGTGGGAGATGGGGAGGGGTAGATTTAATAATTAGGGTGAGTTTCTCTCCCATAAGGACAAGTAGGGGACCACAGGAATGAGAATTGAAGCTCGACACAGAGGTGGAGCCTGCCTGAAACTGGCACAACACATTGCTGGACTGAAAGATTTCACTTTTCACATGCTCCATTTTTCCAACCAAAAAGGATGAAATTTTCCACAGAAGCAGATGCTTTTCTTGAAAGATTTCTTTGAGTAGAAATGCCAAATTCTCCATCAGGAAACTGTTCTGATGGAAGCATTTTCAACAAGCCCCATCCGAGATCTATTTCAGGACTGGCCTTTGCTGGCCTGAGTCAGTCCTTTAACTCATCACGGGTTGTTTTTCCTGCCATTACGTACTTTTAAATGGAGAGTGTCTCTGTCTTAACTGAGCTCCTGCTACTGTTTAAGCCAGCCCTGGTTCTGAGTCAGGTCCTGAATGCAGCAGCCCTGGCATGGCTCAACATGGCTCAGCCCGGGGTGACCAGAGGCTGCCGGGCAGCAATCACCTCCCGGTAGGGAATCCCATTCCCAGCAAGAGCTTGGCTGTTGGACAGAGATTGCTCATCCAACCGCAAGTGGACACACTTTCCTTCCCTCTCCACCAACCTCCTCTTCTGAAAATTTGATCATTTAAAACCAATTTTAAGGCATTTTCAGCCTACTCCACCCATTTGCAGAGTGATGTCAGAAGAGTTTAAAAGCACTGTCTGGTTCCACAGGGTCCTTTCCACTCGCATTGCTACCTGGTAAGCTGGGAATTATTCCTTTACTCTCCATTTCAGGTCAATATTCTGCTGCATTCAGATTGCATCCCCTTGACCTCCAAGTGCAGGAGGAGAAGGGTGCCATGAAGCAGCAAATGCCACTATCTGGCATCTGGCTCTGCACAGCAAGCAGCCTGGGATGCTCCGTCATGTTGCCAGACCTCACTTCAGCATTTGGTCACCCTCCTCAGGGAGGGCTTTTTGCAAATACCTAATTTAATTTTCCATGCTACAGTGCTATTTGGGCAAGGTGGGCTGTAGGCTGGCCTGGGGACCCATATCACAGCCTCCTGAATATGGGCTGGAGCCTCAAGGCTGTCCTGCAGGGGCTGGGGTAAAACACCTCCACTGCACAGAAACCCCAAGCATCCTCTAAGACCTGCAGTAACAGCACCTAAGTAAGTTCTACTAGGAAATGTATTTCACACCTTTAATTTCAGCCACTTTTGTATTTTGGACGTTGGCAGATATTAATTAACAGCACAGAGTCCTGTAGCGCTAACAGCAGCTCCAGGACTGACAGCCACCTCTGGCTTGGTCCACAAGACTGAGCTGCATCCAGCAGGCATATAACAAATGGCAACGAATTGCTCCCTATTGAGAAAACCACCGGCAATAAGCACTGTTGCCTGCAGTCCTGTGGACACCCACAAAACCCAATGCCACAGGCACCCTCCCTCTGGCAGGTCCTGCCTTGCACCAGGGAGGTGGTGGCCACATTCTCCACCATGTCATCCTTTCCTGGTGCTCCTACCAACTTCTCCCAGGCATGAGCAGAGGATCCGTGGCCTAGGCTTGCCCTCTTGTGGTGCAGCTCAAAAACGTTGCAGCAGTTTTCAGCATTTTTCCCCACTCTGGAAGCACAAATCTCCACAGCATGCACCCAGACCTATGGACATCAACTACTTTTCCTTGGCTGCCTTCTTCTTTATTGATGATCTGGATGAGGGGATTGAGTCAGTCGTCAGTAAATTTGCAGATGACACCAAGCTGGGAGCAGATGTTGAACTGTTAGAATGTAGAAGGGCTCTGCAGAGGGACCTTAACCAACTGGACAGATGGGCAAAGTCCAGCAGGATGGCATTCAAAAAGTCCAAGTGCCAGGTGCTACACTATGGCCACAACAACCCCAGGCAGTGCTACAGGCTGGGGTCGGAGTGGCTGGAGAGCAGCTAAACAGAAAGGGACCTTGGGGTGCTGACTGATAGCCAGCTGAACATGAGCCAGCAGTGCACCCAGGTGGTCAAGAATGCCACAGGATGCAGGAATAGTGTGGTAAGCAGGATCAGGGAAGTCACTGTGTCCCTGTACTCTGCACTGGTTAGGCCACACCTTGAGTCCTGTGTCCAGTTCTGGGCCCCTCAGTTTAAGAAGGACATTGAGACTCTTGAACGTGCCCAGAGAAGGACAATGAGGCTGGGGAGAGGCCTCGAGCACAGCCCTATGAGGAGAGGCTGAGGGAGCTGAGGTTGTTTAGCCTGGAGAAGAGGAGGCTCAGGGGAGACCTTCTTGCTGTCTACAACTACCTGAAGGGAGGTTGTAGCCAGGTGGGGGTTGGTCTCTTCTCTCAGGCAAGCAGCACCAGAACAAGAGGACACAGTCTCAAGCTGCACCAGGGGAGGTTTAGGCTTGAGGTAAGGAGAAAGTTCTTCCCAGAGAGAGTTGTTAGCCATTGGAATGAGCTGCCCAGGGAGGTGGTGGAGTCACCATCTCTGGTGGTGTTGAAGAGGGGACTGGACGTGGCACTTGGTGCCATGGTTTAGTTAGTCATGAGGTGTTGGGTGACAGGTTGGACTTGATGATCTTTGAGGTCTTTTCCAACCTTATTGATTCCATGATTCTATGATTCTTGGAGCGCTTCGAAGCGCTGCCTGGACGGCTGGCTGAAGCTGGCTGAGCTGCTCTGTAGATGTTCAGCTTAGACCAACATTCTTCCACTCGCTGCTGGTTTTCATAGAAACAGTTAAAAAAATCTGTGTGTAAGAGGATTGGATTTCCAATAAAGACTCAGGCCAAAAACTATTAAAAAGTTTGCTTTCTTAAAATGACACAAATAAAAACAAACCCTGCTTCAGCCAAGAACCAAACAAAAACAGTTATTCTTGTCCCTCCACAAGCAAACCTTATGAAACACTAGATCCTTTCAAACCCCAACCAAAAACGGTACCACAAAAGAGATCACTTGTTTCCACTTTTATCAGTTCAAGTTACAAAGATGTTTCATCCCTTCCTGGACTGATTTTTGCTTTAAATTCCCTTTGTTTTTAAAGTAGAAATATTGCTCTCTTCACTCAGTGTACCAAAGCATGAGATTGATACTGCCAGGGCTGGTTAGACTCCTCCAGAGATGTCTTTTAGAATCATAGAATCAGTTTGGGTGACAAAGACCTCTAAGATCATCGAGTCCAACCACCATGGCCATTAAATGATGTCACACAGTGCCATCTCCATGTGTTTCTTGAACAGATAGCAAATTTCCACAGGCAGATAGTTTAATTCACAGCAGTACCCAGAAGTGAGTCAAATATATCTCCACAGGGGAGACCTTATTGCTGTTTACAACTGCCTGAAGGGAGGTTGTAGCCAGGAGGGGTCTCTTCTCCCAGACAACCAGCACCAGCACAAGAGGACACAGTCTCAAGCTGCACCAAGGGAAGTTTAGGCTGGAGGTGAAGTGAAAGTTCTTCCCAGAGAGAGTTGTTAACCATTGGAATGTGCTGCCCAGGGAGGTGGTGGAGTCACCGTCCCTGGAGGTGTTCAAGAGGGGATTGGATGTGGCACTTGGTGCCATGGTTTAGTCATGAGGTCTATGGACAGGTTGGACTTGCTGATCTTTGAGGTCTCTTCCAACCTTGGTGATTCTGTGATTCTGTGTGAAATGATAGACGCTGCATCCACTGAGTCTTGGGCTTGGTGCCACAGCTTAGTAGTCTTGAGGTCTTGGGTGACAGGTTGGACTTGATAATCTTTGAGGTCTTTTCCAACCTTATTGATTCTATGATTCTATGATATGATGCTATGTCCCACTGCAATCAGAGCGCTGTATCACATGTGTCATCTCAGATTTACAAGGGCTTCCAGGGCCTCTTTTCCCAGCACCATGCCAGACATGTTTAGACTTGAAGTCACACCACTGAGCTGGACAGCCTTCAGAGAGGTCTTGTATGCCCCTGAGAACATGCCACACCTGACTCCTTCCTTACCACCCTTCACAGGTACCCTTAGAAGCCAGAAGATTTTTACTCAAGCATCTGCTGTGAGCTCTCACCAACCGAACAAACAAACACAGGATTGAAACCAACAAAGCCTGCACATTTCAGCTACAGTCACAAATTAGTGTGAGACACTTAACCAAGGAAATCTTGCAAGGGCAGTCACCAGGTAGCTTTCCATTCCCCAAAACATCAGAGCCTCTGGGCAAAGAGGGACCTGCTTTAATCAAACACCAGCTCAGTACAGAGCCCAAAGGACAGAGCTGCATGGCCTGTGTGGTAGGATAGGTAAGAAGAGATGATTTATAGCTTCCCCTCAGCTCTGAGATCTGCTGTCAGACCTGGAATTTCAGAAGGACAATAATTCCAAGGCTGAGGGAGCTGGGGTTGCTTAGCCTGGAGAAGAGGAGACTGAGGGGTGACCTTATTGCTCTCTACAACTACCTGAAGGGAGGTTGTAGCCAGGCAGAGGTTGGCCTCTTCTCCCAGGCATCCAGCACCAGAACAAGAGGACACAGTCTCAGGCTGCGCCAGGGCAGGTTTAGGCTGGATGTTAGGAAGAAGTTCTACACGGAGAGAGTGATTGCCCATTGGAATCGGCTACCCGTGGAGGTGGTGGAGTCACCTTCACAGGAGGTGTTCAGGAGAAGACTTGATGGGGTGCTTGGCTGTATGGTCTAGTTGTTGGGTGGGTTGGATTGTTTGATGGGTTGGACGCGATGATCTTGAAGGTCTCTTCCAACCTGGTGTATTGTATTGTATTGTATTGTATTGATAAGACGTAAGAGGAAGTCCAGATTTTAACCAGCACATCACAAGCACACCAAACACTCTAAAAAGCCATCAATAGCCTCAGACACAAAGGGAGGAGCAACACGTTTAAACACCTGAGATGCATGGGAGCCAGGAGTGCTCTGCTGCCATCTCCAGTGCACAGGGTAACAGCACAGCACACAGAGCAAACCTGCCCGTGCCTCCTCTGCTGGTGCATGTCGCATACACTTTGCAGGTTAGGAAACCCACCAGCAGTTTCCCAAGGGAGAAAATGGGTACACGTGAGACTTCCTTTAAATGATCTCCCTACGCTGCACCTCCTGCTGTTACTGCTGAGGACTCCAGTATGACCCCCTTGGGGTATTTCTTAGTCCCTAGATTTGGGCACTGTCTTCTCTGATCATGCAGGAGGTCTGAAGAGATGCATGTGATGTGCCATAACACAGGCAGCTGCCTATGAAGAGATACACAGAGATCCACCCAGCAGCTCCTCTCGTGTACACAGCTCTGAGGTCCCAGCAGGGGGACACAGGTGGCTCTTTTCTGATCTTCAGCCATGAATCAACCAAACAAGGCATCACGTTCAATCACACACATTGTTATACTGGAGCTTCATTGTCCAGACCTCACTGAGCTCATAAATGGGGCTTTGATGTGCCCCAGGCACCACACAGGCTCAGTGCTCTTTTCCCCACACAGGCAGGAGGCAAGGGGCAGGACCTCTTTACACCCTTGGTTACTATCCACTGAGATGTCAGCCAGAATTGGGAACAAATTAAACCCCCCAAGTTTAATTGGTTCCTTGCATGCCCTGCCAGGGACATGGCCGATTTCAGGAGCCACCACCCCAATGCTGAGCTAAACCTGCACTATAGGAAGGAAGTTGTTGTAGGGACGGGTTTATCTTGGTACCAGGGAGCTTCCTGAGATCTACACCCACCACAGCTGAAGAGCCTCACTGGAAAAGCAGCAAAGTGAAATTCTACAGTGCCAAACAGAATAAAACCAAGCCCGTGAAGCAGGTATGGCTGCTGGGGACCATCCAGGGAGTGGTGGCATGAGCAACTTACCAGCTGCATGTGACACTGCTGCCAGACCCTGCTATGGACCGCTCTCCAGCTCTGCTCACCCACTGGGACCCTCTACTGCATTCTAAAATGCCCACTCCCTGCTCACCCAGGTTTGTGCTGGAGCAGGGAGGAGGCTCAGTGCCACCAGCACACACTCCCTGCTGGGACAGGACCACCCAGCCGCAGGAGCTGCCCCGCACCCGGCCGCTTTAATTCCTGCCCTCGCTCTCAGCCCCAGGAGCGGATGGAGGCCAAGTTCTCATTACTGCAGATCATTAGCTGGGCTGGGTGGGAAGAGGGCCTCCCCTTATCGCTTTCCCACGTTGACACTGAAAAAAATTTCATGGTTGACACTGAAAAAACTTTGTTGCTCTGCTCCCAACAGGAAGATCTCCTGGTTTAGGTTGAGGTGAGCAGCCTCAGGCTCAGCTTTACCTCAGCCCAAGAGCATTAACCCTTTCTGCATTGATGAAACACTTATTATTGACACTGAGGACATCCCTCAAGACCCAAGCAACTACTATACTCAGAGGACAACCAAGCAGTTTGAAAGAGGAGGAGCTGGGCATGTTTCACTGGTATATGTTTTCAGGACTGATGCAGTTGAACCAGAGTTAAAAGCCATATGGAGGGTGATTTCTGTCAAGCAGAAGATATGTCAGCTGCTGCCATCCCCTCCATCTTCCTCCACCAACAGCCAAGCCAGGAGCCATGGGGGTTTAAAATAACTGATGGGAAAGCTTTGCTCAGCCTCCGCCATGGAGCAGACTCACAGCCATGAGTGCCAGCGTGGCTCAGGGGCCAGTGGGGCACATGTGGGGCAGGGGGAAAAGAAGCTTGGGAATGCCTCCAGTTTGATTCTTCCCCTTCAGTGTGGAATTGATTTCACCTGATGTTTGTCAGCTCGGTCAACAGCAAAGGTTTTTACAAACAGGGCAAATGAGGGAAACTTTTTGTTAGTAGAGCAGAAGTGCAGGTGACACCACTGGTGACGGTGACAGAGAAACCATCATTACCCTTAGCAGCACCAGAAACCACTGACCCATTCTGAGTATGAAACAGAGAAAGCCAGGTCCCTACTACCCCACAGCACATCCCTCAGCCAAAGCAGGAAGATGCTCTGACCACTGGCCTGCACCACTTCCCCTTTCCCCACCTGGGACCTGTTAGCCTGATGTAACAGTGTTAGGCTGTGCCTTTAAGAAAAGGACATGTTTAGCCCAGGCAATCTCACAGACACCCATGCTGCAGGGAGGTGATGGCTAGAGCAGGGCTGCCAGAGGAACTCTGTGCGTACTCACAAGCAGGTGCTGAACACCAACAGCAGCTGCCACCAGCAGTTGCCACCAGCTCAGGTCAGCTGGTAGTAGTTCACCTCTAGACATCACACACAGTGCCAATACTCCCTGAAGAGCCCCACTGCTCCCACCGTTGCAGCAGCCATTGGGGTTCTGTTCAGTTCTCCCCTTGGGAAACTGAATTCTCACCAGAGGATTCAGGATGCCCATGACAGAGGCTTTGATCCCAACTGCTCTCACCCTCCCAAGGGAGACTGCCCTCCCTTCATTCCCAGCACCATCTGTCCTCCCTTCCAGCTCCCGGGACACCTCTTTTTTTTCTCTGTCTTTTTTTTAACTCCCAGGTATTTCCTATTGCTGCACCTTCTGCTGCTTTGGATGCAGTGACTTTGCAGCACCCACCACACAGACCCCACACAGTGTGCAGCACTCTTCATGGTCTCTACAGGCAATGCCTAGCCTCTGGCAGGAATCTGTGAACAACCTACCCACTAATTAGTAATTAATTATTGGCACATCTCTGCTGCTTCCTTTCCAGGCTAGCAGAGCATTTTCCAAGCACAGAGGAGCCGAACCTCCTCGCTCCTCAGAGGACTGCAGCACACTGAACACTGCTCTGCTGCTCACAGCTGCTGGAAGATGCAGTTTTGGGGCCTGAGCCCCAATCCTCATGTGCACCATCCACATCCCTGAGCCGTGGGCATGTCTTACAGCTCCTCACAGCTGGGCTGGTACATGTCAGCTCCACCTGACAGAGTCACCTCTGCAGCCACATCTACTAGAAACCAGAAGCAAACAACATCCCCCCTTCCCCCCATCCTTTTCTTTTCCCTCTAAACCAAGGGAAGCATCGCATTGAGCCACAGCTTCAGCCCTGAACAGCCCTGGTGATCTAAGTACCAGCAAGAAGCCAACACAATTTTCATGCACACTAGTGAAGACAGCAGCATGTGAAGGCTCTGAACTCCCTCAGAAACCTCTCTTGGCTCCCAAGGCTGCAGAAGAGAAAAAAGGCAGGACCCCCACAACCTCCTCAGCGGCAGCAATGATGGCATCCTGGCTGCATAACTCTGCAGCTTTGCATTCCCTTGGCCCTCATAAATAAGAGGAAAGAGAGACCAAATCTTGCTTTGCCAGATGACTGGACATCATAAGTGAGCTATCAGAAAAAGAAATCTCTCACTGCTTTTCCCTACAGGATTGAGATGGTTCTGAGTTTTCACTGTGATAACACCCAAAGCCTCACTCATCAGTGGAGGAACACTATGAACTTTGCAGGAGCTGGAGCTGCAGGTCCATCACAGTCATTCCCTCTGTGCTTCATGCCCCCTTCTTTTATTTCATATGAAGTCAACAAGGCTTTCCCCAGCAGATCTAAGTCCAACACACAATAGACAGTTACACAACGATGTGTGGGATGCCTGGTATGGGTGTTTGCTCCTGGGCCAGCTGGCCTCCAGGACCATTGCCTCTTGTAGGCACTTATGGTAGCAGAGCTCAGAGACTACTCCCCAGAAGTCCATAAGCAGCAACTGTTGTGAACCTGCTCCAGAAAGGCCATTTCTGACTTCTCACAGAGGTTAATCCCCCTGGGTAGTTTCCTAGGTTTCAGGCAACAAAATACAGCTAACCCAGGCAGGTGCCTGGATCACCCTAGGTCATCTCTGCTTTAGCCCACCAGGTACTGATAAAAGACTCTGGACCAGCCTGTTGTTACATGTTGGTGGTTATCTCCTACTTAGCCCATGCTCAGTGATGCCACCAAAGGAGATATGTTATCATATCCCCTAGGCTTGCAGGCTTGCCTCATTTCCTCTCATTTATACCAGTAAAGAAGCTTCCACAAATGACCAGAGCTGGTGCTGGGCTTAGCAGAGAGCCATGGGGCTTCATCCAATGGTGTTGTTCCTCTGCTACTATTTTTGAAGGGAACGAAACAGGAATTAGCCAGAGATGGTGGCTCCTGAAGCATACGCGTGCACAAAAGGAGAGTAGGACAGGAGACATCACCGCTGCTCCCTGCCCCTTTAGAAACCATTACCTCCAGCAGAGACCACAATGGGCCCAACATACCTGCCAGTCCCTCTTCTTCCAAGCTTTTTTGAGTCTTTATGAGCCAGATTGACACAAGAGGCATCATCCGAAGCTCCCTGTCCCGAGATCCCCCTTTTTCTCTGGTTTCTGGCCTCGGCCCACCTTGCCCACATCAAGCAGACGGTGCCCCAAGCCTCGTGCTGGAAGTGCTGTTGGCCCAAATGAAGCGTGACGTGATGAGTTGTCCCTAACAAAGGGGTCCTCTGTTTGGCTTTCCCGTGAGGGTTATTATAGCCAGCGTTTATTTTGGATGGCTTCCAAAACATGCATTAGTGCTCCCCATCCTGTGGATTTCTCTGTGCAGCAGGAGTGAGCACAGGGGCTTACAGACAAGCTGAAGGAAAGTTCTTTTCTTCAGGAGTTTGAAGTCTTCTTCCTATGCACACCCTGCTCAGAGGAATGGGCTCCAAGCAGCCCCGCACGCTGGCGAGGATCCAGACTGGCCCCATGCGTGCCCATCCTTGCCCAGTTTGCTGTGGGACAGTGTGAGGGGCAGGCTTGAGGATCTGCTTGACAGTCCCAGATACACTGCTAGGGTGTGGAATAAGGCATTTGGGTTTCTTGTCTTGGGATAATGACACTTAATTCCCTTCACAGATGTTTCAGGATTAAATGAGTAAAGCAACAAGCTCCCGTTGTGCTGGGAGGGTGGATCTGCAGTGGTTGAAGGGATATTCCCATTCCCAGCACACAGAGCTGTTGGGCAAAGGTGTCTCTCTACAATGTCCCCCACCCTACATATGAGTTGCTCAGAGAAAGCAAACCTCACCAGCAGACCTCCCAGTCAAGGTGAGATGAAGCCCTCAGGTTGCATTTTGTAGCCTCTACAGAAGCACCAGCAGGGTGCTGGGCAGCAGTGATAGCTGACATGGGGTGACAGCAGCCCCAGGTCAGGTGCCTGCTCCCCCTGCACTACAGCACCACTGCCACCACAGGAGCTGCTGCCGCATCCCTCGCGCTCACCGTGTTTTCAGCAAGTCCTTTGCCGAGTTGTAAACGTCAGAGCAGGCTGCATCTGCTCCCTGTGCCATGCTATAATTAGGAAACAATATTATTAAACCCAGCTCCCATCCCTGCTTTTTTTTTTTTGCACCTCCCCTCCTTCTTGCTGTTGCTCTATTCTCTCCCCTTGGCAGGCTGTGGCCTTTGGACCGAATGCTGATGAGCTGTTGTTTGGTCTAATCTGCAGTGCTTGTTAACCGCGTTGCTAACGTAGCTTCTAACCACCTGCTCCGTGCTAGCTTCCCCCAAGTCCCTGTCTCCAAGCCAGTTCAGTTCCTTGGCATCAGAGGCTGGTGCTGCCAAGGCTGTTGCTCTTTTCAAATCCAGGTGCTCATGGGCACGGTCTTTGCCACCCACATAGAGACTGTGCTCTGCCCAAGTCCACCTGCTTTGCTGTGAGGAGCCGGCACAGCTCTGGGAAGTGTCTGTGCCACACTGATTTTTTGGGGGTATATCACTGCATAGAAGCATTGCCTATAGTTTTGAACTTGGCCGTGTATCCTTCCCCACAATTATTTGCTTGGCCAGAGTTGGCAGCAAACCCTCTGATTTCTCCTGGGCCATCTGCTCCCACCCAGGATATCCAGCTGCCAACACAGGATGCTGGGAGCTGACCATCATGCTTTGCACAGCAAGGATTTTGCCTTCAATTCATGCATCTTACAGGCAAATTTCAAGTCTAAAGGGTGGGCACAAAACCCACAAACACAACTGCCTTTGTCAAATGAGCTGAGTGGGAAGAAGCAGATGGGAGCTGGGGAGGAATGGGGCTGCAGGAAGGGATGGGGAGAGTCAGGTGGGCCAAGAGCTGAGATGCTCATGGAGCTGAAATCTTATGGAAATCAGGGAAATGGAGACTCCTGTCTGCAAGACAAAGCATGACTCACACTTCTTTAATTAATGCTTTGAGCTGAATGGGTGACAGCAGGACTGGAGGAGTTGAGCACTATTTGCGGCACACCAGAGAGTGCCAAGATGCCATTTCAACACAAGTTCAAAGGTGAAGCCCCTTTGCATATGCTCTGCAGCTTACAGCAACACCCTGAGCTCTGTGTTACCCCATCCTGAGCTGTGTTACCCCATCCTAAACTCCACCTTACCCCAGCTTCAGCTCCTGCAACGGGCTGGGTATGGAAAGTGGCTACACATCACTGCTGGAGGAGCAGCTGGAAAAGATCTACCACCTGCCAGACAGAGCACATCTGGGGTGTGAGAGCACCATTCCACTCAAAACAATGGCCAGATGGTTCACATTGACTCCTTCCCGGGGACCAAGCAGAGCACGCTCTTTGCAACAGATGATTTGGGTATGTTTTAGAGGGCTTTCTCATTTTAGTATAGGAAAGACCTAGGAATCAAGGTTACTTTCAAAGGGAAACTTAATAGTCATGTTAAAAGGGTAGCAAAAGTGTATTGAAGATATCTGTACAGTTTTCCTACCTAATTTTCTCCTATTGCTGAGCACTTTTGTCTTGGGTGAGAACCTCTGTCTCCATCCTGTGTGCTATCATCTCCTGGAGACATGTTTGCTGGGAGCTGCAGACAGTAATTTGCCAGGCACAGTGCTGCCTTTGAACCTGGCAACTTGCAGACAATAATACTCTTTTACATGCTAATAGATGGCATTGTTCTTCAAATGTCTGACATTTACAGCAATATAATATCTGAAAAGCCAGGAATAGGCAGGGCTTCCCAAGCCAAGTGCTGGGGAAGCAGAGGGATGAAACAGGAATTAATATACAAGATTTGTGACTGAATTTCACTTCCCATTTCCTTCAATTGCTGCTGTTTCCTTCCTGTATTTCAAAGCTGATGACTTCCCTGGCAAGTAATTCACACACAGACACACACAAAACCCCCAAACCCAGTGTAAATGCAGCAGGAAGCATAGATGGGCTGTAAATCAGCGTCATCCACCTGGAAGCTTTGCTGGCTGGTGTCCAAACAGAAAGTCAGAGCCAGGGATAAGTAGCCCTGCCTAACATCAGAGAGGCAGGAGGCAGGAATGACTGTCTGGAGAAGATGTTTGGTCAAAACAGATGAACTGTTAATAAGCCTGTTGTTATTTATTATTGTCCTTAACCAGCCTGTCTCAGTGCACATGTTAAAATGGATTTCAGACTTTCCTTATTATGTTTAACAAATATCTGTGCCCAGATGTGAAGTGAGGAGGTGTTTCTCTTGGGGCCAGGACCTAAATCTCCAGTGAGGGGTGTGCAGAGAGGAATCCATGCATGTGGGTCAGTGGGTAAGGACCAGATACCTGCACTTCTGTTTGTATCCCTGCCCATCAGCAGATACTGCTTCTCTGCTTGAGGCACACAAAATCACAGAAGGGTTTAGGTTGGAAAAGTCCTTTAAGATCATTGAGTCCCACCACAGATCCATCACTGCCAGATCACCACTAAACCATATCCTTCAGAACCACATCTCCATGGCTTTGAAACTGCTCCAGGGGTGGGGACTTTACCACTGTCTTAGGCAGCCTGGGCCAGGCCTTGAGAACCTTTTGGATGAAGAAAGCACGGTGGCACCACAGTCATCATATGCAACCAGGTGTGGTTGGCAAGAGTTAGGCTACAAACTGATGACCAGCCAACCCACAGTGCTTTTGGAAAACCTATTAGGAGAGGATGTGCAGCAGCTCCAAAGGGGAAGCCACAGGGTGAGATACATGTGGAGGGAGGAGGCAGAGAGCAAAGTTAGCATTTGACCGCCAAACCCAAGTGATTCCTTACAGAGGTCCTGCCTTGCCAGGCATCTAAAAATCTTCTCTGCTACATTCCCAACAGAGAGGAGGGAGGGCCTGAAGAACAGCAAGCCTTACATTTTTGTACTTGTTCTTGGCTGAGACAGGAGCAGAACGTTGCCATGATGTCTACTGAATAAATTTGTGCTACTGCTGCTCTCGTTTGTCTTTACAGTTTTGGAGGAGATGCAGATGGCCCTTTAAATACTTGCAAGGCCTGCAACTTTTCCAGAGTATTTTTCCCCTCCTTTTTTTCCAAGCTACTTGGCTCCCTGCAGTAATTAATATTATCTAATGGGATGAAAAGCATAGCAAAGCCATCATATTTGAGATTATTCACACAAACAAAAATGTAAACAGCTGTCTGAGAGAGAAGGAAGAAATGAGATCTGAGACAGGACCCTACAGGAATAAGCTGCCTGATGCCATCTCAAGCTTGTCCCAGGATATTGGGTGCCCACTGGGTACAGCTAAGTGGGAGAGATGCTGTGAAGCCATGTCCTTGCCAAAGAAGGAGGTCATGGGCATCTCCAGGAGACTCCATCTAGGGTTTATTATTCCCTGGAGAACCTCAGTTCCCATAACCCCCACTCCCTCCAGTGTTGCTATGCTGAGACTTATTGCCATGCTCAGCTGAGCAGCTCAGTCTAGTTGAAAAACCTCAGGGACTTGGGAAAGCACAGGGAGAAAAATATCCTCCCCTAAACTGCAGCCACTTAATTCCAGATCTATTCTTAGATAACAGAGAACAGGATCATAAAGCCAGGTGATTTCAGAAAACATGAAAGGAGTAGCAGAGAGGCACATCATTAGCTTGGCTTGGCGGTGGCAGATGGCTCTGGTCAAAGGCAGCCCTAAGAGAGGCCCCCAGTAGAAGTCTCCCTGGTTCCACAGAATAGCTCCGTAATGAACTGGGCTACAAGCTGCTGCATTGTACCGTTCTGGAGCAGGCATTAGCTTTTAAATCGAGCAGATAACCTCAAGAGGAGTTAATGAAGCATTTCCCTTTGTGCTCCCCTGCCTTTGCCCCTTCACTTGCCCTTTAGGCACAGGACCCCTCTGCTCCTCTCTGCCGCTGTGCTGTTTGTCCTGACTTTGCTTAGATCTTGCACCGGGGCTTTTCCTCCTATGGTGTTTGTAAAGATACAGTTACTTTTTTCAAGAGCTTTAACAACAGAAGTGTCTGATTCTGAGGCTGAGGAAAGAGTCGTGGAGTTGCTTGCCCTGTGCCTGTCTCCTGCCAGGCTCTTTGCAGGGGATGGGAACAGTAGGGTGGAAGCAGCTGGGGAAAGCAGAGGAGGAGAAGGTAACCATGGGGAGATTGTTCCAGAAGAGGTGGGAAACAGCATGTGAGCCTGCCTGTAGCAAAGGGAAATGTATAAGGGAGAGCTGGAAGTGCTGACTGCTAACGGGGAGGTTGGATTTGCTCAGAAACATGTGGCTAGACATGGTTCTGGGTGAATTAATGAGTGTGTGCACTGCAAGGGGCTGCAAGGAGCCTGTTACTGCACAAAGGGAGAATTTGTGTGCTTGATGAGGACACTGTGTTCATTGGGCAGTGAACTTCTGAGCCCGTGGGCCACTGGGCACCCTCAGATCCAGGGGAATGGCAGAGCCCTGTGCTTGCGTTAAGCAGAAAGCCAAAGTAAATCAGAAAGCACCACTTTCCTTCTTCCCTCTGGGATGGCTCAACCACCAGCAACTCGATGGCTTGAGTCGCTCAACCACTTGCCAACAGCAATCAAATAACTCATAACAAGTTTTGTACTCAGGGTGTTCAACAAGTCCCCTGCAGTTCTTGCCTGAGACACAGGCAAAAGACACAGAAAGGCCGGGGCAGGAGAAGGTGCTGTGCACTGCTCAGTGTGGCACAAATCCAGCAGCAGCAGATTACCAGATACTGTCTTGTTTTCATAGCTCTCATGGCCAAAGCGGGTCACCAGACATATGAGCTGCCTCTCTGCCTTGGTTGGTGGCTCAGCTGTGCCCATGCTCTGCTGGGCTGGCAGCTAAGCTGGTTTGAAACCATATACCTGTGTGTACTCCTGGTGTACTTTGTGTGCCTGGCTGGGCTGGGCTCCTTCCCTTGCAAACCCTAATTATGTGAATGCACACACTAAATAATAACAGTGAGCAAATCCTGGGAATATCATCCATGCGCTTTCTACTGCCTAAACATATCCATGGCTGTGAAGCCAAGGTTCTTGGCATTGCAGGACTGCTCTTGATGGGAATTTTTGCTGGGAAAGGAGGGCTAATCCAACCCCCCTAGCATGTTTGCAGCACCCACTTGCTCTTAGGAAATAGCAGCGCCTTCTCTGCCCTCCAGCCCAGCTCATCATGTGCTTGGGTGTCCAGATTAAACAACTTTCTGAAGTCACAGAAGAAAATTGGGAAAACATCAGGGAGAATACACACTTCAGGAGGTTTAGTTTCAAGCACAAAGTGCTGACGATGTTTTATGACAGTAGAAGTCACTTCTGAACCAGGACCTCCTTCTCAGGAAAACAGCTGATGATGACCCTTGTGCAATCACCCATCCAAGACCTTAGTGCTTCATGAGCTCCGAAGAATAACATAACCCACGTGGCCTGTGCTGATTCTCATAACGAGGATGAATTTCATCATATCTCAGTCCTCTTAGGGTGAAGTCTTGGTAGCAGGGCCAGAAGATCCCAGTGCAGTGCTGTGTTGGCTGTGTTCCCACACCTCTGTGTCTGCTGTGGACAGACTGGTTGGGTATCTGAGATCTGACGAGGACTTTTCTTCCAGCCAGGAGAGACTTTGGAAAGTTTCAAAATTCTCTGTGAGAGTTAGGCTGGAAAAAAAATATTTTGTGCTTGGTCAAACAGATTTTAATAATTGAAAACATTTTTGGTTTCATGTTGATTTATTTTGTGTTCTAAAATTAGGTAGGTGTATATATATGTATAAAAAAATTGTTTCAAAATGGAAAACCTCAAGATAAATCATTCCAAAAGTTTGGAAAGAGGATGTTGTGGCTTGATAGGAGCAATGTGTTTCTCCTTCTGTCCCTGAGCTGATGCTTCTGTGGAACGGCCATGAGCTTTTGATGTTTTGATTTTGACATGCTTGCCTTGTCCAACAGAATAATGAGCCTGTTTAAGTGCTTTTCCCAAGCACCTGCACCTCTTTAAATCAGAGCTGCACTTCTGCTCTTTGTGGGTGAGACGCCGTGGGCACCATCACCATGGTTATTCCTTGCACAGGCTCCGTGGTGCCAGCAGAGCAGTTGTGCGTCGTAGGGAAGGAGCTTTATATAACTTCCTGGCTGAGGGATTATTTCCTGAGTTGATGTTAGAGCCACCAAGCAAATCTCTTGGCTGCACAGAAACATCCATGTAGTACAAAGATCAGTGCCAGCTTAAAGAGCACAGTGAGCCAAACTGCAGCCAAAACATGGGTCTGATCCTCAAAACCACTCCAGTACTCTAGTAGCTGTCAGGTTGGGGGCTTCTGATTGCTCTCTAGCACCCACAAGGCAGTCTGCAAGTCCATTCATAACTGCAGAGCTGGTACTTGCAGGATTCGTGCAGGTCAAGCTCATCAAGAGTGAGGAAGGCTTGCAGGACTGCGCAGGGCTTAACGGTCTGCAGTCTTGTCCGCCATGCAACTGCTCATGAGGCTCCAGGCTTGGCTGCCAGTGCTGGGTGATGCACAGGACCCTGCGCCAGCTGGAGAGGCTCTCCCGACATCTCCGCAGGCTCTCCACATCTCTGCCTTCAACTCTAGCTCAGCAATGCAGCCCTACACGGCCATCCTTCCCTGATTGCTCATACTTGTGGTGTGAGTAATCAGCCCCCACGCCTCCCCAGCAGGTCACAGAGCCTCTTGGGCTCACCAGAAGAGGGTCATGACTTACTGCTGCCTTCACGGCTCCAGCTTGATTGCTCCCTGCTGTGGTCAGTCCAGAAGTGAGCCAGGATTTGGCCTGTCATCTCCCTGGGGCACAGCAGAGTTTTGTGGATACTGCTGTAGCAAATGGGTTTCAAAGGAAGAAAAATGGCTGATTAACCCTCTTCTAGGGCAGCCTGTGTGGCTGAGGTTGTGATGGGGTACCACAGCATTTTCTCTCCAGAGCAATGTCTATGCCAGCTGCTGGGCTTTCTCTGCAACAATTGATGTCATGTAGCAAGCTCTAGTGCTAAAACTAAATTACACATGAAAAAACCCAAAGCTAAAGAGCCGACAGCTTCTGGTCATTCCCCTGAATCCATGTCCATCTCCCCTTAACAATGTCCAAGGTGTGGTGGCTGCTGTCTTGCACTGTCCAGGCTGCCCCTGGGAGCTCACTCCAGGGATGCAGTGAGGATGATCTCACCTGCAGGCACTGGAGATCTCATGGAGACAGGTATTAGGGAAATGCTAGCACTGAAAGTCTTGACAAATAAATCCTTCAGAACCTTCTCAAATAAATCCTCAGAACCTTCTCAAAGGGCTGGAAATTTGCCTGCCTCCTCCCTGTTGGTTTTTGGGTTTTTTTGAGATCAGAAACCAAAGCACAGAGAAACATTGCTGACCTAGAGGATGGCCTCCCCTACAGAGCCCAACACTGGATTTGCTGAACAGAAGGTGAGGACATCTCCTGAATTGAGCTGGCTCACTTCATGCCTGGTGAAACACCTGGACAAGCCCTCCTGGCTGTTTGTAAGACTCAGGCACGCAGCCAACAAATCTGCAGCCTTTGAATTCAACACCCCCTCTGGCTCCAGAGTCAACAAGAGCTTTGTTCATTTCTGGACAGATGAATTTCCACTATATAAATCCAGCCCCCTTCTACCCTGGTGTGAGGCACCACCAGTGCTGTTATTCCACTAAATCAGAGCAGAATGGTTGTCTTTTGTTTCCCTTTTCATGGAACCACAGGTCCTCCCCGGCCACCTGTGGGGTCAGTCATAGACCTGAGTCTGCAGGTGGGAATCATGTTGGGTTCCCAGGACAATACTTCATCTGGCAGCCATGCCACCTTTCACCTTTTTCCTCACACCTTTAATAAGTATTTCTTAGAATTGCTGGACACAACAAGGAAATATGTTACTAAGGCAATTGAAAATCCAGACTCCAAATTGCAGATTTCTTCTCCAGCAAGACCTTGAGGGGAGGGAGTCAAAAGTCTGAGTAACTATTGAATTCAGCAAGGGCTGCATGAGCCTGGTGTGGAGGTTTAAATACACACCCCCACCCCCCCATCAATAACTCTGGCAATAATTATTCACCATGTAAGGATTTTGTCTCTCTTCTGTCTTGCTGGGGGTTTTCATGGGCAGCCATGCACAGCGCCAGTGCGATGCTCTGTGTGATCCCAACCTGCTCTAGTGGAAGGTGTCACTGCCCATGGCAGGGCGGTTGGAAAGATGATCTTTAAGGTCCCAATTCAAACCAGTCTATGATTCTCTGATTCTGACCTGGGCATTGGCTGAGCTGTGCAGGAAGGCTGGTAAAGTGGGGAGCCCAGCAGTGGACTCACAGGTCCTGGAACTGCTGTTCAGTGGAGGTACAACTGCACTGCCCTGCCTTACTCTGTCTTTGACTCCTGAATCTGGCCCCCGGGGGTGGGAATGTCAGGTGACACTTTACCCTTGCAGCTGTGCTGAACTAGACCCTATGGTGGGATTTAGGGGGTGCTGCCTTTTGCATGGGGCTCAGGAGAGGGGTGACATGTGTCCCTGCAGCCCAGGGTCACAGTCCCCTGGGTAGCCATTTGCTGGTATGCACCCTGGTCAAGGATCCCACCCTTTGAGCCCTCAGTAGGAGCCTGGCAAGACTGTCCAGTCATGGCACACAGAGAGGACTGTCCTTCTGTCCAGGAAGTGCTGCCACATCACCCTCAGTGCCCCGTTCCCCCCAGTAAGGCTTTTGTTGTGAATGGGTTCGCTTCAGCGCAGGAGGCAGATGTTGCACAGCTGGGCGTGCTGCGTGGAGCAACACTGACATGCAGTGGTGGGCTGCTGCCATCTCCTCCTGCCTCCTCTGCCCACCCACAGCACAGCCACATCAGGGGATGGACACAGGCCAAGCCTCACTTCACTTGCTGAGAAATAGCAGTTTCCCAGTGGAAAAAGCATCCTTTTTGCCTTGGGAAAGTGTTTGCCACAGAAAAATCACCTGCTGGGTAAAGAGGAGGGAATTGTCAGCAGCTCACCAGCAAGAAGCACTTTTTCCAGCATGTTCTTTAGATTTCTTTAAAACCATCCCATAATAATGCTTGCAAGGGACCAGGCTGCTTGCAGCTCAGAGGACGCTGATGGACAGTCGTTCCCAGATGCAAAAGTGTGTGTATACTCTGCAGTGCTGAACTGAGAGAGGAATAGAAGGGTGAGGAGAAGAGTTTCAGATGTGTCAGCTTCCAGAAACTCTGGGTGTGATAGTGGCAGCTATGTTGCCCAGAAGAGCTTGGCCTCATCATGTGCCCATGATGAAAATCTTTCCCTTTTACCAGTGTTGATCTCTTTTGAAACCTGGCCAGGGAAATGGCATGAGATTGGGGCTACCCTGGGTGCCAGTGCTCCCCAGAATTGTCAGTGTGCTGCCCAGTACACAGTCAAGATAATGTCAGCACATATGGTACCTGGATATGACCCAAGTGTGGCCAGCTGGATCAATCCTCTGCTCTGCAAGGGTCTTCAAACTTGGGCCCAGCCATGGATGTATGTCTGCCACCCTTGAGAGCCAAAACCTGGGAGTGGTAATGACAACGAATGGGAGACAAAGAACAACGGGGAAATAGTAACATCTGAATCTCCTTGTCCCAGATTTCAGGACAGTATCCAGCATTTATCAAAGACCAAACGGTGCCATTATGGCCTGAATATGTATGGAGTTGGAGCACCTCAGTGAGGAACACCTAGGAAGGAAGAAGGAGTTCCAGCTTTAGCAAAGTGAGTCCTCTGGGCTGGTTTGGCTATGTGTAAGGACTCAGGGGTTGTTGTGGTGGAGTATCAGCTCAATAGCAGCTTCCTGGCAAAGTGTGATGGCTTAGCCAAAAGGCTGAATGAGAGTCTTGGGTGGTGAGAGGGGAAATGGTGAGTAGGAGCTGAGAGAAGATTTTACCTTTTTGTGGGACAGGGGAGACTGACTTGGGAATTTTGCATCCCGTTCAGGTGTCTGCATTTAAGAGAGGGTGTTGGAGAGTGTTGAAAATAGCTATAAAAATGATTGAAGGACTGCAGAAAAAAACCTTAGGGGGAGGAGAACTTAAAGACCTCCATCTGTTTGCATTATTAAAAAAGAGGTTGAGAGGTGACTTGATGACAGTGGAGAAATACCTTCACGGGGAGGAAAGAGTGAGCATTGCAGGTTCTGTAGTCTAGCAGAGGGGAAAACACAAATGGCTGGCTGGAAGCAAGAGCCAGATGAAGTCAAACTGGAAATTAATCACCTACATTGTTTAAAAAAGCAACCAATGGAGCAAATCCAAAGGAAAATGGTGGGGGCTGCATTCTTGGTGTCTTGAAGTGAAGGCTGAGGTCTTTCCTGAGAAACTTGTGTTAGCTAAGGCACAAACCAACACATGATGTCTAGGGGTCAACGTGGAGATCACTGGGTTTGGAGGACTGTATGGATACACTCAGTGTAAAATGATTGTAAGGACACACAGTGTTGCAGTGACATCCCGAAGGACGATTTAGCACACACGCTTGGGCTTCTAAGCAGAGCTAATGGAGAACATTCGCTCAGGAGCACTGAGCAAGGAGCAAGGGAAGAAATAACAATAAAAATCCATCATGGGGCTTTATTTTACTTATTGGCTTTTAAGAGAGGGGAAAGAACAAAAGTCAGAGGCAAAGCAAAAGTGCCCCTTTGGCACAACGTGCCTGGCCAGGGTACAACCCGTCAGAAGAACCTGCTGTGAGTGGGCGGACGAGTAGCTGTCCCGCATTAATGCAATCGGTCTAAGCAGGGCTGTAGCTGCGCCGCTGCAGAACGTACTGGTAACGAGAGCCTGGAGGCCCTTCCGAGTGGAAACGCCAGAACTGGCTTTCGGAGGGTGGGATTTTCCCTACCCTGGGCGCACATCTGGTCTTTTGTTCTGGACAATAGGAAGGCCTCTTCCTCTGCGCTCCCGCCCTCGCTGCCGTGCCTGGCCCTGTTCCCACCGGCTCAGCCGATCCCGCTGCCTGCTCCCAGGCTCCCTCCATCCAGCCGCTCGCCTGCATCCTGGCAGCTGAGAGCAGCTGGACACGGTTGCATTTTGGGATGTGGTGGAGCCTGGTTGTGGCTTCTCCTTGTAGCAATAAAGCTTCACCACAAGTCCTTGTTGGAGAAGCAGAAACCACAGAAGCGTAGAATTGTGTTGGTTGGAGAAGACCTCTAAGGTCATCGAGTCCAAATCTCAACCTAAGGCCACCATGGCCATTAAACCATGTCCTGAAATGCCATGTCCACATGTTTCTTGAACACCTCCAGGAATAGTGACTCCACCACCTCCTTGGGCAGCCTGTTCCAATGCCCGACCTCTCTTTCAATAACGAATGTCCAATCTAAATCTCCCTGGCATGATTTCAGGCCATTTTCTCCCATTCCATCTATTGCAACAAGAAGTCTTGCTTTGTTGGCTGAAGGATTATCCAAGGTTAGAGATGAAATGGCCACTAAATGTCTCACCAGCACCTTTGTGAATACCAAAGACCCTCAGTTCTGTGTTCACACCAAGACTTTCCTAAATCATGCAGGGAATGTAAGCTCTGGCAGCTGAAATGGCCTAATGCTGATGGCATCTCATCCCAAATGCTTAGTTGAGCTTCATTCCAGTCTGATCCAGCTGTATCCCCCAGCTCCATTCCTCATCTGGTCCTGCAGCACTGGTCCCCACTGTCAGCTGGCATGAGCCACAGCCTTGCCAGTGCCTCCTAGGGATCCCTTAAAACAAACACCTGGTAAAACTCAATACACCAAAATTAGCCTTGAGCGTTTTAGGAGGGAGCTTGGGCTCTGGGGAGAGCACCTGGCTCTGTGTGGCCAGTCCCCTCATTAGGGAAGGGGGGCAGATCTGTTTAATTTGATCCCTTATTTCCTCCCATCCCACATCCCAGGCTTTGACACACTTGCAGCATTCAACAACAGAAAATGAAAAAAAAAAAAGGCAAAAAAAAAGCTAAGCCTGGAGCGAAAGGCAAAATGTGTGTCAGTGGCAGAAAGCAGGAGAGATTGCAAGTGCTCCCAGTGCTTTAGGGTGGGGACTAGCAAGAGATTTGCTAAAAGGATCTAGAAGAAAAGCCCTTTTTCAAAGGAATTGTATAATCCCTAGTAGCTCAGTGTCTCATGCTCAAGGACTTGCCTCCTCGATCTGCCACCAAAAGGATTTGTTGCTGTCTTTTGTGGATGTGTAGTATGGAAGCCCTTCCCACACTGCTTTTCTAAATCTTGTTTGAAGGGATGCTCCTCAGCTCCTCCTGAGCATCAGGATTGTTCCTGTTTCATTCCCAACATTCACAGAAACAGAAATAAAAAGGGGAACGGAAAGCACCTGCCACGGAGTGAAGCCCCTCAAAGCACAGCAGTCATGGAGCCAGGGAATGAGAGAGAGATCTAGAGGGAGGATGCTGGAGAATGCATTGGAGAGGAAATCTCCAGAGGCTTGTTTCAGACTGTTTTGGAGGCAAGAAAAAACTTCTGGGTGTGAAACAAGGTGTGCAAGGGGGAAAGAGGATCAGAGGGTGTGTGCAGCAAGGACTGTGTGTGTGTGCACAGACATGAGATGTTGTGTACAAAAAGGGAGTGAGAAGGAAAATCTGCAGGTGGGAGCCTGGAGCAGCTGCCCGTGGGTGCACATGGGTATGGCTGCAGCCATAACCAGCTTCCCAGGGGCTCTGAGAGATGCATTGGGGCTGGCATCCCCAGGCTTGGATCAGCGCCAGGGGGCTTGCCCCTCCTTGCAGCTCCATGGGGGCTCAGCTGCAGGCAAAGCTCTTTTGGCAGTGGGAAGGCTAGAAAGGGTTTCAGTGGAAGTGCTTGTTACCGGAGGCATGGTTTTGCTGAAATCAGATAATTTTGTGGGATCATGTAGGAAATTATTGATGGAGAAAAAATATCTGAACCTTCAGAGGATAATTCGTTTTGACCTTCAGAGGATAATTTTTTTTCCAAAGCATTTCATTACAACAAATTGCTCCATTTACTTTTCATGTTCCCACTCAGACTGATTTCATTTCAGTATTCCACATGCACAAAGTGCCAGTTCCTGGGCTACATCCTGAGGCTGCCTGCAACGCTGTGCTCCAGCTGCACCTGAGGCACCCTCCTTGTCTGCTCAGCTTCAATGCAATTCTTCTCGGTCAACGCTTCTGAAAACCTCCTCCGGGAAATCCGGGATGGACAATAGGATTTGGAGATGAAAACACATTTGGAAGTGCCAAAATTGCCCGTGGAGTACAACCATAGAATCACAGAATTATTAAGGTTGGAAGAGACCTTTAACATCATTGAGTCCCACTGTGAACCCAGCACCGCCAAGTCCACTGCTAAACCATGCCCCTCAGCACCACAGCTACACGTCTTTTAAATCTCTCCAGGGATGGGGATTCCACCACTTCCCTGGGCAGCCTGGTCCAGAGTTAGACAACCATTTTGGTCAAGAAGTATTTCCTAACACCCAGCCTAAACCTCCCCTGGCACAAGCTTCTGAGTGATCAGGGTCAGCAGTTTAGGGCCTGTCCCTCCCTGGTCAGCTTTTTTGATCTAAGCTCTCAGAGAGCAGCTATAAACATATGCACTGGCAATTTATTCAGTCTTTTGCATTTGTAGGACATATTTGATGGGAAAAGAAGCTTAGCTTTACATTTGTATGACCTTGATGTGCTTAAAGTTAAGCTGCTATTTATGTATGTGCAGAAGTGGGACCTATTAGCGGTGCACGTACTACCACCGTGCCCTGCTCCCTGCTGCCAGTGTTCACCCCTGCAAGAGAGGGAGGTTTGGCTGCAGATTGCATTTATTTGGGATGACGACAGACCTGAGCTAAGGCTGGGTTTGTTTATGCTCACAGTAGGAGCAGCGGCTGCTGTGGCTCGTGGCATTTCGCAGCCCTGTTGGCTGGGGATGTGACTTTTGCTGCTCTCTGGGAAGTTGCAAGAAAGACACCAGACACTTGCTCTTTCATCACTGAAGCTGCTTGATGCAATAAAAGAAGATGTGTGAGGCCTGCAGAGGCTGCAGGGTGGCTCATGGCCAGGGCAAAAGGATGTCCCTTCTCAGCTGTGCCCAGGAGCTGGGTCTGAGGCTCCTCCTGGGGAGGGTTGCAGAGAGCCAGAGGGAGGGATGCTCAGTGCTGTGGTCATGGGACTGTCCCAGGCTCATGCCAGGAGCAGTCAGACAAATGCACTTGTCAAGCAAAGTCTTTATGGAGACACATACAAGGGTAAGTTCCCCAAAAGCTCCGTGTATGAGGCAACTAGACCCCAAAGAAGGAGGAATTTGTCACCTCACGGAGGCCCAGTCATACTGCAGATGCTCTTCCCTTGTAGCGAAGCGGGGTTCCTGGTCTCTGCTCACCAAGCCCCACCACCAGCAGGCACACGCCTGCAGAGACAACTCTCCAGGCTCCATTTTTAATTCACTCACTTTCATTTATATTCAAATCAGAGGAAAATGTAGGCACTTAGCTAAGGCAAGGCTGCTGCTTCAGAACAGCCACATAGAAGAGAGGGGGAGGTATTTTTAAAATACATGGAGAAAGAGATGAAGAGACAGAGCTCTGCATTCTAACTGACATCTTCTGGTTGCTAATGTTGTCCTGGTCATGAAAACAGAAGGAATTTTAAAGTTCTTTTCTTCCCAACACACAGGCTGTTTACTTGCCTCCAGCAGTGAAAAGAAAGCCATGACTTCTGCTTGTGTTTTAAGTCAGTTCCTGTGTCTCGTGCACAGGTTTGCAGAAGCGCTTCTGGGGATTTTGCCTCCCAACCACTCTGATGGTTTAAACAAACGATAAATGTGCATGTGGAATAATGCAAATATTCGCTGAGGAGGCACAGCCAGGAGGCACATGGATCTCCCTTAAACCAGGGCAATGCCTGACAGGGCTCTGCAAAGAGGGGGAGCACATCCTCCTTCGCGAGTCCTGCAAAGACCCTCTGGGCTGGGCTCTTAAATGAAGGTGGAAAAGTTTCCAGCATGGAGCGCAGCTCAGACTCCCACGCTGCGTGCTCTGATAAAGCACCTGGGGGTCTCAGTAATAATGCTTTGAATTTAGAGCAGCATTTTACCCTAAAAGACAATCCTGACGTGCTTAAAAGTGACAGTGCCCTTTTGCAACGTGCTTTTGAAGCAGCCACATGCTACCACCTACACACACTGGCCAGGCTGTGATTTAGCTTTGCTCCTTGATCCCCACGGCAGATTTGTGCAGCCCCGTAATTTCTGGGCTCTGCAGAGCCCCAGAGTACAGGGGACTGTCAAAACCCACTTAATACACATTGACCTAGTGGGAGTTGTGCAGCAAAATGCTGCTGGGCGCTTTGAAAAGGGGATCTGCGGTGAGGCTTCGTTACTCCTGCACTGCAATTAATGATAATTAAAGGAAAAAAAAAAAAAAAAAAAAAAAAAAAGGTTTTGTGTCGTGTGTCTCAGAATTAACATCTCATTGAATTATCAAAGCTTTCAAGCAGTGGGTGGTGGAGAGAGTGGCTTGGGGCTTGCAAATAGGTCAGAGAAAGAGCTGGTTGCTAAATATCTGATGGAAAGTTTCCACTGGGGAAGGAAATCTTGCTGATTTGATGGAATAAGAACAATTCTGGGGAGGATGCTGATATCCTTAAAACTTAAGAAAAAGCAGCTGCCTGCTCACAACCTAGGTTCTGTGTCTGTCCTGCTCGCTCCCTTGAGGATCCATCCCGCTCAAACGTGCAGTTCTCACCTTCTCACTGCAAAATGAAACCATAAAAAGAGGGGAAGCATGAAAATGTCAGTGGCGTGGTGGCAGTGCAAGTCTGTTCCGTGCCCTTGGCATCCCTGCTGGATGTCCTTGCGAGCAACCAGCAGCTTTTCGGGCACTTGGTTTTTGGGGGACCGGCTGGGGATGGTTTGGGTCCGGTGCTCAGGGCTCTGGAGCACTTGCAACTACATTTGACATCAACAGGGGGAGCGGTGAGTCCTGCTGAAGCGGTCCCCAAGCAGGGCCTGGGACACGCCACCGCAGCAGTCACACATTCGCAGAATGTTTTGGGTTGAAGGGATCTTTAAAGGTCATCCAGTCCAACGCCTCTGCCATGATCAAGGACATCTGCAACTACAGCAGACTGCTCAGAGCCACACTTCCCCTGACCTGGAATGTTACCAGGGATGGGGCTTCTACCACCTCTCTGTGCAAACTGGGCTGGTGTCTCACCACCCTCAGCACAAATAAAATGTCTCCACTCCCTTCACCCAGTACCTTCCACAGCCTCTCTGCAGCCTTTGGCATAGGCTTTGGCATAGACTGGCAACTATGGTACCTGCTGGTGATTTCCACCACATGGGAATTCACCCCTCGTGGTTTCTACCTGTGCTGTCACCAAGACATGGCACTACCACAAAAGCTCTGGGTTGTGTGTCCCACCAAGGTGTCAGAGGCAGTCAGGTTGCTGTTTGCTGGTTGCTGTTTATTTCTCATGATATATCAGCACTGAAACAAATCAACTGGGCAGTAGGAGTCTCTGGCTTTGAACCTGATCCTGTCTTTCATGGGTGCTGCTGGGATAGGGATGCCCCAAGGATGTCTGACCCAGCCAGCATGTTCCTTTCTCCCTCCTGTGTCAGGGTGACATCATGGGGACACCTGAGGATAAAGAGATGAAAGGTTGTAGCAGGCTTAACTGCTCCTCCCAAGCAGAAAAGCAAAATATAGTATTTTGGAAACCAGATCAGCAGCTCTGGCTGCCTGTTCTGTGTGGGCTCTCAGGAGGAGCAGCTCTGAGCCAGGAGATGGGCACAGGGTCCGTTCTTTGGCTGCTGAGGCTGTGCAGCCTTTATTTAAAACTATGGAATTTCTTTGTTCCAGACATCTCCTTTTTTAACAATCATTCCTCTGCTCGGCTTCTTCCTTCCCATTCCACAGACAATAACCTTGTGTGGATTGCTGGAGGAAAGACCTGAGTAGCAAACCATTCCCTCTCTGCTGGTTGTATTCCCCTGATCCAAGAGATTCCTCAGTCCCTGTGGGGAGTGACAGGTCGATGATGATTACAAAAAGCAGATCTCAGAAGGGTTTGTCTCCATGAGGAAAACGGTGCAGCAGAGCTGCTGGGGAATAATAATTACATTATTATGCAGGGATAAAGTCCCATTTATTTCTGAGAAGGGGATGGATACAGGGGAAGGGTAGTGAGTTAGTGCAGAGTAATCAGCCCATGACAGCTGTGCTGGGCAGCATTTCCCTTGTAGACAACCCCAAAATACTGCACTAGAGAAGGACTCGCAGCTGAGATTGTGCGGTGGGTAAAGGTGGGGCTGTCTAATCTCAAAGAGACACTTGACAGCATCCACTGGTTCCCGCAGGAACAAGAGAAGATGCAAACACTCTCCTAGTACTGCCACTGACCTATGGGCAGGGACAGGCAGCCGAGAGCCCCCATGCCCCCAGTGCTGTGCACCTTCCCGCAGCGGGATGCGTAGGGACAGCTGCTACCCATACGGCTCCATACGGCCCACCCAGCTGCTCGGGCACACCCCGGCGAGCCGCCACGTGCCTTTGTGTTGATCCCAGCAGCGTTGTCCCCACAGCACCGGGCTGGTGGCACGCCCGCGTCTTGCTTCTACGTGTGAGAACCAGTGATCACCCAGTCGGGGACCATAAATAATTGATATGTGTGTCACTGTGCTTCCTCCTCGCCGCGCTGCCCATCCCTCCTCTAAGGGAGGGGGATTTGGCCAAGGTCACTCTTGGTGTCCACATTACCGGGACCGTGGATGGTGGGCAGCCTGAGTGCTGCCCCAGCTTTCATTGTCCTTACAAATGGTCCGTGGGAAACAGCCCTGGAGATGAGTAGCACAAAGGGGAACGGGATTAATGGTAGCGTGGGGACGGGCTGTGGAGATGAGGAAGGTGGGAAGGGGGAGATGGACAGAGGTGACTGCGGAGGGCGGGGGTTGTGCCGTGCTGCGGGGGCGGTGACACTCCCGAACCCGCTGGACCCCTCCGGAGCCCTGCACCGGTGGGTGTGGGGGAGCATGCTCCAGCAGGGATGGACCCCACTGACAACCTGCTTTGTGTCCAGCTGCGCATCCCGGCTCCCTCCTCATTGTTTTGTAAAATTGAGGAGGGGGGATTTCGTTTTGAAAGGAAAAATAATAAAAACATGAAAATAATAAAAATATTACAAATAATAAAACATTTTAAAAATTAACAATGTGCACCAAAAATACAGCACATCTAGAGAGACATAAAGGAGGTAGCCTCCCCTTGTGGGGGGCTCCGGGGGGGCTCTGAGGGGCCGGAACCGTTAGCCCCCCTCAATACGGCCCCGCCAAGCCCCGCCGCCGCGGGCCCGCCCCGTCCTGCTCCGTCCCGCCCCTGCTCCCACCCGCTCTGCCCGCCGATTGGCTGCGCCTCCACTCAGGATCACAATGTTGGCGTCGGGTGGGGCGGGCACGGCGCTAATTGGAGGATGGCGAGCGCGGGGCGGGGCAGGCGCTGTCAGCCGGGCCGGGGCGCGGCGCGGCGGGAGCCGCCTGCGGAGCGCTGGGAGCGGCAGCGGCGCGGCATGGCCGGCTGAGGCGGGCGGGAGCCGCCGCCGCCCGGCGCCGCTCCCGGCCGCTCTCGGTGGGTGAAGGAGCGCCTGGATGTGCGAGTGAATGAATGAATGAATGGCGGAGCGCCGCGCCGCAGCATGAGGCGCCGGCCGAGGACCGCGCCCGGGCTCGCCCTGCTCTGCCTCGCCGCTCTCCTGGCCGCCGCCGCCGGGCTGCCCTCCAGCGCCGCGCCGCCTCCCGAGCCCGGCAGCGGTAGCGGCGGCCCAGCCGAGGGCAGCCCCGGCCCCACGCTGCCGGCTCGGCCCCGCGGCACCGTCGTGCCCACCCGGGGCAGCGCTCCACCGCCACCGTCGCCGCCCCCGGAGGAGGAAGAGGAGGAAGAGGTAGCCGCGAGCAGCGGCCCCACAGGTGAGCGGCCCACGCGTGTCTGTGGCGGGTGCGGGTGGGTGGCGGCGGAGGGGCCAGCGGCTCTGCGGGTAGTGGGACAGGGCTGTACCTTTTCTCTCTCCCTTCGCCGGGCAGACAAAGGCGCGGCCGAGGGTGGCTTCGCTGCGGGCGGTGGGGGACGAGGAGGTAGCTCTCCGGCACCCCTCCGGCCACAGCGATCCCCTTCTGGGGCAGGAGAAGAGACCCACGCGGGGTGGGACTGCCGGGAGTATCGCACGCCCTCCGGTCCCGTGTGCACGGAGCCGAGCTGAGGCTTGGTGGGGGTCACAGCCCCCCACTCACGCAGGGCTGGGTGGGCAGTGCGGAGGTGCCGAGGCTCTGCCCACCCGGAGCAGGGTGCTGGCGGAGCAGGTGCTCCAAACCTGTGCCATAGTTGTGTTACTGATGGTTTTGGTGAACAGCAGAGTGGGTACTGCCCCTGCATCCACAAAGCATCCTTCAAGACAGTGTGCCCCCTGCTCCCCACCGGGGAGGTGAAGACACATCCTTCCGTCAGCGTCACGTAGCTCCACTAGCCTGGAGCATCACTGGGTGGTACCTTGGAAACAAAGTTGCTCTGGTGGCATCAAGGTTGCCCCAATGTCCATCTCCACGTGCTGGCAGCACAACAGGCGTAAGGATAACTTGGTGTTGCTGGAGCCCATGGTCTTACCTGTGTCTGAAGCAGCATTTGCAGTTCAGTCGATGCCAGGAAGAGCCCACGCTTGCGTGGGACCTGATGGGTGTGTGAGGGGAGATGGGAGATGCAGGATTTTCTATTCTGGGATGCTTGCTTGAGGCCTGATCCTGCCCCTGTCACATTCTGGGGGGTGGGGGTGGGGTTGTAGGGAGCTGAAGAAAGCCCTGTGGCAGTGGGAATAAATGGCATTATTGATGAAGAGCTTGAGGAGGGGAGGGGTAACCTGTGGCCTGGAGGGCTGAGCCTTCAGGTGAAGTTTGTGCTGGATGCAGTGCTGAATGATGGTGCTGGGAGATGAAAACACTGATGGTCTTGAAGCAGAGACTCCAGGTTACTTTTAATTTAACAGGAAAAAACTCTGCTGGAGTTCATGGACGGAGCATTTTCCACTTATCTTAGTGGAGAACTTGGCTTCACTCTACATTTGCAAAGCTTTATGTTTAGACAAATGCTACAGCACTGATTTTTTTCTTAGTTTTTTTTTTTTTTTTCTCCTTGCCTGAAAGATGCTTCATTTAAGTGTCTTGAGCTTTCTCTGGTGCAAAAGGGATACATCCTGTTGTTCTGGTAGCCTTAGCAGTCTGAGCAAGTGGATTAATCAACCTGTTTTATTTGGCTGGAAATACAATCAGCCAAAGATCTGGAGTCTCTTGTTTTCAGAGTTTAATTCATTTTTTTTTTTTTTCCATTGAGGTTTCTGTCTTTTCTTTCTCTGGAGGAGACAGAATGGTTTAAGATTCAGAGTTGCTGATAAGATAGGAGGAGTTGGATTTTCTTAAAGCAAAAGCAATGTTCTCTATCCTGCCATGATCAGACCTCATTGGCTCACTGACTCACCTGGCATGTGCAAGGGGGTGCCACCCTTTGGGTGCCAAACTGGGGGTGGGGGTCCACATACCTGCCCTGAGTTGCCTCAAGCACCTCTTTCCCCATCTGACCTTGGGTGGTGTTTGCTTCTGAGGGTGTCAGAAGGCATGGCCTCTCCCATCCTGGGCTTCAGGGGGTTTAGCAAGAGCATTCCTCTCATACTGGCTGAGGGACAAGTGTCACACAAGGGTATTGTAAGGCATGAGGTGACTGGCTTAGCAATGGCTTTGGGATGCTCTCAGATGTCCATGTACGAGCTCACATGATGTCCTTTTGTGCCTGCTGCCACAGGAGTTGTCAGAGATGCAGGGGGAGGTCTGGGGTCTAATCCCAGCACAGCCACGGATCCCCCCATGGGCTGCCTTCACCTCAGTGCTTCTGAACTCACTTGGGAAATGGGGTTGGTGGTGATGAGAACTCTTCCCCACCATCCTTGGGTGTGCTGTGTTTCTATTGTGGAGGCCAGCATCACCCTTTGAAGTTTTACAGTGCCAATTATTAATGGCTACAGCAGCTTGATCTCAAAATTGCTCTCTGGTGCCTTTGCAGAGCAGTGATGGCCAGAGCAGGAACACATAGGCAGGTGACATCTTCTCCAACAGGCTAATTGGTTACTCGTTAGCAGGGCAGGTTGAGGTTAATGCTGACTGATGGGGCATTGCTGGTGCACCCACAGGTTGGGTGGGTTTCAGGGCACCTGGGGTGGATGAGGCAGCATCCTCCTGCGCGATGTGGGAGCTTGTGGAGGTGGTACTGGTGGGTGGATTGGGCATGGTCTATGTGGGAGCTGCTTTCTGTGGGCTTTGTGGGGGGCTTTTCTCTGCTGGTCTGGCTGCCGAGTGTCTCTGGTATCCTGCACAGAGGTTTGCTCTCCAAGCACTGAAGGGACAGTAAATCCAGTGGGCACCATGGGTTTAACTGAGACACTTCTGCTTGAATTCAAACACGTTGTCAATGCTACTTTTTGCAGTTCAATAGGTAATTAATGCACAATTTGCTTTATTGCATGAAACAAATTAACCTTTTCTCATACCTGTTATTCAGAAGGCTTCCTTTAGTGCTGGTGGTGCTACTACTGATGGGATTGTTGGTGTGAGAGTCCTCACATCCAGGGTTTGTTCAGTGCTTGCAAGATTAAAATTCTGACTTGAATGCATTTTTCTCGTTCAGATTTAAGCAGCACTTCAGCTGCCACCGAGCTGCCTGCTCGTTCCTCTCTCATTCTCTTCCCTTTCCCAGTTCCATGATGTTTATTTTTCTTTCCAAGCCTGTGATCGTGTTAAAATCCCGGATTTTGTTTTGAAGAGAAGTAAATTGCTAATCCTCATGTTTGTGGAGACAAGCTTAGGAGTATCCCCTGCCTTATCACCAAAGCCTCTAACGCCCGCCGCGGAGGCCCCGCCGCCTCCTTTTATATGGAGTAGTCTCATTTTAAAGCAGAAGCTGTGCTGGGAAGCTGGCCTGGGGACAGCTGCTCTTCGCATGGATGCGCCGTGTTGGAGCGGAGATGTGGCAGCTGTGGCCAGCGTTGTCCTGGTTGGACTTTCCCTGCCTCAAGAACAACATTCATCTATTCCACCTCTTTCTGTAGGGTGGTGTTGAACGGTGTAGGTCTCTTTGGAGGACGTGGTGTTCTGACTCTTTTCCAGCTCCATGCACAGCAGATGGGTGGGATGAAAAGACCAAGCCTCCTTGCACGGCCTTGCTATCCCCGTGCTGTGACTGGGTCAGCGGAAGAGCTGCACCTAAACCTTATATACAGGCATCCTCAGACTGCACTAAGGGTGTCAGATCTTGAAAGCTGTTCCCTTCTCTCCTCCTCATGGTCTCTGTGGTGGTCCATTTGGCTTCCTGGGTTGCCAGGTCCCAGACATGACCATGAGTTGATTCCTTTCCTTTGCATGTCATGGGAGGGGACAAGCAGCAGTTTCTACTGCAACCACAGGGCAGGAAATGCAGGTGGCCTGGTGGCTCAAGTCAGTTAACCACAGGAAGGTATCTTGTGCTGCTGCGGAAATGGGTGAAAGCTGAGTCAGGGCATGCCATGATGTTTGATGGGGCTCTAGCCCTTGGCTTGGGGCCACCTCACACTGGGTTGCTTGCAGCCCAGATGGAGAAGGTGCAGCCAGAGCCCTGCAATGGGTGGTGGCTGTGGCTTTGGGTGGGATTAGCTGATGGGTTTAGCTTGTGAAGTGGAACCTGGCAATTCCCTGGGGGTGGCCTGGCTAATTGGCTGAGTGTGGGGGAGGCAGGGGGGTGAGGAGTGGACCTGGTCGTGAGTGCTGGCTTAATTCATCATCATCCTGCTGGAGAGGTGGAGAGATTTGCTTTTGTGCAAGGAGAAAGATCTGTGTACCCCAGGCATGCAAGAGGCTCCATGGAGGCAGGTATTGCGGGAGGTCCCTATAGCACTGGCAGTATTGTAGGGGAAAGACTTTGGTCCAAACCATGGAGCCATCAACAGGCAGACTCTGGACCCTGGCACACCAGGGCTGTGCTCTACAAAGGGCTAGGAGCTCTCAAATGCCCATGGGACAGAAACAGCAAAGTTCCTGAAGGCAGTTGTGGGATGTTCTGCCAGTGCTGGCCCCTTTGCAAACTTGTGTAACTCCTCTTCTACCCATTAGCCTTTCAGTAGAGGTCTTCTCACCCAGGTTTGCCTGTGATGAGCTTTTCCCTTGTGTTTAGCGTGACCCAGGACTCTCTCAGGGAGGTACATTAATGTTTAATGCCTGTGCAGCTGGATGGGTTTCCAAGGCTGTGGCTGAGCAATAGGTGAGACTAAATGCTTGCAGTGGACTCTTACAGCCTTAAAAGTGTCCTGTTCTTTAGGTGTGAGCACAGGTCCTGGCCTTTTGTGCTGTGCTTGTACCAGACACCTACCTAAATGCCCCTCTTCTGCCTTTGACCCCATGGCTGGCACATGGGGGGAGCTGGGGGCAGGTGAGGGGGGCTGTCCTCCTGCTCACCACTTGGGAAGGCAGCTTAAGCTTTCTTGTTGGAGGGCTAGGGACTGTGCTCAGTGTGGTTACTGAGCTATCTTGCTTTCAAGATGTCAGCAGGATTTAATTTATTATTTTTTTTAAGAAATGGAAATGAAGTTCCAGGCATGAAGGCTGAGAATAAGGAAGATGCTCTTGTTGCTTGGGAGCTGCATGGGAGCAGCCAGCACTGAGAGAGCCTTTTTTTTTTTTTTCAATCAAGTCATGAATTGTGGGGTTTGTATCTTTGAGCTGAAAATAAGGGGATGTTGCCCACAGCAGAAAATGTCACATCCTTGCCTTCCTCCCTGCCTCCACACTCCTCCTGTCTGAGTCATTCTTGAAGCAGATGAATCCAACTGTCCTGACTCAAGATTTTGAGAATCTTGGACTTAGTGATGCTCATGAAAATCAGGATATTTCTGGGAGGCTCTAAAAAGAGCATCCAAGGTCTCATTTGTTAGTTTCCTTCTGCAGGGAACACTGCTGGGATTTTGCCTTTTTTTTTTTTTTTTTTCCTTTAAGTGATAGCTGAGATGCAGATATCACATCACTGAAATACCATATGTTAGCCAAGACTGCTGCTGTGTGGAGCCAGTTATTTGTCTGTCTGCTCTTGGTAATACCCAAAAGCCAACCTGTGTTGAGACAAAGTTACTGGAAGGCTGAACAGAATCATCATAGAATAGCTTGGTGTGGAAGGAACCTTTAAAGGTCATCCAGTCCAACCCCCCAAAGTGAGCAGGGACATCTGCAACTAGGGCAGGTTGCTCAGAGCTCTTTCTGGCCTGGAATGTTTCCAGGGGCATCTACCACCTCTCTGGGCAATCTGGAAGAGTGTTTCACCACCCTCACTGTAAAGAATAGCTCCCTTCTCGCCAGAGTAAGTTTCAGTTTCAAACCATCACCCTTTGTCCTGTCACAACAGGCCCTGCTAAAATGTCTGTCCCCAGCTTTCTTATCGGCTCCTTTAATCACTGAAAGGCCACCAGAAGGTCTGTCTGAAACCTTCTGCTGGCTGAACAACCCCAGCTCTCTCAGCCTGGCCTCACACCAGAGGGGTTCTGCTCCTCAGATGATTGCTCTGTCCTCCTTTGCCTCCACTCCAGCAGGTCCATCTCTCTCCTGTGCTGAGGACTCCAGAGCTGGCCCCAGCGTTGCAGGTAGGGGCTCGGCAGAGCATAGCAGAGGGGCAGAACTCCCTCCCATCACCTGCTGCCCGTGCTCTGGGGATGTCCAGGAGACAGTTTGGTCTGGGCTGCAAGTGCACTTTGCCTGCCTGTGTCCAGCTTTTTGTCCACCACTGGTGGTGCCTAAGCTGTGTGGTGGGCAGGAGGCATCCTGGCCCTATTTGCTGATGCCAGTGTCCTCTGGGCTCTGTAGGGATGATTGTGGTCCCTAGGGACTGGCTCAGCTGAGGCAGCCACCAGCAGCTGGGGTGCCAGAGTGTGACTGAGGGACGCGTGTACCATGGATG
The DNA here is from genome assembly GCA_033816785.1 of Picus viridis. Classification (NCBI taxonomy): domain Eukaryota; kingdom Metazoa; phylum Chordata; class Aves; order Piciformes; family Picidae; genus Picus; species Picus viridis. The sequence continues at coordinate 7,290,405 of CM066596.1, read as the reverse complement.
TGGTTTTGCATGGGATGCAAAGCTCCCAGAGAGGCACCTTAGCTTGATTGTGCTCACTGCTGACATGGACCAGCCTGTGCCAGAGGGGAAAGTTCCCCTGCAGTTAAGGAGTGATGGTGCTGGTCTGGCAGCAGAGCTCATCTCGTAGGCTACGCTGAGCTGTAACCTCAGAGGCTGAATAATCCCATCCTGGAGGAGACTGTGGTCCTTGTGCTGCTCTCTGGTGCAGCCTTGGAGGTGGCTGCAGCATCTTGGGATCTACCCAGATGTTTGGTGTGATGGGCAGCATGAGGACAGGGACATCCAGGACATCCGACACCCTGTAGCTGTGGGCAGGGGAGCACCGAACAAGCTGTCCCTGAGGAACACAGAGGTCTGAGAGATGAATCTGCTGAAGTCAGGGGAAAGATTGCAGAGGTTTTTTGAGAAGAGTCCATGGCCTATAAATATGCAGGGCAAAGCCATTGTGCTGCTGCTAGTGTTTGCACAGCTAAGGCCAGCTGACTGTGAGGAAGTGCTGTTGTAGATCAGAGGTGCTTGCTGGTGCTTCCAAGAAGCAGCTGAGATCTTAGTGGTGTGATGCATCTGCTGTCATTAGAAATAAACTCATGCTTGTGCTGGCTGCTGAAGGCAAGGATTTCTCCTGTAGCTGTCTGGCTGGAAGGGAGGGCTCCTTCTGCTGTGCTTGTGACAGGCACTTCAAATAAAACAAACAAAAAATAATAATGTGAAGGAGCTGGATGTCTGTGCAGCACCTAGACTGCACCTGAGGCTTCGCTGAGCTTTTCAATGAGGTTGCAGCAAGGGCTTGGACTCGCTTCAGTGGTCCTGGAGAGCCACAGGCTTTGCTGCCTTGGCTCATGCTGCATGTTGGAGCTCAAGGGCTGCCCTGTGCAGTGAGGCATCGCTTGGTGGGAGCAGAGGCTGGGGGCAGAGTCTGGCACTTTATAATTGGTGGGGGATATTAATGTGTTTTATGAGCTCTAGGCTGGGTTGCAATCTTGCCATCTGCCCTGCCTTGGGGGGGGCCGTGTGACTCCAGCACCTCGGGAGAACAGAACCAGTTGCAATTCAGTCTCATTAAACTGGCTGCAGACCAGGATTTCTGGTTCACAGGAAATTATTTGCTGGTTTTAATTTGATGGTTGGGTTGGGTCAGACTGAAATGAGGTGGTGGCTCTTGCTTTGCTTCTGATTCTCCTTCCAGTGAGCTCCAGGGTCCTACACCTTGAGACTGCCCCATAAAATTGATGTTCTTCTTGTGCTTGAGGCTAAACCCATTCTCAGTGTGGAGCTGGGGGCTGCTGGGTTTCTGCCAGGGGGAAATGCTCCCAAAATCCTATTGGGGCTTATCTGGAAGGATCTTTTATTGGATTAAAGCTTGTCAGTCTGGAAGCATTTTGAACAAGACATTGTAGACTTGGGATAATCGAACCTCATTTGTTTGGACAGAACTATTTCCCCCTCAATTCAATAGGAAACTTCTTGGCAATGCCACTCCTGACTCCTTGGCAGCCACCTTTCCCAGAGGAGTGGTGGAAGATGTCACCTCTTCTGTTGGGGGTACTTATGCCCTCATGGCTGCTCTCCCTTCTTCACGGTCAGGGATGCTGGAAAAGTGCTCCAGCTTCTCCTACCTCCCACCCAGGGGTCCCACAGATGAATGGCTGCAGGGCAGCCTGGCTCTAGCCCCTCGTTTTCACCAGCTATTTAATGAAGGCACTGAGTGCAGCCGGGAAGCTGGGCTCACGTGGGTTTGGGGGATTGTGCCTAGCTGCCTGTGAAGAATAGACCATCCAAACATGCTGCTGGGATGGTTTGAGCTGCCCAGAGCAGTTCTTTTGTTGGAGGATGAATTCGTCCTCTGGCTGATGCTCATCCAGATCTTCCCATGCAAAATGCCTACCGCCCTTTGTCAGTCAAAATGCAGCGGGATTGTCATGCTGGCCAGGCTGCCAGCCCTTTCATTTGGCAACAGCTCTGCTCAACACCCTTCAGGGCTCTTATTCTCCCCCTCTGGAAGAGGTTTTTGGGGTCTGTGCTCTTGCTTCACACACACAGAGGGTCTGTTTCAGTGAGGAGCTTTCCTGGAGCCGCCTGAACTAATGCAAAGCCTTCATTTGGTCTTAAAGTGCTGCTTAAAGGAGGATTTTTTTTTTTCCCTTCTCTGAACACCTGCTGTATGAATTAAAATTTGCCTTGTAAATGTAACCAATTCAGAGCCTGAGCAGGAGAGATGGGCCTTTGCTTTTCTCCTGGAGGAAAAAAAGAAGAAAAAAAAGCAAAACCTTGAAGGTTTTTTTTTTTTTTCTCCTCAGGCAGCTCAGCCTTGAAGCCAGAGAGAAGCCCAAGTTGCTTTTTGTACCATTTTTAATTCACTTGCCCCTTGTCCTTATAAATAAGCCACCAGAAACATGACGAGGCAAGCAGCTCCACTATTTATAGCTGTGCTGCTCCACATGCCTGCTTTAAAAATCAGCCAGCTAAATGGCTCTGCAGCCTCTCAGCAAAGGGCTTAATGACACAGGCATTTTCTATGCATGGATGGATGGATATTTAAAGACCATCGGTGAGCAGGCAGGGTGGTTTCTGCAGTGGGGATGCAGGTGAAGGGGATCTCCTCTAGCGCTGCCCTGATGCGGGGGAAGGGGCTCTGGTTTAATCTGCATCACCAGCCAGACCCAGAGTGGGGTTGCTGGGGATAGAATAGAATAGAATAAACCAGTTTGGAAATGACCTTTGAGATCATCAAATCCAACCTATCACCCAGCACTATCTAATCAACTAAACCACGGCACCAAGTGCCTCATCCAGTCCCCTGTTAAACACTGGAGGCTCTTCACTGTGAGAGTGGTGAAGCCCTGGAATGGGTTGTCCAGGGAGGTGGTTGGGGCCCTGACCCTGGAGGTGTTTAAGACCAGGCTGGATGAGGCTTTGGCCAGCCTGATCTAGTGCAGGGTGTCCCTGCCCATGGCAGGGGGTTGGAACTGGATGATCCTTGTGGTCCCTTCCAACCCTGACTGATACTATGACACTATGATACCTCCAGTGATGGTGACTGCACCACCTCCCTGGGCAGCACATTCCAATGGTGACTTGTCCTGAATGTGTACACATCAGTATTAGGAGGTGGGAGCAAGTTCTGTGTAAGATGCTGCTGGTAAAGTGGGTCCTCTTCCCTCTCTGCACCTTGGCTCTCCAATATATCTACACCAGACACAAATTGATACTCCCCAGCCTTTTAAAAGCAAAAAAAACCCAACCCCAAACAAACTGGATAATGTTTCGGAAGCTGCATTAACCCTTTCTTTCTTTTTGTGCTTTGCTTTGTGGCAGCAGCTCTGCACAATGCAGAGCTGCCAGTCACCTTTACCCGTTGAACTGGTCATGCCACTCTTCAGATGAATCTGCTTTATTCCTGGCAAATTACCCTGCCACAGTTTTCAGGCAGCTTTACTCTGTTTTGACTGACTGGCTGACTATATTAACTGATAGTGCTGCTTGGGCTGCTTTGATCCTGTATTATTTATGGAAATGATGGCACATAACTCTGCCTAGCTGATTAATGCTGCATGTATTTTTAATGTGATAGTTCTGCTGTTTGATCTGTGCTAAATGATTATTCTCTGATGTGTTCCTGGGTTTCATTTTGGTTCCTTATAAAAAGGACATAGAAATGGACTGTTTGTTTTGTTGCCTTCCCCCCTACCCCCCCCCCCACTCCCAGTGGTCTCATCTTGTGCTGGTTTTAAGCTTTCACAGCTCATTTTCCTGAGCGTGGCTCAGCTGCTGTCACGTGGAGCATTTACACTTTATTGCTATTAATTTGAGCGTTTCATTGGTGGCATTAATCTAAATTCATCGCTCTGGGTGCACTTGTTTGGAGCTTCAGGGAGAGACAAGGTGGAAAACCAATCATTTAGGTGATGCTCGGTCGTTCCTGGTGTGCAATTGTGGAGCCCCCGCTTGGCTGTGACGCAGCTCCAGCGACACCCGAATGAGGAGGAAACCTCTCTAAACTGGAGAGGGTGTAATTAATATTTTTCTGTGGCCTGTTACAGGCTGGCTGGGATTCCTTGGTATTGTGAAAATGACTTTAAGTGCCAGTGAGGTCTGTGCCTGACCTGCAGCTTCCTCCACTGTGGTGCGAGATGTGGTTGCGGCTGGGGAGGGACCGGTGGGCCAAGGGGATGTTTCCTCCTGGGTAATACTCACCACATCCTGTGGTGTCCCTGGCATGTGCAGTGCTCCTGGGGTGCCGCCACTGAGATGGAAGTCTGATGTCCTTCATCCCTTCTCCAAAATCCTTCCTCATCACTAGGCGTGACCAGTGGGGTGGAAACCAGGACGTTGTTCCAGGAGGACCATCTGTGAGCTGGAGGATCAGCATTTCCCTTCCCCAGGGGCAAAGCAGAGATGTAGGGGGGGAAGTTGATTTTTTAATTGTTTTTAAATGCATTTTTCCCTTCTGCCTTTTACACCACCTGCTTATTGTGATGGTGCAGATCAGGGCTGTCTCCTATCCCTGCCTGCGTGCAGCCTGTGGTCAGACACACCTTCTCCCTGGGTTCACCCTGCTCCAGCAACAACAGGTTTGTGAGGGTGCTTTCATCAACAGTGCTGGAAAGATGCAAAGCAAAGCTAGCTGAAAACCTTTAAAGGAAGGCTTTTTCTCCCCTCCTCTGAACAGGGCTTTTTTTTTTTCTGTCAAGATCAGCAAAATGTGTATCCTTCTGCTAAAGATCCCTTTCCCTTTAATGGACTTTTCCATTGCAAACAGTTTCAGCTCGAATCATAGAATCAATAAGGTTGGAAAAGACCTCAAAGATCATCAAGTCCAACCTGTCACCACAGATCTCATGCCTACTAAACCATGGCACCAAGTGCCACGTCCAATCCCCTCTTCAACACCTCCAGGGACAGTGACTCCACCATCTCTCTGGGCAGCGCATTCCAATGGCTAACAACTCTCTCTGTGAAGAACTTTATCCTCACCTCCAGCCTAAACTTCCCCTGGTGCAGCTTGAGACTGTGTCTTCTTGTTCTGGTGCTGCTTGCCTGGGAGAAGAGACCAACCCCCTCCTGGCTACAACCTCCCTTCAGGTAGTTGTGGATGGCAAGAAGGTCTCCCTGAGCCTCCTCTTTTCCAGGCTAAACAACCCCAGCTCCCTCAGCCTCTCCTCACGGGGCTGTGCTCCAGACCCCTCCCCAGCCTTGTTGCCCTTCTCTGGACATGTTCAAGAGTCTCAATGTCCTTCTTAATCTGAGGGTCCCAGAACTGGACACAGGACTCAAGGTGTGGCCTAACCAGTGCTGAGTACAGGGGCACAATGACTTCCCTGCTCCTGCTGGCCACACCATTCCTGATACAGGGCAGGAATGTTTTGTTCCCTCCCTTCAAATTTTTCAAAGCTCCTTGGTCCATGAAAAACTCAGTAAGTTCAGTTTTCCTCCTGTTTCAGGGAAGATCTATAGGTATATAAATGCATATAGCTTTTATTTTCTTTCCATCAGCTTTAACTCTGGCCTTTTATGACTGGGAACAAAGCAAACATCACAGGCTGTTTTCTGGTGTTCTTCCCCTGCCCCAGAACAGCTGTGCTAAGCTGAGCAGTGCAGTGAGCCGGTTATTAGGGGCAGGGGAAACTGGGATGCACCACGTTGGGCACCAAGGGAACAGGCAGGGGTTTTGGCTCTGGCTTCTGCAACCCGAGTAGCTTCCCCCAAACACATCTCGATTGCAGACACATGAGTAATGGGGCAGAGGCTCCCACACCTTCATGGAGCTCTCGGCTGGGGAAGGAGGGCACAGTGCTTTGTGCAATGCCCATGGGGCTGGGAGAGCCTGTTGAGAGGGGAGGGGGCATTTCCATGCACCCCTTCCTACCCCGAAGTACAGCTTGAGGGGTGTGGGGAGCAGGGCTGGGATGTAATTAGGTCCCCAGGATATCCAGGGAAGGTGGAGAATCTGCCCCAGGTTGTCTATCAAAAGAAAAAGGCAATCTGAATTCAAGTGGAGCAGACTGACTTGTCAGCGCTTGCAAGGGCTGGGTGTTTGCTCACTTTGTGCCAGCTCTTGAGATGTCTTTGCTGGAGCCTCCCCAGCTCATGCTCTGCCCTTCCCTGCCTTGGCCAGTTGGGTTTTTCCTCAGTCACAGTGCTTGAGGAAGGATTTTGGGGGATTTGGCTTGGTTTTAAGCTCCCGGAGCGAGTTGGACGTGAGCGTGGCCATCCCATCTCCCACTGCTTAGCTCCCTGTGAACAACCATGCTATGTTAAGGTCTGTCTTGTGGGGTTTCCAGTTCCTGGGCAGGGCTGGTTTGGGCCAAGGGGAGCTGCTGAGCTGTGTGGCATCCCTGCATCATGCCCAGCATCCCCTCGCCAGGTGGCCAGCTGGCCCGGGAGCAGATGGGGAGGTGGAGCTGGGCTGCTCGGCTGGGTTTCAGGCCGTGATAAAGTGAAGTGACGTAGCAAACTAAATACCTGGTACCAGGGAAAAGCAAACAGAGCCTCCACCTGCCTCCAGCCTTTCTCCCTTCAAGGGCAGGCTGCACGCCCGGTGTGGAGCTCCCTGTAAAAGATGTTTTATTATTGACATGCTTGCTTTAGCTTGGCTGTGGTGTTGAGAAATCCAAGCTTGACTCCAGATAATGAATGACAAACATTTATCTGGGCTTAACTATTTTATTCTGAGCTCTTTTAGTTTTTTTTCTTTCCCTCTTGGAAGTTTACAGTAAGTTGTTGACAGCTTGCCCTTTTGACGTGGGTTACTGCTGACGCCCTGCAGTTGGAGCCTCCCATCTTTTGGTGTCCTGGTTGTTTCCTTTCAAGAGAGGCTTCGGTGCATCTCTCACCCATTTAAAATGAAAAGTAAGCAGGAAATAGACTGATCTCTGAAAGGGCAGCTGGGTACAAGGGCAGTGCTGTCTTTCCTGCAGAAGGTGAGCTTCGGGGTGGGGTGAAGGGAACAATGGTCCCACCGTGCCCAGGAGAGGACCTTTTCCCCCAGCATCCCCAGGGGGTGCCTGGAGCAATGGCTATCACCAATTTTTGATTAACAGCTCCCTTAAAAGCTTTCCAGTAGGTGTGTAGAAGATGAGCTTGAGGGCTGGAGCATCAATGCTTTTCTCTTTGCTCTACCACCCATCCCTTTGTGTTCCCTCTTAGGGATCTCCCTTGTGTCCAGTGTGATGTATGTACAAGAGTTAGGAGGCCCTTGTCCTTAGAACTGATACTTCCCCCCTCAATGTATTTGTAACACCAGGTTAGATACTGAACAGTGTATGAAATATTTGCCATATCGAAGTAGAGCCTCTCTGTGCTTTGCCAGGGTTGTGTCAGATACCTGCAGCTCCCCTGGATTTGGTAGGATTTTGGATGCCCTCTTGCAGATGGGATTTGGATGCTCTTTTTGCAGCGGTTCTCTTTGGCAGCAGAGCTGGTGGAACAGGAGAGAGGAGGCACCACTCTGCCTCCTGCAATGTCAAAACAGTCATTATAAAACCCTCAAAAATTGGGAAATGGTCAGAATAGAAATGTCAACAAACCTCTTCTAACTCACCCACTGGCTGCAGGGAAAGCTCTGTGGCTTTGAGCCTCTCTGACTTGGGGTCAGGCTTGTTTTTGCCAACCCCAATCTAAACATGCTGCCTTTGTGGAGGGTAGCTGCCCCACGGGGATGCCATCCTAGTCACAAGATGTGAGTGCTGCTGAGGGACTCAGCTCTGACCCTGCAAACCACCACTTTGGGTTCAGCATCTTGGCTCAGACTTGGCCTCGGCTTTGTGGGTGAGACAGGGAACACTGTGCAGGATGCCTGATACCCTCGTGCCTGACTGCCTCTATCCTTCCCATCACACTTTTAAGTGTTTTCCCTATTTCAAGAGGATTTGTCTGTTCCATGGGACAGGGCTGTTACTTGGTCTATTCTATTCTACTCCACTGGATGTGGAGGTTTCAGAGAACTGACCTTAAGTCACTGTTTGTGGTTGCAGCACTTCTGCTGTTTAATGGAAACATTTTCCTTCTGAAGGTGAGCTATTGCTGGAAATAAATACAGGCAACACCTCGTGGCTGAGACAGGAACCAGGACTGGACCTGCTGGAGTGGGTCCAGAGGAGATCATGCCCTTGCTCTGGGTGCATGGTGGGGTTTCTGACCTCCAAATTCATGCCATTGCTGCAGCTGATGGAGAAATATTTGGAGTGTGGCTCAGATGCACTCAGATGTCTTCTGCCCCTGTCTGCTCCCATTCAGCAGGACCACAGCAGATCTGCTGCAGTTCCTTGTTTTCCAATGACAAGTGATGACTTTCTCTGCCCAGGTGTCTTTTTCCATGACGTGCCTTGGCCCATGTCAGTTCCCTCTTTGAAAGCCCAACTTCTCTGTGGGTGTGCCAGCAAATTTTGTCTTGTCACAGTACCTGCAATTCAGTCTGGCTGGTGCTGGATGAAAGCAAAAGTGAAACAAGCTCTCAAAGCAGGGATTAAAGTCACCCCCTGTGAGCTGGAACTAAATGCATCACCTTGTCCCCTGCAAAGTGTGGCAGGGCCAGCACAAGGCTGCAGCCTAAAATAAGGGAATGAAACCTCTCTTCCCAGCTTGGAAGACATTTTCCATGCTCCATCCTGGCTTGTAGCACATTATAACTTACAACTCCTTGTCTGGCAACAGTTCTGGTGACTCCAAACTAGCCTGTAGCACTATGTCATCATAACCTTGAAACAGGACCCAAATGGCAAAACCTGCCTGAAACCAGTTGTGATTACTCATGCTTGGTGCTCTCCCTCTCTTCTGCTGCAGTTTCTGCTGTGGTAATTCCACTTATTAAGCAAGGAGACAAAACACCTATATTAAACTTGGAACCAAGCTCAGGAGTAATGAGACAACCAGGACTTGCTGGCTTCAGACTGTCAGAAGGTTTTCTGCTCTTCAAGTCCCTACTCCCTTCCTTGGCATGGCCTTTAAAGTGAATGAGAGAGGAGGAAAGATACTTTGCTGTTTGTGATGAATGAAAGCCTGCATTTAAATATGTTTATTTAGAGCAGGAGAAAACTGTAGGGAAGTGTATTGGGAATGAGTCCTGTGATGTTGGGGTTTCACTTGATTTCCAAGCTTGAAAATGCAATGAGCCAAGATAGATGGAGGTCTCAGCTCAGGCTCTTTAAAGCTTCTATTTATTAACACTTCCAATGAGTGTTTATTAACACTGTGAATAAAGGAAACCTTTGTTAATGGGTCTGCCCCTTTGCTCCTCCAGTGGAGAAGCTGAATCTTAAAAGGAACTGTCCTGGACACCTGCTGGAGTTACTGATGCAAGTTTTCATTTCATATTTTCTCCCCAGGCTTACACGTGAAATAGTCTCAAACCCTCCAAAGCAAGTCTCTCTTCTCTTCCTCAAAACAAAGGCAGAAAACATTGTAAACATGCCTCTGCTGCCTGTGTGCAGAGATATGTGATATTTGCCTTTTTCTACCAAGCAAAAACTGGCTTTACAGCAGCCTGAACTTGGCTGTTCCTTTTTCTCCTCAAAGGCTGTGTAAGCACACCCATGGACCTGGGGCAGCAATGGCCTGGGCTGGCAAACCCACTTATCTGCACCCTTGTAGCTCTTCGGGTGGTAGTTCAGTAGATGCTCAGCACTAAGCTGGGTCCAGGTTGGTCTGGAAGGAGGAGACAGAAGGTTGCATCTGTTCCTGCTGCAGCTGAATTTGACCCTGAGAGCAGCATGAGGAGTTAACCGGGGTGACTGAGGAGCACTGCATCTGCAGGCACTGTCAGCCCACAAGGTCCAGAGGGAAAAGGGCTCTGGAAGCTGCGTGCCTTGCAGCAATGTATTTTGGTTTTAAGTAACTTGATTGTCAGACAAGTGTGCAGGCAGGAGGCAGGTCCTGTAGCTGGGCAGATTAGTTCCTTGCAAGCTGGACAAGGTCTCTGCATTGCAGCCTGCGCAGCTTCCCTGGGAGTGGAGCCGGCGGGCAGCCTGGGGTGGGATGAACAAGCAACAACTACTGCATGTGTGGGAAAAAAACCCTCTTGGATGATGAGAGAGAGGCAAGCCCTGGCTTTGTTACAGCAGCAATTCTCTGCAGGCTTTCCTGAGGCTTTGGGAATGAAGATATGTCCTTCCTGACTTGCAGTTTGTAAATGTCTTAGTAATAGAGGTGGGGAGGGTGAAGGTCTTTGGTGATTCCTTCCTCAATTGCTATATATTTAAGGTTTCTAGTGGCTGTAATCTGCATCTTAATGGGATTCCTTGGAAGGAAGTTTTTATTTGTTAATTCAAGCAAGGAGAAGTTCCTGGTCTTGTTTAACTTGCCAGCACGCAGCTCCTCTGCCAGTGTCTTGATGTTCACCAGGTGATGGTCAAGGTGGGAAACACGAAGGGAGAGAAGGTGGTAAAGTCAGACCAGGAGTTGTGTGCTGGCCTCAGAGGAGTGCAAGCTCATGATGGCATGATGAGTGTACAAGAAAAGGCAGAGTGTACAAGGGCTTGCTGTGAGTGTGGCTCATCTACGTGCACTGCTGCTGGTGTGTGGAGAGGCCTTCTTCAAAAAACTGAAGAAGAGCAGCCAGAGAGGGGGTCTTAAAAGTAGATGTAAATATCTAAAGGGCAAGGTCATGAGGATGGGACTGGGCTCTTCTCAGTGCTGACTGCTGATGGGACAAGGGGCAGTGGGTACCAAATGGAACACAAGAGGTTTCATCTGAATTTAAAGGGAAACTTTCTACTTTGAGAATGCTGGAGCCCTGGAGCAGGCTGCCCAGAGAGGCTGTGAAGTCTGCTTCTCTGGAGAGATTCCAAACCTGCCTGGATGTGTTCCTGTGCAACCTGATCTAGGGGAACCTGCTTTAGAAGGAGGGGTAGACAAGATGATCTCCAGAGGTCCCTTCCAACATCCCACCATGCTGATGCTCTATGATTCTCGAGGAGGAGGGTGGCTGTGCAGACAGAGCTGCCCTGCTGCAGCATCTGCTCTCAGCCAGGCAGCTGTGAAGGAAGATCTGCTGTGTTTTGACAGGAGATGCCTCTGACCACAGCTGGGTAAGTAGCTGCTGCTGTCAAGTGCATCAGAAGCAGACAGCGCTGCTGATCTCCATTGCAACGAGTTTCAGCAGCAAACCCAACTGTTACTTAAACAAAAAGCTTTAGTGTGCCCTCCCTGAGATGTCACCCAGAGGAGTCTGCAGCTTGGTGCTGGGTGAGGAGGATGCACGAATCCTGGTTGTTGCCTAACTTGTGGTGATGTAGCATTTCTCCCAGGGATGTCATTTCACGTTAGCACATCTTGGGGCTGTACCAAGGCAGCTCTTGAAAGGTTTGGACATTCCCTGCAGAGAAACATCTAAAAATGTCTGGCTTTTGAAAACTCAGAAAGGAGTCAGGTACATCCTTGGGACTAGGATGAAGCTCCTACGTGGGTCTGAGCCTGGGCTGGTGTCACCTGCCTGTTTTATCTCAGCATGTGCACTGCCTGGGACTTCAACCAATTTATACCAGTCTCGAGACAATTATTTTAATATGGAAAATGACAGGCTTAGAAAGCCCCTATTAACCTCCTCTTTAAGGATCTAATGTCATAGTAGTGTCTTCCCTCGTGCATTGCTGCTCTGCTTGAAATGCAGACATACCTTGGAGTTTCCCCACTTCTTTTGCTCTAACATCTAGGCCAAAAATTAAGGAGCAAAGGGACATGTGGACAGGGTGAAATACCCCTGGGCTCCTGTGCCAAGCAGGGTCAGTGACCACGAGCGCCTTGCTTCCCCATTTATCTCAGCTGTAGAAGTGGGAGCAAATCCCCTGGAAGTGAGAGATGGTCATTGCTGTCATCTCCAAAGGGGTGGGTTTGCTGGCTTGGGAGATGCTCACCTGGATGCCCCTGCAGACCTGTGGCTTCCCAGTCCATTGAGTAGCAAAGTAAGAGCTTTTCCACTGCATCCTATTAATGTGCCCAAGTCCTTCCCTGCAGGGTTCAGCCTGGGGTGTAGCACTTGGGTCTCTGCTGCCGCTTTCCTATTTCAGAAACCCAAGTGGCGTGGGTTTGGTGTCTGTGGGAAGCCTGGAGCCAGCCTGAGCTAAATCCTGACCCCTTCCCTCACCCAGGCAGGTGCCAGCTCTGCCTGCATGCTGGGAACCTCCCTGGAAGGGATGGGGCAGTGATAAATGAGGGACTCAGCCAAGCTCATCCTCCAACACATCTCTTAACCCCTGTTTCCTTGCTGGTCACTGATCAGCACAACTTCTTCCCCCAGCTGGAGATGGTTGGGAGGAGGATTCTCGCTCAGGGTTTCTCCTCGCAGGGCCTTTAAAGCTCCTGCAGAAATGAATGTGTTCCTTCATTAGCCACCATTCCCCAAAGCACCCAGCAAAGTTTGTGCTTTTAATTACTTTTTGCAGGGAGCTGAGCACATGGAAGCTTCAACAGACGATTAGAGTTCATATTATTCATGCAGCTGTTTTTAATCCCTTCCTCTGCCAGGACATGGTTGACAGATCCACAAATTGAAGTCTGCTAACAGATTCCCAGCCTGGTCCTGTGTGAGGTGTCCTGATCTGTCAGCAAAATGCTTTTGTTTGAAGAGCAATTACATTTCCTGAGAGGTGCCACAAAAAGTACATCTGTGAGGAGGGCTTGAGCTGCTGCAGGGTTTTGCTGTGTGCCGTGTTGGGAGGCATTGCCATAGTTCCATTTCACCCTGTTTATCTCAGAGCCCCGAGCTGGGCTGGCTGGGTCACACTCTGGGTGGTAAAAAAACAGGGTGATTTTCAAACAGAAACAAGGAATATTTATGTGGTTGGAGACATTTGTGGAAATATTAAGGGGGAAGATCTAACCAACTAAAGTAAAATGCCAAGGAAACTGTTTTCAAATTAATTAAAAGGCTTGAGTCCAGTTGATTTTTTTTTTTTTTTTAACTGTTGGGATTGTAATCCTCAAGCATTTATTTGGTCTGTTTGAAGTTATTGTAGCTTCCTGTATCATAAACATTTTAGGGCCACATTCTTCTTTATGCACAGCCTGCTTAGGAAGAGACCCAGAGGGTTTGGCTGAGTAGGGAAATTTATTGTTCTATAGGAATAATTCTGCAGCTGCAGCTGGGTAGTCCCTGCCCAGCACAGCCTTCTGTGTTGTAACCTGGCTCTTAATAACAACTGGACCACTTCACATTCTCCTGACATCATCTCATAAGATGTTGACTTGCTGGAATGTGTCCAGAGAAGGGCAACAAAGCTGGGGAGGGGTTCGGAGCAGAAGCCCTGTGAGGAGAGGCTGAGGGAGCTGGGGTTGCTTAGCCTGGAGAAGAGGAGGCTCAGAAGAGACCTTATTGCTGTCTATAACTACCTGAAGGGAGGTTGTTGCCAGGTGGGGGTTGGTCTCTTCTCCCAGGCAACCAGCACCAGAACAAGAGGACGTTAGGAAGAAATTCTACACAGAGAGAGTGATTGGCCATTGGAATGTGCTGCCCGGGGAGGTGGTGGAGTCACCATCACTGGAGGAGTTTAGGAAGAGACTGGATGGGGTGCTTGGTGCCATGGTTTAGTTGATTGGATGGTGTTGGATGATAGGTTGGACTAGATGGTCTCAAAGGTCTCTTCCAACCTGGTCTGGTCTGGTATATTCTATTCTATATTCTATTCTATATTCTATTCTATATTCTATTCTATATTCTATTCTATATTCTATTCTATATTCTATTCTATATTCTATTCTATATTCTATTCTATATTCTATTCTATTCATCGATGGGAGCAACTTGGGTGTTTCACTCTGCTGTCAGGCCTGGCGGTGCCACCAGCTGGGGATCTCCCAGTGCAGCAGGAATGTGAGGTTAGTGAGAATACATTTGGCTTTTTTTTACTTCTATTTTTTTGGTTTGTTTTCACTTGTTTACAGGGTTTCATCCATTTAGTCTCTCCCAAGGCAGCTTTACACCTCCGAGTCTGACTTGTTTGATGCACTTTTACTGGGGAATGAGCCGTTCAAAGCTGCTGCTCGGTCGCTAACTTGTTTAGCATCAAAAAGGAAGGGGAAGCAACAAAATTGCTCGGTGCATGCAGAGCGCAGAGGAGCTCTCAGGGACTCCTCCGAATCCAAGTGTTCGATTGCAGGTGCAGGGAAGGAATAAAAATAACTAATCCCAGGAGTAAGCAGCCTTTGTATTTGTTTCAGGCTGAGAGTCCTGGCTGTGGTTAGCTGAAGGAGAGGGGGCCGTGGGTTTGCTGAAGGCTGGTGGGGCAGGAGGGCTGTGAGCTACACTGGGGAGGGATGCTGCGTCCCTTTCAAGACGTGAAGAAAAAGACAGAAGGGTGCCAGGGGCTGGGCTGGGCTGGGCTGGGCTGGGCTGCGCTGGGCCGGGCCGGGCCAGAGTTTGGCTCAAACATCAAGTCTGCCTGCTTCATGCCAATGAGAAGTGCTTGTGTGGCTGCTGGAAACCCTCCGAGTTGGGACCTTGGCTTTGTACTCCTTTCCAAGCGATAAGAGAGATTTAATCTAATTCTCCCAAACAAATATGTTTAATCTTTTAACGATATTACAAGTGATGGATAAGCATTGAGAAATCCTTGTCTTTCCCCCCTGTTGACCCATACAATCCTTTTATGGAACAAGACAAGTGACTCGTGTAAAGCTCTTAACAGCATTAACGTCAGTGATGCTTTTCAGCAGCAGCACGCCCAGCTCTGCAGCACCCTGAGCTTGATGGAGGCTGTAAATGCCCTGAACCTGATGCACTCAGTAATAAAATGGTTGCAAAGTTACAGAAGACATTTCCTTTCCATATGTATGTAATTTTTTTTTCTTGGGTAGGTAGAGATGCTCTTTCTATTGCACTGGCTTTGCATTGTAACCTCAAATGGGAGTAAATTACAGGTATGAGCACTTCAATGCACCTTTGTAATGCAAGATTTGACTATTAGTTTGTGCTGAGTGTGGTCTGGATGTAAGTGAATCCTAGGATTTGGCAGCACACCTCCCCTTAAGAAGTCACAGTGCATCATCTTTGATGCTGTTTATGCAGGAGCTCGTAGCTCATGGCAGATGTTCCTCAGCTCCCTGCAGGAGAACTCAGCCAGCCTGTGCCCTTTCAGATCTGCTGCAAGCCTTAGGGCAAAGGCTGCCTGCAAATGGTTGGAGGCAAAAACTGTCCTTTCACTGGGGTAGCAGCTTCTACATTCACAACATCAACTTGATTGCACGCAGCCACCCAAGTGAGGAGTGAAGGACTTGAATGCAAAAGCCAGACCAGGGCAAGACTTGACCGCACTGAGCTGGTGGCATCAGAAACGTGGAGAGAATGGGCTGGAGCTCAGTGAATAGTTTCACAAAGGGTGGGTAAAACAGGACCTTATCTTTTAACAGATGGTAGCTGGTGGGGAGGCTCACAGATGCTCTTGTTTTCCTGTATCCTCTGCTGGGACAGCACAGTCCTGACTGTTGTCCTGTTGCTGGGGGAGGTCTGGCAGAGTGGTGGATTGTTCCAAGAGGATGAAATATCTTCTCAGGGTTCAGTGAAAGAGCCTGTAGAGAGGTGAGGGGAAAGCAGTGGTCCAGCACAGCTGTGCCTTGGGCTGCAGTAAGAAAAGAGTCCCACTGGAAGTAGCTGTGTCTAACTCTTTAAGGGGGATTTGTGTGTTTGGGGGGAGGATGGAGCTGCAACCATTCCTGAGCAGTGGAAATGAGGAGAAAATCAAAACTGCCAGGCTGGGTCAGAGCAAAGCTTCACTCATCCAAGACTGGCCACAAGAAGATGCCAAGAGAACAGGGTATAATCCTGACTGTTTGCAGCAAGTGTTTCAGGGGCTTTCCCATCAGATGTTTCCTCCAGATCTTTGTGTTTAATAGCTACCAGCAGACCTGTCCTCCATGAGCTTATCCAGTCCTCCTTTGAAGCCATAGGTATTTCTGGCTCCCAGAACATCCCTTGAGAATGAGTTCCACAACTTAATTACAAGGGGAAAGGAAATGGTCTTGGATAGGTTTTTAAACTTGCTGCCTGATCCCTTTATTCCCATGTTGTCAGGAATGGTGCCTGGAGAGGGATTGAAAAGGGGAAATGAAGGAGAAGGGAGAGAAGGTAGGGCATGAATTTGGGAATGAAGTGTGGGGGTGGGGGCGAGGAAGGGAACTGCTATGTTAATACCAAATCAGAGCCTTTCCAGGGATGGAATGGGATGCTGTTGTGTGCAATGTGAATGGAAGATTGAGTCGGTGCTGGTTTGATATCTGGGAGGTCAGGCTGGTGTGAAGTGAGGTTGTGTTGGTATTAACTCAGTGTAACTGCAAGCATTTGGCAATCAGGAAGTGAGTGCCTCCAGGCTCAGACTGGCTGGGCTTCTGGGCTGCTCACCTGAAGCCACCTGCACGGGGGGGGGAGGAATTAGGGAGCAGATGGAGGGAGGAGGTGTGGACGTCTGGCTCTGCCTCTACCAACAAATGGCAGGAGATGCTCTGAGCCTGGCATTGTTGTGGCTGTTTTAAATCCAGTAGGATCCCAGATTGGGGTATTTAGGAGGTGAGGTTCTTGCTGAGCTGGGTGTTTGCATGGCTCCCACGAGGCTGTTGGCTTCAGCCCTGCAGCATGGTGGTGCAGAAAGCGTACTGGGGCTGCACCACTGGCTTCTGGTGCTGCTGGGACAGTGCTAGCACACAGAAAATGGCTGTCTCCCTGGAGGTGTTTTTGAGGCAGGACACAAATAACATCCCTAGGATTTCAGCTCTTGCTCTTTCAGCTGCATGTTCTTCTACAACAATTGTGCCACTTGGATTTTCCATACTGGTTCCCAGTGAGCAGGTGACTTGCTTCAGGATCTGCACCATTTGAGGCTGTCCCCATCAAATATGGTTTCATACAGACATCTTTGTGTGTTTCATAGTGGTTTTCTTTTATGGTTTGTAAATATTTCACCCTTTTTTAAATTATTCATTCATTAAGTGGCTGGGATGGGGGAAGGAATCACACTTAAAAGACAGCAAAGGCTTAAAACGCTGCAGGCCTGAGGGGATGTGGAGATATCACTTGAGAAACAATTTTTTACACCAGAAGGAGCCCAACCTAAGTGCTAGGAGGGGATGGGAGTTGTAGGGATGTGGTGTCAGGCTACCCAGCTTGGCTCAGCCAGGGACCTCGCTGGGGTGCACAAGATTGGGCTTTGCACTGGGGTGGGATTTGGAGGATGACATCCATGCTGGGGGCTGGAAGGGCTGGTCCTGAGCTCAGGGAGCTGGTGGCCACACTGAGGGCTCTCAGAGCCCTTCGTGCCCTGGGTCCTGCAAACCTGGCATGTTCTCAGTTGTGCTGGTGCTGCTTACAGTCATGGGCTGTACCATGAAAAAAATCAAAACAACTCTTCTCCAGTTTATTAGTGACCTACAACTTCGGTACAATATTGAATCAGGGTTGCAGCTAACTGAAATTGGATATTCCTTCTGTGGCCTCTACAGCAGCATGTCCCTTGCTGAAGCAGACTGGAAACCTTTTCTTTTATCTATCTGCCTCTAAGCAATAAAAAGCAAAGGTTAAAATGCTGCTCATGAAGGGAGTGGTGTTTGTTGGGTTGTTTTGTGTTTGGTTTTGCTTGAAGGAGCAACACGTGGCAGTGATCTGTGCTTTTATAGCGTTTCTATTCTGGGATCTTAAAAGGTCATCAGGCTGCTTGTTAATTAAAGCCTTCATGAGCAAAGGTGGTGGTGGTTTGAAGCACTGAGAGCCCAGTGCTTTGAGCTGTTGTATGGTGCCTCATGGAGAAGGAAGGGAAACATCAGTGTTTCCAGAATGGGGCTTTGTGCAGCCTGGTCTAGTGGAAGATGTCCCTGCCTGTGGCAGAGGGGTTGGAACTAAATGATCTTTAGAATAGAATTAACCAGGTTGGAAAAGACCTTTGAAATCATTGAGTCCAACCTATCATCCAACACTATCTAATCAACTAAACCATGGCACCAAGCACCCCATCAAGTCTCTTCCTAAACACCTCCAGTGATGGTGACTCTACAACCTCCCTGGGCAGCACATTCCAATGGCCAATCTCTCTTTCTGTGAAGAACTTCTTCCTCACCTCCAGCCTAAACCTCCCCTGGTGCAGCTTGAGACAGTGTCCTCTTGTTCTGGTGCTGGTTGCCTGGGAGAAGAGACCAACCCCCTCCTGGCTACAACTTCCCTTCAGGTAGTTGTAGACAGCAATAAGGTCTCCCTTGAGCCTCCTCTTCTCCAGGCTAAGCAACCCCAGCTCCCTCAGCCTCTCCTCATAGGCTCCTTTAAGGTCACACAGAATCCCAGAATTGTCAGGGTTGGAAAGGACCTCAAGGATCATCCAGTTCTAAGCCCTCTGCCACAGGCAGGGACACTTTCCACTAGATCAGCTTCCAATCCTTCTATGAACAAAGGCAGAGGCTTTGAGGTACTGGCAGCTGAACACCTTGCAAATGAGGGAGAGAAACACCCAAGTTGAGGAGAGCTGGGAGTTGGAGCCTGGACCAGTGCCCCATCCCAGAGAGGCCTTTGCCCTTGGCTCCTGTGCTGATGGTGTTGTCCAACCTCAACTCAATACCTCCTGAGCAGCCCAGCTCTGGGGCTCGTCCATCCGTGTTCATTCGATTGTTTTCATAAGCTCTCTGGAAGGTGTTTTTGAAGGTTACCTTCAAAAGCAAAACATTTGCTTGAGAAAACTGAATAAAGGCTCCAAAAAGCCAGGCTCTGGCCAGGAGCCAGGATAAATTTCCTGATCTTTTTCTGTGGTGCTCATCATCTTTGCTGTGCTTGCAGAGCCTAAGGTGGATGTTCGTTATCGCTTTCCCTTTCTGGCTGGGGGACCGTTCTCGCCTCCTTGAACCCGGCTGCCATCGGGACAACAAAGTGTCTTTGAAATTAAGCCTGGGGTTTTCATAGTCTGGTACATCATCATGTCAAACCTCAGTGCTGTGCTAGGCAATGGATTTTAATGCTGCTGTCTGGTTCTCCTCGGCTGCCCAACCAAAGGGGCTTTAGGGCATTTTTGGGCCGCATCAGCCAGGCGGAAGCATGAGCCAAGTAAGGGTGGCTTGGGGGTGGGCCAGGGGGACTCTGTCTGATGCTGCTTCCCTGAAGTGGAACACCATCCCTCCCCAAAAATCTCTGGGGTGGTTTGGTGGAGGCAGGGCCTGCAAGACAATGACTGTTTTGGGAGATGTCATCTGAATCTGCCCCGTTGTGCTTTATCCCATGCTTGGGGGTGATTTTGCAGCTCCAGCTGTAGACAGGCTCGGCTCTGCACCCAACGGCAGCAGAATCAGCCTCCCCATCCCTCCTGAGGCAGCTGAAGCCAGCACTTCACCGGCCTGTGAACAAAAAGCTGCTTTTTGCCGGTGTTATTTTGGATTATTGCAGCATTTCACGCTCTCCTGGGACCCAGCCTATGCAGAGCTGGTGGTGTCTGTGCTGCTGTAGAGTTTGGCTGCTGAGGCTGAGATACCTCCAGGTTGTGACCTGACCTGGTGCAGTTTTGATGGGCGAAGACCTGCGAAAAAAAAAAAAAATTAGAAGTCACTGGGAAGTTGCTGTGTGTGTGGTTTTGGAAAGCCTACGGCGTTCCAGAAGTATCTGAGTGCACAAACAGCCCTGCTGCTGGAAGGAAAACCCAGTTTGGTAGCTGCTGCCACTGCCAAGATCAACCCGAAGTCAGCTGCTTTGTCCAGCAAGGCTGTACTTGTTTGCATCCCTCAGATAAGGCAGCAGAGCCTGACCAGACCCTGCCTTGGCCTCCTGCTGCTGCCCAGCACATGTTGGGCTCCTGTAGGTAGTGATGAGGTTCCCAGGGAGTTGCACCATGGCTTGGCAATGGCTGGGACTCTGATGAATGGTTGAGGTCCTTTGATAAAGGGCAAAAGGAATGTGAGGCTCTTGCTAATGTGTGCAGCTCCTCATCCCTGGCTTCTATTTATTTGCCTTTTTTTTCTTTGCCATGGTTGATTTTTGGGAAGGTAATGAGTTGTCAGCACCACTTCTTGTTCCTGTCAGTGTAGTGTACTTAGGGACAGCCCTCCTTTCTCCCCTGGAGCAAGCATGGCCACGAAACCAAGTTGATGAAGCTACTACAGTACACTCCTGCCTCACTAAGGGCTTTTCAGGCTCTCGTGATGGATGAGGCCACCAGATGTGAGCAACATGGTTTAGTGGAAGGTGTCCCTGCCCATGGCAGGGGGTTGGAACTGGATGGTCTTTTAGGTCCTTTCCAACCCAAAGCACTGTATGAGGCTGTTAGTTTTTATGGTAATGTGCTCAGGTAGCAGCTGTGCCCAAGTGTCCTTTTGGGCTCTGCTGACTTTTGGTTGGGTTCATCAGTGCCAGTTTGCTGGATGGAGAGGGCAGGAGCAGGACAGAGCTTATGGATGGTCCTCAATGGCATGGAAGAACTCTCCCATCCCACACACACCAGCAGGAAGGCAGCATATTCAGTGATTTGTGGCACCCATCAATTTCCAGCTGGTGCTGCTGGAGCTTTGGGATGGACTTGGCATGCAGCTGATGATAGCTCTGGTTGTGATGTGCCTGCAGCATGCAGGTGGTCTCCACACAGAGCAGCTCATGGTCACCATGCTGGACCTTGCCCTCTCAGCCCCTCACATCACCATTAGAAGTAATACAATGCTTGTTTGCATAATCAAGTTTAGCAGGTCTAATTGCACTGCACATAACGAGCTTTGAAGGGGAAATTGGTTTTGATGCATGTTTGACAAACTCCAAAGTCCTTTTTGCTCAACAAGTTCTTGCAACTCCCACTGGCTGGGAGAAGCCCAAGTGCCCAAATCAGTAAGATTCTGCTGGATAATTGAGATGGGAATTGGGTTCATTACATGAAGTGGCTGCTGGAGTAGATAATTGCAGGTCTTGAGGTGTTTGTCCTATTTGCTAGTTTAGATTGAAGAAAATTTAGATGCAAATTCATAGGTGTATGGGTACAAAATCCCTTCTGTGGGGACACTGTGCATGCATTGACAGAGTAACAGCACTAAATGACTCCTATTTCTGTGCGTTGGAAGAAAGCAGATGAAAAGTACAAGCACTTGGGGATCTTTAACAGCTCAGTGCTGCTGGCTGGCTCTTGGTTAGAGAGGTCCTGCAGGTTCTGCATGGTCCTTTTTGGGAGAGAAAGCAACCTTCCTGGCACTTGGCTCGTAGCTTTCCTTGACAAGTCAACCTGTAATCGTGATTTTATGTTCATTTAATGTGCTTGGCAAACGGCTTCATAATCTGTAGCCCACCAGCGAATGTGCCCAGAGTGAGGGCTGAAGGATGGACATAGGGAAACCTTTATATTTATAGATATTTAGATTTAGTTATATATATTTAGTTATATTTGTCTATATATACACAAAAAATACATATATAAAAAATACTACTGTGGTGCAGGAGACCATATTGCTTGTGTCTCAAAATAGGATAGAATAAACCAGGTTGGAAGAGACCTTCAAGAGCATTGTGCCCAACCCATCATCCAACACCATCTAATCAACTAAACCAAGGCACCAAGCACCCATCAAGTCTCTTCCTAAACACCTCCAGGGATGGTGACTCCACCACCTCCCCAGGCAGCCCATTCCAATGGGCAATCACTCTCTCTGTGTAGAATTTCCTCCTAACATCCAGCCTAAACCTCCCCTGGCACGGCTTGAGACTGTGTCCTCTTGTTCTGGTGCTGGTTGCCTGGGAGAAGAGACCAACCTCTACCTGTCTACAAGCTCCCTTCAGGTAGTTGTAGAAAAAGACACTCTGAGATCCTCAGTATGGTTGGCTTTAAGTGTGGCTTGAGCCAGGCGCCTGCTGAGGCCCTTTCCATAGGTGTGGGGCACAAGTGTGCAATATAAATGTTCAATGTAAACATATATAAACATTCAATAATTTGAAATCCTCGTGTTGACACTTGTGCTGGCTCTTCCTGGCATGACTTGAATGCTCAGTTTCCTTGGGATGGGGATCTGGCCTCTTCCCCTCTCCACGAATTTCCCTGAGCACTGCCTTTGCCCAGAGAATACCAAATCCCAGCGGTTGCGTAAAGCCCCTGATGCTTTCTGTACTATTCCTACAAATAATCCTTGTTTGTAATTCACTCTTGGCAGAAAAAAGGACCTTAAATTATTAAGGCACTAAATATTTTGCAATGAAGGAGAGGAGATAAAGCTCCTGGCAGGGATAAACTGCTGGGGAGGGGTTGTGTGTTTGGTGCTTACGAGAAATAAGCACCGAAGTCGCTGGAGAGGTGGGATTGTGAGGAATAATGTGGGGGGGAACTGGGAATTCATCACCTGATCAGATTTGCTTCTCTCATTTATAAAGTGGCTGCTCTGTGGATGCTTTCCATACTGCCTGCAAATATAGAGTGTCCCCTAAACTGGCGTGAAGGTCCCCAGAGTGGTCTTCTCTCACCATGGCACCGAAGGTGGCCTGCTGTGGTTTGGGTAGTGAAGGCCAGCAGCCAGGAGGTCTTTGTGTTTTCCTCAGCTCCACCACCCTTCTTTTTAAAGCTGTTTTCATGTCTTCAGTACTGCCAAGGGCAGATTTTCAGGGGAACTTGGGCTGGCTGTTAGGAAAAACTTCTTTACAGAGGGGCTTATCGGGCAGTGGAACAGGCTGCCCAGGGAGGTGGTGGAGCCACCATCCCTGGAGGTATTTAAAAGACCTGTGGATGTGGTGCTGGGGGATATGGTTTAGTGGTAGCTTAGCAGTAGGGGTGGTATTGCAAGCTTGAGGCAAGTAGTTGGACTTGATGATCTCAAAGGTCTCTTCCATCTTCAACAGTTCTATAATTCAATGTTGCAGAGGGGAGCCAAACACCTGGAGCTCCTCCACTCCCCCAGCTCCCAGCTGAAGGTTCAGTGGGAGATGCTGATTCCAGTTCATCATGTGTTGTGTATGTCCTGTGTTGTAGAAAGCGGCCCATTGGTAAATCAAAGGTATTCCACTGGTGTGCAATGGAAGGTCTTAGAACTGGTGATTTTGCTGCCTGTTGCTGATTTTATTCTAACATTGCAGCACTCGGTGCTTGCCTGGAGTCACAGCCAGCCATGAGTGTGTCTCTGTGTGTATACAGACAGTGTAATGTACAGCTACAGGTGTGTTTCAGTAGGTATGGCCCACAGTCTCCTGTGCTGCATCTCCAGCAGCATGGGCAGCAAGTGGAGGGAGGGGGTTCTGTCCCTCTGCTGTGCTCTCTTGATACCCCACCTGCAGTGCTGGGGCCAGCTCTGGAGTCCTCAGCACAGGAGAGACAGACCTGTTGGAGCAGGGCCAGAGGAGGCCACAACAATGGTGGGAAGACTGGAAGCCCTCCGCTGTGAGGCCAGGCTGAGAGAGTTGGTTTTTTCAGTCTGGAGCGGAGGAGACTCCAGGGAGAACTTGTGGTGGCCTTTCAGTGCTTAAAGAGCAGTTATGAGAAAGATGTTTGTCAGGACCTGTTGTGACTGGACAAGGAGTGATGGCTTTAAACTAAAGAAGGGAGATTGAGACTAGAGAGAAGGAAGAAATTTTTTTATACTGAGGGTGCTGAGACCCTGGCCCAGGTTGCCCAGAGAGGTGTCAGATTGTGATGGGTCTCTGAGCAACCTGCTGTAGTTGCAGATGCCCCTGCTGACTGCAGGGGGTTTGAACTGGATAACCTTTAAAGGCCCCTTCCAGCCCAAACCATTCTATAATTCAGTGATAATCTTGTAGCTCTTTGAGAGATTTGCAACAGGGACTGTGGGGGTTCAAACCCCAAGGTGCTGTTGACATGTTTAAATCATGTCAACATTTTGAAGCAAATCTCATCCTTACAGTGGTGGTGCAGATGTGGTGCTGAGGGCCATGGACTAGTAATGGACTTGGCAATGCTGGGTTAGCAGTTGGACTCGATGATCTTAAAGGTTTTTTCCAATGAAAACAGTTCTATGAAGTTCCCACCCTGGGGTAAGCCAAGGGAGGGTAGCCAAGCTTACAGGTCAGGGTCCTGCTCTGTGCTGTACTCCAGAGCCCACCAGTTTCAGCTTCTCTTTCCCTTTGCAGGAGACCTGTGCAACTGCAGCGCTGTGGGGAGCATCAGCACCACCGAATGCAACAGCACAACAGGGCAGTGCCCCTGCCTCGAAGGCTACGCAGGGCTGCGGTGCCAGAGCTGTGCCCAGGGCTTCTACCTGGAGCCAGAGAGCCAGCGGTGCCATCCCTGCAGCTGCAGCCCCACTGGCTCCACTGCTGCCCAGTGTGATGAGTAAGTAAACTGGTGTTCCACTGAGCCCTTCCTGGGGACTGTGTGCACAGCATGGGGCCTGGGGAGGTTTAGCATTTGGGATGCTGATCAGGCAAGAATGGATCTTGTCAGCTGGTGCCAGTATTGAAAAGAAACGTAAGGAGAAAATCCAGAAGGAAAGGGAAGGCAGGAAGGAAGCTGCCCCTATACAAATTCATGAACTGTGGTTTTCCTCTCTTTCAAGATCTGGATTATACAAATATCCATAGCTGTGGCAAAAGCCCCAGCAGCCCACAAGGGACTGAACTTGCATTTCTGAGTTGTATGGCAGCAGAACTTCTCCTCTGATGTCTTCTGTGTCCATCAGTCCCTATTGATGGGGCTGCCGTCTCGCGTCAGCTCAGGAGGGGAGCGGAGGAGCTTTGGAGAAGTTTGTTTTCCAAGAGGATATTTGTTACACCAGAGGCAAGTGGAGCTTTGTGCTCTGCCCTTGCCTAGCCTGCTGTTTAACCTTGCTGCCTCCTCTCCTCTGCTGTGTTAAGCAAGTCACCCTAGCTGGTCCTTTCAGCTCTTGGATAATGAATGTGTTCCTCTTCAGTTCACCCTGCCTGCCCTCACATCTTGCCTTTGAAAAGCCCGCACGCAATTATTCTTCTTTACAACCAGTGATCTGTCAGTCATTAGAAATTTGTGGCTGAGTTGAGGGTGTCTCTGTTCCTGCAAAGAGTCCAAGCAGCAGCCTGACCCTTGGCTCAGGGCAGCACATTGCAAAATCTCTACTTAGAGGAGGCTCCCCAAGAAACCAACCATCTTGCAGTGACTTCCAGCCTTCCTGGGCTCCTTCCTTGGGCTGCCACCAGAAAGTCAACAGCAGAGGTGTTCCTAGAGCCCCTGATCCTTCTCCAGAGCCCTGCATGGGATGCAGTCCCTGTGTGGAGATGCAAAGGGCTTCTGCTCCACTGGTGGCCTTGTACTGGCATCAGCTTTGTTGTCTTTTAGGGTTTGGTCCAGGCTCAGTGTGTGTTGAACACCTGCCCTCTGCCACCAGGGCTGGGGCTGAGTCAGAATCGAAATGTTCTGCAGGGACATGCTGTTTGGAATTGGTTTATACATTTATTCTTTTCTCCAAACACCCAGCCCCTCTGTGGATGTCCGTTTTGTTTCAATGCTGCATTTGTCTGCTTGCATAAGCTCTGAAAAATCAGGACTTAAAAGTAATGCTGCAGTTGCCTAGAGTGCCCTTCTTACTAAAAAAGGTGATTCTTGGGGGTGGAGAGTGTGGAGTTTTTCACTTGTTTGTTTTTTTGGTTTAGTGGTTGTTTTAGGTATGGGAAGATGTATCCTGAAGCATCAGGGTTTGCCACAGACTGGAAAATCTGAAGCTGGTCAGCTCTACTGGAAGGGCAAATAGGGCAGAAAAGCAGATGGGACAAACCTTGTCTTTGAGGGCTGGGTGAAGAGGGAGGTGCTACTGGAGCAACTGGGTTGACTGGGAGGGAGTGTTCTTACCCTGACTCTGAGTCACCAAGCAGTGGGCAAAGCACAGATGTGGGTGGCATCTCCCCATGTCTTGCTGTGTGGAGTGAGCCAAGAAACGCCCTTGGGAACTTCAGGTGCGATGCTGTGAGTTGTGAAGAAGGATGAGGTGGAGTTCATGCAAGAAGAGAGCCATCACACCCCAACCCCAGTGTGTAAGGATCCAGAAATGGCAGAGAGCCTCTCTAGCTTCTTTTCAGGACCACTTTATAGCTTTTAGGGACGTGGCAGATGCAGATCCTTGCGCATTTAGAAGAGACAGCACAGGGCAAAATCTGGGGGAAGTCTTGGGGAGGAGGAGTGGCATTAACAGAGATGGCTCTGTATTTCTCTTCTCTGCTCAGAGGGGTTTGCTGCAGACAGAGATGACCTCTGGGTGTTAAAAAGAGGAAAATTAGGTCAGTTGTCTGTGGTGTAGGGCTGGGGGCACCAGTATAGCTGTGAGATGGGCACCCTTCTGAACGGAGATGTGTACAGGAAGGCAAACTGGGATACAAAATGCTTTGGGGCAGGAGCATGTGGTCTGTCCCTGGGTTGGGGGTCTGTCCCAGTGGGTGGGACAGTCTCTTCTGCAGAGCAAGGAGTTGTGTGTCTGAAGCCACGAATGAGCTGTTTGGCTTTTGTTCTGGAAGCGTGGGGTCCGGAGCTGTGGGTTTGATGCCTACCTGCCGCCGCGTCCCTGGGTGAGCTGTGCACACCCCTTTGGGCAATCCCTGCTTGGGATGAGGCACCCAAGCGTTGGGTAACACCAGCAACCACCTTTTGTTGACATTAAAAATACTGTCAGCTGGATTATTCATTGCTGGGGTTTGTTGGGTTGTTTTAAAGCACCAGCCCAACTCTAACTGGCAGGGTTAACTCTGGCGTGCTGGCTGAAGGCAGAAGTGGCTGCTGTTCCCATCGCTCTCCGAGTAAAACAGCAGCAGAATTTTGGACTCTGAGCCTTTTTGATAGTGGCTGATTGGAGAGGCAGACTGCCTGAAGGCTCAGCTCTTGGGGCACACAAAACGTGCCTGATAGCTCTGCAATCAGCTCACCCAGGCTTTTGTAACGCAGCCTTTAAAAGCACCACCCTATGCTGGTGATTAGTGTTATTCCTGGCCCTGCTCTCTGGCTGGCCAGATGGCACACCCCAGTGTGCTGTTTATTAACTAGACCTCAAATGCAGACCATCAAATAAATAAATAAATAAAATCCCTTTCCCCAGGCAGACAGTTGATTTTGGGAGTGAACATTGACCTGACACGCTGTCGCTGTGAATGGACTCCGTGGCCGCTAATCAAAGGTCTCTTTTGGTGGTGGTTTAATTTTGATTCTCTGGGGAGATCTGCACAGATCCCTCCTCTGGGATAGCTGCAGATTTCCATGCTCTGGCTTGAGTTGTTTGGGGTTTTTTTGTTAGATGAAAAGCTGTGTGTTGTTGGAGCTGGAGCTCTGTGTGGGGCTGGATGCAGTCCTGGGCTGCGTGGAGAGGGTTGGCACATGTCAGGAGGGGAGTACGTTGTCCCTGCTGCGGTGACGCCTGGAAACCTCAGATCAAACCCACATTGCACTGGCTTGGATGCTGTGTAGATGCTTGCTAAAGATAGCTGTGGCCTGGAAGTGTTCATAGTCCATAGAGGAAGGGTGGAGAAAGAATCTAAAGTTTCAGGGACCATGGTCAAGGTCAAAGAGCAGTGGAGAATGGCAGTGACTCATGTGGGTGTATGGGCTGAGCCGGAAGGGCTGTGCTCCTGCAGAGCCTCGGGTGCCTGTGCCTGGCAGGGTGTCTGGTGGTGACACCAGCCTGTGGTGACACAGCTGGGAGCTGCCCCCCACCAGCTGCACCTCTCACCATCTCTTGGGCACTTTGAGTTGAAAGCTGTGTGTCTCCCATCCATTTCACCTCCTCTGAGGGAGCAGGAATGTCCTTCTCTGGTGGAACAGGCAAAGGTGATGCTGCTGGAGAAGGTCACCATGCCCAGGCTGGCCAGCCCACATCTCCTAGGCTTGCACCCAATGGCATTTATTTTCCTGTTTTCTTTATGTAAGTAGCGTCCTGACCTCCCATCTCCCATTCCCTACGGCTGGGCAAGGAGCCAAGCCAGAGGCAGCAAAGGTGGTCTGAGGGGGACAGTGGTCTTCAGCCCCACCAGCTGGAGCAGTGATGGGAGCACTGGAGCTCCTGGCAGTGTTTCTGCAGCACCTGGCACACTCCTGCCCTCCGTGTCCTGCCGTGTGGCTTTGCCTAAAATGCCAGTCATGTCCTCAGCTGACTCATGGCAGTGGCACAGCAGCCCTCGGGGGCAAGCCCAGGACCTGGCAGGATCTGCCTGCAGAGCCCAGGGTGAGAAGAAAGGGGTTGGATTGAGGGGAAGCTTTCCTGCTGCAAAGCAGCAACCCTGCACCAACACAATTAAATGCAGGTGGAACTGGTGTCCCTATGCAGACTAGTCCTCTGGCTGGGTTATTTAACAGAGCAGAGCTGCATGCAGGCAGAGCCCAGCCTGAAAGAGGCAGTGGGTGGTACACAGTGGTGAGCAGATTTCAAATGACTCTGCATTTCTTTTATTTATTTATTTCTACCTTGCTAGCAGCACTGTCCAGCCTCACACTGGGCTGCAAACACAAGTAAAATTTGGCCAGGGGTAGCCCAGTGGGACCCAGAGGTGTAGGGCCCTGATGGTTTCTTTGCTGTGTGCTAGTGTAGGGATTTTCTGTGCAGGGAGGGAGAGGTGGTGTTACCCTGATTTACCTCTTGCCAGGCATTCATTCCAGATGTGCCTAGCCCAGCATGTAGGGGATTGTGCCTTTTCTCTGAAGGGTGGCCCTGCAGCTGCAGGGAGAGCATGTTTAGAATCAAGCTGGTTTGGATTGCAAGCAGCCTTAAAGACCCTCTAGTTCCAACCTCTCTATCATGAGCAAGGACACATTCCACTCGACCAGGCTGCTCAAAGCCACATCCAACCTGACCTTGAACACTTAGCTCACAAGCAACTTTCCTTGTGTGGATGCTCTTGCACCTCTCAGCTAGGAATGTGAATGGAGGAGGAGGGCTGTGAGCAGAGCAGGTGCTGTCAGACACTATTGCCTGGCAGAAGGGTTCAGTCCTCAATTCTATTTTCCCCTGGGGGGTTTTGTGTTTTAAACCAGCTTGTTCCAGTTCCAGGGAAGATAAAATGATGCACCCTTCAGCTTCTGTTGCATCATTACCTGCACTGGTGAGTAGGAGGAGAGCTGTGGCTGCTGTTGGGTGTTTAAGGATCCCTGGGAAGTTTAAGAAGGCCTGGCCTCACCATCTAATCTGGGTTAGGTCTTTCCAGGTGCCTTAAAAAACTCTGAACACACAGAATATGCTGTCAGTGTCCCTAATGAAAGCAGACATGAGTTGGGGTCTGTGACTATGCTGTCAGTGTCCCTGATGAAAGCAGATGTGAGTTGGAGTCTGTGAATCAATTGAAGTTGCTCCCTCTGCCCATGCCTCAATTTCCCTATGTGCAGAAGGATGATGGGAAGCAGAAGCTTCAATGTGCAGCTTGGAGGTGATGTTAGCTTTGGTTCATGTCTGGTGCTGGAACCCACTGCCCACACTTGCAGCCCTCTGCTCTCTCTGTAGCCAAGCAGCCTGCCCTTACTGCTGGCTGGGGACAGCTCTGCAGTGTGGGATCCTGGTTCATGCACGGTTTGTGCTGCAGGCTTGCTGTAAGTCATGCTGGAGACAGCTCCTGTCACTCATTTCCATTTTAAGAAAGGGGAGCAAAGCAAGATAAAGCTTGCTCATAAATACCAAAGTGTTAATTCAGAGATGTTTTGCCCCCTCAAGGGGGTCTCATGCTTTGTGTTCGAATTAAGGCAGAGTGTCCCTGAGAGCATTTATAGATGTGGCTGTGCCCTGGAGCAGGGATGCTGGGAGGCTGAAAAGGGGAATGCTGTCAGCTGGGCAACCACCATCCCTGTATGCATCCTTTGTAGGGCTTCTCTTTGGAGGGGCTGATCTTGTGACCCAAACTCATATGGATTTGCAAGAGCATTGCTGGTGAGAGTAAGGTCAGCAGCACTGGACAATGTTCTTTGTTAAGGTCCTTGAATAAGGGCTGGGGGGGTTTAAGTGAGTCTGGGGAGCTGGGCAGGGAGAGCTGCACATTGCATTTGTAGAGGTGGTGAGATGTGAAAAGATGCAGAGATCATGGAGTGGGGGAAGCAATAAGGAACATTGGTCTTGATGGCCTTGCAAGCACACAGATGGGTCACAGCTAGACACACCTTAAACATCTTGTGGTATGAAGTTACAGAGGGCAGAATTTGGGGGTATTCCTCTAAGTCAGAAAGTGCAGATCTATTGAAATTTGAGCTTTTTGTGGAGCTTTTCCCAGCCTGTGCAGGAAAGGTGCTCATGGCTATGGTTTGAGATGAGAGAGACCTCATGTTCCCAGGGCTTCTGCCCATCCCAACTACAGGATGTTTTCTGGGGGAGGTGATGGAGTTCTCATGTTGCATAGAGAAAAATCTCCACTTTCTGTCTGTAGACTGTCACCACGCTTCTGAAATGTCTCTTCTTTGCCTGGGAGCTGTATTTCCATTCCACTGTATGTGGAACTGATGTAAACCACATTGGGCACTGCTCCCTTTTGGAGGTAAGACCTTGGAAGCCCAACTCCTCGGGGGTTAATTTTTTTTTTTTTTCTAAAGGACCAACCCCAAACACTCTCTCTTCTCCTTTTTTTCTTTTCTTTCCCCCTGAATTTTAAGAAGACTCTTCTCCCTTTTCTAGATTGGCTGAGCACAGGCAGTGGCTCATTATCACCCAGTAATGCTTTGTCAGCATCACTGCAGAGAACAGATTATTTTTTGTAGTGGAAATTGTTGCATGTGGACGTCATAAAAGCAGAAGAATACCCTGCTAGAGCATATTTTTTTTTTTTCTGTGTGCTTTTGATTGTCTGATTCTCTCTCCTATTATGGACTCTTAGACCCTTCACATCCCATCAGCTCTCCTCCTCTCTTCCCCCACAAGCAGGTAAACATTGTACCTGTGCCCATTTATATTGGGTTGCAGACAGGGATGGGAGATAAGTGACTGGGCCAATCGGCAGGAGAAGGTAGATTGTTATCATCTCCCCTAGAGTAATTGTGGCTTCTCAGAAATCCTGCTATTTTGCTCATTTTCTACCAGGCTTTGCCCTTCCTGTGCTGTCTGTTGCAGACTTGCTGCTCTGGTAAACACTGACTGCCCTAAAAAAAAATATTGGCTCTCAACTTTTTAAGCTCTTGTGGCTGAATTCTGATTAGGGGAGGTGGTGCTCAGCCTGACTTCAGGCACTGCTCATGCCCCATGCCTTTTTCTGCTGCCTGGAAAGAGGCATCAGTAGAGATCTGGGGGATGGAAGGACTATGTTGGGCAAAGCTATTGCATCTAGTCAGGACCAGCCCCATGTCTCTGCCTTCCCCGCTGATGTATCCTCCTCTGCATTAAGGTTGTCTGTCCCATCCCCATATGGCTGTGAGCTGTAGGGCGTGCTCTGGGAAGTGGGATCTGTTCTTTGGGGTTGAGAATTTGTGGTTAGCCTCTTGCTGCCAAACTACAGAGGACCCCATCCAACCTCACTCTTGAGGGCCATGGTGGTCTTCCCATCCCTTCCTCCCCAACCACCAAGGTCCCGGTGGGTGGTGCCAGGAGGGCAGGCAGAGGAGACAGCACAGCATCGGGCTGGAGTTCCCCGACTTTCCCAACAGCGTGGGGCATCCTCGGCGGGGGAGCCAGGGCCACGGAGGCGGCACTGGCCAGACAAGGTGGCCCATTGACATTTACAGAATGGCCTTTCAGAGCCGTGAGGTGTCCCCTCGGCCGAGGGCTGCCATCTAAACAGATGCCGGCCCCCGGCACAAAGCGAGGAATGCGGCGCACAATGGCCCAATGTTCAGCGCCATAAAGCTCTGCTTCTTCTGCCCTCCACAAAGGCGGCTCTGAGCGGGGCCATGCTCACACTAACCCTGCCTCCGAGGCGTTGGGGCTGCTGGTGGCTTTGGTTTGAGCCGAGGCAGCCAGGAGGTGAAACCCAACCACGTGCGCCTTGGGGCTCTTTCCTGCGCTCTGCTTCCCTGCCTGCTGAGGATCGAATTGATTACCCTGCAGGAAAATCGGCACGTGGGCTGCAAGGCTTCTCGGTTTGCTCGGGGTGAGCGTTAACAGCGTTGGTTTTCCAACAAGGTGTTTTGGAGCCCGTTGGCTCTCAAATGTTAACTTTTCTCCATTGCCCAGAAAATGTTAAGAGAGATTTGTCCCCTGCCTGCTGTCAGACATCACAGGAATCAGCACGAAAGGAGCTGGGCTCGCTGGAGAAATGCACTGCTCTTAGCAACATCCCTTCTGAGTCCTCCTTGTTTTCTGCATCATCCTTTTGTCTTACTCCATCAAAGTGTGACAAAGCCTTTTCATGAGGATTGTTTTACAGATGCTCATGGTTCAGCAAGGCTTTCTCCCCATTCATCCTGAGTGTTGTCAGTGCTGTTAATTGTGGCTGTTGCAGGAACACCTCCCCGGGCCCTGCTGGGATGAGTGATGGGCACGGCTGTAATCAGGGGATTACACAGCAGCGGCTGGGAGGGGATGGGCAGGCAAAGCTGGAGATGCTGCTGGGTCAGAGAAGGGCTGGCTGGAGCCCTTGCTTTCCTTTTCTCAGGGCAGCACAGACCCTCACCAGTCTGGAAAAGGCTGAGAGGAGATCTTATCAATGTCTACAAATATCTGAAGGGTGTGTGTCAAGGTGAAGATGCCAGTCTTTTGTAGGTGGTACCCAGTGACAGGACAAGGAACAGTGTTAGAGACAGAACACAGGAAGTTCAGCCTCAACATGAGGAGAAACTTCTTTACTGTGAGGGTGATGGAGCCCTGGAGCAGGCTGACCTGAGATGCTGTGGAGTTTCCTTCTCTGGAGACATTCAAAACCTGTCTGGGTGGTCTGCCCTTGGTGATACTGTTTTGGCAGGGAGTTTGGACTAGATGATCTCTAGAGGTCCATTGCAACCCCTAACATTCTGTGATTCTGGGGATGGTCCTGGGAGATGCTGTGGTGCAAGGGGTGTCTATGTATGTTCTGTGCTTCAAGATGAAGGTGGTAAATATATGTGGCAAAGCTCCTTTTCTAAGCCATGAGGGGTGTTGTGTGGCTCATCCATATTCATACCTTGGTTTGAGACCCATGGGAGCTCCCTCTTCCTTTGACAGCCTCAATCTTACCAGTCCCATATGTTTTAAAGCTAAAGGCACAGAAGCTTGGTGCAGGACCATTTTGGCTGGCTCTGACACGGTCAGGCAGCCCCTGGCTGTCAGTGGCAGCTGGGCATCCAGGTTTTTCTGGCAGCTGGGAAAACATTCAAAATGAATTTCTCCCTTCCTTCCTCCTTGGGAAAAAAAAAAAGAAAGAAAGAAAATAAAAGAAGAAAATAAACCACTGGAGCTTGCTGAGGGTTTTCTGTTACACCATTAAACCAGCACAGCATGTCTCCCCACAGCCTTTAAGGCGATGGTCTTCTGTCTTCCCATCCATCTTGTGTCTGTCATGTCCCTGCTATCTTAAGGATGTGTCTGTGGAGGAGGAGTGAGACCTGCTGCAGATGCAATGGCACATTGAGATCTGTCTCAGATCAGAGAGATTTTAATGCTTTGGGTTTATTTTTCCCTTGTGATGAGGCCTCAGGTTCCTGTGGTGCCCTGTGTGGAGCCATGCAGGGCTGGGGCACTGCCCAAGCTGTCAGACAGAGCCTGTCCCATTAGTGTGTCCTTCCTCAGCCATCAGACCTGGCAGAAAACATATCTGCAGGATGCTCTGCTGCTTCAAACTTGTGGATGCCCTATCCTTGGAAGAGTTCAGCACCAGGCTGGACAAGGCTTTGAGCGTCCTAGTTCAGAATAAGGTGTCCCTGCCCATGGCAGGGAAGTTGGAACCAGATGATCTTTAAGGTCCCTTCCAACACAAACCAGTCTCATTCAGGCCAGGCATGAGACAGGACTTAGGAGGTGTTACTTCTTCTCCATGCTCTGCTCCTAGGACGCTTTTCAAGCAGGTTTAAAACTACCTACAATGCTCCTCCTCAACAGCCGCCCAAGCAGTACACAGAATAGGGGCTCTCTTCTGTATCCCCTTAGGTCTATAGCTGTCAAGCTGCAGTCCTGTGTGAAATCCCACCACAGGGGATGGCTCGTTGCCACCAGTGGCACAAATCACTTCAGTAATGGCATTTCCAGCTCCTTTGGTGGTTCCTATGGGTGCAATGGAAGGGGATTGGGGGGTGGGAGTGGGAGCGAAATCAGGCTGGCTTTTGCAGACATATTTTGGGGGTTAGGCCATCCCCCTTTGCTTAGTATTTAGCTTTTATTCACAGCCCCCTCCTCAGTGTCTGCTGGTGTGCTGTTCCCCTGGGCAGCTGAATCCTGCCAGCAAGTGTCATCCAGCCCCAGGCTATTGCCCTGTGGGTACTCAGACAGCAGCTCCTAAGGCATAACATGAAGCCCAGGGGCTGAAGGTGATTAGATGCACATGCTCCTGCCTTGGGGGGTCTCAGACTTGGCATGCAGCCCTCACCCCTGGAGGGTTGGCTCACTTGGTCTGAGCCTCACACTCGCACGTGGTCTGTCCCTATCCCCACTGGTTGGCTAATCGCTGCCTGCTCCTTCTGCCAGGATCTCTTGCTGCTGATGTTTTTAATTATCAGGAAATGTATATAAAGTTGATGGATGATGTGATGGTGATACACACTACCTACACAGTCTTTAAAGTGAGTGTTTTCATAAAAGTCTAGCAGAAACCAAGGCTGGCAGGAGACGTTTTGTTACTCGAAGCCTGGTTTTGTCCCAACACATCCTCCCATTGATTCTTTTGTGGGAGCTAAAAACTGCCTGGCTTCAGTGGAGTTAACAATCATCTGAAATGGAGTTGAGTAATTGATGTTGCTGCATCAAAATGTTTCCCTGTTCCCTTCCTCCTCCTTCCCCCCACATCCCCCAGAAAAAGAAATTCCTGGCTGATACTCAAAATCCAGTTGAGTTCTCGCTGTGTAAGTATTAAACTGTGGCTCTTTTCTTTCAAGTTTCTGGATTTTTATGGGCACAATCAGTCTGTTAACAGGACTTTTTTTTTTTTTCTCTCTCTCTTTTTTTTTTTTTGTCGTCTTTTTGTGGTTTCAGTGCATTTATATCATTGACCTTTGCTTTAAAAAGTGTCTGACAGCCTTTACTGGACTGGAGCTATGAAAAGGAGTGTTGTAAGGGGGCTTTATTCTATGGAAGCAATGACCACAGGCAAAGCTTTATATTTGCTGAGTGATTTAATTCTTGCACATGCAGAACTTGGCTCTGTGCCATGTGTAACATGTTGAGAAAAGGTCTGCTTGAGAGGCATAAAACCCAAACTTTCCAAAACTGTTCTTTTTTTGTTTTGTTTTTCCTTTTAAAAAAAAAAAAAAAGAGAAAAGCTTTATTTCCTGTTATTTTTAAGCCAATGTGTAAAATCGGGGAATACTGTCCCAAAATGCTGCATTGAGCTCTAGCAGAGTTGTTGGGGAAATAAACCTCCTTTAAAGTGGAAGGCTGGATAGAAGATGCAAGCCAGGAAGAAAGAGGAGAAAGATAAAGGCTTGATGGAGGGGTAGGAGAGAATAAAACAGAGCACCCTGGACTCCAGGAAGAGCATTGTGAGGGTGAAGGTTATACAGCTCCAGTGCTTGGTTCTGCAAAGTCCTACTCATAGGGCACGTCCTCAGAAGATGCATTTTTGGGCTGACTATTAGATTCTGCCCCAGATTAGTTTGTTTTCCCTGCTTGGCTCTGCCTGTTCCCTGCCCCCTTACAGGACTGGCTGTCTGGTAGCGGTCAGAAGCAAATAAAAACAAACTGCTTTTTGTTTGCTCTTGTTTTAAACACTGTGACAACATTTGGATTAATGTTAGGTCTTGTGAAAAGCTCTTTAAAAGTCAAACATAACTGAGCTGCTTAACAGCATCCCTTTGAATTCTGCATCTGCCTGCTGCAGTTCCAGATAATGGTCTGGAGAGCAAGGAAACATCATCTTCCTTTTTCCTTCTTGCAATCTGTCCATTTAATATGCCTGGAGCTTCATATTCTGCAACTATTTAATTGTGTAGCCACTTGGGCTGAGTTCTGTGTTTTGGTGTGCCTTTGAGTGTTTCCTCTTCCTTTGGCAAGCAAATGAACAGCAGAGATACTAAATGATGTTAATTTCTACCAGAAGTGCTGCCTTCCCCAAAACGTTGCAGTCTCCTGCACTTTAAATCAAACCAGCACATCGCCAGTGCCTTTGGAGCCTCAGCCTCTCTGAGCTGTAAGCAGCAGATTTTCCTGGGGGCTTTTAGAAGCAGATCATGTGCTGCTCGCCCTTCCCCAGGAGGAGTGAGGGGAACAAGAGATGCTTGTTGTGCAGGCACACCAGACCCTCAAGCACTGACCAAAAAAGGTGTATGAGTGGAGTGGAGGTTATCTTAAAGGGAGAGACAGGAGGAGGGTGCATCCAGCAGTGTGCAGGGGGAGCTCCATGGGTGCTACCTGCCTCATCCTCAGCTGCAGATCAATCTATCTCCTTGAGAAGACCAGATCATCTCCTGGAGTCCCAAGCCAACCATGCTTTTCCCAAGAAACATTGGACCAGATGATCCTTGAGGTCCCTTTCAATAGGCTATTCTAGGATCCTATGATGTTGATTTCCCAAATCCTGGCTTCCCTGTGCAGCACACCTTGCAGGGGTTGAGGTTTCCTGCCTGTGGCCCCAGGGCTACTGGAGATGCAGAGGGGCACTTCTATGCTCTCTTGTTCTTGGCTCGAGTGTTAGTGGTTCCATGTGTGCAGGTGGGATGAGCTGTAGCTGGCAGTTGCTGTGCTGGGAGGCTGATGGGAAAGAGCATTTTCTCCATTCCTGTGATTCCTCTGAGAGCTGAGCCTAAATGCTGCTCGTATATAAAGCTGCTTATGAAAGCAGTGGGTTTGAAGCCTCTGTGTGGAGGGACTGGTGTGGAAAGCCAAAGGAATGAGGGTAACCTATGCTTTTTATAGCCTCCTGGTATTTGCTTGTGCCAACTAACACCAATACCCTCTGTTTTAACTGTGTAGAGCTCCACCCTCTGTGCAGCCAGACTCAGTGTCCAAGTAAACATGCTCCTGCCTGGGGTTAGCTGTAGTGGAAACTGATGGGGAAGGGAAAACTCTCTTGTGTTTCCCTGGCTCCCACTGGGCAGGCGAATTCGACTGGAGGGAGGAGCTTTGTCCAGGTGGCCATGGAGATACTGTGTGGAAGGAATAAACAGGATCATGGAGGGGAAGCAGGAGTGCAGGTGCCTGGGTTGAAACCAAAGTGAGAC
The DNA here is from genome assembly GCA_033816785.1 of Picus viridis. Taxonomy (NCBI): domain Eukaryota; kingdom Metazoa; phylum Chordata; class Aves; order Piciformes; family Picidae; genus Picus; species Picus viridis. The sequence goes on along the minus strand of CM066596.1, from coordinate 7,253,332 downwards.
ACCTGAGCTGCTGCGCTGGCCCTCAGGGGAGCTGGGAGGGCAGGTGGTGAGCAGGAATTGTCCACTCACCTGAAAACTGGGAGGTGCTGCTCAGCACCAATGTGGAGGGGAGGTGATTGTCCAAGTGGGTGCTCTTTCATTGTTCAGGTATAGCGATCACGGGCATCCCAGGACCCGGGACTGGTGCAGGTGCCTGATGAAGCTGGGACTGGAGAGAGGCTGTTGGAGCATCTGCTCTGACTGATCCATTGGGATGGCTTTGGGCCGAGGCTCTCCACAGTGAGTGACATTTTCTGGTGCCCAGCTGGAAATTTCTGTCAGGGCAAATGGTTTTGCAGAGACTCAGCCTTTCCTAAACTTCCCATCACTTCTTGGAAATTGCTGCCCATGGATTTCATGTCCTGTTTCCAGCAGGCATTTCTGTACAGAGTTCCCCACCCTGGAAATGGCTTCCAAAACCCTGACCACAGGTTTGTATTTTGGATACCTCCCAGCACATCCAGCTCTCACTGTTTGTTTCTTCTCTGTGCAGTTCTGGGCAATGCCAGTGTAAAGTTGGTGTCACAGGCCTGAAGTGTGACCAGTGCAGTGATGGCTACTACAGGGTTAATGAGACCAGCTGTGAGCCCTGCCAGTGCAACAACCACTCCAAAACCTGCAACCCCTTAACAGGTAACTCCTCTTGTGACCACGCTGGCTGCAGACCTTACCTGTCTCCTCTGTCTCTGGTTTTTGCCATTTTCCTTCAGCAGACTTCCACACTCATCCTCTTCACCTGCATCTTTATGCCTTGAATACCCAGAGTCTTTACCTTCAAACCAAAATGAAAATGTGGGTAAAGTTGGAGCTTGTCCTCTTTGTAAGGGCTGTGTTATTTACCCCAAGCTGCAGTGCAGAGCCTTCCTTCTGCAGCCTCTATCAGAAATCAGTGCTCTATTGTTCTCTGCACTTACACAAACACACAACACGAGCTTTTAGGGAGCTTTTAACTGCTGTTTACCTGGAAACACATACTGTACTGGCACTGATGTAAGGTGGCAGTTACTGCCACAGATAATGTGATTAGTGATGGGGAAAAAAAATGGCAGCACCTCATTATTTTTTCCCACTCCTTATAAATTTGTCTTATTCATTTTCCTTGACCATTTCTGTGACTGTCTCTCACTCACACGGATGCTGATGGACTGCAAATGTTGAGGCACCTGTGCTTGAAGAGCTCATGGGAGAGCAGGGGGAAGCCTAATTGCTTTCCCATCTCCAGTGAAAGGAGAGATCCCAGAGGAGCAATGTTATGTGGCTGCCTGCACAATCCCCACTCCAGCAACCAAACTCAGTGCTTCAAAATCCAGATTCTCATCAAAGCTTCCAGGCTAAAATGCAGTTCTGTGATATTTATCCAGGAGCCTAGAAAGCAGCAGTAATTTAAGAAACCTTGCAGGGGGTTGTGTAGCTGGCAGAGAGGCAGAGCTCATCAAATAGGGTGTTTCTGGGCAATTTCTGCACCAGTGTCTGTTCCCTTGTGGCCTTTGTGTTTGCAGCAGAGGAATGGGCAGCCGCAGCGCTCAGTCAATGCCCTGATCCTGCTCGGTGTCAGGGGTGCGTGCAGGCAACAGCTCTGCACTGCTTGAGGATGAATTTATTCCTGGTCTGAACTCTGTGGGCTTCTGTCCTACCAGTACTGAGGGATGTGGAGTTGAACCTAAAGCTGTGCACACATCAGCTGTGTTACTGATTTGGAGCTGGGTGTGTGGGCTTTGTGAAGGAGTAAGATAATCTGCTCTTCTTTTTTTCCCTCAGTGCTCTCCCCCCTTCTTGCTTTTAAAGAAAAAACAATCCAAACCCCAGCACAGAGCTTGCCTCAGGGATGGGGCTGTTCAGGCAGCCCTTCTGCTGGGGCTGTCATGCACCGACCACAACACTGCAAAGAAAACTCCTCTTGTGGTTAATGGCCTATTGTTGATTGGACAGAAATCCCCCTTTTCACATTTTCCTCCATCTGCTTTATTTGCTAGCAGGGGTGGGGGAACCCAACAAACCCAGAACAGATTAAAAATGAGACCCCCACATCTAATAAAGTAACGTGGTGCACTCGGCCTGCTCCAGAGGCTGCACTTTGTGTGACCTCCCCAGCTTTCCATCAACTGTGTGTAGTCTTTGTCAAACGTTGGAGGTTTCCTTCACATTAATGCTGTACTTCGGGCTCCCTCTGCTGTCTCTGCAACCGGTTCAGCACAGCCTGGCTCTGCCCAGGGGGAAGATTGAAAATTATTGGGCTGGAAATTGGGCTGCAAGAGCTCCCCAGGCACCGGCGCTTCCTTCCACACCACCCTTGTGCTCCGTGTTCTGTCTGTACAATGAGTTTGGTTGCTTCTTGCCAGTTGGTGTACTGTGAGGTCTGATCCTTCCTAAGGGCATTATCAAGATGGGAAGTGCTATTAATTATTAAGGCTTTCCACAGCGATACCTGATTGCAAGCCCAAGCGTGCTTTGCATGGCTGAGCAACTTGCTGACTCATTGGAAACGCAGCCATTTTGCAGGCTTGAAGCAGATAAATGGGAGTCATTTCTGGTGATGGGAAAGACATTGGTCCTGAAATGACCAAGACTGTACAGAAAATGCAGGTGTGATTCCAGATTTATGGCACCGTTAATGCCTGCAGAGCACGGTTCAAGGCACCCTTGCTGCTGATGGGGCAGACTGACCTTCCGTGTGAGCCAGTCTGGCCCCAGCATCCCACTGAAGCAGCTGATCGAGGTTTGCAACTGGAGAAACCCAGCCCAGCAGATAATTTTCCCTTTAACCCTGACATCTCTCCCACAAAAACCACTGGCTCGTGTCTGACAAGCTGTTGGGTGAAGAGCAAACAGACGCCGAGCAAGCGTCCTTAGTCATCGGGGGCTGCCAGCCCCACCGTGGGGTGAATCAGCTGCTGCCCAAAAGCAGCAGCTGCTGGGCTGTGCTTCCTGCCCTTGGCACCAGGGTGGGCTTGCTCGGGGAGCTCAGCTGCAGTGTCATCAGTGTGGAAAGAGAACAGTAGGGGCTGTGCAGCTTGTTGGGCTTGCAAGGGAGCCAAACCCTTCCAATGTGAATCAGAAAATCTGCTGTGGCTTTTCTAGCAGCCAGCATTAACCTAATTCAGGATTTTTTCTGTGGTTAATGTTGAGATGAGCCTTTTCCATACCCCCCACAGCAGTGCTAGATTACCTCCATGAATCTCCTGTCTGTGCTTATGTATGCAGTGAATAAACTGCTCTGTGCTGCCCTGGTTTGTTAGAAGGTGGCTTTTGCCTTTCCAGAGTTCTTGTACATGGGATTCAATCATCAAAGCTTCCCTCGGGTCACTGCCACCTCGAGGACGAGCCTGCTGAGTTACGGGATGTTCCTGTTGATGGATGGGCTTTTGATACAGGCCACATTTTAGAACTAGGGAGATTTTTCTTTCTCTGGTCACAATGGTATCAAAATGTAATTTAGAGGGCCATTAGGACACAGCCTGTGCTAAGACACAGCACGTTCATTTTCTGATACAGGGGCTTCCCCAGGAAGGGGAGGTGGCTCACATGAACACCCAGTTCTGCTCTGCTGCCCTGGGAAGGTCAGTGATTGCTGCTGCCTTGTGCCTGGGGTGGGGATGGAGAAGCTGGAGCCACACTGGTGGCATGGAGCCATCTGCCCCCTGAGCAGGATGGTGGCACTTCCTTACCCCTGACCACCATCTTTGCACTGTAGGAAGAAGCTGCACACATGAAAGGGAAAAGGCATAAATTGAAAGGACCCCTCATGGATGTGGGGGATTGGAAGCATCAAGACTCCATCTCAGTGGCACAGATGCAAACTGAAACCCCTTTCATTGAGGACCATTTAATATTAATAGCTCGTGCTTACCTGCACTGACCTTTCGAAGCGATGAGCTGTGGGCCTCTCTGCTGGGGCTTCCTACTTGTTCACATTGTGTGTGTGTGTGTGTGTGTGTGTGGAGGTGGGCACGAGCATCAGAGGGTCAGAAGAGGCCAGGACCATGTTTTGGCTGGAGGGCATCAGCAAACCACCTGTGAGCTCTGATAATTGAGAGCGCTGCACGCTGATCCTTGCTCCAAATGTTCTGCTCCAGTTCCTGCTGCCAAACGTGTTCCTGTTCCTTCCCCAGGCGCTTGCCTGGACTGCCAGGAAAACACCGAGGGAGACCACTGTGAGCTCTGCAAGGAGAGCTTCTACAGGAGTGACCATCCTGTGCACGCCTGCCGCCGCTGCCCATGCTCCACTGTGGCGTCCACCGGCACCTGCCACATCCGTAAGGCTTTCATTTTGCTCTGACCCCTCAGATCAGGAGTGTTGCTCTTTTCAATTAAGTTGGTGTTTTCTAGCCCATGGATCTCCTCTTTGTGGCAACCAGGACGCCTTGCTGGAAGCAGCACCTGCGCGATGCGTCCCTGGTGCTTGTGTTGGTTCTTGTGAAAGCAGCTGTGCAGTGGAGGCATCAGAAATGCTTTGCTACAGAACCTGCAAAGTTTTGCAGAGAGAAACTGCTGAGCTTGTGGTAGCCAGGAGAGGTACAGGAGATGGTCAGCAGTGCCACATAGCCATCCATACTTCTTCTAAACATAATGGGAGTCCAGGCAGAGATTCCCCAATCTTTGTTCCACTGTCATGGAACCGAGAGAAGAAATCGTAGATGTAATAAACATCAAGAGAACTTTTATGTGTCCTCAATCAGTTTTACACTCAAGCCACCTCTGGCTTTGTATAGGTCAAAAAGTTCCTGCAGGTTGCTAGCATCCCTGACACAGTTGCAGCTATTTTCTGAAATTGGCTGTTTGAGATGGAAATGTTCAGCAATAGCAATCAGTTTGCTTAGCAACGTGCAGAGCATGCTCTCTGATGCTGGTATGAGGCATCAAAAAACCCTAAAACATGCTTTTTCCCCTAGGAACAGAGGAATTGCTGCAGCTCAGAAGTTATATTTTGAACTTAAAATCTGAGATTGGCTAATGCTTAGTGGCTGCTGATTTTTACCACAGTGACATGTGGTCAGGTCCCACAAAACAAATCTCACAGCAGGTGTTTCTCTGCAAAAGGGCTGTGGCACAAGGCCAGTGGCATCCTGGCCTCTATCAACAATGGTGTGACCAGCAGGACCAGGGAAGTGATTATCACCCTGTACTCAGTACTGGGGAGGACACAGTACTGGGTCAGTTTTGGGGCCCTCAGTTACAAGAAGGACACTGAGGTGCTGGAGTGGTCCAGAGAAGGACAGAGAAGCAGGTCTGGTGAGGAGAGGTTTAGGGAACTGGGGTTGTTTAGCCTAGAGAAGAGGAGGCTGGGGAGATGGAGACCTCATTGCTCTCTACAACTGTCTGAAAGGAGGTTGCAGTGAGCTTGGGGTTGGTCTCTTTGTCCTAGTAATAAGTGCTAGGACACAAGGAAATAGCCTCAAGCTGAGCCAGGGGAGGTTTAGGTTGCTTAGTAGAAGAAACTTCTTCCCTGAAGGGGTTCTCAACACTGGAACAGGCTCCCTAGGGAGGTGGCTGATTCCCCATCCCTGGGGGTGTTTAAAAGACACAGAGATGTGGTTCTGAGGGATGTGGCTTAAGAGCAGACTTGGTACACTTAGAGAATGGTTGAAGTCCATAATCTTACAGATGTTTTCCAAAGGAAATGCTTCTGTGATTCTATACCTGGTTTGCTTTCGGTGTTCCTCAGAGCCTGGTGAAACTGCCCCCAGGTGTGACAAATGCAAACCCGGGTACACTGGCCTGAACTGCAACCAGTGTGACAACGGCTACTACAACTCTGACAGCATCTGTGTGAGGTGCAAATGCAACGGGAACGTGGACCCCGCGCGGTCGCCCAGCGTCTGCAAGCCGGAGTCCGGGAGTGCCTGGGCTGCCTGTACCACACGGCTGGCTTCCACTGCGAGCGCTGCGAGGAGGGCTACACCCGAGAGCCCGGGGCACCAACTGCACCAAGCAAGGTAAACCATGCTCCTCAAATCCCTCTGGAAGCTTGTTTGTGCAGCTCAGGTGGGAACAAGCTGCCTGATGGCTGGGGAAGGAGTACTGTTAATGCTGCAAATTGGTTTGGATTCACGTGGTGTGTGCTACAGGGGGGAGAATACTAGACCTTTGTAATGCCTTGGTGCCTACTGCCTTGAAATCTGTGGCTTAGAGTTAGCTCTGCAATCACCCTGATCCCCAGACTGTGGCAGTGAACAAGCTGGAAAACAAAAACTATTTGCAGTGCATTTAAATACAGGTTTACAGGTTTTCCTTGCTGGATATGTTTGATCTCTCCGTGCCCACTGAGTTATCTGCATTGATGATTCCATTCCATAGCACTGTCTAGTTCTCTAGAACCTGTCTCCCTATGATATTTTGTCACTCCTGATGCTCTACAAATGGTAACTGCTTGGACCACACTTAGCAATGAGTCAACATCAGAATTTACTGGTACCTCCTCTGGAGAGCTCTCATCAGTCTTCAGTCCACATCCAAGACACTGGAAGTCCTATCTTGGATGTGAATTAGAATTAGAACTAACCAGGTTGGAAAAGACTTTCGAGATCGAGTCCAACACTATTTAATCAACTAAATCATGGCACCAAGCACCCCATCCAGACTCTTCCTAAACACCTCCAGTGATGGTGACTCCACCACCCCCTGGGCAGCACATTCCAATGGCCAATCACTCTTTCTAACTAGCTCTGATACTTACACTACTGCATAGAAGGAGGTCTCATACTAAAATAAGAGAAAATGGTTCTTAACTTACTCTTTCAGTGGTTATCAGGAGGTTGGCCCACAAGGTGGATCTCCAGCTCCATGCATGGAAACAGTAATGGTGTCATGTGTTAGGCAAAAAAAAACAACAAACACCAGAGCTCAGGAAAGTGTCTGGGCCCAAATTTGTCCTTGTCACCAACACAGATTTAATTCAGGTCTTCCATTAGGAGCTAATGTGGTTTTCACTCTCATGCTTCCCTGAGGTATAATCACAGAGTCCTTCTCTGCACGGGGAGATGATCAATACAAAAAAGTTGAATGCTCATTAGCTGTAACTGTACCAGTACAGGGCTGGGAATGGCACTGTTGTGTTGGGCCATCCATTATCTCCCCCTGCACAGCTCTGTCTTTGTGCAAAGAGCCACATGACCTTGCTCCGGCAAAATCAATCTGTATGGCTTTGCTTGTACACTTGCAGTTTTCACCATGGAGTTGTATTTTTAAGGCATTGTTACAGCCAGTTCCTGAGGTGGGGAAAGCCTGTCCCCTTTCTAAGGCACTAGAACACACTCTCCTATCATTCCTGTTTCCTTGACACCTGTTTTCCCCTCCACTTTTTGTTTAGCAATTAAACAGGCATCCAGTTTACTTCCAGTTTCTTACACATAAGATGCTTAAAATTTGACCAGCTAAGGTACTGTGCATTAACTAGTTTCAGGTTAAGATTTTCCTAAACCACTCATGCATTTGAGTGGCCCAGTTCTGAGCAGCTTCAAGAGTGAAATCGGACATTGTGTAAGTGGTTGCAGCTGAAATAAGACAGCAAAGAATCATAGAATCAGAGAATTGCTTAAGCTGGAAAAGATCTTGAAGAACACCAACAACCATCCCCCTCAGCCCTGCCATATCCACTAATCCATGGCCTGAAGTGCCATGTCTGCATGGGCTTGGAACAACTCTAGGTAGGGGGATTCAACCACCCCCTGGGCAGCCTGTTACAATGCATTCTTTCAGTAAAGAAATTTTTCCTAATATCCAACCTAAACCTCCCCTGGTGCAACTTGAGGCCCTTTCTTCTCATCTTATTGCTAGTTATTTGGGAGAAGAGACCAAGGACCACCTCCTTTCAGGGAGCTGTAGAGAGGAAGAAGGTCTCCCCTCACCCTCCTTTTTTCCAAGCTAAACAACCCCAGGTCCCTCAGCTGTTCCTCAGAAGACCTGTTCTGTAGACCCTTCACCAACTTTGCTGCCCTTTGCTGGACATGTTCCAGCAATGTCTTGAACTCCTGTTTTGAACAGCCTGGGCAAAGCTTAACCCAACCTTGAGTAGCTCCAGGAGCTGTTCAGAATCTTGACCAAGATTTTGATGCTTGCAAGGCTGATGGAGAAAGTATTCAAAAGATGTGTGGGATAACCAGAGTCAGTGTTTTCAAGCCCTGGGTGGATGGTGTTCCTGCTGTGATGGTGAGGCATAGCAGCGAGGACTTAGCGATGCAGGGTGGCCCCGTGCCACCCAGCCGAGCATCGCAGCCTTCCGTGAGAGCTGGTGCGTGGGCTGCTGGCACGGCCCCGGCTCCTGCTGCTGCTCATTCATTGAAGGAGGTAGCAGAAGCTTTTCAGAGCCTGCATTTCAATCAAGCAGCTGGATATGACGCTCGTGTCAAAGCTGCCAAAGCAGCCCATTGACTGAGCAGCTGCTGCTCTCAAGGAGCTGCTTGAGGACATCTGGAGGGTTGGCATGGCCGTGGTGAGCGGAAACAGGCATCGCTGTATCGGCCCAAAGGCGACTCGGAGCATGGCACTGTTTCACCGTGACGTTACCCTCAGCTTCAGGAAATGTTTTCACCCATGTCCCCCCTTGCCAGCACTTAGCTGATGCTGACTCACAAATAAAGCCCAGAAAAGTCCAGCTTCCTTGCTGGTGAATCAGCCATTGTCTCCATTCTGTTTTTTTCTAATTATAGCTGCTGGCAGGGTTTGCCAAGAATTCAGTATTGATGAGGGAATGAATTTGGAAAGGATGACTGAATTCCTCATGCCCTTCTCCCAAAGCTGTATGCAGGAACCGCTTGCTCCTTGTCACATTGCTTCCTACTGTGAAATTCTGCCTGTTAACCCACAGAGAAATGACTTCTGGCATTCAGCATCCTGATTATCCTTATCAACCTAAAGCAGGAGCTGCAGAGAACAGAGGAGCTGCTGCAGGGAGAAACTCTGAGCATGAGCCTAAATTAGGGGTGTGATGCCCCCTCCAGATAAACTTCTTTCTCCATTGCCTGAACTGTGAGCCTGACAGCCCAAAGTTAACTCGTGGGAGTTCCCCTGAGGGCCTGTGCTGAATATTTCCAGCTCCTGTTGCCATTGGAGATGCAACTTAGTGCAAAATTAGTCCTTCGGAAGTGACTCTCCTCCTCAGTCATAATTAGTAGATGTTCCCTTCAGGAGAGCTGGATCAATACAGCACAGCTCAGCTGTAATTGCAGCTGTAAGTGGGTTTAAAATGAAATGGCTTTTCTGATAGCGAAAAGAGAAATGGAAGAGAGTGGGAAAGGGGGAACTGAGAGTTCTGTGGAGCAATAGGTGTAGAGAACATTTTGGTTGATTGAGGCTTCAGTTTCTGGAGAGTTGCTGGACTAGAGAATCTAAACTAGCTCAGGTTACTCCAGTGCATAAAATGCTTTATTAGGTACATTTGGAAGTTTAATGCACAGGCTCTTATGGTGCATTCTGAGGGCTAGAGCTCAACTGCTCTGAAGAAGGTGTAATAAAATGCATCCTACTTATGAGATCGCTGCTGTTAACTTGTGTCTGACTCCTGGATCTGAGAAGGGAATCTGCTGGAAGCAAGGCAGGTTCTTGGCTATTTTGTGCCTGGGAACAGGCAGCAGAGGGAGAGAGCTTGTGGCACAGTCTTGTAGTTCCCATGTTCTCATCCTTCATGTGTGGATACATGCCAGCAGCTGAAGCCAAACCAGGATCCAAACTGGTTTCTGATGTATTTGAAAGTTTCAAAAGGGCATCCACTGTCATAGTATCAGTCAGGGTTGGAAGGGACCACAAGGATCATCTAGTTCCAACCCCCTGCCATGGGCAGGGACACCCCACACTAGATCAGGCTGGCCAGAGCCTCATCCAGCCTGGGCTTAAACACCTCCAGGAACAGGGCCCCAACCACCTCCCTGGACAACCCATTCCAGGGCTTCACAACCCTCACGGTGAAGAACTTCCTCCTCACGTCCAGCCTGAATCTCCCCACCTCCAACTTCATTCCATTCCCCCTTGTCCTGTCACTACCTGAGATCCTGAGAAGTCCCTCCCCAGCCTTCCTGTAGGCCCCCTTCAGATACTGGAAGACCACAATTAGGTCACCTCGGAGCCTTCTCTTCTCCAGACTGAACAGCCCCAACTCTGTCCTTTTTGTTTTGCTCTGGTTTAGTGGTTTGGTTACCTTTGGCTAATGCAGACTGCAGGTTCCATGAGATGTGTATATGACTTCTTCATTGAAAAACTGGGGTTGTTTTGCCTTTTTACATAAAGCAGTGCAAACACTGGAACTCATTGCTACCCAGCGTGATGGCATGGCACTTGTGGGTCATGTATTCATTGTTGGGCTTCCGGTACCGCTAAGGCAGAAACAACAATCCTAATGTGAACATACTCCTGCATCTTCTGTGCAGCCATGTTTAGTGCAGTTTAAGCTCCTGGAGTCGCTGTGTCTTCCCAGCTGGACTGTGCAGCCCACACAGACAAGTTAAACTCTGCCCTCATAAGGTGCAAAGTCCAAAGTCTGCTGAGCTTGGTGGAGACCTATTCTCTTGGTATGAGTATGAGCTGGCCTGCATTGCTCGCTTTCATCCTGAGCTCGTGTATCTAACCCTGAATCGTGGCTCCATCCCTCTCTCCATCAGCAGGAATGCCGCAGTTAGTGAGCAGTTAGCACACAGAATTAGTTAAAAACCCAACCCAAGCCTTTTCCAGTGGTGGAACGCTGAAACAGGTTGCCTGAGGAGGTGGGGGAGGCCCCATCCCTGGAGATATTCAAGGTCTGACTTGATGGGACTTTGAGCTGTCTGATCTAGTTGGGGATGTCCCTGCTTACTGCAGTGGGGGCTGACTAGATGACCATTACAAGTCCCTTGCAACCCAAACCATTCTCTAATTCTGTGATTCTTAACTCTCTTGAAACAATACCAGCTTGATCAATGCAGACTTCATTGCTGTGACAGAAATGTCAGATCTCTTCTGTTGGTGTTTGATTGCACCTTGGCATGGTTTTATTTGTGTATTATTGGTATGCATTTATTTATCACTTTCAATTTCTTTTGTAGAAGCCACTCCTGCCCCAGAAACAAAGGAGTTCACAACTTCTGCTCCAAATGCCAGCAAGGCAACATCCTTTTCAACAGCAGTGACAAACAGCACACTGTCCCCAACAACTACCCAGACTCTCTTTCCTATAAGTTCCTCTGACAACAGCACCTCTGCCTTTGCGGACGTGTCGTGGACTCAGTTTAACATCATCATTTTGACAGTGATCATCATCGTTGTGGTCCTCCTGATGGGCTTTGTGGGGGCTGTCTACATGTACCGTGAGTATCAAAACAGGAAACTTAATGCTCCTTTCTGGACCATTGAACTCAAAGAGGACAATATCAGTTTCAGCAGCTACCATGACAGCATCCCCAATGCTGATGTTTCAGGGCTGCTGGAAGACGATGGCAATGAAGTTGCACCCAACGGACAGCTGACGCTGACGACTCCCATGCATAATTATAAAGCTTAGAAGAAGTGCCCCAGCTAGTCCAGAGTTGGCTTGAAGAAGTTCCAGGGCTTATGGAAGGGATATCAGGATCCGTGCTGAGGCTCCACGCAGAGGAATTTGCTCTTCAGATACTCTCGTGCTGGGCGTGCAGCAGCTCGCATGTGAACAGATAAGTGTAGTACCCCCAAGGTTCAGGTAACGTGGTGAAAGGTGTTCAGCATCCTGCTCTCCATAGAAGCCACTGTTGTTCAAGACTTGGTTATGCTGATCTGAAAACAGTGGGGTGGTTTTGTGAGGAGGTGGTGGGGTGGAGAAAGCAGCACCCCGTGACTCATCAGAAGCTATTTGATTTCCAGCCAACCTAACGTTTATGTCTGCAGCCTTTAGCTTGACAAGTAGCTCATGAATCAACAGTGGATTTTCAGGAAACAGACCTTGTAAAGGCTTCAGATTAGTTCCTGATATATAAATGTGTTTGGAAAGGAGGACAAACAAAAAAAGGGAAATAATTGTTCACTGTACTGCCAAAAGGCAGGTGGAGGAGTGGGTTGCACACTTGACAGAAGTCACCATTATCAGTTTCCAGGCAGTAGGGAAACAGGGAGAAGGAAAAAACAAACCAACCAACCAACCATGAAAATAATGAAGTTAAGGGAGAGACAAAGCTCTTCCCTCTCTGAGTATTTATACAGGGTGATGATGATGCTATTGAAACATAGCAATCCATTAGTTTTGTTTTCTAGGAGGAGTTAATGAACTTGTATAGTTTCTGTGCAAGGAGAGACGACAAAGACATCTCAGGGTTGCCGTGTAAAGAAAATAAAAGCTAGGCTTAATACCCTACCCTGCTAGAAATGGTGTGTTCTGTATATAAAAATGTAATATATCTTCTTGGGATTGTATTTGTAATTATTTGTAAAAAAAAAAAAAAAAAAAAGAAAAAAAGAAAAAGAAAAAAAGAAAGGAAAGGAAAGGAAACCAACCAAAAAAAAAAAGAAAAGCCCCAACAACAAACCCACCAACCCCTCCCCAGGTCCTATTTTATCCCCTAGGTTTTAACTGCACAGCGGTTGGTGGCGTTGTTCAAAAAGCTAAACCACGACCGGGACTGTTTGAAAATACTGTAAATGAGATGGCAATATTGTTGGAGCTGGGACTCTGGCAAACCCCCCCCCCCCCCCCACTGCTTAAAGCTTTTCTTCTTCTGTCATTGAATAACTTTCTGGGTTTTGTTGGTTTTTGGTGGTTTGGGTTTTTTTTTGTTAGAGACGATGTGAGTGCTCCCTACTTGCATCTGTCACATTTCCCTGTTCCTTTCAATGGAGAGTCAGTGCCAGTGTTGCCGTGACCAGGGCCTGGTATGTGTCCAAAACTCAGATGTACCATTCTGCTACTTGCTTTTAGATCTTTATAGAAAGAGCCAATACACTGTCATGAATGCATTGAGAGCCTGGTCTTGATGGCCAAGCTTTTCTAAAGCTGCTGCTCGTCACGTGAATGGATCTCCCTGCCATCTCTCCTGTGCCGACACAAGGTGATGGGAGAGACTTGCCAGAGGGCTGAGCAAAACCTCCTGAAGGGTAAGGGCAGAAACTACCTGCATTTGGGTGGAAATGGTTTTCAAAGAGCTTGCTGGAGCCAGTCTGTGCTTCGAGGCTTGAAAGCGAACAGCTCGTGGATGCTTTCAGGAAATGTCTGTAGCACAAGCTGCTGGTGGTGAATTGGCTGTCAAAAAAGCCTACAGTCCCTGTAGGCTTCACACATTTCCCTGATTTTTGTGGGAGGCTGTCAGACTGTTAGCAGAAAGAGAACAACTAACAGGCAGCATAGCACAGGGAGGTCAGACCATGGGGCTCCTCACCTGGTCCCTGCACCTTGTGTGGGTGCCTTGAGGCAGGCACCATGTCCTCCCTGTGCTGGAGAGCCATCAGGTCCCCCTGGGAATCACTAGCATTGCATTTAAGCAGGGTGTGAAACAGATACTTCACCTAGCTCATGACCAGCCTCAGAACTAGAGCTGCATTGCTCTATGTGTTGCTGCTTTGCAAGCAACTGATGCTGAGGATAAATGAAGCACCTGCTAAAGGTCAGCAGGAGCTGACTGATGCATCTCAGAGGCAGGCAGGTGAAAGTAAGTATTTCTCAAGATGAGAAATTGTAGGAAGAATGTGATTATTTATTTGCTTTTTGGTGCTGCATGGAGGCTTTTCTTACCATTGGAGACTTTGGGGGGGGGGGGGGCGGGGGGAAAGAATAGGTGCTTTAAACAAAGGCTTAAAGATGCCATTTCTGCCTCAAAAATGTGCTGTCTGATTTAAAGTTTAGGCACAGCAAGTAAGAAGGAAAATAGCTGAGGATGACCAAGGGAGATGGTGAGGCCAGAATGTGACATTGCACATAGGCCAGTGGGAAGGCTTCTGTTACCTGCTGTGGGCCTGTGTGAGGTCCCATAGCTGAGGTAATAAATTTGGCTGATGTCATCCGAAGCAATGTTACTTTTAGTTCTGAAACGGGGGAGGACTGGAGGAGAAAAATCTGGATGTTGCTAAGCCTTGAGTTACTCATCAGGCTCCTAAAGAGCAAAGTGGTGATGAAATAGACATTTTCCTAATAGTTGTCATCATTTAGCAGTGCTGATTTAGTGATACACTTGCACTTGGTCACTTCATGGGGTGGGGGAAGGTAATTTAGGAAACTATGGCTCCTGGGACTAATGCAGAGTGAAGGACAGATTGTTCACTTCTGTGTTTCCAAAATATTTCAGTAGATCTTTCCATCTTTACCACAAAACACCTCTTCCTCAAATTCTGGTGTGACTGTAGGCTATTTTGTAACAGGAATGGGCACTGATTTTTCTCCTGCTGCAGAAATAATGACCCTCTGCAAAACCGTGCTGTGAGTTCAGAGGCTGAGCCCTTCTAGGCCATGCCTACTGCAGCACAGGAGGTGTTTGCATCTGGGCTGCTTCTGACCTCCAAATGACTCTCAACACTTTGTGTTTGAGACAGGAGGAGGTCAGGATGTCTTAACAGTCAGTCTGCAAGGGAGGGCAGAACAGCCCTACTGTTGTCTGTAGGTTGCACACCTGGATGAAAGGATCTAGATGGCCCCTGCAGATGTGATGGGAAACTTGGTTGGGCAGGGGTACCTGGCTGCCCAGGTTTGGGCAGCAGAGGAATGCACAGGCTGTTCTTTAGCAGGGACTGGAGCACAGCAAGGATGTGGCACTGGGATAATGCTTGTCAGATGGCAGAATGATTCAGCAGGAAGATTCCAGTGATCTCCAGCCAACCAGGCCTTTGGTGTAGAGGAACAGTGCTTATGAAAAGAGATCAATGCCTAGCAAAGTGAACAAACAGCTCTGTGCTTGACTTTGGTGATGTGAGTCAGATCCTCCTTTCTCTCTCTATCAGTTGTACAGCTAGCTGGCCCCTGGGCTCCACAGGAGGTGAGGAAGAAGCTCACTAGTTATACCTTCAGTCAGCTTAGGAAGAAGCTGAGCTAGTTAGACATTCAATCAGCTTAGGCTGGCTTTGTATTTTGAGTGGGTGCAGAGCTGAAAAACCTGTGCCAGCCTACTAAGGGCCACCAGGACCACTAACCTGCCATGTGTTATAACTTGTCATAAAGCTTCCCAGATGCTGTTTACCCACATAGGGGTATGGGCAGGGAAACCAGAAATGGACTTAAGGAGCTGCATTGGGGCCTAATTCAGAAGTTGGTGAGAGAAGGGGAAGGCATCTAGGGGACTTCTAGGGCTGATGTGGCAATACAGATGCATGTAGCATTCTTGAAGGGCTATCATGCATCACCTTCATACTGGGCATGCTACTGGCTGGCTGCAGTGATGTGGCTGTCATGGAGAAAGGTAGTTGATGGTGTGGTGTGGTAGCTGTAGAGCATAGAGAAGGTATGATAAGGCATGTGAGGGCTGGGAGAGTATAAGCAAACCATATCTCAAGGCATGATCCTTGGGGTCACAAAGACCCTGTGGACTCAGCTGGTCTGGAGGGAGTGAGTTCAGCTCCACAGTCAAGTAACTGAAGGCAAGGGGACAGAATGAAGTGGATAAAAGGGCAGAAAGCAATTATGTGTCAAAGGCATGGGGCAGCCTGGATGGCTCACAATTTAGGAGAGCATTTGGCAAGCACAGAGTGCAACATACATGCAAAAAAGTGATTGGGTTAATGTGAAGAGACGATCTCGAATCGTATGAACCACTGTAGCCAGAAATAACTGCATGGAGAACTAGCCCTGGGGAGCTGTCAGGAGATATCATCCCCTGGAATCATAATTCCCTTGGACCAGGCTGAGCAAACTTAGCACCCTGGAAACCATTTAGGAAAGAGGAGGGGGATGTATTCACCATCCTTCAGGTATTCTGGGCCAGTTAACCACTGCTGTGTGGCCGCTTGATCTCAAATGTTAGCTGCGTCGTAGCAGCGGCAGAAAGTTTGCAGAGTCTCCTTTAAATAAAGGACAGCAGATTGAATCCTAAAAAGATGTTTCCCTTTAAAGTGAGGTTTGTAAAATGAGCTCCCCAGGACTCCTGCTCTTCATGTGTCAGAGGGATGTATTAAAATAAGAAAAATGTGGGCCTTAAAAGTTGTTCTTGCTCTCAACTGAAACCCATCAGTCTTACTACGCAGCCAAATAAGGCATCTCCTAAGCATAGGCTGTGCTGACAAATGCATTTCTAAACCTGAAAAGTGTATGATTTGAATATATGTCAGAATTTATACAGAAGAATGTTATTTAAAAGGAATAAAAATAAATGTATATAATTTGTATCTATGCCACTTGGGTTTTTTTGTGTGTGTGTTTGGGTTCGTTGGGGTGGTTTTTTTGTTGTTGTTCATTAAAGTTCAGTGGGAGTTTTTTTTTCCCCCCCATTGATAGCAGCCAGAGCTGGACTGAAAAGGAAAAGGATGGAATTTGATCTCATCCCTGTAAATGATATTTGTTCCAGGAGAGTTATTCCTTCATTATATCCCAGTGTGTGAAATGAGAACCACAGCACAAACATGGTTTTTTTTTAACATCAGATATTCCTAAGTACAGCTGACATTCTGCGTCAGGTAATCCTGCTCAGAAGTGGGCCCTGTGATCTCTTGTGTCTGCTTATTAACCATGCCAGCTTCCAGCTATTTCATTAACAAGCCAGGGTCCCTGTTCTTGTCTCTGCTGTTCACACAGCCATCTTCTGTCAGAGATGGGTGCACTCGTGAGAAATGAAACCTGCAGAGCAAAACTAGAACTCGGGAGAGGATATTGTATCAGATTTTCCTTCATGACCACAATCTGTCTCCCGAGGGAAATTGATGTTATTGGATACTCTGCAACCCACAGCTGTGGCGTCAGTAGTGTTGAACAGTTCTGGTGGTGTCTGCAAAAGGACCTATGGAAAACTTGTGTTTCTTTCTCACTTGGCAGGGTTAGGGAATTGATTTTTTTAAAGTTTAATTGAGGTGGGGGTTTCTTGGTTTGGTGGTTGGGTTTTTTTTTTTTTTTTTTGGTGCAGAATAAAAATGCTAAAGGCTACTCTTTGCTGCTGAATGTTATGTCTAACTCCTGGGCCCTTATTAAGCAAAGAACTCGAGGAGAGGTAAATGAGCATCAATTAAGCGAGCACTTTCAGTGTTCCTTCAAATGTTTAACCCAGCCAGAGCTACATAAGCAAGAGGCACAGTGGTGGAATTCCAGGGCGTGCATTGAGACCTGATGTACATTAGCAGAACTAATTGTATATGACTTAGCTTAGGAGGAATTTTGCTCTGGACTGTAACAGGAGGAGGCATAACTGAATGCTGCTCCAGGTCCCCAGAGCAGGGACTTGAGAAGAGGAGGCTCTACTGATGGTGACATCCCTCTTCCTTGTGCCACCACGATGCTTTGGCCACAGTGTATTGAGCAGCTTTGTTTCCTCCCACTCCCTAGGAGTTTCTGGTCGACTCATCCATACCATCACATTCACTGTAAGTATTCCTTTCCCAGACTCCCTTTAGTACTTTGTTTCTGAGGTGTTAAAGATCTCAGGATGCCTTGTAAAGTAAGAAGGCATTATCCCAATGCCTCTTCCTGGCACAAGGATTTAGCATAATCTCCCCAAATGTACCTCCAATTAAGATAAGGTTAAACAACATTAAGCAGATTATCAGCAGGCAAGTTGTTAACTGCTTCTAAACAATACTTGTGGCTGGTGGATGCTGCTTTAATGGAATGCATCAAATACATCACACCCGACTGCAGCCTTAAACAAGAGCAAATTGGTATCACCCCTTCAGGAAGAGCTGCTCTGCAAACAAGCAAAGCCACATTTCAGGCTGGCTGATCAGCTCTTGGTGCCATATGGCAGACCTGATTTTTCAAATCTTCAGCTTGGCAGACGGTGAGGCCACTGCAACAGGGGACCCAGTCACATAAGGTGACAAACGTCTCTCCAGGGCCCTGGGGGAGTTGAAGTAGCTGAGCAGGGTCGTCAGATCCCAAATGTAAAGTGTGAAGCATGTCCAATTGGATAGGAGATGAGATTAAGAGCTTAGTTGTGCTAAGTAGTGCCTGGCACTTCCTGGCACTTTGGGGTACTAACAGCTGCTCTATCATGCCTTGTACACATCAAAGTGAGAGACAAATGTAGGGATAGGAAGCTCAGCAAGACCATACACATCCAGTGGCTGCTACCACCAGCCTAGGACATTTTACAGGCTTACAACTCTAATTTGCTCTTAATATAGAGTAGAGCTGGTGCAGGTAAATGGAGAAAAATGGAGCTAACACAGGACCACGTCCATTTGGAATGACAAACCCACAAAATGACCATGGCCCCCTGCCAGCCCTTAGCTGTAGCCTACTTTGTAGTCACGTAAGAATCCCCCTGAGACAGCCGAGATGGTAATGAGCAAGGGAAACCTGACACACGTGGTATGGAAGAGGAAACCAAATCTAAGGCTTAAGCACAAGGTAACTGCTGTGGGTGAGAGCCAGGTGAGTGTCTTGCTGGGGCAGAGCTTCACCTTACAGGTAATGGTGAGAGTAAGCCCTAGCACGCTGCCCCTGTAGAGGCTGTAAATATTGCAGGAAAGGATTTCAATCCCACACTCTGGTTTTCAATAACGAATTAATGGAGAGGAGGAGCAGCAGCAAGGTGAGGTCTGCAGCTCCACCTGCTCCTGGCATGGTTACCCTAGGCCTGCCTCTCTGCATCCCCCCAGGGACAGTGGTGTTTAGGAGGGGAAGCAATGGCAGAATTAATTTGACTTCAGCACATCTAAGTGTCCCTGTTCTGAAATTTCCACATCAGAACATTTTCTCCCCCCGAAGGTGAGAGAAGTGCACTGCATGGATCCTTGCCTCGCAGCCATCCCCTGCTGCCATCGTGCCCAAACCAGGCAGCTCCAGCAGAGAAAGATGACGAGGGCAGCTGGCTACGGATCTGCACCGCTGCCAGCCACGAAGCCCAGTGCCTGCACTGGGAAACCGAAGTGTAACTGCCGCTCTCTCCGGCTCTCATGCTGGTTTGGTGGCGTGGAGGACATGGAAGCAATCAGCTCCAGCGGCGCTGCCAGGAGCCCGGAGTCCCCAGCAAAAGCCTCCCAAACGCCTTTCCTGGCCTCAGGCCCGAAGACACCCGCGCCTCGCCGGAGACCGCACTTGCAGCCCGTGGCTGCTGCCCCCGCTTCGGCCGCATCCTCCAGGCGCCTCGACACGGGCTCGAAAGGCGTGTCCGGGTTGCCCTCAGCAAAGATGGTAGCTATGCCATCAACAAAGATGGCTGCTCCCCGTAGCCTGTGGTCCTTAAGAAAGAAAGATGGCAGCTGGAGGATGTCGCTTTGCTTCCCTCACTCAAGATGGTGCCCGATAGGCCTCCCAACCTTTGCCCAGTTGGCAGTCTCCACCTTACACCGCCCCACCCTGCCCTTATCCAACATGGCGTCTGACCGCCAAAATTCAGGCTCTGCCCACAGAAAACATGGCGGCGCCCATTCAGTTTCCACTGCGCCCGCCCCCTACGTTCCTCCGCGCGGCTTCAGCAGCTTCACGTCCGTCGACGCAAAGATGGCGGAAGCGGTTGCGGGCGTTTGAATTCCAACGAAGCCGCCAAAGCCGCGCACAAAGGAGCCGGAGCTCTGGCTACCGGCAGGACCTGAGGGCTGGTGCTGCCATGGACTCGTTGCCAGGGGAAGATCTAACGCTGCCGGTAGCATTTGAGGACAGGTAGGCTGGCGGGGCCGTTGGGCCGTGGCTGACCACCCCGCGGGCGCTAGGCTGCGACACCTGGCCCGCTGCCGCGCGTGTCGTGGCTGGGCCTGCCGGTCCTGAGTGGGTGTCAGGGGAACGGCACCCGCGAGGTTTCTGCTACTCACTGGTGTCCTTCTCCTTCAGTCTCAGTGTCTCCCAAATGCCAGACATCTCTCGCGGGGACCCCCAGCCCGGCCCGGCCGGCGGAGAAGGTAAGGCCGGGGAGCGAGGGGGAGCCCCCGCGCAATGTAGAGAGCCGGCCGTCAGGTTCCTGTAGCACCGGCAGCTCGGCTCGGCCCGGCCCGGCCCGGCCCGGCACCCCCGGCATGGCCTGGGGGACCGAGCTCTGCGCCGCGCCGTCCCTGTTGGCGGGGCAGCACCCCCACGGCTCTGCCCGGGGCTCAAAGCTTTGTGCGGGTCTCGAAGCAGGGAAAACCACCGTGTCTTGAGCAAAAAAGGCAGAAGAGACCTAAAGCGATGCAGGTTTTCGTAAGTTGTGTCTTTTTAAAGACTAAAACGCTGGCAGCTGCTGCAGTTGCTGCTGACTGCTACCTTCCTCTGGTCATTACGGCTCTGAGCCTTACATAAGGTGATGAGCGGTTTTGTGGAGCTTGTGCTTAAAATACTCAGAATATCCAGCAAGGCAACGCTGCTGTTTCACAGGCTGCTTAGTTGTAGGGAAGTTGCTTGATGCGCATCGTCAGATGTTCCAGTTCAGCTCTTTTGAGTTACTTCCTGCCTAAAGACTTGGTCTAGGCTCAGTATCGTAGGTTTTATCTATTCACACATGAAGAAGGCTTTCGGTCTTGTTCCAGCTGAACGAAAGCTATGATTCAGTACGTTATCCATATGGTGACCACTTAACTGTTCATCTGTAGTTGCGAAGACTTGCTGTTAACGCTTATTTTAAAGTGAAGTGGCTAAATAGTACTGGTTGGAGACCTATCTGTGTTGTTGACTGTTCCTGTTTTGTTATGTAAATTTGAGGTGTATGGTTTTGCCCTTCTCTTTATGCACGCTTGTAGCTTGCCTGACTTCATTGTACAGTTGAAGTAGGTAATAAGAACAAAGGCAAAGCAGGTGGTTTACCAGGAAGATCTGTCTGCTCATCAAAGGAAGCAAATCTAAGAAACAGAAGTGCTGCAAAATAGTGTCGTTATGTTCCGTGAATGCTCTAGGAAATTGATTAGAATGTCAGGGTTGGAAAACCACTGGCTGGTATTCTTTGGGTTGTTTTCAAGCCTGCATTACAACTTTGGAAGTGCTTTAAGCAAAATCTTTTTGCTAGTGTGATAGTGCTGGGTCCTCTTCTTTGTTTAAGACAATGTAAGTGCTGCCTTGTTTTCTACACTTTCATTATTCTGATCAGAAGTTTGTTCTCACGGGTGTGAGTGGGAGAGTGGGAGGAGGTTACTGAGTCCTGTTAACTGTGGCTGTTACAGAATGTGTGTGCAAAGAGACTTTATGTAAATTCACAAAGAATCATGCTTCAGGAGCATATATACTGGCCACGGTTTCCCTGACTCTAGAAGTGGAGGCCTGTGCTGTGACCAGTAAGATATGGAAAGGTTTGATCTGCTTTCTAATAGCTGGATAGGACTTAATTTTAATGTGGAAATCCTCTCTATTTGCCCTGGGGGATTACTATGAAAGTGTGGTAAACGATTTAACGTGATCGGAAAGGAGCGTAGATACTCACTGGTTAGTAGCAGCAACACATAATGTAAACAAGGAGCAAAACAAAGCCTCCCTTGCTTCCCAAAAGCTCTTGTACTTTTATTGTGTTTAGATTCAGGCAGACCTTTGTTGTTTCCACGTTGATACCCTATAGATTCCACTGTCTGATATTGCTCTGTCTTCTTTCAATGTCTAGTGTTACCAGATGTGGCAGAAGAGACAGTCTCAGCAACTAGAGCTCGGACCATGAAGGACTATGAAAATGTAAGCAGATCTTGAATGTATGACTCAGTGACAGATTTATAGCCAAAACATTTCTAACATGTTGGCTGAAACATTGACTCCTTGGGTTAGGTTCTTTAGTTTGTGTCAGTCAACATAGATCTGCTGGCGGGATGACCAGCTGCCTGTTTGTGCTTTGAACTTCCATTTTTAAAGTATTGCTTTCAAAAGCAGAGGCACCAATTTGTGCTTGAGACCAGCCAGCTGCTGCTCTTCAGTTGTGAAACAAAAATTGGCACCCTCTGTTCCAAAGTTCATGCAGTCACAGAAACATCAGAGCTTGGTTTGTAGGTCTGCAACTGATTTATTTCAGGGAAGCATCAAGTTTATTTTCGTTTAGTCTAGCACAAGATCGGGCTTTGGAATTCATTGGCTGCTGTATAATACCTTTGTAATTATACATGAGTGTGCTTGGAGTGCTGTTGTTGTGCAGGTCCAGTATCATCATACCAATTCTGTAGCTAAAACTGCTTTTGGCACTTAGAATACAAAGGAAAATATTAGGGTGTTTGAAAATGCATTTGTATTGGTTATTGGGATTAAGCCAAGTGTTTGTAGCTGCTGAATGATGATTTGGTTGGGGTATAGCAGTGCTGCAGGACAGCTGCCCCAGTAAAAAGATTTAAATTGAGTCGTTATGATTGTGTGAAGAAACTGTAGAGAGGAAAGCAACCAAAAATCTCTGAGATGGCTGCTGCAGATCAAAACTGGAGCTTGCTGTCTTTAGAGGATGTGTTCAAGTGCCTGCAGCTTTTAGTGTGCTTCTGTAGCTGCTGCTGCCTTTTGTGGCATTGTTATGTTTGAAATGAGTGTTGCTTCTAAACTCTTTCATTCTCTTGTGGCCTTATAACCCTCTGAGGAGAAAGCTGTGCTCTCTGCTCAGAATTCAAAGCTTGTTTTGAAAAGCCTTGGTGAAGGATGTTTTTACAATCTGTATCTATTTTGCTTCCTCTTTGTGTATTGGCTGGGATAGAAAGACGCTGCCTTGGCACTGGTATGTGCTCAGGACCTTTTGCTGGTATTTGCAGTATTCATTTGCCCCAGGGGAAAAAAATTGTAGAAGGGAGGAAATAAAAAAGTCTGTCTGTGCTGCGTGATGTAGAAGAGAGAGAGTCTCCCACAGATCTCTGCCTTCCTGGTATGTGCAGACACCTTATGCTAAACTGAACTTAAAACTTCTCTTAGGCTTTTATGGATGGAACTCAAAAATCCCTTCAAGTAAAGGAAGAGGAAGCCATTAAACACTGAGATATTCTGTAGCTTATGGTTCTGAGTCTTTGCTGGTAGCTGAAGGCTGAATTTGAGCAAGAGAGCACTTACTTAGTCTTTACCCTTCTACTCTTCACAAAGCATCCAGTGGTAGCTCTGTTTTGATGCACTTGCAGACTGACACCATGAGGCTATTCTTATCCCACTTTACCTGCCAATTCAGATTTGTTTTAAAGTGCTTGGAGATGGTTTGTGTATGTATATCTTACTGCGTGAATTTGCTGATCTTTGAGGCTCTGTTTATACCGCATATGAGGAAGAAGCAATGAAGAGTGAGCGCCTTACTTTGTAGGTCAGAGAAAACAAGGTGGACATAATGACCCGTGGATGGGCTAAAAGGTGGATCCATGTAGGTCCTTTTATGTTTAGACTGGAGGAGAGGTGTAGGCTTCGAGTATTTACGGTGTGTCCCACTTTCTTGCCGTGTCGGGGGAGCCACCTTGTGATGGAAAGTGTGATTGCATGGGCAAAGGGAAAGGCATCTCTGAGGGCCTCGTTAGGGTTTATGAGATGTTTATGAATTGGAGGGGGTGATGATAGCCAGTTGGGGAGCTAAGTAATGACATCTGTGGATTTTGAGTTCAATTTATTTTTCTCTTATCTCCCCAAACCCACCCAATCAGAGTTTTACTGTCTTGTAAAATGGCCTCTGCTGGCAGGAACTGTGGTGTGCTGTAGAACCACAGCATCAGATGACAGATACCAGTTTGCATGAAAGTGACTCTATGCAGGCTTGGAAAGGAGCTGAACCGAGCCAGGCAAGTGGTGTTTGCTATCATGCTGCCTGTGGTGTGGAATACTCTGTGCAGAGTGTGTTGCATTGTTCTGGTATTTCAAGGAGCCTCTCTGCAATTTCTCTGCTTTCATTCTTTGTTTTAAACACAGAAGTCAAAATGCATCCAGGAATTAGGAGGGAGTCTTTAAATTGCCATTAAAATTCCTTTGCAGTGTGAACTTGTTCACATTTGACACGTTGCCTTTTTATTAAGCTATAAAGTTTTAATTGTAGTCTGCCTAAATTAACTTGCTTCTGAAATGCTGAGCGTCGGAGATGACATTTGTTTCACTTCCTGCTTTATGATTGCAGAGTCTCCTTTTGTTTGCCTTGTGAAAATAGTGCCCTTAAGCTCTTTAGTTTAATTCTATTGCCACTCAAGTACATGTGAGTGAAACTTCAGGTGTGCCTAGTTCTCTGGAAATTGTGTTTTCCTTTTGAGTCAAAATGGTGAGTGTGTGAAGACTAACTAGAAGTTCAGCTGATACAATGTCAGTGTCCTTGAGGCTTGGATGTTCCTCTGAAAGAACAGGGGCAAATTGTTAGGAATGATCTACTGACTGCTTGGAAAAAACAAACCCAAACAACTACAGAATCACTCATAGAATCACCAAGGTTGGAAGAGACCTCAAAGATCAGCAAGTCCAACCCATCACCACAGACCTCATGACTAAACCGTGGCACCAAGTGCTACGTCCAGTCCCCTCTTGAACATCCCCAGGGATGGTGACTCCACCACCTCCCTGGGCAGCACATTCCAGTGGCTAACAGCTCTGTGAAGAACTTTATCCTCACCTCCAGCCTAAACTTCCCTTGGTGCAGCTTGAGACTGTGTCCTCTTGTTCTGGTGCTGGTTGCCTGGGAGAAGAGACCAACCCCCTCCTGGCTACAACCTCCCTTCAGGTAGTTGTAGACAGCAATAAGGTCTCTCCTGAGCCTCCTCTCTTCCAGGCTAAACAATCCCAGCTGCCTCAGCCTCTTCTCATAGGGCTTGTGCTCGAGGCCTCTCCCCAGCTTTGTTGCCCTTCTCTGGACACATTCAAGAGTGTCAGTGTCCTTAAACTGAGGGGCCCAGAACTGGACACAGTACTCGAGGTGTGGCCTAACCAGTGCAGAGTACAGGGGCACAATGACTTCCCTGCTCCTGCTGGCCACACTATTTCTGATGCAGGCCAGGATGCTATTGGCCTTCTTGGCCACCTGGGCACACTGCTGGCTCATGTTCAGCCAGCTGCCAATCAGCACCCCCAGGTCCCTTTCTGTTTGGCAGCTCTCCAGCCACTCCGACCCCAGCCTGTAGCACTGCTTGGGGTTGTTGTGGCCAAAGTGCAGCACCCAGCACTTGGATTTGTTAAATGTCATCTTGTTGGACTCTGCCCATCTGTCCAGTTGGTTGAGGTCCCTCTGCAGAGCCCTTCTGCCCTCAACATATGCCCCAAATGCTTAGCATAAGATCTGCTCTCTCTAGTTGAACATAGAAGTGAACTTGCCAGGAAGACTTGAAGGATCTAGTACAGTTCTGCAGCTTTGCTTCATTTAAGAAATCTTTAATTCCTTTGTTTACTGTGAATAATGATTTAAGTTTTGAGCAATATTCTCCATGAGGCTCTGTGACTTGAAGTACAAAGTTGTGGTGTTCTCGTGATTGCATCTGTTTGAATGTTCCAAAGTAGCCTTTCCAGTCACTCAGGATAATCTGTGATACTCATGAGGTGTCAAAGAATGGCTTAGATTGGAAGGAACCTCAGAGATCATCTGCTTCAGCCTCCCTGTGATGGTCAGGGACACCTCTCAACTAGACTATGTTGCCCAAGGCCTCATCCAATCTGCCCTTAAGCACCCCCAGGGAGGAGGCATCCATAGCCTCCCTGGGCAGCATATTCCAAGGTCTCACCAGGCTCGTTCTGAAGAACTTCTTCCTCAGATCCAGTCTAAACCTACTCTTTTCCAGCTTAAAACCATTCTCTCTTGTCCTGTCACTTGACACCCTTATGAAAAGTCCTTCTCCAGCCTTTCTGTAGGTTCCCTTCAGGGATTGGAAGGCAGCTCTGAGGTCCCCCTGGAGTCTGCTCTCCAGGCTGAACAACCCTAGCTCCCTCTGCCTATCCTCATAGCAGAGGTGCTCCAGCCCTTCAGTCATCTTTGTGGCTCTCCTTTGGACTTGTCCCTATAGCTCTGTGGTGTTCTTATGATGGGGACACCAGACCAAGGTGAGGTCTCAGCAAAGTGGCAGAATCGCCTCTCTTTACCTGCTGGCCACACTCCTCTTGATGCAGCCCAGCATACAATTTGCCTCCTGGGCTGCATGAGCACACTGCCTGCTCATCTTGAGCTTCTCATCAGTCAGCACCCCCAAGTGTGTTTCTTCAGGGCTACTCTTAACCCAAACTGCATCTAGCTAGTATTTGTGCCTGGGGTTGGCCTGACCCAGATGCAGGACCTTGCACTTGTTGAACCTCATGCAGTTTGCACTGTCCTGCTTCTCCATCCTATCAGGATCCTTCTGGATTGCATCCCTTTCCTCAAAGCAGTTACAGCTTGCATATTTAAGCTTTATATCCACTGCTGTTTGTGCTCATACAGCTGGAATTCTAGGAAGAGATAGATAACATTTAATATGTGTATTGCTGCTGCTTCTGAAGACAGGCTCCTTCAGACTGTGCAAATGGGCCACCAGGTTTATATAGTCAAGTCTATTTTCAGTTGCTTGGATGATACTTGTGTGAATGATGAGGAGGCATCTTGCTAGGCAAAGGTTATTAAACTGAAGAATTGGTTGCAGATGCAGGTTCTGAGTGCAGTTAAAGAAAACAATCTTGGGTTTCACAACCCAAATTTCTTTTGGAATTGTATTGCCAGTAATTTTTACAAGTGGCACTATGCTGGAAAAGCCTGCATCAATATTTCATTAGTAGCTCTGGAACATATTAGATTTCCTTTTGCTGAAAGCATCTGGCGGGGGGCACAGGTCTTGTTGGAATGAATGTTTTATGCTTAGTCTCTTAAAAAGAATGTAGAGGGAGACTCCTTTCTTTAATGAAACCATCAATTATGTCCCTGCCTTTACTAGGCAGGTTAAAAATCCTAAGTAATTCCCCCCAAGAACTGCACTGTGATATATGGGATAAAGGTTTCAGTGGTTCAGTTGGGCTCGTGTGGCTTGTGTGCTTGTGGCTTTTCCCATGAGTAAGGCTACCATCTTGGCTGCCCAGCACCATCTATTACAGATTGTTTTGAACAATACTCTTTTATAATCACTTGTTGAAGTGCTAGGTTCTTGGAGCCTTGCAGGGCTGAACATCAGCACAAGCTAAATGATAACATCTTGCACAACCACACAAAGTTTATGTATGTGTCAGTGTGCCTCTGGATCTTCAGACCGAAACACAGGTGAAAAACAAACCCTAAAATGTTCAGAAGGGGTAGGCTGGAGTGGAGTTTCTTCTCAGGTTCAGTTCAGGTGACTAATGGAAATGGTGGGGAAAAAATATTATGGCTGGGGTGGAATAGCTGGAGAAATATATGCTCTCTGATACCTGCTGAAGCTACAGAAGACATAAACCCGTTGAAGTGCTTGGGGTTCTTGCAGCTCTCTGGGTGACACACTCTTGGAGGGAAGGATAGGATAGAATAGAATAGAATTAACCAGGTTGGAAAAGACCTTTGAGATCGAGTCCAGCCTATCATCCAACACCATCTAATCAACTAAACCATGGCACCAGGCACCCCATCCAGTCTCTTCCTAAACTCCTCCAGTGATGGTGACTCCACCACCTCCCTGGGCAGCACATTCCAGTGGCCAGTCTCTCTTTCTTCCTAACATCCAGCCTAAACCTGCCCTGGCGCAGCTTGAGACTGTGTCCTCTTGTTCTGGTGCTGGTTGCCTGGCAGAAGAGACCAGCCCCCACCTGGCTACAACCGCCCTTCAGGAAATGTTTGCTTTTGAGTTAGATGTCACATGCTGCTATTAGCACCTTCAGTTTGAGCATGTGTATGTGTCCACCTCCCACACACCTACATGCTTCACTCTCTTCAGTGGGTTGAATTCTAATCTTTCTTGCACTGTGGAGAGCAAAACCCAGCCACAGCAGTTTCCCCTTGTTGCTTTGCTTGAAAGGCGTGACATAATTTGCTCCTTTTCTTTATTTTCACAGCAAATCAGTGAT
Organism: Picus viridis; assembly: GCA_033816785.1. NCBI lineage: Eukaryota > Metazoa > Chordata > Aves > Piciformes > Picidae > Picus > Picus viridis. The sequence continues at coordinate 7,225,443 of CM066596.1, read as the reverse complement.
CTGAAAAAAGAGAACTTCAACCTGAAGCTGCGGATATACTTCCTGGAGGAGCGGATGCAGCAGAAGTTTGATGGTCCCACTGAAGACATATACAAACTAGTAGGCATTTAAGTTTCTTTAGCAGAGCTAGGTACCTTTTGGAAGAGGTTTAGTGGGGAGGTAGCTGCTTTTCTTTGGAGTCTTTGTTATTGTAAACTTTGTTGTCAGGATTTTCTTTTGGCCCCAATCCTTCTCGTAACCAAATGAAAATCCTCGTTTTGAATTGTGGACAAACCTTTTCAGATTCATGAGGGCCTGCTGTTATAAAACAGTCTAATAGACAAGGGGAAATGGTATTAAAGAAGAGAAGGGTAGATGTAAAGGTCTTTACTGAGGGCAGTGGAACAGGTTGCCTAGGGAGGTGCTGGAGGCCCCATCCCTGGAGAATTTCAAGGTCAGGCTTGCTGGAGCTCTCGGCAGCCTGCTCTAGTTGGGGATGTCCCTACTGTCTGCAGGGTGGTTGGACTAGGTGAGCTTCAAAGGTCACTTCCAACCCAATGTATTCATTAATTCTGTGTTATGTTTCCAGTGAGTGGTTGTGCTACTGACCTAATATTCTGAATGGGGAAGAGAAGCAGCAGCATGTTTCTTCTGCATTTGGGATGCAGTTCCTGTGCTTTCTAATATTGGGCAGTTCAGTTCATCCCTCTATTCTTTCCTGACTTTATCAGATGTCAGTGCAGCTACTTGGAGGTTGTTTGGGCACTTCATCTTTGAAGCCTGTAGATAAAGTTGTATCAAAGTTGTATCAGAGTTATGTATAGCTTCTAGTTTTATTGTTCTGAAGTAAAGAGTGCCTATTTGTACAGGATTCAGAAAAGTTGTGCGATTCCTGTGTCAGCTGTTAGTATAAACTGCTCCCTTTTTAAGCTGGAAGAAGGATTTGAGTTGAGTGGTGTGTCTTGCATCCTCCTTATTTCAGGTTGGCAGATGCTAGCAAGTATTCCTCATACCTTTCTGTGGTGTCTGTGTTCTAGGAGGGAAAAGAAGTCATTTTGGTAATCCAGTAGCATGTTCTTTATAACAAATGCTTGCATCAGGTCTCTTTACTGCCTGTTGCAGGAGTTAAGCACAGAAACTGACGTTTAACTAGGTCATGGTTTCAGCTGAGTGGTGTTGATTGGTCTGCTGTCCTCTTGTTGTACACTGATGTCTGTTTTACAGTTGCTGATGTATTGAAATGGTCTTTGTCAGCTTGCAGCCAAGGAGATGGCTGTGCATCGTGTGCTTATGCCACGAGGAGTTTCCTCGGACTACAACAAAATAACGTTAAGATGTTTAAAACCCTCAGCAGCTGACACCATCAGGTGTTTCAAAGGAACAAAATAAATCTCATAGCTCAAAGAACCCTTCATGGAAGCACTAGAAGCTCCCAAGGTTGCCTGCAGTGTATGCAAGGCGTTTGTCTTGCTTGGATACAACTGTCCTAAATGCTTTCTGACATCTCTGAAAGTCCTGAACCTTGCAAAATGTGTCCTTTAGAAGCTAATAGATCTCTCTGCTATTCTTAGCCCAATTATACTTTGTATTTGCTGGTCCAAGCAAAAAGTAATTTACACATTGCCAATAACTTTTGGGTAGGGTGACCTCTGAATTATCTCCAGAGACTTTCATTCTTTTGTCCTAGAATATTGAGCTGAAAGTTGAGACAGAAAGTCTGAAGCGTGAACTGCAGGAGAGAGAGAAACTGCTCATCAAAGCCTCGTAAGTACCAGTGCTTGGGTTTAGCCTCATGGTGACAATCAGGTACACATAAAGGGGAAGATGCTTGTGCATGATCTGCCAGCCACTTGCATTTTAAATGTTCCGCACTTTGATGTGCAGTGGGATTTCTATCTGTGTTCTGGTCTTTCAGTAAAGCAGTTGAAAGCTTGGCCCAGGGTGGGGATGCTGAAATACAGCGTGTGAAAGAGGAAGCACGAAAGAAGATGCAAGAGATGGAAGAATTCCTGACCAGCAGAATAAATGTTTTGGAAGAAGTGAGTGACTGAAACTGAAGGAGGAGTTAGAGATCAGTCCTGTCTTTGTTCTATTGTCTGAGATTGGATACTGTGGTCTACCCCAACAATGAAAGAGCTTTAACTGCTCTTGGAATGTCAGTTACAAGGACAGCAGTTCTTCAGGACATTTGTACCTGTTGGTGGCGTTTAGGTACATTCAGCACAAACATTTGGTTCTTGAATTCCAGTGTGAGGAGGCTGCAATATAAAAACAAAGATCTGAAACAAATTCTGTGTGGTATATGATGAGTGTGGGGTTTATTTTTGGCGTCCTTGTCTCCATGCACTGGGTCACCTAGAAGAAGCTGCCTGGAATCTCTGGGTGTTATCTCTGTTTCTCTTGCTATTAGGAGGAAAATGTGTGGTTCATGCTTTATCAATGCTTGCAAAATGTTATAAATGGTGTTGGGAAGAGGTCCAATTAGCTGCAGTGAGCCTGTGAATATTAATGTCATTTCTGACTGAATAAAAAAGCCTTTCTTCAACCTCTATAATTGTAGCTATTTATTATGATAGTGGTAGGACAGTGGGATAAAGCCAAATTGTTATAGCTAAATCTAAAGCCATAGCAAGGGCACTTCTGTTTCCAGTTCTGCCATCAGTTAGGGTCTTTGTGTTCTTTCTTTGAAACACACTCCCCTTTATGTACCACAGAAAATGGATTGATCTTGAAAATACAGACACCGAGCATTCAGCACCGTTTGCAAAGCACTTGAACTGCTTGGTAAAAGTTGCTAAATTAAACATGCCAACATATGTTTGGTAGAAGAAACTTCTCTATGTGTAAAGATTTGTGAGCATTTTGTTCTTGAAGGCTTCAGGATTGTGTGTTTTTAATTACAGAACCTTAAAGTTGCCCGAGAAGATGTGGAAAAAGCCATTGCAATGTCAAAGGAGGAGAAGGCTCTGAGAGCAGCTGCTGAGCAGAAACTTTCTTCAATTATGAATGCCCCTGCCAAGGATGTGGATATGGTTGCAGGAGCCGAGAAAGACAGGTCAGAACTCTTGCTGGTGGTGTTTCTAACTGCTGGAATTCTTTATTGTTGAAGTGTGAGGAGCTGACATGGCTATGGCTTTTCATAGTTTGATCCTACCCTCAGATACATGAGTGAGTGTTAGTGACATCTTTTCAGCTATTAAATCAACAGCAGCACAGCAGTGAGTTTATGTGCTCCATGATAGTCAAATCATTTTTGGAAGTTGTCTGAAAGTGTAAAAGGATCACTATGCACAGGACATGAGCATCTCCTGCTTTAAAACACCTTTCTAGCTTTGCTGGCTTATCTCCTGCTTGCTGGTTTCTCGGATCATTGCTGAGTAGAACTTGACTCTGCCATTTGCATTCACTTACTGCTTTTGTGGTGGTTAGGAAATTGTTTACTTTGGGCCCAGTGGTCTGTTTGTTGAGGTTGATAAACATAATGGGAAGAGAAACATGCTGTGCTTGAGCTTCATGGGTTTGATCTGCTCTGCAAAGCACTGGCAGGTAGTTGGGAAGGTATCCGAGTGCAATTATTTTAGGTGGGGCAAAGTGTATAAACTCAAATCTCAGTACTTTGGAGGGTATTTAAGCTTTTTGTTAGCCTTATGGGGTAAAATACATGCCTGGAATGCCTTGCAATAAGCTTAGTTATTTTGGGTATGTGAGCCCAGAGTGGAGATCAAAAGATTGCTAGGATTGCTTATGGTTTGGAGTATCTTTTCCTGTCTGTGACTGAACCCCGGGGATAACTGCTGCCTGAATAGCTGCATGATTGGTCTGCCCTGGTAACAAGGTTATGTTGGCCTGAGGCTTTTCTTTCAGAGGTTTTGTGTTACAGTAGAACCCAAGCAAGGTTTGCAGTGTTTTTCAGCCAGGTTTTGTAGAAGAAAGCTGCGTATCTGAATCTACAGTGGCATAAAATTGTGATGCTGTTCTAGGGAGTTTTGATAGTGCACCTTATGTGCCCCAACAGCAGTTACAACCTAGCTCTCAAGTCGTCTTCCTCCTTTCCCTTTCCCTGCCGTTCTCTGTTAGTCATCTGTGTGAACACGGTTGATCTCCTGAGTGACTCGAGCTGGGAAGGAGTTCTAAAGCCAATCCTTTTCAGAGGCGCTTTAGTTGCCAGTTCTGTAGCTTGTGTGAAAACAGTGCTTAAAATGTGGACAGAAATTGTCAAGTTTTGATCACTGAAGTGAAGATTGTGTGGGGAATGATGAGGAATGTAGTTTGTTGTTTTTCCCTTTCCCTTCTCTCCTCTCTCTCCAGCCCTTGTGACTCAGTGTTAGCAGAATCTTCTCTAATTACATGCTGGTGGCTCAGTGTAATTATTCACAGGATCAGAACAACGTGGTGCTAATGGAAGAGAAAAATATTTGACTTACTGAAATGAATCAAATATTAATGTGCAATGCTTTAAACTTACCTGGGAGTAGCACAGCTAGAATTCATATTGTTTTGAAAGATTCTTTCACCATCTAGTCTCCAAAGTACTAAGAGCTGACAGCTGGCATCTTCTATACTGAAAGTGTCAAGATATGTATTGACCAAAGAAAGTTGCACTGACTTTAACTTTTTGTTTTGCATGTGTGAAACAAGCTGCTGCTCGTGGCACAAATGTAAATGGAACTTGGTACTTGAGGGACACTTTGGGATGGCACACAAAGATATAGTGTAGTGTGTGTCAAGAAGTGGAATAGATGGATAAAGCTTTTTGTGTCTGCTGTAAAGGACCATGTTGCTAAAACATTGAAGCTTAAGCGTTGACATTTGAAATGATACTGGAGGCAAATAAGGAGGAGCACTCCGTAGGCAGCTCAACCCTGTCTGTAGCTTGAGCTAAACTTATGGCACCTTTTCTGGCTTCTGTGGAGGGAGAAGGGGTTGTGCAAGTACTTCCCTAGGTTTTAGAAGTGTCGTCTGGAGTCTTCAGCTAGGAAAGTTGTCTGCATGATTTACTGCAGTGACTGGAGAAGTGGTGGTAGGTGATGCAAGATTAATATTAAAAATCTTATCATTTTAGACTTATAGAGCAACTGAATCTGTCACTGAAAAATAAAGAGGCTGTAATTCAACACCTTGAAGAGGAAAAGTCTCATGATGGGAAGCTACCAGCAGAAAAAATCAGAGAACTTACCATTGCTTTGAGGCATGAAAAAGACAGTGAGATAGAGGTGAGGAAACTGACTCCAGTTCCATGTTGTGAATCTCAGGGGGTAGGACTTTAAAGGTTTTGTGCATGACAGTGTGTGAGGGACTTAAGCCAATTTTTAAAAATACTCTTCTCCACAGTTGTTCCTTCCCTCTTCCATTTCCTGGCCATTCATTAATGCGTGGTTTCATGGCCAATATTCCTCCTTATTATCCATGCTCAGCTTTCATTCAAAAAGAGGTTTTGTGTTTCCAATTGATTTTATGCCTCTATTGTAGATACTTCTGTAAAGCAATTGCCCATTATATATATATAGAAAGAAAAAAAGCCTAGGTGATAATAGATCCCTCAAGAAATGGCACAACTACTGTGGAAGCTAAAAATGACTTGAGATTATTTCTGGGAAGGATCAGTATCTCTGTGGTCTGGAGAAGAAGCTGTGGCAAGGGAGATAGACATAAACAACCTCATGAAATGGAGTGTCCAGCCTTTAGCTTACAAAGGATGCTGAGAGTCAGTCTTTTGTTTCCCTTGGCTTTTAAGACATATCCTGAAAACTGTGATGTAGAAACAAGTCTGAAGGCTTTTGTTTTGTTTGTTTGTTTGTTTATCCCCCCATTGGTTATTCAAGCAATAAATTACAGCTGTCAGAAGTAAGAAAACAAGCAGGGAAGCTGCCATGCTGCTGGGAAACTTTTATTTCCTTTTGTGTTGTAAGTTAATACTGATCAATACCTCCACAGTTTTTGATGTCTCAGGATGCAGACAGGAGAACTTTCTGTGATTGCACTTATTACTGGAATTAAGATTTTTTCAGTTCTGGGTCTTCTTGCAATTAAATCAATATGTGTCAGGAAAAACTACCCTGGTTTCTCATAAGCACAGTGTTGTGGCAGGGTGGAACAGGGTCATCTTTAATCATTTCAGAGCAGGTGGACAGACTATGATCGTTGGAGAAAGAGATCTGATGAATACTTTTTGCAGAGCTGTGGTTTTGTGTATGATTGCTCACAAAATTCTGTAACCTCCCCAAGGAAAAGTGCTAATTTTAAAAACCTCCCTTGATGAAAGCATCTTGCTGACATGGATAAATGCCACATGAAAGTGCATTTTTCTTAACTCAGCAAGTACAGTTGCCCTGTCCCATGGAGGAACATGTTGTGTGGTTGGTTGTTTTGTGTTTTCTTCCTAATTTGCATGGGCTCAAACTGTGCCCAGGTAGATTTGTAGACTTCCAGGAGGCAACTATATTCCTGCCAAAAGATGTACATAAAATTGTTTGTTTCCTGCCCTACCCAGGCTTGCTTTTTTTTTTTTTTTGCATCACTGTAATACTCACTGAGTTCTGTTTGTGTTGAGAAGGCATTTCCTTGTCTAACAGCTGTTTTGTTCTTACAGGCTATTAGAATGGAGTTTAAAAATGAGAGAAATTCCCTTGAGAAAAAAATTCAAGTAAGTTCTAGTTTAGTTACTGTTTCCTTGACCACTTAAAGTGCATGCTGGGTTTCCTTCTGTTATACATTCATAGACAGAGAGGGTTTGACTCAAAAGGAAGCAAAGCAAGTCCTCTGGTAAATTATCTTTTATGTCAGATGCCAGGAAGGCTCACCTTGGTTGTGAAGCAATTTCAGTAAAGCTGACAGACACCCTCAGCAAGTACTGAGGCTGATACTCATGGCCAGCCCATGAGATTAGGTTTCTTATACTGTATTCTGGGCACATCTTTGAGATGATGACTTGCATTTTGGGACTGTATTTTATGTTAGTAATCTGAGTAATAAGATATAAGAACTCTGAGAGAATGTACTTATTAATGTGCAGCTCCAGTATCTCTTAGTGGGAAGTTAATGCAACTTTCACATAATCTAATTTAGTTACTTAAAGAAGAGCTCCAAGAGAGAGAAAATGAGCTTGCTGTTGAAAAGAAGAATGGTTTGAAAAGGGATAAAGCCATTCAAGGGCTAACTGTTGCATTAAAAGCAAAGGAAAAAGAGGTATGATGATTATGATTTTGCCGGTTTGTTGAACTATCACTGGGAGGGAAATGTGTGTGTGTTGTGTGTGTGGCAGGAGGTGTCTGATCTCACTGACCAGTAGGATGCTTCCTACTGTGAGTCCCTAATCATTGCTGTCATACCAGGAGACAGTTCTATATAAAGTTTTGGGCCTTGGACTGGAGGAGAGAGGAAAAAGACACTTAACTGATACTTTCTCCCTGAAGAACTTTGAGAGAGAAATGTTTTCAGTTGCACACTGATTTTTATCAGCTCTGAGCACCACTTAAAAGGTATGAGAAGTATTTTGTGATGTTGAACAAGTGGAGCTGTCATAAAGACAGCTAAAATAGGAGAGGTCAACATCAGCTGAAACTGAGATACGGAAGAAGGGGGAATATTTAACTTGAAGGATAGGCAATCTAGTGAGTGCTGTCTAAGAACAAGAATTTTTTTACACAGTATTTATTATGATGCATGTGGTTTGTTCTTCAAAGGGTTTGTTTTGTGTGGTTGGATGAATGGATAAGGAGATGGGGTAGCTGTTACTGAGTCACCAGCCCTTGGAAATAACTCTTCATACTATTCGTTTTACTTAAAGAATGAGGAGCTGGGTTCTGAAATTGAAGATCTAAATGCTTCATTGGCTAAGGCAAGAGAGGCAGCTCACAAAGCACACATCCAAAAATTCAAGGTAAGAAGCAAACAATTAATGTGGCTTCCCCAGTGCTGCTCCTCCCTTCTCTACAATTCCCCACAGTGGATTGTGCTGTGTATTTCTGAAAGCACAGGGCTGGAAGTCAGTTTACAGTGTTAAGATGTTTCTTGTTTTCTTACTAAATGGACAAAACCAACACCCAAATCAAATGATTTAAATGATGGTGTTAAAATGTTAGGTTATTGATCTAGTTCCTTGAGCTTTCTTCTTCTGTGCCATCTGAAAACTAAGGGAGAAAATGTGTAAAACCAAAAGGAGTTAAAGGCACAATCATAGGTTGGTTTGCGTTCGAAGGGTCTTTGAAGATAATCTTGTTCCAATCCCTTGCTGTGGCCAGAGAGACACCTTCCTACTAGACCAGGTTGCTCAAGGCCCCTTCCAACCTTGACCTTCAGGGATAGGGTATCCACAACTTCCCGGTGCAACCTATTCCGCTGTCTTCACACCCTCACAATGAAGAAAATGTCTCACGTAATGTTTTCAAGCTTGCCTGAAACTTAAGTCTGGCAAAACTAAAGAATACTGATTAGAGGCAGTGATGAAGCTTCCATTCTGGTGTTTGCTCATCCACTTGGTCTCATAGCTCAGCAGGAATGGAACAGGTTGATTTACTTGCCTCTGAAGTATGCACAGCCAAAGCTTTTGTGACTGTCAGTACTGCCTTTTGATTGCAGAGTCTAGTGGAGTAGTAATGCTTAGTTCTCCATTTCTTCAAAAGCCATTTCATTCTTTTAAGCCCAAATTTTAAGTATGCTCTCCTGAGAGTATGCTATTTCTTCCTCAGGTCATCTTGACGTGTGTGAATCTATAGCTTACATTTGCTCTTTCGTACTGTGGAAGTCCTGCTTTGAAGTGTGACTCTTCATTTTTAACCCTTTCATTTTTGTGAGAGCTTGATTACTTTTGAAAAGTTCTAGGTTTAAAAAGCGTGCAGCTCACTCCTCCTGTCCAGAGAATCCTTCTTGCATGGTGGGTGACAGAGCAAGCCCTTCTCATTACTCTGCTACTTAGCTACAAACTTGAGTTGAAGGCAGCTCTCTGTGAGTAGATCACGCTGCATAGCTCACTGCTCCTGTCATCTGTGTTGTGAACTTGGAGGCCGGTTATAACCATATTTGAAGGGGAAGAACACAACTCAGGCTTGCTGTTTCATGTGAAAAAATATGACTTGGGAGCTACCTGACCTAGTTGAGATTCAAACTCACCCAAAAGCAGAAAACTTGATGGAGTAAGAGCTTTGGGAACCACTGACAACAAGAGGATTCTGTTTGTGCTCTGGATTCCTTTGTGGGTCAGCCTTTGTCTAATTCTTAGTTATGCTGCCCTGGATGTCACTTGAAAGCTGTGTTTTCAGCAGCTGAGAGCACTGCCAGTGTGACATTTCCCCTGTTGTGTCAGTAGCTGTCATCTCACAGCATTTTTGCACCGCAGTTTTTTGAAGTACCGGGAAGAGGTGCGGGGGAGTGGGTTTGGATGCAACAGGACTAAAAGGCTTCCAGGCTCTACAAAATAGCCTTAGAGAACTTAAATGCCGCTTTGTGTTTCAGGGTGCAGAGGATTATCAAGCTCTCTTGATGGAAAAAGAGACCCTCTTAGCAGAGCTGCGCTCTGAAAACCTGACAAAGGATGCGGAGAATCGTAAGCTACAAAGGAGGATTAAAAGGACCGATCAAGAGCTAAATGATTTGAATTTAGAAAGAGAGAAAATGGAGAAGGAGCTGGATGAAGCCCAACTTCAGAAGAGCAGAAGTGACAAAACCATTAATGTTATTATCACTTTTATTCCTCTGTTGCATGAAGTTTAAAAATATTTTAGCAGCTGCAGCATTTCCTTTTCTACCATTTAGTTCAATCTGAATGATTCTCAGGGAGGTAAATGCATTTGCCTAAAGTCAGTGTTCAAAAGAGCGTGGCCAAGGAGGCTGAGGGAAACTTCTGGCACACAGCCTGCAAAGGAGAGCACTTAAAAATATTTTTATAGTCTTAGTTAGGTCCTAGGAAAACTCAGGAGCTTTTGTGAGTGGTAAATGGTTATTATTGTCTTCATTTTCTCTACTGAGAGAATCTGAACCTGCACACCACTGTATGTTTTATTTCTGCTCTGTTTGTCTTCTGCAGGCCTATTCCAATATATCTTAAATTACACTGCTGAAATTAAACTTTCTTCCAAGTTCCAAGGCAGAGCAGCTGGAGGTAGCCACTTTCTGCAGCCTTAAGGCAAACTTCAGTTTGCTCTTTGCTGTCATAGCAGGGGCGCTGTGAAGGCTGGATATTTAATTTCTGCTTGTAGAATTCCCAAAGCACAGGATTAGTTGATCACAATTTCACATACAAATGGTGTGCTGTGTGGGTTCATTACATTTTCTTGCTTTTATATGCATTTCGGGAGTATTCTGATCGCTGTCAGAACTTTTCAGCTACGACCACCCTCAGAGCAGAAACCTCTTGTGATAGGATGAGAGGGGAAGAGATTGAAGCTGGAAGAGGGCAGATTTAGACTGGGAAGGGATTGAAGCTGGAAGAGGGCAGATTTAGACTGGATAGTAGGAAGAAATTCTTCATGGTGAGGGTGGTGAGTCTCTGGAACAGGTGCCTCAGGGAGGTTGTGGATGCCCCCTCCCTGGAGTTGTTTAAGGCCAGATTGGATGAGGCCTTGAGCAACCTGGGCTAGTGGGAGGTGTCCCTGCCTGTGGCGAGGGGTTTGTAACTGGATGATCTTTAAAGTCCCTTCCAACCCAGACTATTCTATGATTCTGTTGATTTTTTTTTTTTTCACTTCATTGTAAGTGTTTAGAGAAGCACTCCTGCTTTTGGCACACACAGCTCAGGCAGCATAGCGAATCATAGAACGGTTTTGGTTGGAAGGGACCTCCAAAGGTCATCTAGTCCAACCTCCCGCACTGAGCAGGGATGTGACTGGTGATGTTTCTTCTTTTCTTCCTGTGAAGAAAGGTGCCCATTGTGCTCAGTGTTTGACAGCAAACACACTTGTCACCTCTATGTCTTGTCACAAGGATTTTTCTGAAGTCTTCTCACTATTGCTTCCATCAGGGCAGCATTTACATAACGAGTAGAGTCCTGCCTGATGCAAAGCCTGGCCCTCATCAGTTAGGGATTAGTGTCCTGCTGTATTAAGTTACATAAAAGATTAAATGAGCTGGTCTTTATTCAGTGCATGCTTTGGTTCAGTTATTAACTAAGGACCTTGGCAGAGCAGCTGTAGGTGGGAATTGCTATCCCTGCAATATCACTTAAAACCAGAAGAGGGATCTCTTCACCTACAAACAAAAAAGCGCCTCACCCCTTTCTCCTGCCCCCAGTTTCACTTGCATTTTTGGTTGATTGTCAGCTGTGGTTAGGCTGCCGTCACAAAATCTCTATCTTTGGTATGCTTTGAAAAAATTTTCAGGGTGTTGAGGTTAGAGAGAGAGAGAGAGAGAGCTGACCACTCCTGTCAGTAAAAGAGCCACAAAGAACATATTTGATCGATTTAAAGCATTTGATATATAACTGTCTTCTCTATTCAGTACTTTTTTCATCTCTTAGGCTAGCAGGAATATAACTCTGTATAGGAGGGACAGGACAAATAGGATTGAGTAGTGAGTTGCCAGGGGATTCAAAGTTCCTTGTGCTATAGAAGCCTATTTGACTCCATTATGTCCCAAGTTTTTCATGTAAATGACTAGCTCCATGGGGAGAAACATTCCTGCCAAAAGATGAGCAGTCTTAGAAAAATTATATCCCTAACCTATTTCCTACTCCTTGCAGAACAGCTGCTTCAATTTCAGAGTTACTGGTACATTTGGATATAGCAACATTGCCTGTGAAATGTTGCCCATTAAGTAGTAGAGATGTGGGAGTAAATATTTTGCTCTTTGACAAATAGAAAAATCACTTTGCTGATCTGATGTGAACTTTTTTTATGAGATAACCTTAAAATTTCTATTCTGTTTCTGCTCCAAGATACTTATTTAGCAGTTTCTCAATTTTGGTAGAATAAAACTAGCAAGAATGTGTGTAAACTGTAGAAAATGCCCTCAACATCTGTAATGAACTGCTGCCCTGGCTCTTCACTCACAGGGGAAAATTTCAGTGACTCTTCCTGTTCTCTGACTGAAGTAGTCCAAATTTTTACATGTGTTTAATTGGAAACCCAAGACTTTAGAGATCCAAAAAAAGTACTTCTGCCCTGTTGTAAACTCAGCTTCTGGGGATGATTTGGGCATTCTTATCCTGGGATAGAAGAAGGTTAAATTAGTTAAGACTGCTACCTGTGAGCTAGTCATTCAAATCACAGACTCTGCTCAGCATTGGGAGTCTTCTGGAGCAGTGGGCATAGGGAGTTCTTGAGCAATGTCTCTGCCTTTTGGTGGATGGATGCCCTGTTTTTATTATTGGGTTAACTTTAGAAACAAAACTATCACTTCTGTACATTCCAGAAGCTGCTGTTAAGTAGCAGTTCAGCATCAGTTTAACCAATTTGATACCAGGAAGCTTGTGCTTATACTCTTACATAACATTCATGAGGAATAAACACCAGCTTACCCTTAATGTTACTTGTGTCCACCATGTTGCTGTGTCAGTAAGGGATTCAGTGCTACTGGGTCGAAGAGTTTGTTCAAATTTACATGATTAAACACCTGAAGTATCCATTCTCTCTCCAGGCCTAAATGTAGTCAATTAGAGTGTATTTACTAGGTATTCATATTTGATCAGTTGGTTGGGGAAATGCAGAATAACTCATTAGGCAGAATTTATTATTTAGTCTTCCTACCTGTAGTTTAGCCTGAGGGGGAGGTTTTGGAGCTTCACAACTTAATTATTCACCAACCTGTTTTCCATCTGACAAGGAGGGGGAGGCATCTGCTCCAGTCTTCTACATTATAGTGTTTCACATTTATTTTTCTTAGTTCAACTATCATTAATCATAGAAAAGTCTCTTGGGAAAAAGCTTGGCAGAGGGAATTGCAAAGTTTATACTCTGAGAACTGTAGGTACTGTATTATCCTTGCAACTTGGTGTGTAGGAACCAATAGATTTTTGTTTTCTCCTAGACAATTTGAGTGGTCAGTGAGTTCAAGCAGCCTGCTGTAGTGATGGATAGTTTTGTATGTTACAGAATTCTAGCAAAGATAATTTTCAGACTCAATTCTGACTCGTTTTTGGAAGGGATTAAGGAGCTCTTGGGGGCAGAAATAGTAGAGGCAGAGTATCTGCAAATTGCACAGCTGCATGCCTTGTCAGGCCCCCTCTTGCCATAAACATAGCTGCAATATTTGTGCTGCTTTAGAGACAGAAGCACTGTTTCTGTACCTGGCAAGTGTACCTCAAGGTGCCTGAGATTAGGTACTGGGGAGTATAGTACTGTTGTTGCAGCAGCATCTCTTCTGATTCTGCATGTCTATCTTCTTTTCTTCTTAAAAGCTGCTTATGGCTTTCCTGAAGAGAAGTTAGTCACTTGCAGTCATAGGATAGGCCAAAAAGTGTTTCTGTGATGTTTAGTTGTATAATGGGTGATGTAGCCCCTTAAAGTCTCTCAGTGATGTAATGCTATAAAACCAGTCTAAAAACAGAAAGCCAAGGAGCACACTGTGCAGTGCCATGAAAAATCATAGCATTGACCCTTTGCTTCCAGTTCATGTGTTGTATAGGAAGAGGCTCAGTGAGACTCCCTTGAAGACAAAAGACTATGCAGTTATCAGACCTTGCACTACTTCTGGAAGACTGCAGTTGATATTTGTAGTTAGTAAGAAATAGAGGCATTTGAGAAGGAGAAAATATTTCCAATTAGCAATATTTGAGAGTTTGTGTCTGTAGGAAAAAGCAAAGCTTGGAGCTGATTCTGCAGTTCTTCAGTTTTTCTTATTTAGGCAAGTAGTTGTTTTCATCCTGAAAGGAATTAATTGTATTAGTTTGCAGGATTGAAGGCCTGAGCTTAATCATTCTTTGAAAGTGAGTAATGTCTGAGGTTTTTTTTGGGAGCTATTAGGGATTTCTTGGCTGACTCCTGGTAATGAAACTAAAATGAAGCAAGTAAACCACGAGGCATTGTAAATGACGATTTGTATTTAATGTGCAAAATAAACAGAAGTAATACACTGAAGTAGTAAAGTGATGGTAAGGATTTGATGTGAACCTGCATGAAACAAAGTAATTAAGTCAAGAAAAGGACATAAAACAGTTTGTAAAGAGATTGCAATTAAAGTGTCACCAGTACTATTTCTTTGTACTTAGAATAAGAAACAACTATTGAATTCTAAGTCTCGGTGGAGGTAAATGTGGAGTTTATAGGTGGCTACCATATGTGCAAACTGTTTAAAGGGCTTATGGTATTTCACAAGTGGGCCCTTTTGGGGAATAAATGGGAAGCATTTATTTTAGGGTGTAGGCTGTGTTACCTGGTTCTCTGGATCTGAAGAGAAGTTTGGATAGCATAAACATCTATTGTAGGTTTTAATAGTTTAATTTTAGGTAACAGCTCCTGTGTTGCAAGTTTCTGCTTGTTTTCAACGCAACCCACGTGGTTAAATGCTCTGCATCTTGCAGGGTAAAAGCTGCTGAAATGAGGCTGCTTCAGCTGTCAGTGGTGGAAACTTTCAACAAATCAGAAAAAGAGTTTGAAGTGACACAAGCAGGGGGGTGGGAGAGAAGTTGGAAGGGTAGAGTTGGACGTGTTAGGGATTTTTCTGCTGCCCTGTGCTCTTGTAGCTAGGAACTGACTGCTAATTGCATGCTAGTAACATTGTGCATTTCCATCCATGTGGTGATTGTCACAGTTCACAGCAAAATGGAGGGAATAGGAAGTTTTTTGATGCTGTTCTTTGGAACCCAAGGCTTTATCAGCTGGTTGTTTTGAAACCCCAAAGGTAACTGTGTTGACAGGTGGTGGATTTTCAAGTGAGGTGGAATAGGGTCTGTGGGAATACAGAGGAGAAAACTGGATTTGTAATGTCAGGTGTGTAACCTGTGGACTAGGAGAAGCTGCCTTTTACATTGATCCATACTGGTCCTAACAAATCTGAATCCTTTGGATTTGCTGCTGAGTATGGCTATTGAAAGAAATAGTTTCTGTGTTTTAAAAGCAAAATGGGGAAAGAAGTTTATTTCTCTCATGAGGAACTAAGGTGAATATGCAGGAAGTAATTATCAGCCAGACTCAAGATCAAGTTCTGTTCACAACTTCTGATCATAAGACTGACCCGATTGGTCATTGGAAGTTGGTGCTCTTGTCAAAAGGAAGTGTTTTAACATTTCTGACCTTTTGTTTGATGCAAAAGTAACTAGTAATGCAATGTTGGGGCAGGAATTTCCATGGTGTGATGAGAAAAAAAGCAAATGACAAACTGAATCACCCGTAACCAATTTCCTCCTATTTCCAGCAAGGGAGTAAATTGGCTCGAAATGAGTGTTCAGTCTGACAGCAAAAACATCTACGTGCATGATATTCCCCACAGCCTGGGAGTCCAGTCAGTCTGTATGAAAAGCATTTAAACAACAACAACAGCCTAGATTTTTGGAAGACAATACAGACAGCTCAGCTAAAAGTTTGCTTTGATTACATTTGTTGGTTCCAAGAGAAAGACACTGGGTTAAGAGCATTTTCCAGACTGTTTGGCGCTATGAGTAATTTAAAGCAACAGAAAATTAAGCTAATAATGTGGGTTGTTAGGCTTAAATGTTTTTAAAGTTGATATGCTAAATATTCAGTTTCTTCTTATCTCTTTCTTTTGTAGGATCTTAGAAATCAGCTAGAAAAATTACATGGTGAGATGGCGGAGAAAGAAAAAGCAGCTGAACATCATTACAATATCCTCTTGAGTGAAAGCAATCAGAAGTTGCAGAGCCAAGAACTAGTGATCAAGCAGCTAACAGACACTGTCAATCAAAAGGATCTACTGCTTCAGGTAGGCAGACTTCAGCTGAAATGAAGAAATGCAAAGTTACAATTTTGATCTTTTGTGTGAGGAATTACTACAAGAATCCCATTTGTATTTGGAATCGCTGTTGGTTTTGATGATAATCCTTTACTTTTTGTAAGACTGTATTTGCAGAGCAGACCTAATTACAGTGTGGTGTTCAAGAAGATTTCTTGATAGAGTTTTATGAAGTGTATGGATGGAGGAGGAAGAAAGCTTCACTAATGTAGAATTTTCACAGTTGTGGAAAGGTACTTCAGAAGTCCTGAAGTGCCTATGGTTTTCAGTTTATTGTGCAGAAACTGGAAGTTGAGGAATAGTTAGAGATACTGAAATATTTTACCTTCTCTTTCTGGAGCCCATTCAAAATGACAAATATGAGAAGGGAGCTGCCTGAATGTTAACAGGCCCCTGCTCACATTGTTTGTAGCTGGAGCTATAACCCTGAAAAGCACTGATGGTTTCAACCAGCAATGCAAACAGTAATAGCTGAGTTGCTCTGTTCCTGAAGACCAAGGTACATTGACCAATTTTATTTTTTAATCCTTAGAAGACTGCATAGCTGAGGAGGGTTTTTGTTCAGTCTTATTTTTTTGCTTCTTTTATGCTACATTAAGCTCTTCTTTTGTGAGGTGTGTAAAGAAGGTGTGCCAGATCACCCTTGGATTTTCTCCTGAATGTTGTTTGTCTGTTTTGCAATGTAAAATTAGAGTAAACTTTGTAAAACTCTCTCATGGTTTTCCTTTGTTAGAAACTTGAAGGAACAGTTAAAGAAAAGGATGCTGAATTGCAGGAGCTCCTGAATAAGTACAAGAGCCTTCTAAGAGCCAATGAAGAACTTGAACTGAAAAACGAGGGCTTAGTAAAGGAAAATGTGCTGCACAGTCTCAACAGTCAATCATTAAGATAGTCAGAGAGTTAGAGGTGAGTTTTTCTGAACTCTGACCATTTACTGATAAATACCTTCATTTCAAATTGAAGAGAATGTTGACTGACTTCAAAGGCGTCTACTCATATAGGTTGTATCGACCCATGTAGCACGGGGCTGTTCTGTATCAGGAGCATATCAAAATGTTGTGTGTGAAAAAGGTGACAGTGGCTTTGTTAATTGTTATGATTGTGGTGGTATTGATCAGGCATTGTGAGAGTCCGTAGCGTTGTACTTGAGTTTGTGGCAGACCTAAACTCTGCTCTCAGCCTGCTGTGCCTGCCATAAGGAGGTAGAATTTTGCGGTCATTAGGGCAGGCACTTTCCCTGAGTGGGAGGATATCTGCATTTCTAAAGGGAGGTGCAGAGTTCGGTTTGTGTACTTCTGACAGGTAAGGGAAATGATTGCATAGCGCTAGTGAGTGCAGGAGATGAATGGAGTGTGAGGATTAAAGAATACAGGTAGGAATGAAAATGTGTAGGGCAGGAAGAAGAAAAAAAAAAGATATGCCGAGGGTAAGAAGGAAACTAAAGCAAAGAAGAAAAGTAATAGTAGAGAAATACATACATATATTAAAAAAGGTGGAACATAGATGCCCATTATTTTATTTGATGCCCTAAGTGGAAAAGACTTCTTGGTATCTGAAATCAGGTTAGAATTCAAAGTCTTAAAAGGTAATTATAATAATCATAAAATCATTTTGGTTGGAAAAGACTTTTAAGATCTTTTAAGGCCTTTCAGTTAGTTCTTTCACTCCCTAGTTCTGTAGTAGCAAAAAAGAGTCAGCTACTGTTAAGAAGTTTTTTAATTACTCTGGTACTGGTTAGGCCACACCTTGAGTCCTGTGGCCAGTTCTGGGCCCCTCAGTTTAGGAAGAATGTTGACTTGCTGGAATGTGTCCAGAGAAGGGCAACAAAGTTGGTGAAGGGTTTGGAACACAAGCCCTGTGAGGAGAGGCTGAGGGAGCTGGGGTTGCTTAGCCTGGAGAAGAGACTCAGGGGTGACCTTATTGCTCTCTACAATTACCTGAAGGGAGGTTGTAGCCAGGCAGATGTTGGTCTCTTCTCCCAGGCAGCCAGCACCAGAACAAGAGGACACAGTCTCAGGCTGCACCAGGGGAGGTTTAGGCTGGATGTTAGGAAGAAGTTCTATACAGAGAGATTGATTGCCCATTGGAATGGGCTGCCCGTGGAGGTGGTGGAGTCACCATCATTGGAGGTGTTCAGGAGGAGACTTGATGGGGTGCTTGGTGCCATGGTTTAGTTGATTAGGTGGATTGGATTGGTTGATGGGTTGGATGCGATGATCTTGAGGGTCTCTTCCCACCTGGTCTGGTCTGGTCTGGTCTGGTCTATTCTATTCTATTCTATTCTATTCTATTCTATTCTATTCTATTCTATTCTATTCTATTCTATTCTTCTTGTTGCATGCAGATTTTTGAACAAGCTGATTTTGGAGGTACATTTCTTGCCTCTTTTTTTGTGTGTGGTGTGGCCTAATATGCTATGGTCTCCAAAAGCATCAGACAAAATAAGTTAGACTAGTACATACTGATTGTAGAGATAGCTGCTTGTCGTCTTTAATGCTATATGAGTCATTAAGGAGGTTTTTCTCAAGGAAGTTTCAAGTGAAGTGAGCCAACAGCAGAGGAAATGTGAGACCTGTGTCACATTCTGAGCACAGTAGTGATGAGATGCTTGATACGCTGTGGGCACTGTTATTAAACAAGGTAGATGCAGGCACACGTTGAGTCATGGGTTATTTGACAAGCTCAGACTAAAGGAGCTGCATCACTGTTTGCCAGGGTGCCAGTGCAGGCTTTATCAAAGTATGTATGAATATAGATGAAGGGAAAATAGTCTGTGAAAGGGTGAGTAGAAATTCTACCTCTGTAAAACAAACCGCAGTGCACGCACGTAACTTCGGTCACAAAGGGACCCAAGAGTGATGGAAAATCATACAGAATTAATGAAAATCAAACACTGGCTTTCCTTTGTACACCCCACTTCCAGTTCAGGTGTATAACTAGGAGAGAGCAGTGGCAGGCGAAGCCGTGCATGGTAATGACCCAGTACCCGCCATCTAGTCACAATCTGTTCTGTATTGCTGCCTCACTTAGTGATTGTGAACCTAATCACAACCCATTGTCCTCCCAGCTCAACCTCTGTGCAAGATGAATCTGCTTTGGCATATTAATCACAAGTTTTTGGACAGGGATTATCCGGGGCTCTGCTCTCATTGCCTGCCTTGGACTCTTTGATGACTTTACAGTGCCGCACCAACTCTCAACAAATGCACAGCTGGATCCTCCCCACCAGAGAGAACAGAAACCAAGCTCCTCTAGCCTCACTGATCTTGACAGTAGAGGAAAGTGAATTGAGAGATGCAGAACTTCCTTTCATCATACCTTTTTAGTTTATTTTAATGTAATGACACATTTTAAAGCAACCAACATCCAAAGCTCTGCTGGGTGCCTTGGCCAGGCCAGGGAAGATAAATGACAGTTTCTAATTAGAGTTTGGATTCTTGAGCCACCATCATGGGCTAGAGAGAGAGAGTGTGTGCGAGGGCACTGATAATTAGGTTAGTCATGCAACTGCTGACTCTGGTATCTGTGGAGGCTCAGATTGAAATGTATTTTACAGCCAGTGATTTTAGAAGTGCAATGGACTCCATATAATTTTGGAAAGTTTAGTTAGTTTTGTGCTGCTTCTCACAACCAATACTCCCTATACTTACAAAGCTCCTTATTTTGGAGCATGCTTTTAGGTAAATATTTCTAACAGATTTTTAATTTTTTTAGACCATTATGATTCATTTTATCAATGAGAAAAGCAAAAAAAGTTGAGGCAAGTGGTACTTGCTCAGCCCTTGAGCCGTGCTGCTGGGTTCGGTCCTGTGGCACACAGCGTGCACTGCAGTGAGGGCCCACAGGGACAGGAGACTTAATTCTAAATTTATTGCTCTGAAGTGTAAAAAAAAAAAGTTGTTGGATTTGCTCTGTGATGCCTGGTTTTGGGATGGGGAGCTTGTACACCACTTGAGGGTGGACTAGGAAATGGAGTTAGCTGATGCACTGCTAGGCAAATGCAACATTTCTGCAGACCCAAGGCACTTTTTAATTCCTCCACAATCAGCACATTATTTGGCTTTGGTTATAATTACTCCTGTATTTAGGGAGTTAAGACTCTGCAGTCAGGGACCTGAGGAACACTGTGTGCACAGAGTTGTGATGGAATTTGCTGCAGCTGGAGAAATAAGAGTCAATGCATAGAAGTTATTGGAGTTGGAGCATTGCAGTTGATGGGCGTCATAAGAACTGGAGTTGGTGCATTTTGTTGCAGCCATTTGTTGCAGTGCCGCAGATGTATCTGAGCTGCTGGCATTGATGCATGGTGCATGTTGTGGCTGAGTGGTCATAATTATGGAAAGTGATGTAGTGTAGTTGAGGGTTTTTTTAAATACAGGTGCCCCATCTATAAAACAGTGATCAGTGCATTGTAGTTGTTGTTCTCAGTCTCTTGATGTTGTGAACACAGAAGTTCACTTTCATATGTTCCAAGGCAAGCTTCATGTAACACTTTACACTGAGTCCTCCTAGCTTCTTACCCACCAGAGGATTCTTTGCAAACTGAAAATCTTCTGTGGCTTCAATTGTAGAAAGAAGATTATGTGGCATGGGAACAATATAATCACTATAATAATAGCACTACTGTGCTGGGAAGCCTATCTACCCTACTTCAAGAAATGTATGGATGTGGCACTTGGGGACATGTTTTAATGGCCATGGTGGTGTTGAGTTGATGGTTGGACTCCATGA
This sequence comes from Picus viridis, assembly GCA_033816785.1. NCBI lineage: Eukaryota > Metazoa > Chordata > Aves > Piciformes > Picidae > Picus > Picus viridis. Next base: position 7,204,896 of record CM066596.1, on the reverse strand, counting down.
GCTTAGAGGTCTTTTCCAACCAAAACAGTGCTGCGATGAACAGGGCAATAGTTCAATTTCTGATTTGATGAAATTGGCTTATAGCTGAAAACAGCAGGGTTGTTCTGTCAATATTCATGTCTTCACACACTTCAAACATGCTGCTTTTTACCTGTGACACTGAGCATGGCCTAGTGATGGGAATGGATGTGGTTGGTGTGTCTCACTCTTTCCATATTAGCAGAAATTTCATCCTGAAGGACTTAGCCTGATGAAGTGACACTTGTCTTGCATATGTCCAAGAAGGGTCATGAGTTTCTTGCAGCCAATGGCTCTGTGACTTTTTTCTCTGGTTGAGATGGCATCTTCTAAAAGACACCAAAAAATCTTGCTGCAGTAATTTTTGTCTTTAGGTAGCACTCGGTGGTCTGTAACAATTTTAATCTTATTAGCATTTATGCCATTTACAGTAGAGCACACAAAGTTTACTGCAGTCTTAGAAGAAATGATCAGATTCTGGTTCTGGTGGATGGATAGATAAGTGATGAGGTGCAGGATATGGTCTTCTCTTAGTTGTTCATCCTGTAACCTTAAGAGATTTTGAAATGATCCTGATGGGTTTTGTAAGCAAGGGAGTATTCAATGAGGTGAGTGGATATTCATGTGACTTTGCCAATAAGTTATTTATTGTGGAGGTATAAACCTGTTACTTTCATTGCTTACAATTTGAGAAGCCCCTAATGAAAATAAGTTATGTTTTCCACCACTGCTGCTTAGCAGTAGTATTTCAGACTTAAATATAGACTTTAATGTATTAGATTGCCTCCTTTCATGGGAATATAAATCTTTCACTGCAATATGGTCCTGGATGTCTTGCAGCTATCTCCTCTAACACATTTTCCCTCACACCATGTGTCAAGAGGTTTAATGTTTCATTAACTCCCACAGCATTATGGTCTATTTAAGTTACAGTGCTGCCTTATGTTTTGTGTACCGTTGGGGAGTTGATTGGAATAATTCACTCCTACGCTTTATTTAGAAATGACAGTAATAATGTACAAGGGAAAAAAAGTTCATGCTGTATCTTCTCATCCTTGTTATTCATGAAAGATTCTAAAAAAACCCACATCAAGAACATGTCTTCATGGCTTTGCTAACCACTACCTAGGTAGCTGAATTTAGAGTTTAATAATTTGTGCCGAATCTGAGACATTTGGAATTAAGCAGCAGCTCATGTCTCTCGTTATGCAGGAAAAGAAGAGGAGTTGAGGAGGATTTCTTGAGCTTACTGAGAGACTTTGGTGCAAATGTAGAGCTAAATTAACATGTGAATTCTAAATGAAACAGGAAACCAGATCGTGGTGCTGTGTCTAACACTGCTTTGGTAATACAGCAGTTATAGGCTCTAAACAATTGGGGACAACTGTTACCTAATTTGTGTACCATAAATGGTTCAGTGATGGTGCTCTGCCAGTGCTTCGGAATCTTTTAATTAGGATATAGTTCTAAAGTGTCTTCAGTAATAATTGCAAGCCTTGTGTCAGACATATGGAGGAGTTCACTAGAACTTTTAACAAACTGTTAACTGACTAAATTAAGTCCAATGATTTCTTTCTTCCTGTTGCCTTCTACGTCACTGATCAGTGTCATTGGGCCCAAACTTTCCCCAAGTTAAATTGCAAGCTGTGTATTTTATGTTCAGTTGATGGCTCTTGAAAGGCTGAGATTCCAACACATTGATAAGACTCCTAGATTCAGGCTGGAAGATGTACTTTTAATATTGGGTTTTTTTTTTTTGGTGGGTTTGTAATTAATGGGCTCTGGATCACCCACCTCCATCTGTTTACCTTTGTTTCTTAGCAGAAACCATTGCTGCCTGCTCCTCCGCTCATTGAGAGAAGGGCAGCGAGGCCTCTAGCACAAGCCCTATGGGGAGAGCCTGAAGGAGCTGGGATTGTTTAGCCTGGAGTGGAGGCCCAGGGGAGACCTTATTGCTGTCTACAACTACCTGAAGGGAGGTTGTAGCCAGGAGGGGGTGGTCTCTTCTCCCAGGCAAGCAGCACCAGAACAAGAGGACACAGTCTCAAGCTGTGCCAGGGGAGGTTTAGGCTGGAGGTGAGGAGAAAGTTCTTCACAGAGAGAGTTGTTAGCTGTTGTAATGTGCTGCCCAGGGAGGTGGTGGTGTCACCATCCCTGGAGGTGTTGAAGAGGGGATTGGACGTGGCGCTTGAAGCCATGATTTAGTAGTCATGAGATCTGTGGTGACAGGTTGGACTTGATGATCTTTGAGGTCTTTTCCAACCTTATTGATTCTATTATTCTATTCTATGATAAACTTGCTATGAAGCTCAGTGTTTTGGTCTTCCTGTGCAGGGTTTATCAAATGCACTGGATCCTAGAGTACCATTTGTTAGAGCCCAGCTGCCATTAGGAATGATAGTAGCTGTACATGATGCGTGTAAGCTAAGGTCACTTCTGCAAACAACCTGTAGCACGAGGTGGAGAAACTACCCTTCCTGCAGTAAGGTCTGACATGCAGGTTACCTTCACGGCAGTAATTGGATCAAAACTTGATTAGACTTGCAAAACATTATTTAACATATTTGCTGGCATACTGTGAAGTCTGAGTGTAAATAATTAAAAGTAAACAACAGTTGTCCTTGCTTTTGTACTGTTTACTTTGCAGAGCACTGCCTTTTTCAAATTAACACTCTTTGCATTGTTAGTGTGAATTAACGAGGTTCTCCTGTAGCTGAATTCCTGTTGCCATTACTTCCTTAGGAATTGCAGTTGGAGTAATAACAGCTGCTTAAAACTCCTGGGTGTCGATTTCGTCCTTGTTAATGATCTGTTCACTAATTATTTGGTTTCTCTGGAGAGTTTCCTTAGCTGAGAATTCCCTGCTAGCTGTGGCGCTTTTTTGGTTCTACCCTTCAGTTTTCAGTCAAAAAAAGGAAAATTGAGAGAAGCAGCCAGGCCTGCTATTCTCAACAGAGGCAGAATGCATCTCTGACATGAATACATCTACACTGGCTATAGATACCCCAGTTATTTTGTCTTTGAAGATGGCTGATGTCTTAGGTATTTTTATGTAATAAGTGCAAGCAAATACTCCCTTAAATAGCTGCATTTTTTTTTTTTTTTTGCCTCCCACTGAAAAAGTGGCTAGGTGGTTGCTTTGCAGTGAAAAATGCTTGGGAAATTAGTGGATCCTTACTGAGAATGTAGCATATAAGAGTCTGGCTTTATTCTAATAACAGTAATATACTTTGTGTGAGTGAGACTGCAGGGAAACAATTTTCTTTTCTTTGCACAAGCAAAGGAGCAGCTTGTAGTGACCCAGCTGAGTGTGCAGAAAGCTGACTCAAGGAGCGTGTAGCTGACATGCTCATCCTTTATTTGTCAGCTCCGTGCAGTCCTTTTTGTTCAGAAATGGAATAGATTTTGCGGAAAAACCTGAAAGCCAATTTTATCCAGAACACAGAGAGGACTGTTAGGACAATGCTCTAAAATGTGTGCTTGGAGTTTGGACTTGTCTACTTTCCCTTCTCTCCCTTCCCCTCTGAAATAGCTACTGTGGGATTGTTGAGTTGTAAGCTTTGTAAACTTGGGTTGTAAACTCTGCAAGGGAGGATACATAGGCTAGAGTAGGGGGAAGCTTTTTAGACTGCTCAAAGGCCAAGAGGGCCAATGGCATCCTGGCTTGCATCAGGAACAGTGTGGCCAGCAGGAGCAGGGAGGTCATTCTGCCCCTGTACACTGCACTGGTTAGGCCACACTTTGAGTACTGTGTCCAGTTCTGGGCCCCTCGGTTTAGGAAGGATGTTGACTTGCTGGAACGTGTCCAGAGAAGGGCAATGAAGTTGGTGAGGGGTTTGGAGCACAAGCCCTATGAGGAGAGGCTGAGGGAGCTGGGGTTGCTTAGCCTGGAGGACACTCAGGCGTGACCTTCTTGCTCTCTACAACTACCTGAAGGGAGGTTGTAGCCAGGCAGAGGTTGGTCTCTTCTCCCAGGCAGCCAGCACCAGAACAAGAGGACACAGTCTCAGGCTGCACCAGGGGAGGTTTAGGCTGGATGTTAGGAAGAAGTTCTATACAGAGAGATTGATTGCCCATTGGAATGGGCTGCCTGGGGAGGTGGTGGAGTCACCATCATTGGAGGTGTTCAGGAGGAGACTTGATGGGGTGCTTGGTGCCATGGTTTAGTTGTTTAGGTGGGGTGGATTGGTTGATGGGTTGGACGCGATGATCTTGAAGGTCTCTTTCAACCTGGTGTATTGTATTGTAAAGTGATGAACCACTGTTTAAATGTGCCTCGCAGGACATAAGTAGTGAAACAGTATTTGCCTCATTTAATCAGCTGGGTGTAAGCATTATGAATAGTTTCCATATACATATTAGGTTTTGGAGGTGGGTGAGTCCCCTTCAGCAAATGTGAATTTCTACTTCTTTCATGTTTTCTTCAGGACACAGGTATATTTGCGTTGTTATAGACGTGCAGACTTAAAAATGAAGTTGCAAGCTTAGTATGTTCTTGTTTTAATCCAGGAAAGTAAAGAAGCTGAATATGAAAAGCTGATCCTTGCTTTACGAAAAGAACAAAATATTTATTCTACACTAGTGAAGACCTTTAAGGAATCAGATAGGTAAGTCTTCTGTTTTGGTGGCTAATCTGAACTCAAAGGGCAAAAATCAGAAGTTATGAAAAAAGGTGCAGCTTAACTGGAGTGGTGATTATTTTTTTTTACCAGCCAGTTGTTCCTAAGTCATAAACTAGCTGTAATAGTCACCTTAAAAAGAGAAATGTGGGGCTTTTTTAAGGGAGGTTATATTATCTAAATGACTTAAATATCTCTGAAAATATTTGTTTGGATTAGAATCTCAGATGAGCCAGATATCCATTTAGGTACCAAAGTAAGCAGGGATTACATGTCCTGTGTTGGAGCAGAGGGGAAGAATCAAAGCACGGTGACCTTCTGGGTGCTGGACAATTTGCCATGGTTTAATCCTAAAATACAGATAGTGCTTATCTTAGAAGTGACACACTGAGAATTTTGATGAGAATATAAGCCAGTGAGATTTTGGAGAAGGTGAAACAACCCAGGATAATTGAACTTTCCATAGTATGCTTTCAGTGTAAATGCAGAAGTGTGGTGGGAGCCAAGTGTATTTTAACCTTTTAACGTCAGCACAATGTTTTAGACAGGAATCTGTGGCCTGCTCTGTGTCCTCGTATTGTCTGGCAGTTGAGGAGCTGTTGTGATGAAACAAAGAAAATTCTGAGCCTTTAGGTAAAACAAATGTGTTATGAAAAAATTACTTTTGCTGTTATAATTGCAGATACTTTAATTAGGTCTTGACGGTGTTTGAGAGCCAGCTCCTGACTCTTCCTGCCTGAAGGCAGCAGCTTATACCTGCCAGCTTTGTGCAAATGTGTGTTTGTATTTTGCAGTTGGTTTATAGACCATTCTGGTTTGGAGACCATAAACTGAAGAGCAGTGGAGTGGATGAGATCAGGCATTTGAATTAAGCGCATTGCTATCAATGCCATCTTGTGCTTGGCCGCAGCGCAGAAGCTGAGTTAGATGCTAGAATCTTTTTCATCAGACATAGTGATAGAAGTCAGATTAAGATTATTTCTTAGATCTGGGGTCAAAAAAGGCAGTGGCTTTTGTGACTACTTTGTTGAACAATCAGCAAATGAGATAAGGGGGGTTTATTTTAGTATTTCATATGGAGGGTGTCACTTGCCAATGAAACGTCTTCTATGGGTGAGGCCATTGGCAGTGCTCTGTGTAGTAATGACAACAGACTAACATAGCTCTGATTAGTAGTAGTTCTTAAAATGTCTTTTAGATGAGGGCAATTGTAATGATAAAGATTCAAGTAATACCACTTTGGCAGTTAATTCCTGTAGGATCAGCAGCAGGCTGATTAGTTCTGTTTTCCTGATATGGAGTTCCAGGATGCAGGAAGCAGTGCGTGCCATGCAGGGATTTGCAGAGGATGTGCAATGACTTAACAGAGCTGGAAGGTGAAGGTCATCATTTTTTTAGTTCCTCTCATGGTTTTATGGGCTGAGGTGCCCTATAAGTCTCCTCAGTAAAAATCTGAACCCCCAAAGTCCTGGGTGGCTGATAAACAAGCCCTGCGGATGAATTCAGCATCCTTGTTTGTGCGACTGCTATCAGCAGTGCATGGTTTTTAGGCAAGTATCTATTTAGTTGCTGACATACCTTCTTTCAGGCATTATTTGTTTTAAACAACCTGGGTGGTTATTTTTCAAAGTAAGCTGCCATGTGTCAGGACCAAGACATTTCTTGTCTCTCCAAGCAGGGAGCCAATGTATTTTCTTATAAACCTAACTTCTGAAAAGGAGAAGATCTGCTTACCTAGCTTCTAGTAATGTGCTGCTTCGTTGTTGTTATTAATTTTTTTGCTGAGCATTTTAGAGAGCTCTCACTTCAAAGATACTCATGAACAAAAGAGAATTGGTTAAAGGAATAGTTTCCTGTGCAGGAAGCACTGACAACAGCACGCTTGTCAGAAGACAGACTTGAGTGACTTCTCATACGTGCTGCCTTTTAATTAATGTGCTTCTACAATAAGTTTACTCTCATGCAGGTATGATGTGCTTTATGTTCCTGTGGATTCTGCTGTAAGATGGATTTAAATTTCTTCCCAAAGATTCCTGAATTCTCTGTCATTCAGTGCAGTGGATTTGAGGTTCTACAGCAGCTTAAGTTAGCCTTGCGGAATCATGAAATGTTAGGGGTTGGAAGGGACCTGGAAAAGTCATCTAGTCCCAGCCCCCTGCCAGAGCAGGACGACCTAGGGCAGGTCACACAGGAACACATCCAAGCAGATTTGAATGTCTCCTGAGAAGGAGACTCTACCACCTCTCTGGGCAGCCTGTTCTAGGGCTCTGTCACTGTCGCAGTGAAAAAGATATCCCTTATGTTCACGTGGCACCTCCTTATGCTCCAGCCTGCACCCACTGCGCCTTGTCTATCATTGGGCATCACTGAGTGGAACCTGGCTCTATCCTCCTGACACTCACCCTTCACATATTTATAAACATGAATGAGGTCACCCCTCGGGCTCCTCCAAACTACAGAGAATCAGCTCCCTCAGCTTTTCCTCATGGGGGAGTTGTTCCACTCCCTTCATCATAAACCACTGAGGTTCTGAGTGAAGTGAATGTGAAAATAAATAATACAATGAGTTCAGTACCACCCTGTAAAAATGATTAGGGAGGAAGTAATTATTAATGTTTGTTATTAAATCAGATTTATTTTATTACAATTTCACTTTCTAGGGTACTTAAGTCTTTTTACAGACTGATGAGAGAAGTGTCTTGTTGATGTTGAAGGGTCTAGGGAAGATCTAGCAAGAAACAGCAAGAGGTTCTTGGATTCATAGAATGATTTCTGTTGGAAGGCATCTTAAAAGATCATCTGCTTCCAACTCCCCTCACCATAGGGCAGGGTTACCTTCACTAGACCAGGTTGCTGAAGGCCTGACATGAGGCCTGAGTGGTGGTGACTGATGCTAAAGAGCTTCAGTGGCCATGGTGGAAGAAAGCCACTTAATGAATTGATAAACCTTGACAAGTTAGCATTTGTAACTTGTGGCATTTGCACCCATTGAGATAATGGACACAATTTAGACCTTCAAAGGTCTTTTTTTGCAGACTGTCAGATAAGTAAAGAGATAAATTAGTTGTCTGGGTCATGTTGTCAATGAAACATGACTGTTTTCACTTCTTCTTTTGTTTTTCCCTTTAGTGGAGCATTATATGATACAGTTCTGTAGCAAGGGAGCAAAGTTTCCATGGTCACCATGTAATGGAACGCACAGAGCCATCAGCTGTAGGTGATAATAGTATTTTGCTGGCATACTTTTCAGAAGTTAGTGATTTTGTTTCTCCTTAAAGAAGAATTACCCAGAAGTCGACTGGTAGAATGTATCTGTTGTGTTTGAGCTGTGCTGTTTACAAGCCAGCTTAAAAGAGAAGGCCCTGTGTGTAAACATTCAATTTCGTTTGTTTTGATGCCTCAGAACTGTGTGAGGAAAGCCAGCGATGGCTAATGCGAAATGGGCTCTTTGTGGAAGCCTGGCTGTATAAAAGATGCTGAGGTGCACACCAAAATGTTTTGAATTGGATCCTGAATTATTTCCTTTATTTATTATTTATTTTTTTTGCTTGTAGCATAAACAGCTTGCAGACAGAACTAAACAACATTTTCCTGCTGAGGAAACAACTGGAAGAAGACGTTTTAGCCAATCGGAACCTACAGAAGGTCTTGGAGGATCAGATTAAGGACATTAGAAACCGCCAAGGTCTGTGCAGCTCTGGCTCTTTTCTTGAGCTTCCTGAACAAAGGAAAACTGAGTTTGTAACAGACAGTTTGCTGTGATAGAGGAGAAACATTTGGGGGGAGAAAAATCTGTGAAAAGGCTTCTTTTCATCCTATACTGGAAATTATTTGGGAGATTTGTCACGGAATGTCTTTGAGCAATCAAGGCATATGGAGAGGGACAGCTTTTCTCTTTCCATGCAGTAAATGTTAGTAATTCTATGGCAATTCTACTGCAGTGATCGTTTTAAGTTGCCTACAATTTTGTACCCGTAGAATTTACTGTTTTCTGCAGAAGTCAAGAGATTCCTGGCTTTGACTAAATCTGTGGCTGTGGTATCATTTTCTGGCTGTGTAATTACTTCACTATACTTTGGTAAAGAGCCTGTGTCTCAGGAAATGGCCACACTCCTCCTAAAGAGTTCCCAGAGAAGAAATAGCCAGAGGTTTTGTTATTTTATAGTTCAGAAATGGTAGACCTTTTAAACATCACTTGCTTTCTAGCTTGTTTTATTGTACTTGTTTGGAGGTGTTTTTAGTATATACTTAGATATAAAAAATAATGATGCAAGTGGACATTTTTAAATATAGTTGACTGTATGTGTACAGATGGAATCTGGTTTATTCCATAGGGGATGTATAAATAACAATAAAGCCTGTTCACTTACCCCTTTCAACTAGATTATCAGTTTTGTCATCACTCCCTTGACAGCTATGATAAATGACAGAAGGTAAGCTTCTGCCATTTCAGAGTTTTCAACCTCAGGAGCACAGATAATGTACAGCCAGGGTAGACCAAAGGGTCTTATGGATCTTCTGGGGTTCTCAAGAGCAGTTGTGTTGAGTGTGAGACTGCTAGGATTGAAGGCTCTGAAAGAATTGTTTGTGAAGCTTTGGGTCCATGCAGCAGCCATGGGATCGGTGTCAGAGCTGGGAGCAGGATTTGCATGCCTCTTCTTTGTCCTAATTTTGATGTGCTTTCTCCCTATCTAATGAGATACATTTATAGAATTAACTGTCATCTATATTGTAACTGAACAGGTGTTTATTGAAACATAACACATCATTCCTGCAGTTACAGGAAATGAATAAGTAGCTATTTTCAATTCAATTAATGCAATCTTTTGACCCCAAAGCGAAATCAATTCAGTAACTTTGTCTTTGCCTTGAGACCTTGAATTCATGTTCATGCAAGTATAGTTAAAGCAGACTAACTAGTCATGCCTTACTTATCCTTCTTAAAATTTTTTTCTAATTGTAATGCTAAATATGCAAATTACAGTTCAGAATTACATCCTCAGCTCATGCTGAGAACCACAGAAAATACAGCCATGGAAAATACAGCATGTCTGCGTGTCAGAAGCACAAAGAAAGGGGGACAAAATTTGCTCAATTAAACAGGAAGCTTATTTTGGGGCATGAAACATTTTAAGTGGCTTCCCACAGACTTACTAGTAGGTTCTTATTGCAGAACTCCTGTCTGGGCATTCTATGCTGTGTCCTCCTGCAAACAGTTTCTGAAATAATCCCTGCTCTTGGGTATTTTGACAGATGAAACGCTCTCTTTCTGTGGAGATCAGACCTCTTACATGAGTATCTGTTTAGGAGAGCAAGATCATTTAAATCTACAGATAGATCATCTGTCTCTTGAAGAACTAAAGAAAAAGGTATTGAGCTTTTGATTATTTACTGTTTCTTCTGGCTTAATTCTGTTTCATTTGTAGTTCATGTATCTCTCAGAAAAAGGTTTATTTAGGTGCAGTTGAGTAGTTCTGAAAGGATTTGAAATTCTCATCTCTGTGGTTTTTGATCCACCTTTTATGAGCGATTTAGTCTTTGTTACACCACATGAGCTTCAGAATCAGCTGAAAGAGCTGGCTTGCTGCAAAGGGTTTGTGATGGTTGGACATCTGCATTCAGGTTTCAGACTCCATGTCCTGTTTTAGTCATCCTGCAGCATGCCAACTTCAAATAAAACTGTGCACTTTAAGTATTCTACAATGTGCATTTCATGCACCTTTATTAACCAGAAAGATGGTAGTGGTGTCTCTGATTTCTAGTTCTGTCCAGCACACTCCATCTCAGGATTTGCATATCCTTTGGCAATTATGGCATGCTAGAAAATGTCTCTGAGGTAAGTTGATATTGTCTCCATTCGACATTAGGAGAGCTAAAATTCGGAGAGATGAAGTATGCAGACCATTGCCATGCAGTAAATCAGGGTTGGAGTTCAGAAGCTTGTTCTTTGGCTCCTTGCCCTGTGCAGTGGCCTCTGCTCCCTGCACCAGTTCACGATACAGAATTATTTTGAACATGATCGTTTGGGAGTGAAAGTTAAGTGAAGTTTTATTTCTCGTGGCCAGCTGAATTGTAGGCAGGTGTTCAAAATCTGGAGGTGGATAATATGACGAAAAGAAGTTTGCTTTGCACTGAGCAGGTGTCAATAAAAAAAGCCCCAGATTGTGTCCCAGTCCCGTTCCGGGGTTGTACCACTTTTATCTCTGAGCATAATCCCACCGGGAGCTTCAGGGACACTTGTTAGCAGAAGATTTTTATAGACCATTTCTTACTTAAAAGAGAGTTTGTGTTGCCTGCAAGCTGATCTGGTTTTTCCAAGTGTGTTAATTGGTCTAATAAAAAGATTCCACTTTCTTCTACAAGCATTGCCTTCTAAAGACATGTACCTGAGTCTATAACAATAATGTCTGGTCATGAGTTTTAAACCTGATTGTCTATTCAGATGTTATATCTGTAAATCTACTCAGAATGATAGTGGCTTATAAATGGTGTTTGAGACAGAAGAACGGGTTGTTTCTCTAGGCTGCTCTTTCCCTGTAATGCTGGTTTCCCTTGCACTGAAATGTTTCTTAGATCAACCTTTGGTTTGAGGTTCCCTCAGGTTTCTTCTTGCTGCTGAGTTGAACAACTCAATACCCGAAGAACAGGGCTGGAAACCACAGTCTTACAAGTTAAGACTTCCTGATCACTAACCCACAAACCTGTGATCCTGTTGTCATACATAGGAGGACTGCCTTATGAGCAGATACAGGGATCCAGGTTTTCCATCTCTGCAGTTTAGGTTTAGCTGGAGATTTGTATGCCATCATTTGTTTTCATTCCAGTCTGGATGTTACCAGTTCTTCCTTTGGTTATTCAGGTTACTGACCTTCTCTTGATGGTTAAGGAGCTGCAGTCAATTAATCAAGAACTTAAGAGAAAACAGCTTGGGCTTTGCACAACAAATCCTCAAGGGAAGGAAGGAGTGAAAATACTAAACCACAGCGAGGTAGGTTCTCTGTGTTACAGTAGTGGATGTGACTCTCACATCTAATGTACCTTGTGGAGTCATTTACATCAGTGCAGAATGAGTATAAAACCCTCGGGCGTAGGTTGCTAATTCCTTATAATAACTTTTTAAATTAATGATGTAAACAACTTTAAGATGTTAGCACAACAGAATCAGCTCAATGCAAGTGTTCAGTGATGTGTCAAGTTGATTTTTAAGGAAGTAATGTGCACATTAAATTACTAACTGGGTCTGTGATCTGTTTGCTTTGGCGGTTGAAAGGGGAGGAAATAGTTAATTTTGCAAAGAAAGCAGCATCTTTTGTAACATTTTGGTTATTACTGAAACTCTGCTTGTCTGCTGTTCAAGAGTCATTCTCATGCTGTGCCTAATTCTGTAAGGGCTTGGTTCAGATCTCCTCTGCATCTACAACTAGGGCTTGCTGTAGCCAAAGCCAAGAGAATAGCCCTTGAGGTCACCTGAATGCATGGCTGTTCCTTCACATAGAGTATAGAAGTACATGAGCAAGTAGCCAGTGTTGTGGTAGATGGCTGAGAGGGGCAAGGAACTAATCACTGCTGGGTGCTTAGCTTTTTTGTCCAAAGCTAAGACTGTTTTTAGCTGTTGGGAAGACGAGGTCTTGGCAAAACCGCTGAGAAGCATTCTGAGTGCTGGGTTGCTGTGCGTCTCGTGTGTGTATCATAAAGGATGTTCGGGAGGCTCTGTGAGCGACCTAGCTTCTTGTCAGGTATTACTTGAAATAGGGCTGGTGGTACTTTTTATTCTGTTGTGGGTTTTCCTTTCAGTTACATTGTTGTAGTCCATAGGAAGTGAAAAATACGAAAGCAATAATGATGGTGCTGGTATGCTGTGTCTGGAATTTCTAAATGAAAGTCAAAAGAGCAGAAAATTAGGAGCAGTTTGAAGCAGTTCACAGATTCATAGAATGGCTTGGGTTGAGAGGGACCTTAAATCTAGTTCCAGTCTCCTGCCACTGGCAGGGACATCTTCCACTAGACCAGATTGTTCAAGGCCTCATCCAACCTGGCCTTAACTCCAGGGAGGAGGCATCCACAACCTCCCTGGGCAACCTGTTCCAGTGTTTCACCACCCTCATAAAAAATTTCTTCCTAATATCCAGTCTACATCTGCCTTGCTCAAGTTCCTATCCCTCTTGTCCTATCACTACAGGCTCTTGTAAGAAGTCCCTTCCCAACTTTCTTATAGACCTCCTACCCATAAAGAACTGCTTGATTCAAGAACTGGAACTTCGGTCTTGGTGATTTTCCTGATTTACTCTGCTGGACTCTAGAAAAAAGCTCATGCTTTTTAACATTTGCTGCAGTTGCACTGGGAACAATCACCAAAAATAATGAAATAATAGAACTATAGAATCAGTAAGGTTGGAAATGACCTCAACGATCATCAAGTCCAACTTGTCACCCAAGACCTCATGACTACTAAACCATGGCTTCAAGTGCCACGTCCAATCCCCTCTTGAGCACCTCTGGGGATGGTGACTCCACCACCTCCCTGGGCAGCACATTCCAATGGCTGACAGCTCTCTCTGTGAAGAACTTTCTCTTCACCTCGAGCCTAGACTTTTCCTGGCACAGCTGGAGACTGTGTCCTCTTGTTCTGGTGCTGATTGTTTGGGAGAAGAGACCAACCCCCTCCCGGCTACAACCACCCTTCAGGTAGTTGTAGAGAGCAATAAGGTCTCCCCTGAGCCTCCTCTTCTCCAGGCTAAACATCCCCAGTTCCTTCAGGCTCTCCTTGTAGGGCTTGTGCTTGAGGCCTCTCCCCAGCCTCGTTGCCCTTCTCTGGACATGTTCAAGAGTCTCAATGTCCTTCTTAAATTGAGGGGCCCAGAACTGGACACAGTACTCAAGGTGTGGCCTAACCAGTGCTGAATATTCTTGCTTTCTCAGTTTTAAGACCTGCTGGTGCAACCTTTAATTGAAATACATTTCAAATTATAGATCAGCCTTTAGGGGTGCCGTGGCTTTTATTAAAATAATGAATTTTCGTCTTGCTGCAATAGGTCTGCCTGAAAAGCTTGTGGGCAATCTCTTGCAGAGTGCCTGCACTTTCTAGAGGAATTCTTTCTAGCCGTTTGTTTCGCTTTCCTGCAGAGGGCGCTGCCCCCTCACCGATGCCATGCTTCATCCCTAAGGAATTGTGTCCTGAGCTAAGATCGTCAGGACAAGATACCGTGTGCTCCTGTGTGTGTCCTGGCACAAAAAATACATAGAGGGCTACTTACCTAAGCTGCCTGCGTGCAATTAGGTGTAGAATGACAGAGTAAAGCTTCTAGAATCTAAATAAGCCTCCAAATTTTGGTAAACAAGTAAAATGGTATTTTAACCTGTGCCAGAATGATGGAGCTCATAGCACTGGGAGCTTTCACTAGCAGTGAAAGGATCCGTAATTAAAAGGTTTTGCTTTTAAAAGGTACCATTTGATCAGCCTTGACAATAAAGGGAAGCTTGCATTTTTGGGCTATGGCTTGTGACAACTGTGCTTTGCATATTAATAACAATTGTCAAAAACCCCTCCAAGTTCTGTTTCGTGTGTGTATTTTGGGCTAGGATTCGTTGGCAGGTAGTGCTGAGATGACATGAACATATGTGCTATAAGAGGAATTTGGACAGATAGAGGAAGATGCATCCTTCTCAGGTTCTTAAAACGAACCCAGCTTTCCTTTTCCATTCCTTCGCGAGGCCGGAGCACAAATGGGATGAATCTGCATGTTGGTGCCTCAGCAGGGCATCTCCCAAAGGTCTGAGAGCCCTGAGTACTCTCTTTCTTGGCTTCACGTTCAGAAGAAAAGGAGAAGGAGGAGAGAAAAAGGTTGTTTTTGTACTGTCCTCTGAACATCTGCTTTCTCTGAGAGAAGCAGCCTCAGTGATTTCAGCCTTCGGGGCTCCAGGGATCTTTGCAAACCAAGCATAGCAGTGGTTCATTTAGGAAAAACATTTGCAAGGTTTTCAGTCTCCAAGGAAATACATTAAACAGGCAGCTTATTCTTGGTAGACTTCCTTTTTTTTTCCCTAGCCTTAAGACACTTATTTTGTTTTAATATTTTGTTGAATGTTAGATTGTATTCCTTGGAGCACAGAAAGTTTCTTTTCAGCCTGTCAGACACAAGACCATAGGAACAGATTCAAACTGCAGTTGGTTGTTGTAGCAGTGTGCTGTAACCTGTTCATCTTCTGAAACAGTTTCATTCTAAGACTCAGCACTTACTAAACTGAAAACAGGCCTGGCAAAAGCATATACTGAAAAATGAGTCATGAGAGGTTGTTGCAGTGAGTGGCTAAGTTGTGTGCAAATAAGTTCATTTTTAATGCACAAATGGAGAACTTGTCCTGGATCCTGCATGTGGAGGATTAACAGTTGCTTTAATAATAGCTAATACTACTGGACTTTTGACATCCCATGATTAAAAGGTCTTTTCTAATGCATGCCCTTCATGTGCACCACGATCCCACCTGTGTCTTCCTCCAGTTTTCAGATTGTCTTTACTTGGTTTTGAAGACCTCTTTGAGTGAGAATACCCAAGTGATTCGAACATGACTTGGAAGTTCGCTTTCAATAGAGATTTCTAATAGTAAAAGGCAAGCATGAGGCCTTGAGTAACCTGGAAGATGTACCTGGCCATTGCAGCAGGGTGCAACTAGGTGATCTTTCAGATCTCATCCAACCCAACCCATTCTGTGATTCTACTTAATATTAATCTGCTGCACCATTTGATTTCTGCCTTTTAAAATTCATACTGAAAACTATTGGAGTTGCTAACACTGATAGGGATGGGAAGGTAAAAAAGGCTTTTCTCATTCATTTTATATATATATTTGCACACATTCTATGCATAGTCAGTTGAAAAAATCAAGCCCCACAGAAGCATGTAATTCCCAGTGTTCTCAGGAACCAAACACACCTCTCCTTGCAGAATCCTGTTTGTCTGCTGTGAGCCCAGGCTTTCCAGCATGTGATATTTGGTTCTGGGGAAGAACCTGATTTGTGTGGCAATGAAAAGAAATGCTGGAAATTGGGAAGTGAAATAAAGTAGGCACAGTGAGAACATGACTGAAGGTAGAGAAATCCTGTGCCAGAAGGGGTTAGGTGATTTTTTAGTGTTTCTTTTTAAATATATATGTATATATCGAGGGCTGGAGCACCTCTCCTATGAGGACAGACCAAAGGAGTTGGGGCTGTTCAGTCTGGAGAAGAGAAGGCTCCGAGGTGACCTCATTGTGGCCTTCCAGTATCTGAAGGGGGCCTACAGGAAGGCTGGGGAGGGACTTCTCAGGATCTCAGGTAGTGATAGGACTAGGGGGAATGGAATGAAGCTGGAGGTGGGGAGGAAGTTCTTCCCCATGAGAGTGGTGAAGCCCTGGAATGGGTTATCCAGGGAGGTGGTTGAGGCCCCATCCCTGGAGGTGTTTAAGCCCAGGCTGGATGAGGCTCTGGCCAGCCTGATCTATTGTAGGGTGTCCCTGCCCATGTCAGGGGGTTGGAACTAGATGATCCTTGTGGTCCCTTCCAACCCTGACTGATACTGTGATATTTAAATCTGAAGAGAAAGGGTTAAATAAGAATGAAGGGATGTAGAAGATAAAGGTTTCACTCTATTGAATATGAGTCATTGCTGGGTTTTATATTAGTTTTCTTTGATCTGGTTGAAGAAATCTAATTCAGTGTTTGTTACTTTGTATTACAGGCCTTTTTTATTTTTCTTTTAAGACATGTCACTGACTTATTTATGCATGTTTCATATCACAGTATTTTAGTTTTTTTTTTTGGTGTGCTACATTTTCACATCACTCCATACTTTTGTGTAGTGTCTTGAAATAACAGAGGAGCCTGTGATGCAGACTGACGGTGGTGACAATGACAGGAAGATGCAGAGCAGTCCGTTTGCTGAGAGGGTCAGTCAGGTAGGACATTGTTGCAGTACTCTCTTCTCTGCACACCTTTAGAAATTCTTGATTCTTACAACACCAAGTCTTTTGCAAACAGAGCATGCTACCTGATTTTGCTTTCAGCTAACTTGTCCTCAAGTGTTTCTAAAAGCTTTTTCCTGTATTTTTCTCCTGCTAGGCTTTGCAGTCAGGTCGCTTTTGTTCTGGTCCTTGTTTTCTCTCATTTGACTACTCGTAGTCTTCCTTAATGGGGATGACAAGAAGTCCCTTGAAATTGTTTGTTTCTTTACATACACACTGATCTTCAGCCTCTGTTGCACTCAGGCCTGTAATAGAAATTGTGTAAGATTCACTTGATGGTGTGATTGAGGGAAAAATACCGTAGATGCCTCTTCCTCTTCAAAATATTTGGTCTCTTGCTACTTAGTTGGCTATACTTTCATACATACAATACAATACAATACAATAAACCAGGTTGGAAGAGACCTTCAAGATCATTGCGTCCAACCTATCAACCAATCCAACCCACCTAAACAACTAGATCATGGCACCAAGCACCCCATACATACAGGCATCTGCTGTCTTCTTAATCAGTCAAAGGCAATGTAATGTAAAGCACCATGGAATCAAAGTAATGCAGGTTGCAAAGGACCTTTGAGGATTGTAGAGTGCAGTTAAAGTTGAACCTCTCTGGTTTAAAAGTTGTCAAGTGTTAAAATCTGACACGAAGCAGGGTGTTGTGGTTGGAAATGTTGGTGAGCAATGATGTTCTGTGCTTTGGAATGTCTCATTTCTGTGTTTCTCTGTTTACTAGGTGTGCCTTCAAGTGTCATTGGATTTTCCTTGTGAGGTGGATAAACAGGTAATTGATGGATTGTAAAGGTTCTCTTGACTCTCAGACATCATGCTGCTGGAAATTAGAATGGCTTGGGTTGCAGGTGACTTCCAAAGGTCATCTAGTCCAACTCTCTCTGCAGTAAGCAGGGGCATTCTCAACTAGATCACATTGCCCAGAGCCCTGTTGAGCTCACCTTGAATTTGTCCAGGGATGAGAACTCAACCAGTTGTAGCCAAATGGGTGCAGTGTGAGCTCTCATGTAATTGACAGAGAAAACTTTCACTGATTTCAATGGAGGTTGAATTACTGGAGAAGTCCATAGTAGAAACTTCCTAAGACACGTCTACAGTGTTGCATACAAAAAGCTAGCAGCTCATAAACACTTTTGAGTTGCATCCTGTCCTGTTCACCAGAGCTTGCATGTGGGGACAGAGTGGTTCAAAGGTGAACTAATAAAAGGTTACCTGCAGTCTGCAAGCAACCTTGCAGAAGTTTCATACCTCTTCATAGATAACAACCCTCAGGGAAATCCACTTGCTACTTACTAAAACAACTGATCGCTAGTAATTAATCAGGAGAAATAGATGCTAATTAGTTTTTCTATTAATAAATAGTCAATGAAATGTCTGTGGATGCTTCTTAATGTAGATAAAGAGCATCAGGAGTTACAAAACCTGATTACAGAACGATTACAGCCCTGAATTTAATAGAACATTGCATACTTGTGTAATAAGAAAATGCCTGCAATTTTTTAACAGATAACTCCATCAGGCCGTTCAGAGAGCTTCTGCAAAGAGAGATGTTATAAGAGTCCAAATAAGCAGCAATTTGAACATGATGCAACTGGCAAACACTTTGGCAGAATAGGAATGAGTGAACATGAAACAGAAGAGAACTTGCTCACATCTCTTTTAAGAGAAAATAGAACATCTGTACTGGAATCTACGTGAGTATGAGGGATATGCACTGCTTTTGACAGTATTTCTATTTGAGAAGAGGATAAAGTAATTGTGCTAAAGTGAATTTAGATAATGGCACTGTCTAATTTACCTGAGAGATTGGCAAGGTGCCTTCAGAGCCATTTTAGTCTATCATGCAATTAAGTAATTAGGAAACATGCTATCAGTAGAAATCCTTATGAAAAACCCATTACAAGAGGAAAAAAAAAACCCACCTCCCCAAAGTTACACATGCAGAGCTCTACCGCAGGGACTGACTGCTTACAGGGTGGGTTGTGGCAGTGTTGAAGGGCTCCCATGATCATAGGTGGTGGTTATTCTACAATACCTGAGAGCACAGGGCAGTGAAAAGGGGTGTGGCAGAAGGGACAGCGCTGACAGCTGTAGAAATGATGTGTGTAAGGAACTGGGGGTGGAGGAAATGGATTTGCAATGACTGTTTTGCCGGGTGGAATTGAGTGGTCCTTAGTCTGCTTTGTGGCCTTTGCCACTGCATCTTAACTGCTTGGGCAGAGGCTGGGTCTCTGCCAGCTGTTTAGGCAGTCTAAACCTATGTTCTGCAGACTCATTGGCTGTTGCAGTGTAACCACTTGTAGGACTCTGCTGTGATGAGCCATAGTGGGAGCACTTAAGTATTTTTTCATGAAGGAGAAAGTATTTGTGCAATGAAATCTGTATAAGCCCTCCTGTAACCAATGTTATGTGTGTTCCACTGTGTTTTGATCAGTTTCCAGCTGAAATGCTCATTTCTATAGGAACTGGACAAACACCAAGCAAGAAAAGGGTACAGAGAAAACCCACACCTTGACTAGTTTTGTTTCCCTCCGTTTCATGCTTTCACCACTTATCTCCTGGCTGAAAACTGGGCTAGAGCTTTGGTGGAGATCATTCTCATTTCCTAGGTCACTCCACGCTAACGACTACATAGAGCATGATGTCACATTTTTCAGTGCCTGTCAGTGCTGCGCCCTCACTAGCCATAGTGGTTTCTGGAGGGCAATGGCAATGGACTTCCATGTATGTTGTGCTCAGCAGTGCTGGTAGCAGAATATCCTGTGGAGTTGCACGAGTCAAATCCTGTTTTCTATGTTCAGCACACCCTGCACTTGACTCAAGCAATTCTGTATTTTTACATTACTGTTTGAAAGCCTCCAACAGGCATAAATGGTCCTAGTTGTCAAAGCACTAGTTAGTGGTAAATGAGGAGATACTGCTCTCTTAGAGGATGAATATATAACATTGTTTCAGTTGTTAACTTTACTTAAAAGTCTGCTAATGAATGTTTCCAGCACCATCATCTTTACCACTTTAGTGTGTAATCTTTTCTGTGTTCAAGTATAAATGACCAGATTGACTGGTGATGAGCCTGTACTTTGCATAACTGAATTCTCTCTAATGACATTAGATGCCAGAGGAAGACATAAAAAGCCTAGTTAAGCTTCTCCCATTTCAAATGCTAGCTATGCAGATGCAGTTGTTTTAAATGCTGGTTTATATGTTTAGTGGCACAAATGGGGCTCTGACACATGAAATAATCTGTAGAATTCGAGGGCTTGCTTCTGCATAAAGTGTCTTATTTGGCTTCACTTTCTCTTGAAACATGGCTTTCGTGGGCCACTAGTTATTTGTGGGGCAGTTTGGTGGTCTGTGGTGAGCTGTTTTTGCAGGCTTTTGGCTGCTTTCTCCTTTCCCATCCTCCTCGTTACCTTAGAAATACATGAAGGGTTAGACTTTCAGAAAAACTCAACTTCCAGAGTCTCCTGTGGTTTTGGTAGGATTTTGTTTTTAAGGTAGCTACACCAGAACCAGCTCTTATTGATGGGATTAAAAGTAACCCTTGTCTTTACAAAGGAAGAATTGTCTGAAGGGGGCTAGAAGAAAGTGGGAGAGGAACCAGACAGTTTCCCTGCTCTATGTGTATAAACAACGAAGCAGCAGCCGCAAAAGACCTTTATCTTAAATTCAAGGTAAATCAGTGGGAGTCTGTCAGAGGATGACAAGACACTGACCATAGCCTAAACTCTGGAACTTTCTGACCAGCGCACAGGCTTAAGAGACTTCTAAATATTAACTTCTCGGCCCAAAGTCGTGAAGAAGCTAATTGAAATGAACATAGAGTGTAGGTAGCAGGGGGGTTGCGTGTGAAGGGGAACATGTAGCAGGCGTTGTGGGAAAGACTGTAAATCCTGAGTACCTAGCCTATAGGGAAAAGGAGAGGGAAATTTGCAGCTGGGAGGTTAGGATAAAAGGGAGCTCTCTTTCCCAGCAATTTGAGAGATACCCCCAGGAATTGTCCTGTGGACTCTCCCTTTATTTGCTCAAAGCCTTCCTAAACTCATCTGTCTCCATTGTGAACAGGAACTTCTAAGTAGAGAGAATTTTCCCTTGCATTGTGAAAATCCATTTGAATTTCTTACATTGCTTTGTTACCCAAGCAGTTGATTTAGTTCTTAGAGGTTTGGTGTTTGCTCACGAATGGGGAGAGGGGCTGGAGAGCTTATATGGGCCTAGAGGGGGAGAAGCACTGATGAGGTAATTTATGCTTTAACTCATAGTGGGAAAAGGTTGCAAAATTCTCTTAGTTAGTAATTCATTAGTGCATAAAACAGTCTCCTGGGAATTTCAAATGTCGGGGCACTGCAAAGGAGCTTCTTGGAAGGTATTCTTGTTTGCTTAAATAAAAATCAAAATTCATGCCTTTTCTCTCCTCTCTTCCGAGTATAGCAGACAAGAACAAATGAAAATTGTAAATGAACTCTTAGATCATCTGAACACAACCGAGGAAGAATGTTCAAGTGAAGATACAGAGAAAAAGGATGAAAAAGATCTTAGGCAAATGATTATTCAACTAAGAGCTGAACTCAAACATTTCAAGCAGGTCAATAAATCCTTAAAGCAGCAAGTAGAACTGAAATCAACTTTTGATGGGAAAGAGAAGCTTTATCCAGATGCAGTGCCACAGATTAATAAGGATATTGAGTTGTTGAAAGTGGAATTGAAAGACGCAGCTACACAAACAATAACTTTAGAGGGTAATGTCATGAGATTCAAACATGAAGGCAGAAAAGGAGCCTCAGAAGAAAAGCCCAAATATGCAAGATTAAATGCAGAAAAAGAACATAAACAAGAAAATGTGTGTACAAAGGGTGAACAGCATGAAAGGAGAACAAATGAAGTAAGTTTATTTAAGATTCTGGTTTTGGTACTTAGGGAATAGATGTATAAAAGGGGGGGGAAGCAGTTTAATTTCTAATATAAAATCTAGCTTTTGTGTAATTTTTAAAAATTAGACAAAGAGATGCAAGCTCAACCTTATTTTGGATAATTGTTCTTAATGTTCAGAGCTTTTCATCACATATTTCAGTGCGCTTTAGAACATTAATTAATTGATTTCAAATCCTCAGTGGGACCAGATACTAGTAAATATTGAAGCTTTTGGAGAGTTTGTAGCATAATGGCCTGGTTCTGTACTGCTCTGTAGCTCTGCACAGATGTTCATGAAGTGCACAGTATTCTGTACTGATAGCTTAGTATGGTAACTGAGGTCTACAGCATGGAAGATCTGTATCACAAGTCCTACCAGTAGGCTTGTTTAGCCTGGAGAAGCGGAGGCTCAGGGGAGACCTTATTGCTCTCTACAACTACCTGTATGGGGTTGTAACCAGGAGGAGGTTGGTCTCTTCTCCCAGGCAATCAGCACCAGAACAAGAGGACACAGTCTCAAACTGCACTGGGGGAAGTTTAGGCTGGAGGTGAGGAGAAAGCTCTTCCCAGAGAGAGTTGTTAGCCATTGGAATGTGCTGCCCAGGGAGGTGGTGGAGTCACCATCCCTGGAGGTGTTCAAGAGGGGATTGGATGTGGCACTGGGTGCCATGGTTTAGTAGTCATGAGGTGCTGGGTGACAGGTTGGACTTGATGATCTTTGAGGTCTTTTCCAACCTTATTGACTCTATGATTCTCTGTCTGAGAGTATGCTGGTAGAGAGTTAATGGTAGATTCACAGGTAGCATTAGGTTATAAGGGACCCTCATAGGTAATTTTCTTCAGCCCCCCCTGGTGAGTAGGGACACCTTGCTTTTAGAGAAGTAGGTTCTGAATAGGGCATACTCTATAAAACCATGGGGGTAGTTCTTCATCTTTGTGTGGAACCTAAGTGCACAGAACCTGGTCTGTGAGTGCAGACATAATTTCCTTGTGGCAGATAAGTTTTCCAGCCTTTGTGTGCAGGCAGTCTGTGATCCCAAAGAAAGATTTGGGAAAACAGTGCCTGCTAAAGAGTCTGTGTGTTGTTTCAGTAGCAGTTAGAGAAACGAAGCTGAAAACTCTCTGAAGATCTTAGTTCTTGCAGGGCAGACAAAGGAGGGGATTGCTTTTCATTTTGTGCACTACTATTGGAGAATGTTGTAGCACCTTCTCAGAGAATGCTTTCCATGACTTTAGTGATCAAGAGATTTCTGTGAGCTAGCAAGTGGGAACATTTTTATTCTGGCTTGTTATGGTTGGATTCATTTATCTGAAGGATGGGTCTTGTGAAGTGAGAGATGCCAGTAAGATTTTGTTCTGTACAGACGTAAGCATCTCGCTATGGTTTGGGATTTTAAGGACAAGATTTTGGCATGCATGGTTCCTGGCAGACACCCTAGCAAATTTATGCCAGTCTTAGTAATAGGTAATGATACCTCTGAAAAAAGGGAAGCTAAGCAACTCATAAAAACTGTCTTATTTCATCAAACAACTTACATCTAATCAAAATCTAGCAGAGTATCTTCAGGTGCCACCTTCATCACAAGCTTTCTTTATTGGCAGTAAATTTTGTACCTTAAAATCAATTTCAAGGGAGGAAAAAGGGGATGATAATTGAAATATTCTTGGTCTATTGTTGATGTTCTTGGTCTGTTAGGGAATTGGTCAGTCATGTTTGGCAGGTTGGCTGCTGCAGGAGCTGGTCCTGCATCTTTGGGATGCCTTGGCTGGTCTGAGACAGAGAGGAGGAGGTGCTCTTTCTATGTGAGTGCTATCCAGGGCAGCTGACTCGTTGAACACGTGAAGAGATGAGGGCAGATGGAAGTCAGGCAGATTAAAGTTGGGTAGGATTAAGGGCAGGAGGTTGAGGACCTTGCTGGTCTATTAATGAAGATCTGCTTGTGATGGCTCACTTAGGACCACTATTGATGTCTTTGAGTTGCTGGTCTTACTTCTCAGGAATGAAGGACAGTCTCTCTGAAGGCAAGTAAAGGGCTTTTTGCCCTTCACAGGGAACACTTAGAGTTCTTCCTGCAGTTCTCTTTTCTCCACTGCTTGTTTTCATTGAGTTTCAGTATGTGTTTTGATTTGTCATTTTCCAGATTCCTCTCTAGTTTAATCGGTTGCAGGCTCAATGCAATCCCTGAGCCATTTGCTTTAAAAGCTTTCTTGTTTGGACTAATGCAGTGTGTCTTCTGCTTCTGAATGGCTTTTATAAATAATTTCACATAGCCAGTTGAAGTGGCCTTTGGGTAATCTGGGTGACCTATCTGCCTGTGCAGCAGCCCTGAGCCAGCTGGAAACTGCTCGACAGTATTAGCGCAGTTTAGTTAAACTGGCGGGAAGTTCATCCTGCTTGGATTTATTTTTGCAGCCTCCAAATGATGTTGTGTTCATGTATGTGCAAAAAGGAATTGAGCATGTCATTAGGAAAACAGAACTTGCTTTTTATTACTTGAAGTGGTGTAAGGACTGTAATTACGAAGAAATGAGTGTGGAAAGGTACTCAGAATACATCGGGTGGGAAAAGAAATTACAAGCCTTATGACATTTGGTGGAGCAAATGAACAGCAGAAGAATAACCCAAATCTCTGAACATGCCATTATTGTTGTTTGTTGTTATTACACACAGGTCCATAACTCTCAACATATAGCATGTTCTTATCTTTTTGGAGATAGTGTGATTTTTACTCTCTGTGGTTCGAACAAAGGCACATTGTAGGCAATCCTCAAAAGGTGAGAGGCTAAAAATGTGGTTACTTAAGAAATCTGACTTCTCCCCTCAACTCCATTGACAGAATGAATTTAGAGGACACAGTCTCAGGCTGCACCAGGGGAGGTTTAGGCTGGATGTTAGGAAGAAGTTCTATACAGAGAGAGTGATTGCCCATTGGAATGGGCTGCCCGGGAGGTGGTGGAGTCACCTTGATTGGAGGTGTTCAGGAGGAGGCTTGATGGGGTGCTTGGTGCCATGGGTTAGTAGTACAGGTGGGTTGGATTGGTCGATGGGTTGGACGCGATGATCTTGAAGGTCTCTTCCATACCTGGTTTATTGTATTGTATTACTGTAATGCCTGCTGCAGCAGGAAATGGGAATCTAGTGGAAGCAATTTGTAAGAGTGTATGGGTGAAGAAGCTGTTCTTGCTCATAAAGAGTTTCTCTGTGGCAGAATAAATTTCCTCTGGGGCTGATGCAAGGCTTGGTTGATTTTCTCAAAAGATGTCACAGTGGGCTGGAGCAAAGTAGGGCCTGCTGGGTGGACACAAAAGGCAAAAAGCAAAGTGTCTTCAGGAGTTTGTGGAAAAGTAAGGGAAATCCTCAGTATTAACAACAACAACAAAGATCTTAAGGGAACCAGTTGCTAGGGTGTCAAAAATGTATGATATAAATGAGAGTGGGAAGTAGCTTGGGATTTGAAACCATTTTCCCAGGACATACCCAAATTCAGAGTTAACTAATACAGGCAATGGTGAATTTGCCGTCTTGCTTCATGAACTGGAAGCTCTTCACTGTATGGTTGTGGTGCATTAGCAGCAGTTACACAGAAAATTGAACCAGTGGGATAGTTTGGGGGTTGTTTTTACTCGGAATATTTGTTTTTCATGTTGTGATCTTTTCAAAACTGATGTGGCAGCTGACTGGTCTTACAGGGAAAATGTTTGGTTTTCCTAAAATGTTTGTTTATACTTCCTTTGCTTGACTGTTACACAAGAGCTACTAACTCCCCATTTTATTCCCTGCCTTTTGCAGACTGATTCTGCCCACCTGCCCAAGAAATCCCGTCTGCCTGTTCCCTTAAAATTATCCAGACCATTAGGAAAGATGCCTTTGAACTCCAGGATGCAGAAATCAGCCTCAAAACTGCAGCATCGTGCCAGGGCACCTTGTGAAGCTCTGAAAGCATCAGAAGGGGAAAACAAACATTTTCAGCCACAAACAAATGGAGAGTTGTTATTGAATGAGTCTGGAACTGAAAACCTTCAAGAAGAGCCTGCAGAGGAAAGCACATCAGTGAGAGGTGAATAAAGAGCAGACATAATGACTTGTAATGCTGCTGGAAAGAGTGACTTCTTTTCTTGTAGCAGAGAGTAAAAACAGATTATTTTTACATATCTACAATGCTGCTTGCTTGGGTAGGCCAATATTTATGGATCTTGAAAAAACACCTCTTTTGTTTTTCCTTTTATCTTTGCCTAGCATGGTAACCAGCTCTATATGGACTAGGAAATGTTTGTGTATGCATGGAATAAAATGGGGAATAAATGACAGCTTTCTGGGGTTGCCCACACATGTACACATACATGGCAGTGTTTAGGTAAATAAATTTCCTTCATAGGATGCCAAGTGTTAGGAAAGCTGTCTGTCATGGAGACAGGAGTGTTAAAATACTGTAGGTTTATGCTGCATGAATAAGTCTTGCCAATGTTCCACTGCTCAGTCAAGTCGTCTGTGTCTGTTTCCAGTGTGCCTGGGTTAATTTAAACTCAGGAGCTGACAGAGTATCTGGATCAGCAAACTATGACAAATTCTAAGGCAAAGAACAATGGGTATAATGTAAACATTTGGAGTGGTAAAAATGTGAATAAATGCTCTTAGATTAAACAGTGAGTAGAGATGTAAAGGATGGATGAAGAGAGGTGATGTAAATACAAGGAATAAGATTAAATTGAGTCGCAAGTGAGCCACTGTTGAACACAGGGGTTGCAGAGATTTGGTTGTTAATGTGAGAGACAGGGAAGCTGTTCCATGCCTGCCCCTCTCTCGGGGGTGGGAGATGGCCAGGGAAGCTGTTCCATGCCCTCTCTCTGGGGTGGGAGATGGCCAGGGAAGCTGTTCCATGCCCCTCTCTCTGGGGTGGGAGATGGCCAGGGAAGCTGTTCCATGCCCCTCTCTCTGGGGTGGGAGATGGCCAGGGAAGCTGTTCCATGCCCCTCTCTCTGGGGTGGGAGATGGCCAGGGAAGCTGTTCCATGCCCCTCTCTCTGGGGTGGGAGACGGACAGGGAAGCTGTTCCAGGCCCGTCTCGGGGGTGGGAGACGGACAGGGAAGCTGTTCCATGCCCTCTCTCTGGGGTGGGAGACGGACAGGGAAGCTGTTCCATGCCCCTCTCTCGGGGTGGGAGACGGCCAGGGAAGCTGTTCCATGCCCCTCTCTCTGGGGTGGGAGACGGCCAGGGAAGCTGTTCCATGCCTGTCCCTCTCTCGGGGGTGGGGGACGGCCAGGGAACAACATTACTGTAAGTAATTATGCAGATAGGACTGAAGCACTTAATTTGGGTAGGTGCAGAATCCATGGAGAATTCTAAGAGAGGCAGTGCTGTTGAACTGGATTCTGAAATAAATCAGAACCTTTTAGGACCGCAATCCTGTGATTTCCTTTCCACACTGATTTCTTTCCCCTGGTTAACACTTGTACTGCACACTTAGTCATTCTGAGACCTGATCCTGTGGGAGATTGTAGAAGATTAGTTTTTGATCAATACTGATATTGGAGAAACTTTTTAGCCTTTTCTCCAGGCTTAACATAAAACATTTGAAAATGCACCAAAAATTGATTAACTGTTACATTACAAAGGGGACTTGCAAATGTTTATCTTCACTTGTTGTTGGGAAGCCTTTGCAATTCGCATTCTTAGTAGTTATCCTTACAGTGTGTTCAAGTGTTCTGCAGGTCTGTGCACTGTTTCCCATGGCTGTTGATGTCACATGTTCACTAGCTGTGCTTTCCTTGGGTGGTTTTCCTGTTCAAAGCTGGCAGAGAGCTGAGTTTACAGCTGTGGGGTGGATTTTTGTGGTGTAAAACTGAATGTGTTTTCAGTCAGTTACTGACTTCTGGTTTTCCTTCCCCCAATGCTCCCCAGCTGACTCATTGCTCAGACAGGATGATGGTGAGGTCCAGGTGGAGTTGCAAGATGTTTATCCAGGTACAGAGGGCAAGACTGCCTATGCAATGGACAAAAATCAGCCAGAGTATCAAGGTAGAGCATTTACATGCTACAGTGCTTTAAAAATGAGAAATTTTATTACTCTGCTTTCTTCTGAGGTGTGCAAAATTGTAAATTACCACAGGTAATTGTTTCCCTTGCCAGTATTTGTGGGTTTAAAATGTTGTTTTCTTAGCTGGTGTGGATTAATTGCTCTAAGAATCCAAGTTGGTCTTTTATGTGTTTAGAAGGGCCACAGGGATTTATGAGTCTCGTTTCCAGTAAAAATAACGAGTTGTGTGCCTGACTCTGATCTCTGTTGCTAATGTCCTCACTTCTGAACTCTTCCCTGAATTAAATGTTTCTTACTTATTGCTTCTGCATCTCCTCTAGTTATGAGCTATCGGAATGAAGCAATTGAATGATAGAGTTTTGCTTATCTGAATTATTTGAAGGCATTCAGCTAGGTTGAAACCTAATGGAATAGTTTAATGAAAATGTAAATAGGCTTTATGCTGTGTGTTACATGTTTCTGCATCATCTGTTAGCCTCTTTTGGGGGGGACTTGGCCACCCTGGTTAACTTGTGGTGTACAGAGGAGCTGGCCAGTTTTGTAACCCTTTCCCACATGGTGAATTTTGTTTAAGTAGTTTCACTGAAGCTGGTCAGTTGGTTTGTGGGATCGTGCCTTTTGTGTGTATGGACACACATACACAGAGAGCTTATTAGTTCTTTAATTAAAGGGTGGTGTTTCACTAAAGGCTCTAACCAGTATTCTAATCAGGATTTTTTTCTTCCCTAATCTTTGTTTTTATTTCCATTTAATTATCTGAAATGTTTGTATGAAGTCAGGGTTGCAGAGTTTAAGAGTTCATCTAGTATCTGTGTTTTTTTCCTTCTCAGTAAGCAGCCTTATTTGACAGCTGTGTTACTGCAGCAACCAACTGGTAGAGAAGGAGGAGAAGCTAATGAACTTAAGTGTTGCTTTCTGTTATTCACTGTGTCTTGAATTCATAGATGGGCATTTTCTTGGAAGTGTTTCTGTCCTGTGATTGTCACCTCTCCAACAACACACAGAATGGCATGCAGCAATCTGTGTCCTGCAGAGAACATCATCTACTCTTCATTTCCAATATGTTGATATCCTAGTATCACAGCTTCATTATTTCCCCCTCTGGCTTTTAAGTTGTATTTGTGTTTATTCTTTTCTGCTTGGGCTTGATTTGGGCCTTCATATATAGCTGCTCCCCCTGAGATTTTGTACTGATTTAGAGTTGGAACCTGGGCATTCAAACTCTCCATGGAAACCAATTTGAAAGTATTAAGACCTCTGCAAGATCAATGAATGACTCCCCGAAGGGAGGTTCTAATTCATAGTGATCTTTTGCAGAACTAATAGAAGGGGAAAATTTAATTTACTGGTAACTAGAAAATAACCATTTTCCTAGACACTTACCCATACAGCCCTCAACATCCACACAACTATAAAGATAGAATATATGTAGGAATATCTAGCTTTTATTGGTCTGTATCTGAGGTGATTGCATTACTTACGGCAGTCGGCTAAAAGATGTGATGTGCATGCCAAATGAGTGCCACTAAAACCTTTAACACTGATCACTTGAATGGAATTTCTTTAGGACACATTTAAAAAGCAGTTATGAAAGCTCCTTTTCCCAGTTATCTTAGAATCATAGAATGGCTTCTGTTGGAAGGGACCTTAGAGATCATCTACTCCAACCTTCCCGCCATGGGCAGGGACACCATTCCTTCATGTCCTATTGCTAGACACGCTTATGAAAAGTCCTTCTCCAGCCTTTCTGTAGGATCCCTTCAGGTATTGGAATGCAACTCCCTCAGGAGTCTCCTCTTCACTAGGCTGAAGACCCCAGCTCTCTCAACCTGTTCTCATAGCAGAGGTGTTCCAGCCTTTGTATCATCTTTGTGGCCCTCCTCTGGACTCGCTCCCACAGCTCTGTGTCCTTCAGTTCTGGTGTCCCCATCATGAGGATGCAGTATTTGTTGATGCTGGTTTTTTATGTTCCACTGACTTTGTGTTCCAGTTGGTTTCATACAAGTTTTTGAAGTGAGGAGAAAAAGAATATTGGAAGTTTTGGGAAGAGTCTTTTAAAGCCACACAGTCTAGTTTTAAATCCTCTTTGGGGCTAGCAGCTTTGTGGCTGGAAGGGTCTTGGCTTGACGAGTGTCTGATTTGAGAGTGTGTATGACAAAAGTAACCTTTAGTCTTTTGGGAAAAGAAAGCAGATCTATTTTGAGTATTGTTTATTTGAAAGGTGAAAAAGGGTTTGACATATTTGTGCAAGTTTAATTAGTGAGCAAATCATAGAAGGAAGTCAGAAGTCCAAAATTAACACTGTACGGTTTGTAATTCTTGGGTGTTTTTATTCTCTTATTAGAGAAGTAAATGAATTCATTCTAGTGCTGTTAAGAACAGAATGTCAGATAAAGAAATATTAATATTCACATGCAAGCCTCCTGTTTTTCAGAAATGCAAAATCATGGTACCATTAGCACTGTGAATACCCAGCGTTCATTAAGAGAGATAAATGAAGAGTTTTATTCCGTGGAACATGAGGACATTGACTCAGCCACTGCATATTCAGGTTCCAAGTGCCTGCGTTCTCCTAAATTGAGTGTAACAAGTACAGATGCACTTGATGACTGTGGAGTTGTAGATGATGTAGAAGAATTGAAACAAAGAATTAAGGATATGAAGTCTGAGCTTGAGAAGTACAAAATGTTCGTGTTTCGTTTGCAGACCTCTGACCAGCTTTTATCAAATGCTGTCTGCAATATAGCTTTGAGTGATGCAGCCTTGCCTGTGGAAGGATGTGTTAGACAAGTGAAAGACACAGCAATGCAAGAAATCACAAGATCATCTAGTGTCCATCAGCTGATGGATTATGTGATCCACGCTGAAAATGGGAATTCAGGGTCTTCAGAAGCACCTGATCCATGGACAATACAAAACCGTAAGGAACTACTCACAGCAAATGAGGCAGAGCTTGAAAAAGACCAAATTGCAAATATGCATCCTGATGAAGTGCATCATCTTCACAACAAACTGAGAGAAACATCAGCATCCAAGTGAGTAAAGCTATTACTGTTTCAGGTTTCTTTTACCAAATGACATAGGAGGGTAATAGGAAGATGACCTTATTCACACAGGACCGTGTTATGATAAAGGCTACATTTCACTCACATGAACATAAAGCAACTGAAGTGTGTAGTTAAAAGACAAAGGACAAAGCAGTATTTTTCTTACACCAGGGCTGCTCCTGATAGGCCCATATCGTGATTCTGTGCCAGACACCAGTCTCTGCCCACACTTCAGTTCCACAACTCCTTGCTGCAAGATGTGTTCTCTTGAGCACAGTCACATCTCCTCATGTTTCTCTGCCAGGCTAATCAGAATATTAGTCTTGCATCACTCAGGGTTATCAGGTGACAAGTGTAAGAAAATGGAACATCCCATTTAAGAACTGTTTGTGGGCAGTTGGCTGGCAGATTCATGTTAGCCTTTCTTTCTGTGTGACCAGCATTTATGTGTAAAATAGGAAGTTTATGCTGGAGCTGTAACTTGTTTTGCAGCTGAGTGCTGTAATGCTTGCCTTTGGAGGCTGGGGAGGTAGTTATATATAGAAATTAATGAACAGAATTTTATAGCTTCAGCTCATAAGCTGGAAAATCATTTGTGGGAGGCTGGAAAGCATCAGCCTTGTTTCGTGTATGGGTGCAGCATTTTGGCTAGCAGATACACAAGTCACAGACATGGAGTGGGGTCCCATAAGACCAAACCTTTCGCCCCTTGCCCCAAATATTTTCTCCACCTTTAATACTGTTGCTGTCCTGAGGGCCTGTAGAATGGCAGGAAGTACAACGAAGAGAGGCATTCAGGCTTTTGGCTCTCTTTGGAATGCCTAAGTAGAAATATTTGGAGATACTGAGCAGGCACCCCTATGGACTATTGTATATCTCTTAGTATTGCTGTCATAAAATACAGTTGTGCCACACAGTACATATAAATTTACATACCTTGAAAACAGACCTCATCCATTTTACAAAGGAGGGTCTAACTGTAAATTAAAGAATGAAGCAGTATGGATCACTAACATTTTTATGGCTGCTGTCTAGGACAACTGCATGAGTCACAAGTGACAGGGCCAAAAGTGAGTTATCCATCTCTTCCTATACAAATGACAATAAAAATTGTGTAACAGCCTGCACCATCATAGATTTTGTTTATGCCCCACATTTTGTTTGATTCCCTGCATCTTTTCAGATCCTCTCCACCAGTGTATGGTTCTGTAAATGAAGTCTTATCTGTGATGCAGACAGGGACAGTAGAAAGGGGAAGTCTGTGTTTGTTAAGTGCAGAATAAATTAATTTGACCTGAGCTCAATTTTATTTCCTGGCTTGCGGAGTATGAGAGTTTGGACACTACAGTGGTTGTCATGGTTGTGTCTCTAGTAATAAGCATGAAAAGACATGCAGAATTCTGAGAGGGTGTGAAACCATCAGCTCCAGAAAGTCCAATATTGTATTCCTGGCAGGCAATAGGTTAAGTTTCAGAAGAAGGGACAGCTCTGTCTCTTATAACAGAGTGCATTAAAGACTAAAGGATCCCAACCAGTCAGGATAAATTTGGCTATTCTTAACAGTGAACACGTGAAAAGACTTCTTAACTTTAATTCAGCACCTTTGCACCCCATCTGGGTTATTTCCAAGCAGATAAAGTCATCACCTTGGTTTCTGCCCTCATAAATGAAGCAGTTAAGCGAAGGGTAATAACCCACAAGTTATGCCCATAAATACAAAACTCAACAGTTAGAGACAATCTCTCATTGTGGCTATAAAAGCATTTTGAAAGCAAATTGAGTCCCATTAAAATTCTGTCTTGGGGAATATAAGTTTAATTCACTTTTTATTTATATTTAAATGTTATGGTCAGAAAATTACTTTGAAGATAATTTCATTTTCTCAGATATGATTCATTAGTTCATTCGCAAGCTCGAGAACTCTCCCTTCAATGCCAACAAATTAAAGAGATCTGCAGTGGTTGTGTCACTTACCATCAACATCTGACGAGCCTTATTAAAGCTTTTGAGGAACTGCTTCAAGCCAGTGATGTAGATTATTATGTTGCTGAAGGCTTCCGTGAACAGCTGAATCAAAGCGTGCTGCTGTTTGAGAAGCTAGAAAGGAAATTCCTGTATGGTGAGTAGCAGTGTTTGGTGCTTCTTGTCTGAGATTTTTCTTCATGGTGAAAAGAAAGGGTGGGAAACTGCTTGAATGAGTTCAGTGCAAAGCCACAAAGATAATTAAGGAAGTGGAATGTCTCTTTGCTGAGGAGACAGCTGGGTCTCTTCAGCTCGGAGGAGCCTGAGGGTTGGCCTCATTTGTATTTACAAAGATGTGAAGGGCAGTGTTGGGAGGATGCAGTCTGACTCTGCTCAGTGATGCCCAGTGATAGGACAAGGGGCAATGGGTGCAAACTGGAGCACAGGAGGTGAGTGGCCTCGAGCACAAGCCCTACGAGGAGGGGCTGAGGGGGCTGGGATTGTTTAGCCTGGAGAAGAGGAGGCTCAGGGGAGACCTTCTTGCTGTCTACAACTACCTGAAGGGAGGTTGTAGCCGGGAGGGGGTTGGTCTCTTCTCCCAGGGAAGCAGCATCAGAACAAGAGGACACAGTCTCAAGCTGTGCCAGAGGAAGTTTAGGCTGGAGGTGAGGAGGAAGTTCTTCATTGAGAGAGTCATTCACCATTGGAATGTGATGCCCAGGGAGGTGGTGGAGTCACCATCCCCGGAGGTGTTGAAGAGGGGATTGGACATGGCAGTTGGTGCCATGGTTTATTCATGAGGTCTGTGGTGGCAGGTTGGACTTGATGATCTTTGAGGTCTCTTCCAACGTTGGTGATTCTGTGATAAGGGAAAAGTCTTTCACTGTGAGGGTGACAGAGCCCTGGAACAGGCTGCCCAGAGAGGTGGTGGAGTCTTTGTCTTGAGACATTCCAAATCTGCCTGGATGTGTTCTGGTGTGACCTACTCTAGGTGACCCTGTTCTGGCTAGGGTGGCAGGGTGTAATTGATCTTTCTGTGATCCTTCTTCATTGCTTTTAAATCATAGAATCATAGAATCAATAAGGTTAGAAAAGACCTCAAAGATCATCAAGTCCAACCTGTCACCCAAGACCTCATGATTACTAAACTATCAAATCATTCATAGGGAGAATGATTTTCTTAGAAAGTAACATTTTAGTATTCCAACAAGACTGGATTTTATTTTTGCAGTTGTCCTCTGTATTGAGTTATCTTGGCACCTGCATATTTCAACTGTTCAAAGTACAGTGGTTGTAAGTTAGTAAAAGTTTAGTTACAAGTAGGCTTCAGGATTTTCTGTTTCAGGAAACATCCCATCTGACTTTGAGCCTAAGCATCAGTTATCTCCAGTGAAGGGTTCCCATGGGCATGGCCCTCAGTTGCTTTTTAACACAATCTGTGTTTAACTAAAAGGAAAAAATTATAGGTTCCTGGAGATTTTTTTACACCTGAAGTGCAATCATTTACAAGAAGGGCAAGTGCAGTGCAGAGATCTGGGCTGGGCTTCTAGTTGTGAAGGCAGAAATTATCAGTTCATCCTGGCAATTTTCTATGGTTAATGCCTTTAAAGAAACTACAAGGAGTCCTGTGTTGGACAGTTGGGAGGTAATAGCATGCTGATTTGCACATTATTGGTGCTCCTGTAGAAATAACACACCTTCAGCTGTATGCAGGTATGAAATCATTTGGCACTGGATGCACCAAGAAAGAGAGCCATAGGCTTTATGGAGAAACCCATCCAGATGGTGCATACAGAAAACTGAAATGAGGGGAGAGAAAGGCATAGGAGAGTAATTCCTTTCAGAATTCTATGTAGCTCATGAATTGAAGAGACTGGTGCTGCAAATCAGTGTGTATGAGGGTTTCTGCAGGGTGTGATAGTAGAACAACAGCCTCCTGAGCAGGAGTGCCAAGAGAAGTCAGCTGGAGAAGTGTTGTCCTGGTGGTAGAGATTGCAGAGAGTGCTGAATGGAAAATGTCCCCGGGAAAGTACTTTGTAATGTGTACCAGCAAGTAAAGCCTTTTAGTTACCAGTGAGAACTGGCACATTGTCTGAAAACCAGGAGCTTGCACATCTGAAAATGCTCTTGTCTGTCATCTTTTTATCCCGTTCGCCCCACCTATTGTTTGGCAAAGCATGAAGCTGAAAAAGGCAAAGCCTTGAATGTCTAACAAGTGGGACCATCTCAGGAGATGTATTATTCCTAACAATTCTGATTACTTTCCTGAGAGACTTGCATCTTGCTGCCAAATAGTCTAGCTGGTTAAGAAAAGCACTCTATCTTTCATAATAGAGAGATAAAATGCAACCTTGTTTTGTAAAACGAGCATCAGACTCGACATTTGTCACCTGAAGGAAGAGTACATCATGCGTACTGCCTTCAGGCTGCAGCAGGAAGAAAATTAGCAGCAAAGCAGTGGAAAAGGGATGCTAACATAAGGGAAATCCAGCAAGACAGACCTTTTCTTGTCATTCCGAGTGTTGCTCTTTCTGACCCAAACAACTAGCAATTTTTCCAGAGATGTCAGCTGCCAAACTGACATCTTCAGTGAAACACTCGAGGTGACCTGGAATAGGGACCCTGCCCCTTGTGTCTTCCTGAAATTGGCTCTAGAAGATGACTTTGCTGAGAACCATTCAGGGCCCAGCCATACAGTGGTCTGTGTAGTGCCTTTCATTAAAGATAGTGGCAGCATGTTGCAGTTCCAATTGCTTGTATAAAGGAGTTGTGTATGAGAAAAAAGGTATTACAGGCAGCATGTCATAGCAGGGTAATAAAAGATTGAGTGTGTTCAATGATTTCAGTGGCTACAGAGATTCCTTGCATTACAAATGAGGAGCCTGTGTAGTGAATAAACATTAAATGCCTTTAAACCAACAGATGGTATCCTATATAGTATGAAAAGTCCCTGACAACCGAGACAATTCAATATATCTACCACAATGGTGTTGCATTGAATCACACATTAAAATAAAATGATGTTTGTAGGGTTATAAAAAACATCCAGCCTACGAAGAACTGACTGTAAAGGAGAAGCATAAACAACCTTCTGCCTCTGCATTTCCATCCTGACCTTCAGTTCATTCCCCTGAAATTTCAGCTGAGCAACTCTTGCTGCCACTTCTGCTTAATTGCATAAAAATTGTTAAGATATGGGGAGCCAAGGTGACACCACAAAACTCCCATTTCCTTACTCAGATTAGTGTCTGAGTGCAGGTCTCTTGCTCTGTGTTATGCTTGTGCTCACACCCTCTGCCACGGAGAATACTGGAGGCAAAATCCCGTGCCTGTCCCTTTATTTGGGATAAGTGGTTAGCTTGATCTGGGTGGACAAAATCCAAGTGTGATGGAATTGTTTCTAATATAATTTTTATTGAAGGAGCAATGCCATGTACCCCTAATCCTTCTGCCATATAACACAGTATTTTATATCTGTCTGCAAACTAAACCACTGAGGCTGTAAAATCTGGCACCTGTGCTACCCTAGTAATTTATGGGTTTTTGAACTCCAGAGAAAGCTATTGCTTTGTTGCTGGGCTATAAATAGATTAGCTCATGTACAGCTTTTTGACACTAATACAGTGTGGTGAGTATCTGTTGACTTCTGATTTCTCATTAATTTACCATTCTATATTTAAATCATTTAAGATGAAGGGTAAAAAAAAAAGCATGATTACCTGTACCTGGCTTTAACTAGATATTTCTGCTTTGCAGGAGAATCAATAGGTACAGAAGTTACTATACTTTATGAATTGGCTCAAAGGTAAGTGCTCTGCTGTGCATTTTGGGAGGGCTTTGCTTATGTTGCCTGTTTCGTTAACAGCCATTTTGTTAATAAAATGTCCACAGAAAACAAACTGAGGCTTTCTCCCCTCACCCCCTTCCCATCAAACAGTTGAGAAACTAAGAGGAAGCATCATGCTACCAGGAGGGTTACTTTCATGAGCAAGCAAATCACGTGCCATAGTCCACTGTTGTGTACGCTGAGATATTATCCTGTCTGCAGCTGCTAGAAGGGATAGTCAGCAGCTACCTTTCTAGTTTTGTGACCTTGGGGGCTTGCTGAGGATGACTGAAGTGCAGTGCTCTTGAAGTTCATTCTCAGAACACCCTTATGCTGAAGGTGAAGAGAGCAGGTGTTGTTATGCCGCATATGTTGGTTTTATGCCAGCCTGGGATTCTTCTGTGCTACAGCAATCCTCAGCTGCCTGTTCGAGTCCGCTTGGGGTCCTCTTAATGCAAAGGTGCTGGAATGTGAACTGGGCTGGAGATCCCATTGATTATTCCTACTGACTTCAGTGAGGTCTGAATTTTGGTCTTGCTGTCTGATGTGTAGTGGTTTGTCAGGTTCTGTTACATATGTTCACTTGCTTTACCATGCCCTGTAGATTCAGCACTGTGCTCTCCGTTCACACTTCCAAAGTAATAAAACAATCTTTATGTTTTAAAATCCTTTTGTTTGGCACAAAAGGGATAACGAGAAGAGCGCCACAATGTACCAGCAAGTCAAGGATGAGTCACCTGTACCATCTGCTCTTCATAGCTTGTCTGAGTTTGATTTGTCAGAAAAGTCCTCTCTGGGCTCACCTGAGCAGAGGCATGACCTGGAAGGGCAGCACGGCTCACCGGAGCTTCCGCCAAACAAGTTTCCCCCAGGTAATTTTTGCCCCCCTGAAGATTCTCTAGATATTGGGAAAATGTGATAAATAAGACACAAGGGAGCTAATTAAGAAATAATGAAGAATGTTTGTCTTGCTTCAGCTTTCCAGTATCTTGCATAATCATTGCAATTCCAGTAATAAGGCACACAGAGATGACAAGGATTTGAACTCCTCTTGTTTGAAACAGAATTAACTCTGATATTTGGTGTCTTTGTTGTTTTAGACTATCATCTTTTATGGTACTCCAGACTCTCTTTAAATAGACAAGCTTAAAAGCAGAAAATAGACAATTGTCAAGGGATTATTACATTGGAAAAGAGAGGGTTTGTTTTTTTTCCCTAATTTTATAAAAGCCAGTGTTGTGTTTCTTTGAGACTTGTAAGTGCTGCATAATTAATAAGCGGTGTCATGTTTGACCTGGATAGTTCCACTAAGCACAAGTGATGCTTGCAGTAGTTTATTGGCAGCAATGAAAATTTAATGGCAGAGATAGCACGTCCTGTTCAGGAGAAAAATATTGCAGAGTAAAGCAGGAGTGTATGACATGGAGAAACTGACAAATAAGATAGTGACAGTTAGAACTGATAAGTTCCTGAGCGAAGCTGAAACTTACAGCCAATGGAAGAAAAAATGTAGAACGGCAAAGCAGGAAGGAAAAGGTAAGGTAATGAAACTCGATAGAACAGATTTATTTATTATGGTGTGCATTGTGTAAGTCAAAGTCAAATTTCTATCTGAGTTATTCTGGTAAGCTTCCTATTGTTGTAAGGAAAAAAAAAAATACCCTATTGGTGTGTTGAGCCTGAATGTGAAGCTGCATTGCAGAACTTTGGCTTCATTTCCCAGTACGGGGAGTGTTTTAACTAGATAAAATTGCTGCCTACTGCAGCTTTGTAGGAAGAAGAAATTACAAGAGCCTTAAAACTGGACCATTGTTTAAGTTAAAATACAGAAGAGTTTTCTCTAAATGCACAGTTGTGGAGGCAGATAGTTGGTAGCTGCCATTTTCAACAGCCCTGTTTCTGGTTTTAGTATTAACACATTAGATTTGACAGGAGTGCAGAGTGTAAAAGAATCCAATTGTTTACTCTAAATAACAAGTGGTCTCTTGGTTTATTTAGAGTTATTAATGGAGCATCTGCAAGAAATTAGAATCCTGAGACAGCGTTTAGAGCACTCCATAAAAACTAATGAGAGACTGAGGAAGCACCTTGAGAGGCAAGTAACAGACAAGGAACTAGATCAAGGTAAGAGTTTATTTCATGACAAATTAAATCCACCTTCCCTGCTTGACGCCTGGGGGATCAAAAGCTGCTGGCAATGCTTTGTATGCTCTTTTGAATAACCCCCACCCCTTTACAGCTGGAAGGAAAGTGATGTGCCTTTTGCTGAGTGCTGCTGCATCTTGAGCTCCATCAGCAGACACAGCTTTTCCACACAGCCTGTAGAGTGGCAGAATACAGATCTAATGTGCCTCTTCTTTCAGCCCATTGCTTGAAGGGCATCCAGCACCCATGCACAAATGTTTTATGGGATTTTAAAAGCATAGCCTAAAACTGCCGCAGGGATAAGGATACACCACACAGTCTCCAACCTGCAGTTGCATATATTACTGAGAGAGCAGGACTAGCAGGCAGTTTGTGACATTTGATGATGCTGTGGTTGGATTTCAAACAGAGAACTGAAAGACCCTTCTAGTTGTGATATCAGCAAACAGCCTGTGCTGCCTTTTTTTGCCTTTTTTCTTTGTGTGTGTGCATTTGGGATAGCATCATTGTTGGAATGGCCTTGGATTTTAGGATGTCATCCTCTTTTAACTCTCTGCTGTGTCCAGCCAGGACAAGGAAAGGAAGCATTTTATCAACGTAATTCCAGTGGGTCCCTAGGCCCAGTATGAATATAGAAGAGGTGCTTTGCCATAAATTACATTGCTGCCACTGATCCAAAGTAGGAATTCCGTGGAATCTCCCTTTTTGTACCTACCCTGTGTATATCTGGGGTGGTCAGTACAACACCTCTTCTAACAGGTCTGTTGGAGAGGCCTTCTGTGTAATTTTCTACGTGCCTTAAAGCCAGCTTGTGTTTACATACAGGGACAAAATATCTGTAAGACAGAGCCTAGGCTGTGGTGTTCAGCTTGTCATTTGAATTGATTGGTGTGATAAATGTGTTCCACACAAAATGACATCCTGAGTTTTTAATGAGAAATGCCTGACAGAAACTGATGGAAATTGCAACATGGAGTTGGCTTTCATTCCAAACTCTAATATAAAGCAGTGGATGAAAAATACTAAAAATAGGTATGTAAATTCAGAGTCACTGCTCTCTGTTGCTAGTGTTCAGCATCTTTGAAAGCCAAATTCTGTGCTGTGGTTAAAACTTTTCACAAGAAGGCACCAGGCTTCCACTGAGGATGCTTTTGTAGCACCTTGTTTTCAAGTACACCACACCAGACACTTTTTCCTATGCCTTACTGAGTTCTTGCTCTCCTCCTCACATTTTCCCCACAGGGCAGATGATTAATATGCAATACTACTTGGACTGGAAGCAGGCAATAAATACATACATGTTTTCCTTTTACTCAGTTGCACTAATATTGACATTAGATTCATTATGTTTTACATCATCCCCATGATCCATTTCTGTTGTTGTTTAAATGGAGACTACCTGCAAATGGCAGTTTGCTCTCAGAAATAACTCACAGTGATGGAAAGGTGTATAAAAAGCATCCATTTCATTCATGAAGTATTTATGCTGCTGGAAAGGCATACTGTTCCCATGAAATAACCAGACTGAAACACTTCCAACTCTTACAGCTTCATAAAGATTCTGGCAAAGGCATCCATTAATGCAGTGAAAGTATATTTTCTTTATAAACTGTCTTAGGTCTTCCATCCATCTTGTTGCCCTAGTGCATCTACCAATGCATGAGGAGAAATTTGGAAACAAAAGTCAAAAAGCAAGTACCTGTTAGAACAGCTCCTTTTTTGGTCCTGGGTTAATGTCTTTCATCAGATACACAGAGTCTTTTTTGACAGATTCACTGAATGGTTTGGGTTGGAAGGGATCTCGAAGATTATCTAATTCCAACCTGTTCTGGGCACATTTCAGAGGAGAGAGGGACAGGGATGAGATTGGCTCCATCCATGGGGTGGGGTGTTTGTGCAGCTGGTCCATGGGAGCCATGGGCTGTGACCAGCATGAGGAGCAAAGAGAGGGAACAGGGTAGGACATGTCATGCTCAGCACAAGCAGGAGCTTCTTCTCTCTGGGCACTCACAGGAGAGTGCTAATATAGAATCACATTTCTAGTAATGATTTTTTTTTTTCCCCTAATACATGGGATTTGGGTGTAAAAAGAAGTTCCTAGATGAAGCTGAAGCAGATTTTAACTTTAGGACTTCATGATTCAAAACTTTTTTCCCCCCTGCTTTTAACCTAATATCCTTAGTTTGTTTTCCTTTCACATACTTAATTGTTGCTGAGAGTTAAATTCAAGTTATATTGAGTTGTTTGGTCAACCAAAGTCAATGCATAGAAGTATTCTTGTCTAATAGACATTATATGCATGTATCTCAGCTTGGAGAAGAGAAGGCTATGGAGGGGACCTTATGGCTGCCTTCAAGTACTTGAAGGGATCCTACTGGAAGGCTTGAAAAGGACTTTTCATAAGAGTGTATAGAGACAGGACAAGGGGGAATGGTTTTAAGCTGAGGGAGAGGAAGTTTAGACTGGATCTTAGGAAGAGTTTCTTCAGTATGAGGGTGGTGAGACTCTGGAATAGGTTGCCCAGAGAGGTTGTGGATGCCCCCTCCATGGAAGTGTTCAAGGCCAGGTTGGATGAGGCCTTGAGCAACTAAGTTTAGTTGAGAGGTGTCCCTGTCCATGGGAAGGATATTGAAGCAGATGATGTCTAAGGCCCCTTCCAACCTAAGCTATTCTGTTATCTGCCCACCTTTTTCTTTCTTTTTTTCCCCATGCTATTTTTAATATTTAGTTTCTTTAAGTATTTAAATGCCTCTGGGCTTCTAATATTCTATAAATGACTCAAGTGCTGGTAATGACTACGTCGTTACTGCAGAGCTGAGGTTGCAGTGCAAGTAGAACTGAAATAATTGCTTCAATCATTTCAAATGTTAGGCTTCAAAATAAAATCAAAGGTTTAATTTTGAGTTTGCTGGATTTCAAATGTTGTTAATGGCATTTAACATTTAAAAGGGGGTTTATTTGCCCTTTTTTAACCCATAAGTGACTAAGGTATCTGCTCAGCCTTATCTTCAGCTTTACTAATCCTGTAGTTTGCTTTACCTGGAGATGAGTATTTCCTTCCTCTTAACTGTGTGCTTCCAGTAGTGCCTGTCTTTCAGTTGGTGTTTCCTTTGAAACCTTCAAGGGATGTTTCCTTAGCACTCTCTTTTTCAGCAGAAAACATAATGAAAACTCAAGTGTATTGCAATTGTAGGTCCTGGTGCTCTACTTCAGTTTAGATGGATCTTTGGATCTATGGAGAGCATAATTGATGTCAGCAGGGCTCTGCACAGAAGTAGTAGTCTCAGTAGTGGGTCAAATTGCAGGATTGTGGCCTTATTACCAATGGCTCTACATTATCCCTTATTATGTAAGATAACTAGTAGTTATATTCTGAAGCCTTTCAGTAGAACTGTGGTAGCATAACTTTTCAAATAGGGTAAAGCTGGGTGATGGGCAATAAATTAAATTAGAATCAAGATGAGACCATCAAGCCTTGCCACTTCGAGTTGAATTGCTTTGTTAAAATCTGAAAGGAAAAAGCCTTTTGAGTTCACATAGCTACCTCAACTCTTTAACATATAGATAGTAAAATGCCATTAGTGCCAGGCTTCTGGAGCCTTTGAGTCTTTCAGTAACGACGAGAGGTGCATATCATGGCACACTGCATCCCGGTTAGGTAGTGGGTAAAAGCTTCAATTGGGATTACAATACAATGAGATTACTCAGAGGAAGTGCAGCACATCAAATTGAATTGAACTGCCAGAGCTGAAAAGCATCCTCCTCATACATGCAGCTAATTTTTTGCCAGCTGGTTATTTCTCTATTAACCAAATAGTTGACACTCGTGTAGCTATCTCAAGCTTTAAAGGGTAGGAGATAACCAATCAACTGAAAAATACTTGCAATAGTAATGTTAATTCCTGTGAGTCCTGAAGTGTTTTACTGACTGTAAGCTGCTTGTGAAGGGCCATAACAATTACTTAACTTACAGTTCAGAGGCACCCACCTTGAGAGTGGAATGTGGCACTTCTCAGACTGTAGTGTAACGTTAGACGTCGCTGTGCGATGAGTGGCACAAATGCAGTACGTTAGGAGGATTACCCAGGCTGGAATTTGACTGACTGGATACATGAGTTAGCACCTGTATTCATAGAACTAGTGCAAGCAGATCCTCCAGGATTTGTCACCCTTGGGTTTCTACAATTTAGACATCTAAATCTGTGCTGGTCACCCAGAGCTTCTCATTGAAGCACTGGAGAGAAGTGTGTCTTTCTGAAAGGACAGTGCTTCTCATCCATGTGTGTAGGAGGTAGACTGGATGAGTTGCTCTCTGGAGGTGCCTGTTTCTCCCTGTGACTGTTGGCCACTGGCTCAGTTATCTGAATTTGAAATACATGAATGTAAAAGGGATGAATCTTCATGGATGCTCAGTTAGTAATCAGAAGCCAAGACAGTGACTCTGGCCTCACTCTAGACTGGCATGGTAAGAAATGTATATTAACCACTGTGGATTAATTGGTACAATTTAGTGATCCTCTGCAGTGGTGTCATTGGATACAACAGAGCATGAGCAGAGCAAGACTGAGATACATGGTAAATCTTCCTACGGTTTGCTGCTCTTTGAAAACAAGGCAATGTCACAAAGCACTTCTGCCTTTTGTCCTGTTGGTAATATCAGCTGATAGATAAAGACCCACTAGGGATAATTCTGCAATTTTGGTAATGGTTGCCCAGCAGTGAGAGGTACTTGTGATGTAGGGCTTTGGATTACTTGGCATTAACCTGAATTGCCTTTTAGTCTGTAGGGATAACCTTCAAAAGATATAGGAGAGAAGTATCTTTTGTAACGTGTTTTTTCTGCAATTTGAAAAATTGTTCTTATCTGGGAAGTTTAATCTTTAATGACCTAGAGATGACTCATAAATCATCTTTTATGTATATATTTATAGGTTCTGCAAACATTTTTATCCATGGCTCAGAGCAGCATAATTCCCTGACTTCTGAAATACATTTCCTGAGGAAGCAAAATCAAGATCTGAATGCAATGCTAGCAAAAGGATCCAGAGGTAAAAATGTACAACTGTGCTTTACAGAAGTAGACTGCAACTCATTCCAGATCAGCAAACTATAACATGTTAACAGTCCAGTCATTAAGCTGTCTTAACTGTTCTTCCCAGTCTTGAAATTCCATGCTCAACTGCAGACTTTCAAACTGGGGCCGGCATTGATAAAGGAGTAGCAGTAATGCTCCTTGTTTCTGTGTATTTGGAGCCTTTTCTATTTGATACTCGCTTTCATGTGGGTTTTTTGTGTTCCTTTCTTTTTATACATTATTTTTGTTCTTTCCCCCGGGCCTCCTCTTACCATTTTCTTGCTCCTTTTCCCCATGATTCCATTCTGAAGCCAGCTAAAATAACAAATAAAGCCCTAGGATGGCATTATTGCTGAAAATGAAACCATTCAGTACAGAAGAGCTTCAAACAGAAGCAAAATAATTACATTGAGGTTCTGAAGTCTGTTACAGATACTCAACTGGACAAGCCAAGTCATCTTGTTTTGAAACACTACAGAAGAGAACAGAACTGAGGGAATCCATTTGAAAGAATTTAAAATTAACCTCTGATTCCAAACTTTTCCTCTTTCACAACCTTGAAGAGAGAATGATGATGTCATCTTCTTTTAGGAAAGATGTTGGCTTGCTGGAACCTGTCCAGAGAAGGGCAACAAGGCTTGTGAGGGGTTTGGAGCACAAGCCCTCTGAGGAGAGGCTGAGGGAGCTGGGGTTGCTTAGCCTGGAGAGGAAGAGGCTCAAAGGAGACCTTATTGTTCTCTACAACTGCCTGAAGGGAGGTTGTAGCCAGGTGGGAGTTGGTCTCTTCTCCTGGGTGGCCAGCACCAGACCAAGAGGACACAGTCTCAAGCAGCGCCAGGGAGGTTTAGGCTGGATATTAGGAAGAGGTTCTTCATAGAAAGAGAGATTGGCCATTGGAATGTGCTGTCCGGGAAGGTGGTAGAGTCACCATC
This sequence comes from Picus viridis, assembly GCA_033816785.1. Classification (NCBI taxonomy): domain Eukaryota; kingdom Metazoa; phylum Chordata; class Aves; order Piciformes; family Picidae; genus Picus; species Picus viridis. Next base: position 7,160,321 of record CM066596.1, on the reverse strand, counting down.
ACTGGAGGTGTTTAGGAAGAGACTGGATGGGGTGCTTGGTGCCATGGTTTAGTTGATTGGGTGGTGTTGGATGATAGGTTGGACTCGATGGTCTTGACAGTCTTTTCTAACCTGGACTGGTCTGGTCTGGTCTATTCTATTCTATTCCCCCTAGAAAACAACCAACTTGCCAGCTAGGTTCCTAAAAGCAGCTTCAGCCACAATTAGTTCGTTAGTCTCCCTATTTTCAGACCATTGGTGTAAAAGCACTGGTGCTTCTTCCAGAGTCATCTATATTGTCTTCTGTTTTGGTGCATCTTGCTGCTTATCAGTTTGTTCAAGTTGTACATTTTTAATGAATATATTCCCCCTTTTGCTTGTTTCCATGGTTGACAGTATGATCTGATCATATCAGAGATTCCTCTTTAAGGAACAGTGATGAGCAGAAAGTGTTGTTGCCCTTGTGTTTTAAAACAGGGCTGGTGTCTCTGGAGTTTGTGTTTGTTCCTGGATCCACTAGAGAAAGAAAAGCCTCTCGGATGCCTCCTGCCTGTTTTGGTCTCTGGTGCTTTCTGTAGTCTTATCTTAGCCCTTCAGAAGTGGAGGGCTGGTGATACACACTTCAAACAACATGTAGGGCATGCCATTTTCATAGACTTTCAACAGGACTACTGAAGATAAGGGAATGATTTGCTGACTGTTGGGAGATGAAACGATTCCCCCTTCCTTTCTTTGCCAAAACTGCCTCCTCCTTTTCCAGTGCTAAACCTGGGGTGACAAAAACTTGGGGTCCCCATAAGCCTCTCTGATTGCAGCTGTCTCAAGACACTATCAGCAATTCTTTGTCACAGAACCAGTTTGAGCACCTAAGTTGTTCCAAGGAAGATGAACTGATAGGATGCATTTGGCAGAGCAATAATGCTGGGAAGGAGAGGACACAGGGGTTTCTGTGAAACAAAGAGCAGCATGGATGGAACGTGCCCCACTGAGCTTTTCTTCCTAAAGAGATGTTAAATCCTTTATTTTTAATGAGGGCTGGCAAAACTGATGTACCTGCTTGGGATCCTGCTGCTCCTAATTGGTAAACACTACCCTTCTGACCAAGTTCCAGGAGATGCTTGGGACATGTGGCCAATAAGGCTATACATGTTTTTTTTACTGAGCCTTTGAGTCTCAGGGCTTAAAAGTTCCATTCACGTACCAAAGTCATTAGAAAATGGACATACTGAAATGCTAAAACTCAACAAGTGCAGCTGTTATTTTCTGACAGTCTCTGGAAAAGCTGGTTTTGTTGAAAAGCATAACTTCAGTGGATGTGGGTGTTGCCAATACCTTGTGTTTTTTTCTTTCAGATAAACAAAAGGAAAATGAAAAGTTAAGAGAATCTCTTTCTAAAAAGAATGCAATCATTGAGCATCTTCAGGAGGATTATGAATGCATCAAGAGAGAAAATGAAAGGCTGCAGAAACAAATTGGCCTAAAGGAAGATGAAACCAGATATCTGACATGTCAAATTTACAGCAGTCGCAATGAATTAAACAGGTATCGATTTCTGTCCATGTTTAGACATTTGTCTGGAGAAGAAGGTAGTCAGTGTGGCAGATGTGTGTTTAGCTATAGCCATGAACATTACTGAGAATATTCAAAAGGCAAGGGAAGAATGATGGAGGAAGTGGGAATGGATTTTGGTTTTTTTTTTTTTTTGAAACAAAATAATTTCACTTTTAACCATTTATTGGGACTCAACAGGTTGCAAACAGAAATCAATGTCAAGCAGCATCAGCTGTCCGAGAACGAGAAGCTGCTGCAGTCACTCCGAACCGAGATCAAGGTTTATGAAAAGCTGGAAGCAGCAGGACGGAAGACGACAGGTATAAATGCACACTTGTTTCTGTGCCCTTCCCCCTCTGAAGAGGATCTTGTCAAAGGGCTGAGGGTTAGGTCACACTTTCTGTTTCTGCTTGTCTGCTGCGTGAAGCAGAGCTGACAGCTTGGTGATGAAATGCTGCCTTTGACTTGGGAGCGTAGCTGCGAGGTTGAGCTGTGTGGTAAATTGTGACTGGGCACACCCAGCTTCCTGTGTCTTTTCACCTAGGATAAAAACAAATCCTGAAAATTCAGTGGCTCAGGATGGTGAAGCTTCATGGGGATCTTAGATGTTTAGTTGTCATCTGTGAGGATGCAGTAGCAAGTGTTTAGGTAGTGCTTGCTCAGGTAGGTTGTGCTTTCTCTCCTCTGACTCTGAGGGTAGTGTCTTCTCCCTGTGGCTGGAGAGAAGTGCTGGCGCTGCTTTCTGAATGAGACACATCATAATTTCCTCTCTTCTGTCACTAAAGGTGAGGGGTAGGAATGAGACTTAGACGAGTCCTTGCTACCCTTTGTAAGGAAGCTGTGCCACCATAGAGCTGTTGGTATGGTTAGGTAAAAATGTGGGATGCTGTTCATTGCTGCATAGCTGTTACAGGAGCCAGGAAATTCCCCACTGGAAGTTCTTGTAAAAATTGAATTTCTTACTGTTTTTTTTTTTTTTTTCCTGCTACTTTGATGTGCCCTGCTGTCACTATCCCATCCCTAGCTGCAGCAGAGGAACCCTGGTGGCATAAGGCTTGGAGCCAGAGTTGGCTCAGAGATTGGAAATAAGTCTCCTTGCAGAGCTGGTAGTGTAATTAGAGTAGCAGTAGCCTCTTCCCACTGTCTGGGGAACAGTTTGATTTTTGGCATGGAAGAATACATGGACTTGTTTGTGTACTGAAACCTCCTTCTATGAAAAGATGAACACAACCATTGCATTGTTCAGGTTCAGATTTATTCCTCTGGTTGCCAGGTGATCACTGTTTTCTGTTTTGTTCTGGGTGTAAAAGCAAATTCCTGCTTCTACTCTATCCCTCCTCCGCACTCCAGGATTTTACCCATTCCTTTTGCTTTCCCCAGACTGTGCATCAAATTTTCTAAATCCTCTTCATTCTCTTCTTTTTGGTTGGTGTTTTTTGTTTGTTTGGTTTTGGGTTTTTTTTTTTTTTAACAGCTTTTGGCATGAGACTTATTAGCTGTTATGGACAGAGTGAAAAATAATGTTCAGCTCTTGAAGTCTTTGGAGGGTAGAAGCAATTAAGATGTGCTTTTATTTTTTTTTTTTTTTTTTTTGGTCAAACCATTATCTTAATGCTGTTGGTAGTTAATGCTTAATATTGGGGAGAAAGCTGGCTGAAATGTACTTGTTCAGCATTGTGGTAATGGCTGCTGTTATTTTACTTGTTGAAGATGCTAAGTGTTTCTTTTGAAACCGCCTCAGATCCCAGATGTGATGCGTCAGAAGAATTCCGCCAAGATCAGAATAATCCGCTTGACTTACGCCACCTCTTGACTGAAATACAGAGTTTGAGAGTGCAGCTCGAAAGGAGCATAGAGACCAACAAGTCTCTGCATGAAAAACTGGAGGAACAGCTTTCAAAAGAGAAGAAACAGGAAGTGGGATCAATGTCAGCTGTAAATATCAACTGCCTCTTCAAACAAGAATCTCAGCATCACGCAGGAGTGACTGGTACTGTGCCACACGTGGTTTTGGTTTACCCTAGAGCTATGATTTTGTTCTTTCAAGGTGCTCTTAGAAGCCTTACACAGCAGCAGCTTGACCTTTAGAAGCTGCCCATCAGCCTTTCAGATCCCTTTCCTGTTAGAGCTGTGTGTGGATGGGGGAGTGCAATGCACACTTGACTGCCTTACAGCCTCTACTGAGACTCTGGAACAGGTTGTCCGAGGAGGTTGTGGATGCCCCCTCCCTGGAGGCATTCAAGGCCAGGTTGGATGAGGCCTTGAGCAATCAAGTCTAGTTAAGAGGCATCTCTGCCCATGGCAGAGAGGTTGGAGTAGATGATCTCAGGGTCCCTTCCAACCTAAGCCATTCTACAGTTCCTTCAAGAAAGGCACTTGAAGGCAGTCTCTGGGATGGAAGGATGCCTGCAGTAACTTGCCAGAAATTGTGCTTATCTGGGGATTATTTTCTTTAATGCAGAGCTCTATAGCATTTGTTAAAGATGACTGTGTGTTACTCAAGATGATCAATAAGAGCACTGAGTAGTCTTTCTATAAATCAGTTGTCCCCTTTTTGCCCTTGGGGAATATTTTACCTTTATTTCAGTCACTGTTAAGTGAACCTGTTTCAGGAAATTAGGGAAAATGTAGTGTTTACACTCAGGGCTAAATTATTGTCCTAATATAGATATCTGTGGGGCAAGAGAACATTTTTCCTTGCTGCTAAAGTGTGCTGCATAGTATCAGCTTTTCATACTTCCAGCATAAAGCCACCTCTCCTGCTGTCTTTACAGCCCTACACATAGTGTGTCTAATTATAATGAAGGGACTCTGGGTTCATACACTTCACCTGAACGTGCCTGCCTAAACCTTACACAGCACACACAGCAAGCAGCACCAGCCAGAGGATTAGTGTGAGAGTTTGTGAGACCCAGCATGGATTTTTACCACCTTACTACTTGTGTTGTGATCAAGTAGGTGTGGAACAGCTATTCTGTACCACCGGTATTCCCAGATTGCACTTGTTCCTGGATAATTCTTGATAGAATCCTAGATGTTGCTTTTGACTTACGTGAGATAGTGGATAGAAGCTGGAGAAGCTTATAATTTATTTAAGAAAATGGTTAATAGAGTTAACAGCTTGGTTTGATATGGACCAGGAGACTGCTTGGAATGTCAACAGCTTTGTTAGCTTTTTAGATGTACTGTGGTTAGTGTTTACTCATAGGCTCTTAGGGAATTTTGAAGATGGGAAGAAGGGGGATGTAGATCTGATGGTGTAGCTCTGGAGGGTGGCACATTTCTTGTGGAGTTAGTGGAAAGCTTACATTTCATCACACAATCATAGAATGGTTTGAATTGAACCTTAAAGATACTTAGTTCTATCTCCTCTTCATGGACAGAGACATATTCCACTAGAACAGTTTGCTCAAAGTCCCATCTAACTTAGCTTTGAACATTTCCAGGCTTGGAGTCTCCTTTGCTTTTCTTCCAGTGTTTCACCACCCTCATGGGGAAGAATTTCCTCCTAATGTCTTATCTAATTTTGTTGATTAAGGTATCTTCTTCAGGATGTGTTTTGGATTTTCTGATTGAGTTGATTTTTGGGAGACACCTAGATCTTCAGATAGGTCCTAAAAGGATCACTGTGGATAAATACTGAAGATGCATGGCATGGTACAAGATGAGGAACTGTATTCCCTTGCTGCTTGAGTCTGAGTGCAGCATCAGGAAAAAGAAGGAAGAGAAAAAGAGCTAGGAAGTTATGGGGGTTTTATTAAATGCTTGTAAATTTCTACTGAATATCCTCTTCCTTGTCTTGTTTTTAAATACAGAAAATATTTGCAACTGCCCAGCTGCCAGCAGGAACCTTTGTGAGCTGCAGAGGCATGGACATTGCGTTTCACTTGCAAAACCAGGTACATCCAAAAGTATCTCTCACGTGTGTGTACTATCAGACTCCCAGACTTGATGTTTAAGAGAAGTCTAGTGTCACTGAGTTCTACATGGAAGGATAAACCCCCCTGATTTTCTGCCCCAGGTATGCACTCAGGGTCTAAAGACGATGTAGACAGCACTTCACACTGCAGCAGCACTTCATCTTCCAGTACAGCTTGTACCCCTCGTCTCGTGCCTGGGCACCGCATGTGGGCAGACAAAAATGGGCGCCACGTTCTTGGCTTGATTGAGGATTATAATGCTCTGAGGAAACAGATTGCAGAAGGACAACAGGTTTTAGCAGAAATGGAGATTTCCTTAAGAGAGGTCACCGGTACGAAACTGCAGGAGCCTGGAATGAAGGTAAACAGTGAAAGCTGTTAGCGGACGGAGCGTTTCGCCTAGAGGTGCGAAAGGTTTACAAAAGCAAAGAACTAGGTTAATGGTGCAGCAGGCACCATTAACTGAGTGACTCTGTGAGGACATCTCAACGTTAACAGTCCAAGCCTCATTTAGATGCAGGCACCTCTTTGTGGCCCTGGGCTAATGAGGCTACAGCTAAGTTAGTTAATTCTGGTCCTTTAATAAGCAATCTCACTTTTACTTGTGACTCGGAATGAGGTGAAACCACTTGCTTATACTGTGGAAATTGGTGATTGTCATACTGGAAATGGTAAAAAAGCCAAACTAAAACAACAACAAAACACCCCAGATACAACTCTGAAGTGCTTTAGAAAAGGCTTAAACTAGGGGTATGTATCAGTAACCTAAGGCTAAAAATAATTAAGGAGATTTTCTTGTAACAAAGGCTTGGGGATAAACCCAGGACATATGAGACAGCTGAAAGGCATCTGATACCCAGCTGATAAAGTTCCACATTTGCTTGTATTGTGCTCTTTAATAACAGCTGGTGATAATTGTTCATTAATGATTGATACATGCTAATGAGGGCTGGTTCATATTAGGGAAGCTTTTTAATATTTTTCCATTTCCTTGTATCAGTTGAAAACTTCAGCAATATCAGCAGCCAGTCTTGAATATCTCATTAGTGATCAAATATTGTCTTCTAAGACAGTGTGTCGGCCTTTCTGCATCATGGGTGACACAGCGATACCAAAGGATGGTGCTCTTGCTGTGCCCTTAAAGATAAGAATTCTTAAAGTAATAAAATGTTTGCCTTGTATTGAATGATGTCCATCATGAGGCTAAACAGCCTAAGGTTAAACAGCCTAAGGTTAAACAGCCTAAGGCAACGCAGCCTAAGGCAACGCAGCCTAAGGCAACGCAGCCTAAGGTTAAACAGCCTTCCCCTGGCATCAGGACTTGCTCCCTAAAAAGAAAAGGAGGGTAATTGTAATTGGTGATTCCCTCCTGAGGGGAACAGAAGGTCCCATATGTAGGCCGGACCCATCTCATAGGGAAGTTATTAGCCTAGCAGGAGTCCAAGTTGGAGATGTTACCAGAAGGCTGTCCAGTCTGGTACAGCCCTCAGATTATTATCCCTTATTGGTCATGCAGTTAGGGAATGATGATGTTGGTACCAGGCCTCCCAGGGCTATCAAAAATGACCTCAGGGCCCTGGGAGATCTGGTTGAGGGGTCAGGTGCACAAATAATTTTTACATCGATACCGTTAGTTGCAGGAGGGAACACAATAAGGAACAGGTCAGCCACTGTAGTCAACAAGTGGCTTAGGGGCTGGTGCAGACGAATGAATTTTGGGTTTTTCGATCTTGGGGAACTTTCTACTGCACCAGGTCAGCTGGTAACAGATGGAGTACATCTGTCGCAGAGGAGGGGAAAGGTCATAATACATGAGAATGGCCTGTCCCCCAAAGGTAAAAAGATTCTGGGAAGGGAATTAGCAAGTCTCATTGACAGGGCTTTAAACTAGCTTCGAAGGGGGAGGGTCGGAAACCAGTGCCCTTAGGCAGGAGTCTGGAGGTGATAAGCTAGAGCTAGAGGTGAAACCAGCAGCCCAGCTGCAGTGCATGTACACTAATGCACGAAGCATGGGTAACAAACAAGAGGAGCTGGAAGCCTTGTTGCAGCAAGAAAGTTATGATGTAGTTGCCATCACAGAGACGTGGTGGGACGACTCGCATGACTGGAGCGCTGCAATTGATGGCTACAGGCTCTTCAGGAGAGACAGGCAAGGAAGAAGGGGTGGAGGGGTGGCCCTGTACGTCAGGGAGGCACTGGATGCTGTTGAGATGGAGATCAGGGATGATAGGGTTGAGTGCTTGTGGGTGAGAATTAGAGGGAAGACCAACAGGGCAGACATCCTGGTTGGCGTCTGTTATAGACCACCCAACCAGGAGGAGGATGTCAATGAGGCATTCTATAGGCAGCTTAAGGCTGTCTCAAGATCACCTGACCTCGTTCTCATGGGTGACTTCAACCTGCCTGATATCTGTTGGGATCTCAACACAGCAGAGAGGAGGCAGTCTAGGAGGTTCTTGGAGTGCATGGAGGACAGCTTCTTATCCCAGGTGCTGCGTGAGCCTACCAGGGGTAAGGCTATGCTTGACCTCCTCTTCACCAACAGGGAAGGGCTGGTGGGTGATGTGGTGGTCGGAGGGTGTTTAGGCACCAGTGACCACGACATAATAGAGTTTTCAGTATGCAGCCAAGCCAAGAGGGGCAGCAAGAAGACCTCCACTCTGGACTTCCGGAGGGCAGACTTCAGGCTGCTCAAGGAACTAATTCAGAAGGTTCCTTGGGAATCAGCCCTTAAAAACAAAGGGGTCCAGGAGAGCTGGACCTACTTCAAGGAAGAACTATTGAAGGTGCAAGAACAGGCTGTGCCGGTGTGCCGGAAGATGAGCCGCCGGGGCAGACGGCCAGCCTGGATGGGCAATGAACTTTTAATAGAACTTAGGGAAAAAAGAGGGTGTATCATCTTTGGAAGAAAGGGGAGGCAACCTACAGAATGTTTAGGGATGTTGCTAGGTTGTGCAGGAAGAAAATTAGGGAGGCAAAAGCCCATTTAGAACTTAGACTGGCCTCTGCTGTGAAGGATAACAAAAAGTCCTTCTATAAATACATCAATAGCAAGAAGAAGGGCAAGGACAACCTCCACTCCTTGGTTGACACGGAGGGGAACGTTGTAACAAAGAATGAGGAAAAGGCAGAGGTACTTAACACCTTCTTTGCCTCAGTCTTCACTAGCAGGGCAGAACGTCTTCCAGACAGCTGGCCTGCAGAGCTGGCAGAAGGAGCCAGAGAGCTGCATAGTTTACCACTGCTCCAAGAGGAAGTTAGAGATCTACTGAGCCGCTTGGACCCCCACAAGGCCATGGGACCGGATGGGATCCATCCTAGGGTGCTGAGATTGCTGACAGATGAGCTGTCCAAGCCACTTTCCATCATTTTTCAGCAGTCCTGGCTCACTGGAGAGGTCCCAGAAGACTGGAAGCTGGCTAACGTGGTGCCCATCCACAAGAAGGGCCGGTTGGATGAGCCGGGAATTATAGGCCTGTCAGCCTGACCTCAGTGCCAGGCAAGATTATGGAACGGGTCATCTCGAGTGCGATCACACAGCACTTACAGGATGACCAGGGGCTCAGGCCTAGCCAGCATGGATTTAGGAGGGGCAGGTCCTGCCTGACCAACCTGATCTCCTTCTATGATCAGGTGACCCGCCTGGTGGATGTGGGGAGGCCTGTGGATGTGGTCTACCTGGACCTCAGCAAGGCCTTTGACACCGTTCCCCACAGCAAACTCCTGGCCAAGCTGGCAGCCCGTGGCTTGGACAGGAGCACACTGCGTTGGGTTAGGAACTGGCTGGAGGGCCGAGCCCAGAGAGTAATGGTGAATGGCACCACATCCAGCTGGCGGCCTGTCACTAGTGGTGTGCCCCAGGGATCAGTACTGGGCCCCATGCTCTTCAACATCTTTATTGATGATCTGGATGAGGGCATTGAGTCCATCATCAGTAAATTTGCAGATGACACCAAGCTGGGGGCAGCAGTTGATTTGCTGGAGGGCAGAGAGGCTTTGCAGAGGGACCTCGACAGGCTGGACAGATGGGCAGAGTCCAATGGCATGAGATTTAACACATCCAAGTGCCGGATTCTGCACATTGGCCACAACAACCCCAGGCAGTGCTACAGGCTGGGGTCAGAGTGGCTGGAGAGTGGCCAGGCAGAGAGGGACCTGGGGGTACTGGTTGATTGTAGGCTGAACATGAGCCTGCAGTGTGCCCAGGCAGCCAAGAAGGCCAATGGCATCCTGGCTTGCATCAGGAACAGTGTGGCCAGCAGGAGCAGGGAGGTCATTGTGCCCCTGTACACTGCACTGGTTAGGCCACACCTTGAGTCCTGTGTCCAGTTCTGGGCCCCTCAGTTTAGGAAGGATGTTGACTTGCTGGAACGTGTCCAGAGAAGGGCAACAAAGCTGGTGAGGGGTTTGGAACACAAGCCCTATGAGGAAAGGCTGAGGGAGCTGGGGTTGCTTAGCCTGGAGAAGAGGAGACTGAGGGGTGACCTTATTGCTCTCTACAACTACCTGAAGGGAGGTTGTAGCCAGGCAGAGGTTGGCCTCTTCTCCCAGGCAGCCAGCACCAGGACACGAGGACACAGTCTCAGGCTGCGCCAGGGCAGGTTTAGGCTGGATGTTAGGAAGAAGTTCTACACGGAGAGAGTGATTGCCCATTGGAATCGGCTACCCGTGGAGTCACCTTCACTGGAGGTGTTCAGGAGAAGACTTGATGGGGTGCTTGGCTGTATGGTCTAGTTGTTGGGTGGGTTGGATTGTTTGATGGGTTGGATGCGATGATCTTGAAGGTCTCTTCCAACCTGGTGTATTGTATTGTATTGTATTGTATTAAAAAGGCAAGGAACAATCTGCTCGTGTCTGTGGCAACTAATAAGGAACTGAAAGACTTAAACCTCAACGGGGAAGGCATGGATCAGGCTTTTAAAACAGTGTGCCAGTGTGAAAAGAATAATGAAACACTGGCATGGAGGCTGCTCAGAGACACTGTTACTGGAGGCACTTTGAAAACAAATTATGTGAATGTTTGAAGAATTACATGTAATGCTTTCCTGCCTTGGAGTGGAGAAGTAAACTGGGTGATTGATGAAGCTCCTTTTCACTCCTGTGATTCTATGATAATTTAAATATTGTAAAAAAAAACCCCACCAAACCCCACTCACTGCCCTTTCAAAATGAGGAGCTCTTAACTGCATGGATAACTTAGAGCCCTGTATTTTTCTAGTTGTAATTAGTAAAGCTATAGAAGATGCAGTCTTCAACAGTTCTGAAATTCTTTTTGTGCTCTCACACGTGTGCTCACCCAGTCAAATGATGTCGGAATGACACTTAAGACTCTCTGAAGTATCATATATTTTCAAATGACCTAGTTAAGATCCTGATAATGACTGGGAAAGTAATCTCTCTCTAAGTTTTTAACTTGTTTTGTTGGTGTAAAGATAAAAGCAGTAAGTTTCACGATTTGCAGTTTCCTATCAAGCTTTGCATCGCTGAAGCTTCAGACTGCTTAGCAAATGGGATATTTTATGTGACAGGAGGATTCTGGTTAGATAACAATGCTAAATAAGTATTCAAATGATGTGCTGCATGGGGCAGGAACTGTGAATGCTTCTCTTTCATTACCCTTCCCCAGTCTGTATCACCATTGCTTTGGTAATTCATTTGCTCCCTTTGCGTTCTTTGCCTCCTTTATTTCACGTTTATGCAATTTCTTCCATTTGGTTTTCTCATCTGTCAGCAGAGGAAAGCATTTTATGTGTGTCCTGATAGTTATTTTAGCATTAAATAGAACAGTTTAAAGGGTCTGCTAAGGAAGAAACATCTATATTGCTTAAATTGATGTCTGTAATCATTTGACTTTCAAACAACATGACACGGAATGCAAATGGAGAAAGGAGAATTGCCAGCGATTACCATGTGGCACAGCAAATCTAGTAAATATAATCTATTGTTAATCATGGTTATTGATAAGGCTAAATCCCCTCCTTCCCTGAAATTCTAAGGTAATGCATAATTCAGAAGTCGCTGTAAACTAACAAATTAGCTTCTGTGGCACACAGGGGCTGTGTGCATCATCTTCAATAGGAAATCGTAGCAACTTGATTTAAGCCATTAATTAAGAAGACATTTTCATAATGCTTTAAGCAGAAAATACACCATGTCCCTAATCCTCTCATATAGGTACCAGACCAGGCAGCACTGCGTGGATTTTCCACAAGCACTCACACGGTGCAACAGATTTTAGAGGAGGCTGCACGATTACTGAAACTTCTCTGGAGAGTTTCCCTTCCACTGAAAGCTGCACACGGTACCACTCACGGCACTCAGGTACTATTATGGTTCATTTGGGGAGGCTGGGGATGGGTTAAACTGTTTTCTGGGCTTTTTGAACTGTTGGAAGATGCACCACTTAGGGACATGCCATCTGGGACAATGTTCTGGAAATCATGAAACCAGGGCGTCCAGTCTCTGAACACATGGGTTGAGTTGGCTGTCATCACTGCAGGCTAAGGCTGAAGGTGTGCTGCCTTTCTATCCTGATGATGGTGTATACCAGGGTGTTTATTTACACAGCATTTCATATTAAAGGTGTGCTCTGCAACCCTGGTACATGAATTCAGGAAGCCTAGGCAGGTGGCAAACGTTTCAACATGGAAAGAGAAGACATTTGGGCTCCCTGTTACAGAACCAAATTCAATTTTGTTGCGTGTATACTGGCAACAACAGAACCTGCAGAATCTTTGATGTAATCTGAGCCACATTTTCCTTTTAGGTTTTTGCTGCCTAAGCTGTAAAACAGGATGTGTTTTTAAAAGTGTGACAAAACCCTGAGACAAGTTTTATAACGTTTTAACTCAAAAGGATTGCGCTTTGCAAATGAATGGAAGTAAACTGAATGAGGAAGGAATTATCTATACTGTCATAATACCACCACTCAGTAAAGAAGCTGTTTCAAACTCTGCCTTTAAAATAAACCTAAAGTGTTTTTGCTGAGGGTTTGTTGTGTTTCTTAAGGGATGCAGGATGTTTCTAGGGGGGAAAACAACAAACTAACAACTTTAGCAGGAGTAAACATTTTATATATAATGTTTGTAACATTTTTGTTGTTCTTTCCTAGTATCCCTTAATGTGTAAAGTCACAAAAGCAGTAAGAATGAACTTTGCTGTCTTAATATACTTCAGTGATGATTAGGTCCCTGTTTGGGGTGTCTTGACAAGAGTCTGTACCTTTTTTATCTGTGTGTATATTCTATATAGAAAGCTATATGCTGGCCTGGATCTTTGAACATACCCCTCCCACACGCACACAGAGAGCTTTCGGTGCCTGTGATGTATTTAATGTTTACTGACATGGATCAGTATGATCTAAATCTTCTTGAGATGGATCAGTCACTTTTCAAAGTCTCACCTCAATGTGTGTGGGATCTGAGTTCCCAGGACTGCTATTTAGAGTCTATTTAGAGTCAGAGAGAGTTCTTCTTTGAATTCGTTACCCAACATCCTGAGATCTTAAGGACATTAGATTGCTGCTGATGTCTTAAATGCAGTATATGAAAGAGTATCTCTTGAAGCTTAATTCCAAAAGATACTGAGCATTCAGTGCCTTCTCTTCGGCCCCACAGGAGTTGAGTAATCAGCTTTCCTGAAGAGCTAAATGCTAGGGGCAAATTTCAGAAGCTGCTGGTATTTAACAAGTGGCACAAATCAGGGGCAATGTAGCTTGAGTGTGCATGAGGATCCAGATCAGTGACAGCAGCAGACAGCCAGGGCTACTCATAGTCCTGTTTTAAAAGATACTAACCATAAAATCCTTGGAGTTGGTGGTGAAAGCTGAACCTTAAATAATGTTTCTGTTCCATGATGTGTTTTACCCTTTAATAAAGGCAGCATCAGCTATTAAGAGAACATTGGAGGAGGAAGTTGGAAGTTCTGAACCTGGCAGACAGGATACTTGCTGATTCCATAACACTGGCCTGCCTTGTGTTTTCTGCTTGAGGGGAAAAAAAATCAGAGGAGAGGAATGGGACTTTGAAAACAAAAATAGGCACTGGTGTTCAGACTTTCTCAGACTAGCAGAAAAATGAATTGCACTAAAGGCCAGCCAGCAGTTGTAGCTGTCCCTTGGCAGATGTCATAGAATTATGTCACTGGGGACGTGAATCTGGAGGGACAGGCACTCAGTGATGCTTCACTCCTTAAAGTTGTTCGTGCTTTAAGGAATTCTGCTTGAGGGCTTGTGCAAAAGTATTTAGCAATTCCCAAAATACAACATCCTTTTATATAATACTTTAATTTGATTTCTTCTTCTCTCCATTTAGGATGAAGGAATGAAAGTAGAAATATTTAGATTGCGTAAGAAACTGTCTGAGCAAGAGAAGAAGTTACACAGCACAGTGAAACGTTTGCACTCCACAAACCAGCTGAAGGAAAACATGGAGAAAATCATCATTGACCAGTGTAAGTGGATGCTTTAGTACTGGTTGGTCTTATTTCTGTGGTCTGTGGTTACCTCTGAAATTGAAGAAACAACAGAATGAATACAGGGACCTGTTCTTTTGTAGTTGCTCTGGTTGGTGTTCCATTCTGCACTGTCAAGTGTTAGGGACAGGCAATTCAGTATGCTAGGGGCTGGAAGGGACCTCAAATCATGAGGTTCGGACTGTACAGAACTGATGGAGCCTTGTTCAGATGGGAAGAAGATGTCAAACTACAAAGGGCTGCATAGAATAGCTTGGGCAGCAGTTTGTGGTTTTACACAACCCACTGATAATGTCAGTCCGTGCAACCGCCACTAATTGCCACTAATTACTCAAGTTATGTAAGTTCAGGTACTGCCATTGCCCAAGCTTCTATCCTACAACAGTTTGTGACAGAGGGAAAGATGCTGTTGCTCTAGACTTCCAGCCAAAGGTTTGACTTTGTCCTTCTCAAGATGGTGATTTTTGCTGCAGTCTTGATAAAGGTGGAATTAGGCTTTTAGCTTTTCTGGGGTGCCTGTCTGTGGTGTGTGGCACTCAACAGAGACATGACTTCTGGGGAAAGCCAGAGCAGCAGCAAAGATTTATCAGTGCTTGTACACCAGGCTGAGAAGTGCAGAACAGAAAGCTCAGAGCAAGGGTAACAAAAGCTTACTAGGAGTGATTTTTATGTTTTTTTTAAAGGAAAATTAGGACATGCTATGGAAATATTATTTCACCCTCAGGAACCTGATCTGGAAAATGATTTTTGAACGATGAAAACAAGTGGGACATGGGCTGTGTTGTAGCTGTGCTAAGCCAGGTATCTGTGTGAAGAGATCCATCTCTTCTGCTTTAGAGTTTACTCACTCATCAGAAGAGCTTTGAATGGAGATAACTTCTTTACCTTCACTCTATGGCAGTATGTGTATTTTGGGAGGAGGATTGAATTTTCTTATCTTCTCTTAAGAGGTAGGACTAAATGACTCATTAGTCTATGCTGGAATGACACTTGTGTTATCAGCAATTCATCCAGACTGTAAAGTGTTACACTTCAGACCAAGTTAGGAAAATAGCTGTAAGTTACTCAAGGCATTTAAATGCAGTGTAGAGGAATAAATATTATTTTGCTCCATAGCCTGTAATTTTTCTAAGGAACACTAATCTGCTGCCTGCAGGTGATTATTCTTTCTTTTATGCATTTATGGGCTGAGTTTTGGTCACTTCTTTCAGAATTATTGTGTTAAATGACGGACAGGATACATTAAATCCAAGTATATGTGTTGTTCAGGTTTTAAAGTTAAGTAACTCAGTTTGGGGTTGTCATGTAAAAATAAAAGTTATTCTGTCTGAATAATACCCTGGGGTAGATTTACTGCTTCAGTTCGATCAATTCCTAGTTCCAAAGGCATCTCAGATTTACCAGGCAATCTCAGTAGGGCTGGGCAAAGTATAAATCAATAGAGATTATACCCTCATGGCCAACATGTTATCCCCCCAGCTACTCCACCCACCCATACTTTCAAAAAGAAAACAGTGCATCTTCCCTTTGTTTTGCTCCCTCCTTTTCAAGGCATTCAGCCTCATCTGAACTAGGTCCTAATGCAATGAAGCCAGCACTTTCTGAGTTTTCCTTCATGCAAAGTACCACCTGGCCAGCAGCAGCTTTGCTGTTAGTGTCATAGCCTCTCAATTCTCTTCGTGTACTGAATTTAATACTTTTGGTTTAGAAAACTCTAGTCTGCCAAGTGAAATGAATTTACTCGCAGAGCTCTTGGAGCAGAGAGCACTCTGTGACACACAAAGGCCTGGATATGATTGTAAGTTTCATTAATTATAGGAATTATGGATGTCAAGTTACCTTTGCCTTAAAGAGCAATTTCAGAAATGTTTCCAAATTGCATCTGTACACAAATCCCTGACCAAGCATGCAACAAAACTTGTGGCTCGTGAGAAGCTGCTGGAGTTTGTTAGGGTGATTTTGGTATTTTTTCCTTTCTCCTTTTGCTAGTAAGAAAGCAAAGGTATCACAGTAGGTGACCTTGCCTGCCTTCATTCTTCAAACATCCTGTTAGCTGGCCTCTCCACTGAGGGTGGCCAGGTTCCCTCTGTTATTTAGCTGAGCATTCTTAAATGTGTTTAGAGGCAGAGACTGGAACATTCTTGTGGCTGAGAGTCTTCTGCCTGCTTTCTCTGGCGAGAGAACTCAGGGCTTACAAAGCTCATCTGAACCTCTGAACATGTAACAATGCAGTGCCAAATTGCAGTAATCTGCCAAGGGTATAATTATCTCATGACAGCTATACCCTTGGAGTTGTTGGGTTCTTATTATTGTAATGAAAAATCTTTATTATGGCTAAATTGTTTATTTTTGAGACTGGAATATTAAATTGGTGCTTGGGAGTGGTATTTCTCAGCAGTTATGGAGCTGACACAGATTGGAGAATCTCCTATTTAACCTGACATTTCTAAATATCAGTTTTGTTTAGAAGCATCCCCTCTGCTGTTCAGAGGTCTCGTGCTGTCCCCACAGACAGACTAGCTGGATGGATAGAGGAAACTTGGAACCCTTCAGAGCAAGCTACAGACATGATTTCCCCTAAGCCTATAGAGGTTGCTGTGTCCTTGAACTGCTGGAGGAGCTGGCTGACTTCTTTTGCCATCTGTCCTCTTCCCAGCCCACTGTCCCCGGTAACCTCTTCACTGCATGGTGTTTTTCTCCTTCAGCCCAAGCAGGCAGCTAATAGATCAAGTGGTAGTCAGCTCATGCACCATCTTCCCTTAAAACTAACAGAAATTATTCTTTGGATGACTTAGATCGAGGGAATCAGGTCAGGGGTGTGTCAGGGGACTGTTCATGTCTGGGATGGTAAAGGTAGGGATGAGAGATGTGTGTTCTCACATGTATTGTTCTTGGTAGGGTAGAACCAAACTTTAAACCCTCTTCTCTAATGCTTAGATTTGAGGAGCAGAGGGAGTGCTAGATGGGACATAGGCCAGGGGTAGGAAATGGCATTCTCATGGTGTCACTACTTCAGTCCTGGGTGACAACTGCTCTTCCCTGACTGTACAACCTTGCCCCTTTGTCTTGTGTTCTTGCAAGTGGAGGATTTTATTTCAGCCTGAACTAAGGGACAGGGCTTCAGAGGGAGGAACAGGTCTGGATTCCGGTAAGAAAGATGCAGTGGTGCTAGAGGGCTGTGTGGGATTGCCAGGTCACAGCCCCACCTGTAGCTATGAGTTCATACAGTAGTTCATGGTTGCTCATAAGACTTCACTGGAATACAATTCTTAGAATGCTTCACAGTCTTTTTATATATTGTTTTTAATGTCCTCTTTCTTTCCAGTGGCTTTAACTCATGATGTCTTGAAGAAGGCTAGAGGAAACCTGGAGGTAAAATTTTCACTTGGATTGAATTCCATGATCTATCCTCATTAGCAGTGTGCCTTGTTGTGTCAGTTGGACCTTCCAGAATTAGTTTGACTTGCTTTAGCTTTGCTACCTCATCAAGTCCTGGTGACAGCAGTTTAGTGCAGTAAATATTCTGTGACCTCTAACCTTTTCATAGATTCATAAAATGGTTTAGGTAGGAAAAGACCTTGTAGATCATCTGGTTCCAAACCCCTTGCCTTGGGCAAGGACACCTTCCAGTAGATTGGGTCATTCAAGGCTTCGTCCTCCAGGGATGTGTTTCTGAGAAGCTCTTCTCCCTCAGTAGTGCCTTCTGGAACAGTTCCCCACACATCTGCTACCTGAGTTAGAAAGTGATGACATAAAAAAGCCTTTCTGCTTACAGAAGCCTTATCACTTTAATTTGAAGATCTGCTGAACACAGAAGCTTCTGTTTGCAGATCCTTTTGCAGCATTATGGCCCAGGGGTAGGGACAAATTGCTGCAGTTGAAGTACTGTAAAATATTAATAATGATTATTGCTTTCCTAACCAGGTCTCACCAGCTGAGAATCAAAAATCACCTTCCTCTGCCAGCCACAAAAGGATGCTCTGAAGGAGAACGTTCCACTCACAGAGACAGGTCTTGTGATTGCTGTTTGCTTCTTTATGCCTTACTATTTATTGATAAAAAAAAAAAACCCAACCAAACATTTGTTCAGCTCTTTTACCAAAAAAAAAAAAAGACAAAAAAAAAAAATCATCTTTTGGTAAATAACTTATTTAACATTTTCTGTACTGTAAAAGATGGATTTTAATATTTATTACAGCCACGTGGTACTGGAGGTGGTGAAGAAAAAATAATCCAGATTTGTTTTTTAAAGCTGGCTCAATGGAGATTTTATATTTGTACTTGCAATGTTATTAAACTATTGGGTGGTAGAGGCAAACAGGTCCTGGATGAACCAAGAACGTGATCCAACTTCCACGCAGTTTCTCTGCTACTATGAGAACGTAGGTGAAAAACAACTCTCTCTGTTGTCCTTGTTTTGTAGCTGTGTCAGAAATGTTCTGTGTTGTAAAGAAGTATTAAAACAGTTGGAGGATTTAAGGGGAAGCTGTCTGCCCCTGAGCTTTCCTAGCTTGATGCGAGGTCTGGCAGTGTTGGAGGCCATTAAAATGGGAAATTATTCCCACGCTCTGTGTGTGTGTGTTTTGCTGAAAACATCACACTTGGAGCACTCACTGAACAGAGCAGCTGGGGCAAGGCCTTTGTGCCCCTCTAGCAACGTTGGTAAGGTGAGGATGGTGGAAGTGCTGTCATGGCTGTTGGGGGTGGAAACATCCTTTCAAGAAGCAACAAGATGTGTATTACCGCATATGCAAAGGTCAAAGTACCGCATACAGGAAGGCTGGATTACCACGTACGCAGAGGTTGTATTACCGCGAACGCAAAAGCTGTGTTAGTACGCAACGATGCGTATTCCCGCGCACACAAAGTGCCAAGTGCCGCGTACGCAAAGCTGCGTATTCCCACGTACGCAAGGTGCCACGTACACAAAGATGCGTATTACCGCGTACGCAAAGGTGCGTATTGCCACCTGGGCAGAGGTGGTATTATGGTGTACCTGAAGACGTGTATTACCGCGAAGGCAAAGGCCAAATTGCTGCGTACGCAAAGATGCATATCACCGCCTCCGCAAAGGCCGGATTACCGTGTACACACAGATGTGTGTTACCGCGTATGCAAAGGTCGACTTAGCGCGTGCGCAAAGGCTGCATTACCACGTTCCAAGAGCCGTATTACCACATACGCAAAGATGTTTATTACTGCGTACGCAGAGGTCATGTTACACGTACGCAAAGGTGCGTATTATTGCCTACGGAAGGGTCGTATTACTGCCTATGCAAAATGTGTGTTACTGTGTAGGCAAAGACGCCATTTACTGCTTACACAAGGGGAGCGTGTAGTAGGGCAGATGTGAAGGGGGGCATGCGTATTAGAGCGTACGCAAGTGGGGGGGCGGTTGTATTAGGGCATACGCTGGGGGGGTGTGCAGCTGTCAGGGTGTATGCAACTTCTGGGGGCCCGTATTAAGGCAACAGTTAATGCTCAGACATGTCCAGTCACAAAAACACAGAGCCGGTGTCTCAACTCAAGAGATGAACACGTCAAAGCTTCGTTTTCATACTTTTTATTTTTCAAGGGTTTGAACAGAAAATGTGGGTCAGGAAGGGAGGAATGGGGTGGGAAGGAGTGGGGGAAGTAGAATGGAAAAGAAAGAGGAAGAAGGAGTGGGGAGGGAGAGAAAGAAACTCTTCCTCGAGCAATCCTGCAAGTCTTACCCACTTAGAGCTGCCCCATCCCTTGCTGGACTGGAAATGCAAGGAAGAAGCAGCTCTGTGGGGACAGGCCTTTCAGTGTAGCTGACAGCAGAGGGAAGCAAACCTCGTTGGCTGGCCTAGAGGAAAGAAGCCAGAAAAAGTTTAAAAAAAAAGCTTTGCAAATTGAAAACTGGGGAGAGGTAGGGGAGAAGCACACAGGCACCCTTGTTCTTCAGTCTCTTCCCACATTATTGTCCTCACAGCTCAGTAAAAACGTCAAGTTAATTTTACTAAGTATCTAAATTACAGACACTCAGATGTAATCAGACTCTGCTGTACCTTTCAACTCTCAAAATTAATCATCCTACATTTTTGAGTTATAACACCTGAAGGAAACAGCTGTACATCTATATATAGTACGCCCATCTCTTGATCTTCTCCCAGCCTTTTCCCCCCACCCCATCTGTACTTAGAAATAAATAAATAAATGAATAGCTTCCTTTCCTGTACCTGATTTGATGTTTCTTCACAGTCCCTGGTCTGCCCTCTCCACGCTCTTCTTCTAACCCTTTTTTCCTTCTAGTCGTCTCTGATTGCGGCACCCAGTTCAGAGCACATCATAGAACGGCTTAGGTTGAAAGGAACACCAAGATCATCTCCTCCCACCACCCCATTGTGGGCAGGGCCCCCTTTCAGCTAGAATCAGCTTCTCAAAAAATCTCATCCAACCTGGCCTTGAACACCCCTAGGGAAGAGGCATCTACCACCTCCCCCTAACCTATTCCTGAGTCTCACCACCCTTCTGCTGAAGAAATTCTTCCTAAGATTCAGTTTAAAACCATTCCCCTTTGTTCTATCACTGGACACCCTTACAAAAAGCCTCCAGCTTTCCTGTAGGATCCCTTCAGGTACTGGGAGGCAGCTATCAGGTGACCCTGGCGTCTTCTCAAGGCTGAACAACCCCAACTCCCTCAGCCTATCCTCCACTTCCAGCACTTGGACCATCTTTCCAGCCCTCCTCTGGACTTTCTCCAACAGCTCTGTATCCTTCTTATATAGGAGACTATGTCCAGTTCCGGTGTCCTAAGTGGATATTTGGTTGAGTGGGAAAAAAAAACCATAGACTAAGCTATGTAGTATATCCTTATCTCTTTAGAAACAGATGATCCTATGAGATCCAAGTATTTCATCTTAATGAGAAGTGCCTCTTAAACACACACAGTTTGCTGGGCTGCTTTAAAAATAATTCAAGTAAACCAGAAAAACCACTTACCAGCTGCAGGGCTGCTGAAGACAATGCTCATGGAGTGTTCAACTTGGTTCCCATTATGCAAAAATTAAGTTCTCCTTTAAAAATAATTATGGGGGAAGAAAAGCAAGCAGCCTAAGCAAATGAAATGAAAGGAGGGGCTCACTGGTTTAGTGAGCTGCTGGAATAAACAGCTGTAACATTTCTCAGTATCTCCACCCCTCCTGGAGGTCTGGATCACCCACGTGGCAGGAGAAGGGATGAAGAAGGGAGGCTTGGATTGTGTATTAGAACTACTGACAGGAGGTTGTAGTGAGGTTGGTCTTTTCTCCCTAGTAAAAAGTGATGACAGGACAAGACAAAATGGCCTCGAGTTGCACCAGGGGAGGTGTAGACTGAACACAAGAAGAAAATTCTTCACTGAACAGGTTCTTAAACACTGGAACAGAGAGATGGTTGAATTCTCATCCAAGGAATCATAGAATCAATAAGGTCGGAAAAGACCTCAAAGATCATCAAGTCCAACCTGTCACCCAAGACCTCACAACTAACTAAACCATGGCACCAAATGCCACATCCAGTCCCCTCTTGAACACCTCCAGGGAGGGTGACTCCACCACCACCTGGAGTTCAGGCACACAAGACCCTGGGTGCTGCTGGTCAGCCCTCAGCCACCCTGTCAGGGCAGCACAGCTAGGGGCTGTGGGCACAGCATAAGAACAAGCTTCCAAATAAAGCTGCCTCCAGCACACAGGAGCAATATTACAAAATAATAGAAAAATCACAGGGAGTTGGTTGTATTAAAAATAAATCAATGCTAATGCATTCAGGTGCTTAAAACCACAGCAGCTTTGGCTGGCATTTCAATTTCCACACTAGCTGCCAGTTTCATTCTGGGAAGGGGGGGAGTGGCGAGGCTTTGTGGGACGCTGTTTGCCAGGATGGAGAGGGATGGGGCCTCATGGGACTCCTGGGAAGGGAAGAGTTCTTGTGGGAGTGGGGCAGACTGCTTGTCCTCAGCTGTGCCAGAAACACAGAATGATAGGGGTTGGGAGAGACCTCTGGGGATCATCCAGTCCAGCCCCCTGCCAGAGCAGGTTCACCTAAGAGCAGGTTGCACGGGACGGCATCAGGCAGGTTTCAAATGATTCCAGAGGAGACTCCAACACCTCTCTGGGCAGCTTGTTCCAGTGGCTCCATCACCCTCAAGGTAAAGAAGCTCCTCCTTGTGTTCAGACGGAACTTTTGTGTTCATTGCCTCATGTCCTGTTGCTGGGCACCACCGAAAAAAGCCTGGCCTCATCCTTTCAGTATTTATAATCATTGATAAGATCTTCTCCAGGCTCGAAAGCCTCAGCCTTTCTTCATGAGGTGTTTTAGTCCCTTTACCATCTCTGTAGCCTTTGCTGTACCTCCTCAAGCAGCTCCCTGGGCTTCTTGAATCTGGGAGCCCAGAACACAGCAGACAGTCTGGGGAAGCCAAGCAGAGGGGAAACTTTACATTTGAGGTTTATTTTAAACACTCCTGAACTGGATGGGAAAAGAAAGAACTTTGTCTTCACTTCCAAACTAACAGAAATGATAATGTGGAAAGAAAAACATAAACCAAGTTCTCCTGACAGCAAAATCCTCACTGACAGGCAGCCAGAGCCTGACCCCCAGTCACCCATGGACACAAGCAGCATGAAGCCAGGGTGGGCAAAGCTTCTCCACCTTGGGCAGACATGAGCTGTGGGTTAAAGCACCAACCTGGAGGCAGCTGTGTGGCCCTGCTGTGAGCAGGGTCACCCATGAGGTCCAACCATCCCTGCTCCTCCGGGTCTCCCACCCACTGCTGATGGCTGTGGCCAGCACTACACACCCGGACACACAGACCTCAGCATGGCTGTTACCTGCAGTGTCAGACTGGAGGTGATGGCTCTGGGTGGGCCCCCCAGGCTGATGAACTCCAGCACTAACTTCAGGTACCAGCAGCACATTCTGCCAAGCCTGGCACACTTCTGCTCTCACCTCTGAAACAACTTGGGAAAGACCTGCTTGAACAGAACAGATGCCACTCCTCATATGTTTATCTCCAGACTTTTCCTTCCTGACCTCATCCACCTACCCAAAAGGATTTCATAGAGAGGTGGGGGTCAGTCTGTTCAACTCAGTGACGAGTGATAGGACAAGAGGAAATGGACTCAAGTTGTACCAAGGGAAGTTTAGGTTGGTTATTAGGAAGAATCTCTTCACTGGAAGGGTTCTCTGGCATTGGAACAGGCTGCCCAGGGCAGTGGTGGAGTCCCCATCCCTGGAGGCATTCGAGAGGTAGTGCTTAGGGATGTGGTTAAGTAGAGGACTTTTCAGCGTTAGGCTAATGACTGGAACTGATGATCTGAAAGGTCTTTTGAGTCGAGGCAATCCTGTGATCTCCACCTTGGCTCCCCAGGTCCATTTTTGAGCCTGTTTTGGGGAATGCCACTAGATGGCAAAAGCAAGTTGTGCTGGCGCAGAAGTGGGGCCGCGGCGCCGGGAGCCGGGGTTGGAGCGAGCTGTGCAGAGCCCAGCACGTACCTGCAGCCCTGGATCCTCCAGCACAACGCTGCTGCTCCGGGATTGTGCTCCCTCCAGTCTGGCACGTCTGCTGCTTGCAGCGGACCGAAATAAACCCGAACACACCTTGAAGGATCAGGCCTGGGCTCATTAGTGTGAATGACATTAAAAAGATGAGACTTGGAGCCAGGGCTTACTGACTTTTTATTACTCAAATGAAAAAAAAAAAGCTAATCCCAAACAGTCTTAAAATGTGCTCTCCATCGAATCACAATGATCCAGCAGCCACTGGCATTACCATCAAGGTGCAATCAACAGCACATTTCGTGCTTGCTGAAGCTTGGGCGCTGCCCTTTTGCCTTTCAACACACTTTGGCTCCCAGAGGAGAAAGTACCCCAGGGTGCCCAGCAGTGAACCAACTCACCTCTGCTGGGTTGATGGATCAAACCCCTCAGTCTCCAGGGTGAAGCAAAAGCAAACCAGACCCCATGTCCTCCTAAAATGCAATTTCCCCACCACCACCACGTTTGACATCAAACCCACAGCTCAGCATCCAGGTTTCACACTATGCACTGACCACGGGGCACTGCTCCAGGAGAGCAGCTGTGGGCTGCTGCCTGTTCTGCAGACTCGTTCAAATTTAGCAGGGGTGAAGCATGCACAAATGGGGAAGGACCTGATTCACCTTATCCCTTTGTTGCAGAGGGGAAAGCTGCAGTATCTGCTAGGAGAAAACACTCCCTGCAGGGAAGAGAGGCTGCATCCTTCAGCTTCTGGGAACCCCAGCACAAGAAAGATGCTGTTGGACCTGTTGGAGTGGGTCCAGAGGAGGCCATGAAGATGATCAGAAGTTTGGAGCACCTCTGTGTGAGCACAGGCTGAGGAAGTAGGGGTTGTTCAGCCTAGAGAAGAGAAGGCTCTGGGGTAGACCTAGTGGCCTTTCAGTGTGTGAAAAGAACCTAGAGGAAAGCTGGGGAGGGACTTTTCATCAGGGAGTGTAGTGATAGGATGAGGAGTGATGGTTTCAGAAAGCAGATTTAGATTGGATATGAGAAGAAATTCTTCACTGTGAGGGTGGGGAGACACTGGTTAGTTGTGGGTGTCCTGTCCCCAAGAAAGTTCAAGCTGGACAGGGCTTTGAGCAAACTGGTCTAGTGGAAGCTATCCCTGCCCATCGCAGCGGGGGCTGGAACTAGATGATTTTTAAGGCCCCTTCCAACCCAAACCAGTCTATGACTGTAGGGTTCTCCAGGCTGAAAAAACAGCAACTGGCAACAAACCAGGAAGCCAAGGCTGCTCCTGGGCGAGGCACAGCAGGGAAACCTGTTCCCACTTTTCTGGCCCCCTTCTCACCACCCTCACACACACACAATAAAAATACCTTTTGCACGGCTGCCTCCTGTCTCCAGAGAAGCAACACAGATACAGCTTCCGACAGCAGCTCAGCCGAGCAACTCGCCTCTGCAAACCAGCAAATCGAAAGCAATAAACAAACCAACAGGTAACCCCTTTTCCTACCTACCCACCCGGGAAGCCTCTCCTCTAATAAGCTCCCAACACCACCAAATCAAGCCCTTGGACACTTCTGGGCTCTCCCCATCCATCCAGGGCCTCCAGCACCCACGGCTGTCACAGCTCCGACCTGTGTTCAGACCTGCTGCTCCAGACTCCAAACCTACATCACCTTCATCTTTAATTTTTGCATTGACCCCTCTTGAGAAAGCACCTCTGCATCCCTATTTTTCATCTCTTTACCTTGTCATTTCTTTAGAAAGATAGTTGTTACAATATCCCCCCACCCCCTCCCTTCCCATCCTTCTCATCCCCCCCCCAGCCCCGTCAGAGGAATCTGCTCGGGTAATTTGCTGGAGCTGGTTGCTGGGCCATGCATTATGCATGAGATGCAATCTTTAGTTTTGCACTCCACCGTGTGCATTCTGAGGCAGGGCTGGCGTGGCGTGCCTGCACGCAGAATGAACAGCAGCAGCTCCAACAAGGAAGGGAAAAAAGGAGGAAAAAATAAAAACACCCATTTGTTTAAAGGAAGGCAAAAAAACCCCAACCAACCTCCCCGAAAGCACCAGCAGCTCAAACCCTCCTTCATTCTTTCCAGCTGTTCTGGCTGGGATTGCTCAGAGCAACCAAACAGGAAGAGCAATCAAGTTTTTCCTCCCTTGCAGCTGGGCTCAGGAGGGCTGTGCTCAGTGTGACACACAGGCAGCATCGGTGGTGAGCCCACAGGAGTTCACTGAGCAGCATCCAGCACACCCTCAGCGATGGAGCTCAGGTGGTACATGTCCCATCCGAGGAGGTGGCTCACTCTCTCCATCCCTCCTGCATACACACTGGTAGAATAGAATAAACCAACTTGGAAGAGACCTTCAAGATCATCACGTCCAACCTATCAACCAATCCAACCCACCTAATCAACTAAACCATGGCACCAAGCACCCCATCAAGTCTCCTCCTGAACACCTCCAGTGATGGTGACTCCACCACCTCCCCGGGCAGCACATTCCAGTGGGCAATCACTCTCTGTGTAGAACTTCTTCCTAACCTCCAGCCTAAACCTCCCCTGGCACAGCCTGAGACTGTGTCCTCTTGTTCTGGTACTGGCTGCCTGGGAGAAGAGACCAACATCTGCCTGTCTGCAACCTCCCTTTAGGTAGTTGTAGAGAGCAATAAGGTCACCCCTGAGCCTCCTCTTCTCCAGGCTAAGCAACCCCAGCTCCCTCAGCCTCTCCTCACAGGGCTTGTGCTCCAAACCCCTCACCAACTTCATTGCCCTTCTCTGGGCACATTCCAGCAAGTCAACATCCATCTGCTGCTAGAGGTAGGCACAGCCTGCACCAGCCACTGCTCTTCACATGGTTTGTGCTGCAAAGCTTTTCAGTGTGTGCTGTGGGGCCAAACCCCAAAGGCCACATTCATCAGGGCTTTGAGCCTTTTTGCCACATCACAGAAAAAGTCTCCAGGGATGTGGCCTCCAGGTATGCCCTGGATTAATAAATCCACTGCTCCTTGCATCACGTGCTCCTTCACCATCTCCCGCCCAAGGGCTGGATGCCCACTACTTGGTGTCCACCACAAGCAGGTGGTTTGCTGTGCAGTGGGGATATGATAGCAGCTGGTGATGCTGGAAGGTCAAAGGACCTGGGCTCATGCTGCTAAGTGTGGTGTCACAAACCTTCAGATGAAAGGCATAAAGCAGAACCCCACACACGCCCCCACAACATGAAGAACATTCAGAGGCCATCAAAAGTACCTCGGCCCCCCACCTCACCGCATTTCATGCTTGGAGGTTACCTGCCAGTGTTTTAGAGGCAGAGGATGTGTAGCTCATTTTAAAGTCCATTTGAAAGCCAGCTGTGACACTGATGCCCTCACCAACCTCTGCTCAGCACCTCCATTACATCCTTCACATAGGACCATGGTGGGCAGGGGCTCCTCCTCCTCACACTCCAAGGTGATCAGCAGTAGGTCACCCTGCTCAGAGAGGAGGGTGAAACCTGCTCTGTGGCCATGGCACCACGAGACAGCCAGAGGAGAAAAGGAAGGACAAGAAAGAAACCAGGACTGTTAATCCCAAGAGTAGCACAAGGAGTGGAAAAGAATCCCAAAGTGGCCCCCTGAGAAGGAATAAAGGGGAAAAATAAAAGAAAAACATTGTCAAAGACTAAATAAGAGAAAGAGGACCCATGAAAAAGGAACAGGATTAAATGGGGACCAGGATATAAGGGCAATTATTTTTTATTCTTTGGCTGAAGGGCTAATTAATGACACTGGTAAATGATGCTTAGGAATAGGCAATAGGGCAGCCAGAGCCTGGACATTGTTTAGACAGCACAATCATAATATTAATGCTCAGAAAAGTGGAACATTTTAACTGCCTACAAGCCACATCTCACTCCTCCCAGTCTCCCCTCCTGCCCAGCATGAAGTACAGCAGCGCATCCCAGAGCTGTGGGTTCTGTGTAGGGGCAGGAAGGATTTGTGGAAAGGCCCAGAGCTGGGTTCCTCATCTACAGCCTCACCCCAAGGCCAGGCTCAGGCTGCAGCACCACATTCTCCTCTCTCCCTGCCCCTATGCTCTGGTGCTGGAGACATGCCTGCCCACACATTGACTCTGAGAGATGCTCAGGCACCCACCAAGGCAGATATAAAGGTGTCAAAACCAAAACCACCCTGACAATTAAAAAACAGAGACATGTGCTGGCTGGACCCACACACAGCCAAGTGAAGGGGAAGGTGGGGATACAAGATTTTCAGCCAGAGTTTCTGGGCTGGAGATGGGTGTATAGGACTAACTAGGTGATGTTCAGCCTTTTATCACACCTCCACAGCTTATCTCACTTGACAGGGGAAAAAAAAAAAACAACTTTATACTATATACACCACCTTTTTATATAGAAACTTCCTAGGGGCTGGAAGAGATGAGAAGGTTTGTTACAGATCCTGGCAAGCACAGGATCTGCCCCAGCCCCACAGCTCTCCTCCACCCACCTGTGGTTCAGCAGGGAGAAACTCACAGAAGCAACTGTTCATTCAGGCTTGGTTAAGATACCTGCACTGCACATGATGCAGAGATGCAGAGCAATCACCCTGTGATGCTCTGCACTAATCATAGGGGTGCCATGTCTGTCCTCTGCCCCACTCCTACCCTGACCAGTTTGACCTGGGGTGAGCATCCTCCTGCTGTGCCCACAGCTCCGGTGAGACACAGCAGGAACGCAGGCAGGGATGCCAGTGCTCAGCACTGAACCGTGCCAGCCCTCAAGGCAGCAAGTGATGCTAGCAGCCTTGGAAAATGGTGTCAAAGATGTGTAAAACCAACCTGCTTTGCCTGGAGTCATCAGAGCAAATGATGCATTCTCCAGCAGTCAGGCAACAGGAAACTAAATAACTCCTTTGCATGTTGATTTTGCTGTGAACGGGAGAGGCAGGCTCTCCGCTTCCCCTGAGCACAATTTGATCCCATTGGCTCCTGATTTCCCTCCAATATCACTTACTGCGAAATCCACATTGTGATCCCAAGGTTCTGTTTGGCCAGCACACACAGCAGCATCCTCTTGCAGCTCAGTGTTAACTTAAAATCATAGAATTGTTAAAGTTGGAAGAGACCTTGGGGATCACCTAGTTCCAATGCCCCTGCCATGGGCAGGGACAGCTCACACTACAGCAGGTTGCTCACAGCCACATCCAGCCTGGCCTTAAAAAACCTCCAGGGATGAGGCTTCTACCACCTCCCTGGGCAACCTGTTCCAGTGTCTCACCACCCTCATGGGGAAGAATTTCTAACATCCAGTCCTAATCTACCCATTTCTATTATTTTTCCATCCCCCCATGTCCTATCGTTACCTGACACCCTAAAAAAATCCCTCCCCAGCTTTCCTGTAGGCCCCAACTTGCAGGTCCTGCAGAACTCCTCCCACTCTCCTGCCCTCAAGGCATGACAGCAATGGGCAGAGGCTGTCCCATCCCACCAACCACTTCCCTGTGGTACACACTGGAGCTCTGGCAGCCTCCACCCAGTACGAGTGGCTGCATCAGTATTCTGCTTGCCTAAAGCCACAGCAGGTTTGGGTTGGTTTGTGTGTGTGTGTGTAGATGGGAATATATTTAACAAATGTGTTTACTTAGATCCCATAAAAGCACAATAAACTTTTCTCCAGACATTGCATTAAAGAAATACTGTGATTCTAAAAGTTACTTTGTTCTAAAACTCCTCCAGGCAAGAAAAGATAAAAAAATAGCAAGCCACTGGTGGGTAAGGTGGATATAAAATACAAAGCACAAACCATGCTGTTCTAATTCCACTCAATGGCTTGTCCCTAGCAGAGCAAAATGTGCTGCACGTGTGGGACAAGGAGTTAAAACATCTCAGGGAAAGCCATCAATTTACAACAGTGGTAAACAAGGACTGATGGAATAAACCAGGTTGGAAGAGACCTTCGAGATCATCACATCCAACCCATCATCCAACACCACCTAATCAACTAACCCATGGCACCAAGCACCCCATCCAGTCTCTTCCTAAACACCTCCATGGATGGTGACTTCACCACCTCCCCAGGCAGCACATTCCAATGGGCAATCACTCTGTGAAGAATTTCTTCCTAACATCCTGTCTGAACCTCCCTTGGCACAGCTTGAGACTGTGTCCTCTTGTTCTGGTGCTGGTTGCCTGGGAGAAGAGACCAGCCCCTGCTTGTCTACAACCTCCCTTCAGGTAGTTGTAGAGAGCAAGAAGGTCTCCCCTGAGCCTCCTCTTCTCCAGGCTAAGCAACCCCAGCTCCCTCAGCCTCTCCTCACAGGGCTGTGCTCCAAAGCCCTCCCCAGCTTTGTTGCCCTTCTCTGGACACATCAAGTCAACATCTTTCCTGAACTAAGGGGCCCAGAACTGGACACAGGACTCAAGGTGTGGCCTACCTCTCTTCAGGTAGTTGTAGACAGCAATAAGGTCCCTCCTGAGCCTGATGGGAACAGCAGAGGGCTTGCAGAGTGTGGTTGGTGCTACTGAGTCCACCAGATGTCACGTTGGCACTTAAAAGCCTAAGGTGGTTTGAGATGCAGGAGGGATTGCCTGGTGTTTGATCTTCTAAACCTGTCTCCATCCATCATCGTCAGCAACTGTCGAGATAGCGGAGGACAAGTTTTGATTGGAGCCTGATTGTTTCTGGTTGCTGGAAAGGCTGAGATGCATGTATGGTCCTGAAGCCTGACATTTCTACCTCTTCTGCTGGGGAAATAAAAAAAGGGTGACTTTAAGCAGAAACAGGGCTAACTTCCACCCCCAAGCCAATCTGTCTGATGGAATTCAGCCGGTGGAACAGGAAGGAGATTTGTGTTTCTGTCCGCTTGACTGCCAGCTTGCCCGCGCCTGCTCCCTGATTGTTTTTAGTTACATCTGATGCTGATGCAGGGAGAAAGATCAATATCAAGTGAGTTGGCCTGGTAACCCCCACAAACAGTGCAGAATTTACACCCAGGCTTGACACGGGGAAACTGAGAAACAGCATGAAAATTTGATGCAGGCCGAGCAGCTTTGTAATGATCTGCTCACCGTGGGCCCTCAAGGTCTCTCACAGCGTGCTGGTTCTCCCCTCTGAGCTCCACTTTTCAGCAGTGATTTTGCAGCTCCTGTCAGAGTTTGTCAGAGGTGCCCTGTCTGCTGCATCCCCTGGGACTCCTACCAGCAGCAACCTCAGCGAGACCAAGAGTGGAGTCTCACCACCCACCTCCACACTCTTCGTGGAGAGTTTCTCTACCCTAAACACACCCTCTGCCCTTCGAAGGCCCTAAGCATTGCATGGCCATCAACCCTTGCCAGAGTTGCTCTGCCAGGGACTGCAGCCCCCAAGCCTACTTGATATTTCTGCAGAAACTGTCAACTTTGTCTCAATGCAAGAAAAAGAGCCACCAGCTTGTGGAAGACAAGAGCAGAGTCTAGCCTGGGGAAAACCAAAGCTTTACACCTGCACCTATTATGTGAGGGGGGACATGCTCAGCCCCCCATGCCCATTGGCTTGCACAGTGCCAGCATGTAGCTGTGGAAAACTCTCTGGGCTTGGTTCCCACCCCAGGGAGCTTCACCACCTCCCCAGGGAACGGTCACAAGCGTGAAGGCAACAGACTTGGGCTCAAGACCCCATCATAGCATGGGATTGATTAAAGGCTTTGTTAGCATGAGCTTGTGTGGTGATCACATCACTTACAAGCTCCAGTAAAACACTTACAGCACTCTATTACCTGGCCTTTCCCTGCCACGTCACTCTTCTGTACAATACTTCATGAAGGGTTTTAAATTTTCCTGTCATCTTTTCCCCTTGTGCCTCTTGGCCATAAAACCAGGCTGGCTTTAACAGCAGAGAGCTCAGCTGAGCAGGGCTTGCTGGGAGGAGAAAGCCACCTTCACTTTTTCCACTTATGGCACAGGCTTAACAAAATTTCTGAGCTCTGAAAGCATGAAATGGGGTAAAAATAAATAAATCAATCATACAGTGTTATCCCCAGTGTAAAAACATGCAAACCAAAGTGGTTTCTCCTGAGCCCAATGGTAAGAGTCTGCATTCATTGTTGGCAGCTGGTGTTCTGGGGACTCTTCAACTTCTCTGGGTTCACAGAGTGAGGTAGAGGATCATAGAACAGTTAGGGTTGGAAGGGACCTCAAGGATAATCCAGTCCCAACCCCCCTGCCATGGGCAGGGACACCTCACACTAGAATAGAATAAACCAGGTTGGAAGAGACCTTTGAGATCATCACGTCCGACCTATCATCCACCACCACCACCTAATCAACTACATCACCTAATCACTACATCAGGTTGCTCACAGTCACATCCAGCCTGGCCTTAAAAATCTCCAGGAATGAGGTTTCCACCACCTCCCTGGGCAACCTGTTCCAGTGTCTCACTACCCTCCTGGGGAAGAATTTCTAACATCCCATCTGAATCTACCCATTTCTAGTCTTTTTCCATTCCCCCTAGTCCTATCATTACCTGACACCCTGCAAAGTCCCTCCCCAGATTTCCTGTAGGCCCCTTCAGATACTCCTGGCAAGATTGGATTTCAAGTCTGTTTTTACTAAAGGTGCCAAAGGACTGATCCAAACACCTGTGTGTAGAAACAGGAGTCCTCATCTCCAGCACTGATAGGAACTATCTGCAAATCATCAGGGAAAGACATACCTCCAAAATCCAGCCCAGCGCTGAGGCACGCACAATCCAGCTGACCTCTTCCCAGCATCCATCAGCCAAGCACTTACCTTGGGAGGAATCTAGGAATGAAAAGCCCAAACCTCATCCTAAGATCACAGTATTATTAAGGTTGGAAGAGACCTCAAAGATCATCGAGTCCAACCTGTAACCACAAACCTCACGACTAGACCATGGCACCAAGTGCCACATCCAGTCCCCTCTTGAACGCCTCCAGGGACGGCGACTCAACCAACTTTTAGTCCTCCTGGAGGGCAATGAAGGAGTTAATGTTATGGCAAAACAAGATCATGTTAGCATAACCCACAGCCAGAATGTTTCTGTGTTGACATGGGAGAAGATTAACATGTGATCACTGCAAATCTCCGAAACAAGGGAAGCTCTGAGCTGGCAACAAGGATAACACAGCTGGGCATTAAACAGCACCTACTACTTCTGAGCAAACCCCACAGCCGAGTCTGCAGAGGTAGAATAGAATAAACCAGGTTGGAAGAGACCTTCGAGATCACCGAGTCCAACCCATCATCCAACCCCATCTAATCAACTAAACCATGGCACCAAGCACCCCATCCAGTCTCTTCCTAAACACCTCCAGTGATGGTGACTCCACCACCTCCCTGGGCAGCACATTCCAATGGCCAATTTCTCTTTCTATGAAGAGTTTCTTCCTAACACCCAGCCTAAACCTCCCCTGGCACAGCTTGAGACTGTGTCCTCTTGTTCTGGTGCTAGTTGCCTGGGAGAAGAGGCCAACCCCCACACAGCTACAACCTCCCATGACCTTAAAACCTGCTCTGCCCTTCTCTCCTCCTTTGCCAGCAGGCGTTTGGCACAGCAGAGGGCTGAGGAGAGACAGAGTCCTCCCCAGAGTGCTTTTGAATACACAGGTCAGGAACTAAGGTCAAACCACCTCAGCCCTTGGCTGAGGTTTCAGGTCAGGAGGACAGACACATAGACACTGTGATAGTTTCAGGGGTTAAACCATCACAGACACCTATCACATCCTGTAGCACGTGCCCCACAGTGAGGACCACAGAGAGCATCATCTGTGTATGTGAGTTATGCAGGTGTCCTACACAAAGTTTTCCACCTTCACACTCTCCCTGCTCTGCCTTGCCTGAGGTCAGGACACATCTCTACCAAAGAGCCAATATCTAAACTCCTCCTTTTTCCACCCTTGGGGTGCTGCTCCTAGCATGTTGCTCTGACTATGATTGTTTTCTTTTCTTCCCTTTATTTTGTGTTCTTTCAGGAATTGCCACAGCTGAGAGAGCAGAGAAATTAAAGCATGCAGGCTCACCTCCTGCATTGATAGATTCTTATTCACACACAGGCATGAAAAAAAGGCAATAAATTAAAAATGATCACCGGTATCTTCCCTTGCTCAGAAATCTGTATCCCATTAACTCTAAGGCACAACCCAACCCAAAAGAAACAGAAGCTCACACCAGTGGATAGCTAGAAAACAGAGGCAGAGTAAATTATTGTCTTCAGGATGCAAATCGAACAGAGGGCTTGGGCTTGTACAATATGATCCTGATGAGAGGATCAGTCAATCCCTCCTTGCAATCCCTCCTATAAGCCCATGGCTGAGAGGGTCTGTGTGAATTTGCTAGCAGAGATAAGACAGAGCCAAACTCCAGGGAGCATCACTTTCTTGCAATTGATTAGCTGCTCGACTTCAAGCTGGGAAACATGTACACCCCTCTCAGAAGAGTGGAGAGCGCCCTGACAGAAAGCCACCGTGCACAGACATCTGAAGGGAAGCTGGTAAACAAGGAAGTGACAATAATCCCATTAGGTGGTGACAGAAAGGTTGGCTCTGTACCTTAGAGGTTAGAAAGGGGTGCAGAGTCCATCTAGCCATGGCGAGACACCAGGTTCCAGGCAGGTCCAGCAATAGGGGCTGGAAAGCTTGGCACCAGGAGACACGAGCATGACAAACACTGCTCACTGGTAATTGCTGGCCTTGCTGGCACCAGCTCCTGAGAGCTGCTGGGCACTGTGCCCAACAGTGGGCACACAGCACCACTGGGATGAGGGAGTTAAACTGCAGCTCTCCAGCTCCTCCAGACATGGCATGAGCAGGGTGTGAAATCCTTCACACAGCAAGTAGAGCACAGTGCTTCCCAGGGGGCCTTTTGGCACAGCTAAATCAATACCCACTCCTCACTTCATCCAGGAAAGGGAGCCTACCACCCTCTGCGTGCTGCAGCTCTGACTGGATGAGCACGATCAGAGCATGATGGGCAGGCAGGTGGCAAACCAGGACAATCGCTGCTGATTTGGCTGTGCACAGCTCCCAGTTGTGCTCCCAGCCAGCCTGGCTGAGCACCTGCCAGCAGCAACAGACCCCCTCTGCCCCCTGCCCTCCTCCACCTGTTAGCTCACTTGGTGCAAGCCTTAGAGCAGAGGAGGATGATGCTCATCTGAGCATGGCTCTGCACAGGCCCTGGCATGACAGAGCTCTGGATCACCAGGGTGTCTGGGCATGGCCAATGGGTAATTACAAGGTCACCTGCTGTGGCAGCAGACGAGAGTCAAAGCTGGGACCTCAGGAGGTCCTGGTCCCCCCACACCAGGGCAGCAACCTGTGGGGACCAGCTGACATTTACCAGACAAAACGCTCCTCATTTTCTCAGCCTGCTGCCCCAGGCTGAAAGCACCACCCCAGCAGCACTGGCACTGACAAAGGACCAGCTCCCAGCGCTTTGTGTCTGAGGGCAAATAGCAAGATCTGATTAAAGTTGTTCCCACAGCTGGGACATTCATGAACAGCTTTCCCACATGGACAGATGAGGATCTAACAAATGGCTGAGCTTTCAGGGCTGATCTTGCTTCAGCTGAGGCACAAATATGAACCTTTCTGCAGTATGACTCTTCCCACCAGCACTGAGGGGATGTAACAATATATGATGTTTGTGAGCACACAGCAAGTGCAGAGAGAAAGGAGGTGGTTGCAGTGGCAGGGAGAATGACAGAGGAAGGTATAAGGTGGTAGGAGAGCATCATAGGGAACTATCATGACTAGAACCCAGCACAGGCATTAAGTAATTTGAAGCTTAACGCAAGGTACCAACTGCAGACGTGCACCATGATTTGTTCCTATGCCCCAGTGAAAACCTCTCTGTCAAACTGGGTTGAAATCCAGAAAAAACAATGCAGACATGTACACGCATGGGGAGACTGATCATGGCAACCTCCTCCCTGACAACATCTGGCTGTAAAAGATTGCTAACAAAAATATATTCCCTACGAGGAGAGGCTGAGGGAGCTGGGGGTGTTTAGCCTGGAGAAGAGGAGGCTCAGGGGAGACCTCATTGCTCTCTACAACTACCTGAAGGGAGGTTGTAGACAGGAAGGGGTTGGTCTCTTCTCCCAGGCAACCAGCACCAGAACAAGAAGACACAGTCTCAAGCTGTGCCAGGGGAAGTCTAGGCTGGAAGTGAGGAGAAATTTCTTTACAGAGAGAGTTGTTTGCCACTGGAGTGTGCTGCCCAGGGAGGTGGTGGAATCACCATCCCTGGAGGTGTTGAAGAGGGAATTGGACGTGGCACTTGATGCCATGGTTTAGTAGTCACAAGGTCTTGGGTGACAGGTCGGACTTGATGATTTTTGAGGTCTCTTCCAACCTTGATTCTACGATTCCCCCAAGGTGTTACAACATATACACAAAGGGAATGTGTTAAGAGGGAAGGTCTAGCACATTAAGCCTTACGGCACAGACATGAAGTTCACCAGAAGACAATCACAGAATCACCAAGGTTGGAAGAGACCTCAAGGATCATCAAGTCCAACAGGTCACTACAGACCTCATGACTAAACCATCACACCAAGTGCCATGTCCAGTCCCCTCAAACACCTCCAGGGACGGTGACTCCACCACCTCGCTGGGCAGAACATTCCAATGGCTAACAACTCTCTCAGTGAAGAACTTTCTCCTCACCTCCAGCCTAAACTTCCCCTGGCGCAGCTTGAGAAAGGAGGAGAGAAATGCTGTGAATCCCAGAAAGACTCCTGCAGTCCCAGTGGGAACCAGAGACCAGACAGAAAGTGAGACCTGCACCCAAGCCAAATGGCAGAGTTTCTAGTGGTCCACCCAGGCAGAGGTGATTACGTGACACAGAGATGGATCTTTCCGGCTGGAGGTATTTTAAACACACAGAAAATAATGTCAGAATCATAGGACTGCAATCTTTAAATTATATTCAAAAAAGATGCTCAAAGCATATATCATTGAATTATGAGCAGCTTTGGCAGCTTTATTGATGATGTTGAATCTGGTTGACAGATGCATTTACACTGCATAAGCATTTGAGATGCTAAAGTAATTGCTTATTAGTCTTGTTGTGAGGCAAAACACCAGATTGAAATAAATAGGAGCTCATGAACACAGAATTTTGCTGCCTCTCTGATTATTTTTTCAAGCTAACCATCTGCTAAGCATCTGGGATTCTTAGAATCTAAGATCCATAGCACACACAGGTGGGAATTAAAAAATACAAATAGAAGGAGCTTAAGAACCCAAACAAACTATGATATAAAATTGTCCAAAATGACTGAGGAGTTTCTTCCCTAGCTTGCATACAAATGGGAGGAAGTTGAGTTCTTGTGGGACACCCTATACACCAAATAGACGCACAACCAAGCAGCAGCCTCCGCTTCATGCACTGGTGCTCCTCAGCGTGTGCCAGGGCCCAAAAATGGTCTGTAGCATTCCCCAAGGTGGGGCATGGAGGGACTGCAGAGCAGCAGCCAAGCAGGGTCCTTGGCAGCAGAGGTCTTCTCTACAAGTGAGACATACTTGGAAAAACCAAATTCCCCTGAGGTCACCTAAAAGTCTTCCAGAGCAGTGTAAGGGATTTGTTTGCAAGAGTCTTAGCAGCCATTGTAAGACATTGGGTTGTGCCTCTCGCCCTTGCTAACATACCCCAGGTGGGGATTGGTCTCTTCTCCTAGGCAAGCAGAGACAGAATAAGAGGACACAGTCTCAAGCTGCACCAGGGGAGGTTTAGGCTGGATGTCAGGAAGAAATTCTTCCCAGCAAGAGAGATTGCCCATTGGAATGTGCTGCCCAGGGAGGTGGTGGAGTCACCATCACTGGAGGTGTTTAGAAAGAGCCTGGATGAGGCACTTAGTGCCATGGTTTAGATGATTAGATGGTGTTGGGTGAGAGGTTGGATTTGATGATCTCAGAGGTCTTTTCCAACCTGGTTAATTCTGTATTATCACCTGTATTATATTTTTAAACCTTTTTTCCTTTAAAATCAAGTTTTAAGCATATTTGACAGAAGAACAACATGAATAAATTCAATAATTAAAGAATGCCCACAGTGAGAGAGAGGCTGCAGCATCTCCTCAACCCTTCACTCCAGAGGGTCCTTTCCTCTGCTGGGGAGGAAAGGGTCCCAGCATGCTGGAGACCCAGCCTATGATACCAGCTGCCCTTCCTCAACCTCCAAGGCTCCCAAATACACCCATCCTTGTCTGTACTGTATGGCTATGCTGGCAGCACCACCCAGCAGAGGATGAGAAGCTAGGCACTCACCCTCCATGGCCTTTTATATCTGGCCTGAAGATGACACAGGGGAAGAAGACACAGGGGAAGAATAGTGGGAGCTGCAGCTTCAGCTGAGGTGATACAGCCCCAACAACAAACAAGAACCACCTGAAGTCCAAAACTCAGGCAGAAGAAACTCAGGAGTCTAGGCTGAAGTTTACTGCACGGTCTAGTGCAGCCTGTGGGATGGCAGCTTTGATAAGAACATAAAACTGATATCTGGATTTCCCCCAGCTGCCACTGCATTTGATGCTGAGAACACGAGTTCATAAAAAAACAGCCAGTTAAATAACTGTCAAAGTCTAGCAAATGGCCATAAAGCAAATGTTCTCTTAAAAAGAGGAAGGCAAATTAGACATGCATTTTTCTCCCTGAAAAAGTGCAATTAGAGCAGCTTTATAACTAACATTTGGGTTTGGCCCTAAAATATTGATATTAAGGATGTGTCCAGTTCTGGGCCCCTCAGTTTAAGAAGAGCATTGAGACACTTGAATGTGTCCAGAGAAGGGCAATGAGGCTGGGGAGAAGCCTTGAGCACAGCCCTGTGAGGAGAGGCTGAGGGACTGGGATTGTTTAGCCTGGAGAAGAGGAGGCTCAGGGGAGACCTTACTGCTGCCTACAACTACCTGAAGGGAGGTTGTAGGCAGGAGGGGGTTGGTCTCTCCTCCCAGGAAAGCAGCACCAGAACAAGAGGACACAGTCTCAAACTGTGCTGGGGAAGTTCAGGCTTGAGGCGAAAGTGAGGAGAAAGTTCTTCCCAGAGAGAGTTGTTAGCCATTGGGATGTGCTGCCCAGGGAGGTGGTGGAGTCACCATCCCTGGAGGTGTTCAAGAGGGGATTGGATGTGGCACTTGGTGCCATGGTTTAGTCATGAGGTCTGTGGTGACAGGTTGGACTTGCTGATCTTTGAGGTCTCTTCCAACCTTGGTGATACTGTGATCTTTCCTAAACAGAGCACAGTGAAGGGTTTCAATTAATCTCCTTTGAACACACACACACACAAATTCAGGTGTATAAGCAGGAAAAGGGGATAAAAAGAAGGAAGATTTATGCCTCCTGATCTATCATCTCCCAAAAGCTGTAAACAGTATCTCAGGGAGCGGAGTTTGTGTGACAAATTTGAGATCAGGCGGATTCCCATCTGCAAATTAAATTGCTTATCAGAGAAATAATATTGGAGTAAAATAAATGAGAACCTCTACTGAAGGCTCAAAAAAAAAAAAAAAAAAAAAAAAAAAAAAAAGAGAAGTCATTTTTAAAATTAATTAGAATCAAAAAGATGGATCTCAAAGGATAGGACAGCTCTAATTTAGACAGACGGTAATTAATTCCTTCTTTCAGAAATTCATTAACAGGCTGTAAGAGCAAATCATTCCTTTTGCTGGAACTAAGCTCCAGAGAGGAGGATTCATCTGGAAAGGGGAGACAAGAACTGCCCTGCTGCCCATGGGCAGGGAGAGCCTCACCAGCAGCCTCCGACCACGGGTGTGTGGTCGGGACAGCTGCTGCCTATGGAGGTGGTGGTGGCTGGGGAGGGCCACAGATTGGTTTTTGGGTGGGCAGTTCTTGGTTTCCTGCGTGAGCAGGGCTCGGACCCACAGCTGGCCGTGCTCCTGGTGGGTGGTGAAGAAGCTCCAAGCACAGAGGCTCCGTTGAATTATGACCCTCACAAGGATTTGGGGTGGGGAAGAGAAATAAAGCACGAAGCACTGCTCTGATTTCTGGTTGAAAGCAACACGAGCTGCTTCCCCTCTCCCACTCTCGGCTGGGCGGCAGGTTTCTCCACCTTGTTTCAGCCTTCACTGAGCTCCTGACAGACCAGCACAGATCCCCTCTCAAGTCCTCAGGCCCTAGCATAGAGACCAAAAATGTAGAGATCTGAGGCAGTTTTGCCAGGAAACTTCAGCATGCGGCAATGGGGAACTGGGATCAGAGTGGACACATTCCCAACCTGCTTCTCTGCTCCTACCTAGAGCCAATGGACACATTTCACAGCTCTGCAAAATGAACAGCCCTGCCCAATTCACAGAGCAACCTCCATGGAGAAAACAGCTTGTGCACCTCGATAGACTCAGTGCTTGAGTTTCCACCACCAATAACTAACTCCACTGGCAGCCTGGTGTGCTGCCAGCCCCCTGGAGCAGTTTCATAACTTCCACTCCACTCTGCAATCCTTTGGAGAGGCTAAAGCCCGACGCTGCTTCCTGCCAGCAAGCACACTCAATGAGCTGGCATCTGGATCCCTTTGATAACTGGTTAGGCTTGGAGCTTATCCTCTGAGCTGGAGGGTTCGTCAAGGGGAGGATAAGCAAGGCATGAGTCTGTTGTCTGCACCCAACTGGAGCAAAGCCCAAACCTAAATCCTTATCTGAAAAGACCTGAGCTGTGGATCTGGATCCAAGGAGCATCCTGCTGGCCTTCCCATCTGCGAGGGAGGCAGCCCAAGTCCTGGATCTGCAGCACGGTGGGAGGGAGAGCCATGAATATGGATTTAACCCTTTGGGCTGAGGACTGTCACACACCACATGGCAGCAGCAGTCCTGGGCTGTGCTGGCTTCTTGACCTTGCTGCAACAGAGAGGATTAAACGGACATTTCTCCAGAGAAGAACCTAGTGACCTGTGCAGCGCATGGACGGACAGCTCCCAGGCTCTTCATCCAGACACCGGAGGAAGGAGATAGAAATACAGGGGGATTAGCTAGCACCAGCTGAAAATAATCACTCAGGGTCCCCAGGTCCTAATGGGAGGGGCAGCTTCCAGAGAGGATGACACAGCACCTGGCAGTAGGACTTGGCCATCTGGGACCAAAAACGAGCCCTGCAGCACACCACATAGCAAAGCATGCTTAGGGCAAGGTCCCCTGCTCTGCTCACACTTCTCTGCCACAAGTATAAGGACAAGTCCACTTCTCACCGTGGGTCATTTGAATCCAGTTTTCTTAGGCAGAAGCTGAAAGGGCTACCCAACAGCTGAAACTGGCCCCCATTCTGCACCTGTGCCTTGAGTTTGTTTTTCCTGAGAATACAAATTGCTCCAGGTTGTAGAGGGCTCAGCTCTGAGCACTGTACCACAGGGGCTCCAGAAAACAAAGGTATGAAGTGGCTACCTCTGGGGGGGGGGGAAGTGACAGACTGTAAAGTTGCCAAAACCTAACAAACCTGTGAAAACTGAAATTAAAATGAGGCATGGCAGTCTATTTTTCTTTTCTTCTTTTCACAGAGAGACATTTCTACCTTGGAAGTCCTTGTTCCAACAAACCATAAATAAGAGACTCCAAACAGACCAAATGAAAAGAAATACTAGTTTCTAAATTAAGCAGCTGATTAAAAGGGAAAATAAGGAAAGGATCTCTCCTCTCTCTGCAGTTTCCCAGGATGCTTTAGCTGGAGGCAGGCACTCTGGCTCAGGTGGGTAAGGAGGGGAAGTTTAACAGACAGCACTAAACCAAGGAAGTTTTGGGAATAGGCAGCACAGTATCATCTGCATAGCACTGTGTGTTTGAAGCAAGGTTTGCAGGCTGGACAGCTTCTCTTCCTTGCTCTCAGTGGCATTAGCAGGTTAGAAAAGTCATCTTCACTTCCTTACAAGCCTTGGCTCACTTCCGTCCTTGAAGAACACAGGGATTGTACTGCAGTAATGATGGACATGCTTATGAATAAAGTCACCAAAGGGAAAAGGGGAGCTGGCCTGACTATCACATCTGTGCTTGGGGTTTTCACAAGCCCAGGCTGCTGCTCTTCATCCCCTCACATGCCCTGGGAGGCTAGGAGACCCAGAGGACACAGTCTCAAACTGCACCAGGGGAAGTTTGGGCTGGAGGTGAGGAGAAAGTTCTTCCCAGAGAGAGTTGTTAGCCATTGGAATGTGCTGCCCAGGGAGATGGTGGAGTCACCATCCCTGGAGGTGTTCAAGAGGGGATTGGATGTGGCTCTTGGTGCCATGGTTTAGCAGTCATGAGGTGTTGGGTGACAGGTTGGACTTGATGATCTTTGAGGTCTTTTCTGATCTTATTGATTCTATGATTCATTTGACAGAGGTAGATGTAAGAGTGACTGTGACTCCTTGCTGGGGGTTTACAGAAAAGCTGAGAGAGGAATCAGATCTCTGTTCGTGTTAAGTGTGCTTAGGACTACATAGCTGCCAGCCTCAGCACCTCTGGGAAAAAGCAAATCTAAACTCTTTTCCTAGCCGAGTGCCAGCCATTCTGAGTTCACTGCTACAAGCAAGATAGCAGGGAAGAGCAGTTTGACACCCTGAAGGAGGTTTGATGAAGTTTTGTTCCAGCTGTTCCTTGATACAAGCAGCTGAGTAGAGAAGATCATTCCCAGCCTGAGCAGTGTGCCCCGGTCTGCATTTGGGGAAGAAAGCCCAAAAGGTTCCTGGAGACAGCACCTGCAGCAGGAGAACCAGTGACAGATGTCCAGGACACTGCATGCCACTGACAACACAGATGTTGTCTCAGAGGTCACCCCTCCACCACTCCAGCTGCAGCAGAAAGCCATTTATAATTAAACCACACTGCCAGCCCCAGCCCTACAAGGAGCCACTTAAACCAAGGTGTGGGGCGCAGATTTAACATTTAGATGGGGTTGACTTTTAACCTCCTGTGATGCCCACCCAGCCCCCGCAGCATCTCAGCACCTAGGGACCTACCATGGCACTTTTCTTCTCCTCCTCCTCCCAGCTGCTTTGCTCAGTTTCCTTCCCAACAAGCACTTGAAGGTGGTGTTGCAGGCAGCTGCCTTCACAGCTCGGTGAATCCCACATCCTGCTGCCACCACATCGTCTCTTTCATTTCTGCGTGACAAACGCCTGGAAATTGTTTGGCTTTCTGTCATTACAACCCAAGGATATTAGATTTACATCAACCTGACAATGGGAGCGTGGCTACGGAAATGAAACGCTGCCTCCAGAGCAAAGGAGGGGCAGGCATCCCTTCGAGTGCATGGGGATGAGGGAGGAGGAAAAAGCAGAGACTCAGACCTGCACTATTGCCCAGGCTGAGCAAACACAACTCAGGTTTCCTCGGAGAAGAGGACTGTAGTCTGGCTAGAGTAGGAAGTGGCACAAGGGATGATGCTGGCGATGCTTCTACCAAATACCTTTCAAGCCTTGTATGCCCCCAGGTCAAAGGCACCATCCCCATCCCTTGAGGCATTTGAAAGATGAAGAGATGTGGTGCTGGAGGACATGGTTTAGCACCAGACCTGGAGAGTTAGATAACGGTTGGACTTGATCATAAAATGGTTTGGGTAGGAGGGGACCTCTGCAGGTCATCCAGTCCAGCCCCTCTGCAGTCAGCAGGGACATCCTCCACTACATCAGGCTGCCCAGAGCCCAGTTGAACCTCACTTGGAACATCTCCAGGGACAGAGCCCTAACCACCTCCCCAGGCAGCCTGTTCCAGCATTCCACTTCCCCTCATGGTAAAGAACTTGTTCCTAACATCCAATCTAAATCTGCTCCTCTCCAGTTTGAAGCTGTTGCCTCTCATTCTATCACTACAGACTTTCAAAAGAGTCTTAAAGGTCTTCTCCAACTTCAACAATTCCAGGATTCTGTGAGCCCCTGGGGCAGCACCACACCACATGTGCTGTGACCAAAGCACAGCTGGCACCTTCCATCTCAGTTGCTTTCCTACAGCAGTGGCTCACTGGCTGGCTCTCCACCCAGAACCTGTGGGGAAACATCTGCCCAAGCACATAGAGCTGTAAGTGGCCAGTCACTCTGCACTGTGGCCACACAATACTCCAGAGCTGTTGTCACATCGTGTCCCCCCATTCCCTCCACAGATCCCCAAGTAGTTGCTTAGCTGCCTCTTAATCATCAGGAGGCCTGTGGATCTCTCTATCAATACCAAAAAGCATTTCCACTTCAGCATAAGCTCCTTATCTCAAACACTGTGCTCCATGTCCCTTATCCCATTATTAAGCAGGAAGAGCTTTCATTCTTCCACCTAGCAGGAAGACTTTTTTTTTGGGGGGGGGGAGGGGTTGCAGCTTTGTTACCCAAATGTCTCCCTCCCACCCATCTTTCCCCGATTGCTGATAAAGATGGAAATCCATTCCCCCCAAGCAAGGGGGAACAGGGGATCTTTTATCCTCTCCTGATAAATGCTAATAAGCTTCTTATCCTCTTACCAATAACCAAGAGCATTGCAAATCCTGTGTCAGCCACACCAGGGTTAGGGCTGTTTGCATTACGTGAAGAGATTTTGTAAAGTGGCAAATAAAAGGCGTATCACTTCATCTTTCATCTGAAACTTCTTTCTAGGAGGGAAGGCAGGGTTGTTTAGAAGTACATTTAATTGGGTATTATTCAGGATCAGGTTGAGGCAAGCTCTCCTGTCTCCCACAAAGAACTTCCACACTAATTTGTTCCTCCTCGTGGATGAAAGGTCATTGTGCTGACTAGGAAGTTAAGTAAACAAAATTAGCATCTGATTTAAGAGACTTCTTATTCCCTCTGGTGTAAATTAGTGTAAAAATTAGCAAGACTTTCAGTTGCTTCTGTTTTCTGCATTTGAAATGCATCAGTTCCCTGAATTTAATGGTGTGGAGGCTTATTACCTCCTTATTTATGCAGCTGCCTACATATGGGTGGTGAGATGGAAGGGACGGAGTAGATCATCTTTGGAAGTGAAAGTCATTCAAGGTTAACAAAAGCAGGACAGAAGAG
Organism: Picus viridis; assembly: GCA_033816785.1. Classification (NCBI taxonomy): domain Eukaryota; kingdom Metazoa; phylum Chordata; class Aves; order Piciformes; family Picidae; genus Picus; species Picus viridis. Next base: position 7,115,968 of record CM066596.1, on the reverse strand, counting down.
CTCACGGCAGCACTGACACCTGAACTCTGAAGGAGTAACAATTCCATATTCACAGACTGGGGGGAAAAAAAGAAGTAAATTGTGAAATGCCATGTGGCCTTTCCATGGATTAAAGGAAGAGCAACCACTGCTTGGGATTAAGGGAAACACCCCAGTAAATACATTCCAGAAGCAGGTTCCTGACAAGATGCTCACTAAAAAGCTCTAAATCATCTATTAGTGATTATTAAGCAACCTGGTCTAGTAGAAGACATCCAGTAGAAGACATCCTTGTGCCAATAGCAGCGTGGTTGGCACCAAAAGATCTTTAAAGGCCCTTTCCAACCCAAACCAGTCTATGGTTCTATGACACTATTGCTGTCCATCCTCCTAACCTGAGGTCACTGCTGCTTTCCCTACTGATATTGACTTTGTCCTGCATTTATGACAAGAACTCCACGCAGGGACAGAGGGCCGAAAAAGGTGAACACATTAAACAACAACAGCAGAAAAAAAATGTACCTCTATCACCTTCCTTCTCTGTCCTGCTGGACAAAACAGCCTTCCAAGGAGGCAATCACTCCTGTGGAGGGAGGAGGAGTTGAGCTGGAAGTAAAGGAGTACCTGAACTTTGGTATCTTTCAACATAAGTACAGGAGAGCTTTTCCTAATCACTGCTTCATTGGTTTAAAGACTACTCCCAGCATGCCACACACTATTTCAGTAGCAGATAGGAGGCACAAAGACACTATTAAATTGGAAGGCTAGAAAGAAAGCCCAGAAATAGGTTTTTCTGGGAATGTCTCTGGCAGAAATCTTCAGCTAACCCATGACAAAGCGAAGAGCTGGACCTTTGGGACTCCCAAAGCCATGGGCCTCACATTTGTGGGGCATCTCCTCCCAAGACAGTCTTGCTTGAAAACAATATGTCCCAAACTCCCTAAATCAGGATCAGCTGCAGGTATTGTCAAGAGATCCTGGATGTTTGCTACTTATGGCCCCCTGCAACTACCTGACCCTCTGCAGAGGCCAACTATGGTCCCATTGTAGAATAGAATAGAATTAACCACGTTGGAAAAGACGTTTGAGATCATCAAGTCCAACCTATCACTCAGCACCGTCTAATCAACCAAACCATGGCACCAAGTGCCTCATCCAGTCTCTTCCTAAACACTTCCAGTGATGGTGACTCCACCACCTCCTTGGGCAGCCCATTCCAATGGCCAATCTCTCTTTCTGTGAAGAGCTTCTTCCTGACATCCAGCCTAAACACTGCTGGCCCAGCTTGAGACTGTGTCCTCTTGTTCTGTGGGTGGTTGCCTGGGAGAAGAGACCAAGCCCCACCTGGCTACAACCTGTACTGACCCCACAGATGATTTCCTCCTCTGGAGTTACACTGGCTGCAGCAATGTCCAGGAAGGATGCTCCGGCCTCATCGGAGCCACGAGCTTCCCCAAGGACAAATGTTATGCCAAGGGGGCAAACCCAGATCTCCCCGACAGCCTCATTGAGGCTGGGGTTAAGCTGGTCTCTGGTAAGCTGCTCCTGCTGTAGTATTTTTGGTCTTACGTACTACTAATTTGGATGTTGATTTTCCACTGTGCAGTTCAAACATATTTCCACTTTAATTGGTAAAACTCAGTCCCCAGACCCCAAAGAGAGGTGCAGCATTTTCAACCAAGCTCATCAGTTTGAGTCTGCAGTTGCTTGTTAAACCAAAAGGATGTGGAACTGAGAGCAATATGTTAAACTTAATAACATGAATATTAATTCCCTGAAGAGTTTTGGAATAGATCTATTCTACCAGCTAAGGAAAGGTAACACTCCTCCAGCCCCATAAGAGAAAGGCAGGCACTGAAGTAGTCATTTGCATTTCTTACTGACTCAGTTTAAAACGTGAGCAGAAATTGGTTTCCTAGTTAAGAGAGCTGCTATTGCAATCACCGTGAAAGGTTTGCTACGGGAGAGGTTTGGGAGCTCCCAGGTTTGGCTGGGCAGGACCACTGGTTCCTAACTGAAGAGCAGATTTGAGAAACAGCCCATAGGCTAAAAATTAAGCTATTCCCAATATCAGAGTTGTCAGAAATCAGACAGCTACTGGGAAACTTAGGCCTGAGTGTAGCCTGTGTGCCACCAGGTCCTCTCTCTGTGCACACTGGATCCTGGACTCCTTTCTTGCACCAGGACACCACACTGTGAACTTCTTCCTCCAACTACAGAATCAGCATTTTGTGGAATATCAATTTTTCTCAGTCTTGTTATGCATGCAACAAAAATGCCAGCTTCCTCTGAGGCGTGAAGGCTTAGTTTCTGGGTGTAGAGACAGAGTAAGCACAGAAGTATTTCTCTACCAACCTAGGTCTCTGCAAACACCTGGGCTCCAAACCAAGGGGTTTAGGCACCTCTAGTCATAGGTGGCAGCTGAACAGGGGTTTCAGGCAGTCAGCTCAGGAAATTGGATCTGACGTCCTCCCAGATCATCCTTAAAGGACAGGTCTTCCTGTGTGAGAGCCTACATCCAGAGTAATCATACAGATAATTTCAGGTGCTAGAAGATTCGGTTTAAAAACAACCCTAAATTTGTCTTCTCCCATGGGGAGAACAGTAACCTTCTCAGCTGACTGGAGGAGGTGGACCATCACCAATTGCTGCCCAGATCACGCTTGGAACTAGCAGCCCTTTTAAATAGGCCTGGCCTCAATCCCACCTTGACCAGCCCCAAGCTAGGACTCCTTGTCATAAGCATTTTCCTCACCATTATGAGGTCTTGGGTGACAGGTTGGACTTGATGATCACAGAATCATAATCCTTGAGGTCTTTTCCAACCTTATTGAGTCTATGATTCTATCCTTCCTTACAGTTCCTCAGCCAAAAGCAACACTAGAGAGAAGGACAAAAGTTGAAAGCCCTTCACGGGAGGGACCTCTCACAAATAAGAGGTCAGCAGATCTTGCAGGGAAGAGACAGTTTGCTACTGCTGAGGCCACAATGTCTTATAAAAACAGAGATTAAAACCCACAGCTAAAAAAAGGAGCAGAAGAGCCATTAAGCATATGCTGGGTGCACGCCAACAAACACACAAACAACTGCAATTGCCAGCTCACCGCAGGCGAGAACTTTCTCCAAGCCCCAGGTACGAGGCACAAATTGACAATAATCAGGTTTAATGGGGTTGGTTTACAGTCTCGCTGCTTTGCATGGTTTATTCTTCTCTGTAATATTAGCCAGTGAAATAAAGGCTCTCTGTACTTGCAAATCTGGTGGGGTGGGAGAGTCCCAGATGTTGGAAGATTCATAGTTGATAGAGATCTCCAGGGACTGGGAGTTTGTGTTCTACTGCTGAGGCCTCAGGCAGTGTGAAGAGCGCGGTAACAAGGAGGAGATTTGGATCTAAACCAGAAGTGATAACTAACAGAAGTGCAGAAGTCCAAAGGAATAAACTCCAGCTTATCTCCACTCAGATGGAACACCCTGTGCACTGGGAGGATGCAGAGGCTCCATGCAGAGGGAAGTTTAAAGCACAGTGGCTGTGTTTTTAGCATGAAAGTTGCAGCCCTGCTTTGATTGGAATAGAAACAGAAACAAATGAAACTCATCAGGAGAAAACCAGCAGCCTTTTAACTCAGGCTCTGAAAGAGGCTGCCTCAGATCAAGACAAGTTGGTTTCTCCTCCCAAGCTAGAGGATGAGAGAAAATGGGTTTAAGTTGTGGCAGGGGAGATTTAGACTGGACACTAGGAAAAATTCCTGAGAGAGCACTGGAACAGGCTGCCCAGGGAGGTGGTGGAGTCTCCATCCCTGGAGATGTTCATGAAGCCTGTAAATGTGGTGCTTCAGGATATAGTTTAGTGGTCATTGTAGCTAGGTTATGGTTGGAGTCTTAAAGGCATTTTCCCACCTTGGGGATTCTACAAGCCCTAGCATGCATTTACAGCTTTCCTCCAAACCAAACCCACAGCTACTTTAACCAGTCCCAAGGAGGAACAAAATCTTCCACGTTCTGTGTGCATAGCAAAGCTGCTTTCCAGAGCAGGTTACGGGAGCCCCTGCAGAGGTACACATGGCTCTTGTAGCACAGGGAGCTCGGCACTCATAGTGACCAAAGCTTAGACAACACACCATAAGAACAGCCACAGACAGCTGTTTGCACTATACAACATTCCTATAGCACCACAATTTCAACTTGCACTTCACAAACAAGATCAGAGGCTACCTGACCCAGAAGGACTCCAGTCAACACAGGGCAGAGCACAGAAGCACAACAAAATACAAAGAAGCAGATGGGAGAAGGACTCAAGAGAAAAGAAGGGAGAGGACCAAGCCTTCACCAGAACCTGACTCAGTAAGAGCTTTCAAAGTGTTGACTTGTCCTATCAGCATCTGCTGCACAGCTTTGCTGAGTACACACAAATCCCTTCAACTCTGTGATGAGGAAGCACAAAGTAATGGCACGACTTACCTGTTTCCATGAACTGAGGCCAGGCTGCAGCTAGGTCCTTGCTCCAGGCCAACCACAATACCCAAGAAACAGGAGAGAGCAGTCCACACAACCCCTCTCCCACTGCACAATGACCTTGCCCCACCTTCCCCCTCAAAATGATTTGCCCTTTGCTTCCTGATTGGCCCCAAGAACCTCACACAGCAGTGTGTGTGGAATTAATTACATCCTCCTTAAAGACTCCTGATTAACATTTCCATCACATGCTAACAAGCCACTTTCTGGCTTTAATCTGCTTTCCTTCATTAGAGCTTTCTGGAGACAAACTTTATACATTTATGAGAAACATTAAGTGTACAATCATCTAACTACAATTTATAGCTGTCCTGGCTCCCTGGAGTTTGTGTAAAGACTCAATATATGATGGTAGGAAATTTGCTCCTTGGAGCTACAGCTCTAACCACATCCATTCCTTAGGTCACTTTGCAGGTTGCCATCATCACAAAAATCAGCAACCAAGCCCAGAAAGGTGGATTGAGGCAGCCTGCTTGAGGTCACACCACAAATACCGTGCTCAGGTTTTGGTCCCTCCCTCCCAGAAGGACATTGAGGTGCTGGAATGTGTCCAGAGATGGGCGATGAAGCTGATGAAGGGTCTGGAGAATGTATCTTGTGGGGAACTGGGATTGTTTAGTCTGAGGAAGAGGAAGCTGAAGAGAGACTTACTGGTCTCTACAGCTACCTGAAAGGAGGTGGGGGTTGGTCTCTTCTCCCTAGTAGCAAGCAACAGAAGGAGATGAAATGGCCTTAAGTTGTTCCAGGGAAGGTTTAGGTTGGATATTAGGAAAAATTTCTTTACTGAAAGAGTACTGGAACAGGCTGCCCAGGGAGGTGATGGAGTGACCATCCCTGGAGATGTTCAAAAACCACATAGGCACTGCAGTTTGGGACATGGTTTAACAGTAGCGCTAGGCTGACGGCTGGACTTGATGATCTTGAGGGTCCTTTCCAAGTGAAGCAATTCTGGGGTTTTGTGAATATTTCTTGCAGTTAATGCAAGAGGAAGGTTCCAAGTTTCAAATGACTTGACTCCTCTGAAGGGTTTTGCAGCTGGACTCGCTGTAATGCCCCTGAGCCCTTGCATTTAGCACATACATTCAGCTGCAGTACATAATACAATAAGCACACAAGAAGCTTATTGTAATAAATACAGCACCACTGCAAATGAAATAGTAATTAGAAGCATAATTCAGACAGATTTTAGTTAATACGTATTTACTAGGAGGTCCTAATCTCCCAAATAAATGTCCTAAGCATACAAAATATGCCTCTGTGCTCTCAACTTCCCTCTGTCACAAACTGCTCACCCACTAATTGGAATGTTTCAAATTGCCCCGTTTTTTTGGAGTGTGTTGGCAATAGCTGTGGCAGCTTTTGGAACCTAAACGCTGCCAAGACAGAGAGTTTAGCACCTCACTTGCAAAAGCTGCTGTGAGCAGAGCAATCCATCCACCTTGCCCTCCTCCAGCAGGGTTGGGATCCATCACACCAATACTGCTGCTAATGGGAGTCCATATGGTTAAAACCTGCTGGCAATCCTCTTCCATCCTGCCTTGGCTGACTCCCAGTGTGCACCCTCTCTCCCGGCCAGCAGGGTAGTTCTCTGGAAGGACAGGGAGCTGGAGAATGTGCAGGGGGATCTGCAGGCTGGGGGGGAATTTGTCACTTTAAAACATAGGGGAAAAACTGCTATGATGTGAGGGTGCCCGAGCCCTGGAGCAGGTTGCCCAGAGAGGTTGTGGAGTCTCCTTCTCTGGAGTCATTCCAAACCCATCTGGACACTGTGCTGGGCAGCCTGATTCCAGCTGGACCTGCATTAGCAGAGGGACTGGACTGGATGAACCCCTGAGGTCCAACTCCACTATTGTGTGATTCTGTGACCAGGGGTAGTGTGACACTAGCCCAGCACAGCTCTGCCTACTGGGTGTATGGGGAACAGGAGGACCAGGGTTACTCTGCTCCTTACTTGTATTAAGACCCTTGCCAGCATTCTGCACTTCTGCTGGGTCTCTGGGGTGACTCAGTGTTCCTGCCTGAGCTTCATAGTGTGTCTAGGAATTATCTACAAATTTGGAGTAGTGGGCAGTAGAGGGGAAAACTGTTCATACTAGAGTGGAGCCCAGAGGTCCCAGTGGAGATCAGGGCTCTCCTGCTCCTGTCACTGAGTGTGCAGAGTACAAGGCAGTATCTGCCCAGCTTCACACCTATGGGACAGGCAAAGGCAAGAAACAAGGATGTTCATTCACCTCCATTTGCAGAAGGGGAAGGGACTCGAGCCTCTGAGACTTGTCTAGGTGCACAGACAGCCTGTGGCAGGCAGGGAAGCAGCTCCTCCATGTCCCAGCACAGTGTTCACACCTCCAAATTATTCAAGTCCTCAGTGAAGCAGTGCTGAGCCAACAAAACTAAGCTGCAGCCTTTGCCCAGGACTTGACCTTGTTCTCCAGAGCAAAGATTAAAAAGAGTAACAAAGATTAACTTTCACTTCTCCTTTAGGGTTGCAGTGGCACCAGGGCCTTGCCCTGGCTGGTGATGAGCTCATAGGATCACAGAATTATTTGGGTTGGAAAAGAGCTCTAAGATCATTGAGCCCAACTGCTGACCTAACACCACCATGACCATTAAACCACATCCCAAAGTGCCATATCCACACATTTTTAAACACCTCTAGGGATGGTGACTCCATCACCTCCCTGGGCAGCCTGCTCCAATGCCTGATCACTCTTTCAGTAAAGAAACTCTTCCTGTGGGTTGCTGATGTGACCAGAGGAAGGCTGTGCTTGCAGAAGTGCCTCCGTACTAGCGGAGAGGTAAAAGAAGACCTCAGGGAACCTTGCCAAAGCTCCTGGGTGATGCAAATCCCCACCTCTCTGGGGTGCACTCTGAGCAGGGCAGAAGTCAGCCAGTCCTGTCTCCCATTCTGAGCACAGAGAAAGTCTTCAGACTCATGGCCATGTGTGCACCAGCTATTGCCACAGCTGCTCGAGCTGGACCCAGCAGCATCTGTCAGCCCTTGATGAAGTAAGAGCACAAAATGACATCACCTGTGACGGTCCAGGGATTGATCTGGCCCTGTGGAGACAACAAGGGGGAAAAGTGGAGAGTGTGAGCCCGTGCAGACCATCAGCCTACAGCCTCAGGCTATGTGTTCATGGATGTCACTGGGGTCATGTGCAGCAAGGAATTTTATCCTCTGGGGTTGCCAGCCAGTTCATCTCCTCCTTGGAATTCATCTTCTGGACCAGCCTGCATTTGTGATAAAGACCAGGAGACATAAATATTTTAGGCTGGTAATGAGATATTTAGCATTGATATACAGCTGAAAGCCCAGTGCAATTCCAGCTTTGTTAATTATAATGAACTATTGTAGGGCTCGACTTCATCTGCTCCTTGTAAATCTTGCAGTGCTGGTGTGATGTGCTGGTGGCTTCTTTCCAGCATGAGGCTGAGCTCAGCCTGGTGCATCTCTAATCAGAGGTTCAGGCCCCACTATAAGAGCAATTTAATGGTGTGAATGTTGTGTGGGTTGTGCTATGCTGCTGCCTGGCTCCCTTCTGGAGTGGAAGAGATGGTCTTGTGCATAGAGCCTGAGTACAGCTTGGCTGTAAATCCAGGAACTAATTTCCTCCCTATAGGTCTCAAGCAGGGCTGAAGCTGCTAGCCACAGGGACTGTCTTCTACTGCCTGAGCTGCTGTGACAGGTAGGACAGTAAGCCAGCTTCACTCATATAACTTGACCTCTGGGAGGAGATATAGACCTTAGCCATCATTTCTTGATGTTCTTTGTAAACCTTCTGTCCTCTGCCTGCTCTTCATGTGGCAATGAAACATTAGAATCTTGTCACTCTTCCCAAAGCCTGTGATGGGCAGCAAGTCTCAGGCTGTGCCAGGGGAAGTTTAGGCTCAAGGTGAGGAGAAAGCTCTTCATAGAAAGAGCAATTGGCCATTGGAATGTGCTGCCCAGGGAGGTGGTGGAGTCATTGTCCCTGGAGGTGCTCAGTAAAGGATTGGATGTGGCACTTGAAGCCATGGTTTAGTTAGTCATGAGGTGCTGGGTGACAGGTTGGACTTGATGATCTCTGAGGTCTTTTCCAACCTTATTATTGATTCTATGATTGTAAGTCTGCCCCTAGCCCTGCTTCCAACACATCCCATCCCAGTTTTGGCAAGCCTAAAGCTCACATTCATTGACAGTGTGCAAATAGTGCAGACACGCCATGTGTTGGGGTGAAAACAGTCTATGCTGAGAGCAAATCTCACCTAAGCCCTCCTGGATTTAAGCTGATATCAGACTGAGGCTGGGAGGTAAAGGCATCCTCCCTGGCTGAGAAGGGACTGTTCTCCCCTCATTTTGTTTTTGTTTTCTGCTGAGGAGAAAGGTTGTGGTAAGACACAATGCTTCTTACACTGAAGAACACCACTGGAGGGGAGGTAGCTGTTGTATTTCCCTCTCCTTCCTTCCTTGGATGTCTGGAAATACTCAGGAGATTCTTTGCTTCTCCCCGTACCTTTTGGGTGAACATCTCTCTTGGTCTCTGACAAGATTGCTGGGGGCTATTGCCTGGCAGGAGCTGCTCTACCCCCACCCTTGTCAAAAGTGCTGCAGAGCTTTTTATTCCAAGAAATATTTGTATGCCCAGGATCACTCAGGATAAGGCCCTTTGCCCCGAAGTGTCTGTAGGGAGCAGCAGAAGAGGACATGCTTTGGAGTTGATTTCATGGGATCATAAGCTGGTTTAGGTTGGAAGGGCCCTTAAAGATCATCAAGTTCCAACTCCCCTACCATGGGCTGGGAGAACAAGTTGCTGAAGGCCTTGAACCCCTTTCAGTACACATTTGGTACTGAGAAGTGCCATACCTCTGCCCAAAGAGCCTAGCCAGCAAGGATCAAGCTCTGAACAAATCCTGCCTTTGCTGAAGCACCTGGAAATGGAAGATATCAACGTCAGGAACAGCATCAAGTTAAAAATGTGGTGGAGTGTGAAGCTGGCCTTGGGAACAGCATGGTTCTGCCTTTATTTAGAAGTAGTGGATACTTGAAGAAGTAGCTTAATGTTTTGTCAGATGCTAAGCATAAATCTGGATAATAATTCATGCTGCACTAGACTCTTTATAACAGTAGTTGGCTAAAGCAAATTGAATTCAAACCTATATTCATTTACTTAATACATGGCATATCTGTGAATAATTTTTCATAGTCTAAAAAATACATAACAATATAAATTCTAGGCACAAGGCTTAGCTGGAAAAGGGCCAGCAAATCTAAAATTAATGTACATTAAAGCATAACTGCTGCTCTAAGTGCATTTGTTATATGCAACAATAACTGCTTTAAGCCTTTTTATCCCCCCTTTTAATTTTGATTTAGAAAGAGATGGTTGTGCTGTAGCTAAAAGAAGTCCAGATCTGAAAATCCTGGGGGTAGAACAACAAACCAGAGCTTCTGGTGTTTCCATCTGAGATCTTGGAAATCTGGAAGGAGGCAAAGACCCAAGCAATTTGTCACTTAGGAGATGCAATGTTATTAATGGAACAGCTTAGTGAAGCTTGCCTTTTCCTTTTCTAAATGGTCACTGGGGATGAAGGGAATGGTGTTGGGTGATAGGTTGGACTCAATGATCTCAAAGGTCTTTTCCAACCTGGTTAATTCTGAATGAAGCCTCTTTACCTTTGAAGATGTGTTGAAACGTCTCCCCCCTCTCCTCACAGTATCACAGTATTACTAAGGTTGGAAGAGACCTCGAAGATCATCGAGTCCAACCTGTCACCACAGACCTCATGACTAGACCACGGCACCAAGTGCCACATCCAGTCCCCTCTTGAATGCCTCCAGGGACGGTGACTCCACCACCTCCCCGGGCAGCCCATTCCAATGGCGAATGACTCTCTCAGTGAAGAACTTTCTCCTCACCTCGAGCCTAAACTTCCCCTCGTGCAGCTTGAGACTGTGTCCCCTTGTTCTGGTGCTGGTTACTAGGGAGAAGAGGCCAACCCCTTCCTGGCTACAATCACCTTTCAGGTAGTTGTAGAGAGCAATGAGGTCACCCCTGAGCCTCATCTCTTCGTCACTCGATAGAACACAACTTTAAACAAACCAAAATCATTCCTCTTGTACACATTGCATTCCCACACTGAAGCAATCCCTTTGTCTCTTTTGTTTTAAATTCTTTTGAGGAGTAATAGGGGAAAAAGTGCTAGGTTCTGTACAAGTGAGAGCCCACTTCTGCACCCCCTCTGCACAAACCTGGTCACTGAAGTCCTGCAAACCCAAACCCGGGTAAGGTTTGACAGTCACACACTTGCTTAGGAAGCAAAAGCCTGGCCCTGACTGTGCCCTGCTGCACAGCCAGGGCAGTTTAGACAAGGGTGATGTAATTTGTCAGGGACACCCAGAGCATGAAGGATGGAAGATCCTGGGAACACTGCTCTAGGCGAATCTGCTCCAGAGGTCCCTTCCAACCCCCATGCAATGGGTTACGCCCATCCTGAATACAGGGGGGAGAGGGCTCGTGAGAGGCTTGCTCTCCCTGGAGGGTGTTTTCACCCTGGGGAACTAAGTTAATCTGTTCCACTCCCCCTCCCTGCCTATAAAAAGGAACACTGGAGCCATTTCTGTCTTTTGGCTCCAGCCTTGCCTGGATGAGAGGACTGCTGCTGGCTTCCTGCTTCTCTGCCATGTGGTCAGGCCTGGTCCTCCTCCCTGCTACATCCACGCTTCTTCAAAGGACTGGTTTTGTATACGTATTTTTCCCCATCCATCCTTGATCCTTACCCTTGTGAACCCTTCCTGTTATTGTTTTATATATTTTTATATATATATATATATATATATATATATGTATAGTTTAAAGACATTTTTTTTACCTCTCTCCTTCCAAGCTGACTCCAAATGATTTCTCGGTAGATTTGCTCCTTCCTCTTTTTTTTTTCCTCTCAGTTGGGAAAGAGGAGGGGGAGCGGGGGAGGGATTCTCAGCCTTGCCCCTGTCTGAGCTCTTAAATGCCAGTTGAGGCTCAAACCACCACACCCCACCATGCTGGGATTCTGTGAAGACAGCCAGTAGCATCACATGTCTTACCTTACTACCTCTTGTGGAGAGTTGTATTTCAGAAAGCAAGAGCACTCCACCCCAAGCTGCACACCACCCAAAAGCTGCCTTACATTTCACCTCTGTGGCATCTCCTTCAACACACATTAACATTAATTTCTTCTCCTTCCCCCACTCCCAACCACCAGCTACTTTGCAGAGGATCTGCTGTGACACTTCAGCTGAAGGCAACGTGTACGAGCCCCACGCCTGCTGTACCAGAATTCATTTTTAGCATTCTTAATTTATTACCAATTAATTCCTTCTAAATTATAGGAGAGGCGACCTGTTGTAGACAACTGTTCCTTTCTAATGCCTGCCTAGGAAATCTTTCATTAATGAGCCCATTAATTTGATGGTGGCAGGGGCAGATCATCCAGAGAGAACCCTTCAGTGGCAATCTGTATGTCCCGCCTCGTGTTCTTGAGAGCACGGTGAGAAGAAAGCTGGGGCTGTGTGCAATAAATGCTGGGATAAAATATGCCCTGTGTATGTATGTATGCAAATAGCCTGATCTAGCATCATTAAGCCTCTTAAGGAAATATGAAGTTTTGAAGCCATTTCCCACTTTAGAGCTCAGGCAATGACTGGAGCATCTGCATTAAATGTTTAATGTGCAGCGGAAGTGCAAATCACCATTTAATTAACTCCTTCCATAAAATATGATCGTTTAGTGGAGTGAACACAGATGAATTATCATTATTCAGGAGGAATGCTGAATGTGTTGGTGAATACCAGACTCTGCATAACAGACAACAGTGGATCAGAGGGGATTCTGGTATCTAAAACAGAGTCTTTTGCTTTTGGCTTTGTTTTTGTTGTCTTAAAGGGACAGTTTATTTAAGGAGGACATTGAGACACTTGAACGTGTCCAGAGAAGGGCAACGTGGCTGGGGAGAGGCCTCAAGCACAGCCCTGTGAGGAGAGGCTGAGGGAGCTGGGGAGGTTCTGAAGGGTTAAGCCATGAGTCATCAGACAAAGAACAAAATCACCCAGAGAAAGCCTTTTTGCTTTGGAGGTTGCTAATGAGCAGGGCAACATTTCCCTGTACTCAGCACTGGTTAGGCCACACCTTGAGTACTGTGTCCAGTTCTGGGCTCTGCAACTGAAGAAGGACACTGAGATACTTGAACGTGTCCAGAGAAGGGCATCGAGGCTGGGGAGGGGTCTGGAGCACAGCCCTGTGAGGAGAGGCTGAGGGAGCTGGGGGTGTTTAGCCTGGAGAAGAGGAGGCTCAGGGGAGACCTTCTTGCTCTCTACAACTACCTGAAGGGAGGTTGTAGCCAGGTGGGGGCTGGTCTATTCTCCCAGGCAATCAGCACCAGAACAAGAGGACACAGTCTCAAACTGCATCAGGGGAAGTTTAGGCTGAAGGTGACAAGAAAGTTCATCACAGAGAGAGCTGTTAGCCTTTGGAATGTGTTGCCCAGGGAGGTGATGGAGTCACCATCCCTGGAGGTGTTGAAGAGGGGATTGGATGTGGCACTTGGTGCCATGATTTAGTAGTCATGAGGTGGTGGGTGACAGGTTGGACTTGATGGTCTCAAAGATCTTTTCCAACCTTATTGATTCTATGATTCATGAAACTGTGTTTTTCCAGAGCAGCCTCTGTTATCAGACCCAGGCATGTGAATGTACAATTAAAGGTAAAATAATTATTGCCAACAGCTGGCAAAAAAACCCCCAAAACAACAACAAAACTTCCTTGAGCAACTGTTCATTAGCTTCTGAGCTAGAGCCTCTGCAGAGCCATTGTTTGATGCTAGAAATGAGTGCCACTGTAATTCTTTCATGAGGGGGAGTCACCCTTCACAAAGATCATTTGATACATGTCATTGAGCAGCCCTCATCTTCCCTCCAAAGGGCACTGTTGCAGTCCCACCAAGAGAGACCAGATGGAAGAGGAGAGTTAAAAAACACTGTACAGAAAGCTGAGCAGGAATCTCTCTCAGTGCCTGGCAAAAAATGGGGTTGCTGCATCAGGCAGAGCACAGGCTGCAAACTTCCATCCTTTGTGTAGAGTCCATGGGATGAACTCCTGGGGCAATGGTGAGCCTGGTACAAAAATGGAAATTAGGAACTTTGCTACTAGATGCTCCTTCATCAGAGTCCTGTGAGACCTGAGCTGTCCTGGAGGGTCAGAGATGCATCCTGGCCACCAAGTCATGGCAAAGACCACATCACACTGGTTTGCTAGGAATATCCCTGCTCCTCCTTGCTCTGTGAAGCTAAAGGGTGTTCAGGACTCTCACTGATTTCTTGTTCAAACTCCAGTTTTGTGGACTTCTGCTCATCCCCCAAGCCATCTGGAAAGGATTAACCACTTTGAATGGATTCATTTTATCTGATTATTGCCATCTACCACTCTGCCACTCACCTACACTCTTCTATAGTCTGTGGAGATGAGGACCCATGTGTTGAGCACTCTTATCTTAGACATATCTCATGGTGAGTCACCTCCTTGAAATACATTCCCCTCTTTCTCTTGATTAGAGATGGAGCCTCACTGATCATTTTATCTGGGACAGTTAATTTATTCTTTCTTTTTTAATACTACTGCTGTCCTACACACTGCAAAGGGCCAGGCCAGGCAAGGCTGCCACTCATCTCTGGGCAAAGGAGAGCCTTTCCCCACAGTATGGTATTTTACAAGGCAGCACAAACCTGAGCTGAAGCAGAGTGTCCCTGTGGAATAACATTCAGAACAGGGGGGGAAACAACCCTCTGTGTGAAGATGACCTGAGGCACTTCTGATTATTTGAGAAGTGAAGAGTAATGAAGCCAAATGTTTCGAAGTTGGAGTTCTCCTGTTTTGTTTCCACTCTTCCGCTAACGATGATCCTGCACTTCATCCTTCGGGGTCTGATCTAACAGTGCTTCTGCCCGCTGAAATCTTGTTTTCCCTTTGGATAGATGGTTCCTTGAAGCAACCTTTCTCCATATAAAAACACATTCCCTTGGAGCAGTCACTAAAACTGTCTTCATGTCTCCACACTTCATTTGAGGAAAAACCCCAGCCCCAGCGAGGTGATCCTCTGCTCACCCAGAGGTAAACACATCTGTGTCAAACCCAGCTTAATTTCATGTCACTTCAGCAACCTTTTAACTCTGGCTGGCTGTCACAAACCATCTCCTTTGCCATGAATATTTGCCATTAACTTTCCATTGATAACTCCCTTTCTGTTACAAATCTACACCTTTTCCCCACCCTGCTCCTTCTTCAACTCTCCCAGGTCCCTTCTCCTGGTGCTGTCCACCAGAGTGGGGTCTCACAGCCAACAGGGGCTACAGACTGGGGAGTGCCTCTGATCTTTTAAGGTATTTGTGTGTGTGTGTGTGTGCTGCTGACATGCTCACAGGGGAACACATAAATAAATAACTGCTGCTTCTTGCTGGAGGGTATGCCACTGGGTTGCTCTTTGCCATCCCTGTCTCTGAAAGCATTCAAAACCTACCTGGATGAGTTCCTGAGTGATCTACTCTAGGTGATCCTGCTCTAGCAGGGGGTTGGACTAGATGACCTTCAGAGGTGGGGTTGGACTAGATGATCTTCAAGGGTCCCTTCCAACTCCCACCATTCTGTGATTCTGATTTTCATCTGGATTGTTCAAGCCTGAAGTCAGAGAAGGTTCCTATTGCAGAAAGACAGTCAATTGGCACACACAGAGGGTTGGGGGGGGTTAGTCTGGAAACAGAGACAGATGGAAACAGAGTGCTAGGTCCAGAAAACAAAGAGTTAACAATGAATACATATTGCAGTGCTTAGTTATGAGCAACCCAGAGAATCCTGGGTGAAGAGGTACAGAATCACAGAAACATTCAGGTTGGAAAAGACCTTCAGGATCACCAAGTCCAACCAATAACCCTACTCTACAAAGTTCACCTCTAAACCATATCCCCAAGTATCACATCTAAACAACCTTTAAACACATCCAGAGTTGGTGACTCAACCACCTCCCTGGGCAGCACATTCCAGGGCCTGACCACTCTTTCTGTGAAAATTTTTCCCCCTAATGCCCAGTCTAAACCTACCCAGTCACAGCCTGGGGCCATTCCCTCTTGTTCTATCACTAATTACCTGTGAGAAGAGACCAGCATCAGCCTCTCGACAATGTCCTTTCAGGTTGTTGTAGACAGCAATGAAGTCTCCCCTCAGCCTCCTTTTTCCCAAAGTAAACAGCCCCAAGGCACAAAGATGCATGTATTTACAAGACCCAGAAGGCTAAACCAGCCTGCTCAGGAGAAAATGCCAGAATTCAACCAAGTGAAAGTCAGGGATACCATGACACGGCAAGTCCACCCTGATCATGACCACAAGAAGGAAGGATGTGAGTTTTCTACAAATACAGAGTGGAAGAGCAAGCTTTTTAATAGAATACAATAAATAAACCAGGTTGGAAGAGACCTTCGAGATCATCGCGTCCAACCCATCAAACAATCCAACCCACCTAAACAACTAAACCATGGCACCAAGCACCCCATCAAGTCTCCTCCTGAACACCTCCAGTGATGGTGACTCCACCACCTCCACAGGCAGCCCATTCCAATGGGCAATCACTCTCTCTGTATAGAACTTCTTCCTAACATCCAGCCTAAACCTCCCCTGATGCAGTCTGAGACTGTGTCCTCTTGTTCTGGTGCTGGCTGCCTGGGAGAAGAGACCAACCTCTGCCTGGCTACAAGCTCCCTTCAGGTAGTTGTAGAGAGCAATAAGGTCACCTTTGTGTCTCCTCCTCTCCAGGCTAAGCAACCCCAGCTCCCTCAGCCTCTCCTCATAGGGCTTGTGTTCCAAACCCCTCACCAGCTTCGTTGCCCTTCTCTGGACACGTTCCAGCAAGTCAACATCCTTCCTAAACTGAGGGGCCCAGAACTGGACACAGGACTCGAGGTGAGGCCTAACCAGTGCAGTGTACAGGGGCAGAATGACCTCCCTGCTCCTGCTGGCCACACTTCCTGATGCAGGCCAGGATGTCATTGGCCCTCTTGGCCAATAGTTGCCAGCTTCAGAGGAGCCCTGAAGATGCCATGAATGCAATCACCTGGAAAGAACATGGGAGTGTTTATGCAGGTGGCAGTTTATCAATTGATTATCACTTTCATCAACAGCTTTTCATTCCTTGTTCCCATCAATAGGGACATCTCTGAAGGTTCCCTTCCGATCAGGACAGACTAATTGGCACTAGAAAGTTCAGTGTTTGAAGATTGTATGATTAGGGAAATGTACAAATTCAATTTCTCCCAACCAGATTCAATTCTAATCTAATCAGAGAGATAGAAAACTCCAGTGTAATAATGACAAAGAAAATGACTTTGTTTCAGGCCATTTAAATGTCCCTTTCTGCAAACACTCCAACAGAAGAGGCTGTGTTTAGAGCCAGAGTCAGGGTATTTGCTTTGAATTCAACAGCAAATGGCCTATTTTCTGGGTCTAAATTAACATTCTCTCTTTTTTGAGAGAGAGAGAGAGAGACCATCTAAGTCAAATGAGCATTTGTGACATTTAATAAAGCAATTATATCTAAAGGCTAGGGGCTTGAGATAGAATAGACTGGCTAATGTTGTCTCAGAAAAGTCTCTTGATAAAGAAATGATGCTTCACTGCAGGCTTCTGATGACCTTGAGCAGATTAGAATTGGTAGGTGGAGAGCATCTTCCATCAGTGCTATTTAAGTCACAACCAAATCTGAACAAAAGCAGGTGATTATATGTCCCTAGGTAGATATTTCAGAAGAGCCTAAAGGACTGAGGAGCCTTGTTAGCTCCCAGGATCCATGGTGCTTGACATCACGGCCAACCAGCAGACCTGAAGTCGCTGCTCCATCTCCTGGCTTGCTGTTGGCAAGCCTGCTTGGTACTGACTGTGTCTTGGTGGCTTTTATACCTTGAACCAAGAGGCAGGCTGTGCTCTTAGACTGCTGCAGACACCTGAGCTAGCTCTTTTAAGAGGAGCTTAGGTCTATCTACAAGAGCTTCACTTGCTCCTTCGAATTTCTCAATTACTCAATCCTAACACTGAGCAGTTCAAGAAGTCTGAAGATGGAGAGTCAAAGCACACTCAGCTTTTTGGAAGTGTTACAGTAATCCCTGGAGATTCTGAGCCAGGGATAAGGGCTCTTCGAGGGACACAAGCTTATGAAGGATGTATGTGGAAGCAAACTTTCACAACAGCAGCCTATTTAGTCTAGATGCTCTCCTGGAAAGGAATTCCCATTAAGTGCTGTATCAGCAGAGCAGCATCTACATTGAGAGCTATTGGAGTGTTTCACCAGCTACTTGTGCTCGACTCAACAACAATAAAACTCAAGGAGGGGCCAGATTACAAGATCATGTTTGAGCAACTCAGTATTTTAGTGACTCAGAGTTGGCTGATGAATTGGTGGCACAGCTGGAAATAAAGCCTAGGAGTCATGGCTGCACAACCACTCGTTCCTTGATGTGACACACTGCTGGCTGTTAAAGCTGTAAAATTCCTCTTGCTGGCCTGAGGAACAGAAGCTCATTTACTCACTGCACATTCAGCCCCAATGGGCTGGCATCACTTTGGAACAGGCTCATCACTAAACATCTCTGTGTCGACTGGAAACACTTCCACGCTCATAACAATATGCATTGTCTTGAGCTGCTGTGCAGCCAGGGTCAGCAGAGCATTGCTTTAGCTTTATACATTTTCAAAGTGAATTTTCTGCTTGTGAGAAGCTCTTGATTGACACATCTGGAGACTGAAGTCCCTCATTTAGCAGGGAAACAGGGGCAGAATGGGTACAATATGAGCTTTAGTTCTGTCTGGCCTCAAATTTGGGCTGAATGGAGGAACACTGAGGATAAGAAAAATGTTGCTGTACTTCCTGGCCTATCCATGTGCCAAAAGATTGGCTAATAGGAAGCTTGCTGTGTTTATGGGTGACACTCAGGTTTGATTTCAACCTGTCTGCTTTATCAGCTGAGGCTGTAGAGGCAAGGATCTATTGTTGTCTTTCCTTTTCCCAGCTAATAAAAACCTAGCCAACAATAGTGACCCATCTGTGAGAAGTTCAGTGGGTTTTTCTCTGCTCCTACAAAACATCTTACTGCATCTCTTGGTCCAGCCTTGCTCACAGCAGCTTGCTCACTGAGCACCAAGGATGGGGACCCTCAAAAGGGAAGGTCACCTTCCTCAGGCAAAGGATGAAGCCATCATACCTGTGACAACAATCAAGTTGAAGTGTTTAGCTGGTGATGGAACCTTGGTCTTTGCATGAAAACGTTCTTTTTGACAAGCAGCAGCTAAAGTCTACAACTGACAAAAGTGGATCAGAATTTAGACTAATGTCAGAGATTTCAAAGAAATAGCCCCAGATTTATCCACTACAGCTGCAGAATCCCTGCAGGCATGTGCCATCATAAGCAACAACAATCCAGAGACCAGCCCCTGGCAGCCAGCCCCCTGTGCAAGAATACAGAATTAACCAGGTTGGAAAAGACCTTGGAGACCATCAAGTCAACCTATCACCCAACACCATCTCACCAACTAAACCATGGCACTGAGTGTCTCATCCAGTCTCTTTTTAAACACTTCCAGTGATGGTGACTCCACCACCTCCCTGGGCAGCACATTCCAATGGCCAATCTCTCTTGCTGGGAAGACTTTCCAGACTAAACCTCCCCTGGTGCAGCCTGAGACTGTGTCCTCTTGTTCTGGAGCTGTTGCCTGGGAGAAGAGACCAACCCCCACCTGGCTACAACCTCCCTTCAGGTAGTTGTAGAGAGCAAGAAGGTCTCCCCTGAGCCTCCTCTTCTCCAGGCTAAACACCCCCAGCTCCCTCAGCCTCTCCTCACAGGGCTGTGCTCCAGACCCCTCCCCAGCCTCGATGCCCTTCTCTGGACATGTTCAAGTATCTCTATGTCCTTCTTCAGTTGCAAAGCCCAGAACAGGACACAGTACTCAAGGTGTGGTCTAACCAGTGCTGAGTACAGGGAAGAGCAAACACGTGGAAATGTTGCCCTGCTCATTAGCAACCTCCAAAGCAAAAAAGGCTTTCTCTGGGTGATTTTGTTCTTTGTCTGATGACGCATGGCTTCATCCTTCAGCACCTCCCCAGCTTGTCTTACTCTGCAAATCCCACTAGCCTGTGGGTACTGTGCTCCCATCAGAGACCCTCTGGCACCTTGGAAGAGCCTGAATCCTCCCTAAGCTCATCCAGCAATGAGTCTCCACCTGTGTGAGGTTTTAGGTGGTTCAGCCTGGGCCAGAGGAGCCTGGGCTGCTTCCATTGAACTGAATGGGAGTTTTCCTTAACAAAAAATGAATGTCCTGGTTCAGTGCCATGAGGAAGCACCTTCCAGTCAGAAAAATCAATAAATATTACCATCATTTAATGACACTAAAAGATCATTTCAGAAGAGGTGGTGAACAAAATCCAGCAGCCCTTTAAATGTAATGACCAATGAATGAAGCCAGCTAATCCATGCATTGAGACAGAACCATCTCTATGTAATTCATTCCATTGTTTGTTAACAAACACAGGCCCTGCTACTGCAACTTAATACTCCCAAATTAGGGGTGAAGGTGGGGCCCACCTGTCTTTTAGGGCATTAAATTACTGGGTCTTAGTTAGAGAGGATTTTATTACTCAAATGACACCATCTTCAGGAGAGGTTTTCATAAGCTTCATTTGCATGTTGATTTTCCCCAGCAATTATCAGTAAAAGGTCAAATATTTGCTTTATCTATATAATTCAATTTTAGAAATGCCTTTGGGATTCAAATTAACTCCCTTGTAATATCTTCATTGAAAAAGAAGATTAATTATGCTTACAAGAAACCTAATTTGGCTTATCAGACCTTTAATGTTACAGGGATCGTTAATGCATTTAAATTTAGGATTAGTAGAGTGATCTGGTTCCATTATTTTGGTGACTTTAATATTTGTCATTATTTTAATGCATACAGTTCCTTTTCCCTGAAGAGAAATGAGAAGGTCTATTGTAAAGGAAATAAACATTATATATTGACCTGAGTAATTATGCCTCTGGGTTTTAAGAGCACATAAAGAGATGTATTTGTGACTCACATATAAATTCAGCATTCACCCATTAAGTGGACTCCAGTATTAACACTGCCAGGTTCCTAACCAGAGGAGGATATGGGAGCACTGGCAGGACCAGGGATCAGGATTTGTGGCAGCATCCGGAAGGAAGAACTGAGCTTCAGCCCCAGCACACCCGTCCTGCTCCTCTGCCTCCATCCCACACACAAGCTGCTGTGTGCTCAGCACTTCAGGGAGCTGTGCTGGTGCTGCTGGGAATATCTGGAGGATGCTGATCTCTGGTGCAGTTGCTCCCACAGGAGTTTTTTAGTTGCATTGACTTGGTTGGGAGTAGAATCAGAGAACTAGTGAGTGCCTTTGAGAATAAAGTCTGCAGGCCTGGGCTCCTCACACATGCTTAAAAATACCCTAAGGCCACCTCATTTCCTCCACTGGTTTCTATCCCTTCCATAAATCCGGTGTGCACAGCCCCCAAAGCTGACTTTGTGGGTAGCTACAGGGGTTAACTCTGCTGTGGAAGAAATGGGAGCCCTCCAAAGCTATCCTGCTGCAGCAACCTTGAACTGTTTTAATAAACACATCTCAGTGCCCTTCTACCTGACTTCTTTCTGCCTCAGTTATGCTGTGGTTGTTGGTAAGGGATAAGATTATTCATGCCATGCTGATTGCCAGGATTTTGGGTTATTTATGCCAGGCTAATTGCTGTGGTATTGCAGTGCTCATGCTAAGCTAATCACCATGGTATTGGATTATTTATACTGAGCTCTCTGCTGTGGTATTGGGTTATTTATGTTGAGCTCATTGCTAGGCTATTGTGTTATTCATGTTGTGCTCATAGCTGTGGTATCAGGTTATTTATCTTGAGCTTATCCCTGTGATATCTGATTATACTGATTAAACCAGTTGCTCCTTTTGGTAGGCTGTTCCATTTTCTCATCTGGTATCAGAGAGGAAAATCATCCCTTCTCTGCTCATCAGAAGAGGTTCACATTAATGTTTTCTTTTGGTTGACTCTGTGAAACCTCCTGGCACTGTAACTCCATCAAAGAGATGTAGAGTCTCTAAGTGGATGCAGAAGCAGTGAAGATGTATTAGTGATGTCAAGGGTTGTCTCTCTTGTACCAGCTCCATCTTTGAATTGGTATATCCAGAGCAGCATGATGGAAGTATGAGCTTGGTCTCACTGGTGCCTGGACAAAGATCCCTGACTGTTTTCTTGACATCTGCCTTGGATTTGCCTACTCTCAGCTGTTCTTTGGTTGAATGTACTATGTGAGGTCATTTAACTTTGCAGTTACTTTGCTGCCAGTGCTACATCCATCCTTCTTGATCTGAATGGCATTGCTGCCTTCTGCAGCTGGTTTACTCTGTTGGTAGTAAACCAACCGGTCCTGGCCTGGTTAGCTTTTTGGTAACTGGTACAGCGCGTAGCACGGAACCAGAGTTGTTGCCCTTGCAGGATTCGAATCCAAGAGTTGCCTGGGACCAGAATAATCTCACCTTCTGAAGCAGCAGAACACCCTGAGGTATGTGCTGCATTAACCCCTTCAGCACTTGAAGAGAAAATGTGCCAGGACTTCTCACCAGGTCTCTTAGATCCCATACTGCCTACTTCTATTACATACCAGAGATGAGATACTGAAATCTGAATGAATTCAGTGCTATCATGGGCACTGGCATACGAATTTGCAGTGCCTGAGTGCCCAATGCAGCTGGGGGACAGATGCTCATACCCTTTTATGGCCAGATCTAACATATCCTCAGCCTTCAGCCACTCTGCTCCTTGAGTAATGACTGCGTTACAGGTCTGCTTTGTCAGAGATGATCCTTTGGAAGCCTTTCTGAGAGTGACCAACTTGTTCCATGCTGGTGTAAGTAGGGGCATTTGACAGGGTCATTTTTCTCCAGCTCTGCAAACACAGCAGTAAGAGGGAACACACTGTCATGTGCAGTTGCAGGAGCAGGGGATGCTCTCTAGGCAAAAAGACTTTTATTTACTTGCAGGACTGCAGCTGCAGCAGGGCTTGTGCTGAGCAGCAGTTCTTTGGGCCTGACTGATGCCTCTAGATACCTGCACAGGTAACACTGGCCTGAATCATCATTTTGGATGGAAAAGACCTTTAAGATCCTAAAAACCAACCATTTTCTAACTTCTAATCTGGTACTAAACCATGTCCCTCAATACTGCATCTCTGCATCTTTTTAACACCTCGAGGGATGGGAAATCAGCTCTCTCCCTGGGGACCTGTTCCAGTCTTTGAGAACCCTTTTGGGGAAGGAGTTTCTTCTAATATCCATCCTAAGCCTCCCCTCATGCAACTTGAGTCCATTTCCTCTCATTCCATCACTTGTTACCAGGGAAAAGAGACTGAAACTCCAACCTTGGCTGCCAAAGCTCTTCAGGAGAGCACTGCAGTCTGCTTAGAGAAGCTCACTGATCAGCCTCATCTTACTTCAGGAAGAGATGAATTTCCTCCCTGATCAATGTGTCCAAGGTCAGACAGAAGGATTCAAACTCTGCTATGTTCAATCTCCTCCCAGCACCCACCTTCCCTCCCCTCCTGTCCACTGCTCCAGCTTGAGCTGTGACTGCTTCTCATCTCTGCTGGGTACACACAAACGAAAACAATCAGCTTAGTGGCACCTGCTTTTCCTTAAATTGTTTCCAGGCTTTTATTTTGTGTGTGTGTGTGTGCATCAGTGACTCAGTGCTATCAAATGTTTCAATACTGCAAACTTTAAAGGTGCTTAAACCATCAGAAAGCAGGCAAGAAAGAACAGAAATCACTGGAAGAAATAAGCACTGCTGTTAGCTTAGGAAAAAAAAACCTTTTAGAGTGGTTTTGTTTTGCTAAGAGAATGCTGCTATGTATTATTCATTACAGCCTCTGAGATTTAATTATTATTAGTGCTACTGATGATTGCTAGGAAAATAAACTGTAGCAGAAGGTGCCCGTCATTGTGTGAAGGGCATATATATGTTGTGTAACTTCCTGCACCCATTTGCATTAATCTCATTAGCTGCTCACAATGCAACTCCTGAACTGCTTCTTGCCGAGGAACCGAGAGAATGCAGAGGGGAAGGGACACATCTGCCCAAGCTGCTCTGCTCTCTGCACCCCATCCCCACCAGCCTCCCCTGGATTTGTGTTTTGTAACATCGAGCTGAGGAGGAGCCCACTGAGTCCATCCTTGGCTTTTTGCCTGTACTTGATCTGTACCTCTGCACTCTGCCCCAGTGGAGCCACACTGAGGCTGAGTGTTGTGTCCAGTTCTGGACTAATCATTTCAAGAGGGCAATGGAACTGCTGGAGAGTCCACCAAACAGCCACAAAGGAGGTTGAAACACCTCTCCAAAGAGGAAAGGCTGAGAGACCTGGTGCTGTTTTCTCTGGGGAAGAGCAGAGTGAGAGGGGATGTGCTCAATGCTGATCAGTATTTAAAAGGGTGGGGGGTCATGAGGATGAGGCTGGAGCTGTCCAGTGATAGGACAAGAGACAACAGGTACAAATTAGAGCACAGGAAGTCTCACTTCAACTTAAAGAAAAACTTCTTTACTTTGAGGGTGCTGGAGCCCTGGAGCAGGCTGCCCAGAGAGATTCCAAACCCTCTCAGACATTGTGATCCTGTGCAACCTGATCTAGATGAACCTATGTTAGCAGGGGGTTGAACTAGATCATTTCCAGAGGTCCCTTCCAACCTTAACCATTCTGTGATTGTGTACCTGGGGTTCCTCTTATGGGACCACTTGACCATATCCTGTCCCAGTCAGCCCTTCCTGTTCCACACAGTCTCTGTATTCTGTATCCTGTATCATGGTATTGAGACAATTTCCACAGGGAAGATGAATTTGTCCTGTCAGGAACAACCCTTGCTAGCTGCCTGGTAGCTTGAGGCAAGCGCAGGAAAGCCACTGGAGTGAGCTGAAGAGGAAGTCTTGATTCAGCAGCAAGCTTTCAGCATGCTCTAAACAAGACACACAACCTCACAGGCAGAGCTCTCAAAGGCTCTGCCATCCCACACTCTCTCCCAGGCTCAGCCATTGAGATTCGCAGATGATTGGTGTTTTTCTCACTCTACTGCAGTATAATACAATCCACTGTACCTCAGTTCAGCCCTCCACAGTACATCACTCGTTATCACACCAGCCACACAAAAAGCATCTTGCAGCAGTTCCTGGGATGAAACAGTGCAGGGATGTAGATGCTTATGCCAGGAGCTGTGGTGGTGAGGGACTGGGTACCAGAGCTTCTGTCTCTTCCTGCTGCCTTACAATTCTGTATCCACCCTTTTCATTCACCTCAAGCCCTCTATGAAGCCTGAAGTCTCTCTACTGGCTCCTAATTTACCCACTGACTTGAAAGTCTCATTAATTGCTTGCTGGATCTTGCATGGGTGTTCTCAGAGGTGCTGGAACTAGCTGTGATCTCTGTGCAAAGGTTTTGACAAAATACTGCAGAGAAGTTGCCTTCCCATTTTGTAACTGGCATCCCCTGCTCCACATCTGGGGCTCTCATTAGTGTCCAGAGAGAGGAGGAGAAGAACTTGAGTTCTTTAGACTTAAAAATCAATCTCTGCCCCTTCTGTCCTACGTGACCTTGCTAAATTGCTAGATCCTTTGAAGATTTGATTTCATCTGCTCTATTAGAGGAGAGGGAGCTGAGCACAGCAGAGCTTATGAGCTGTTTGGACACAGGCAGGGTGGGGATCAGTTAAGGGCTGGGACAGTATGGCCACTCTGACTTTTGAACATTGGCAGACACGCAGGTCAGTACTCTGGGCTTGCTGGCACTCCTGCTTCCACCTTAAGTAACCTCCTATATGTCTCAAGAGACTTGGTCTCTTGGATGGTCCCATGCCTGTCTGAGATCTGTTGCCTGCTCTTCAATCCCCATTTCTTCTCCTTTATTAAAAGCATCCCCTCTAGGAGAAGGATGAGAAAACAGCCAGGAAGCTGTAATGAATCAGGAAGTAGATTGTGAAATGTGCCCCAGGATGGGCATGTAGATGTTAATGGGTGCAACCACGTGCAGCCTCTAATCACAGAGGCTGAGCAATGTTCAGTGAAACCTAGAAGCCTACAAGACTCAAAAGGAAGGAAGTGTATTCTAGGAACTTCCTTTCCCATTCCAGCTCCGATTGTGAGATGAATGCATTAACTGCACAGAAGGACATCAAAAGAGAAAAGCAAGAGCTGCATCTTTTGGAAAAGATGACAACAGAAGAGATCAGAGGACAGCAGGACTGATCTGAATCAGGTATCCATTGGGGAGGTGGAATATGGAAGAGATTTGACCTCTTGGATTTGCAAGAGATAACGAAGGCAATGACATGGACTGAAGATCAGTGTGTCTCATACAAAGCAGATGCAAAGACTGATATTATTTGCCTGATTATAGAGATGAGGACTCTCTAGATCCTGTCTCCTACATGCATATATGGAGGACATTGGCTGGTTTCCTGTGCTGGCCCCAGTTTCCCCCGTTTATGTAGGTTGTTGCCGTGGCCTCTGTCTTTAGCCTCCCCAATGGCAGCATAAAGTCTTCACTGGATTTTACTTTACCCTTGTACAGGCAAAACCACTACTGTCTGTAGTAAAGACTAAATGCAGAGCTCAGAATTTAGCCCTGCAGTTTTCTCATCTGCTTCTGGGACCCTTTACAGTGAAAGGCAGTAGATAAATACGGGATGGTTGGCTGAGAGGAGCACAGGTGGGTGGGTTGCTGCAGGCCATAACTCAGTGCCTCTCTCTTTGCAGCCAGCAGCCCACTCTGCCCTTGGAGCCACACCACCAGCCATCGTTATTGGGACTGGTGTGCTTAAAGGCTGGAGCTAATCTCATAAAGTGGACATGTGAAGTGCTGGACATTTACACTTGGATTGTTGAAAGCATATGGTCATGGGGCCACAGAGGGTGGTTCTCTGATTCTAATGCAGAAATATGCATTACAGCTAAATTGACACTGAGAACTGACCTGAGCCTGGTATTAGAGAAGATTAAATTAACCCCCAGCAATAGCTCCATATTACAAAAATGGTTAGATCTTAATAAATTGAAAATGATAACAGCGTCAAAAGCTGTACATTTTCTCTCATGCTCCTTTATTGCTGTAACACTTCTTTCCAGTTTGTTGCTTCCGTGGGTTTTATTAGCACATTTCAGTGGAGTAGATTTGCTCTGAAGTGATAAAAGCTGACTGTAATCAGAAAGCTTTATGTTATCTGCAGCAAACAATGGTAAATGCCACCTGAGAAGGGCTTCGCTCAATGCCTTCATTACTGTGATTAGTCTAAGACGCTAGAAGATAGCAACAAACTTCAAACTTGCTGATAACAGACTTTGTTAAGAACACAATAAACATTGAACACCCTGTACTTCAACCTAGTAAAGAGACAGCTCCACTCCAAATGCACCCACAGCTGATCAATACTCTGCGGACCCGGCGGTGTGCAGTGCCTAACAAGGTCTCCTCACCTGTGCTCACGGTGAGTGCACCCAGAGCAGTAAGAGGAGATGGACCAGGCAGGTGAGGATCGATGCTCTGAACCAGCAAAGCTCTCACTTCAGTGCAACTTGAGCACGTGCTTAAAATACAGCACATGTCCTCTGCTCACCCCAGGAGGAATGGGGTTTGGCTGCTGCAGGGACCTTATGCTGATCCTCTGGCAAGAGGGGGATGCTGCTCCTGGAGATGAGGATGTTTGAAATGAATCAAGACGTGCTGCAGCTATGCTGGTCTAATAAATGCTGCTTCTCCTTTGGCAAAGTGTTTTTGGCTTTGTTTTGGTTTGCTGTCCTGTGTTTAGGTTGGTTGGTTGGTTGGTTGGATGTCATGTCAACAGAGAAGTTTTCTGTTAGGTGGTTTGGTTTTCCCTCCCCCTTCGTCTGAAAGCCACAACCAGTTCAGGTGCAAAAGCGCTGCGGCGCCCGTTTACAGCAAATGTAGTTTGGCTCTGGAGAAAAGTAATAACCACTCCAAGAAAAAGTTTCTGGATGGACAGCCAGCCCTACAGGGCCTCCCCAGCGCTGTGTGCCAGGGATGGGAAGTCACCTGGGATCCAAAACGTGCCAGTGTGGAAGCTGGAGAGCCCTGCTGCTGAAGGGAGATGTAAGAGGAGCCAGCTGGGCTGTCGCTCTTCTTGGCGCCGCACCAACCTTTCCAAATAAAAATCCTCTAACTTCCAGCAGGAACAAAAAATTAATTTTCTGCCTAATTTCTAAATACAAAATGAATATTTCCATAGAAGAGATAAATCTCATTGAAACATCCCTTAGAAAAACGGCAGTCAAAGCTCTTTGGAGAAAAATCAGCTCCAGCAGAAATATTCTACTCAGGCTTGGCGACAAGCTGCTCAGAAATGTTTCCCCTTAGCCCAGGAAGGAGCATTTGGCTGTGTGGTGGAGCTTGCACGCTTGCTGTGGGTAGTCCTACGTGTCAGGAATGGCACATTGCCCCCACTGAAACACACTTGCTGCTGCTGCTGAGCTCTGTTGACAAATGCAAAAGGCAGAAAACTTAAATAGATCCGGGAAGAGCAATCCTGCCAAAAGGTTAGTTTTGAAGTGTTTGACATTTTCTACCAGAGCTGAGCAAATCATTTATCTGATTAATTTAGTTTCCTCTCCGTTCACAAGTTGTCCAGAAGCTGGTGCTGAGATTTGCTCAAATTCATTTGTTATCTGAAGTTCCTGCCTGGCTCTGCACCTTGTTTATGGGCAGTTTGTTACGAGCGGTTACAAACCTCAGAGCTGTGCTGATTGCTCTTGATTGGGCATATGTGGCAGGATGTTGTTCTAGCTCTCTGACAGGGTGATCTAATCCTTTGAATTAGATTGCTGATGTGAATGTAAGCAAAATTTGTTTCCCACAAATAGCCTTTGCTATTTGCCTATAGGTCAGTGTAGCTGGGAACAGTTCTGCAGTTCCCAGAAGTGCTCTTAAGACTGCAAAGGGCTGTCTCCACAGTCCTGTCTTATCAGAACACCACTGGCCACCCAGCTGGCTCTGCACCAACATGGAAACCTGAACATGAGATCTTTGGTAAAAAATCCATCCCTGGATTTGAAGGCATTGAACTGCTAGATAACCACAGAATGATTCTATAATCTATCACCCAATCTTAAAATCACAGAATGCACTGGCTTGGGAGGGAACTTTAAAGGTCATCTAGTCCAATTCCCCTGCAGTATTCAGGGACACCCTTAACTAATTCAGGGTGCTCAGAGCCCCATCTATCCTGACCTTGAATGTCTCCAGGGATGGGGCCTCCACCACCTCACTGGGCAATCTGTTCCAGTGTTCCACCACTCTCATGGTAAAGAACTTCTTCCTAGTGTTCCAGTCTAAACCTACCCTTCTCTGGTTTAAAACTGCTGTGCCTTGTCCTAGTGCTACATGCCCTTGGTTGGACCCCATGATCTTAAAGGTCTTTTCCAACCAAAACAATTCTGTGGGGCACCAGTTATCACCATCAGAAATAAATATAGTTTGGATTTTAAAGTACGAGAGCAGGTGAAGAAATATTTAAACAAACAAACAAATCACATGCCTTAAGAAGGAGAAAGCTTTGCTCCAACTTCATCTCCCAGCATGTTTTCACAACATACACATCCTACTAAACGAAAGGCTAAATTTCTGCCCCCCGAAATGTGTTTTCATAGAATCAGCCAGGTTGGAAAAGACCTCAGAGATCATCAAGTCCAACCTACTACCTAATACCTAACACCTCCTGACAACTAAACCATGGCACCAAGTGCCACATCCAATCCCCTCTTCAACACCTCCAGGGATGGTGACTCCACCACCTCCCTGGGCAGCATGTACCAATAGCCAATTACTCTCTCTGCGAAGAACTTTTTCCTCACCTCAAGCCTCAGCTTCCCCTGGCACAGCTTGAGACTGTGTCCTCTTGTTCTGGTTGCCTGGGAGAAGAGACCAACCCCCACCTGGCTACAGCCTCCTTCAGATAGTTGTAGAGAGCAAGAAGGTCTCCCCTGAGCCTACTCTTCTCCAGGGTAAACAACCCCAGCTCCCTCAGCCTCTCCTCACAAGGCTTGTGCTCAAGACCTCTCCCCAGCCTTGTTGCCCTTCTCTGGACACATTCCAGACCTTATTGCTGTCTACAACTACCTGAAGGGAGGTTGTAGACAGGTAGAGGTTGATCTCTTCTCCCAGGCAATCAGCACCAGAAAAAGAGGACACAGTCGCAAACTGTGCCAGGGGAAGTTTAGGCTGGAGGTGAGGAGAAAGTTCTTCGCTGAGAGAGTCGTTCGCCATTGGAATGTGCTGCCCAGAGAGATGGTGGAGTCACCGTCCCTGGAGGTATTGAAGAGGGGATTGGATGTGGCACTTGGCGTCATGGTTTAGTAGTCATGAGGTCTGTGGTGACAGGTTGGACTTGATGATCTTTGAGGTCTTTTCCAACCTTACTGATTCTATGAGTCTATGACTCCAGCATCTCAATGTCCTTCTTAAATCAAGGAGCCTAGAACTGGACACAGTACTCATGGTGTGGCCTAACCAGTGCTGAATACCGGGACAATACAATACAATACAATACAATACAATACAATACAATACAATACAATACAATACAATACAATACAATGAGTTCCTTGCTCCTGCTGGCCACACTATTCCTGATGAACTAAAAAGTAATGCCGCATGAGAAGGGGAATAACAGCAATACACTGGTGTGCAGCGTGACATCAAAGTGGGAATAATGAATCCAGGGTTTGCATAATTGAGATGTTACATCCTTGGGCTGGAGGGCTCACCTCATTGTTCAGCACTCAGCAAATCATCTCATAAAATTACACCCATGTATTTTTTCCTGCTTGGTAAGAATAATTTGAGCAACTTTGTTTATCTTTCCAGTAGCTCTGGGCACGTCTTGCTGATCTGTGCGTTCCCGCAGCCTCGGCTCCTGAGCGCTCGGAGCGCAGGGGAGTGCAGGCTGAGGTGCTTTAATAGAGACAGAAAGGAATGGGAATTTCTGGCCTGTGGAAAATTCTGACATTTTGAAATAAATAACTATTGCAAAGCATGATGAACAGTCACACTTGTGAAGTTCTCTGCCAGCAGGTTTGTCAGGAGTCTTGGTTCAGTGCCATCAAGACATGTTTTTTCAATAATGTCCAATTGCTTTAGTTTGGTAACACTAAACCAAAATGAACAAAGTCCAAGTGAAAGCTGCAGACCTTTTAATTAAGATATGATAGATTGTATAAACCTGCTACACTAACTGCATTACAATGAGCGTGCAAGCACAAGCTGCAAGGGGAAGCTGAAAGACTGGCAGCAGAATAAACCCAGGAATGTTTTCATAGAATCATAGAACCAGTAAGGTTGGAAGAGACCTCAAAGATCATCAAGTCCAACCTGTCACCCAACACCTCATGACTACTAAACCATGGCACCAAGTGCCACTTCCAATCCCCTCTTGAACACCTCCAGGGACGGTGACTCCACCACATCCCTGGGCAGCATGTTCCAACAGCTAACAACTCTCTCTGTGAAGAACTTTCTCCTCACCTCCAGCCTAAACTTCCCCTGGCACAGCTTGAGACTCTGTCCTCTTGTTCTGGTGGTGGTTGCCTGGGAGAAGAGACCAACCCCCACATATCTACAACCTCCCTGCCTTCGGGTAGCTGTAGGCAGCAAGAAGATCTCCCCTGAGCCTCCTCCTCTCCAGGCCAAACAATCCCAGCTCCCTCAGCCTTTCCTCATAGGGCTTATGCTCGAGGCCTCTCCCCAGATCTTGCTTTCTGAGAAGAGAGCAAATGCTGAGGTGATGCCTCTCAACCAAGCTGCCTCTGCAGCCCTGGCATGGCAGGGGCTGTACATGCAACAGGTGGGGAAGGAAAGCCACACTATGGACTCACCACACCTAACACTTAAAGCTCCTAAAACCCACACTGGTGCTCAAAACAGAAAAATGACCTCTACCTTAGAGTAGAGGCTCTGTGTGGAGGTAAATTTTACCCCCAGCAATGCTCTTTATGCATTTCCAACCTCAGTTAGAAATTGTGGACCCCGGAGCTTCACAAAGAATCATCACTAGGAGGTAACTTCAGTCTTTTTCTTCCTTTATTTTGGTCTTTCCTTTCTTTCTTTTTGAAAGATCCCATTTCTTTGCTTCACTAACTGACATTCTTTATGCATTTCCAAGGAAATAATACAGCACAGGCAATAAAACTTAGCGGCTTCCAAAGCCATCCACAGGTGCCTCCCTTTGACAGCATTCAGGTTGGACTTGATGATCCTTGAGGTCTTATCTAACCTTGTTGATTCTATGAAAAAAAAAAAAAAAAGAGAAAACCCCAACCCCCTGCAACCCAGGCTTCATTTCTCTTGGTCTCCTTCTCCTTTCGGGTCCTCTTGCCTGTCTGACTCCCCCTGCTTGTTTCTGGAGTGGCTTTATCAATCTCTGCCTCTTCTCTTTCAAGCCCTCACTGCCTCCTCGTTGAGCAAGCTTTGAACAATAGTTCTCTAATTGCTCTTCAGAGAAAACTCCTGAACAACCTGGAAGAGCCCTCCAGCTGTTTCAGGGGAAAGGGACTTCCCCCCCCCCCCCCTTTCAGTAAAGGTTGTCTTTTAAGGCTGCTGCTGAACTGTTTTTCTAACACTCACACTGTGAGCTGGTTGTCAGTCACAGTCTTTGTATTCTGCCTAGGTACAGCTCCTAGCACAACAGCTGTGGAGTCACCATGGCTAAAGATTGCCAGAAAAGAAAGATGCCACGTTTTCCTTCAGCTGACCTTGGGATTGTTGTATTAGGATGCTCTGAAGAACATCTTGGGCGCACTATGTGCTACTTTTTCTTGGATGAGCATATCAAAGGACACCATGTCAGGCAGAGCTGCTCTAATATCTGATGGGGGCAATCAATCATGTGCACACAGATTGAGAAGTGCCACTCTGTTGTTTGATCACTGTCCTGGTTTCAGCTTTGACCTTGAAAACTGCCTACTAGGTGCTCAGAGGAAATGTCACATAGTGACTCTCATTAGAGTTCCCTGGTTAGGTGACTAAACCAAGAAAGATTTTTCTGATGGGAAAAACTGAAATTAACATCTTTGAAAACTCTCTGCAATAAAAAGTGGAGGAAAACTGCACCTTGATCAATTAAAATCCCTTCAAGCTGATTGATTTTGGAAAGCTCTGTTTAATACTTGCATATTTAAGTATTACAAGAGGGATCTGGAGGTGCTGGAAGGTGTCCAGAGAAGGGCCATGAGGATGATCAGAGGGCTGGAGCACCTCTCCTATGAGGACAGACTGAAGGAGTTGGGGCTGTTCAGTCTGGAGAAGAGAAGGCTCCCAGGTGACCTCATTGTGGCCTTCCAGGATCTGAAGGGGGCCTACAGGAAGGCTGGGGAGGGACTTCTCAGGCTCTCAGGTAGTGATAGGACTAGGGGGAATGGAATGAAGCTGGAGGTGGGGTAGATTCAGGCTGGATGTGAGGAGGAAGTTCTTCACCATGAGAGTGGTGAAGCCCTGGAAGGGGTTGTCCAGGGAGGTGGTTGAGGCCCCATCCCTGGAGGTGTTTAAGCCCAGGCTGGATGAGGCTCTGGCCAGCCTGATCTAGTGTGGGGTGTCCTTGCCCATGGCAGGGGGTTGGAACTAGATGATCCTTGTGGTCCCTTCCAACCCTGACTGATACTATGAGTTTAAACTCAATGAGGCTAGACTTGGACTGGAAACATTATTCCAAACAAATCCCCTCTGCATTATTTTAACAGAGTTATCCTGAGTGTACAGCAATCTGCAAGAAATTCCCTGATCCCCAGCAGAATGTGGTGGCCCCCAGGAAGCTCTGAATCAAGCCAGGATAGCCCCAGAGGATTGTGAAGCTACTGCAACTGGAGTATTTCTCGAGATTCCACTGGAGGTCAGTGCAGCATTACAGTTCTGCCTGGAACGACCTAGCGCCACAGCTAGACACAAACCCCTGTAGAGCTGTTTTTAAACTAGATTTGTATAGTAATAAATATGGGCTTAAGGACTGTGTTTTGTGGTTATATTTGGAACATCCTAGCAGGGATGTGAGAATCTAAACTTGTCTGGGTGTTATTCTTTGCTTTTTTGTTGCTGTGGCAGTTGTTTTTCGAGAGCTTAGGGTGGTGGTGTTCTTCTGTGTTTTTTTCCCCTTTATTTTTTTTTCCCTGTGCAAAGTAAAACTGCTTGGAATACAAAAGGAGCAGATTTTGTGACATGGTTTCATAGCTGCAGAGAAAGCATATCTTGTAGTTCCTAGTCTACCAGAAGAGGAGAGAGAAGGATGGTGCAGCACATGCCCATGCACTTGGGAGCCCTGGACCATGGCATTTGTTATGCTGATGTAAACAGGGACTTGCTCAAATCTGAGCTTTCCTCTCTTTGCCTCCCTTATCTTTGTCCCCTCCCTGGCAGTAGGACATCAACACATTGCACTCACTTCTTTGGCTGTGGCTAGCATGGAGAAGGGCAGATACACCTGAGTGGGATCCTTTTGGCTTATGGCCCTCAATGTCGGGGGTGAAACAATCCAAAAAGCTGCCAGCAAAATCTGGGGTAAGTGGTGTGAAGTCAGTGCAGAGAATCTGTTTGGGCTGTGGTGAGCCCTTAGGACTTGCTGCATCTTTAGGTTTCTGAGGAACATGCAGCTCCTCTGCTATGAGCACAAGGTGCCAGGCACATCATGGATCTCCTGTTCCCTGTGTGGCTGGAGCACAAGGGATCCTCAAACCTACAGTTTTGTTCTCCTACTGGCCATCAGAGACAGACCCTCTAACATACAAGAGCAGAGAAGAACAAAGAAGGGAAATCTGGGCCCTGAACATTACAACAGATGTTTCACCTGGATGCTGGATGCATGTGGGATACGTTACAGGAGTGAGGGCAATGACACCAAGTGGACATCATCACAGGAGAGAAAACTCGTAGCCAAAGACCATGAGGTTCCAACAATATGCCCCATACCAATCAGTGACTACTGTGATCTAGTCCAGCCAGCAGGTATGCCCCTTCTGCTTCAGGGAAAAACAGACATCACCAACCAGGTGATACAGGACCTGCTCTACCTGAGCTTAGCATGACAGCAGGACTGTCGCTCAGGCCTGTCAGTGGTCTGCCCAGAGGCTGTCTGCCTGCTGGCCAGGTGAAAACTACGGGGGAGGCTGGAGGATCCAGTCCATGTTCTGAACTCAGCTGCTCCCTGGGAGTAGCCTAAGCACAAAAGCAGCATGCAGAGAGCAGGATGCTTCTGCCCTTGGGGTCTTCAGGCAGGCTCTCGATCCAAAGTTTTACTGTTTCTGCTCAGGTATGGTATTCCTGCTCATTGATTCATTTCCCTGCTATATCGGCCAGAGAGCTCATTAGGAGAAGGAGAAGGAGAAGCAAACATGAGTTTCCTCCTAACCCTCTGTTAGAGTAAATGCTTCAAATTTTGGTTTTGCATCCCTCCCCCTGCTCTGAGGACAGATGGTTGAATCTGATCTGGCTGAACTGGCCATAAAGCACACTGTCCAGGATGTTTAGATTTTGGTTTAATTCAGGGTACGTTTAGCTGAGTCAAAGCCATGTTGGCAGAGCATTAGATTAGAGAGGCTGAACCTCCTTTAAGCACTCAAACACAGATATTTCAAAACAGGCCATTTAGACCATGGAGGATTTCTTGTCTTGGAGCAATCTCATAAAAGAACAGCTGTATCTGCTGCTTAATTTAAAACCTAGCTGGAACAAGACCTGGGCAAAATCTTATTGTGAAGTGACTCTCATTCACTGTTGTTCCATTATTGAAGCAACAAGTTTTACCACAGGCTGCCCCCACTTGTGCTCTGACTTAATTTCCCTTTTGGTTCCTGCAGTAATATACTTCTGCTCCAGAGCATCACATCACCAAGCGTGCTCTGCTCAGCCCGTTTTACATACACAGACCCTCGTGCCCCTCAAGCCTTCCTCCTGGAGGGTTCTGTGATGCCTCAGACAGGTTTTCTTTAATCTGCTTTTGCACGTGATTTTTGCAGCTCCCCTCCATCCATCCCCATCCTCCCAGCTCCTGGCAGGTCACAAACAAGCGCAGAGCCTCTTTGCCTGCATTTTGCTGCCCATCTGAGCAGCCTTGGCTCCATCTCCTCTCTTTGCAGCTGGGTTTAGAGCTCTTTGGGGAACAATTGTGTGGGTTCCCAACCCATTCTTTACCCTTTCATTCATTGTCTCCCTGGATCTGCCTTATCTACCAGTGTCATATTTCCCCCAAATAAAGGAACTTTGGAGAGTGAAACAGATCATCTCTCCTAGTCCTTGAGGTCTTTGCAACAGCTGATTAACACAGCAGCATTTTCTGTTTCCAGTCCTATGATTTCCATGTCTTTCTCATGCTTTCATTCAGCAAAGAGCTCCTTATAGGCCAGAACTATGAAAGCTGGAAGCCTTGGCTTTGTTTTCAGAATTAGCAAGTCTCTTCCTCCCAACTAACTTGGCACAATGTATGTTTTATATTTCTCTACCCCTTCCCATGACTTATTTTATGCTAATAGCTCCCTAAGTATTATTAATGTCTTTTTTTCCCCTTCTTTTTAAGAAAGAGAAAGTTCTTGAAAGTTAATTAAAAGTTGCATGCAGTAATTGTGCAAAAGCAGCTTTTCCAGTCTGAAAATGAAGCTTTTTTAATTAAAATCCGATATTCATTTGAAGATTCAAATGGGGTTTTTATTACTCATTTATTATTGTTTATTTATTGCCACTTCAGAAGTGTAATTGCTCCAGCAGAGGGAAATCAATCCAGTCCCAGTGCTGGGGCGCCCCCCTCCCTCCTGTCTCCTCCATCCTGTCCCCTCCCTGGGAAACAGGACATTTCCATCATCCTGATTATGTCATCCTGCTTGGGGGAAATGATTGAATCCTGGGTGGAGGGACAGGGACCTGTGCTTGGACATGTCTTGATCTCCTCCTCTAACAGCCTGTCACTTTTGCTTCCTCTTAAAATTTAAAAAAAAAAAAAAAAAGTTGTCTTGTTATCTCAAGGATGGAACATGGATTTCAGGAGCTATCAGCATCTCACATTTGCCAGCAAGGGGCTAGTTATTGTACATTGAAGAGCACTGAGGTTGCAAATCTAAACAGATGTGGCTTGGCAGAACCAAAGCTAAAGAAATATTAGGGGAGAGGTTTGGATGCTGGAGTAAATCCTGAGTGACTCCATCCACCAAAGTGCATCTGCCAGTGGCATGTGTGGCTGGGTCTGGATCGACCCTGTCCTCACCCAGTGCTCTGCAGGGGTGGAGGGGAGGCAGCCGTGCTGAAGTGAGGCAATCCTGATGGCTGAGGCTGTGCTACCAGGACGATTACAGCACTGAAGTGCTCAGTGGTGTGAGAGAGGGATCAAGATTTTCAGAGTTGATTCCTGTCTAGTTGTCAGCCTTTAGACACGAGGGAAGGGACACTATTTTTCCTACTTTGTATTTCTGGGCCATCAAGCCTGCAGGAGGAAGCCCATCTGGCCGGGTATGCTTAGGCAGATCTTTAGAGCCCCTCGAAAATCCAAGTGTAAAATCACGTCGCAAAAATCCACACCAAAAGGTCCATCCCCAGCCAACCTCTACTAATTAATATGGACTAATTATAGTCTCTCTCTTTCAGCTCTAGAAGTGGCCCTATCTCAGTGGCAAAGTCACTTCTTCATGTACCAAGCAAGGTGTGAACAAGCTTGCATGAGACTTTCTTGTGCGTTTCAGAGCTCAATGATAAATAGATATACATCATTATCATAAAGTTATTAATCACTCTGCTGAGCTAATGTCACCCCATTTCTCTCTTAGAATGGCTTTTGCCTCTGTGAAATGCATAGCATGCTAATAAAACAAGAGAGCACAGTAATAACCAGCATATAATTAATAATTATCAATAACAAATGCATAATCACCACAGAACTTCTCGTGATGTGTTTAAGAAGTGGCCTGTCCCCTTGTGCACATCCTTGGGCTGCAATGTCATTGCAAGTTGTTTTTTTTCACTGAACAAGTATTTGGGGAGTACCAGAGACATAACAAGGAAGCAGCTTTGCTTAAAAGCTCAGAGGAGCCACTAGGAATTACCAAAACTTTCTAAAATTGGGAAACATTTAGGCCAAATGAAAAAAAAAAAACACCAAACCCAAAGAAAAGCTTTAGTAGCAGAGAGAGTGCTGTGAGCAAACAGAAAGAACTCTGGCAACACAAGAGTCACCAACAGAAATAATCAAGAATAAACAGAATCCTTGTTGAATTAGCACAGAGGGAGATCTCGTTTGTCCTTGGGCTGGATGATGGGAAGGAACTTTCCTAATGATATGATTATTACAATGCACTTGAGCGGCACACTGAGCCCCTCATCAAGATAAGGGCTGTTATTGTGGCAGCCTTCTAGGATGGGATGTGTTAGTGTTACAAGAGAGACCCAACATAAAGAGCTTACAGTCAAAAGAGACAAGGCTGCAGAGGAGGGGCTGTCATCTCAGCACAGGGAAGCTCAAGGTTACACTGGCACCCAGTGCCTGATCCAGGAAAACAGAGTCTATCACCATGCACATCAAACACACTGTCCTTCACAGTATCACAGTATTACCAAGGTTGGAAGAGACCTCGAAGATCATCAAGTCCAACCTGTAACCACAAACCTCACGACTAGACCATGGCACCAAGTGCCACATCCAGTCCCCTCTTGAATGCCTCCAGGGACGGCGACTCAACCACTTCCCTGGGCAGCCCATTCCAATGACGAATGACTCTCTCGGTGAAGAACTTTCTCCTCACCTCGAACCTAAACTTCCCCTGTTGCAGCTTGAGACTGTGTCCCCTTGTTCTGGTGCTGGTTGCTAGGGAGAAGAGGCCTTCTCCTCCTAGGGGTGCACACAACCTCAGGGAAACCCTTGGCACCATCCCAACGCAGCACAGGAGTGACCAGTGTCTGCTGCAGGCTTGGTGAAGTGCTGGTTGTCATCTTTGCCCTAGGAAGCTGCCCTCCTTCCCATTTTATTTCTGGGGTGTGGTGATTGGAACAGGAGAAAAATAGAACTGCAGAATCATTAAGGTTGGAAAAGACCTCTAAGACTGTCAAGTCCAACCTTCAACCCAACACAACCATGACCACTAAGCCACATCCAAAATAAGACAACTGTGAAGCCCTCTTAGTGTGTTTTAGCCCAAATCAAGTCCTCTGGCTTAGTCACTGCAGCCGAAGCCCAGCTATACAGGCTGGGATTTATCACACCCAACTTTAACCCTCTATTAAAGATCCATTTGCTCTAAGAGTTGGATCCAAAAATACCTCCAGAGAGTGGCAAATCACCCCAGAAATGGTCTGCTGGAAGTACTTGAGGACTACACACCAGCTTGTGAATGTTGCGTTTAGGTCTGTTAAATCCTAGCCTTCGAATCCGTCCCTGCGTGATTTTGGAGAAGTCACTTAACAGCCCTGGACCTCAATTTGTCTCACTGAGGCTGATATTTCCAACTTTTGCAAGAGAGAAGATTCATTCCTGAATATTAACCACTGTGTAGCAAGGACTCTGATAAAGACGATTACAGAAATAAACCACCGGTTGATAACCAAATGCAAGGGGGAAAAAAAGAGAGAAGAAATTATTATTCCCCCAGCATTATCTTGTGTGCTCTGCACCAGTACATTTTAAGGCAATCTCAGCTGAAAAGATAAAGACATAGCCATCCTTATAAACAAGGATATTTCATTCAACAGATAGAAAGCTCTAAAGGGCTCCAGCTTTGCTGAAGCACTGAGACACTGAGAATTGAACGAGGTGGGGAGAATTAATTAGACTTCTGATATTATCCTGGTAAATAAAAGTAATAAGCAGAGTGCTGAAAAGGAAGACCTGATTCATATTCAAACATTTACAGAATAAACAGCTGCTGATTCTCCTATCTAGCCCAGCCCTTATCCTTTAAGGCTGCAATAAGTGACCTCTTAATCCCAGGCAAAAGACTGCATGAGCATCTGGAATTGAAAAAGAAAGCATATTTCCTTCACTATTCCAATTTCCACTCCATTTCAGCATAAAGTTGTTTGCATCTTATATATATATTTTTTATTCCTGCAGCAGGGTATGCTTGATGATGAGATTTTGTGCATCTGAACAATTTTGCAGCCTTACCCCTCCCCCCCCTCCTTTCCCTCTAAAGAAAGACATGCCTGACCTCCCTACATCGAGCAGGAGTACTGCAGTCCTTCAGCTTGGTTATATCTCCATTGTACTGGCCATGCTCTTAAAGCACTTAAAGCAATAATTTCTTGGCATGATGGACAGACTCAGCAATAACCTGATCCTGCAATGCACTGAATAAACACTTTAGCATTTAGTACATGGACACTAATGTGCTGGGAAGTAATTGCTTAGAGGTTCCCAGCTTCAATATAATAATGCAGGGATTGCATTTATACAGCATGGGGGGGAAAAAAAAAATGGTTATTGGCCAAACTTCCTCTCTCTCATTTTGATTAGCACAGTAGGAGAGAGATGAAGGTAAACATGAGGTGATCCTGGGTTACCAGATCCTTCAAGCGCTCGGGGCTGTATTTGGAGGCAGCTATGCTTAAGAAGTGGAAAAATTCCACTGACTTCAGCCCATTTACTCTGATTTTACACCAATGTTCCTGAGAGAAGTGCCTGGCCATTAATATCCTCTTTCACAATAGTAATGCTGAAACGAGTGAAAGATTAAAAAGCCTGTGCTGGCTTGGCAAGAAAAAAGAGAAAAGTATCTTCCACAGTAAATGCATAAACATGCAGGCAGCAATTCCCTGGGTGAGCCGAGCTTAAAACAAGCTCAGTGGAGTTAGCAGAAGTAGAATGAACTGTGTGGAAGCACCAAAGTTTTGCATTTCCATTTATGTGAATAATTACTCCAGCCCTCATCAACATTTCTCT
This sequence comes from Picus viridis, assembly GCA_033816785.1. Classification (NCBI taxonomy): domain Eukaryota; kingdom Metazoa; phylum Chordata; class Aves; order Piciformes; family Picidae; genus Picus; species Picus viridis. The sequence goes on along the minus strand of CM066596.1, from coordinate 7,075,471 downwards.
GCTTAAACAGCATTTATGAATTAAAGACGCCTCAACTTTAAATGGAAACTCATTTAGGTATTTTCTTTACTATTAAAAAGTTCCTCCCCCTCCCCTCCCCTTTGGGCTCATAAATGATTATGAAACAGTTTTTCTGCTTCAATTTTTGTTCTCCCTTTGCCTTTCCCCTTTTCCAAACGCTGTGGATTACTCCTTAATGACATGCAGAGTGTGGTTACCTCTAGGATACTGAAATGCTCTTTGAAAACATTATCTTTCCAAAGAATTTCATTTTGGAGCTACCTTCCCTCCCCCCACCTCCCCAGAAAAAAATTAAAAGAAAAAAGCCCCCAAAAAACTATTCAGAAGACCAAATTGGACCATTAGATGGATAAAGAATTGGCTTGATGGCCGCACCCAAAGAGTGGCTGTCAATGGTCCATGTCCCAGTGGAGGCCAGGGACAAGCGGAGTCCCTCAGGGGTCAGTCCTGGGACCAGGCTTGTTCAACATCTTTGTGAGTGCCATGGACAGTGGCATTGAGTGCACCCTCAGCAAGTCTGCTGGTGATACCAAGCTGTGTGGTGCAGCAGACATGCTGGAGGGAAGGGATGCCATCCAGAGGGACCTGGACAGGCTGGAGAGGTGGGCACAAGCCAACCTCATGAGCTTCAACAAGACCAAGTGCAGGGTCCTGCAACTGGGTCGAGGCAATCCCAGGCACAAATCCAGGCTGGGCAGTGACTGGCTGGAGAGCAGCCCTGAAGAGAGAGACTTGGGGGTGCTGGTGGAGGAGAAGCTCAACATGAGCTCTCAATGTGCACTTGCAGCCCAGAAAGCCAATCAGATCCTGGGCTGCATCAGGAGAAGTGTGACCAGCAGGGCAAGGGAGGTGATTCTCCCCCTCTACTCAGCTCTGCTGAGACCCCACCTGGAGTACTGCCTCCAGTTCTGGAGCCCCTATTACAAGAGGGATCTGGAGGTGCTGGAAGGTGTCCAGAGAAGGGCCATGAGGATGATCAGAGGGCTGGAGCACCTCTCCTATGAGGACAGACTGAAGGAGTTGGGGCTGTTCAGGCTGGAGAAGAGAAGGCTCAGAGGTGACCTCATTGTGGCCTTCCAGGATCTGAAGGGGGCTACAGGAAGGCTGGGGAGGGACTTCTCAGGCTCTCAGGTAGTGATAGGACTAGGGGGAATGGAATGAAGCTGGAGGTGGGGAGATTCAGGCTGGATGTGAGGAGGAAGTTCTTCCCCATGAGAGTGGTGAAGCCCTGGAATGGGTTATCCAGGGAGGTGGTTGAGGCCCCATCCCTGGAGGTGTTTAAGCCCAGGCTGGATGAGGCTCTGGCCAGCCTGATCTAGTGTGGGGTGTCCCTGCCCATGGCAGGGGGGTTGGAACTAGATGATCCTTGTGGTCCCTTCCAACCCTGACTGATACTATGATACTAAAAATGAAGTAAAGAGAACAGCTTTCCCGATGTATTATTAATACCAATAAATGGGAGCTGGTGGATTTAAAAACCAAGATGTAATGTGGTTTCCTGGAGCGCTGAGCCTTTAAACAAGTTCGAGGTATTGAGATTGTGTAGTAAAAAATGGGCAAAATGAAATATCTTTTCAGATAGGATAATAAAGGCAGGCTGTATTAACATACCCTGCCCGGGAAACATAAGCAGGGAAGAAACATTAGCCGCTGCTCTTTACGGACTCCGTTGTGGCGAGTGACCCTGCACGACTTCATTTTGAACTCCCTGTTGCAGCCTGGAAACATCTTGATGAAAATAGGAGTGTGGGAAGAGCCATGGCCCTGCTCAGCTTGAAGTTGTCTCTGGGGAGGCATTTTCTCAACTGTGTGCAGTGCCTGCAGCTGGAATATTTCCTCCCTGTCTGGAGAGTCAGCACAAAGCCTTGCATCATGTTGATGCTTTGCACTGACAGCTTCTAGGGCTTCAGCATATTGGAGCCACCCATTGCACAGAAAGGGAAGAGATAAGCACCTTGTAGGAACAGAGGGAAGAGGATACCATGGTACACCTGAGACAAGGATCCTTGCTCCCTCATTCTTCACTGTGCAAAGACCATGCATCTGTGCCTTGCCCCAAAGCAGAAGCCCAGCTGAACACTGCCTCTCTCCAAGGAAACTGAGGCAAGAGCATCAGAACACTAATACATGCCAAAGACTTTGAATTAAACTCTTGTTAAGCTTTTGATAGACTGCAAAGCTATCAAAAAGATTAATGCAACCAATGAGTGTGGAGGAAAGTTATCACTAGACTATACAGATGCACAACTAAAAGATGAAGAAGATTGGTGTGGAATGAGGGAAGAAAATGCCAGTGATGGGATGGGATAGAAAGTGTTGGAGGCCAGTGGTGGAGTGTAGCCCTTGACTGGTTTTGCACATAATACCTCTGCCCTGCCACACATCAAAATGCAAATTCTCTCACTGCCAGTGTCCCCAGATGTTGGCAATTTGTTGGTTCCAAGTTTGTTAGTCCAAACATAATTTACAACATCTTATCTCTGATAACATCTTTTATTTTATCCCTGCAAACCTCCCCAGTATCTGCACAACTGTCTCCAGATAAAGACTGGTGAGTAACTCTGTGCTGTCCTACCTCCTACCTGTTCTCTTTGCAGCCCACAGGAAGCTCAGGAGGGAAGCACTGCTCTTAATGCATTGAATTAATCTCCTGTTATCTATGTATATGCCCAGCACTTTTCCTATGCTTTTCCAGGCAGCCTTTACTGTTTTCATCACACCTTTCCTCTTGGCCTGCCTGGGGAATGCATGGGAGCACCTCAGCTCTGCAGAGACACTGCCCTCATGAGGATCACAGAGTGCCAGGTTGGAAGGGACCCCAAGGATCATCTGGTCCAACCTTTCTAGGTGATGGTGGAGTTGAAATGAAGCTGTCTTAAAACTGTCCAATGCAGGGGAATCCACCACTTCCCTTGGGAGAGGATTCATGGAATGGGTTGGATTGGAAGGGACCTTAAATCACCCAGTTCCAACCTCCTGCCATGGGCAGGGACACCTCCCACCAGCCCAGGTTGCCCAGGGCTCTATTAAACCAGGATGGCTCTCACCACTCTTTATACCACTTATTAAGGCTCATTCTGTGCTGAATCCCAATGAGCACAGGAGCTTTACCCCTTTTAGGGTAGTCTGAAGTGTGTGTCCACAAACAAACCCCACACCACCCTTTGAACAGTGGAAAGAAAATGCAAACCCTTGGGCGCAGATTGTAATGTAATGCAGATTGTTGTTGCAGGAGAGGACAACTGACCTCTTCTAGCTGTGGTGTCCATCTGCTAATGCCTCTCTGTCTTCTTTGGCTGTAAATGACCCTCAGGTCACCAGATAAAGCCAGGCACCAAACTTAAGCAGCTGAAGGTCACCATCACTGGAGGTGTTCAGGAGGAGACTTGATAGGGTGCTTGGTTGCATGGTTTAGTTGATTAGGTGGTGTTGGATGATAGGTTGGACACAATGATCTTGAAGGTCTGGTCTGGTCTGGTCTGGTCTATTCTATTCTATTCTATTCTATTCTATTCTATTCTATTCTATTCTATTCTATTCTATTCTATTCACACCCCACCCAGTTCCACTGTAGCAGTCTGGTGCCTGGCTCTTACTGGCATGCAACTGCTTCGAGCACTTGTGAACCTCTCATCTGTGATTGCACAGGGAGGCTCCCTGCTGAGTCTCAGAAAATGAAATCCATACTTTTGACTTTAAAAACCTTTCCAGTTAGGTATCTTCATTTAAAAAAATGTGTTAGGTTTTTGGGTTTTTTTTGGGGGGAGGTTTCTTTAGAGATACTTTAAAAGAAAAAGAAGTAGTGTCCTGCTGCTAGTTTCTGTTCTAATTCTACCTCCACCACGAGTGGATACAATGCCACCACACTTGGTAACCCCTAAGGCAGGAGGTCAGTAGCAGCCCATCCTTGAGCTGCACCCAGAGTGTGGAGTGTGCCATAAACAGCCTCCGTCTGCTCCTCGAGTTGTTCAGCTGCCTGCTAAGAGCACAACAATATGTCTCAAACTGCTTGGGGAAAGAGCATTTTAAAGGTAAAGAGATTTAAGGATGGGAAAAAAGCTAAAAAATGAGCCGAGATAAGGCTGAGACAGTGTCAAAGAGATGGAAATATACATCTGAGAGAAAAGCTAAAAGCAGATCGTTACCCAAAAAATACTGGCTGTAAGCAACAGTTTGTGGTGCAGAAGGAATATTTATCCACCAGTGTTTTCACAGTCTTCCTACTTCTTTCTGTTTGCTTCTATCCAGAGGTTAAAAGCAGAGGTTTGGAGGTGGCTGTGGGGTGCTGGTGTCTAGTCCAAATTTTGCCCTCCCTATGTGACACTGCCTGACTCATTAACCCCACCATGCACCGGGGACTGAGCACTGCTGTGCTAGGAGCTGCACACCCCCAAACTAGAGAGAGTCCTTGAAGCAAAGGGCTTGTACACACACAGGAATTAATTTGTATAATCACAATCCAACTGTTTGAGGTCAGACTCAAGGTCCCTTTGAGCGTCTTTTGGTGAACAGTGGCTACATTGAACAGGGCATTTACAGAATGCTCCCTACCCTGCTGCAACCCTCCAGCTTCCACTGCTTTGCTGCTCAGGGTCCTCTCTGACCCAGAAAAGGTTGGGGTTTGGGTTTTTTTTTGGGTGTGTTTAAAAGCAGGAGCTAGGCTGTGCATTTAAATGCTGTGGCATCTTTTCTTTTGAGGTTGGCGTGCCTAACTCCTGTTTAGTTTAGCTCACTTTCAAGCAGATTAAACTAAACTGGTACACAGCACTCTTATTATAGAACAAGTGCTCACAGAGAGAGAGAGAGAGAGCTATTCAGGAATAATTATTCTGATTTAAACATTTCTGAATAATTCCATGCCAAGGCAAGTTCTGAACAGAGAGGCAGCGGGATGATGTGGCATACAGATGGGGGAGCGCAAGGAGCCGTAATGCAGCGTACGAGGGCTCGTGCTGGAGTCCCTCTCCTAAATGTTAACACAGGCAGTCAGGAGCAGAAACACACCAGGTGATCAATATGTTCAATGAAAACTAACATGATCACGGTGAGTTCTGACCATTAAAGACGCCCAGCTAACTCCTCCTGAAGCAGAGCTTACTCCCCCCAATAATTTAGCAAATAGCTTTGAATAATGAATGCAATCCAGAAAAATCACCATCTGCTTATGGACAATTTGCAAACAGGAAGGCAAAAAAGTAGCAGCATTCTTTTAATAAATGATCTGTTATGAATTATTCACACAGCTCTAATTAACAGTAAGGTTCCTTGTTTCTCCAGGCAGCCCTACTCCAATGACGCTTCAGGATCCCTCTGCATTTGGGGCTGTTCAGGCTGGAGAAGAGAAGGCTCCAAGGTGACCTCATTGTGGCCTTCCAGGATCTGAAGGGGGCCTACAAGAAGGCTGGGGAAGGACTTCTTAGGATCTCAGGTAGTGATAGGACTAGGGGGAATGGAATGAAGCTGGAGGTGGGGAGATTCAGGCTGGATGTGAGGAGGAAGTTCTTCCCCTGAGAGTGGTGAAGCCCTGGAATGGGTTATCCAGGGAGGTGGTTGAGGCCTCATCCCTGGAGGTGTTGAAGCCCAGGCTGGATGAGGCTCTGGCCAGCCTGCTGTAGTGTGGGGTGTCCCTGCCCCTGACAGGGGTGCTGGAACTAGATGATCCTTGTGGTCCCTTCCAACCCTGACTGATACTGTGATACTATGATACTATTTTCCAGCCAAGACCTCCCGGGCACTTTGGAGACAGTTAGGAGGTAAACCGTACAGCCCTCTTTTGAAGAAGTCCACCTGGCAGGGGATGAAATGGAGACATCTAATGATGTGTTGCTCTGTAACTTCCACTCATTTGTATCAACGTGCATGTTAGCTTCTGCCCTTTTTGTTCACAGTCCTTTTGGGTCCTGTTTTTACAGTGATGCAGAACAACTCTGCAGGTGAGTGAAAGTGGTGATTTAGAGCATGCTTGAGTGTCACAGAGACACAAGATTTGTCCTTTGTATCTCATTTAGTAGTGGATTGCTCCCGCTTTAACTGCAAAATGATCACTGCAATGTCTAAGGTCCAAATTTTCAAAGGTGTTTCAGACCTGGAGAACACAAAAGAGGTGTCTAAATTGCCATGGCAATGTAAGTCACTAAAATCCTTAAGAATAAATTCAGGGGAGGATAGAATTTTCCCAGTTTTGATGGGTACAAAACAGATGTATCAACCTACATCTTTTATGCCACCACTTTACTACAAAACGAGAAGTCTCAATTTGTGACAAATTGCCTCTTTTCACCAATCTTTCACTAAAGTAATAGAGGAGGATAGGATAGGGATAGGATAGGATAGGATAGGATAGGATAGGATAGGATAGGATAGGATAGGATAGGATAGGATAGGATAGGATAGGATAGGATAGGATAGATTGGATTAACCAGGTTGGAAAAGACCTTTGAGATCATTGAGTCCAACCTATCATCCAACACTATCTAATCAAATAAACCATGGCACCAAGTGCTCCATCCAGTCTCTTCCTAAACACCTCCAGTGATGGTGACTCCACCACCTCCCCAGGCAGCCCATTCCAATGGCACCTTTTCAGCAGCAATATTCCCAACAATGGAAGCTGCACATTTTCAGTCTGGATTTACACAGCATGATGAATTACGAGTCAGCATTACCCGCTTATTTTGGCAGGGGGATGGCTCCTACATTGCTATTTGAACAGAGTGGATTTACACCATGGCAAACCTTTAATGTGTAGGTAACACTGATGCTTAAGTCAGCCTTAATTCTGGCTTTATGGAAATCAAATGTTAGGGTTTTTCATTACAGACAATTTGGGCTAAAAATGAATCCTCGTTAAGAGAACGCTGTGATATACGACTGCATCTTCCCGGTTGGCCAGAATGCACCGTCTCTGAATTTAGCTTAACAATTTCATATGGAATATTCCTGCTCACTCCTCCTCCTTCACAGTTCAAGAACAGGAATAGCTCTTACAGCTGAAGGACAGAAGCTGTTTTTCATTAAAGTATCATAGTTTAGAAAAACCAGCCTGATTCGTTTACTCTCCCTCCATGCCATTAAATACACTCAGCGGGCAGCATCTCCATGCCTTGCAGGTGATGTCCTCAACCACCTTCAGAGTCAAGTTTGCTGCTTCCCTCATCTCTCATACTCCTGGTTTCCCAACACTTCCATGGTGCTGTCTCATTTCCAAACCAAACACATCTTTATTAACCTCTGGCTTTCCCGAGGTTTCCTCGGGAAATAAAAATCAAAGCCTTGCCATACTTCAAGAAATATTTGCAGCTGGTAGAAAGGAAGATGCAGCCTTGGGTTTGCAGCTCAAGGAGAGAGGGTCAGCAAACTTCATAACCTGGGTGTGTACCTGAGGTAACAGGCTGGTGTCTGACCATGAATGTTTTAGCTTTATAATACATGACTGCCTGACAGGGAAGATGAGATGGTAAGTTCTGTAAGATAGGATGGAGCCTGAAGGTTATGATTTGTAACTATCAAAGACCTACCCAAGGAATACTTTATTTGGCAACAATATTTTTTATCTCTTGGCAAGTCTGGGACTCTATTCCTGCTGGGATCCTTGAGCACAGTTGTGATGTGAGCTGGATGATCAGTATTAATTAACTAACAGAAGCATCCCCAGAAGAGGCAGCATTAAAAAACGGAAGAGTTCAGGCAGAAGCCTTTTCCCCCTGGGCTACCAAGGCAGAAGTCACCAGGAGATTGCATCCCAGCCTCACCTGGAAATTATAACTATAGAGAATAACTCTCTTCCCTCCAGACTCACAGAAACCAAGAGGGCAGTATGTAGCTGTCAAAGATGGTAACTATTTCACATTGTCTTCATCTTCATGGATAGCTGGAGCCATGTATGAAATGAGGGCAAGGGACTTGCTGTGGGGCTGCTGCTGCTTTGCATCTTGCTAAGAGTTTGAGCAGGCGAACGTGGAGAGCCCATTTCCTCATCCATAAAACTGGGGTAACACACACAGGGAAGGCAGAGAGTGAATTCAACATCTTAATTTCAGTCCTCATCAGCATTTCTAGCTGAGTGGGCTTTTATAGCCTGGGCCACAGCACTCAGCTCAATGTACACATGCACATACAGCGCTGAAGTCACTCTCACCACCTTCCCAATGTGCTGGGATCTTATAGAATCATTTCAATTGGAAAAGACTTTTAAGACACCGAGTCCAACCATCAACCCAACACCAGTATGGCCACTAAACCATGTCCCAAAGTGCCATTTCTACATTTGCCTTTTATTTTTTTTTTAATTCCCAGGGACAGTGACTCCAGGAGGCCTCTGGGCAGCCTGTTCCAGTGCTTGACCACTCTTTCAGTAAAGAAATTCATCACAGAATCAGTAAGGTTGGAAAAGACCTCAAAGATCATCAAGTCCAACCTGTCACCCAACACCTCATGACTACTAAACCACAGCACCAAGTGCCACATCCAATCCCCTCTTGAACACCTCCAGGGATGGGGACTCCACCACCTCCCTGGGCAGCACATTCCAAGGGCTAACAACTCTCTCTGTGAAGAACTTTCCCCTCACCTCCAGCGTAAACCTTCCCTGGTGCAGTTTGAGACTGTGTCCTCTTGTTCTGGTGTTGATTGCTTGGGAGAAGAGACCAACCCCTTCCTGAATGCAACAACCCTTCACGTAGTTGTAGAGAGCAATAAGGTCACCCCTGAGCCTCCTCTTCTCCAGGCTAAACAACCCTAGCTCCCATTCTTCCTAGGGTCTAATCTAGACCTCTGCTGGCTCAGATTGAGACCATTTTCTCTCATATCTTCCAGTGCCTCAAAAGCAGGAGAAGTTTTTGTTTCCACTACCCTACTGCTTCAGTTGGTACCTCAACAAGGATGTTCCACCTGACAGAAGCTGGGTGTGTGAAGCACTGCCTCTTATCCCATCCTCAGGACTGGAACCTGGAACAGTGGAGATGGGTGGCCTGGCCAAAATAGTGCCCAGTGAGGGAGGACTTCTCTGGGCCAGCACTCCTCTAATTCCTGCACTCAGAACCAAACATGACCTGAAGTCCCCCCTGCTTAGATGCTGCTCAATGTGATGCAGTGGCATGGTCCCAGTGTAACCACATCCTTGTGCCTGTCACTGTGATCTGATTTGCAAGTGAAGGAGAAGAAACCACTCCTGGCTTCCTCCCCCAGCTTCTCTGCTCTGCTCACAACAAGCAGGTCTCAGTGGAACCCAAGTTGCCTAGCTGAGTCCTCTGTGAGTTTTTCCTCCTTGCTGAGCTGCCGTGGTAAATCAGGATTAAACTCCAGTCTCTGCTGCACCATAAAACCTTTAGCTCTTTAGGACCAGTTGAGAGGCAATACCACTCTCAGCCTCATCAGGAGCAGTTTCCTTTTACAAACGTCCACCGACTGGAACCGCCCCTGTTGCCTCTCTTCCCTACCTTCACTCTCTGCATCCAGCCAGCACTGTGCTCGGAGGACAAGCGATGCTCGAAGGAAATATGGGTTTAAAAACAGGAAAAAAACCCCAGACAAGAGTCTATAAATCTGGTTCTCCTGCCTGATCATTGCTACCCTCCATCTCCCTTCGGCATTGTCGGAAAGTGGCTCTTGGAACAACCTCTTAAAAATGTATCGGCAAGAAGAAGGGAAATTGTTCTCGGTGACAACAATACTGTACACATATTTGTATATTTATTCTGCAGATCAAATTGATAACAACAGGTCCCTTCATGCCTGCTGATTTATCTGCTGAGCAGGTATCTCTGCCGTGTGCACCGCGTGGCTATAACTGTCATGGCTGATATAGGGATAAGATGAATAACCTCTACAGATTTCAGGTACAAGTAGGAAAATGTAATCATAACTCACTTTAGGACCAAGTGATACATATTTATACTTCACCTATCACAGGCTAGCAAGCCTTTCCCTTTTATTTTGCATTCATGGACCTGTGATGCACATCAATCTTTTTTCAGTTTGTTAATATTGTTGTCACTCAACTGAAATTTATCGTCACACGACTTATGATTGGGAGACAGTTTCATCTGAGGAACGTTCTCATAATTTACCATATTCAAATCTCCTCTCCTGGCTTAACTCTGCATCACAAGGACCCATACTTTGCTTGGTTCAAACATATTCAGCTTTTATCCTCCCAAACTACAGGCTGTAAATGTGGTAACTATTTATAAACCTAACAAGAACAGAAGTCAAAGCAGCAAAATGAAATGGAGTTAAACTCTAAATCCCGTGGGAGAGATTAAATCAATAGGCTCAAATGTCCATGGCTGATTTCTTTTGGAAGACCTGGCCTTGGAGGAACAGAGGTTCCCAATTGTCTTCCCTATAGCAAAAAGAACAGAAATTACTGAGCGCAGCAGCCCTGGGCAAAGGCAGTCAGAAAAGCAGCTTTTCCTACTTTGGGCAATTCTGGGAGGGGGGGGCTTTAAAAGCCTCCTATGCTTGTAGTCTCACCATGCTGCTTCTAGATTTCATGCCACGAGCTGCCTTCATGAGCTGTCCACAGGGATGCAGCTCCGGCACCATGGCTGAGCTGGCCGGTTTGGGATCCTTGCACCTATGTGCATTTGGGGATGAGAGTTACCACAAGCAGGATGAGACCATTTCTCCCCAGCTCCTGCACCTCACACTAATGGAAGGATAGACCTGGCCATTGCAGAAAACTCTCCACCATCAAACTTCACTGAGGGAAGAATTTAACTTTTCTTTCTTTCGATCTTTTTTTAGAGATCATAAATATTTATTAAGAGCCTGTCAGTCATTTTTAGGGTTTCTGACTGAGTGTGTCACAAGAGAAGGGCTTTTATGAGGATTTATTGTAAATTGCAGTAAATTGTATTCCTGTCAGGAGGCACAGAGGAGTTACACTATGTCAGGGGGAAACAGGCAATCTCCATAGCATGACAATGACACCACAGGGTGAATCTGTCCCTGCCCCAGGGTCATCATGAAGCCTGTGAGCTTCTTGAGTGTCATTTCAGTCCTTAAATGTCAGTGAACCACAATCAAGAGGAACTCCCTGTTCTTGGGCAGAAGTCACAGCAAACAGTCCTGGTTTAGTCAACTGCTTTATGGGATTCTCCATGGCAAGATACTACCTCTACAGAAAACTGCAGTGCACGCCAATGCAAGATCTTATCTTCAGCTCAAACATCCCTTTAACTGCATCCCGACAGGAAAACAGTCCTGAATTCTCACACCAGCAGGATTTCTGGACTTTAATGAATGTAGAAGTGGGCCTGAGACATCAAGGAAGCATTAAAGAGAAACTTTTCCTACAATAAAGCAAATAAAACTATTCTATGACTCTATAAAACAAAACCAGAGCATGCTGCAGGAGTACATTATTGCAACTGTCTGTTGTGAAGTGAGAGGAGAGGCAGACTCTCCTACACCTCACCAAACCATGCTGTGACATGCTCATCACACTGAAGTAATTTATCCCCCCCAAAAAACAATAATCAAGGTTTAAACAGTAACTGCTCAAAAGCTACACCCAGTACAGGCCTTGAACCAAATCTATTTCCCTATCAACATTGTCACTTCCAGAAAACAAAAGCAGGATAACAATGGAACATGGCCCTGGTACTGTAACCATAAACCCTCTTCCCCAGGCTACATCCCAGTTGTACTATAGACTAGACTAGACTAGAGTAGACTAGACTAGGACCAGACCAGATTGGAAGAGACCTTTGAGATCATTGAGTCCAGCCTATCTTCCAACACCAACTAAACCATGGCACCAAGCACCCCATCCAGTCTCTTCCTGAACACCTCCAGGGATGGTGACTCCACCACCTCCCTGGGCAGCCCATTCCAATGGCCAATAACCTTCCTGTCTCCCAATCCTAGCAACCTTCAAACAAATGAAAAAGTGAAGCACAGCATTTTTTTTAAAGCCTGCCACAATTTCATCTGGTTTTGCTGCTCATCATTAGGGCTACAAAAGATTTAGGGGAAAACTGATGGCACCCCAACGCTGATGCAAACCCTCTGTGGATCAGAGCGCATTCACCTGAAAGCCCTTGACTGGGTTATCCTACCAGCTCCAAAGCCATGCTATTATTCTTTAGCTGCTTCCATCCCTGTATATTTTGCTCATTAAAGTGGGGGAAGAATGTCAAGATCACGTTTTGCTCAACCAGAAAGAAGTGTGAAGCCGGGAAGTGCTTTTGCATTAATTGAACCAAGCGTGACAGTGCGAGCAGCTTGGAGCCCCATAAATCTAGACAGGCTCTTGTCAGATAGAGTATCAATGTTCTTTATCAAACTTTGTCCATAGATTTATAGAGTGCTCAGACCACAGATCTGTAGTTCCTCAATGTAATCACTTCAGCATTTTCTAGCTGTGCTACCAACCTCCACGTGAAATAATGGAATTTATTGACAGAGGAGCAGGCGCTGCAATTTTGCTGCTGTTTAGAAAAATTGCCCATCAATGAGGTGTCAGTGGAGAAAGACAAAAGATATTACAGCAAGATGACTATCTCCCGGCTCCTGCTGAATTGGTAGATGAGCCATTAGCTTCCATGGAGGGAAAGAGGTGGCCACTCTTCCAGAGAGCTGCTCTGGTTGTTGTTTGTTGAGGTTTTTTTTTTTTGCTTACAAATTGCACTCCTCCAAGACAGAAAAAAATCAACTCCCCAAAGCTAAACTTGTTTCAGTCTGCTGAATTACTCCAGTCACAGGTTGCAAGTCAGAAGTCTGTGATTTGTCAGCGTTGTTTGGGTTCAGCTGTCACAGTGTTTAACCTCCTAATCATACAGGTCTGCTTTTGCACAATCCCCGTTCGCATCTCCCTGTCCATTAAAATGTGGAACTGCCACTGATCGCATTAGGGAAATGGGTATTGTCCTTCCTCTCAGCACTGGGGGAGACATGGAGCGTGTGAGGGTGGCAATGACTGCCGAAGTAAGGCTGGATATATCGTCTCTCTCTTTGCACTGCTCCGAGTCCCCCGACTTCTTGTTCGGTTTTCAGGAAGGAAACAGAGGAATCCTTGCCAAGAATTCTTAACAAACCAGGGGTTACATTTACTGCAGGGAGTGGGGATGCATGTTCACGTGGGCATCAATTTATAATGCTTGGTGTGTCTTGGAGCATCCTTTTCAGAGGTGGCTGCATGAGCTGGTGCGTGGTCTAATGCTTTGTGAGCAGGACTTCTGGGTCTTGCTGTGATAAAACGGATTGTGAGTGTTTCTCCCATTTGCTTCACATCACCTTGACTTCAACAATTAGTGTGACCTCCCTCTGTATTGACTGTCCTCTAAGACTGCTCAAACTATCTTAAACTAAAAATAAAAGAAGTCTATTTTCCATCTGCCAATATCTGAAAATATTTTATAACTGAATGATAATTAGAGCCTAAGCCAGATGATGAGTCCCTCCTGGAACACACCTATACTTCTGTTGAAAAGTCCTAATCATGTCATCAGCAGATAATAATGCAACTTGTCTCCCACTGGGTTCTATTAATCCTTCTTCCCCCAGCGTACTTTGATGCTTATTACTGCTCCAACTGTTATTGCAAGCCACTGAAACACATCCATGGACTACAGGTTCTGCTGCTGGGTGAACCCCTTGGGACTTCAGACATGGATCTTGCTCCTTTATTTCCAACAATTCAGTTGCTACACATGAACTAAAAGGTGTACCTGGTAAGGGGACACAGCTTGTCCCTCGTTCTCCCTGTAAGACAGTGTCGCTTGCTCATTAAATGCCACTTCATCCTGCTACCAAAGCGCTTTGTGGGAGATGCAGAGGTGGGAATGAGTTCATTCTTCTGTGTTACAGTTGCTCAGGCCCCAAATGAAATCAGGGTTCTGTCGCTCTAGGCAAGTTATGCACGCTCAGAAATACTGCTGGGCCTCAAGCACACGCTGCTCGAACAAATGAAGGGAAGGTGGAAGGGGAAGTGGGAATCCTGAAGAATGAAGTGACTTGCCTTAGGCTGCAGAGAAAGTCAGTGGCAGAGGCAGAGCCCAAGGAGCTTTCTAAATGCTATTCCTACTAGCAGAGACCTTGACCTAAGAGATAATCAAGAATGAAGTAGAAGCAGCCTCAGGCCCGTGTCTCTGGGCTAGGATGAATTCCTTACTTTGATGTGACATTTGAAATGACGAAGAACTTCTGGCCTTCTCACCGTGCCTTGGTGACCCTTAGGGTACAAAGGGGGATACACAGGAAAGGGCAGCCCAAGCAATGGAGACAGGCTGAGAAATAAAATACTAAAACAAAGCATCATGGTTTCCTAGCATCAGCAAACCCCTCAGATTCCAGACCAGTCCCACGCAGGACATTCAGTCACAGACAATAAGTAGTGATGAGGACGATTGCATAACGCTGTCATGTAGCAGGACAGGTACATACACAGTGGAGACTTGTTTCAGGCAGAAAGCTCCCATTGGAAGAGAAAGACTGGCTGGTAACACACCCCTGCTACATGAGCATTTCCCAGTTGTGAGGCCATTTGGAAGCACACCCTTCAAGTCTTGTCCTAGCTCTGTAGGATGTTGTGCTCAAAAAGACATCGAGTAGCCAAGGATGGGAATGCTGCCCCACATCTCACAAGGAAAGCCTGTTCTCACATGGTTTCCAGTCAAAGTGAATAAATTCAAAGTTCAGAGAACTTACAACCAAATTCCATGACAGGACACATACTACATACTGCCTGAAGCCCACTCAGAAGTTGTGTCCTTTTGTGACCTTGCTGTTCTGGGCTTCCATGCCAAAGTTCTGCCCTAAGGTGAAGGACAGACCTTCATCAACAGGTAAATTAGAGTAATTATAAACAGTTATGGACCTTCTCAGGTAAAGTGTTACATCTGATTGTACAAGCTCTGTCTCTGTGTCCCTGATGGCACTTCAAAAAGTCCATAGACAACCACTGCCCTTCCAGTGAAGCCATGGCAGCACCACCTATGGAGGCAGTATGTGTTTAGGCAGGTGTGTTTAAGAACACACCCAACCAGTGCCTTGTGACAGTCTGGCTTCACCACATTTTCCAGAGTCCTCCTTTCCAGAGACATCTTTATCTCTACTTTCTATCAGTCAACTTATTCTTCTGCCTCAGTATCAGCTGTAAACCCAGACCTCCTTCTTGCCCTAGGAGGGAAGATGCATTGCTGAGTCCCCAGGGGGCTCTGAGCACTGTCCTGCAGGCAGTACAACAGCCTGAGGCAGCCACCATGACAAGACCCCTTAGTGACAGTGTGTTCAACAGCTCAGAAGCTCTTTGCCACTTGGACACACTTCCTGTGCTTTCCTGACTCAGATTATTCTGACTCCTTGGGCCTGACCCAGCAGCAGGGTAAAGTCAAGTGTGCTGTGCTCAAGCTTGGAAAAACCCTGCAGCAAATAACTGAGAGTGCAGTTGGGTTATAAAGTGACTCACTCTTCCTGCTCATCCAGCATGTGCTTGGCTGCTGGGGAAAGGTACAGGTGAACCCCGGCTGTTAGCTCCTACAAGGAAACCCACCCATCCATTCTGATTTTATTCTGGTCAAACCCCATTTGATTCATCTTACTTTCACCTGGTCGTAGTGAACCTACTTCTGCATCTCCTGTGAGCTTGCTGAGTGGCACTGTGTCAGTTTAGTATTATTTGGCCTGTCCTTTTCCCCATCTGTAAAGACAGTGCTGGCGATGCTGGCATGGGTAATGCCTCACTGTGCAGAGTACAAGTGAAATATAGTCATGATGATGTGTAGGAAATGAAACAAGGAGATAAGATGCGTGCTGGGGAGAAGCACAGAGAGAAACATCATAGAACAAATTAACAGAGGTCTGACATGGCCATGAAATGCCAGATAGGAGATTGCAGTATGGTTCCAGACAGCGGTGAGTTAATGCTGTTCTCTGCTGCTTCCTGAGGTCTGTATTATCCTTGTCAAAGAAACCATGGTCATAGCTGCTTTCCCTGTGGATAACTGCAATAAGGAAATGAAGTCCTAAGAAAAAGTGGACTGAGTTCTGTTTTTCTGAGACATTGATAACCCAAGACAGAATGAAAACACAAAGGTGGGCAAGCATCAAAGGGGAAGCTGTGCCACATATCTCTACTTGATTAAAGTTCCCTAAGATAAGGGCTGACCAACTCACAAACTATCATTAGCCTGAAATTCACTAAAACAGTAAATTAATTGGAGGAGGCTGTGCAACAGGAGTTAATTTCTGGATTTAGCTACAGTGTATAACTACATCTCACACTTAATGGGTTTAAAATGCAGTATCCAAAACACATATTGCAAAGGAATATCAGTGAGCAGGAGCAGTGCTTCCTGTGCGCACACAAGCGCACTCCGCCATGCAGCAGCTTCCTTCTGCTTTGTCATGACCCTGAATTAATTCTTACATTAACTGTGCACTTCTTTTGAACTAGTCTAGGCTTTTCAAAGATTTGCACCTAGCTGAGTAGAGCTTATTATGTGCTTCCCAGCTCTCCTCCATGACTGAAATTACCATCTGGGTCTGTCTGTCACTGTGCCCAGAGAATTGCAAGTATCCAGGACGCCTCTTGCCTGGCTCCGTTTCAGCACAAATTGGGGTTAAACATGGTCCAAACAAAACAAGAATCGTGCAGAGGTCACTGGTTTTGATAGTACAGAGAGGTTTGCTTTGGAAAGATAGCTGATGCTGGAACACTCTATAAGAGCTAAGGTCCCTTTCAACTTAATTTGTAGGTTTGCAACAGTGGAGATGAGTTGTTACCACCCTTGACAGCTTTATTCACCAATCGATGTATAGTCCTTGGAAATTAAATAATGAGGATCAGTGATGTCTCATATTTATTTTTAAGGGTATGAAAGGGCATTATCCATCATTTAACAGAGAAGAAGAGTCACTTCTATAATCAGAGACTTGAGTAGAAGCAACTTGATCCCCTGATGGGGCGGGAAGCCCCTGGAGCACAACTGGGTTATTATCTCCTGTGTAACAAAGACAACTGGCACTTCTGCAGGACAGCTGTGATGGGCATCTCTGTGCTGCACTTCGCTGGAAAGCATCTGTGCAAGACACTACAGTGATGATAAAAGATGTAGTCATAACCTTCTGGTGAGTGAAAAGCCCTGGGCCTTCTCTCATGGAGGTTCTAGATCTGTATGTTATTGGCAGATGAGTATGTCAGCTGGTGTCCATGACAGGAAACCAGCCAGAGTGCTCTGTGCTCTCCATGTCATCTGATCTCTGGTGTGAAATAATCTTCTCCCAACCTAACACAGCCCCTCTAGCCCTCTTGACTCAAGTGCATCTTCTGGAAAGACCATTCCCCTCTTCTGTATTGCTTGATTCTGGGACAAACTTGATCATGTTGTCCAGGGAGGTGGTTGAGGCCCCATCCCTGGAGGTGTTTAAGCCCAGGCTGGATGAGGCTCTGGCCAGCCTGATCTAGTGTGGGGTGTCCCTGCCCATGGCAGGGGGGTTGGAACTAGATGATCCTTGTGGTCCCTTCCAACCCTGACTGATTCTATGATTCTATGTCACCAATTAATGACTGCAATCTGGGGAATAAAACGATAGTGAATTTTGCTTTGCCTGCCAGTCCCTGCTCTACCACCACATGCTATGCAGATCTCTGATATTCCCAAGAAAAATAATGGGCTGGTGTTTGGGTTAATGGCTATGATGTTGTAGATGAAATCCACACATGCCCCTGAAAAGGCTCAGGAGGAAGAAGAGTTTGTGAGGTGAAGAAGGAAGGTCGTTAATCTTGTCTGAAGAGGAAGGATAGAGGTAAAATTCAGAAGGGCAAGTTGTAAATTAACTAATATTAAGAGAGGGAGGTTAATTAGTGAAAGTTAGACTGACCCTTTCACGCTAAGTCACAATGTGACACAAGTTCTGAGTGTCATACTGCCTCACCCAGTGCACATCAAGTAGACTTCTTCTCCCGATCAATAGAGAGACGTGGATTAAAGCAGAGCTATTTCCATTAAAAATTCAAAAAAAAAGAAAGAAAGAAAAAAAGAAATCAAAAGGACATGGCCATCAAGGGGATTGGATGGCTCAGGGGTCTGTTAATAGGATAGAGAGTTCACCTTTCAAGGTCTCTGGTCTGATTACAGAGCAGGTCAATAGGGAGACTGAAAGCTATTGCGTTTAATGGCTGGTTAGTGATGGATGTGAAGTGAATTGATGGTCTGAATCCAGTGCAGAGCAGACTTCCCAGCTTGCCTTTTCTTTCTTTTTTTTTTTTTTTTTAAATAGAAATGCAGAGATCTGAGGAAGGAAAACAACTGATATTCAACTACTCAGCTAGGGCATCCTATGTCAGTTCCCACTTCTGCTCTGCAATTTCTCCCAGCTTTGGCTAATCACTTGGTTCCTCAGGGTTGCAGTTCTCTTTATGTAAAGTGAAGGTGATGTTTGACTGCCTTTTATGAAGACATATAGCTAAATACCATAATGCTGAGGCCCTGGGTATGGCAGGCTCAGGTACCACTTATGCCCCTAAAGGATCCACATCTCACATGGAATCATAGAATCAACAAGGTTGGAAATGCCCTCAAAGATCATCAAGTCCAACCTGTCACCCACCATCTCATGACTACCAAACCATGGCACCAAGTGCCACATCCAATCCCCTCTTGAACACCTTCAGGGATGGTGACTCCACCACCTCCCTGGGCAGCACATCCCAATGGCCAACAACTCTCCCTGGGAAGAACTTTCTCCTCACCTCCAGCCTAAACTTCCCCTGGCACAGCTTGAGACTGTGTCCTCTTGTTCTGGTGTTGATTGCTTGGGAGAAGAGACCAACCCCCTCCTGGCTACAACCTCCCTTCAGGTAGTTGTAGAGAGCAATAAGGTCTCCCCTGAGCCTCCTCTTCTCCAGGCTAAACAACCCCAGCTCCCTCAGCCTCTCCTTGTAGGGCTTGTGCTTGAGACCTCTCCCCAGCCTCATTGCCCTTCTCTGGACATGTTCAAGAGTCTCAATGTCCTTCTTAAACTGAGGGCCCCAGAACTGGACACAGGACTCAAGGTGTGGCCTAACCAGTGCTGGGTACAGGGGCAGAATGACTTCCCTGCTCCTGCTGGTCACATGCCCCTCTGCCTTCAGAGATCACCCTTTTACCTGGAGGTTAGGCAGCAGAGCTGTGTTCCTAGATGCTGCTTCAGAAAGCCTCAGTCCTCAAGGCCATCAATCAGTCACCTTTCTCAAGCACTAAATTCACTTAAGTGAGGAGAAAAAGAAAAAGGAGAGCAGAGAAAGAACTAGATTTGATAATATGGGAAGCCTGCGAGTGGGAGTCTGCCTTTGAAGCGCCTACAAGAGAATCTAATCAAGGCATTTACTATAAACAGAGAAAATCGATCACAGAGCATTTTTAACATTTAAAACATGTCTCTGTTTGGACAGCTGAGACATCCCATTACTGTGAATGACACTGCTGGATCAAGGGTCTACACCATCTGAGAGAGCTGTAAATCATCCCCAGACCTTTGGGCGCACAAACACTTACAGAATTGCTTTAAATTATTTGTAAATAATGGACAAATGCGTTGCTGGGTACAGCGTGGCCGGCTGCCCTCGGCTTCACTGGGAGCTGCATCGCTGCACTCCAAGGCTGAGCTCAGTGGGTGGATCCATGGGGCCAGGTACCGCCGTGGTGAAGGCTGCCGTGAAGATGACACTTGCCTTAGGCCCTGCACACCCACTCAGCAGAGCACAAACTGATGGGCAGCAGGATTTGTACAAGCATATGTCCAAAAGCCACTGGTGTAAATGCAAGCAATGAGCAGCTTTTGTGTGTTTTGACACCCTGGTGAGATACTTTAGGATAGGATAGAATAGGATAGAATAGGATAGAATAGAATAGAATAGGATAGGATAGAATAGGATAGGATAGAATAGGATAGGATAGAATAGGATAGGATAGAATAGGATAGGATAGAATAGGATAGGATAGAATAGGATAGGATAGAATAGGATAGGATAGAGTAGGATAGGATAGAATAGGCTAGGATAGAATAGGCTAGGATAGAATAGGCTAGGATAGAATAGGCTAGGATAGAGGCTAGGATAGAATAGGCTAGGATAGAATAGGCTAGGATAGGATAGGATAGGATAGGATAGGATAGGATAGGATAGGATAGAATAGGATAGGATAGAATAGGATAGGATAGGATAGGATAGGATAGGATAGGATAGGATAGGATAGGATAGGATAGGATAGGATAGAATAGAATAGAATAGGATAGGATAGGATAGAATAGGATAGAATAGAATAGGATAGAATAGAATAGGATAGAATAGAATAGGATAGAATAGAATAGGATAGAATAGAATAGGATAGAATAGAATAGGATAGAATAGGATAGAATAGAATAGGATAGGATAGGATAGGATAGGATAGGATAGGATAGGATAGGATAGGATAGGATAGGATAGGATAGGATAGGTGTTGTTCAGGAGGAGACTTGATGGGGTGCTTGGCTGCATGGTTTAGTTGTTTAGGTGGGTTGGATTGGTTGATGGGTTGGCTGCAATGATCTTGAAGGTCTCTTCCAACCTGGTGTATTGTATTGTATTGTATAGAATTAACCAGGTTGGAAAAGACCTCTGAGATCATCGAGTCCAACTTATCATCCAACACTATCTAATCAACTAAACCATGGTACCAAGCACCCCATCCAGTCTCTTCCTAAACACCTCCAGTGATGGTGACTCCATCAGCTCCTGGGCAGCCCATTCCAAAGGCCAATCTCTCTTTCTATGAAGAAATTCCTTCTAACATCCAGCCTAAACCTCCCCTGGTGCTGCTTGAGACAGTGTCCTCTTGTTCTGGTGCTGGTTGCCTGGGAGAAGAGACCAACCTCCACCTGTCCACAACCTCCCTTCAGGTAGTTGTAGAGAGCAATAAGGTCTCCCCTGAGCCTCCTCTTCTCCAGGCTAAGCAACCCCAACTCCCTCAGCCTCTCCTCACAGGGCTTGTGCTCCAAACCCCTCACCAAGTTTGTTGCATGTCCAAAACTTTGATGAGCCAAATGCAAAGAAAACAGAGCAAGGAGTAATTTACAGGCTGATAAATGAAGGTGAGTGTGAGGGCATATAAGGGTTGGATTACACCAACATGAGTGGCCTCTTCATTCACTGAATGCCAACATAGAGTCAATGCTGGAGGCAGGTGGTGCCTCCCATGTTCCCTTGTAGCTGGTTTACAGTTAGTAGGTTGACATGACTTAAATGATCAGAATCACAAAAAGAAACCCCAACCAAGCCTTGCACACTGCTGCTTTCACAGCACTTCCTTTGCCAGGTCAGTGTCATTAACTGCATTTCACAATTGGAGCAAGGCAAGATGATGTGCCTTGCACAACCTCATCCAGCAGGACGTATGAGGAGCAAATCCAGGTCTCCTGAATACACTGCTGATTGGGCCACCCTCCCTAGTGCTCTTCTAGAATAAAAGCATTAATTGGGGACTAAATTACCTCCTTCTGCAGGTGAAAGAGTCAGGATTTCAGGAGCTACTTACTCAACTCATGAAAAAAAAAAAAAAAAAGGAAAAAAGAAGGGGAAAAAAAAAAAAAGAAGAGTCAAGGGCAGCATGATCAGCAGCAGGGATGTGCCAGCACTGGCCCCAGACCTCCAGATCTGGGTAAAAAAAAATGCTGCAGACCTCCAGATGTAGATGAAAAAAAGCTGCAGCACGGAGGGAGCTGGGACCTGATGCAAAGCCTGCACTTTCTGAAGACACCGGCTGTGTGGCATCTAAACAGCACTCAGCAGGAGTCAATGGTGACACGACAGCCTCGTCCTTGCATCTTTGACCATATATTAATATTTCAAATTAGAGCTTAATACCAGTATGTTATGATATCAGCCAAGACAGGATCAATCAAGGTACCCGTAGGATATAGAATAGAATAGAGTAGAACAGAATAGAATAGAGTAGAACAGAATAGAATAGAGTAGAACAGAATAGAATAGAGTAGAACAGAATAGAATAGAGTAGAACAGAATAGAATAGAGTAGAACAGAATAGACCAGGTTGGAAAATACCTTTGAGATCATTGAGTCCAACCTACACCCAACATCATCTAATGAACTAAACCGCGGCACCAAGCACCCCATCCAGTCTCCTCCTAAACACCTCCAGTGATGGTGACTCCACCACCTCCCTGGGCAGCCCATCCCAATGGCCAATCACTCTTTCTATGAAGAACTTCTTCCTAACATCCAGCCTGAACCTCCCCTGGTGCAGCTGGAGACTGTGTCCTCTTGTTCTGGTGCTGGCTCCCCGGGAGAAGAGACCAGCCCCCACCTGGCTACAACCTCCCTTCAGGTAGTTGTAGACAGCAATAAGGTCTCCTCTAAGCCTCCTCTTCTGTTATGCTAGTGTTCAGCTCATTACTGCTAGTGGAAGTTGGTCTCTCCAGTCTCAATAAGAGGCACATAAGCAGTCAGTTAATGCTGCTGCTCCTGCTGCCTCTCATGCCCAGGTCTGTTAATCCCAACAGGAGCCGTGCAGGAAAACCCATTAAAGAGGATTTTAACGAAGGGCTGATTTGTAAACACGTGTGAGCCTGCTCTACTTTGTAACATGAGGAATGCATCTTCTCACCTCTTGCCTGTCTGCTAAACTTTAAAAATGCCATTTGGAGTGACAGAATAGAATAGAATAGAATAGAATAGAATAGAATAGAATAGAATAGAATAGAGTAGAATAGACCAGATCATCGAGTCCAACCCAGCACCATCTAATCAACTAAACCATGGCACCAAGAGCCCCATCCAGTCTCTTCCTAAACACCTCCAGTGACAGTGACTCCACCACCTCCCTGGGCAGCACATTCCAAACAGCAATAAGGTCTCCTCTGAGCCTCCTCTTCTCCAGGCTAAGCAACCCTCAGCCTCTCCTCATAGGGCTGTGCTCCAAACCCCTCACCAGCTTTGTTGCCCTTCTCTGGACACGTTCCAGCAACTCAACATCTTTCCTAAACTGAGGGGCCCAGAACTGGACACAGGACTCAAGGTGTGGCCTAACCAGTGCTGAGTACAGAGGCAGAATGGCCTCCCTGCTCCTGCTGGTCACGCTATTCCTGACGCAGGCCAGGATGCCATTGGCCTTCTTGGCCACCTGGGCACATTCCAGGGCTTAACAACCCTTTTGGGGAAGAAAAGCCATTTTGTTCTCAATGCATCTGTGACCAGCACAAATATGGTGATGGAGAAGAAAGATAACAACCTGCAAGGACAGCTCACCCCACCTTGAATTCATTCCCTTCTTTTCCAGCAGGATCATCAGGACCTTGCTACCAGGCTGCTAATGTGTACCTACCATTGATGAGACCAAAAGCCTTAGAGGAAGGTGACAAACAGCACTGCTGCTGGGGCCATGCATGAAGTGAGGCATTCAGCTTGGCTCCCTAAGCTAGGCACAAAGTCTTCCAGCAATGGCAGCCTGCTTCCAGCCATGCCCCTTTGCAGGCATTCCCAAACGAGGAGCTATGTGCCTGCAGATACCAGGATGTGCATGCAAGGGCAGTTAACATGCTCTGCATGCCCAGCAAATCTCAAGCTCTCTGGCAGAGCTGAGGAGGCAGCATATATGTGGTGTTCAGGAATAAATTGCCCCTTTCTGGCTCTGTCCAGGAGCGAATGCCTTGCCCTGCACTAAGGGTTTGGGTTCTCTGATTCATGGCAACCCCCCACCTTAGTTACAAAGCTCCAGCTCAGAGCTCTCCTGGCAATCAGGAAACACTGCAGTTATTTTTAATTTCTGCCTAGGGAAATGTTTTGTGGGGGAAAAAAAACCAAACAAACCAACAACCCAAACCCAGAAGAAAATAGAAAATAAATATTTTTAAAGAAATCCTCTGGCTGGAGTAATGGTGAAAACCAAACATGGCTCACCTCTGCTCAGGGAAGCTGTGCCATGTATTTCTTGCCCCAGGGGATTGAGCTGTCAGTGCACAGCTTGAGAAGTTTGCTACAACTAGTGCTACTTATTTATACTGATGGAAGATCTTCCTCACCCCTGTGCAAGAATCACTGCTGCAGAGAATCTTACTCAATTCCCAGATATGTGGGGAACAGCCATTCCCGCAGGCTGCTGGTTTCAGCCTGGCGGAAGAACAGTCAAAGCTAGAGCAGTGTACAAAAGCTAGCACAGCTCAGCTGAAGTCAAGAGAGGGTGCTACTGCAGGCAAGCATCTGACTTCATTTATAACACCAGCAAGCTGGGCATCTGAATGCCACATGCCTGGAGAAATGATGAACTGAAGATTAATCTCACACCAGCACAGACCATGTTAGGTTGGTGCAATCCTCATGACTGACTCATGGATACATCAGTGGAAGTGATGGGCAGTGGGGGGGTGATGATTTTTTTGGAGGGTGATGATTTTTTGGTGGGTGATGTGGGAAACATGTCACTTCATGGTCGTGGTGGGTTGGCAGTTGGACCTGATGATCTTAGAGGTCTGTTTCAACCTTTATGATTCTATCAAAAGTTATCATTTACAGCAGAGCCTCTAAGCAGATGGTTGGCAATAGGGTATAAAGTGACTTGGAGTGTTCACAAAGGGAAGTGGGATCATATGGTGAAGCTGTAATTGTTATTAATTATCTATTACCAGATTAGAGGTACATTAGTGACCTGCACCACTTATCCAGTGCACTAAACCACGCAGAGGTTCTCCTAACATAATAAGGTTAAACCAATAATGAAACAGTACAAGAGCATGACACACCATAGCACAGCACCGTGGTGCTTGTCAGGCTCCTGAAGGCACTTCAGCTGAATAATAGGAGCTCCTGTGGGAGTGAGTTGGGTTGTGGTACAGACATGGGATAGGGAGTGGATGCCACACAAATAATTGCTCACAGGCATACCTAACACCTTCCTTAGGTGATACTCTGGGTTATATGAGTAAAGCTGGAGCTAATCAAACTGCCCTGAATGCTCCTATTAAATTCTGTCACTGAATTCAAGCTGCAGAACTTGCTGAAGGAGGAGATCATTAATCCAGACATTGAGCTAGGATGAAATGAGAGGGACTGGTCCTTAACCAAACCTTGAGCACTACAATGGCCTAAGGAGGTTGTTTTTTTCCCCCTCTCTCTGTATCCCTTAGTAAGGATTTGCTGAAGAGGTGGTGAAGAAAAGTGCCACTCTAACCATTAACACAGTTAGGTTTGCAGCTATATGATGCAAACTTGGGTGTTAACCCCATAGCTCAGCAACAGCTGCCTCTGGTCTCATCTTTTACCTCATTAGGAAATGCCACCTTCCCCTTCCTCTGCATCACTCAGAAGGAAGCTTTCAAGCAATGATCTGTTTTGTTATTAACACTGTTGGGCTCCTGCCCAGAGATCTTGGTTATCACCCAGGAACCTGTTTTGCTGTGTGCAATGGACAAAATCTTCAGTCCTTCCCCAAAGATCATAGAATCATGGAATGGTTTGGGTTGGAAGGGACCTTTCAAGGTCATCTAGACCAATCCTCCCTGCAGAAAGCAGGGACATCTTCGACTGGAGCATGTCGCTCAGAGTCCCAGACAACCTGACCTTGGATGTTTCCAGGGATGGAACTTCTACCACCTCTCTCAGCAGTCTGGGACAGTGTTTCACCATGTTCAGCATGAAAAAAAAAAAGCCTTCTATCAAGGCTAAATCTCCCTCTTCAGTTTAAAACCATCACACCTCATCTTTGCTCAGCAGCCCCTGCTAAAAAGATTGTCCCCATCTCTCTAATACATGCCCCCCTCACTGAAGATCTGACAGCGAGTGAAGCATCTCACCAAGATCTCCTTGTGCTCCTGAATTACCTCCCTGGAGCTATCCTTTTCCTTGGAGGAGGAGGAGGGCAGACTGGAAAGCCCAGGATCTGTTTGAAGCAGCACAAACTCTAATCTCAGACCCAGTAATCAACCTGTCTAATCACAGTATCACAGTATCACTAAGGTTGGAAGAGACCTCAAAGATCATTGAGTCCAACAGGTCACCACAGACCCCATGACTAGACCATGGCACCAAGTGCCACGTCCAATCCCTCTTGAACACCTCCAGG
Source organism: Picus viridis (assembly GCA_033816785.1). Classification (NCBI taxonomy): domain Eukaryota; kingdom Metazoa; phylum Chordata; class Aves; order Piciformes; family Picidae; genus Picus; species Picus viridis. The sequence goes on along the minus strand of CM066596.1, from coordinate 7,049,414 downwards.
GATGGGGACTCCACCACCTCCCTGGGCAGCACATCCCAATGGCAAACCACTCTCTCGGTGAAGAACTTTCTCCTCACCTCGAGCCTAAACTTCCCCTGGCACAGCTTGAGACTGTGTCCTCTTGTTCTGGTGCTGGTTGCTAGAGAGAAGAGACCAACCCCTTCCTGGCTACAATCACCCTTCAGGTAGTTGTAGAGAGCAATGAGGTTGCCCCTGAGCCTCCTCTTCTCCAGGCTAAACAACCCCAGCTCCCTCAGCCTCTCCTTATAGGGCTTGTGCTCAAGGCCTCTCACCAGCCTTGTTGCCCTTCTCTGGACATGTTCAAGTCTCAATGTCCTTCTTAAACTGAGGGTCCCAGAACTGGACACAGTACTCAAGGTGTGGCCTAACCAATGCAGAGTACAGGGGCACAATGACCTCCCTGCTCCTGCTGGCCACACCATTCCTAATGCAGGCCAGGAGGTCTCCCAGTGACCCAAAGGAACAAACCCCTGCACACAACCTCTCTTCCTGCCCCCTGTCGATAGGATGTGCACAGTCACAGATGAAAAGGGGAGAAAGCATTTCCAAAACGCTCTACAAGCCCAGACAGCTGGCACCAGCTGCATGCTGAAAGGCAGTTTGGTTTTACCCAAAGATCATGATAACACTGGAGGGAAAAACTACACTTTTTTTGCTTTCCTTTTCTTTTTAAAAAAGTCTTAACCTTGTCTCAAACCACAGGAAAAGTAAATAAATAATAATAAAAAAGAAAGCCAATGAATCTTAAATTGTATTCAGCTGGGACAGATGCAAAGATATTAAATATTTTGGCAATGGGCCAAGTGCCCATTTAATGCAAAAAATTGATGCCAGTGAAATAACCTTTTCTCCTTTTAAAAGCCCTCCCTTAGCTGATTATCATCCAAAAAAAAAAAAAAGGGGGAAGGAGTGGAGGGAGGGAGAAGAAGATAGGAACTAAAGGAAATCTAGCTGAGAGATGCATTAACAGATCACTCTGGGTAACAACCCAGTGGAGCTTATGGCACAAAACATGAACCTTATTTAGAAAGCATTTGGTTGGGGGTGATAATACACAGCATCACCAGAGACCAGCACAGTCTGCTCTGCTGCCTGTGGCTAAACTGCCTTCCATCTCACGCTGATTTAGTGTACAATTAAGACAATGTCTATGAGATCTAAAGCAGCTACCTGCTTCCAGGGGGATGTTCCTAGATCTACTTATTATCATGCCAGCACATGAAGTATCTCTTTCCAAATAAGCACCCAAGCCCTGCTGACAGTCTCCTGACAAAAGGCACAATCCTGCCAAGTGCTGAGGGTAGTGAGCTCCTGCTCAAGTCAGCAGAGGACAAAGAATAGAATAGAATAGAATAGAATAGAATAGAATAGAATAGAATAGAATAGAATAGAATAGAATAGAATAGAATAGAATAAGCCAGGTTGGAAGAGACCTTTGAGATCAAGTCCAACCCATCATCCAGCACCACCTAATCAACTAAACCATGCAACCAAGCACCCTATCAAGTCTCCTCCTAAACACCTCCAGGGATGGTGACTCCACTACCTCCCCAGGCAGCCCATCCCAAAGTCCAATCACTCTCTCTGTGAAGAATTTCTTCCTAACATCCAGTCTGAACCTTCCCTGGCACAGCTTGAGACTGTGTCCTCTTGTTCTGATGCTGGTTGCCTGGGAGAAGAGACCAACCCCCACCTGGTTACAGCCTCCCTTCAGGTAGTTGTAGAGAGCAAGAAGGTCTCCTCTGAGTCTCCTCTTCTCCAGGCTAAGCAACCCCAGCTCCCTCAGCCTCTCCTCACAGGGCTGTGCTCCAAACCACTCCCCAGCTTTGTTGCCCTTCTCTGGACACATTCCAGCAAGTGAACATCCTTCCTAAACTGAGGGTCCCAGAACTGGACACAGGACTCAAGGTGTGGCCTAACCAGTGCAGTGTACATGGGCAGAATGACTTCCCTGCTCCTGCTGGCCACACTGTTCCTGATGCAGGCCAGGTTGCCATTGGCCCTCTTGGCCTCCTGGGCACACTGCAGGCTCATGTTCAGCCTACCATCAACCAGCACCCCCAGGTCCCTCTCTGCCTGGCCACTCTCCAGCCACTCTGACCCCAGCCTGTAGCACTGCATGGGGTTTCTGTGGCCAATGTGCAGATACTCATTGCACTGCAGAAGGTGTCCAAAGGCCAATGCTTGGAGCTCAGCATCTTTATGAATCTGATCCAAAGCTCATTTCCATAAAGAATTAAGAGCAAGGAAATTTATTTCCCCCCTTTTCTTATGAGTGAGCCAAATAAATTGACTGAGAGTTATTTCTCCCCTGAATATTTGTTGTGCTTCTGAAAGATTCTGCTGGCAGAATGACTGCTTTGGAATATTTATTTAATTTACTTAGTTTGAAAATTTATGCCTCATGTTCATTCACTACTCTCCAGGTACACACAGAAGGAAATATATAGAGGTAACTGCTTGGAAATACAACATGTCACAGATGTAGACAAACAAGAAGGTGGAAACTATGATGAAAGGAAAGGCAGAGACATAAGGCACAGCAACACTGGGACCTCCTCCTTGCTTGGCAAATGGAATCAGTATAAATGGACCTATCATTACTTGTGGGGAGGGAAAGGCACAGAGTATGGCTGCAACCTACCCATCATCTCTGAGCAGCTGGAACAGCATTAAGTGTACAGCCAGGTGGTTCATGCTCTCAAATGGTGTTCCAGTATCAAGACATTGTTTCACCCTCCTGATTAGAAGCTGTAATTAGTCCCTCTGAAACTTTCCTATGGCCAGCCTAACAATTTTCTACCTATTCCAGAGCTCCATTGACAAACTGCTCTAGAAAACCAAAGCTATCTTTTAGTTTTGCACCTGGTTCGAAGAGGCAGACGCAAATCAAAGCAGCTGCAAAAATATTGGCTCTGTAGCATAAATAAATACACAGATGCTTAAAATCCATGCTCATGCCAATTATTGATTGCCAAAAAAGTGAATTAAATAAATAATGAGGGGAGTGAGTTGGGATCTCTAAACCCTCCTCCCCTAAACAAAAGGACCCCCCCGCCTTCAAACTCAGCCTTCGAAACCAACCGCTTTTAATTCTCCAGTAAATTTTTCCAGGTAAAATTAGCAACATGCTTATTGATTTTTGAGTAGCTGGAAATGCATAGACAGAGCTAAAAGAAGGGTAAATAAAACATGATGGACTCTCAGGGTTAGATAAAAGAAAGTGCTTATAAATGCAGAAGTCCATGAGCAGAACAGAAACCGTGAAGGGTTCAGGCAAGAGGCCAGGAAACCGATTGCATACTGTAAGCTATTATTTGTGCTGAAAATCTCCAGGAATTGACTGAGTATGGAGCTCTCTTAAGCAAGGCCTTTCTCCAAGATCTATGTGCTTATAATCATCCCTTGTTGAGTGTTCTGCAGAAATTTCCCTAAGTATTACCCTGCTTTGTCTTTGCAAACAGAGGAACTCGTGCGGGTGCACGTGGGCGGTTTAAGTTGGTTAACAGAGGGGAGGTGATGTAACATTGTTAGTTTTAAGTGACCATTGATCAATAGCATTCATGACAACAGCTGAGTTTGTTTGTCCTTAATGCCAGGAGTTATTTTACCACTTCAGTAAATTCTAAAACCAGGGGACTGAGTCCAGGAAAATCAATACCAAAGTGAAACTCTTCTGAGCTCATAGTGGAACCTAACAAAAGGTGGGATGCAAAATGGTTGAAAGCCCAACAAGAGTTTGGGCTCCATGGATCCACTGCATGAGTACCTCCTCCTTCTTAGCAGGGAAGTGAGAGGTGCAAGGCAGCATGAGAAGAAACGAGAAAGAGATTATAGTCAAGCTTAGGAGTGACTGAAGTTCTTCATAGAAAGGATGATTGGTCATTGGAATGTGCTGCCCAGGGAGGTGGTGGAGTCACCATCCCTGGAGGTGTTTAGGAAGAGACTGGCTGGAGTGCTTGGTGCCTTGGTTTAGTTGATCAGATGGTGTTGGGTGATAGGTTGGACTTGATGATCTCAAAGGTCTCTTCCAACCTGGTTAATTCAATTCTATTCTACTCTACTCTACTCTACTCTACTCTACTCTACTCTACTCTACTCTACTCTACTCTACTCTACTCTACTCTTCATGTGACAGGGGACAGGCTACCTCTCTCTCCTCTTATCCTCAGTTTGCCCACGTTCAAGGTTGGTTTAAGAAATTAGGCGACTGCACCAGGGCAGCTGCATCAGGCTGATGGTATCTAGGGCAAGATTCAGTATCTGAAGTAGTTAGACCCAAACCACGTAGGGATTTAAAGATCTGTAGCACCAACACCCCCTGAAAAGAACAGCTACAATATGCAACATATCAAGCCCTAAAGTACATAGATATTTAAGCATGCATATGCCTGCCTATTTAAAAACATAAAATATGTTCATCAAAGCTGACATAAGCAGAGAGCTGACTCCAGCAGATAGTTCTCATGGATCAATGTTGCCTTGACCTTTGTGTGTCTTGTTTTCGATGCTGTTACATTATTTTTTTTTGCAGAATCAGACAAGCTCATCCTTCTGCAGAAGAATTTGCTGTATCTCAGTGATACAGGCTGCACAGCATTTAACCTTCCCAGCCTGAGTTTAAATGGGGTTGTGCATGCACAGGGCTTTCTGCATTGCTGGGTTGTGGTTAATTTCTACCTCTCCAACTAGTACCAAAAATCCAGGGCAGATCTTTCATGGAAGGGATGGCAGAGTCCATATACTAGAATAGAATAAATCAGGTTGGACGAGAGCTTCAAGACCATCACATCCAACCCATCATCCAATCCAATACAATAAACCAGGTTGGAAGAGACCTTCAAGATCATCACGTCCAACCTATCAACCGATCCAACCCACCTAAACAACTAACCCATGGCACCAAGCACCCCATCAAGTCTCCTCCTGAACACCTCCAATGAAGGTGACTCCACCACCTCCACGGGCAGCCCATTCCAATAGGCAATCACTCACTCTGTATAGAATTTCTTCCTAACATCCAGCCTAAACCTGCCCTGGCACAGCCTGAGACTGTGCCCTCTTGTTCTGGCGCTGGCTGCCGGGGAGAAGAGACCAACCTCTGCCTGTCTACAACCCCCTAACAAGACCAAGTGCAAGGTCCTGCATCTGGGTCAGGGCAATCCCAGGCACCAATATAGGATGGGCAGGGACTAGCTTGAGGACTGAAGAAAAGGAGCTTGGAGAGCAGCCCTGAAGCAGTGTGCAAAGGACTTGGGGGGTGCTGGTGGATGAGAAGCTCAACATGAGCGAGCAGTGTGCAACTTGCAGCCCAGAAAGCCAACCACATCCTGGGCTGCATCAAGAGAAGTCATAGCCAGGAGGTTGAGGGAGGTGATTCTGGACACGCCCCTCTACTCCAGCTCTGGTGAGACCCCACCTGGAGTACTGCATCCAGTTCCGGAGTCTCTCTTACTGGACATGCTGGATTTGTGCCTGGGATTGCCTCGACCCAGTGTGCACTTGGTCAGAGAAGCCCACCTCTCCAGGCCACGAGGATGATCAGAGGGCTGGAGCACCTCTCCTCACCCACAAAGTGAGGACAGACTGAAAGAGTTGGGACTATTCAGTCTGGAGAAGAGTTCTTTATCCATCTAGTGGCTCCAAGGAGACCTTATTGTGGCCTTCCAGTATCTTAAGGGGGCCTACAAGAAAGCTGGTGAGGGACGAGGATGATTTTCCTGTGAGGGTGTTGGGTAATGACAGGACTAGTGGAAATTGATCAAATCTAGAGGAGGGTAGATTTAGATTAGACATTGTGAAGAAGTTCTTCACCATGAGGGTATGAGACACTGGAACAGGTTGCCCAGGGAGGTGGTAGAAGCCCCATCCCTGGAGGTTTTTAAGGCCAGGCTGGATGTGGCTCTGAGCAACCTGATCTAGTGTGAAGTGTCGCTGCGCATGGCAGGGGAGGTTAGAAATAGATGATCCTTGAGGTCCCTTGCAACCCTAACAATTCTACAATAAGGTCACCCCTGAGTCTCCTCCTCTCCAGGCTAAGCAACCCCAGCTCCCTCAGCCTCTTCTCACAGGGCTGTTCTCCAGACCCCTCCCCAGCCTCATTGCCCTTCTCTGGACACATTCAAGAGTCTCAATGTCCTTCTTAAATTGAGTGGCCCAGAACTGGACACAAGATGCAGGTACTAAGCTCTCTGAGAAGTAAAACTGGTATGGTAGACTGCAGTGTCATTCTCCAACTAGATGTAACCAGCAAGAAGGATGACTTGAATGCTTCAGAGCAATAAAAAAAAAAAGAAATACTTTCCACAATAAATTTTAAAAATTAGGTTTTGTCACTTCTGAGCTACTGGAAAAGTAACTTTGCTTGTTCTGTTCTTATAAATAAAATGCCATCAAATTATCACAACCAGCATGAAACATGATGTTCCACAGAGGCAATCCATCGTGAGGGATTGGTGGTGGTTTTTTGTTCCCAGACTTGCCTATGTGGTCCTGATGCAATTCACCTGTGAACTGAACCAGCTGCAATTAACTTACTCCTCCTAGTAGCCAACAGCTATTAAATCCACCCATCGAAAGCATTTCCTTATGTAGAGCATCAAGTGTTTAATCTCAGACCTGAACAACAGCACCAGAAGGTTTTCTTTATCAAATCAAGTCACACTGTGTAAGTGTCAAAAGAAAAGATTTAAAAATAAGGGTTTAGGACCATCAGGAGAAATTGGAGCGTTCCAGGTACAAATAGAGAAACGCAGCCTGTCTGTCACATGGCTAGCAACAGAGAGAAATGCAATCTACAGGAACAGCACTGCTTTCTCTTGATTTTCACTTTGCTCACAGGACACTTTTCATCTGCAGTTCCCAGCCTGGTAGGTGGCAACTGTCACAAGGGCTCAGAAGTCAGACCCCAAAATAACCTGTGCCGCCCCAATTTCACCCCGCAGGGCCCAGCCGCACTGAAGAGGTGGCAAGTGCCTCCACCTGGCCCAAAGCAATTTGCATCTGTCTCAGGAGGGATAATGAAAAAATATGTAGTGGCCCCATAATGAAATCTCTGTGTGCCAGGGCTGGGCTGTCCACATGAGATCTCCTACTCATTGTTGCGTGGCTACATGGGAGAGACTCTCCGGTGAGTGCAGAAGGCCTGTGGTGGTATTCTAAAGCTGGCATCCTGCCAGGCAGGGTTGAGACTCTTCCCCCAAGAAATAAAAAGTGAGGTGATGACAGCATCAGAATAATGTGAGCATCAGGAGTAGTGTGGCCAGCAGGAGCAGGGAAGTCATTCTGCCCCTGTACTCAGCACTGGTTAGGCCACACCTTGAGTCCTGTGTCTAGTTCTGGGGCCCTCAATTTAAGAAGGACATTGAGACTCTTGAATGTGTCCAGAGAAGGGCAATGAGGCTGGGGAGAGGCCTTGAGCACAGCCCTGTGAGGAGAGGCTGAGGGAGCTGGGGTTGTTTAGCCTGGAGAAGAAGAGGCTCAGGAGAGACCTTATTGCTCTCTACAACTACCTGAAGGGAAGTTGTAGCCAGGTGGGGGTTGGTCTCTTCTCCCAGGCAACCAGCACCAGAACAAGAGGACAGAGTCTCAAGATGCACCAGGGCAGGTTTAGGCTGGAGGTGAGGAGAAAGTTCTTCCCAGAAAGAGTAATTTGCCATTGGAATGTGCTGCCCAGGGAGGTGGTGGAGTCACCATCCCTGGAGGTGTTCAAGAAGGGATTGGATGTGGCACTTGGTGCCATGGTTTAGTAGTCATGAGATGGTGGGTGACAGGTTGGACTTGATGATCTTTGAGGTCTTTTCCAACCTTATTGATTCTATGAAATGGCCTCAAGTTGCACCAGGGGAGGTTTAGGATGGACACAAAGAACAATTTCTTCCCTAAAAGGGTTGTCTAGCCATGGAAGAGGCTGTCCAGGGCAGTGAGTCCACCTCCATCCCTGGAGGGATGGAAAAGCCATGTAGGTGTGGTGCTGAAGGACATAGTTTAGTGGTGACCTGGCAGTGCTGGGTTAGCAGTTGGACTTGATGATATTAAAGGTCTCTTCCAACCAAAACAATTCTGTGATTCTATGAAAGCATTGCAAAGGCTGATTGCTTCTGGTCCTGGGTATTTAAGCATATTCGTATTTCTTCTATTGCATGCATTTTTTATTTCCTCTCTTCTCAAAGGAAAGAGGACAGACTTGCATCTACAAATCTCACCCTAGGGTGCTGGGACTGATTTTCTTCCCAGGTCAGATCTTAAAAAAGCCACCCTCCATCATATCATGCACCCCTACTCATCCTCAGACTGAAGAGTGATGTGGAGGGGCTGTTGGCTGGTGAATCATAGAATCAACAAGACTGGAAAAGACCTCAGAGATCATCGAGTCCAACCTGTCACCACAGACCTCATGACTAAACCATGGCACCAAGTGCCACATCCAATCCCTTTTTGTATACCTCCAGGGACGGTGACTCCACCACCTCCCTGCCCCAGCTCTCCCTATGGCTTGGCAGATGTTGAGGGTTCTGCTCTCTCTGAAGGCCACAATGGGTTACATTTTGTCCTGGAGCTTGAACATGACTTTCAAGCTGAAGCTACCGCTTGGTTTGTGAGGACAGAAATCAGGCAGTGGATATTAACTGCTAGCAAATAATTGTCTGATACAATAAAGCAGAACATCACCTGCTCCCTCTGCAAACCTCTTCTTTTTTTCCCCCTGGTGCCAATGAAAATAGTCTTTTCTCCCCTATTTCTGACAATACAGCTGAGAAGACTAAAGATTTGCTGTCCTAGGGTGGGTACCAGGATCCATTTACACCTTCTGCAGGGAATGGGGTGCTAGAGGCTGCGGATCAATTTGAATTGGCAGGCCCTTTAATTCTGAATTTCCAATTTATTTGCAGTGCAATCGCAGCAAGAACATAAGGGGAATGAAACAAAAATCGAGGTCCCTACTCCACAGCATTTGGTAGTAGATTACCTATGGTAATGTGCATAATTTTCAATTCCTTATCTGCCTTCCCCAGACAGGTGACCCAGAGTTATTAGCACTGTTTATGTCATTAAGCACCGGGCTGGGATTATAACCCAAGTGACTGCACAACACTGTGTGAAATCCAGATCTCCCCTGCCCCTGCTAATCAAGTTCACTTGGGCTGATCTCCCATCTCCTGTTCTGGCTAATCTAGGATTTGATAAAAAAAAAAAAAAAAAAAAGGCAGGTAGCCTTCTCCAACTCCTTCACAGCTTAATCCATGTATGCAAAGATCATCAAAAGTGAGCACACACCGGGAGGGATGGGAAAATAGCACCCTGGGAGAGAGAGAGAGAGAGGCAGGGCAGGCAGTGAGACAGCACAAACTCATTTCACCACCACTGTGTAAAATGTTTTTATAGCGACGTGGAACTGAAGGAGGGGAGGCAAAACCTGCAAAGGCACCTGAGTGGAGGACAAATGCTCTCGTTGAGCAGAGCAGAGCTGCAAGACGTGTCAGCATGTGCCATTGTGTGTGTCTGGTTTATCAGCTGGAAGTCAGGCAAACAGGTAAATAGTGCTTATCAGCAGAGATTCATTAATGCTTTGCCACTGCTGCCACAGATGCTCTCTGGTGCTCAGCACTGTCCCCATTCAAACAGGGAAGATGCAGATATTTGCAGTGCAGGGTGGGAGTGGTTTGCTTTTAGTGGTGCTGTGTCAGAGATACTGCTCAAAGACATGTCCCTAGCTCCCTGTCTGGTCCTGCTTGTGTCTGGGGACAGGGGAAGTGAAAGAGCCATTTTATGTGCTGTGTCCTGCTGAGGGAGGGATATGCCTAAAATCTTGCAGAAGGTCTGAGGTCAAGAGAGAGAGAGGAACATGGAGGGCTCCTGACTCTTAATTTAGGCAAATTACTGTGATCCTTTTTCTCATTTGACAACAAAGTGAATCATCTTTGGACATGAAACACTCTGAACTGCTCAGAACCCCTTGAGCTATGATGTGGCTGATGGACAGCTCTGGTTTAGGAACCACCAAAAGCAGTTTGAACAGCTCCTGGTGCCATGTCTCTGATCACTCAGCAGTGGAGTCTGCACTGCCCAGCCTGCCTTTCTTGTGCAGTATAGCCAGCCCTGGTTTTGCTCAGAATAAATACCCCAATTACACAGAATAACAGAATCAAAGAGGGGCCCCTGGGGATCATCTAGACAGCCCCCATGCCAGAGCAGATTGCACAGGGTGGCATCCAGGTGGGTTTGGAATGACTCCAGAGATGAAGACTCCACCACCTCTTGGAGCAGCCTGTTCCAGTGCTCCACCACCCTCAGCATAAAGAAGTTCATCCTCATGTTTAGATGGAACTTCCTATGTTCAAGTTTGTGCCCTTTACCTTTTGTCCTGTCACTGGGCACCCCTGAGAAAAGACTGGCTCCATCCTCCTGGCACCCATCCTTTAAGTATTCATAAGCATTGATAAGACCCTCCCTCAGTCTTCTCTTCTCCAGGCTTAAAAACCCCCAAATACTTCAGCCTAAGACAGGTTTTCTAGTCCCCTAATCATCTTTGTAGCCCTGTTAGCACCTCTCTTCCCTCTTTTCACACACAGATTAATTGAAACTACAATAAACATAATCCTGCTGTTGCTATAGCAATATACCAACACAGAAAATACCAAGAGAACAAATTTTCATTTGTCTGAGAAGAAAAACAACATAATAATTCTGCATTTAATTATCAATGAACTGTCAACTAACATGTTTCTGCAAAATGTGGGGCTATTCCAGTTCAGGCCTGCTGTTGATGGCTGAACTCCTGTCCTCCACTCACATTGAGAGGTCTCTTTCTCTTTGAGAAATCTACCTGAATCTAATGAAGCTATTCAAGACATAAGGCTCTTCTCAGAGCAATGATAGCAGAATCTTAACACTGAACCTGCTATGTGGAACCACTGATATCAGCAGGTGCACTTAAAGGGAAGTGTTTAATCAAAGATGTAATGAAAAGAAATGAGGTGTGGAGAGTCTGACCCCTTGGCATGGAAAATAAGTTGATTTGAGTGCTGATAGCTGGGCAATGAGAAGTGCTCTTTACAGGGAGCCACTTCATTCCACAGACACATTCATTCCCTTCTCTTCCTATTGCCACTGGACAGCCAAAGCCACATGTGCCACCTCCTGTCCTGGGAAGGGTGGAACTAGGCAACAAAAGGTGGCCAAAAATGAACGGAGAAGAGACTGCAGCAAATCTCAGTGAGAGCAGAGCAGCCTCACACCCAGTTGGGAAACAAAGCTGCAGAGTACTGTGAACTGGGATTGTGCTTGGTCCTCTGAGGCAGTGAGACACTGCTCTGAGATACAGCTTGGTGTATTCCAATAGGACGATCTGCAGCTCAGTAGGCTATACTCCTCCTGTGCTTGGTGTTGAACCCTTCAGCATCAAGTAATGCCAGCTGCACGTGTGGCTAATCTCTCTTGTGCTACTGTGGGAGGGCCTGGCACCTTGTGCACGAACCCTGGGATCCCTGGTAAGGGACAACATCAAAGAGGTAGATCTAAACCTTGGACAGGCTTTTGGCCTGACCATAGAGTAGAATCATAGAATCAACAAGGCTGGAAAAGACCTCAGAGACCATCAAGTCCAACCTATTATCTAACACCTAATACCTCATGACAACTAAACCACGGTTTCAAGCGCCATGTCCAATCCTTTTCCAAACACCTCCAGGAACAGTGACTCCACCACTTCCCTGGGCAGCACATGAAGTAATCAAGCTCCTTTCACAGCCCTTGAGATGCCACCATGGACCCATGCTGAGCCCAAGATGTGGCTGTGGCAAGAAGGTGAGATTATTGTTTGTGCAGAGATATTGGCTCATTGCAGATGTAGCTGGTGACATACCCACAACTCTCACAGATGGTTTCTTAGCTGAAAAAGTCTCCTGTGCTGTATCCTTTGGAGCAGCCACTGCCCCGAGCAACATCAGCCCAACAGCTCCTCCCTGGTCTCAGCTCTTATATCAATGCACAAGACTGAGGAGAGGAGGAGGGATTTCAGCTGTGCCTCTGCCCAGCAGTGTGCACAATAGAGCACAGAGCTGGGTTGTGACTGCAGCCACCATGTGACTCAGTTGTTCTGCAACAGCTGTTTGTAATAATAGTAGTAAAATTTGAACAAGAAAAAAAAAAGTTAGCAACCCCTAATTCAAAGCATTTCTGAAGGGCTGGGTTTCCTCCCTTCTGCTGTGTAATTGCCCTCTCCAACACAAACAGCAATGCCAGTGTTCTCTGCAAAGCAAACCCCTCTTTCTGGGCTGGGAAGGGATGCTCAGTTCATGGAGAAGAGCTTGCAAAGGCAGTGGTGCAGCTTTGAAAGCAAGGGGGCAAGGACAGGAGTTGTGACCCCTCAGCTCTTTGCATCAGAGTGACACAGGGGCAGGTGCCCACTGCTCTCCAAACTGAGCAGCTCCTCTCCTTGCACAGGGGACAGGAGATGTGCTGCTCCCTCGGCAGCACCTGCAGTCTCAGCAGAAGCTCATTACCCCCAGGTGCACAGGGCAGGAGGGCAGGTCTTGCAGGAGTACGGCAGCCAGGCCTGGATGTGTTGAGGGAATGCATGCTGGCAAAATAAACAGTTGTGCCATGCTTAGCTGAATATGGACACACATCACAGAATGACGTGAGAAATATCTCCTCCTCCCTTCCTTGTTTCTGAAGTTAAGTAAATAAAACACTCTTCCTGCCCTAGGCATGTTCCTACTGGATGCTCAGCTGAATCCTTCTCAGAGGTTCACTTACCAGTTGTGAATATGATAGCAGCAATAAAACCCAGCCAAATAAACACCACCACAGGAAAACCAGAGGCTTTTGCAAGACCTTGTAGCTGGTTGCTCTGAATATCTGAAACACCTCACACTGCCTTGCTTGGTTTATAGGGATGGGTGAGTTGGAAAGACCTGGCTTATTTCATTCTTATTCTCTTACTTTTCTGACATTGTTTTGATTAGAAAAGAGAAGCTATTGGCACTGGGTGTACTAGCTTTTATACCTCTCCTCAGTGTCAATATTAGATGCAGAATTCTGCTCACCTACCAGCACAAATTACAGGAAAGCAAGGAAAGCAAGGAAAGCAAACAACCCCCAGTTTGGTAGAAATACTGCTGGCTTGGAAGTTATTCTTTTATGGATACTGAAAAAGTCTTCATCTATGCTGCAATCCCCTCTTGAACACCTCCAGGGATGGCGTCTCCACCCCTCCCTGGGCAGCACATTCTAATGATGAACGACTCTCTCAGTGAAGAACTTTCTCCTCACCTCGAGCCTAAACTTCCCTTGGTGCAGCTTGAGACTGTGTCCTCTTGTTCTGGTGCTGGTTGGTAGAGAGAAGAGACCAACCCCTTCCTGGATACAATCACCTTTCAGGTAGTTGTAGGAAGCAATAAAGTCTCCCCTGAGCCTCCTCTTCTCCAGGCTAAACAATCCCAGCTCCCTCAGCCTCTCCTCATAGGGCTTGTGCTCAAGGCCTCTCCCCAGCCTTGTTGCCCTTCTCTGGACAAGTTCAAATTCAATTATAGGCTCTAATCCCTGATAATTTGGTGGCATCATGGTGCACTGAGCTCCTGTGTCAACCAAGGCCCTGTACTGCTGTTATGTCTATTATCCCTCTCCCAGGCACTTGTGGGGGCCTTGGAAGATGAAGAGTTGTTATATGGACTTGGCTTCTAGATAAATGTGAGCAAGCACATACTCCACAGGGCACCAAATAAGAAAGTCCAAGAGGTTGATCTATCACAGTATCACCAAGGCTGGAAGAGACCTCAAAGATCATGGAGTCCAACCTGTCACCACAGACCTCATACAGTATCACAGTATCACCAAGGTGATCTAGATCCTACCTTTACCATTCCTATGAATTAGAAGGTGGTGTCAGGAGGAACTCTGGCTAACTCAACAGAAATGTGTTCCATTGATCTTAGAATCACAGAAGGGCAACAAAGCTGGTGAAGGGTCTGGAGATCAGGTTGTGTGAGAAGCTGAGAAAACTGCAGTTGTTTAGCCTGGAGAAGAGGAGGCTGAGGGCAGATTGCTCTCTACCACTCCCTGAAAGAAGGTTGCAGTGAGGTGAAGGTTTGCCTCTTCCCACCTAGTGTCAGGTGATAGAATGAGAAGAAATGGTCTTAAATTGCACCAGGGGAGGTTTAGGTTGGATATTAAGAGTAATTTCTTTCCTGAAGGAGTGGTCAGGCATTGGAACAGGCTGTCCAGGGAGGTGGTGGAGTCACTGTCCCTGGAGATGCTCAAAAACTGTGTAGGCATGGCACTTCAGGACACAGTTTAACGGCCATAGTGGTGTTAGGTCAAGAGTTGGACTTTGTAATCTTAGAGGTCTTTCCCAAGCAAAACAATTCTACGATTCTATGACCTTCTCTCAGAGCAGGAAAGAGTTTGACAAGTGCGGTCGGTGCCCAGCACCACGCCTGTGGCACAAAAAGCCCACAGCAACTCACACATCAGACCTGATGCGTTTCAGCATTACCCTGAGGGACAGCTCTTTGTGCATCCGCAGCGCACAGGTTATCACTGCCTGCTCAAATGCTCTATCCGTTGCCCCCTGTGTGCTGATCCCAACAGGCTGTGTTTCATCTGCTCAGGTGCTCATTTTGAGCTAACATTTTCATAGCTGCTTTGGAAACACCAGATCTGGCAGGAAACATCTCATTCTTCATAAAGTGTAAATGCTGACACCTTCCCAGGCTAGTCTTTGAGCGATGTGGTTGCAGCTGTGATGCAAATGAAGTCTGCATATTCACCAGGGTGTGCACTCAGCTTCCCAGCGCAGTGTCTCTCCCTGCGTGTCGTTCTGAGAGCAACAAGGTTGGCTGCCTCTTTTGGGCTGTCAGTTTAAAATCTCACTCAGGTAGGCACACAGAGAGAGGTGAGAAAAGGAAGCTCCTTTCTGAGGTGACACAGCACAATGGCACTGGTGAGAGTGCAGATCAGAGGCAATCAAAGCCCTGCAGCTCTTCAAAGCTTTCAGATTTGCCAGTGATGCCAATGGGGAATGGTCCTAAAAATAATGGTGTGGAAAGGGCCATGTTACCTTGTTACACTGTGTGCTGGGAACAGACTAGTTTTGAAAGCAATTTGCATAATTTAGCTTCTCCACTCCTAGAATAGCAAATTAACAGTTCATTTTATGACTCTACCAATCAACACCTATAGCCCATTAAATTTAACAACAAACTTGTCTTGTGAAGGAGGATGAGCTGAGCCTCTCCAGAAGCTCTCCTTATCACTTTTCTTCCCCCCAGTTGTTTTCCTTTGTTTCTGTAAACCACCATCTCTAGTTTCTCATTTAGCAAATGTGATGCTAAATAAATCCCAGGTATTTATTCACTCTTTGGGTGCTCACTTCAGAACTTGACTCTACTGATATCAAGGGAGACCAACCTTACTGTGTCTTCAGTTCTCCACAGCAACCCTGTGCTGCTCTCCAATAGTGCAACCCAAGTCTCAGCTAAACCTACCCTGCACTCTGCTTCTGCAGGAAAAAAACCCAAACAGAGTATAGAATCATGGAATCAACAAGGTTGGAAAAGAGCTCAAAGATCATCAAGTCCAACCTGTCACCCAACACCTCATGACTACTAAACCATGGCACCAAGTGCCACGTCCAATCCCCTCTTGAACACCTCCAGGGAAGGTGACTCCACCACCTCCCTGGGCAGCACATTCCAATGGCTAACAACTCTCTCTGGGAAGACCTTTTCTCCTCACCTCCAGCCTAAACTTCCCCTGGTGCAGCTTGAGACTGTGTCCTCTTGTTCTGGTGCCGATTGCCTTGGAGAAGAGACCAAGCCCCACCTGCCTACAACCTCCCTTCAGGTAGTTGTAGAGAGCAATAAGGTCTCCCCTGAGCCTCCTCTTCTCCAGGCTAAGCAACCCCAGCTCCCTCAGCCTCTCCTCACAGGGCTGTGCTCAAGGCCTCTCCCCAGCCTCATTGCCCTTCTCTGGACACGTTCAAGAGTCTCAATGTCCTTCTTAAATTGAGGGCCCCAGAACTGGACACAGGACTCAAGGTGTGGCCTAACCAGTGCTGTGTACAGGGGCAGAATGACTTCCCTGCTCCTGCTGGCCACACTATTGAGTAGCTCCACTGACCCCATTTTTTCCCCAGTTAGTGCAGTCTGATTTGAGAGCAACTTCACAGAGCAACACCAAAAATTTACTCGGGGTGTGGGTTGATGAGGACTGGTGCAAAAAAGTTGGTACCAGATCTGAACATCCTCAAAGGGAGATTGTTTTCAGGGCCAGCTTTTGAATGTGGGGGCATTCCAGCAAACAGACAAATAAGTTGCTAATTGAAGGCAACACCATGGCACATGGCTTCATTTGCAAAGCCATTTGGAATGGTCTATCAATATTTTATGAGTGTGTTAAGGTGGTGATAAAAGATGCATGATGTAGTGTGTAGGTAGGAAGCCCTTGTGAAAGGAAATGAAGAAATTATAGATAACCTTGACATGCTGAAGTTATGCAGTTGGAATTGTTAAGGAGAAAGGTTTTAAAGATGTTTCAAGGCAGGGAAGTGATAAGATCGCTTTAAAGGAACAATACCAATCTGTTTAGGCTTAAAGTTTGGTTTTCCAGTAAGGAAGTGTTGGTAACATCTCTTTGAGGGATTTGTTTTACCTGTGAACTTTTGATGGATGTGTTTGCACTGCCATTTCAGCCAGAGAGAACTGGTAGAACAGAACAGAATAGACCAGACCAGGTTGGAAGAGACCTTCGAGATCATCACGTCCAACCCATCATCCAACACCATCTAATCAACTAAACCATGGCACCAAGCACCCATCAAGTCTCCTCCTAAAGTCCTCCAGTGATGGTAGCTCTTGTGCTTCTTCCAAAACCCATCCAAACGTGTCTGGATAAAATTCTGCTTATCCCAAAGACTGGACAGGGTGACAGTAATGGGGCAACACAGCACACACTTGTATTAACAGGCACAGGTAACAATGAGAACTCCTGCTCCCAGTGCTCTTTTATACTCAGAAAATAAGAAAGAGTATAACTGCTATGGAGCAGGCTGGATTTACACTGGCTCCTCATGAACTACAGGGGAATTCATGCAGCTTAGGCTCTGTGGCTTTTGCATCTGAATTCTTTCCTCAACCTATTTCTGCTAAGATGAGCAATGTGTGGTTACAAAAACTACACAAAGCTGTGTTTGCTGTAAAGCCCTTTACAGCCCTAACCTCTACCCTTAACCTCCAGAGAGTGGAAAGAAAGAGACTGAATCACTTCCAAAAATGACAGGTCAAAAGGTCATCCTGGAGCTTGAGTTAAGAGGAGCTGCAGAATAAAGACACTGAATGCCCAACTACCCTTGTGTGAAAGAGGGATAGAGAGGTGGATTTTGGGAGGCAGCAGAGGTCTGGCTGTCATCTAGGAGCAGGTAAACATCTGCAGGTATGTGGGAGGTCTTTTGCAGCTATCTATAGAGGTGTATATGAGAATACAGAAGCATGTTTGGACTGTCACCATTCTGTTTGATGGGACCAGCTTGCTGTAGTTCTCTAGGACATGTGGAGGCAGACAGGTCTAAGAAAAGAGAAGGCAAATTTGGAGACTAGTAAACAGAGAGAGACTGACTTTAATGCAGATTTCTTGGAAATTGTAGGAGGGAAGGAGCCTTGCCTGGCTCCTTTGCATCTGAGACTTCACCAGCCAGCAATGGGGCCCTTGGTTTGGCTGTTCTGATGCCCTCATACTCCCCAGCATTACTGCTGACACTTAAGTCCTACACTGCCTGTTTGCAAAGGCAGAATCTCAGTTAACAAATGTGTCCTCCTATCACAATGGAGCAAAGCATCCTTTTTCTACCCACAGAGTGGGTATGGATATGGTGGAACACAAGCCTAGCTACATGCACTCCAAACCAGCAAATCCAGCGTGGATGGGGATTAGAACTTGGAAGCATATTACAGTTTTCCTGAATTTTGAGTCTTACTGCCAAAGATTTCTGTAAACAGCTTCAGCTTTTATCCTTCTATCCTTTGAACATACATCACAGCATGCTTGACCTGTGTGTTTTTGAAAGAGGTGGTGTGCTTGGTGAGAGGCTGTGCTGGAGCAGGGGCACGCAGCCAAATCTCAGCCACACTGATTAATTTCATGGCTTGGAGAGCAGGGTAACCACAATATTTTGTGGATGTCACACATACATATGTACATCACACAGAGCATAAAGACATGCTTCCTCCTTGGTCTAATTAATGACACCTCCTGGCTCTGGGAAGCACTGGAAGCTGGTATCTGTGCCATTGGGCCAGGTTTGCTTCAAAGAAATCAGAGATCCCTGCAACACTCTCTTTACTTAGGCAAGCTAAATCCTAAAGTAAGTTCTCTCCCTTAAATATGTTATCCTTAAAGCAGATTAAATCTGATGCAATACCATTTATAGCCAACCAAACCACCACAGAGAGGCATCACTCTAAATTAAAACAGCTATTCCTAAGGGCTGAAGCACAGTGGAGGAAGAAAGCATGAAACCTGAGATTACATTTTGGTGGAAGAAGATTGGACAATTCTCCATTTGGTCTCCAAAATGTCTGCATTTCCCCCCAGGACTGGAAACAAACAACCACCACCACAAAAATCTATACATGAAGAAGAAATTAATTATTTTAAAAGCTGAACATATGTTTTCTTTTGAATAAAATATCTCTCTACCTCCCTCTCTATCTCTCTCTACCCCTCTCCCCCTCCACCTCCCTCTCCCACTCCCTCCCTCCCTCTCTGCCTCTCTCCCTCCCTCCCTGCCTCCCTCCCTCCCTGCCTCCCTCCCTTCCTTCCTCCCTCCCTCCCTGCCTCTCTACCTCCCTGCCTCCCTCTCTACCTCCCTCCCTCCCTAAATAAATCAAAGCCAGGCTTTGTGACCTGCTCCAGCACAGACAAAAAAGAAGTCATCTCCTCCTTATGGAAGAACACCATCTCCCACTCCATGAATAAACTGCTGTTGGCATTATAGAGCAGATGATGCAAACAAGCACAATTAAGTAACTTCAGCTCAAGCAGTGGGGGGCCGTGGTAAACACACACCAGACAATTTGTTAACCACGCTCATCTGTAAACATTTTATGGGTCTCTGAGCCCCCAGTTTTAATTTAAACAAATACACACTTCAGTGTATGCAGATAAATAAAATCAGGATGATCAGCTCTCAGCCTGACAGTGCCCACCTATGAGACAGAGGCTACACTAAATGCAAGAATTATTTATGCAGGTAAATAAAATATGGCTGGATTCCTTCTCTGCATGCAGATACCTCCTTTTTATTTCTTCTTTTTAATGATATTTTTCAGGTTTGATGGCAAAAAAAAAAAATAATCCTGAAGGAAAAAATAACAGGAGGGACAGTGCTTGTATGTTGTAATTTTTGGGACTAAAATGATTGACATCCCTAAAAACTGAGGGGTATGTCTGAAGTCTGCTTCCCATAATTATTTTGCAGCATCCTTGAGGCAGTTGTTTCTTTATCTAAGCACAGGGAGAGAAGACCAAACCACTGTTGCCAGTCTGCAGCTATTGCTGGCAAATGGTGAGTTTTTAATGTTGTTGCTGTGTTGGGTACCCTTCCAGCAAGGTGGTTGGAAAGACACATTTCCCCCTTAGAATTTTTTTAGGTTACTTTTCTAAGTCCCTAAACACACTGCTAGAAGATCCCCTCCTGCAATTAACTATCCTGAATCTAAGCTGCAAGAAGAGAATGGCAGCATAAGAGCCCTTCCTCCGCGGAGCCAGGATAATGCTGACCAAGTATTAAATTCCTACCAAACACACCCTGACCAGAGATTAGAAATTGAGTCACTGAACCAGGAAAAGAGCTGAGGAGCAGAACAGGCAGATCAGAGCTAAACCCAAAACAAAACACACGGCAAAAACAACAATAAAAATACTAACTCCCCCTCCCAAAAGAAAACACCAAACCAAAACAAAGGCCCTGAGAAAAAAATATCCCCAAACTAAAATCCTCTCTAATTGTGCAAGATAGCTTCTGAGTGTTTCAGACTTTCCTGTCTATATATAAGCCTGTAATGAGATCATTCATATGTCTATCCAAACACAGCAATGTAGAAGCATTTCCATCCTGGAGGCACACAGAGGAGGTTCCCACCCTGCTGGTTATGGTGTAAACACAGCTTTCACATGGTCCTCCTCCCCCAAAAGCTTATTTAATTCCAGGGCCACATTTTCCCCCTTCCTGCAGAGCTTTAAGCAAAGGATTGGGCTCACTGTGCAGGGTTTGAATGTAGTTGTTCACACAGTGCCAGAATCCAGCACTTCTTACAGCTTTGCTACAAGATACCCTGTTCAGAGCGGTGCAGCTGGGGCACCACATGCATCCAAAGTAATTTTCCAGTGGGAACTGCAGAATTTTTAGGAACATTCAAACAGTGATAAGTGAGACACTTGTTGGAACTTGTTGGACTTCTCTTCTTGAAAGAGAAGGTTGGGGCAAACCTTTCCTTTTCCCCTTTTCATGCACCCCTACAGTGCAAACTGAAGGCATTTGGGGGTGCGCTAGAGCACCTGGGGTGGGGAGAGGTAGAAATCGGATCAGCACCCTGGGTCCCTGGGGCTTTACTTCATTCATAGGAAAAACAGGGCCAAAAAGGGGAGGATTTTTAACACACCACTGAACTCTATTTTTCAGAAAAAATCCCAATCAACCAACCACAAAATCCCCCAAATATACAGGACAACATTCAGCCCTTTTTTCCACCCCCCACCCTCCCCCCATACTACTTCTTCAGGGGACTTTTCCTAGAGTCCAGATTCTACTGCAGCTAAACTCCCCAATTATAGTAAAAGGTACTTGCAACACAGGTTATTTTGATGGACATAATACCCCAAACTAAGCTTTCTACCATCTGTTCATCCCTAAAATTTGAAAGCAAAGAGAACATATTTCACCACTACGTCAGTGAAAAGTAAGATAAATGCTATTTAAATGCATGTACAGCATATGTTCTTTCTTCTCTGCCACGTTCATCTGTAATGCTGTACTCATTTCTCTGGAGACACAAATCAGTGGGGAGAAGAAAAAAGGAAAAACACACACACACACACAAAAAAAAGGCAAGCAGCAATCCCAACTTTTCCCCACAACCAACCCCTCCACAGAAACAAGAAGAGGTTCACAGGAGGTGAGAGTGCTGCTCAAGCTGAAAGTGAGACTGGGCTGTACAAATTAGAGTATTTATTTATTTCCCTCCCCAGGAAACATCACTGATATGAAAAAAGGAGAATCTGGGGAGCTTGGGAATCCCAAGAGGAAGAAATTCTTCCTAGAGAGAGTGATTTGCCATTGGAATGTGCTGCTCGGGGTTGGTGGTGGAGTCGCCCTCACTGGAGGCATTGAGGAAGAGACTTGATGGGGTGCTTGGTGCCATGGTTTAGTTGACGAGATGGTGTTGGATGATAGACTGGACACAATGATCTCAGAGGTCTCTTCCAACCTGGTTTATTCTATTCTAATCTGTGATGGAGTGGAGGAACTTTTTGCTATCCATTCAAATGGGCAATGGGAAGTTTGTATTCCCAGCAGATCCTTTGGTGTGTCCACCAGTTTCTAGTCATAAAGTAGAAGGGAAATGAAAGTCACCAGCACCACCGCAAAGCTATTGAGTCTATCACCACTGGTAATTCACTGGTGTCCTGCAGCATTACCAGCTCAGACACCAGAGCAGGGCTTTGTAGTGCTGACTGGCATCTGGTATACAAGATTATCTTGCACTGGACAAAGCACTAGGAGTTAGAGCCCTAAAAAAATACTTGAGGATATTGGCTTTGCACACACCTGGTGTGTCCTTACACTAACAGCGTCAGCAAGCTGGGTCTGAAGCAGGCTGCTACACAGGAGGGGTGTGGACTCAACAGACATTTGTTCTTCCCTGCTTCCAAGGGTCTTGCACAGCTCTGCTGTTTGCAGGAAGGAGCATGTACCTAGTATGTGTGAGGTTTTGATGGACATCTGAGCCATGTGATAGGCCTGCACTTGCACAGCATCTATCACACAAAGTCAGAGTCAGGATGAGGTCCTTGGGTGATGATCTGCTGACTACTAAACAATGTTTTCCCAGCCCTTCCCTCTCTACCCCACTGACACCCAGTGCAGGAGGTGGGCCTCTTCTCAGATCTGCAAGGAGCTCTGGGGGAGGCAAAACTGCTGTTGGAAAGGAACATGGAAGAAGGAGCTGCTGGGCAATGTGCTTAATAGGTTTGTCTTTAGGAAACTACTCTCTTTAGGCTACCGAGCTGTGGGTTTGTCGAAGCATTAGCATCCCAAATCACTTGTCAGTTTCAGAAAGGTAGGTTGGTAAGATGAAGGAATTTGGTTATTGCCTCTGCTGGAAAGCAGAAGTCTGTGCTCTACCCATTATTCCCTAAAATCTGCAGGCTCATAATTTATATGCAATGGCTTTGCCAGGACTTCTAAAAGCAAAGCACCTCCTGGCTACATGCACATGTGCACAGAGAGAGTTTTGCACATTATTTGGAGACACTTCAGCAAATCTTTGGATCCCGAGGAATGCCCTGCTTTCAACTCTTGGTGCTTTCTCACTTCCCAGGCTGCAGATTGTGTCAAAGACATCACTGTGTCTGAAGTCTGGTTACTACAGAGTCAGCCACAAAAGTTGCGCTCAGGAAAGTACTCGGAGCTCCAGCTGACTGAGCCTGGCGAAGTGTTGCTGTTGCCTCAGTGAAATGGCCAGCATTCCTCCACTTGGCTCTGTCTTTCAGCTAAGATCTAAGTACAGCAGATCAGAATCCAGTCAAAGAGTGGAAGGAAGGGAAGACAGGGCAAAGAAAGAAGGCCTTTGTAGTTATTTATTTATTATTTCTTTCCCTTTTTTTTTGAGCAAAAGGAGAAAGGAAGAAAAATAAATTAGTTTTTCTTAAAAGAAATCTAATGTGATTGTATATTTCTAGCTCCACTTCCCATCTGTTCACCTTCCAAAGTGACATTTAGGGGAGCTGAGTTTATGATGCCAGAGGCATCAGCAGCACTGGATTGAGTAGATCAGATTCTAGACTGACTCTAAAGCTACTCAAACCCTGCCTAAAGCTCAGCTCTTATCTATTTGTTTTCCTACAAGAGAGGTGCCTTGATCTCTGGAAATCCTGACATCTGCCCTTTTCTTGTTTGCATCCCTTTCTGCTGAGAGTTTACAGTGTACAACTTGGTAAAACTACCCAATCCCCTGGCAAGCCTGAAAGCACTTTGGATGAGGTAGAAGGCACTTCTGACACTGCCTGGGGTTTAGGTCCCACAGATCAACAGGGGGAATGAGTTCCTGGGTTCCTCTTCTCTCCAGGAGACACAGACGTGTGGTCCAGTACCATAATCAGAGTTAATAATTAGAATTTTAGAGTGCTTTGGGTTAGAAGGGCCCTCTGAAGGTCATCTAGTCCAACCCCTCAGCAGTGAGTAGAGACAAAGACTAGAAAAAGGCTGACTTGGGGATATGCCTGGACTCCTGCACCCTCTAAAACATTAATGTTTGATGCAAATCAGGCAGCAAGTGCATTCACTTGCTCTGTAGTCCAAGCAGGAAAGGCTGAACTGCAGTTGATAGGACTGAGGCATCATCTTCTCAAACCCTATAAGACTGCAAGCACTGATGTGATGTGGTCTTTTGCATACAGAAAGGCCCACCTCTGATTTTACTAAGGGGTCACTAGGAACAAATGGCTGAGGAAGAGAGAAAACTCACAGGTAACGTAAAAGGTGAGAAGAGAAAACATTTTGGATCAACTGATGCTCAACACCGAAGAAGAGAGAGAAAGTCATGTGAAAATACAGGGAGAGAGGGGAATCTTTGCACTTGGAAAACATAATGGATGAGGAACAGAAACTTCTCCTTCTTCAGTGACCTAGCCTAATGTGGGAAGAGGTTGTTTTCAGATAGCGTTGGAAGGCTATAGGGAAGATTTGCCTTTGCTTGAATTAGAGAAAGCTACGTTTTATCTTTGACACTGAAGGTAATGCAAACACCTTGCAACTGAAGGAGAGAAACTGGGCAGAATGTGGTTGGATGTGTTAAAACATTGTTCTGTTATTTTAACCTAGTGTATGCCTCAATTACACTCATGCCAGTAGAAAATGACCAATTGAGATGTGACACATGTACCTACTGATGGACTATGTAACTTTGCTGTGTAACATAATAAATGTTTTCACCTGCTTACAGCTTGTCCTGGAAGCGTTGCTCTGGGTGATCAGAACATCTAACAGCAGCCTAGCATCAAAGTGGCCGTTGGGACACTGTGTCACAGCCACCATTGCCATCTCTACTTCCTCTCCAGTGAAACAGGAGAGTCATAGAATCAACAAGGTTGGAAAAGACCTCAAAGACCATCAAGTCCAACCTGTCACCTAACACCTCATGACTCCCAAACCATGGCACCAAGTGCCGCATCCAATCTCCTCTTGAACACCTCCAGGGATGGCGACTCCACCACCTCCCTGGTGAGCCCATTCCAATGGCTAACAATTCTCTCTGTGAAGAACTTTCTCCTCACCTTGAGTCATTCTGCCCCTGATTTGGAAAGCGTTTGTGAGCACAGGTACAGAGCTCTCTGCAGGAATCCCAGCTCCCCTGTGTGCATGATCCTAATCCTACAGCTGCCTCCACAAAGGTCTGGTTTTATTGACTAATGGCACAATTAGAGAGCGAGAAAAAAAGGAAGCAGCCACCCACACTGCTTCTGTCTCTGTTCTTCTGTCTCCCACAGTGGCAGGGCTCTGACAACATTTATAGGCCTGTAATTTCCTGGAAGTTTATATAGCATGAAAGGAGAAGAAGTGATAAAATATGCAGTTTAATTGCAAAAAAGCCATGTACTAATCTCACTAATGTGCTAGATTAAAACTCTAAATGTGTGAGGCTTCAAGGTGGTTACACAGAGTCAAAGCAAATTTTCCTTTTAAGTGTCTCTATCCAAACTAATATTTTATGGTATCCTGGACCTTGCAATTGCCTTTTATTTGTTTTATTTTTATGAATGATATTCAAAGTATAATATTGTCACAAGGGATTCTCTTACTCTGTGGATTCTTTTATCATGCAGGATTTCTATTAACTTCTTTCAG
Organism: Picus viridis; assembly: GCA_033816785.1. Lineage (NCBI taxonomy): Eukaryota > Metazoa > Chordata > Aves > Piciformes > Picidae > Picus > Picus viridis. Next base: position 7,024,270 of record CM066596.1, on the reverse strand, counting down.
AATTTTTTGTCACACTAGGTTGCTTTAGTGGCTGCAAGCTCTATTGTGTCACACTGGGTTGTGTTAATAGCTCAAGCTGGAGTTCACCCTTCGTGTGGAGGGCTTGTAAAAGGACTCAACACGTCAGAAATCTGCTACAGTTCTTGCTTGAGAACTTGATACCGACTGGAAGACTCCTGTGGGATGCTGGTGACACATCACCTCCAGTTCCCCATATATATATATATTAGCACAAGACATAGTCCTGGTCCAGTGTACAATCACTGCAAGCCATCTTTAATCCCTATTTCCTAGAGATAGTTCTACCATAATATATTAGCAACCAGTATCTGACAGGATGCTACTAAACTAGGCCATAGAAGTTAACTCCAGCCTCAAAAGGAACACAAACTGGTTCAATATAAGGAACTCCCAACCAAGGTTGCAGTGGACTGGTTGTACCAAACTGCATTTTTCTTTTCCTAAAAGAATGAGCAAACTGTTACTCTGGAGCAGTAAATGTACTATAGAGCTGCTGTTCAATTTCTTCAGGAGAGAGCTGGTTGGTCCTTCTCTTTTCACAGCAACCTCTTAGTAACTCCAATGCAATTATTTCAAAGTTTAAGATGGACATCAGGCTTATTACTAACCTGCAGGATCATCTCAGAATAAGGCTGTGATTAGGATAGCTGAGGTCCTCCAAAAAGCTACAGACTCAAGGGATAGGAGCAAAGGAACAGGCTACATGTCCCCTTGTCACTCACTGCAGCAATGCTTTCATGAACCAGCTCATCGCAGCTGTACAGCTAGGAAGTGGAAGACATAACTTGGATGTTAGGAACAAGTCCTTTACCATGAGGGTAGTGGAACACTGGAACAGGTAGCTCAGGTAGGTAGGTGATGCTCCATCCCTGGAGACATTCAAGGTGAAGCTCAACAGGGATCTAAGCAACCTGATCTAGTTGAGGATGCCCCTGCTGACTTCAGGGGGGTTGGAATGGGTGACCTTCAGAGGTCCCTTCCAACTCAGATCATTCTAGGATTCTTTGCCTTGTACCAGGTATAAGCATTTATCTTTGAAAAAGCAAATATCTGGTTTTACTTTATTCCTTAGAAAAAAAAATCCCCAAACATATAAACCCCCAAACTCCAGTGAAGCACTCAGACCCCACAGGCCCTTCCATTTGCAGCACCTTCTGCATCCACAGCTGGGACGTACCGAACTGTTATGAGAATTGACTTTGGGGACCTGGAAGTCCTCCACAGATTGCTCACATTCACTGTGTACCAGCCCTATTCAAATGCTAGGAAGGGAAAAGAATCTAAACATCATTTTGCAAATGTTAAGCCATTAAACTAGCAAATGATTTGAGACAAGAGTAAGTATACAGGGTCAGCTTCTCTTTCAAACTCTTCCAGGGTACATTATGTGTAGCATGCTTCATGCAAATACCATGGCCTTGAGGTTTTTCCTTGTGGCTTTGTTCATTCTTTCATTTCTGCAAGGAGGCAGGAGGAATAAATAGATGTTTTTATCACCACTTTTTTTGCTTTCAGAAAGTTCACATATTGCATTTTTGACATTATGTAAATTAAAAATCACCATGGCATTACCTGAAATAAACTATTATATCACTCCTTTCACGCTGCTCTAGTTAGGATGCTGTCAGCACTTCCAGCACTAGCCCTTATTTCAAGGAGTTTCAGACTTAGTTGGGAGAAAGGTAAGGGGGTGGGGGTGTGGGGGAAATGAGTTATTTATTTATGCATTTTATTTGATTTTTAAGTTGTGACAGATTCCCACCCAGGAGAAGAATTTGTTTTTCCCTTCAGGTTTGAGCAGGAGCTGCTCGGCCATTTTACTGTGCAGATGCAATGAGAAAAATTAACCCTCCAAAAGTCTGAACATTAAGCAGAAGCCTTATGAAAGATGTTTCTCAGATGCTGAAAACTCAGCTGGGGAGTTTCACTGGGGCAGTTTAGATCACAGAGCAGGGAACGTGGAGCAGTGGAAGAAGAAATCCATTTAGAACAATTTATTTTCCATTAAATTAAACTAATTGAAGCCTGACTGAAGCTCTGATCAGTAGGACAGATTGTCTCATGTACTGGGAGTTCAGGCACCCCAGCAATTAGCTGTGTTTGGAACAGTGTTTACTTGTAACTGTGTGTTTGTAAACCACATGAGGGTGGACAGGCTCATCACACCTTCCTGTGAGTGATCTGCCTAAGCAGAGATTTTGTCTAGCTAGAGCCATGAGATTTTTGTCTAGGAAGAAGCAAGGAAGCCTCCTCTTCTGGGTAGGGCTGTGAAGTTTCCAGTACTTGGCCTTCATAGGTATGTGTATGGTCTGTGCACATACACAGAGATGATTATGCAACTATTTGAAGTCTCCTCTAATACAACAAAGCATACCTCAGACTACAAATGCAGATTGCATGCGTGCAGCTGCACATTCGAAGCAAAGGCAGAGGGCTGGCTCGGGCTACTGGTACATTTGGCATCCTCTCAGAAATGGTGTTTGGGTCACCAGGGTAAGGTGACAGCTCTGGATACCTGCACAGAGCAGGTCAGCACTCTCAGGGGTAACTGCTGAAGGTCTCTATGTAAATAGTCCTAACCACTGGAAGTTCCCAAAGGGTAGCTTATAAAACTGAAGACACATTGCAGGCAGTTTGAATAGAGAATCATAGAATGCTCTGGATTAGAGAGACTTTTACAGGCCATCTAGTCCAACTCCCTGCAGTCAACAGGAACATCTTCTACTAGAGCAGGTTCCTCAGAGCCCCATCCAAACTGACCTTGAATATTTCCAGGGATGAAGCATCTCCCACCTCTCTGGGCAACCTGGCCCAGTATCTCACCACATTCAGTATCCAAAATGTTTTCCTTCTATCTGGTCTAAAGCTCCCTCTTTCAGTTTAAAGCCATCACCCCTTGTGCTGTCACAACAGACCCTGCTAAAAACCTGTTCTCATCACATGTGCTGTGTAACAGCTGAATGTTGTTTTATAGCCCAAGGCTGATATCCCACTTCTCCAGGGAATCCACTTTGAATCATAGAATTGTTAGGGTTGGAAGGGACCTCAAAGATCAGCTAGTTCCAATCCCACTGCCATGGGCAGGGACATAGAATCATAGAATCAACAGGGTTGGAAAAGACCTCAAAGATCATCAAGTCCATCTTACACTACAGCAGGTTGCTCACAGCCACATCCAGACTGGCCTTAAGAACTCCCAGGGATGAGGCTTCCACCACCTCCCTGGGCAACTTGTGTGTCAGTGTCTCACCACCCTCACAGGGAAGAACTTCTTCCTAACATCCAAACTGAATCTACCTATTTCTAGTTTTGTTCCATTCCCCCTAGTCCTATCACTACCTGAGATCCTGAGAAGTCCCTCCCCAGCCTTCTTGTAGCCCACTTCAGATACTGGAAGGCCACAATAAGGTCTCCTCAGAGCCTTCTTTTCTCCAGACTGAATAGCCTCAACTCCCTCAAGTCTGTCCTCACAGGAGAGGTGCTTCAGCCCTCTGCTCATCCTCATGGCCCTTCTCTGGACACCTTCCAGCACCTCCAGATCCTTCCTGTAACAAGGGCTCCAGAACTGGATGCAGTACTCTGGGGGAGAGGGAATGGGTCCTCAGCAGTTCCCAGTTCTGGTTTTGCAGTGTCAGCCTCACCAAACCAGTGCAAAAATCAGCCCAGGAACACAGAGTCCTGACATGCAAGAGTGGCACCAGTGTGCTCCGGACCAAGCATTTGTGTCTCTGCTCCTCCTCGCAGGCCGAGCCCCATGTACACCTTGTGGAAGCTACTTGTTTTCAAAAACAGTTATGTGCAGAAAGAGGAATAAGTTTGGTCTCCATGTCAGGCAGAACAAGGAGTAATGGACTTAAATTACAGCCAAGGAGATTCAGACTAGACATTAAGATAAACTTTCTAACAGCAAGGGTAGTTAAACACCAGAAAAAGACGGCCCAGGAGGGTGTGAAATCCCTGCTCTGGGAGGGTTTGAGCACAGATTAGACAAATGCCTGACAGGAGTGACAATTTTGATGTTCCTTTGGGGCAGGGGATTATATCTTGATTTCCCTTCCAGTCCCATTTTCTACAGCACTCTGGAAATCCTTCAGAAGTAAGAACAAACACATTTTGATGGCTTATGTCCTACCCTTCATCCTTCTGTGTAATCATCCCGTCTGGGACACCAGGCTCTGGCTGTCTCCTTGGGATCCATGTGTAAATGCCATCAGCTCTTCAAACCTCCCAGCTCCCAAGGCTGCTGTGCAAACCCTCCTGTGGCAGGCAAGCTCACAGGGCAGCCTTCAGTGGGTTATTCTCAGAGGCATCTGTCAGGCAGGAGGCTGCACAACGAGTGAGCACCAGGAGCCACGGAAAACTTCCTTTTCTTTCTTTAAAATACTAAAGCCTTTAGCAGGTGAAACGGAGCCCTTTCTGCCGGCTGCATCTGAGACTTCTGCCGTGCTGCTGCTAATGCCTCTGCTGTCCCTGGCAGTGAAGGGATGAGAGTCCAATTTGTGAGCCGCAGGAAATTTCACAGGCAAAATGCAAACAGCCAATTTCAGGCTTTGTTTAGAAATATTTTCCCCTCTTTCCTGCTGCTGCAAGGAACCAAGAAATGAGGGAAAAACCCCCACAACACCCAAGCAGGAATTCATTCAGCCTCTTCAGTGCCACTCATTTTTCCACCTCTAGCACAGCAAAATTCAAAGTGTAAAGCCAAAAAGTAGAGGAAGACCTGATTGTTGTAAAGTATCAGCCTACGAAAACTGTCTCCTCTTCCTCACCCTGAAGTCTCCACATCCTCTTTTCTTGCCTGTCCTGTGTCCCTGCGTTATCATAGCCCCATCCATCCACAGCCACCAAGATCTTCCTGATTTCAAACTGCAGGAATGGAGACTGCCTCACTCCCCACACGATTCATACTCCTGGGTCCCTGTCTGGCCTTCTCGATGCTGCTTTAGATGGAGCAAAATTAGGATACGTTACCCTTTTTACAGCCTAAGCTGGAATTGCTAATTGAGTGATTGCCAAGGCAGCCTTGGCTTGCTGTAAAATTTCCCAAGGTAGATTGAAGTGATCACATATTGCCTGGCTGAAAACACACAGAGACATGGCTGCAAGAGCAAATATCACAGACAGGCACACGTTTTAAATCCCTTCCAGCTGGGGCAAATCTCTGGCTCGTTCATCTCTCCATGCCTTGGGTTCTGTGGCTCACCTTTCAGGCCCACAGAAAAAGCAAGCAACTTCTTGTGCTTGATGATAGAGAACAAGAAGGGGACTAAATATTCAGATCCTCAGCTACACACTTTCTGTACCTGTGAGCTGCTTATACACTGAATCCATACTCTGAACAGGAAATCTGTTTTCCATAGTCACCTTTCCCAGGTTGATTTTTATCATCCTGGCAAATACAGGGACAGACAAAAGGGACTCAGGCTGGGTTTTTTTTTGTTGTTTTAAATGTATGTATGTGGGCACATATATATTTTTTTCATTTTTGGATGTTTCCCTTAATCATATCTTGAATTAATGCAGGGCTTGTTCATTCGGAGCTCTCATTACCCTCTTAATTAACTGTGCACAGATGGAAAAAGTCGGAATTGCTTCACTCGAGTTGTTCTGCTAGTTTTAAAATGAGATGGCAGATGGAGGACAAGGCAGAAAGGGCTCAGCTCAGAGGTAGGAGACAAGTTTTCAAGCTGTCACAGAAACGTCAACAAACGTTCCATCTGTTTATGAGGTGTACCAGGCAGAGGCAGTTTTAAGTGCCATCCACAGACGTGAGTTCAAAGAACTCCAAACAATTAGCAGCAAAAATGAAAGTTGCTGTTTGAGTTTGAGATTTACCAGGACACTGTCAATTCCTATTGCTGGCATTGGATCCCAGAGCAGCCAGCACACCACTTGAGGAAATATTCTCAGTGTGGCAGGAGCCAGGAATGAGCTCAGGACCCTCAGGGTATGTGTTGGCTTGCCGTATCCCTAAAGCTCTGCATGCAAGCCCCAGAGAAAGGAGAGATGTTCCCAAATGCCCTCATGAAAGTGAATCTCTTGAGACTGATAACCCTCAAGGAGGCAGCTCTGAGCCTGTTCCCTGTGAGCATGAGAAAAGAAGGGTCCTCAGCTGACAACCCCAAATGCAAGCAGAGGCTTTGTGGGCAGGTCCTCTTCTGGTATCAGCTGCCCAAGTTTTCTATAACTGAAGGCAGGATCCCTGGCACAAATCTGTGCCAGCCTTTGGGAATTACAGGCAATCAAGTGCGATTGAAGCCACATGCACAAGGGGATGCACGTGAGAACAATAACCTTCCACCTCTCTTTTCCCTGCTCCCATGGGGTATTCAATTGTTATCCCGTTGGAAAGAACATATACACACACCCATCTTACCAGGGGAGGGGCATGGAGCCACTACCAGCATTTCAGAGGAGCAATGGTGTAAAATAACCACATCAGGGCTATAGGTTAAAATAACCACACCAGAGCTACAGGCAGTAGAGTGACACTGGATATTTAAATAACTTAGGAGGCCTAGGAGGAGCACATCTGTTTCCTAACACAGAAGCCAACTTATGCCAGCAGTGTGCATCTGTACCCAGGCTCTGCTGGTTTCTATATGGTTAGCAGGCATGGTTATTTAAAACTGAATTGTGCCCACGTGGTTTCCACATAGGCAGAGATGACAGAATACATACAGACAAAAAGCAGCTCTGCACAACATCTTGTGGTACACTTACTAATTCTTTTTCAAGTAACTTGAGGTTTGTTTTGGGGGGGGGGGGGGGGGGGCAACACCATATGTTACAAGGATGGGAAGATTCAGGACCCCATCCATATAGTCTCATTTCAAAACTGAAACCATAGACTTGAATTTTACTCCGTTTCAGAGGTATCTGGATCCAACTCAGGTCCAAGAGTTTTATAGCACCCTATTTTTAATTATTTTTTAATATAATGAGCAGTTTCCAAACTGAGCAGCAGTCCCCTGGCAAATGCTTGTGAGACATCTCCTACAATAGCTGCAATGGAAGGTTTTCCATTTCCTTTTGATACGGTGCATATATTCATTCATGTGTAATCCCAACTGCTTCTTCCTAGCTCATCTCTAGCACCCTATCATGGGTCTATACCCTGCAGTTAATTTTGTTTAGACTCAGCTAGCTGTTTAAATAGTTTAGACCCAATTGGAAGTGGCCATACATGAACCATGAAGCACTGTCCCTTCTGAGGATGCACCAAGTATTGTCTACCAGTTGAGAGAGTAGAAGACACACAGAGAGAAGAAACAACACTAATTAAACTAGTGATGTACAATGCAACTGCTCACCATCTGGACCCACCTGAGCTTTGCCTGCTTTTTCCTGGCCAGCTCTCTCCTTATATACTGGGCATGACATCAGAATCATCTGGAATACCCCCTGGGCTGGTTCTGTCAGGCTCTCTTGGCTGCTCCCCCTCCCAGCCTCTGCTGAAAATTAACCCAGCTGAACTCAGCACAACCAGGCTGCCTGGTCCTGTTCACAGCTGTGCCTAAACTTGCTCAGGCTGTTACATGCTGTGGCTGTGTACCTACATCAGCATTAGGGCTCAGACCAGAGGCATACTGTTGAATATCAAATCTCCCTCTTTACTACACTTCAGCTTACATAGTGAAGCAGGCTGGGTATGCATGAACTGGATTGCTTTTGAATAGGCATTCCTAATGCACTACTGAACAGTCAGACTTTGGGGCCAGAGCAGAGGGAGCCTAAAATAATTCCCTTTACATAATCATAGCATGGATACTGTTCCTTTGCATCAGCTCTCCTGCTCTCCACGGGTGTTGCTACAGGACCACACTCTCCTCTGCATTATTCAGTCCTTCCATGTGGGACTGATGGGATATTGTTTGCAAGCATCCTTTGAGATGGAAGGGAATGTTTCAAGTGTAAAACGTTACAGGACAGGGGGATGCAGAAGCTGGGCAGCTCAGGAAGCATCTTGTATTGTATGGTCTGAGGTGCAAATGTTTTACCTTGTTTTGCTTGCAGATGGAGAGGGCAGAGTTAAACCTGTCTCAACTAAGCCATTAAAGGGCCTTCATTGGCGTGTGAAGGATCCACATGTCCAAGGGGAAACCCTCATTTTAGTTTTGCCTTCAGTGCTAGTCATATGCTGTGTGTTCAGGCCCCTAAACACTGTCAGCCCTTCAAATGATGCTCAGGCTGCAGAGCTAATGGCTGGTGGGTGTATGAGTACATAGAATGATAAAGTTTTGTCAAGAGCAGACCACCACAGGTGACAGTAGGACACTGCAGCTGCCTGCAGTTCACCAGAGGGGAACCCAGAAACATCCAAAACCCTGTCAGAAAGAGGCTGTGAAAATGATTTTCTTCAAACTGCTGCCCAGGAAGCTTAGAAAGCACAAACCTCCCCAAACTTTTTCATTTTTCCCTACAGAGAAAGGAAAGAAGAAATAATGGAGAAACAGGGATCACAGCAGAAGCTAATCTCTGTGCATGTTCTCAGTCTGACAGGAGAGTACCCTTCCTATGGGCTTCTTATCAGAGCCTCAGCTCCCTCAAGGTCACAGATCAGGGTAATTACACTCTGATAAGCACAGCCCGTGCTCATTTGCAGTTAGATACTGTGGTTCCTCATTTCCTGCTCTGAATATTGAGACAGCATCACTGCCCCAACAGCACCTGCAATAATGCACTTCTCCAAGCTGGTTGCAAGTCAAAAGTATAACACATAATTCTGGCATGTACCCCTGGAAAAGGGCCTTAGAATGGAATAGAATTAACCAGTTTTGAAGAGACCTTTGAGATCATTGAGTCCAACCTATCACCCAACACAATCTCATCAACTAAGCCATGGCACTAAGTGCCTCATCCAATCTCTTTTTAAACACTTCCAGTGATGGTGACTCCACCACCTCCCTGGGCAGCCCATTCCAACAGTCAATCTCTCTTTCTATGAAGAGCTTCTTTCTAACATCCTGAGGTTCTAAATAGGAGCATGAGGTGTCAGTTTTCAGAAGTCTGCTACTAGCAAAGGCTTGTTGTGGACTCATCAGGTAAAAGCCTACAACCCAGCCCATGGCAAAAGCCAGTACCTGCTCTGACAGTTCTTTCTGGTGTTGTCAGGAAAATCCTGAAGCACCTACCTTAGAAACACCAGCAATAGCTGAAAAGCGAAAGGTTCAGTTCCTCCCTTGGCAACCCTGCAACAAGCTGAGACTGAGCAGCCCAGGATGAGGTATCCTGGACTGATTTTCTTTTCAGTAGCATCCTATGCAGCTTACAAAGTGCACCACAAAAGTGAATCATACAACAACATGTACCACAAAGTCTGCTATATCCTCTAGAAACACAAGACAGTCCCACATGAAGTCTGTACCAGATGGTTCTCCTGCCTCTTGGAGCACTTGCACACATAGGTTGAGGCAAAGGACAAGATCTCTTCCCTGGCCATTGCCATTCAGCCACTATCCCCTGTAAGGATGCTCTGCAGAAGCCCTCTGGGAAGCTGATCCAACCAGACCTGCTCTCAGACCACCCCCAGAGTCCACCTGCAGTCTGGCTGGGCCAGAATTTGCTGTGAGAAGTCTCCCTGAGGCATTGCTGGGTTAGGAATTTGGCAAGTGAGCAGAGAACAGTTTCACTTTCAGAATATTCCCCCCCCATTTCTACTCTTCCCCCCACCCCTCCTTTTCTGAAGCAGGTACTTAAATCTTCCCACTGGATAATAAGGATGCTCGCCAACCCAATTTACGGCAATTTCCATTTCAGTCCCAATATCATCCTCAAACATACTTTCCCCTTTATCTGTGGAATGGCCTGTTCTGTGCAGCACCTTAAATAGAAAGTGCTCTGCTGGCTAAATGCTGCCTTTCAACTATTATAATAAATATATGACAGTGAAGAAAATAAGAAAAGAGGCAGGCGGGGACTGATCTGCCTTGGCATATGCTGGTGGCTTGGCACTGAAAGCTTTGTCAGTCCATTAGCTGCTGTTAATTTCCTTGTTCTTCATGGCAAAGGTGGCCATAATTGGTGGGGCTGCTGGAAATATCACATAAATGGGGTGATTCACACTCAGAACTCTCACTGTAATAAAATCCCATTTAGAAAAATGTCCCCTTCACCCAAGGGAAAAGGCAAGCCTCAGAGCCTGCCCTGTTTTCTCTTGTAGGAAACACATGACCCAGCAGCTTCAGACAGGAGCACAGACCTGTCCATCTCTGAAGACTGGTCATAATTTGAAAGGGACATCCACTCTGATGGGCTATAATCAGTTCAGACACAGCAGCTTTTAGTTTTTAGTGGGGGACTTTTCAGACTGGCCAAAAGCCAGGAGAAACAGATAAAGACACAATGAGCATACAATTCTTGCCATTACCAGGACCACGTGTACGTGCTTGAGGAAGTGACAGATGTGAAAAGAAACAAGCAGAACTGATGGGGAAATGCAGCACACCACAAGACAGGGTGCTTCATTCAGCAGTGCTCCCTCTTCTTCAGACCTCAGAGCTAGACTATAAACCCCATCTTTGCACTTGAGAGATGCAAAGAGGTGAGAGGACACCTTAACTGAAGGGTGGTACAGCCCTTTTAAGCACTTGGAAATGATAAGAATCTCTAACAGGTTGAGAAGGAGCAATTTGAATTGTCAGCACAGTCCAAAATTTGTATGGGGAAATAAAAATAATAATTAAAAAAGCCACCTTCCATTATTCACTTTTGGACAAGTCCTGGATCTGTTTGTTGCTCATGAGCTTCAACAAGACCAAGTGCAGGGTCCTGCAGCTGGGTCGAGGCAATCCCAGGCACAAATCCAGGCTGGGCAGGGACTGGCTGGAGAGCAGCCCTGAGGAGAGAGACTTGGGGGTGCTGGTGGAGGAGAAGCTCAACAGGAGCTCTCAGTGTGCACTTGCAGCCCGGAAAGCCAATCAGATCCTGGGCTGCATCAGGAGAAGTGTGACCAGCAGGGCAAGGGAGGTGCTTCTCCCCCTCTACTCAGCTCTGCTGAGACCCCACCTGGAGTACTGCCTCCAGTTCTGGAGCCCCTATTACAGGAGGGATGTGGAGGTGCTGGAAGGTGTCCAGAGAAGGGCCACGAGGATGATCAGAGGGCTGGAGCACCTCTCCTGTGAGGACAGACTGAAGGAGTTGGGGCTGTTCAGTCTGGAGAAGAGAAGGCTCCGAGGTGACCTCATTGTGGCCTTCCAGTATCTGAAGGGGGCCTACAGGAAGGCTGGGGAGGGACTTCTTAAGATCTCAGGTAGTGATAGGACTAGGGGGAATGGAATAAAGCTGGAAATAGGGAGATTCAGGCTAGATGTGAGGAGGAAGTTCTTCACCATGAGAGTGGTGAAGCCCTGGAATGGGTTATCCAGGGAGGTGGTTGAGGTCCATCCCTGGAGATGTTTAAGCCCAGGCTGGATGAGGCTCTGGCCAGCCTGATCTATTGTGGGGTGTCCCTGCCCATGGCAGGGGGTTTGGAACTAGATGATCCTTGTGATCCCTTCCAACCCTGACTGATTCTATGATTCTATATCATAGAAGCCAGCTAACTTTGTTGAGGCTACCAGACTTTGCAAAGCAATTGGGTTTCCTTCAGAGCATTCAAAATGAGGTCTCTGCCATATCTGAATCCTATTGAGAAAGCATGGAGGGGCCACAGGGATGGGATCTCCCCTGAGATAACAGACAATGATATATTCATCTCCCAAAGCTCAGGAACTGCCTGCTATGCTTGAGGGCTGCCTCTGAATTCCTGCTCAGGGCTTTGTCTGCAACAGCAATGTTTCTCCTAAATTCACTGTTAAGAGACTCCACACTAAATTAAGATTTGAAAGGTTTGAGTGCAAAGATCAGACTCAGCTGCAGCCCCAGTTAACAGCTGGGGAAATTCTCAGGAACCTTTTCATACTTGCCACTCAAATTCTGGAGGAACCCTAGAATGGGAGTGGGGTACACATCCCTTCTGGTCTACCCTGAATGGGAGGCTGCTGGGCAGAAATATGTAGCTTGTTGTCTGGTAGCTCATTTAATGCACACATGATTAACTCCCCAGAGTAATCACTCATTAATAAGTTTCCAGTAATCAGAACATGAAGCACAGGTTTCTCCAAATATTTTCATAGGATTAAGTGAAAGTCCCAAGCTAACACCAAGCACGTGGGTGGAGACCAGCTTCTGACCTCCTGTTTACCAAGTTTGCCCAGAACAGTGTAGAAAACACCAACACATCAGGGCCTGCTGCTGTGAGGTGTCTGAGCTTGACTCTAGTCCTTCTTAAAAGGATAACAAGGAGGATTTATGGTCAAGGGTTTGGTGTTTTCTCTTCTGACTGGGCCAGTTAGGTAAGGCTTGTCATCAAAAGGGCAGGATTTGGAGTGTTTTGCAGCTGTGCTTCCTAAAATATTTACTCAGTATCCACTGGAGCAGATTGTAAAGCCATCAGCAATCACTCTAATCTTCCTGAGCAGCCTGAGTGAACAGTGAAATGAAAGACTTTACTGAAGTCTTCAAATAGCTGGTGAGATTAATCTTGTCAAGTGTAAACACTTCTTGACTCAGCAGTGGGTTAGGGTGGGGAGTATGAGGCTGCTCTCCTATTCTGACAGACCCACAACTGCCAGTTTTCCCAATTATCACAGAAGAAAAGAAACACTCTGGATGATATAGGAGGAAAACCTGGGAAGCTGTGATGCTGAGATGCCCAGTGTGTTTGTTAGCTCTCTACTCAAGCAGATATCACTTCAGCAATAAAAAGCTTTCCTGGAAAACAGCATGCAGGGTATTGCCTCTGATCTCCCAAAAGCTTCTACCTCCCTCTCAGCAGGGAGGTTTTGTGGGAGATATAAATGGACAATCATATTGAAAACAACTGATGAAGAATGTCCTGCCCTTTGCCTGCAGGCTCCAACCAAGGATAACCCAATAACCTTGGGAGGTGTGCTCCATTTAACCCTTCAATGAGATCAGTCTTGTTACAGCCTTGCCAGTCGCCCAAGTGCTGGGAGCTTATCTCCAAGCCAGGAGCAGGACTAATTACCAACAGTGCCAAGTCCAGAGAGATGAGTAACTTCAAGACTCAAGACAAGCACATCAATTCAGCAAAGGACTTCAGCCCACAGAACCAGATCTCGTTGACTTCAATAGACCTGAAGCATGCATTAGGAGTTCAGGATGTGCAGGAGCGCTTTGCTGCACAGCAGTGCTGTGAGCAGGGGAATATCACACAGCCCAAACAACTCTATAAACCCGACGCTTGGGGACCTCCCTCCTCCCCTTGCAGCTTAGCAGGACACAGTAAATTAAAAGTCTGAGTGACACTGAGGAATACCAAGCACTCCAGCAAATCACTGCAGCAGCCCATGCCTCTCAGCATTGCCTACACCAGACAATAAATACCTTAACATCTCTCTTAAGCAATATCCTGAATTGGGGCCTTAAGCACAGCCCTAACAGTTGGTGCCAACTATTGTGATAGCTGGAATGAGCCAAGGAAAGCAGGAATCTGGCTTGAAACCAAGCACAGGTCCTGAAGATTAAGATATTTAACTAATGAGGTGTAGCAGAGAGAATTAGAAAAAGCAGCGATAGAAGAGAAAACAAAAAGGCAGTGGGATGGTAGCCCTTGCAGGAACTCATGAGGGGGAAAACCGTGGTGGAGCTATTGTGTTCTATTGTAAAGGGCCACAGCAGGACCAGACAGTGAAGGAAAAGATGCCTTTTGCAGCATCATTGACCTCCCTTCCGTGAAATAGTCTTTCTGCCAACGTGCCTGTGGCTGTGCCAGCGCAGCTCATTTGTGTGTCCCCTGCAAATCGCCAGGCCTTTGTGATGACCTGAGTCAGACGAGAAGTTTTGCACTAAGAACAAGCCCATTTCTCTCCAGGATGAGATGACCTAGTGAAACACAACTGGGCTCCACTTCTTCTTCTGGCAGGAGTGTTGCAACTTTTTTATTTTAAGTCGTTCTGAAGCATTTATCACTTTATTACAGCCTCCTCCTCTGAAAGGAGTAATTATCATCTCGAGCAATCCCACTGCAGTGTCACTGATAGTCTGGACTACTTTTGACTCTTCATAACAGCACACACAAAACCAGTTCCCCAAACCCTTAGTAAGTGAGCCAACCTCATCCAATGGCATTTTCTCCTCTTGACAGTCTCCAAAGATATTACCTCCAAGTTGTATTCACACAGACACCCCCCCCCCCCACACACACACTTTTAAAGGGAATTGCTATTCAAGGCTGCTGGAAAGCAGCAGATTAAGAGGAGGGTGATGGATGATGTACTATAAAACAAGCAGCAGTATAAAACCCTTCATGCCCCCTCCCCACCCCAGCACACTATGCAGTAACCCACAGCAGGTCTTTAAGTAGTTTGAGTTTTCTGCTGGCTCTCACTGCCTTTTACAGCATTTCCACAACAAAAAACAAGCATGGCCTCGGGACCTAGGTAAGTAGCAAGACTTTATACTGCAGAGTAATTGAAGGTGGAAGGACCTCTGCAGGTCATCTGGTACAACCCCTGACTCAAAGCAAGGGCAACTTCAAAGTTACATTAGATAAGCTGATAATAGTGATTATTAGAACCCCTGGGGTCTGTCTGCATGGAGACAGCTCAGGCTGAATTGCTTTATCCTGTCTTTAGCCCTGCTCAAGTCAGTCCACCTTTTTATCCCAGAGACCACATCTTCTCTCTAAGCCACAGACACTCAACTCCAAAAGAGCACCACTTATTGCAGTCTTTGAAGCAGTCCAAGTTTAGATAATCCTTTCAGAACAGAAAGAGGAAATAATAACAAAGAACCAAAAGGCAACAAATGGAGGAAAACTCTCTCAACCAAAGCCAGCAAACTGAACCAGTCTAGGACCAAAACTTCACATAGCTCCTCCTAGTTTGCCACCAGTTGAGCACATATCTTTCTGTCCTAACAACACCCAACTCCATAAAAACATCAATATTCCATCAGAGAGCATCTTGTCACTTACCAGCAAGCTTTGCAGATTAACAAAGACTGTAACTGTGGCTGTAGTTTTCTGTCTCCACCAGGTCAGGGCAGACTGGAACCAAGCACTCCCAGGTGAGGAGGTCTCTCCAGCAAACTGCAAAGCTCCCTTTCAGAGTTGGCAGGGCTTGGTGCCTCCCCCTTTATAGGGAAGAGGCTAATCTAATTAGCACCTGAAAACAGATGAAATGAGGTCACTTGCTTCCTGTGTAAAGCTTAATTTTGTATAATTTATTTTTACATTTTCTAATTGAATGAATATTAATTAACTGGAGTTTAATGCAGAAGATGAAGACATTAAACTCTCATTAACAAACACTGAATCCTATTCATCCCCAAACACTTCACATCTGCAGCATTAAGTTATCAAAGAAAAAAAAAATCTGCTGTGATTTATGCCTTTTTTCTGGTGGAAAAAAGGAGGCAATGAATCTACTTTATCAGCTAATTATCTGCACAGTGACACATGGCTGGGACATAGATTCTAGTGACGTACCAAGCACATCAAAGCCATGTTATTTCCTCACTGTTCATGCAGGGAACAACAGTGAAGCTTCAGATGACCCAGAACACAGAACTAGGGAGTAAACCTCAACAGTTTATGACAGGGCATGGAACTCTCAGAATCATAGAACCACAGTGGTTGGAAAAGACCTCTAGATCTTATTGAGTCTAACTGTTGACCTAATACCACCATGGCCACTGAGCCATTTCCCGAAGTGCCCCATCTACACATTTTTTTCAACACCTTTTGAACTGACTGGGATGGGAAGAAGGGAGAAGAATACAGCTTTTCAGAACTGGTGTGAATATGGACCAGCTCTCCCAAAGGCAACAGACCTCACTGGTGGACCTGAGAAAAAGAAAACTTCATAGGGCTTAGCTTGTGTTATGTGAACCTGAAGCATCATTTGGTATGGCCTCCGGCATGTGCAGCGCTTAATATAATGGAACTTCAAGCCCTGTAGTGGGTCATCCACGTGTTAGAGGTGTTTCTCCTCTAGAAAAACTAGAGAAAGGCAGATTTAGATTGGACATTAGGAAGGAGTGGTGGTGGAACACTGGAGACAATCAGGGGCAGTCTTGATGGGACTAATCTAATTGGGGTTGTCCCTGCTTACTGCACAGGGATTGGGGGTAGACTAGATAGCCTTAAGAGGTCTTTTCCAAACCAACCCATTTTATGAGATGGATAATGAAGGGCAGTAACTCTCTTCCAACTTGCAGAAGGTTCCCTCACCTGGTAAGTCAGCTGCAGCTCATGGAGGGTCAGCCTAGGCAGAGTTGCTCAACAGGGAAATGAGGAATGAGGTCAGGCTGTTAGCAGAGTCTCCCTCAGCTCACCCAAGCTGCCTGTGAAGGGAGATTGTGTCAGACTCTTCCCTGGTTCAGTTTGCTTTAAATATAAACACTGGGAGATGTCACTGTGCTTCAGAAAATGGAACATAGCTGGAATGTACTAAAAGTGTCCCAAAAAGTTATGCAGTGATTTTAAAGTGGTTCTTTCTTATCATGTCATTTATAATATAATTAGTGGCAGGTTGTCAAGCAGTAACTATAATCTATAGATTTATGCAGCAGAGGAAAATAGCTACCTCATTCTTAAAGCAGCAGAGCTTGCTCCCTCTGAGCTAGCTGCTGATGGAGTTGCCATCTGCTGATAGTTCCCTGGAGTGTCACCTGTTCCTTTAAGGATATTAATATAAATGAGGCAGAACATGGAATCATTGAATGCACTGGTTTGAAAGGGACCTTTAGAGGTCACCCAGACCACCCCCTGCAGTGAGCGGGGCCATCCCCAGGGCTGCTCAGAGTCCCATCTAGCCTGACCTTGAATATCTCTTCCACCTCCCTGGGCAATGTGTTCCAGTGTTCACCATGTTCATAGTAAAGAATACCTTCTTAATCACAGAATCACCAAGGTTGGAAGAGACCTCAAAGATCATCGAGTCCAACCTGTCACCACAGACCTCATGACTAAACCATGGCACCAAGTGCCACGTCCAATTCCCTCTTGAACACCTCCAGGGATGGTGACTCCACCACCTCCCTGGGCAGCACATTCCAATGGCTAACAACTCTCTCAGTGAAGAACTTTCTGCTCACCTCAAGGCTAAACTTCCCCTGGCACAGCATGAGACTGTGTCCTCATGTTCTGGTGCTGGTTGCTTAATGTCCAATCTAAATCTGCCCTGCTCCAGTTTAAAACCATCGCCCCTTGTCCTAGTGCTACGTCTTCAAAGCTTCCTTTGAGAATAATATTATTATTATTTCAGCAGGTTTTACATTTCAATAATGTTTTCATTCTTCCAGTAGAAACCTTTTCTGCATGTGAAACCTGAGTTTCTCTCTGAAAGCAAACATTACAGTAAAAGTGTCAACAGTAATCAAGAGTAACTCGTGGAAATAGCCTCGAGAAGGAAGTCTGGGAACCAAAACCAGACGTGACAGTGGAGACACTGCAAAGACAAAACCAACTAAGTTGGTGAAGTCTATTTCATATCAACAGGAATTCAATAAGCTGGAAGAGAGGCAAGGCAAAGAAATCTAGAATGCTTGGGTAGAAAACAAAACAAAGAAAGACCAGCCACAATGCCCTGCAAACATACCTCAGCTGAAGCAGAAAATTGAGCTGCTGATGACAAATAGGAAACTAGCACCTAAACAATGACCTGCTGTGACACCCAGGAACCTGACAATGCAAAATTCCTCTGTCATGCTCCTTTGCAGAGGACAAAGCAGAGCAGGGATTTAACCAGACTCTGGTTTTACTCGTGGATCTGTTGTCAAAGCCAAACAGAAGAGAAATACACCCAGCAAAAACTCACAGTGAGAGCAGTGAGGGTAGAGAAGAGACATGGAGCTGGCTCATAGTGAAACTGAAGCTGGCCAGATTCTAGAGCAGGCTGGAGAGGAGCTTTTCCTTGGTGTGACAGCAGAATTGAGGGGACAGGAGAAGTCATGTGGTCAGAGCAGAACCTTTGGCTTTCTCTGTGGGATTAGGGAGGAGGGTTGTAACACAGGAGGGTTTTGCTGGATGTGAGTTTCTGGTGTCTTCCCTGTTACTCCTATCCAATCTTCCCTTTGCCTAGGACAGCTCTGGGCAGGTTAGGTGACATGGCAGGGTTTGATCTGCATACAGAAAATGGTAGCCAGTAATTCTGCAGGAAGAAGGTTACTTTTGCCTTCCTGGGAAATGGAAAGCACAGCTTTGAGGCTGGCAATACCAGGAAAGAAAGAAGCCCAGTTGGTACACGAGAACTGGTTTCCACGGGCCAAAGCTGCTGGTCACCCATCATGGGGACAGAAAATAGCCAAGCTACAAACCTGGCAGATGAGTCTGGAGGCGATCAGGGGATGAGCTCAAGGAAACACCAGCAGACGAGTTGATGGATGTGAGCATATGACATGGTACCTGGTGTCAATGCTGCACCAAATGTGGAATTATCTAAAGAGACAGAAAGAGAGGGTTTGTTTTGTTTGGTGTGCTTTGGGAGGGTTTTTTTTTTGGGGGGGGGGGGGGGAGTATAATTCTGGGTGAACATTTGTGCTGCTTCTTTCAAAGACAAATCCACCATGAGTTTTGAAAATCAAGGTTTAACAAAGGGCTTCTGCAGTTGAGTTTTCAAAAGACAAATCCCCTTTCTGAACAAACCAGAGCTCAATTCAAAAGACAGAGCAAAACCTGATTTTGTGTTTTCACAGTAAAATTTTTTTAGCAGCAGGAGGGCGAGGTTTGAAATATTTTTCAACTGCCTCTGCCAATAAAAAAGAAATATTAAACAAGAAAGGAATTACAACACATCTGTTAATCATGACACCTTGGGTGTTTTCTTCTCTCATTTATGGTTTTATGTTACATCTCTTTTCCTCTAAATTTCATTTGCTTTTTCTGCCTGGGCTGTAAACTCCTCACAGCAGGGACTGTTTTCTTATAAAGCATTTGTCCAGCACCTCACATGTTGTGAACACTAATGTGACGTGAATAATATATGGCTCTCCCTTCTTGAGCAAGAAAAAAAACACAGCTCAGAAGCAAAAGCAGCTGATGATGGCTCTGTGACAGTGAAACACGAATTCAAGACAAACCTCGCTGCAGCATGAGGTCTCCATTGTGGCTCATGAAAGTAAATGCCAAATGGTCTTACAGTAAGAGAGATGATCTCTAAATCATTTCAGGCTATGCAATTGCTACACATAATGCTCCTGGAAAAAAAAAATACAAACAACAACCAAACAAACCAGCTGAAACTCCTCTCCATCTAAAAGTGGAGTGCAAAGTTTTCTCTGAGGTAGCTCCTGCCAAGAATACCGCAGAGCGGCCTGCGTGCAACATCTGCTCGGATGGAATGAGAGCAAAAACATCTGGCAAGAGGAGCTCCCACCCCTACCTGCCTTACCTGTGCAAACTCTCTAAAATGGGGGAAATAACATGGCTTTTATAGTAATGGTAGCTGGAAATAAAGGGGGAGAAAATATTTTCTCTAAGGCACCTCATTCTGAAGAAACCCAGAGCTTTCAAGGAAAATTTGTGGGTTTCTCTCTGTTACTATTTCACATTCTGCTACTTGTGTCATTTCCACTTCTCTTCATGGTTGCTCTTGTATGAAGTTTCCTCCATCATTAGCAACAAATCTGGGTACCCAAAACACTGTCATCATGGAATCAACCAGGTTGGAAAAGACCTGAGAGATCACCAAGTCCAACCTATTACCTAACTCCTCATGACAACTAAGCTATGGCTTCAAGTGCCACGTCCAGTCCTTTTATGAACGCTCCAGGGACAGACTCCACCATCTCCCTGGGCAGCACATTCCAATGGCCAGTTATTCTTTCTGTGAAGAGCTTTCTCCTCACCTCAAACCTGAACTTCCCCCGGAGCAGCTTGAGACTGTGTCCTCTTGTTCTGGTGCTGGTTGCCTGGGAGAAGAGACCAACCCCCACCTGGCTACAACCTCCTTTCAGATAACTGTAGAGAGCAATAAGGTCTCCCTGAGCCTCCACTTCTCCAGGCTAAACACCCCCAGCTCCCTCAGCCTCTCCTCATAAGGCTTGTGCTCAAAACCTCTCACCAGCCACGTAAGAGAGCAAAGTGCCTTCATGTATCAGCAAAGATGTTGCTTCATCTTCCTCTGATAAGAAAGAGTCTTCCTTCTATTCCCAGTAAATTCACATCTTATTGCTTCATGTTTAAAAGGGGAGGCAGGCAAGATGGACTCAAAACTGTTGTAGTCTTAGTTGTAAAAGGCATCAAGAGTTGTAGACATGATAGAATTTTTAAGAAGAGGCGGAGGAGGAACCAGATCTCCTAATGCAGCAGTGAGAGCTATCATTTATCAAGGATGAATTAGCCCAAGGTACCTTAAATTTGCCCTGTTGTCTAATTCTGGAAGAAAACAGATGACAACCATTCCTGAATCGGTGTCTGGAAATATACAACAAAAAGGAAAAAAAAAAAAAAAAGCTTTATTAACACTGGAAATGTACTCTTAGCTTGGATTTCCTTTTCAACACCCAGCTTGTTCATCTCACAGCTCAATGAACTGTTAACATCACATATTTCTTCTGTTCCAGCAGCAAGTCCAGTTACTTGAGTTTCCGCTAACTGCAGACAGATGAGATTCAGCCTTCCCAGGGAGAGGGGAAGAGCCACATGGAGCGGGACGAAGGGGATGAGACACCAAGTCTTGATAACTAGAAACCTTGATGAGTTGCAAGTTGGACTTTCTGAGACATTATTGAGCTGAATCAGAGAATTGTTTTTTCAGGTGGGAAAGACTTCTAAGATCATTGAATCCCCTAGTACCACCATGGCCATGGAACCGTCTCCTGAATGCATGAAGGAATGCAGCTGCTTTTCTATTCCTAATGCCTAGCATGAGAATCTGACTTTCTGCATTAATGTGTTGTGAAGTGAGCCAATCCCTGAGCATTCAGTAAGGTTGGAGCGCACTGGGATTCTGCTCTGTGCTTCAGATTCTGAACTAGATGTATTCCACTGTCCTGTCATAGCCCAATCCAGTCTGCCCTTCCAGAGAAAGACCAGGAGATGTCCTTGTGCAGTTGTGCCTAAGTATAATGGGCAACCATTTTCTATAATAATGATGTCATAGTCACCAAGTTAAAATGAAGCCAATATTCTGTAACTAAACAGTAAGTTCCAACTGTAAATTACAGCTGCAAATAAAGAGTTCAGTGTTTAAGTCAAGAGGCAAGGGCAGACCTTGGCACTGCCTCTTTTTCTAAATGATTTTGTTTTGCTTCTCTTCTCCATCCTTTGCTACCTTGTCCTTTGTTGTATGTGTATTTGAGCAAGAGAATATGGAGACAACGCACCCATGCAGTCAGGTAGGCTAAGAAGAGAAAGAGAGGTGTCCTGATGGGTGGCCTTGTGCCTCTTTCATACCCAGTCCTTGTCTGGGATGGCTCTGATTGCACCAGCCCTGGTGGAAATCTGCTCAGCTCCAGGGATTCCAGCTGTGGATTCAGTCTCCGGCCTCATTTAGGCAGAAAGAAAATCTGAGCGGTAGAAGAGAAAAAGGAGCGAGAGTCTGGGTCTCTTCTTCTAGCAATAATGTAAAATTTTCAGTACAAACGCGAATCAGTTGAACAAGAAACGCTTGTTGGACACACACACATGATAAATACAAAAGATCTGAGCTGACCTTGAAGGAGTTTTGCAGGTGAAGCCAGCCTCTGGTGCTAATCCTTTCTTCTAACCCTTCCTGATTTCCTGTCAAAACTTCAGTCTTGTGCACCCTAATCTGGGAGTGTTATGGATGTGAAAATATGAATGAACTTTTACTTTCAAATGACAGCTTCGGTCATGACCCACTGAACTTTCTTCTCATTGTCAACACCGTCTGTCTTTTACTTTCACAAACCAATCCCATGGTTGTTATGTGGCTGGGAAAAAGGCAGCTAATCTTCTATTTTTGATCACTGAATTGAAAGGAAACACTGCTAACATCCCTACTTCTCTGTTCCGGTGACATTTGGCTGCAGCTTCATGCAGAAGATGGAATTCAGCATAACGAGGGAATTGCAAAAGATAGTATTTTTTCCTAAACATTGGTTTCCACACATTTCCCCCAGGATGAGAGAGAAAAAGGAAAAGACATTTAGCATTCAGGAGTGAGGAAAAAAAAAAGATGGAATTTAATGAATTCTTTCTCCTCTCAGGCATCAGAGAACAGTTCAACGTTTCTGATTAAGGACAAGCTTAAGGCCACGTGCAATGCCACAGTCGTTTGTGCTGCCCTTCTAACACACAAGTGTTCAGCATGCGGGAGGATAATCAAGAGAATAACAATGCTAGCAGCAGGCAAGAGTTTTGGACTCGTCATCTTACTTGGCTCCATGCAGTTAGGTCTCAGTAAAGATGACTTGCTAAAAATCTAACTAAAGTATCAAGGCTCATTGGGTTTCGCTAAGCTCCTACCTCTGTAATCACCATTTACGAAATTAGAACGGGGGAAAATGAGCCACTTCATCTCTGTGTCATATAATGTACTTTTTTTCCTGTGTGTACAGAGAGGGTGATTGCTGCTAGGTATAATTATTATAATAAAGATCAGTAAAAACTCGAGTTAAAAAGGAATTGGAGTTATTGAGCCCACCAGTGCGATTCAAATGGAACCGGTCGCCGTACCTCACACAGACGAATTCAATCCACTGCTCCCAACCACTGTAACAGCCCGTGAAAACCAAAGCAATGATTCTGACCAATGTTTGTTCATCTGCCTAACGCAATTCAGATTGTTGATTCTATCTGAGATGAAATCTACTCATTTCACTCAATGTAACCAGATCAGTTAACCCATCAACTCCAGTCCAATCCATGAGTACAACCCAGCACATCTAACAGTCATCAGCCAGCAGGCAGAGAAGAAGGCAGGCATAAAGATGAAATAAATAGTTTCATGAATAGCCTCTACAGTGCACACTAAGTGTTTTGCAAACAATGTGAGAAGCCTGATGATCTTCAAGGTCTCTTCCAACCAAAACAATTCTAAGGAAGGAGGTTGACATTCACCCCATATACACTTTGCAGATACACCAAAATCAGTGAAGTTAAACTGATCTGCACCACATCGAAGTTGGCTGAGGGTTCCTCTTGCCAGGTTTTTAAGCTATGGCTTGATAGGCTGACTCAAAATGGCCTTTGGGATGAATTTTGAAAATGCTGCTTATATGGTCTGCAAAGGACTTTTGAGCTGGAAGTCTGAACAGCTCTGTGTAAAGCTGGTATTATCAAAGATCTCTTGCCCTTTAGAACTGAGGAATGTTTTCCTCCTCAGCAGAGTAGGAAATCTTGTGGAAGTGTTTCTATTGGAGAAAGGAACATGTCACAGATAAAATAAAAAAAAAAAAACAACCCACAAAACAAGCCACTAACTATTCTTTTTAACAGTGATAAGGAGTTCTTTGGAACAGGCGGATGATTTTTTCCCTAATTGAGGAGAAAAAGGGAATCATAGTTAAAGAGGTAAACCACTTCTTCACCTGCTGCTTCCTGGGCAGGCAAGATTCTTAAATACAAGCACCATAAACAACCTCCTCCTAGAGGAACCTTTTAAAGGTGGTGAGGTCGGGTGGGTGTACTTTTCTTATTGCAAACTGATCTGGCCTAAGGCCCTAGATCCACACACTCCTTAGAAAACCATCCTCCCATGTCAGATAGACACTCCACATAAGAAAAAAACAGGACACAGAAGAAATCAGAAAGGCAATGGTACAAAACATTCACAGTTCCATTTGAGGCCAATTCTCTTGCCCTCCTCCAAGTGTCTTTCCTTTAACTCTGTGATCAATAATATTATATTTTAATAAAAGATCAAGAAAGTGGCAGCTGTAGTCCAGCTTCTAATCTGCTCCAAAGGTATTGATGCTGCTGCTCTTGGTATTCCATCTGCTTCTCTGATGTTTATTCCATGCTGCATTGCACTCCCACCTGGAGTACTGCGTCCAGTTCTGGAGCCCCTATTACAGGAGGAAGGTGGACATGCTGGAGAGTGTCCAGAGAAGGGCCACGAGGATGATCAGAGGGCTGGAGCACCTCTCCTGTGAGGACAGACTGAAGGAGTTGGGGCTGTTCAGTCTGGAGAAGAGAAGGCTCCGAGGTGACCTCATTGTGGCCTTCCAGGACCTGAAGGGGGCCTACAGGAAGGCTGGGGAGGGACTTCTCAGGATCTCAGGTAGTGATAGGACTAGGGGGAATGGAATGAAGCTGGAAATGGGGAGATTCAGGCTGGATGTGAGGAGGAAGTTCTTCACCATGAGAGTGGTGAAGCCCTGGAATGGGTTATCCAGGGAGGTGGTTGAGGTCCCATCCCTGGAGATGTTTAAGACCAGGCTGGACGAGGCTCTGGCCAGCCTGATCTAGTGTGGGGTGTCCCTGCCCATGGCAGGGGTGTGTTGGAACTAGCTGATCCTTGTGGTCCCTTCCAACCCAGACTGATTCTATGATTCTAAATACTTGAGGCTAACATCTAAGATAACCTATGAGGTTAGAATCTTTGCCTTGTCCAATGTAGGAGAACAGGCCAGCTCTCTGGTTCTTTGCTCATTTGGACACTAGCACTAGGATTCACTGCAAGCAAGGTCCAGATGAGATTCCCTGATGAATAGAAAAATGTGGGGATGTCTGTGTAACATAATTTTTCTGTCACCTATTTGCAACAGCTCCCTTCGATTCTTCTGGGCTCGATAGACCTACTGTTGTTTTCTTTCAGACCCAGGACTCCCAAGAAACACTGTCCTTCAGCTCCTTCCTGTGTCCTTCAGCATTCTGCTTGCCCGTGTGGACAAGCAGCCTTTCACTCATGTGTTTTTTAATTATGTGTTATAATAAGGTCAAGGAATTATGCATTCTGGCCTTGATGGGAAGAGTGGTTCAGCCTCATTGTTGTAAATTGTTGTGAATTAGGGTGATACCAATGCTAATTGTCTTTTCCTTGCTTCACTGACTCTTTAAATAATTGCCCTCCTCCTTGGTCAGTTTTTTTCCCTGCACCTCTGAGAAATTTGCACCTCAACTCTTATCAGTCTCCTTCCACCCAACCAATGTAAAGTACATTGTGGCCACTAAATCCAATTAATCCTCCCAGCACTCCCCAGTGAATGAAATTAGTTACATTTTACAGATGGGCAGTCAGGGGTGCAGGCAGCTTTCCCAGCGATGTCTGCATTATCTCTCCTCTGCTGAAAACCTGACGTGCCTCATGAATAGTTGGGTCTTCAGAGGTACTGAGCACCTTCAGCTGCAGAAAAAGTCAGGGTGAGGAATGGAACTGGAGCACCATGGGGAAAAAAATAACTTGGATCCAACACCAATCTGAGTTTAAACAAGTAGTTCTGGTTAGTCTTCTGTGAGCATCCCATCTTCAAACACACAGAAAATGCTCCGACCTGAAAGGGCTGGCTTAAAAAATTAAACATTTCTCCCATTTCTCTATCCCTCCATTTTGATGATAATGTTATTCTATCAATTTCTACAGGACTGACATCCTTTGCAAGATGAGTGGAAAGTGAGGTGTTGAGCTTTCATTAGAATAGAATAAACCAGGGTGGAACAGACCTTTGAGATCATCGTGTCCAACCTATCATCCAACACTATCTAATCAACTAAAGCATGGCACCAAGCACCCCACCAAGTCTCCTCCATGTGGCAATGCCAGCAATCTGGCAGTGTAGGCTTAGAGCCTGACATGGTGGTAGGCCATGCTCAGCATAAGTGCAAAAGTTGCTAGTAGTGTAGCAAAACAGTGCTGTGCCTGCACCATGTAACTAAAGCAGGACACTGGTAGCTATAAACACAGCAAGTTATCTGGGAATGACAGGACACGCACCTGCATCAACAACCTTGCATGGTATTAGTAGCTTGACCAGTAATCTATAATAGTGTGATGTGTGGTCACTCGTGGGGAACCAATGAAGCTATGCCAACGATGCTCCCTGAGTTTATATAAGTTGTAGAAGTTCCCTTAATATGCACTTCACTTTACTTTCCTCTCCTCTCCATCCACTTCACTTTGCTGTACTATACTCACTATGCTTGGACTATAGCTGTACAATATTGGAACAATACTAGATCATATTGGTCGTCCATATTGATTCCAATCTCCATCGCCAATACCTCCTAAACACCTCCAGTGATGGTGACTCCACCACCTCCCTGGGCAGCCCATTCCAATGGGCAAGCACTCTCTCTATGAAGAATTTCATCCTAACATCCAGCCTAAACCTCCCCTGGCACAGCTTGAGACTGCATCCTCTTGTTCTGGTGCTGGTTGCCTGGGAGAAGAGACCATTCAAATAACAGGCTTCGATGGGTTCAGGTCCTTGAGATTAGCAAATAGCTGTTGCCACCAATCAGCTGAAGGATTTTTTTTCCCCCTCCCCCTAGAAAATAAAACTTAGTTCCCATGAAGTGCAAGCAACTTTCTCAGCTTCTGTGCATTGAGCACATTCAAGATTGATTTTAAAGAATTCTCCCAAGCGATTAGAAGCCATTGTGGGCTAATCAACCAAGAAATTTAAACATAAAGTTAGCTGAAACCTCTCCTTAAAGTACAACTGAAGCATATTTCACTTTTATTGCTCGGAGGTATTTGCGTCTGTTTGAGATCCAAAGAGCCAGATTCTCGGCTGGCACAGATCGGTGCAGTGCTCCTGGCTTTATTGGGATGCTACACAACACAAAGGCTTGGCCCTCTGCTTTATGGTCTGTCTTCTTTCATAATGATGTTCTCTACTTTGCACAAGTCTTCCACTGGATGAAAGGCATGGGAAGATGGCTTAATACATCCCATGAACCACCCAGTGAGGTTTTCAGATCCCCCTGGGTATGTTATTATGTTATGATTACTTTTATGTTTGGGAAGCTAAGTGAACTAAGCACATGAACTCCAGAGAGAGGGAACCTTGGCTTTTCAGATAGTTAACCTACTGGAACTCATTCCAGTCTTACTGAATCAAATATGACTCTGTAATGGATAAATGCTTGCAGTGAACATAACAGCTTCTGTTGTATAGCATGCAAAACAAGGACAAGCTGCTTTTGATACGTTTGTGACAGCTTTGCTTCAAACAACAAATGCTTTGCATCATCCAGGACACTTTCCAGTTCAGCCACACAGTTATACAGGAGTGTTTATGTGTGGAAATACTCAACAAAACTAGCCAAAGAATCTGACCAGGCTTGTGAGAAGTGGGGAAACATTGCAATAGTTCATACATTTACCATCTCAAGAATTTTATTAGGGGGAAGAAAATCCAACAAAACCAAGAGAGAAGAAAAAAGTTAGAGTGGAAAGGATAAGCAAGAGTGCCTTTATGGTTTGAATGAAAAGGATTAGAAAGAGTGCCTTTATGTTCTCCATCTTCCCGCACATAAGCTCAGGGAACCACCACATCCCTATGAAGTGGTTGTGCTCTAGGTGGCATGCCCAGGGTTGTTAGGAGCACCATGACATGAAAAGAGGTGTCAGGCTTTAAAGAGGCTTTAACTCACTCATTGCACAATACCTCACCAGCCTATGAAGACTTCAGAGGACTTCAGTGTATGCATAATTTATTTGTAGCCCAAACCCGAAGAGAAGAGTAAGAGGACGGATGAGAGCTCTTTCATGGACTTAGCATGGAGTTGTTGAGTTTTTATGGGAACATTTCCTAGATTCTTGATCTTGGCTAGATGCTTGGCTTCAGGCACACAGGATACAGAAAGACAAGGCTGCACATGTTACAATGCACAGACATTCTCTGGTGTTTGGAAACTAAATCTTATATTCAAAAAGGCCTTCTATTTGCTAGAGCAGACAAGACCAAAGGAAGCAGCAGGCTCTTAGGTTTCTGCAACAACAGAAGGGAATGAGTTCTCTTTTAGTTTTTCTTGTTTAAAAAGAGAGAATTCTTATGTTTTAAGTTAAACCTACAATTACATATTT
The DNA here is from genome assembly GCA_033816785.1 of Picus viridis. NCBI lineage: Eukaryota > Metazoa > Chordata > Aves > Piciformes > Picidae > Picus > Picus viridis. Next base: position 6,996,305 of record CM066596.1, on the reverse strand, counting down.
TGCTGGTCTGACCTTTGCTTTCCATCCCCCCAAATGGGCAGTTGCTCGCTGATCTGGCATTAGGAACAGCATACAATTCTGAGACCAAATAGGACAAGCAAAGGAGAGCAGGGATGCCAGAGGAGTGAGGTTATACTACTACCACCTTGAGCACACAGCACAAACTTCAGCATAAGGATCACCTTCTGCTGGGTCCCCAAGCACAGAGCGTTGGCTGTCTTAAAAACCAATTCATGTTTACGTGGGTTCCCAAAAGCAACAAGTGGTAGAGCTCGTAGAGAAATGACAGCGAGACAACTGGGGGTGGATTACAACTGTGAACAGCAAGGGCTTTTCATTCTTTTCATCTCACCAGACATGCTGTCCCTATTAAAATCCAATGTTTGAAAATCATCTGTTTCTCTTAACCTCTATTTGTATTCAGCCAGCAGAGCAGTGGCTGTAACTGGTGCAGTGGCTGTGAGGGATGAACTCCTACCAGCCTGGCCAGTATGGAGTCCGTGTGCTAATCGCTTACAAGCCACCCGCAATCCAATGCATTCATTTAAACAGGATTCGTTGTCCTCTCTGTTCAAGTGATCTGCATCTCAGGCTATCTCCTTGATAATCCTTTTTAGATTAGTGTCAGAGCCCCAGATGAGATCCTTGCTCATTCTCTTGCCATGTTTACCAGGCTGATTTCCAACACTGTTTCATATGGATTAGGCAGAGCAACTTAGTGCTCATGTTTTTCACTGCATCTCAGTACCTCATGAAATTACATTATAGATTCATTGTATAAATAGAAGACTGAACACAATTACAGTCCAAAACCCCCAAAGCAAGGGACTAGAATCTGAAAGTAGATGTGACCAGTTCTTGCTGTGTGCAAATACCTTATAATAAATTGGTCACACTGTATTTAATCTGTTTTCTAACTTTTAAAATGTCTTTTCCCCCAGAAAAAAAACCCAAAACCTTTCTTCACACTTTGGCAGAAAGACCAAGGAAAAGCAAGGTGCACATTCCCACAATTGCCAGGTCAGATCAAGGATGTCAGTGGTTGAACCCGAGTAGGAAAACCAAGCTGCATAAAGGTTGCTTAACGAGAACTTTGCCCTTGTTTTTCAAGGTATTTTTGATAACCTTTCCCAAGGTCATTTCAAGACATTTAAATCAGAGCTAATATCATCACCACTTCCCACACAGAATTAGAGGAAAAGTTGGGTTGGAAGGGCCCTCTAGAGGTCATCTCATCCAATCCTCAGCTCAAAACAGGACTGGTTTTGAAGTCAGATCCACCCACGGGATTAAACTGGCTGCTGTGCTCTGAGACTGGGAGAATCACCACTGAAGAGAGTCACTGAGCTTTTTATGGCTACTAAATAAAAAAGTTTGTGGTAGAGAGAAACAATATTGGGGTCTGCATGCTTGAGGACACAGGAAGTCACAGTGCCGATGGAAAACTGGGGTTTATGTAGCTACTGGACTGTGCTGACAGATTCATACATTCAAACTACTAATTGATATTTGAAATTTCACTGCTGATAATCCCTGGGCTTCCAGTTGCTGCTGGAAGCAGAAGCTTTTCCTGCTGATGAATATAGCTCCCTGAGTGGAGATTAGCAGAGACAGCTATCATTGGGCCTGTAGGTGAATGGATTACCCTTGATTTAATAAGTAGTAACAGGCCATTATTTCTAAAGCTACAGGATGGAAAATGACATCTGGATTCTCGATGTAAACATTATTCATCATGTCGGATGCGCTGCTATCCTTGCCAGTACACTGTGCTCCAACGAGGCTGTGATTTCTAGGGCAAATGAATATTGAGTGCAGCATGGATTGACTCAATCTGCTGCATCTAAGATCTTGTGTTCCTTGATACAGCTGTGAACTGGCCCAGCCAAGGGCTATCCACTGCTGGTTCTCCGGTTAGAGGTGATGAGCCAGATCCTCAGCTGGTGTCAGATGGCCCCAGTCTATTGATGGCAGTGGAGCTGTGCAAATCCACAGGCTTAGAGTTTTCACATCATGTAATCTCTTCATGGGAGCAGTTTGGAGGTGGCAGCCATTGCAAATCCCCATCAAGAAATATTAGGATCAAAAGCAAAATAAGAGGCCAAGGTAGAGCTTGATGTCACAGGTGTCACTGAATGCATCAGGTTGAAAGGGAACCTTGAAGGTCACCTTGTCCAACCTGCCCTGCAATGAGCAGGGACATCTCCAACTAGATCAGCTTATCAGAGCCCCATCAAGCATCACCTTCAATGTCTCCAGGGATGGGGCCTCCACCACATGTCTGAGCAACTTATTCCTGTCTTTCAACATCCTTGTGGTGAAAAACTTCCTCTTAATGTCCAACCTAAACCTATAAGCAAGAACTAAATTACTTATTCTAATGCATACAAGAGGGGTTCAGATTCATGTCATGGAATCCTCCTCTTTTTCTGGAAGAAGTTTGAAGGTATATCCATAAATCCCATCAGTGTTTGCTTATCCTGAACTCCCAGTGAACCTATTGTACTGAGTGCTTTGAGTTATTTCTCTACAGCCTGGCAGCTGGAAGGCCTCAAGATGGTAGATCACAATATATGACACTTCCAGCATGTATTGCTGACCTCACATAAAGGTAAGTTAAATTAGGGTAAATCAGAATCATGAATCAGTAAGGTTGAAAAAGACCTCAAAGATCATCAAGTCCAACCTGTCACCCAACACCTCATGACTACTAAACCATGGCACCAAGTGCCATGTCCCATCCCCTGTTGAACACCTCCAGGGATGGTGACTCCACCACCTCCCTGGGCAGCACATTCCAATGGCCACTCTTCCTCGGAAGAACTTTCTCCTCACCTTGAGTCTAAACTTCCCCTGGTGCAGCTTGAGACTGTGCCTTCTTGTTCTGGGCCTCCTTTCACTTCAAGATCTCTCCACATTTGGGTGGTCCAAGAAATCACAAATGAGAAAGAGCTGGGAGAGTTTTCTGTTCTGCCAAAAATTGAACTATTACGAGAAATTGTGTTCTTACTTCCCACTTAACATAAAAAAAGCAAGCAAAATGTTGACCTAATGCATTATTTCTTCTCCTTTGCTTCTGAGTGGCAAATGAAGGAAGGAAAAATAAAGGAGAGGATGAAAGGAAAGCAAAACAGAGGACAGCTGCAAAACTGGAAGTGAAAATATTTTGAAGGGATTTAAAGAATGAAAATAGAAATATTTTGCAGTGAAACTAACACTTCCTACTTTTTCAGCAGCACAGAGAACTGAAACTGAATGAAATGTTGAAAAGGATCCTGAAAATTATGACCTGCAGGAATGTCTGCTTGCATGCTTGCTGCTGTGGCTAAACCCTACCAGAACCAGTTAAGTCAGTTTGTGGAAAGCTGGAGGTTTGTGAGCTCAGGCTTTATGTGCAGCTGAGAAGGGAGGCATTGATGCAAGATCTCTATAGAACCATTTAGGCTAGAAAAGACCTTTAAGATCATGAGGACCAACCACCACCCCCACCACTACACCATATCCATGCCTCCCTCACTGTTTCAGCAGATGTGGGGAGTGAGTGACCTGGATATAATTCCCTGCAAGCTCCACTGATGAGGGCAGATAAGAAATTGCAGGTGGATCAGGAGCCTGTCATTGTGATGTTTGCAGGAGGTGTGCTCCACATATCAGAGCCTTGAATTCCAAAGGCCACAAGCATTTCCATTACACACCAACACCTCCTTGAATACTGAAATGCCACCAGACTGCAATTGCTTATAACAGCATGAGCTTGTTCCCTTCCCCAAGTGTTACATTCAGCCTGTAGTAATGAATTCATTGATTTTGCCATTTTTTATCAAAATGGTTATTTTGGAGAGAAATGTCCTTCATTTACAGCTATTAAATCTGCCATGGCTGGGACAGCTGTTAGAATAACTGTCCAGTTTGGCTAGAAAAAGGAAAAGATCCACATTCTTCCCTTTTCTGGAACTGTTAATTGGAGATCAGGTGTCTGACATGCAAATGACCTATTGAGTAGTTTTGGAGTCTTGGAGCATAGTGCATCCCTTTTTATCCTGCTTCTGAATGTGAGCAAACATCACATGTCCAAGAAAAGAGCAGAGCCAGCCCCTATGCTGCTATCCTACTTTCTGGCACTAATTCAAGTCACTTGTGACCACCATTGCATTTAAATCTCTCTTGAGTTAGGACCTCTGGTGGAACCAGACCTTTCTCTGTTAGCTCTGGAGACAGTCCCGGAGAAAGTACTAGACTCTGAATCACTCTCCAGAGCACTTTTCCCTCACAGGTTGCTAAGGACAGCTGGATCCCCAGCTTGGGCATCCAAACTGCCCAGACTGTTAGAATGAGTGAAATCACCTTCTGCACTCCTTTTGCTTATTCCAGTTAATCCCTTACAAGGCCTAAGGTTACCAGACTAAGGCAGACATTAACCTCAGACTGACAGCAACTAACCTCAAGCTGACAGCAGAGTCTCACCTATCTGCAGGAGTGAGTCCTCATGATCACAGTGGTGGTCTGCAGCTGCTTTGCTATGTAATGTAGACAGGAGGCTTATCTTGTCAGGAAAATGTTTACTACCCCGAGGCTCAATGCATGCTTCCTAAAGTCCCTAGAAAGGTGACATTAGAACAGTGCAACAGCTCTAGCAGGAAGAGTGAGGGTGCAGTAAGTTGGTGGGGAGAAAGAGCATCGAGGTCACCAGCTGTTCAGAAATGTCAAAGGTGTGGTGGGAGGATCTGTTCTGCTAGCTGATTTAATAACCAGGGTACTTCTTTTAGAAAGAGATTCTGACAGGCAAGATCTTAAAAGTTACCTAAGACAATTGAGTTACACTCAAGAACTACCTCATGGGAGTCAAGAAAGAGCTCTGGACTTTCCAACAAAACAAGAACATTTTGGCTACAAGACCAGAGCAGAGTGATGAAAGTGTGCTACTAACTTCAAGTTCAAACCCAGCTCATTTTGGCACAGCCTTAAAAACTGAAAACATGGAGAAGTCCATGGCATTCCTAGGGGGCATGATTTTGGGCACAAACTTCAGCTGGGGAGGAGGGAGCAAGAAAAAAAAAAAAAAAAGAGCTGCCTGAGGGCAGACTGTGACATGTACACAGTAACAGAGCAAAGTGTCTCTTCTGAGCAAGACCCAGTTCCACATTGTTAACCTCTTCCTATTGTTGAACAGCTGGAAGCTGAATATTGCAAATTAAAATTACTTCCTTGGCTAGCCAGAACAAACCTTCATCTCTTCAAGGTTCTGGTCCTTTCCACTGGAGAGGCAGTCAGCTCTTTTGAATAAGGCTGGGAATATGGCCCAATACAGTCCCAGAGCTAAGCAAATTGTGGTGGGTACCATGAAGGTCCAATTCCCACAATGCTGACATCTCTACACAAGGTTCAGTCTTCAGCCACTCAGAGCTGAAAAGATGGAAACAGCCAAAGGCTAAGAGAGGCTCTGAGACATTGCCACCTTGTGACCTGTGTGGAGGGATGAATGTTCCAGTCAGTGAATCCCATGGTACTGCTCATTGCAAGCCTTTCTCTGCCTTTTAAGGCCATCATGACATTTGTGTCTCCCTTCCTGAAAGTGCAGCTCAGAAGCTGTTCAGTTTGAACCTTATCTAGAGCTGGACCTCATCCATTACAGATCTGCAGCTGGCACTGGTACAGGTTGCTCTTGCTCCAAGTGGAAATGGTTGAAGAGAGCCGCCAGGCCTGCTAGTGAAAAGTCTTCCACCTGAAGGACTGAACCTGCGGGCAAGATGAGCTTGAGATCAATCCCATCAATGAGGAACAGCAGGAATGTGAGATAGGAGCAGAAGACCATAACTAGCATACTCATTACTCTGTGGTTCCCTTCACACTGGCCAACCTTTACAGTTTCTTCCTGTTACACCTCAGAAGTGTATTGCACATCCCAGCTCTAGGGAAGACTGCAGAGAGCCTGATCCTGCTCATTTGATGGAGTGCAGCTAGTGGTTTGAAGGAGGTGAATGAAAGCACAGATCACCTGGAATGGCAGACTTGATCTTTAGTAATTGCATGGGTTTATGTGTTTAGTTAATCATCTCTCAGATGTCATTTTCCCTCACAACTTTCATCAGTCCCATCTCATTTGCTTAGCAGTTCCAGACTGTCCTTTGAGTGCCTTTCATTGCTTTGGCTGCATCTCAGCAGTGGCCAAGGCTTGGAAGTCCTTTGGTATTTGGCCTGGAGAGCTTCACCCTCCCAAGACCGTTTCCTCTACTATATGTCTGTGGGAAATGCGTGGCCTGCATTAAAAGATTATGGGCCTCTCTCCAAATAAGTGTCCATGTGAAGACAGCAAAGCTGATTTTGCCATTTGGCTTAGGGTCAGCACATCAATTGCCAGGTCACTGCACCTCTCAAAGATGAAAGATTGCTTCTGAAAGCTAATAAAGTCCCTCCTTCAGCTAAAGCATGAGCCATGCATGCAGGCTGGCTCCCATGCCATCGACAGCCTCATATGGCAACAGCCACAGACCCCAGGCCCTTCCCAGATCATCTCTATCCTTGCCATAGCAAGGCAGTTAGGCTCTGACAACACAGGATAACATCCCCTCCATGCCACTCAGAGCTGATACCAAGGTTTGCAGGCGTTGCAGTGCACATCTACACCAGCCAGAAATAAATAACTGCATCCTAATGCCTGTGCAAGGAAAATTCCACACATTCAGCCCCTGTTTCCTTTATCACTTATTCTGTAACAGCTGTTTAATTAATTGCTTGAGCGATTTCCTAATACATCTTATTTACATACAAAATTACAGAATAATGGCTTGCCTTTGAGTCGAGTGACAATTTAATGTCTGCTTGCCATGCCTCGTGGAATATGGTTACTCAACAAAACAAACCCACCAAAGTTCTGGCTGGTTTTGGCTGTGGGGTTTTTTTCCCCCCTCCCCCCTGGGAGAGACTAAAGCTTGTCTCTCCTGGTGTGACTCAAAGATAAAATCACTTGCTGCTTACCCAGACAATAGCTGATGTGTGTTGGGCAGAGCCACTGGAAGGACTCTTGGAAGGTGCAAAGATAACATTGCTCACTGGACCACAGCTGGCCTCACAACAATGGACCCAGGCCACGTTTGGGAATATTCATAAGACAAGATAACCTCCACCCATCAAGTACCCTAGAAAGGGAGGATGGTGAGACAATGGATTCACCACCTGTTTCCTGATGTGTAGTGAGTGTGTGGGCAGGTAGATGGAGGAGGAGGAGGAGGAGGCAGAGCCCCCCCCTCCCCCTCCATCCAGACCCCTGCCCAAACATACAGCAATACACAGAAAGATTTCCTGGAGAATGATACCTGGATACTTATTTCCTGGCCCCTGAACTCCTGGGATGATACTTGGACACCTAGCTAAGGACTAAAGAACTGTATAAAGACTTGAGCACCTACTGGCTTTGCAGAAGAAAAACACGGAACCAAAAACACAGCTGAAGGAAAACACAGGAGAAGGACAATGCCACTGAGAAGGAAAGCGCAAGAGAAGGAAAAGCCCGAGACAACGCTGCTCCGAAGAAAAGAGGCCATGGAGCCTGGAAGAAGCAGACTGAACCCTCTCTCCATGTCCTAAGTTCCACCTGCTGCAACTCATGGAGCTGAAGAAGCTGCCCAGAGGACCACATCTCTTCTACAGCCAAAGCCCCAGCACCATTTCTCTACAGACCCAATATCTCCTGCAGCACCTTTCCTCCACAGACTCAAACTGGCTTGAGGGGGTGGTAATATAATTCCTTCCCTCTTCTCTATCTATTTTCTCTCTCTCCCCTTCTGATCCCTCCACTTTATTTATGTAATAAACAGTCTAGCTGTTGACATTTTGGTCTCATTTGTACCTCTCATTTCACAACATGGGAGTATTGAAAAGAACTGAGTCTCTTTCCCTCTCCGGACCGAGACACCCACCCTGCATCCCCTTAAAAAAAATAAGATATTCTTGTCCTCCACAGGTTTTGTTGCTGTCTTTGCAGGTATTACTGAATGATAGCAGCGAGGTAAGGAAGGATTCCTTTTAGAGGTGAGTCAAATCCCTGACAAAAAATAGCCCTGAAAATATAACATAACCAAGAAGATGGCTCCTCGTGAAACAGAAAGAGGTCTCTCATCAGTGGAAACAATGCTATTTTATCTCTGCTGTTCAGGTTCCCTGGCTGGTAGAGCTTGTCCTGGAAGGAGGCGGCTGTGTGAGTGGTAAATATCTTGCTTTGGTAGCTTTTCACCAAAGGACACCCCTTTTGCCTTCTGACACAGAAACCTTTTCATTGGATCACCAGAGCATCAGGCAAGTGTGTCGCTGCTGCTGCTGCTAAGCTTGTGTCAACTGAAGTTTTTCTTTCATGAACCCAGTTTCATTCTGTCAGCAGCTGTACCCATGGACACAGACCTATGAGCTGAATGCTGCCTCCCAGAGAAACACTGGACAAGCACCTGTAGGGGCAGGGCTGTGTCCCAGTTAGAACTTGGGTTTGGTTTTATTGAACTCCAAAGCTTAACATTCATCTCAGCCATTGGAATGTGCTGCCCAGGGAGGTGGGGGAGTCACCGTCCCTGGAAGTGTTCAAGAGGGGATTGGACATGGCACTTGGTGCCATGGTCTAGTAGGCATGAGGTGTTGGGTGAGTGGTTGGACTTGATCTTTGAGGTCTTTTCCAACCTCGTTGATTCTATGATTCTATAACTAGGGGCACATGATGTGACTAGCTTAAGGGACTAATTCCATGTGCTTTGTTTAGTCAAAGAGCCAGACACCCTGAGGAGGCAGCACACCTATGTCTCAGTTATTATTTGGACATGTCACCCTCTCTTGGTTGACCTACAGTGGAAATCCTGAGCACATACATTTGCAAATGAGATGGCTGGAGTGGAGACACCTGAAGAGCTGTGGAGGCTTTCATGCTGACTAACAGCATATCATATCTATTGCATCTGGCCGTGGTGATGCTCAATGGCACTACCTACATTAAGCCAGGTTATGGTCTGGCTGCACTGGAAAATGTGAATTTAGGTAAAATTAAGAGCTCGTAAATAAATCATCCCAACTGCATTTCCCATAGGGAAATGGAACCCAGTCCATGGTCCTAAAGCAACAGCTGGTCTTTATGATCAGGATTACCTCAAAATCCCACCCTCCCTTGCAGACAAGGGCAGAGAACAGCAGAACTCTTGGGTTCAGGGCCTGGCACAGAGTGGGGATGGCTTGGTCAAGAGGTTGTACTTGCCAGTCAGCCCCAATACTGCAGTATAAGTTCACATGGAAACACTGTGCCAAATTTGGTCCTGAAAAAAAATCAATAGCTCATACATAGATACCACCATTAAACACAGCCTTACATGGTTTCCTAGAAACCTGCACTTTGGGACAGTAGAAATTCACCACCAATTACAGAACAGTATACAGAATTAACCAGGTTGGAAGAGACCTTTGAGATCATCAAGTCCAACCTATCACCCAACACCATCTAATCAACTAAACCATGGCACCAAGCACCCCATCCAGTCTCTTCCTAAACACTTCCAGTGACGGTGACTCCACCACCTCCCTGGGCAGCACATTCTGAGGGCCAATCTCTTTCTGTGAAGAATTTCTTCCTCACCTCAAGCCTCAGCTTCCCTGGTGCAGCTTGAGACTGTGTCCTCTTGTTCTGGTGCTGGTTACCCGGGAGAAGAGACCAACCCCAACCTGGCTACAACCTTCCTGCAGGTAGTTGTAGACAGCTATAAGGTCTCCCCTCAGCCTCCTCTTCTCCAGCTAAGCAACTCCAGCTCCCTCAGCTTCTCCTCACAGGGCTGTTGTACTCCAAACCCCTCACCAGCTTTGTTGCCTTCTCTGGATGCTTTCTAGCAACTCAACATCTTTCCTAAACTGATGAGCCCAGAACTGGACACAAGACTCATGGTGTGTCCTAACCAGTGCTGAGTACAGGGCAGAAAGACTTCCCTGCTCCTGCTGGCCACACTGTTCCTGATACAGGCCAAGATGCCATTGGCCTTCCTGGCCACACTGCTGGCTCATGTTCAGCCTACTGTCAACCAGTACCCCCTTCTCACAGATGAAATCTTATGGCTGTCTACCCAGAATCTTATGATCTTCTTTTGGTTGATAATGATCCAGTACTAATATTTAAGAAGCTCTTGCACACACCATGGCTGTGAGATTCTCTCAGCACTCTTAAGGCAGCTGCTACTAAATCCATATCAAGTACTATTGCACTTTTTACTAAGTGTTAGAGGGGAAAAATATTACCATTCATTTGTGTTACTCTTTCTAACTATAGTCACTTAAGATGATATTTGCTTGCAACAGAGTCTGTCATATATTCTCTGTTTTATAAAGTATCTCCTGGGAAAAATAACCAAGGCAACACAATTTTTCGGCACCATCTCCTTTTATTAATAATAATGAGAAGGAAACAAGAGCCATTCCAGCAGTCAGACATCCTTCTACTCTTTCTTATTGGTCTTTTTATGATAACCGAGTCTCTCGGCACATAACCTGAGCCGCCTGAATTTGGTTGCGTATTTACATTTGTCCTCTTACTTGCTGTGCATGTATCGATGCAGAGATGACATATAACGCATCTAACATCTATATCCACACTCACACAGACCAGAGATCCATCAAAAGAGAGGACAGGATAATCTCAGCTCTGAGGACTAGCTTCATCTTCAAACTTCAAAGCCTGAGCAGAGAGTTCAATTATTTGACTTGCTCTGTGTATCAATTCTCCCCCAGATTCACAATACAACCAGAGCTATTGCAGCCTGCCCTGTAGGCTGCAGCAATCACCACTTGGCCTACTGGAATTACTTGCACATAGTAGGAATACATCCCATAGACCCACTCCTGCACAGCCTTTCAGTGGATTTTGCCTCTCCATCATTTTAGTTACAGCACCTCCCAGCACTACTATCAACAGGACAAAACAAGAAAGCTCATCTCTGAATTGTATGCGGTACAGCCCCAAGCTGGAGCAGTGCTCTTCCCTCTAGGTCTATCTCAACATGATGAAAGAACATGTTAGTGCTCACAAAACACCAAATGGCCAGAATCTGCCACTAGCAGATCCCAATTCAAGCCACTGGGTACCCATCTTAAAGCTGTAATTTATAGACTTGGTTGGTACTCAGGCTTGTTCAAGCGTCATTCGTTTCTGAACGGTCACAAACGATTCAGTCTCAGTCTGGAGGTTCCTCTGCCAGATATTGATTCTGAAGACATTAATTATCAATTACAAAAGGTTTATTTCTTGCAACATTCATGACTAAAAGATCTGCATATTTATTTTGCCTAGTGATTTATTGATGCATCATTATCCATTTCGAGGGAAACTGCATTATATGGATAGCACTGGGGAGAAAAGCCTCCAAAAACTCAACTTCAATTAGAAGAGAGCACTCCGAGTAATAGCCTGCTGTTTCTTTAGTTTGCCTCAACTATGAAGACTGGCAATCCCTTCCAGCTCACCCATGCCCAGCAGGGAACTCTCCTAAAGTTAAAGCAGAAATCACCACACCAGTTATAAAACCTCCAGAGCTGCATGAGCTCCCTACCACAGCGTGCATTAATGAAAGCACCAGAGGGGACACCTGCCATACTCTGGGGCAGTCATATATGCTAAGGAATGGCTTGGGAGCAGCAATGTCTTCTACAAGGAGACAGCTAGAGTCAAGCAGGTCATGTCATCAAGTGACTTCCTCTTTTCCATTGAAAAGATTAATTCCCAATACTCTAATAGTCTCTGAAAACTGTCACACTAATGGTGCATGAAAGTGAAAACTAATCTCTGGTTTAAGGTGAAGAGATAATTTCTTATTCTTTTTCAGCATATTTACCAAAGCTTCTATCTGTTTTGAATAAAGATTGTTGCAGTGGGACTTGGTAGCTTGAAGGCTTCTCATAGCCAGAAGCCTGACCCTTGTCTTCTTGTTTAGTATAATGCAGTGACAGGGCAAAGGTGAATATCTTTCATTGCCCATAAACACCACTTGCATAAAAAGATAATGCATCATGTCCTCTAGCACAGAGCTCTCTCCACTGGACCATACCATGGCCACTGGCTGCTCTTCCACATTAAACATATTGCTAAATGTTTATTGTAACAGACCTTCAAGTGATAATAGAGGGGGAGGAAAAAAGGACAGAATTATTTAAAACCAAATAACTGTAATGCAGTAGAAGTGGCAAACCCTCCTTGCCTCTTATTTATATCATTAATTGCCTGATCAAAAGTGATTACAAATTCAAAAGAAGTCAGAACATAAAAGCAAAACCTGGGGTGGTAGGGGAGATAAGACTTTATAAATCACAGTGAAGGCTGCAGCAGATTCCTATCCATAAACCAGAAATCATTCCTCTTAATAAATTGAGAGAAATGAGGATGTCTAAGCATAGACCTTGTCCAGTACAAAAGGTTAAAATCAAGAGATCAATAGAATCCTGTAAACTGAACAAGGAATAGGATGGAAATTCACTGCCTGCTAAACTGGCATGCAAATCTGAGCCCTGGAGAGAAGATAGATTCCACTGTGTCCCTGGAGGGCCTACTAAAGCAATGCGTTATCTGGAGAGGCCAGCATCTTGTTCAGTAGAAACCTGGCTTACAGCTCTTGCTCCTGCTCTGCCATAGACCAGCTGGTGGCTCCTTCCAATACAGATTTGCTTCAAATCTGGACCTTAACATAGTAAGAGCTTAGCTGTCTCAGAGTCCCTTATGTGAGAGGGCACAGACCAGGTGATGGGAAAGTACTGACTTCAGAGTGAAATGTAGGCTTTTATGTTCCACCTCAGCAGCCTTTTCTTTTACTGCCTCCCTCCACAACGCCTGAGTGACACCTTATGGCTTTTCCTGAGGGAATCCCAGGCCTTCCTTGCTGTAGTTTGGGAGCCCCCTGCTTCCAGAGGAATAGTTAGCTCACAGGACCAAGACCTTCCTATCATGGACCTTATCAACATACCTTGCTTGATTAGTTGTGCTGAACAACAGGAGCTTATAGAAGCAGCACCACAACAAAAATATTTTCACAGACTTCAGGCCAGAATGCAAATATAATTCCAGGGGAAAAGTAGAGAAGTATAAATAGATGTGTGAAGCCATCAAAAGGTTAATAATCCCAGTACAAAAATTCTTAGACAAACTCTCCTGCAGTTGAGCTGTTAGCAAAGCTATTAAATTTAATTGCAGCATAATTACATAGCCATACACCTAGCTGATACCCAGCTATCGAGCACACACAGCGCAGCTCTAACCGCATGCACACAATACATGGGGCTTTGCCTCAGGTGCTGCGAGCATCCTGCAGCCAGATGTGCTTCTGCCTCCCCAGCCAGGCTTTATCTCACTTACAGACATGCTCAGAAATAGATGGGGGGGGAGGAGGGGTGTTCAGTCCAGGATGCATTAGTGCAAAGAGGGTCAAACTGCTTTGCAGAGCAAGGACGAGGAGCAAGATAAGCCATCTGCCTTTGTAACAGCTGTGGTGGCACTATCTGCAGCGCATAAAGTTAACACACCTCTGTCTTTGCAGGATCAGAGCCAAAGCAAGCAACATGTTTCACCCTCCTGGACTGGTCAGATATGCCTAAATGTTCCTAAGGGAAGCTGCTGCCTCCTGAATTGCTCTCTACCCACAGGCAATGAGCCCAGAAACACGGCTGTGTGCATCCAGACCATGCCTCCTGAGGACAGGGTTTGCATGGCAAGCACTCCACCCAGCTTCATAGATCAGGACGTGTTTTGGGAGGGAGCTGCTCCAGGAAGGGATGGGAAAGGGTACGTGTTGGACTAATAACTGCTACCAGGTCTTCCCTGTGAAGGTCACAGCAGATAGGCAGATAACCTTTTTGGGGATACCCAGGAGCCAGAAGAACCAGGTAACGGCCATAAGGCAAAGCTGCAGACAGCTCTGACCTGGCTAGCTGATACACTGAGCACACCTGATATTTGGGGGATAAACTGCTGCAGACATGCATATCTAACCCACACCAAAGCCAAACCATGCAACGGGGGTGAGAAAACACCTTTCCTCTTATGCACTGCTCCTATTTGATGCTGTATTTCTTAAATTCAGAAGAAAAGCAGGAGACCGAGATGCCTCTGACCAAGGGCATTTCCAACCCCTACAGAAGGGCCAGCAGGAAGCAGAGGACAGTTCATAAAGAATCCCATTTTCTGTACACACTCCACCTTAACTCTGCAAATACTGGAAGCTTGGGAGATACAGCCATCAAGACTTGTGGGTGCTCCTTACAGTGCAAAGGTTACACACAGAAGGTATCTGGTATCCATCCCTTGCTTTCTGGCCTTTGCCATGTGACAACAGATTACAATTCAATATCACTTTAAAGACTACATTGTCTAAAGACTACAAATGTCTACATTTAGCACATATTGGAGCTAAACCAGAGCATTTGCTCCATTACCCTGTGACCTCTCCCCTGCAGAGAAGAGGAGCTGAGGAAAAGAGCAGACCCACAGAGTGAAATAAAAAGTGATGTAACAAAGCAATCAGACTAATACCAATATAAAAATATTCAAAAGCATACTCAGCCCAGCACGTGGATGATGGTCACACTAAGCAGCAAGGCAGTCCTCAGGAGCAAGAGAAGGAAGATGAAGCAGCCAAGGAGACACACAAAGAGAAACACATTCACCCTTAGCAAATGACCCCCTTTATATTGATGTGCCTGGTATGGGACACACCTGTAGCCAATTCAGGTCAGCTGCCCTGGCTGACTCCAAGCTGCTAATGGCCTGCAGGTGGCTAAATCATAGAATCATAGAATCAATAAGGTTGGAAAAGACCTCAAAGATCATCGAGTCCAACCTGTCACCCAAGACCTCATGACTACAAACCATGGCACCAAGTGCCATGTCCAATCCCCTCTTGAACACCTCCAGGGATGGTGACTCCACCACCTCCCTGGGCAGCCCAATGGCTAACAACTCTCTCTGGGAAGAACTTTCTCCTCACCTCCAGCCTAAACTTCCCCTGGCGCAGCTTGAGCTTCTGTCTCAACAAAACCAAGACAAGGGTAAAACAAAGAGGCTCCAAATGATCATCTAGATGGATTCAAGATGCGTCTGATCTCTTCACTTGTCTGAAAGGTTTGTCTGGGTTCATGGCAAGCTAGGTTTGCTACATGATATCTGGATATGTGAATAGATGCAGCATTTCTGCCTACCTGAATGGTGGTTGTAGCCAGGAAGGGGTTAGTCTCTTCTATCTAGCAACCAGCACCAGAACAAGAGGACACAGTCTCAAGCTGCACCAGGGGAAGTTTAGGCTGGAGGTGAGGAGAAAGTTCTTCACTGAGAGAGTCGTTCACCATTGGGATGTGCTGCCCAGGGAGGTGGTGGAGTCCCCATCCCTGGAGGTGTTCAAGAGGGGATTGGACGTGGCACTTGGTGCCATGGTTTAGTCATGAGGTCTGTGGTGACAGGTTGGACTCGATGATCTTTGAGGTCTCTTCCAACCTTGGTGATATTGTGATACACTTTATTGAACAGAAGGACACTTACATGGTTGTTACATGCCATGGTTTGCCAAGAGGCCATGGAGGCTGCTTTGGAAAAAGGCTCCTCCGGTTCTGGGCTGAGCAGCAACTTTTGGAAAGCTCCAGCACTGCAGAGCAGCGAGGTCCCTGCTGTGGCTGTGGATCTCTTACAGTGGGCACAGTAGGTCAAACTCTCTGGCTCCCTCTGGGCTTTCATTTTACGGTTTTAAACAAACAATTACATTTAAATGAAGGAAATGGCTGGAAGCAGCTACTTTGCTGGGAACTCACTGAGCTCATCAATTATTGACTACGGATATACGTGGAAATTGTGCCGAACTCTGCTTTCCTTGGGGGAGCTACCAGGAGAGCTTAGGCTTCTACATTAAGCAGGAGCACTGGATTTGCCAGACCTCCTGAGATCACCCATGCAATTCTGTGCTCTTTCCTGCCTTTGGCAGTGGCCAGTCTGTGAGGATTCAGAGGAAAATGACCTCTACCCCCAAGCCATTTTTCACTAGACTGATTGTGCAATGCATGGAAACAAATTACTTCCTCACCCCAGTAGGAATCCACTATTGCCTTGAAACTCTGATGTCTTTTGCTTTGGCACAGGTTCAGGCTAACCATTGCCAGTTCACAATACCCTTTAGTTTTCCATATTTTTGGCACCTGGATCACTTTGCCACTGGGACCCACAAGTGTTGTTAGTATCCACCAAACCTTTCTCTACCTTTTCAGTCCCCCAGTTACTGCATTTGATCCTTAAGTGAAGGGATAAAACACTGCTGAGTATTCCAAGCCATGCTGGGAGCTCAATTGCTTCTTGGTCAATCTGACACTAGTTAAACAAATGAAAATGTAAGAACAATAAAGTGAAAAGAAAAAATTCAGCCCAGGGGTGTGCCCACAGTGGGCAAGAACAAAGCTCCAAAATGAGGTAAGAGAGGGATTGGTTTTCTCCATAATGTTTGAATAAGCCCCTACTGCACTAATTGTGTGGAGTGGTACTTTCACTGCAGAAAGCATTTGTGAAAGCACCAAAGAAGTGATCCCAGGGGGGTTACAAGGAGAAAAAAAGGAGTTCTCTGCTGCAGGCTAATAGTATTGATAAAACAAGATTTGGGCTGAATAGGAGCTGGGGGAAGATTCTTACTGCCTGCGTGGGGCACTCGACCTGAGGCAGTGATTGCAAGGGGAAATGAGGTGTCCACACGCTCCCTGCTCTTCCTCTGTGTGAGGCAGAGGAGACAAACCAATGGAAGTTCAACTTTTCTCCATTTTGACCCCAGAAGTCACCTAACCTGCTGTTTCTCCTTTTCTGTTTTCCTTGCCCTAGCTTTCCTTTAGTCTTAATAAAAACTACAGCTGAAGCAGCTTTTCTACCCAGTTGCCTCTGCCCAATTTGAAAGATCTCCTCTGCAGCCTAAACCCCAACCCAAGCCCCTCAGGAGTGGAGTATGGATGCATTTAGCTTCTTTGTAATTCAGAGATTGAAAATGCCTCGAACTGATCATTTGCAGCTGATTATTGAAATAACTAGGTGGATACCCATCCCAAAATTCTAGGTCTGGAAATGAATTTGATGGGGTTTTTTTCCTACCAGTGCTATGGAGATTTGAAGGTTAGCTGCAGATCTGCTAGATTTTAAACATCTTGCAGAGCCATGTCTTCAATTTGGCTAGCAATATCAGCTCTGCTCTCTGAGAGCTCTTAATGCAGCCCTGCGTTCCACAGAGGTGGTCGGGAGAGTTATGGACAGAAAAAGCTTCATGTGATCTGGGTGTTTTATGTAGATGTTGAGTCTGCAGGCACCTGGCTTCACAAAAGCAATTGGGATCCTACGTGTCATGGACTTCATTACACACATAAGCTGGTGTCTGCTGCAGATATATAGGGAAATGTTCCATATTCTTGTGCTTATTTATGCATTGATTTTGTGTGTGGTTATCTTAGGACTGTGTGTCAGCCTGTGCAGCATGAGGAGGCAGCTACATGGACGTTGTGCCTATAGGAATAGCAGTCTGAAACCTATGAGTGTATTACAGACTGTGCATACATGCATGTCATGTGAATGTCTGTACCATGAGTTAGCATAGCATAGCATAGCATAGCATAGCATAGCATAGCATAGCATAGCATAGCATAGCATAGCATAGAATAGAATAGAATAGAATAGGATTAACCAGGTTGGAAGAGACCTTTGAGATCATCGAGTCCAACCTATCACCCAACACCACCTAATCAACTAAACCATGGCACCAGGCACCCCATCCAGGCTCTTCCTAAACACCTCCAGTGACGGCGACTCCACCACCTCCCTGGGCAGCACATTCTGATGGCCAATCTCTCTTTCTGGGAAGAATTTCTTCCTCACCTCCAGCCTAAACCTTCCCTGGTGCAGCTTGAGACTATGTCCTCTTGTTCTGTTGGTGGTTGCCTGCGAGAAGAGATCAGCCCCCACCTGGCTACAACCACCCTTCAGGTAGTTGTAGGGAGCAAGAAGGTCTCCCCTGAGCCTTCTCTTCTCCAGGCGAAGCAACCCCAGCTCCCTCAGCTTCTCCTCACAGGGCTTGTGCTCCAAAACCCTCTCCAGCTTTGTTGCCCTTCTCTAGACACCTTCCAGCAAGTCAACACCTTTCTCAAACTGAGGGGCCCAGAACTGGACACAGGACTCAAGGTGTAGCCTAACCAGTGCTGAGTACAGGGGCAGAATGGCCTCGCTGCTCCTGCTGACCACACAGTTCCTGATACAGGCCAGGATGCCACTGGCCTTCTTGGCCACCTGGGTACACTGCTGGCTCCTGTTTAGCTTAATATTGACCAGTAGCCCCAGGTCCCTTTCTGCCTGTCCGCTCTCCAGCTGCTCTGACCCCAGCACTGCATGGGATTGTTGTGGCCAACGTGTAGAACCCTGCACTTAGAGTTATAGAATCACAGAACCACCTGTCTGGAAAAGACCATAAGATCATCAAGACCAACCATAACCTGACATCTCCCTGGACACAACTGTTAGACCATGTCATAGAATCTTAGAATCACAGAATCATAAGGGTTGGAAGGAACCTCAAGGATCATCTAGTTTCAACGCCCCTGCTGCCATGGGCAGGGACACCTCACACAAGATCAGGGTGCTCAGAGCCACATCCAGCCTGGCCATAAAAACCTCCAGGGATGAGGCTTCCACCACCTCCCTGGGCAACCTGTTCCAGTGTCTCATCACCCTCATGGTGAAGTACTTCCCTAAACAACTCAACCAAACATCTTTTGAACACCCTCAGGGATGGTGATGACATCACTTCCCTGGACAGCCTGTTCCAGGGCCTGATGACCCTTTTGGTGAATACATTTTTTCCTAACATCCATTCTAAACCTCCTCTGGTGCAACTTGAGGACATTTCCTCTCATCCTATCACTTGTTACCCAGGAAAAGAGGTTGGCCCCACTTTGCTACAACCTCCTTTCAAGGAGCTGTAGAGAGCAATGAGGTCTCACTCAACCTTCTCTTCTCCAAACTGAAGTTAGCATGAAGTCAGCACAATTTTTAAGACTGTAAATCTAACCATAGCCACATACACACCAAGCTACACACAGCCCTTGTGGGATGACTATAAATCCTACACAGCTTTGCCTTTTGCAGGGCTGGGCTGGAGCTCTCTTGTGCTGAGTGCCTGTAGCTTTAGGAGCGCTTCTGTGCTGTGTATTTCTCGTCCGGGAGGTGTAAAGCCCTGAATGCCAATATGCACATGTGGTGTGTGGTGACTATTTGTATACAAACACAACTTGTTTCTTTATGGAAGCTGTACCTTAGTCTTGCAAAAGAGGAAACAAGACAACTGTGGAGACAGCCTGTACAGGAATTAGCCAGAAAGACTGATCCTATCCAAAGCCTCCAAAAGGAGTGTTTAGCCCTCCATAGCAGGGTGTGGGAGGAGCTGGCACAACTGAGGGGACAGAGCTTCATCACTTAAGTCTCTATTTTTTTTTTCAGGCACTTCCACCCAAGTGTTGCAGCACTGAGACATGAATCTGCCCCTGGGATCCTGATGACTTTTCAATGCAATTAAGTACTACACATGCAGACACAGCTTACTCCACCTATTTGAAGTATGCAGGGGAATTTAAGACACAGGTCTTTTGGGAAGCCAAAAACATATGGTGGTGATATTAATGGTGATCTTCTACTGTGAATCTGTACCTTCTGGCAATGCAGTGTTGTTCTATGATATTCACTGTGTGATAGATACTAAAACATCAAAAATCTGTTTATCATGCAGGAGTACACTTGATGTACTGGGAATGTAGGTCATTCTGCATTCATATTTGGGCATTCCTGTGTCTTCAAGCTGTTCAGGTACACAAGAGCCTGTGATGCAACCCAGAGAACAAGTCTTCTCTCTCTCAATCCAGACTGGCAAAGTTATGAGATTGCTGGAGGATCCAGAGCTCCCAGTGTGCACTTGTCTACCGCTGGTGAGACCAGAAATCACTAAGATGACTTCTGTGTCACAAAGATTTCCTCTGGTCCTGCACAAATGATTGGTCAGAGAAGGGACTTTGGTTAATTACTCTCAGCATGCTGGAATGCTGTCAGCTCAGCCAGGTACTTGAGCCTTTTATCAGGTATGAACACTTCATACTCTATTACAACACCCAGTCATTTGTGATTGGATTTGGAAGCAAACTAAGACCCAAACAATAATCTGTCGATGGCAAATGCACAGAACAATAAAGGGTAAGAATCACCTTCGTGTTGTAATCCACCACACTGCCCTTCATCTGTCCCTTCTCTCTCCCAAGCTCCTTCTCCCTCTCTCTTTCACTCCACTGATCTGTTGATGGATCAGGAGCACAATGAATCACGTGCAGCAAACAATGAGCAGAGCAAACAAGGATTTGCAGCGGAGTGGTGCTGCTTTACATTGCCAGAGGATTTACTCAAACAGAGTCCAGATTTACTCACCCACTACGTGCCTCTGAAATTCCCATTGCAGGAGAGACTAACCATGAACATTGGCTGTCTGGGGGACAGTGATGTCTTTGCAAAACAAGAGCAGGTTTAGTGCAACTGCTGATAAAATGCCTGTGGTGGTGGTGCTGATGCTGAGTGTCCTTCTGATTGTGTCTCTTCAAGGTAACAAGACCACTGCCCAGCAGAGACTGGGTGGAAAAAACCTGAGATAGGTAGCCTGGAGATATGAACAGCAGCAGTTCTGTTTGCTGTCCAAAGTACAGAGCACTGCAGGGAAGAGCTTTGTCTCTGTCCTGTTGCTCTCTTCATTTTGACTACCATCAGCTACAGAAGAACAGTTGGTCACTCCAAGTATTTCTGCTGGAGCCACAGTTTGGCTTTCATCACTGTCCTGAGTGAGATAGAAGAGACATCTAACAATGAAAACTGAGAGGACAAAAGTGTGTACCTGGGTGGATGTGAGAGAGAGCTGGGGTTGCCAAGCAGAGGGTCTAGCAAAAGGTACTTTCTTGCTACAGTGGACAGTATTATAAGTAGGGTCCATTTCTAGGCAAACATAAACCACTTTCCCAGAGTCTGGGTCCTCCTGAGATAGATACAGTCAGAAGCTGTCTGGAGAAGTATAATGAAGCCATTTGCTGAGCAATATTAAAGAGAGTGTGAAAATACATTTCATAGAGAGCTCAGGGAGTGAGTCTCAGCCTAGACAACATCCTGCACAGGGGCTCAGGTAGTTGTCTGGGGAAATCAAAGTGCTCACTGGCACCATGCATGGCTGCTTTTGCAGTCCATCAGTATGTACAGCTGCCTGGTTTACCCCAGGCATGATAGTCGTCCAGTGGTGGGTGAAATAATCTCTCTGTGAGCTGTGGTTGGATTTCAGGGCTGGGGCACAGGTATAAATATCTATAAAGATTGAAATGGGATGTTTCTGAAATGCTTCCAAAGGACTGCAGCTCTTCCTGGCCAGGCACCTGTGCACTGTGCTCTCCTCTCCCCTAGGGCCTGCCCAGTCAGCCCAGGAGAAGGCAGAGGGGCATCCCCAGAGAACTGTGTATAGCTTGTACTTCTCCTCTGCCATTAAGAGCTTTAGTTTACTGCTGAAGACCTGGGCATCACTTTTCAAAGTGTGGATCCTTTTCTTCCCTCTGCCTTGTCATCCATTCCCTTCTTTGCCCTTCCTTTAGCTCTTCCCTTCCTCCTTTCCCCCTCCTGCTTTGATTTTCCTCATTTCAGCTTCCCCTTTCCTTTCCCTTTTCTCATCTCCTCCTCCCCCCAGGGATTCTCTAGGTATGGACAATTTGCTTACAGGAGTCCAGTCACAGGGCAAGGACATACAATAAAGAGAAGAAATAAATAAAGAGTGGTCTATAAGTGGGGCTGAAGGAAGACCAGAGATGAAGTTGACCTCATTATTTGCTTCTCTTTGTGCTTTTTCCATCTGGATACAGAGGATTAGGTGTTCAAGAGGGGATTGGACGTGGCACTTGGTGCCATGGTCTAGTCATGGGGTCTGTGGTGTTGGGTTGGACTCGATGATCTTCGAGGTCTCTTCCAACCTTAGCGATACTGTGATACTGTGATACTGTGACTAGGTGCCATCAAAGCTGCCAGTGGAGGTGGGGAAGTGGCCAGCTGGGTTTTCAATGAGCCACTTTTCCAACAGTGCTCAGAAAACTTCAGGCTTATGTTTGGAGGCATACTGGTGCCTTTGGAGGTAGCTGAGCCCAGGAAAAACACATTTGGTTGGCTGCTGAGGATGCTGAGTGTGTAGGAAGATGCAACCAGCACATCAACACGGGAAACCATCAAAGCAGATGGCACCATCTTCTGGCCTCTTCTTAACCAATTTTCTGAGCCTTCTCTATGCCACAGGAGAACAACCCTCACCACCTTCTTCATCTGCAAAACTAACAATAAGAATGAAATTCAGTTGTCCTCGAGGCTGCTGAAGAATCCAGGGGCAGGCATTGAGTGCCCAAACCTCCTGCAAAGGCCAGCTCTTCCAAAAGCCAAGGATTTACGTGGCCTGAATGCTTCTAGCAGGAGTTGTTCTGCAGCTGTACCAGTTAATCCATGTTAATTAAATTGTGTTCAATTTACTGCATTTCCTTTGCAAAAGGCTTGGGTTTGAAATTTTTTTCTTAAGTAGGAAAATGCAGCTTCTGCAAAGTATGACATTTCCATGCTCACCTTCTCAGGCATTGTAATAAGGGAAGGAGAACTGCACCTGTTTGAATTCGCTGTTTGGAAAGCAGAGGATTTGTCAGATGGCTCAAACTGAGTAATGTTTTCTTAATTTATTACATTTCTGGGTCTGGTTCAACATGAAGCTGTATTTCTCCTATGAAGCTGTCACATTAAAATGGTGTCTTAGACACCTCCTCTGACCTTGCTGGCAAGAGCAACTTCCTTAAAGCAGGGTGGTCTCTGCTTGGATGGAGTTGGATGATGCCTTCCTGGTGCCACATGCCTGCAGGTGCACCCTGTGCTCTTCACAGCTTGTCAAACATTGCCACAGCTTGTGTCTCCTCACTGTTCAGTGCCATGTTCACACTTTCTTCCCTGAAAAGCTCTAAATTATCTGAAAGTTAAAAAAAAAGAAATCTTCCAAGTCCCCAAAACTCAGCTAAAAGGGTAAAGTCAGGCCAGTACACCTGGCTAGGAAACTTCTCCTTAATTTAAACTGTGTACCCAACTGAAATGCAAACCAGAAGCATTTCATGGTTGCTGGTGCCTTCAAGACCTAGAGCTGCACCCACAGAAACAACTTTCTCTTTTCAATCACAAAGTGATCTCAGGATTTTGCTGGTGGCTGAGGTTTTTTTGCAAAGCACAGAACCAGCCCACAGCTGGCTTTGTGATTTCATGCTGCATCAAGAATAGTGTGGCCAGCAGGAGCAGGGAAGTCATTGTGCCCCTGTACTCAGCACTGGTTAGGCCACATCTTGAGTCCTGTGTCCAGTTCTGGGCCCCTCAGTTTAAGAAGGACATTCAGACACTTGAACGTGTCCAGAGAAGGGCCATGAGGCTGGGGAGAGGCTTCGAGCACAAGCCCTACGAGGAGAGGCTGAAGGAGCTGGGGTTGTTTAGCCTGGAGAAGAGGAGGCTCAGGGGACACCTTCTTGCTCTCTACAACTACCTGAAGGAGGTTGTAACCAGGAGGGTGTTGGTCTCTTCTCCCAGGCAAGCAGCACCAGAACAAGAGGACACAGTCTCAAGCTGCACCAGGGGAAGTTTAGGCTGGAGGTGAGGAGAAAGTTCTTCACTGAGAGAGTTGTTAGTCATTGGAATGTGCTGCCCAGGGAGGTGGTGGAATCACCATCCCTGGAGGTGTTCAAGAGGGGATTGGACGTGGCACTTGGTGCCATGGTTTAGTATTCATGGTTTAGTATTGATGATCTTTGAGGTCTTTTCCAACCTTGTTGATTCTGTGATTCTCTGCTCTTCCCCAGACTTACCCCAAACCACACTGCTCCGTTCACCAACGGTCCCTGATAGCAGATGGTGAAGGGCAGCCCCGCATGCAGACCTTGGTCCTTTGCAGGATGAGATTCAAATGGAAAAATTATGGCTACTAAATTCTTCATGGAAAGACATTATTCCTTTTTTTTTTTTTTTTATTTTAATGAGTCTTTATCAAGGACAGTGATAACTGCAGGATCTGAAGTTAATCTCTCTGCTGTCACTTCTTTATAGGCCACAGTAACAAAATGTCACAGGGACTGTACCTAAACTAAGTTCTCCCTACCATGTGTTCTACTGGCTGGTCCACAGAGGTGTCTGGCCACCAGGAAGCACAAGGAGTGCAAGATTTTGGAGGAAAGCAGGCCACCAAAGCAATAAAGTTATCCTGGATGGGCTGTAAACCACTTCTTATTACT
Organism: Picus viridis; assembly: GCA_033816785.1. Taxonomy (NCBI): domain Eukaryota; kingdom Metazoa; phylum Chordata; class Aves; order Piciformes; family Picidae; genus Picus; species Picus viridis. The sequence goes on along the minus strand of CM066596.1, from coordinate 6,971,945 downwards.
GTGCATAAATGAATAGGAAGTGAGTGGCTTTGGAAAATTTATTTTCTGTGGCTTAAGCCTTTCCTCAAAGCCATCACTCACTACCCAACAACTGGCAGGACACTTTCCCTCTCCCCCTCTGTGATAGATCAAAGACTTCATGACCAAAAGGAGGCCAAATTCTGCTCTTTGCTACATGAAGACAAGTGGTGTACGAATAGCCCTCATATCAGTTTGGTCACCTAGATCTCATACCCATGTAAATGACAACAAAATGTGGCTGCTGAACTTCCTGATGCTGTCTCCATTAGCTTTGTATCAGCACTCAGATCTCCCTGCTTTGCCATTCTGTCCCCTATTCCTTTTCTCAGCAGAATGGTTAGCTGCCTCCTGAACTAATTCACTTTATTTGCTTCAGTGATTGTACCTGGCATCCTCTCCCATATCTTCACTTGGGCTTTCTTTTAATTCTCTCTTCTCTCTGACTTTCTCAGAATATGTTCTCCATGGTATTAGGGATGGATTTACTTCTGAGCAGGGAAAACTACAAAGTCATGAAAATTCTTTACAGTTCTAATTAGACTTGAGTAATGCATGTAGACAAAGACAGCCTTACCTACACCAGCAAATGGAGGATCTGGGAATCCAGCTGCCTTTTGTTTTATTACTCAGTGGAGAACTACGAAACTATTCTATTTAATCATGACTAGGGACAACATAAGCAACGAGCAACCTTCATGGCACAGTGCTGGGGGCATGCTGAGTGTAAATAGAGGATTTTGGGGGACCCTCATGGCCTATTGTGCCTGAGGGCTTTTTTCCCTTTGACTTCACACAAGCCACTTAAATTTCTCTGTCTCTGCTTCTTTGCACATGATAGGCAAGAAAACTGCACACATGCCTTGTGTGGCAAATGGAATGAAGAGTTTTAAGTGGTGGTGGCAAGTTTTATTAGAAATCTTGTCACTGGTGCCTAGGCAGAAGAATAAAGGATGTAAAAGAAACAGGAGGAGGCAGTACAATACAATACAATACAATACAATACACCAGGTTGGAAGAGACCTTCAAGATCATCGCGTCCAACCCATCAACCAATCCAACCCACCCAACAACTAGACCATACAGCCAAGCACCCCATCAAGTCTTCTCCTGAACACCTCCAGTGAAGGTGACTCCACCACCTCCATGGGCAGCCGATTCCAATGGCCAATCACTCTCTCCGTGTAGAACTTCTTCCTAACATCCAGCCTAAACCTGCCCTGGCGCAGCCTGAGACTGTGTCCTCTTGTTCTGGTGCTGGCTGCCTGGGAGAAGAGGCCAACCTCTGCCTGTCTACAACCTCCCTTCAGGTAGTTGTAGAGAGCAATAAGGTCACCCCTCAGTCTCCTCTTCTCCAGGCCAAGCAACCCCAGCTCCCTCAGCCTTTCCTCATAGGGCTTGTGTTCCAAACCCCTCACCAGCTTTGTTGCCCTTCTCTGGACACGTTCCAGCAAGTCAACATCCTTCCTAAACTGAGGGGCCCAGAACTGGACACAGTACTCAAGGTGTGGCCTAACCAGTGCAGTGTACAGGGGGAGAATGACCTCCCTGCTCCTGCTGGCCACACTGTTCCTGATGCAAGCCAGGATGCCATTGGCCTTCTTGGCTGCCTGGGCACACTGCAGGCTCATGTTCAGCCTACAATCAACCAGTACCCCCAGGTCCCTCTCTGCCTGGCCACTCTCCAGCCACTCTGACCCCAGCCTGTAGCACTGCCTGGGGTTGTTGTGGCCAATGTGCAGAACCCGGCACTTGGATGTGTTAAATCTCATGCCATTGGACTCTGCCCATCTGTCCAGCCTGTCGAGGTCCCTCTGCAAAGCCTCTCTGCCCTCCAGCAAATCAACTGCTGCCCCCAGTTTGGTGTCATCTGCAAATTTACTGATGATGGACTCAATGCCCTCATCCAGATCATCAATAAAGATGTTGAAGAGCATGGGGCCCAGTACTGATCCCTGGGGCACACCACTAGTGACAGGCCGCCAGCTGGATGTGGTGCCATTCACCATTACTCTCTGGGCTCGGCCCTCCAGCCAGTTCCTAACCCAACGCAGTGTGCTCCAGTCCAAGCCATGGGCTGCCAGCTTGGCCAGGAGTTTGCTGTGGGGAACGGTGTCAAAGGCCTTGCTGAGGTCCAGGTAGACCACATCCACAGGCCTCCCCACATCCACCAGGCGGGTCACCTGATCATAGAAGGAGATCAGGTTGGTAGAGACTCCTCAGGTGGTCTCAGCTCAGAGGATCCTTTTCTTTCCCAAAGCATTCTGATGAAGGCTCAGGCAACACATTCCCACCTTTCAGATGGGGACTATGGACATTCCTGCTCCTTCACCGTGTCCCTTTTTCCTTCTGGTTTCCAAAGCCTGTCTTTGCTGATGTGTTTAGACCCAGACTAATGCCTTGACTGAACCCTGAAGCTTTGGAAATTAAGTGCCCCGCCACCCAGTAAGTTGTTTTCTTCACCAGTGAACAACTTTATCTGGTAATGGAAGAAAGTAGAAAAGAGCATAGCTGAAAGGAAGGATGTTAATAGGTTAAAATGAATCCTCCCACCTTTCCTGAAGTGAATGCACATTTATCTGAGTTGCTTGATTGGAGCTGGTTATGTAAATGAATTGTTACTATCTACGCACGCTTTATTCTGTTACAATCAAGTCACAAATCAAATTAGTACAAAGATTTCTCTTTAATTTCTGTGCTTTTCTTCCCCCCTTTTTTTTTTTTTTTTCCAATTGCTGCACTTTGTATAATTTTTCTTCTCTATCTGACAGCTTATTAACAGGCTTGAAACCCACAAATTAGCATTTTGTGAAGCCCACAATGAGAAGGCATGCAATCGGTCCATCAATGTGTATCTATACATACATTCATATCCACACACACCTATACATACTTCCTCCCTATGATCTAGTGACAGATTGAAACCTTAGCCTCAAATCTCTCCCCAGTCAACTGGTGGGCAAATCCATCTCCTTTCTTTACAAAGCTGAGTGCTAACAAAGTCACACACGGGAGGGGGAAAACTCATTACCGCGGCTGGGGTCTGCCGGCTTAGAGCAGATGTAGACATTTAAATAGCTGGTGGAGAGAAGCGGTGAGCACAGCTCCTGCAGACGCCACAGGAAACGAATATTCCCCTCTCCTGTGCTGCCTTTATACAAAAAGTTAAAGAAAATGGCAAGAAAAAAAAACCCACCACAACAAAACCAGCCCACAAAACCTGTGTTTGCAGCGGATATGAGGCTCTGCTTTCCAAAGACCAAAGCAATCCTAGAGAGTTCAAACAGGGAGATGTGTGAGTGGCTTCCGTGTACCCCATGGAATGGATAACAACTCGAAGAATAATTTAGATGTAGGAGGCACGCTGAGAAATACAATTTCCATTGCAGCAAATCTGGGGGAAAGAAATCAGTGTGGTGCTGTTTGTTCCCTAACTGCAGAAAGGCTTTCACAGGGACAGCATCAATTACCTGTGCAGTGATCTTGTGTGCTTTTGAAAGGAGAACCTGCTCTCTTTATGGAAGGGGATGTCACAGTGGGACAAAGGACCTCAGCAGATTAGATAGGACTTCTTCCTGACTCTAAGTCTCTTTCATTTCCTTGCTGATAAATTCTTCTTCCAATACAGCAGACTTCAGGATTTCCCCCCTGTTCTCTTACTATCCCCATGGGCATATTCATTTGGATTTATGTGGATACACTTTGGAAATCCAGCTGATGATTTAGTCAGGTGAAATCAAGTATGCAAGCAAACTTGAGATACAACTGGAATATGAAAACTCAAGATGAATTACTTGTGCCCATAAAGGCTGAATTTCTAGCTGCTCTGCAACCTCTGAAAAGCAAGGTCCTCTGCCCTTTGGAAGGATGCATTGTAATAACTGTTCTAATTGAATTTCTGTCCTTTAAAAAGAGAAAGGCTATGAAAAAGAAGCAAATGTGTGCTTTCATCTGTGAGGGAGAATTTTCATCCAAGTCAGTATCCAAGACCCAGTATGTTGTGGTGTCTGTGAGCTGGCTTGTAGCCCCCAAAATGAGCAGCCAAGGCACCTCTGCCAGTCTCTGGCTGCCTGTTGTACAGGACAGGGAATGAATAACCCAGGAGAGCAGAATATGCAGGGAGAGTTTTGGAAAGGATACCAAGTGTTGCCCATGATTGTTTACACTACTTGAGAGCTGAGAAGAATCTCCTGAAATGTAGGTTCTCCCTCATTTATCTCCTTTAATTATTCTCACATTTGTTTTTCCTGGAAACACATAATGGCAGTTTTTCTCAGAGGCAAAAGAAGCTGGACCACATAGGTCAGAATCCAGCTGTTCATGAGGTCTGGTGCACCAGTTGTTTCCCCCAGTAACTCAGACTGCTCTTTTCAGCCATCTCGCTCTCTTAGTCCTCAGTAACTCTACAGGTGCTTTTCCTGAAGGACCTGAAATGATGTTTGCACACCATGGTAACTCAGCATTTTTTTTTGCTGAGAACTATTTGAATTACTACCTGCTCAAAACTGTCTCTCAAATGTCACTCCAAGTGAGACCCACCCAGATGAGCCTCTGGTATTGCTTTTACACGTTACTTTGGAGGACACGGAGGACATAGAGTCTACGTCTTTTAGTGTCTTTATGAGAGAACTAGACCTTATCAATAATAAGAACAGATTAATATGTGACTCTACCTGCAGTGAAGGACTCCCTGCAGTGAAGGACTCTCATCACTGAGAAGTCCCTCTCTGTGTGCATGACCAGAAGACCACACAGCAGCACACATCCTGGCATGTTTCTTTGTTGTTTTTTTTGCATGCTGCTTGAGTAAGAGCCCTGGGGCATGCTTAACGATTGCTTCCTCTATGAAAACAGCACAGGGGGAAAAAAGGGACATCTCCCTCTTTCAGCAGTGAGTTCTTCCCTTACTGATTTGTTCCCCTGAAATTTGGACTCCTGTCTACTTGGTGGGTGAAAGAAAATAAGTCTGTGCCCTGACTCCCTCTGTATGGTATTTGCTTCGTATGCATGGACAGGATTTTTTAGGATTACAGAAACCAGTTTTGTTCCCTGTGTTCAGTTCAGAGAGGCAACAGAGAATTTGGGTTGTGGTGAGAGAAATCTTTGGAGAGCAGTCTCATGTTTGGCTCACCTTCTTGTTTTGTACTGCTGCGAGTTCCTGGAACAATTGGCACAATTAGACAAGCAGTTCTATTTGAGCAGCAATACCTAGTCACAATGGAGCAATTAAGACAATTACTGTACATTTTATGTAACAGGACAAATGGATCTCACTCTCAAAGTCTTTGAAAATCTCCTATAAAAGCTGTAATAATGCATTAATATATTAATCCTCCTAATCCTGTCAAACTACCCAAGTATTTCTGTGAAGGGGTTGACAGGAGATCTCAATACTAAGAGGAATAGCAGCAACCACTTGCAAGAGTTGCTGGTTTAACCATTGCCTGCATGAGATGCTGCAAATCACTTTGGTTCGGTGGAGGAAGGATGGGAACGGACAAATTCTGGAAAGCCTCTCTGGTAGCCTGACTTGGAAAAGGTTCCCTGACATTCCTATTGAATCCAGTAAAAATACCACAGTTCCTCTTGAGCTACAGAACTAAAGAAGAGGAGACAGTGGCCAGCAGTAAACTGGTGGGGTTTGGTGGTACAGAATTTACCTGGCTAAGGAGCACTCCCAGCCAGTGAGGCCCGTAGCTCTTAGACACAACCTACCACATCCGCAGCCTACATACTTTGGAGACCTGAAGAGAGACTGAACACTGACAGATGGGCCAAATATCTAAACAAGAATTAAAAATAAATGTAAACCCCCATATTTTGTAAAATAAAGGCACAGGTACCACAGTTGCAGCATCACGGAGATAGGAGGAGAGAACTGAAAGCAAGCTGTGTTCCAAGAGCCCTCTCTGGTTCTCTGTTTTCCAGCCTTTTACAATAACTACTTAATCATCTCCTGCATCTCCTGCTCTTAGGCAAAGCCCATATTCTCAGATTGCTGTCAGGGGAGGGGTTGCAGATTTGGAGACAGAAGTTTTGTTGTTGTTGTTGTTTTATTAAATCCTGCCTGATAGTCTGTTCCAGCTGCGGTCTCTCCACATATGAATATCTTTGATTCCCAACGTAACTTCATATTAGTTTTAACCCTCCACTCACCCGACTTCTGACTGCCTCAGTGCTTTAGTAACTCCTTAACAAGTTGTTAACCTCTTGTAAGACCATATATACTCTTTTCTGCCTGGCGTGGCAATGCTGAAATCACAGCATGAAGCCTTTTCTTTCACAGAGCCAGCCTTGCATTTCACAGCAACCAGAAATTGTCAGTCACATTTATACAATAATACACATCTCACTGATACAAGCAGCTCATTAATAGCTCTTAATTAAGACTAGGCTGAATGGCTAAGCAACCACTTTGAGAAGATAATAGGTGTGAGGTGAGTGACCCTTTCTCGGTCTTTGAGGGATTTCATAGTACCTGGCTTTTCTGAACAGCCTTGGGAAATTAGGCACAAACCAGCTATTGCCTCTCACTCAGAATGGGGAACCTAGGCTGGCTTTGAGAACTAAAATTCTGAGCTTTAATCTTCCTGTATTTTAGGGTTTGATCTGAAAACCCAAACTAATGCTTCTTTTCCCAATTTAGAGGTTCAAGCATCCCTTAAGGTCTATATGTAGATGCTAGTTTAGTTGGGGCTAGTTGAGTAAAGTGCTGTCTGAAAGCCCAGGGCATGTATAATCAAGAGCTGTGCCTTCTGTATGATCTCAAAAGCACAGGGTAAAAGAAAAGCTATGGAACCCAGCCCCTCTTTACAGCAGAGCTCATGGCTGAGGAGTGCTCCTGTTCTAGAAAAATATGTTTGTGGAACATGCTGCCCTGACCCTCACCTCCCCTGATTTATGATGATTTGCAGCTGATGAGTATCTTGCTCTCTCCATGCCTTAATATTTCAGAGACTTACATGAAGTGTCCAGGGGATGAGAACAGAGGGGTAAGGTTATGCCCTTTTTCCTGTGAACATTTTTGAAGGGGAGGTTTCTCAACAAAACCTGAAGTTTACACTAAGGGATGGTGTGAAATTGTTCCTAGAGAAATGGAAAGAGTGAGGGTGCAGTGCTGGGGGGTGGGAAGCACACGGAAGAAGAGTCTGGAAAATCTGCAGGGGCAAGTGCTTCTTATGAGTCTGAAGTAAATTAGGAGTGGGTTAATAGGTTGTAGGATGGAAGCATTAGAGTTACCTTTCTTTGAGCTAGCTGTGCAAGGACACTGCCATAGCAGTCTGGTGTTGGGGAGGGCTGGGGTAGGGAAGGGGACTTGGCAGTCCAATGTCCAATGATCTTCTCCAGCAGAAGAGCAGCAGCACCCCAGCAACTGACAGCCACCAACCCACCCATGAACGTTTAATTAAGGTAAAAAAATCCATTCTCCAAAGGGAGCCATTTGGTATTACAATCACAACATGGAGCTCTGGGTAGCAGAGTTGATGTGCAGTCCAGGTGATGAGTCAGCCAGGACGCCATAGGGGTTGAGAAGTTGGGGTTGATGACTCAGTGTTAACAAATCTCTTCCTGTCAGGGGCAGGTTGTAACACCCAGGTCAACCTTTGGCACACACCAAAAATATGTTTGTGCAGCTTAATTTAAGTAGCACTCTGTGGGAGGGCTGGTGACCTCAACCCCTCACTCTGATAGCAGAATATGTTTACAAAAATCAAGGTTATCGATTACAGCGATCCTTTTCAATCAGCCTATTAATGCTCATTTTATGTAACAGGACAAATAGATCACAGTGTAAAGTCTTTGAAAATCCCCTGTGAAAGCTGTAATAATGCTTTAATGTATTAATCCCCTTAATCCTGTCAGACTCCCAAAGAATTTCTGTAAAGGCTGACAGGAAATCTCAATACTAACAGCAGAACCAGCAGCAGACACTTCTCAATAGGTGGTTTTAAACTATTTGTCAGTCTTCTGGCTTTAAAATACTCCTCAGCTGAGGCTGAAGAGAGCTGCAGTTTGTGAAGCACAGAGAAAGATTTTAAGCACTTTTTTTTTTTTGGGGGGGGGGGGTGTTGGATTGTTCTTTAATTTACATCATGTTAAATCAAAACTACTGCTGGATGTTGACAGGAGGGTGAGGATCAGCATTTTACACTCTCTTTTTCTCTACCTCCCTCCCTTTTGCTGTGCTCCACGTGCTTGCACTTTGCTCTTCTCATGTTTCTTTGGTCTTTGCCAAGCACTTGTGTCCTCCAGCTCTTGCCTGTGTAGGATGGTGATATACACCTTTGTCTCCTGGGCTCTAATTGCATTGCATGCCCCTGTGGGTCTGACACGCTCTGCAAGCAGGCTGAGGATGCTGGCTCTTTGGGTTGCAGGATAGAAAATGCTCTGCCAGAATACTCCTGATTCGCTTTGCTCAAGTGCTTGAATGTGGAGAACAACTTTGAAAAGAGAAAAATCAGATGGTGCTGTGCTAGCAGCATAATGGCAGGGCTTCTTTGAAAGGTGGCACCTCCAATTTCAGGCATGTTCTGAGCAGTCTATAATTTAGATGGAGCTGAAGCATTTAGTCTGTAGGACTTTGTTTTTCTTCCTTCACCTTTTCTTTAACTAGTAAAGAAAATGACATTCTATGTAAAATGTAATAACCAATAATGAATCCTTTAAAGTACAACATTATCTTTTCAGCACACATTTCCCCTGCACCTCTCCTAATTATTTGATTAAATATGTGCCTTAGCAGGTCTAGTGTTTACCGGAGTGATCAGGATGAATTCATTTTCCTTGTAGTGAAGAGAAGATAGTGTATTTGGGGATCCTGTGCAGCTACTTGCCTTTGTGATATGGGAGGAAGAAACAAAACAAATGCCAGCTATGCAGGATCAGTCCAGTCCATGTATTAACTCCCTGCCTGCTTTTGATTTCATTAGAAGCACTGCAAGTAAATCAGCAGACTTGCTCTGAACATGAAATCAGAAGCTCCCTGCTCCTCCCTGCTGTCTCCAGCATAGAATCACAGAATCACAGAATCAGTCAGGGTTGGAAGGGACCACAAGGATCATCTAGTTCCAAACCCCTGCCATAGGAAGGGACACCTCACACTAGATCAGGCTGGCCAGAGCCTCATCCAGCCTGGGCTTAAACACCTCCAGGGATGGGGCCTCAACACCTCCCTGGACAACCCATTCCAGGGCTTCACCACTCTCATGGGGAAGAACTTCCTCCTCACCTCCAGTCTGAATCTCCCAACCTCCAGCTTCATTCCATTCCCCCTAGTCCTATCACTACCTGATATCCTGAGAAGTCCTTCCCCAGCCTTCTTGTAGCCCCCTTTAGATACTGGAAGGCCACAATAAGGTCACCTTGGAGCCTTCTCACCATCTTCCTGGCCAGCTAGTTTAGAAAGAGATTTTTCTGTTCAGGGTAAAACCAGTGGAAAATCAAGTCCTCTTACATACTGAGGAAAAGTCCTTTTCCCTGAGTGCAGCTTTCCTGATGAAGCAGTGGTGAAGGAATAGAAGGGAACTTGCCAGTCTGGAGCCACAGACAAAATGAGCAAACTTTGTATTCACTAATTGGAATGATCTGATCCTCCATCAGTGCATTGCTGTTCTGTCCTTTTACGGGTCTGGACCCCTCACTTGGATGCAAAACTCTTGATGCTCTTCAGCTGGGAACTCCCATGCTGAACAATGGAAAACAGCCAAGAACTGAAGTGACAGCGTGCTGGAGGAGCTGTCGTCCGTCCCCTGAGCACACCCCACACAGGAGGGGGAAAACACAAGGACGGCAGAGCAGAAGTGCCTGTGAAGTACTGTAGCATCATTTATTAATCTCTGGTTTGGTGTACATGATGTGCAAAAGTGTACAGTTTAGAGGTTTTCATGTAAAGATCAATGTTTTCCCTGGGTAGGCGGAATAATTAGTTCCTGACAAGCTTAAACTCTGAGTCACCACCAAAGCGCAAAGCTTCACTCCTGGAAGGCAGCTCACACGACAGGATCTCCAGCAGGAGGCTGCTGGTTGCTCCAGGCAGAGCCTGGGTGTGGTGTGTGGCTCCCCACTCTCCCAGTAGATAGGTTGTCTTAGCCTGACTCCTGCCTTTTCCACTTTATCCTGTGCATTGGTAGTTTATCTGAGCAATTTTTGCAAGCATAGCATTCACCATTATCTTGCTCAATGCCTTGGAAACTGCATTTTTTTTAAACCTTTTTCTTTTTTTTTTTAACCTTTTTTTCCCCCCTTTCTTTTCTTTTTACTAGTAGAAGATGCTGTGCCAAGAAAAAAAAAATCCAATGCTCATCCAGAAAGGATTAACTGGGTATCATAGCAATATCTGTCAGTTTACCCAGAGAAAAATGGCAACGGTGTCCTTTTGTGCGACATGGTTTAGAGAATATATCACCCAAACTTTTATGTTGAGACTGTTTGTAGCCCAGAGATAAGTCTTTGCAAGGAAATCGATAATAATTCATGCATGCACAACTCACATCAGCTTCCACAGGACATTAGGCTTTGTATTAACATAGCTGAAAATTGGAAAGTTCCTTTTTTTCAATAGAGTGGAGATAACTCCTGGTAAGTGCTTTTCTTTCCACATGCGTGTGTGGGTGAGTCCCACCCGAGGAGGCAGGATATAAAACACAGCTTTGAGTGGTACACTGTTTCGCACAAGCTTTGCATTGCAAGTGTTTCTGAGAGGTAGCATCAGAAATTCATGACACATTAGGCTGGCTTCATTAGAGACACCCAGAGATGGAGGCTTCATCCAGAGAATTGCAAATGACCAATTTGTCATTTCTTTACCTGTTGATCGGAGTAGGGATGAGGAATAAGGGAGTTTGTAGGTCTGGGACTGAAAGGGAAGGGATGCCTCTTTGGCACCATAAAATGCCTCTCTAATTAGCTGAGGAATGTCAACAGAACATAGAACTCATGAACAGGAATTCAGGGGACAGTAAATATCGTACAAGACATAGACAGTGTTGGACGAGGGATTACACATTCCTCCAGCTGTTTTAAAGGTACCTCTCCTCTCTTACTGATGCTCATGTCCTGCCAGGGAATGAAATAAACTGTGTTTGTGGTTAAAAGGATAAAAGATAAAATATGGACTCTTTCACTGACTTGTGATGGGTTTAAAGTCTGGGCCAGGTTTGCAATGATGTGTGACAGGTCAGTTCTGTAGCTCAGGTTTATTATGCTGAAAATCTGCACCGTGAGGCATATTCCGGCATAAAAGCACTGCTACAGCTGGAATTGAAACCAAAGAAAAAGAAGCATTCTATCAGTCAACATTCATGCTTTACTACCATAAGATATACAAATAAATAAACCAATCCATCAAGGTTCCCTTTAAGGTACAAAGGCAAGTGTAGCTATTGGTCCCAGTTTTGTGCTCCTTGCCTCTGAGGGCTGCTGAGGGCTGCTGAGGTCTGAGGATTGGAAGTGGCAATCGTCTGGTCGGACTCAGCCTGGAGACTAGGTTCACCACAGTGTTCTCTGTCATACTTGCCTGTCAGACTGTGTGAGATGATGGAGTTTACATCATGTCCATTCTTAGGGGAGCTTGAGCTGGTGCTCAGGGCTTGTATTCAGCTCATAGTGCTGGAAAAACAAAAGGCTGTATTCCCTGGTGGGGGCCAGGGCTGTGTGCAGACAATGTGTGATGCTGGTGCACATGCATGGGCAGGGAACGGCACTGTCATTCCCCGTCATGTACCCTGAACTTGTGCCACACTGCATCCTGCCACTGCAGGGTCCCCTCCTTGCTAACCTCCTCCATCCCCAGATCAGGCCACTCTTCTCTGAATCCATTAATTCCTGGTAAACTTGGGGGAAACTCATTGGTATTCCTATTGGGAAAAGTAGAGGATGGCTTGGTCAATGTAAGCCACTCCTAGGGGCCTGAGCTTGTCTTCATTCACAGACCTGAGAGCAAGTGTTTAATTTCTTTGGAGAGGGTTTTAACCTACTGCTGGATAGGTATTGGATGAGGTTTGTCTATTTTACCAAATAATGAAAAATCAGAACACGGGAATCTGTTGTTGACCTGACTGGCACAACTTATTGCTCTCTGAGCTCTTTTTATTGATGGAAAATCTAAATCAAAAAAGCTGTTGTCTTGCTTGCCATGATCTGACTCATTTGTCATCATTCTCACCAGGGAAACCAGCAGCTGAGCTGTGAGAACTGAACTGTTGCAGGCAGCCTCTCTAAACTGGGCTTGTTGAACATGTGGGGGATTGTCTCTGGGGTTCAGATGACTGCCAGGCTATGACTCTTCAGAAGCAGGATAGAATCAGGAAATGGTAGGGGTTGGAAGAGACCCCTAGAGATCATCTAGTCCAGTCCCCACACCACCAAAACATGAAAAGCTCATAACAGGGCATATCTCACACTTTGTGTTTGTAGCTGAAGACCCTGTGTCTGATTTGAGGTATCAACAGCTCTGAAATTTAGATTATTGATGGAGATATATCAAATCCTCCTTGAAAAAAAAAACAACAAACCCAAACCAAAAAGAAAACAAAACCCCAAGCAATCAAAAAAACCAAAAAACAACCACCCAACACCATAATTCATATACTTCATTCATTTAGAAAATAGAATAGAATAGAATAGAATAGAATAGAATAGAATAGAATAGAATAGAATAGAATAGAATAGAATAGAATTAACCAGGTTGGAAAAGACCTTTGAGATCATCGAGTCCAACCTATCACCCAAAAGCATCTAATCAGCTAAACCATAGTACCAAGCACCCGATCCAGTCTCCTCCTAAACACCTCCAGTGATGGTGACTCCACCACCTCCCTGGGCAGCCCATCACCAGGCTAAGCAACCCCAGCTCCCTCAGCCTCTCCTCATAGGGCTTGTACTCCAAATCCCTCCCCAGCCTCATTGCCCTTCTCTGGACATGTTCAATTGTCTCAGTGTCCTTCTTAAATTGAAGGGCCCAGAACTGGAGACAGGACTCAAGGTGTGGCCTAACCAGTGCTGAGTACAGGGGCAGAATGACCTCCCTGCTCCTGCTGTCCACACTTTCCTGATACAGGCCAGGATGCCATTGGCCTTCTTGGCCACCTGGGCACACTGCAGGCTCATGTTCAGCCTACTATCAACCAGTACCCCCAGGTCCCTTTCTGCCTGGCCGCTCTCCAGCCGCTCTGACCACAGCCTCTGACACAGATTCACAAACCCCACAGCTGAATTTGACTGAAAAGGAAAGAAAATGCTTCTCATGAAATCATGTGAACCTGCCAAGGAAAAATATTTATGCTCTAGAGATGATCAGCTCTGTGGTATATTTACACTGTTTTCTAGAAACATGCATGTGGGGATATATATTTGCTTCAGTAATTATATGCTCCATAGTGCCCTGAGAAGGAAAAACATGCCAAGAATAATTCAAATAAATATTAAGGCCTTGACATAACTAGTATTGCAGTGATGCAGTTTTCTAAGTGCAAAAAATTTCCCCAGCTCCTTAGGATGTCATGAAGGAATAACGAATGCAAATGCTGTTGATGGCAGTCATTAAAGCTGTGCAAATGAAATATGACTCACCCCTTCGTTAATTCCAGCCCCTTGCGTTGGAAACCTATGAAAGCCTTTGTCAGTGATACTCTTAGCTTTGGAAAATGAGGAGAGGGTTCTTGAGGAGCTTTCCTTTTCCTAGGAAACTTTGTCCTTGTATGGTAGCGAGTTTTCTGGCTGCCAGAATGATGAAAGCCATTTAGCCACCTCAGATGTGTGAAATGGCTCCAAAAATAACAGCTGTGCGTGACAGCGAGCCGGGGACGTGGCATGAAAGGGTCAGTGATGTGCTGATCATTATGATTAAGAAAGGAACATCACCTATGTTCCTGGGGGAATGTGGGGCTCCATTGTGCAGACTTCTAAATAAAATGACTCTGGAGAGCTTGTAATATCAATAGGGAAGACTCACAAAAGATGAGAACTATTTTAGGGATAGGGAATGGGAAAGAGAAGGATCATTGTTAATCTTGAAGCACACTGAAGCCCTGCTTGCAGACCAGGACCATGTAGTGGTGGATGCTCTATCAACACCTTGAGTACTGTGTCCAGTTCTGGGCCCCTCAGTTTAAGAAGGACATTGAGACACTTGAACATGTCCAGAGAAGGGCAACGAGGCTGGGGGAGGGGTTTGGAGCACAAGCCCTACAAGGAGAGGCTGGGGGTGCTGGGGTTGCTTAGCCTGAAGAAGAGGAGGCTCAGGGGAGACCTTATTGTTCTCTACACCGACCTGAAGGGTCTTCTCCCAGGCAACCAGCACCATAACAAGAGGACACAGTCTCCAACTTTGCCAGGGGAAGTTTAGGCTGGAGGTGAGGAGAAACTTCTTCCCAGAGAGAGTTGTTAGCCATTGGAATGTGCTGCCCAGGGAGGTGGTGGAGTCACCGTCCCTGGAGGTATTCAAGAGGGGATTGGAGGTGGCACTTGGTGCCATGGTTTAGTAGTCACGAGGTCTTGATGATCTTTGAGGTCCTTTCCAACCTTATTGATCCTATGATTCTATGATTGTATGAACAGTGAATGCACATTCAGACATGGGAGTCCATGGGGTCATCCTTGTAGGAATCCACAATGTCCATGCAGACTTGGAAGCAAGGAAAAATGGACGATTTGGGAATCTTGCTTTGATGTTGACCTTGGAGCAATGTGTCTTTTCTGTTTGTAGGATGTTTCTCAGTAGCTGTGGTGGTATAAAAAGGCCAGAACTGGGAGGCCAAGTTGGCTGAAAACAGCAGCAGGAATAATTTGTCTTTGACAGAGCTAAAGTCCTTCATTTTCATTTAATTGGATAACGTGAGCTACAACCTTGTGATTTGCTAATTTGTTGCACTGGAATATGATTAGAAGATGTTTTGAGACTGGGTGATGAGGAATTTTAATAAGACATTTCTGAGGTGGGGCTGCTCTGACACCAAGGATTTTGTTACAGTACTTTAAGCTCATTGTGACTCTAATGATGTTACAAATGTGGAAGTGAGTTAAATATAAATGAATTGCTATTGAACCAGTCCAACGAGAAACTTTTAAAGTGTTGTGGGACATATGTAAATGAATATGTAAATTAAATGGTTTGGGTTATAAAAGGACATGTCTGAAGAATGGCTCTTTGGAGGTTCTTTGGATCAGCATCAAGGATGCTGATCATTTGGAGCTTTTACATATGTTAATCATCTTGTTCTTCCAGGCCAAAGAGGCTATGAATATAAAAGTGCTAACAGCCTATTACCAAGTTGTTTGCAAGAGTCCTCATAATAGAAACGTTGACTGTACAGCTGAATTTGTACTTAAATAAACCTGCAGCTTTCTGCAAGAAGTGGAGTGCGATTGGTTGGAGTCGGAGCTGTCTAAAAAAATCAGTGTAATTAGGCCGCCTTATCTTATCTCAGTTTAGTCTGACAGTCAACAAGAGGTTTGAAAAGGAAACAAGTTGTTGTAGGGGTGATAGATAGAATGCAGCTAAGGGATGGTAAAAGAGGAAAGCATGAAGGATCAGAGTGGTGGGTAGGGAAAATGATGTTTGCAAGGGCCATTTGAATTAACTGCAGTTGTCCAGACCGGGGCCTTCCAAGCTGGAAGAAAAGCTTCAATCAGGATACAAGATGAAGACAGGGCTTGAGTGGTTTGCCTAAGGTTGGAGCTATGGCTTTGTGGACTAGTGAAAAGTAGAAAGAAAATCTGTCATAGAATCATAGAATTATTTTGGTTGGAAAAGACCTTTAAGACCATCAAGTACAACCACTGACCCAACACCACCATGACCATTAAACTGTGACCTGAAGTCCCATGTCTACATGTTTCCTGAACACCTCCAAGGATGGTGGCTTCACCACCTCCATGGGCAGCCTGTTCCAGAGCCTGACCACTTTTTCAGTAAAGAAAAGTTTCTTAATATCTAATCTAAACCTTCCCTGGTGCAACTTGAGGCCATTTCCTCTCATTCTATCACTTGTTACTAGGGAGAAGAGATCAACACCCACCTCACTGCAACCTCCTCTCAGGTAGGTGTAAGCTTTTCTACCAACAGGTGAAGTTCTCAGAACTCTTAGACTCAGGGAATCACATTTCCGGCAATTCTTAGAGAAAGGTTCAAAAAACCCCCACTTGTGGCTGTGCAGCACAGTTGCCCCTTGCAGCAGCTCTCCTCACAGCTGCTGGTACATTTCTGAGTTCTTCCAGCATTTGGCTGGCTGCAGGTGGGTGCCAATCTGTTTCTTTGTGAAGCCCAGGTCATGTTTGTCTTTGGGAACTTTCAGCAATGTCCCAGCAGGTCTGTCACGTGCAGAACTCTGGTCCTTCACATGGCATATCCAGTTCCAGGCCCCTCAGTTTAGGAAGGACATTGAGACACTTGAACACGTCCAGAGAAGGGCAACAAGGCTGGGGAGAGGCCTCAAGCACAGCCCTGTGAGGAGAGGCTGAGGGAGCTGGGGTTGCTTAGCCTGGAGAAGAGGAGGCTCAGGGGAGACCTCATTGCTCTCTACAATTACCTGAATGGTGGTTGTAGCCAAGAAGGGGTTGGCCTCTTCTCCCAGGCAAGCAGCACCAGAACAAGACAACACAGTCTCAAGCTGCACCAAGGGAAGTTTAGGCTCCACGTGAGGAGGAAGTTCTTCACTGAGAGAGTCATTTGTCATTGGAATGGGCTGCCCAGGGAGGTGGCGGAGTCACCGTCCCTGGAGGTGTTCAAGAGGGGATTGGACGTGGCACTTGGTGCCATGGTTTAGTCATGAGGTCTGTGGTGACAGGTTGGACTTGATGATCTTTGAGGTCTCTTCCAACCCTGGCGATACTGTGATACAAACATGGCATGGTTAATCTAGTACCTTGTGCAGTGATGCTGCCTCGCTATTGCAGTCACCATTGTCAGAGGTCCCAGGCTACCACACGGTTTTAGGTGGGGAAGGCTTTTGTGGCCTTGATGCACGTCTTTGGGACCCTTTGGTTACAGATGCCTGTGACTCCAGCAGAAGCTATCTAGCAAAGTCTATCTGGGTGCCCTGCTGTCCTGAAAACTTCCTTATACAGCAGCAGCGCTGGGTCCCAAAAGAAGGTAACTTCTCCCTGGCTGGCTTTTGGTCTCTAACTCCTTCATCACGACAAGTGAAGACCAGCAGCAGCAACACTCCAGGACTATGGGGAATACAGACTTGCTTTTTGCAGTTCTAGTTTCTCAAGGGTGAGTTTTTGTTCTTATAGCTGTTTATTTTTCCACCTTACTGAGGAGGGTTGCTGTGAGATCTGTTGGTCATGAGAGGTGGGAACAGAAACTCAAGTTCCCACTTGGAAACCACTGAGGCAAGGAGTGATGCTGCTGATATTTCCATACAAAATCTCCCTTTTTATCCCCCAAGTCTTTTGAGGAGCATTGCTCCCCTGGGCTTGCCTTTTTTGAAGTAATAACATCTAATCTAATTTCTGATGTATTTAACTGAAATCTAATTTCCATTTTTGTGTCCTGTAAAGAACAATTGGCTCTGGGGATCCCTGATAAAGCTGTGGGAGGGACCCTCCCCCTCCTGCTTCCATATGCAAGGAACTAATCAATCTGCTGCCAGGAGTTTACACTAATATCTGTGGTGATTTCAGCTCACGTATAATGAAGACAAATCCTGTTCTGGCTAAAGATCAATAATTCAAGGGGGAAAGGGGGAGCCAGGAACAGGGAATGGAGACTGCAGTAGCACCTGCCAATGAAATGCTTCTTTGAAAACAATGAGCTTTAAAAACAGAATGTAGGACAATTACTGAGAATTACTGAATGTCCTGTGGGTATGAAGAAGACCCTGTGAATACAAAATATCCTCTCCCACCCCTTCCAAAATCTAATTCCTTTCAGGAGCTCCTAGGAGAGGTATTTAGAGCCTATTAGAATGGCAGGAAGCCAGCTGTTAATCAGCATGCTAATTCTGGGATGACATCATATGGACCAGGAGAGCTACCTGCATATATTAAGGGTGAGGGAGCTGAGTTGGCAGCCTTGGCCTGATTTCCTCAGCTTGCAGCATCTCTAAACTCTGGCACCTTCTGGGGACTCCTAGGAAGCATCCAGGGAGGAAGGAGCAAGACTGGGATGTAGATGCAGAGGTTTTGTTGTTTATTTAGAATAGAATAAACCAGGTTGGAAGTGACCTTCAAGATCATCGTTCCAACCTATTTGTGGCATCAACTCTTCTTAATGAGAGGGGGGAAATGTGTTTTCTCACTGATAGTACAGGCAACAGGATGAGGACAGAGAGGTGAGCAAGCCCATGAGCTTGACTGCTATTTTGGCTGTGTTGGTGGGCCTGCTGTGCCAGCTAAGTGCTGTGTCAGACCAGACATGGGCACCTAAGGGTGGACTGCAACATCTCTTGTCTCCTGTGAGGCAAGGATCCTGGTTCCCATAGGCTCATCTCCACCCAGGCACCAAACCACTTCATCACACTTGCCAGGGGTCTTAATATTTTACCATACATCTTATATTTTAAAATATTTATTGGACATGGGCTTAGGCTGCTGTCACAACATCTTGAATCAGATCAGAGAGGTAATGTTAACAAGTGTGACATGGCAGAGACTGACCTGCTCAAGCCGTTATTTCTCCTCCTCTTTAGAACGTGAAAGGGTTAAAAAGCTTCCTGAGACTCTCCATTTGCTGAGACAGGAGAACTAAGGGTGTATTGATTTCAGCACCACCCCTCCTCCCCCCTGCCCCTTTTTTTCGAGCACTGTGAACTCTGTTTTTTTGCTTGCCCTGCAAAAGTGATTATTCAACATAAATACAGACAGTTTACAGTGTTTACAAGGTAGCTGATTTTGCAAGTCTCCTTGTCATGTGCTTCTAGAATATAGGGGTCAGTGTTGCCAACCTTGAGCATTCAGGAATCAAGAGTCAAATGCTTCTAGAAATCACAAGAATAGCTCCAAAACTGCAAGAGCTTTTTAACTGAAAAAAGGAGAAAACAGTCCAGAAGTTTGTGGCCACAGCTTTTCAAAGCCTGGAACAGCTCACATGGTCACAATCCATTTATTTCTTGTGAAAAGGGAGGGACACTTGCATTGTCTTTCTGTGGTGAGGGGTTTTTTGGGTTGGTGCTTTTTCTTTTTGAGGCTTATCACACAGCTCTGGAAGCTGGAAGTTTAAGATTAAAAAGTGCCAAACAGTGAGATGACAGCACCGAGAGCTGGCTGCATCAACTCAGCTGCAACTTGATTCTCTTTGGGAATCAAAAAAGAAAGGGGTAGGAAAGTTCTGCTTCCCCCTCAGAAACGTTTTAGTGTGAAGGTAAAATATTCTGTGCAGTCAACTGCAAAATACAAAGAAATAGAGCGAATTCGTGGTGTTTATACTCCCTACTAGCTCACCCTTAAAACTGAAGGTAGGAGTAAAATGATGTGTCTTTGTGTAAGAGAGGGTTGACAAGTCTGTAAGATAGGATCCCCAGAAACACAACCATCACCCCTGCCAGAGTCAGTGCAGGAGAGAGACAGGGAGAGAGGCTTCAAAGCTGGACATGCCGGCGAATACACTGCCTCTCCCTGCCTGTACAAGAGAGGAATTCAGTAGAGCTTCCTCTCTGGGGACTTCAGTGGAAACAAAGGCTTGTCAAGGCATGATATGGCTTTGCTGGATCTATTCTTTTCTGTAGCTTCACAGAGGCACTGTTGGAGGCATCCAGGAGCTTCAACTCTGGGTCTTTTGGGCACATTAATCCTTGAGTGGCTGCTGCTGCTCAGGGATTCATGTGCCCCCAAAGACCCCACATCCAGGAGGGAATTCATGTCTCGCTCTCTGCAAAGGAGGAAATGTGATTTCTTTTGGGTGGGTATCAGTGTGGCATGGGTGGTTTGGAAGAAATAGAAAAGTGACTGGAACTTGCTCACATCTCCCCAGACTCCCTTCAGAATCTCTCTGGGGTATGTATAGGATGAGATCATTTTTATAAGAGATTAAGACAGGCTAACAAATTTCATATCCTGATCTCCTCAGTCTCTCTGTTTTTCTGTTATGATTGCCCTTGGGGAATCATTCCCTTCTGATGCCTCCCAAACCCTCTTGGTTGAGTGTTCAGGGTCTGACACAGCCACAGATCTCTACATCATTGCCCCTCCACCAGCACCAGCTGAGAAAGCACCTTCCTTGGAAAGCTGCAGGGCAAAGAAGGCAGAAAATCATCTCTCTCTGTCACAGTATGATCCCACAGCAGAATAGGCTGATGGAGTAGGTAGTGCCTGAGTGGGAAATAGCCTTGCTAGCCTCCTGCCCTTCCTCCTAGCTGAGGTCAGACTGAGCATGCTGGTGAGCATCCCTGGGAAACGATCTTCCCTTGTCCCTGCTGTAGTAGTTTGTAGCTGAAAAGAACATCACATTCCCAGGATTGACAATCCAGGAGCTTTAGCCAGTGCTAAATTCACTTAAATAATAATCCTCAATGAATCAGGTGGGAAATATTTCACAAGCTTAAAACACCAAAGAACCTGCAGGATCCTCTTAATGGAAAGCCATGAAAGTGAGCATTGCCAATATGTGCTGAGGAGGGACTGGGAAAGAGCAGCAGTTTTGTAACTGCTGTGGCTTTGTAGTGGAGGGAAACATTACAACGTTCAGGAGCAAGGTCCTGCTCATTTTCTTTCCCTCCACTTTAATGCCACAATCTTTTTTCACCAGTTGAGGGAAGAACTTGAGGCCAGCAACCCATCTGCCCCTGCTGAATGTTAAGAAGATGTATGCAAGATGGGAGTTAGCTGGAGACCCAGTGGACTTGCATGGGATACAGAGACACAGCTAAGGCACATATGCTGCAGCTCCAACTATGTCATTTTACTGCTATATGTAAAACACCATCTGTGGTGCAGAGACCTCTGCTACGAGGGAGATGCACATTCAACCCAGAAAATTGTCAGCTTAAGTGCTATAAAGTTTTCTATAAGTGTCTTCATCACTCTTTGCTCGAGAAGCACACCTGATATGATGGAATGTTGTAGCAAGAGCTAATGTAGATGCACTAAGCCAAAACCAACACTGGTGTAAATGGCTGCAGCTTGGCTGCCTGCAATAGCAGAAGTGGGTCCAAGCTCCATGAATCTCACAGATGAAAGGGATGTAACCCCACTCAGTTTAGTGGTGTCTCAGCACAACACCATTAAAAAAGATTGCAGTGAGGGGGCTGGCATATTTTTTCCATGTGATTTAATTTGGGCCATATTGGGGGTTTTTTTGCTTTTAAAAAAAAAAAAAAAAAAGGAAAAACGAAAACCAGGGGTGATAGCCTTGGACCTTCCTCTAGCAGGGCTGTGTGATTCTGTGAAGTCACGGGGAGTTAGTCCCTTTAACTTCACCTTCACGGCTTTCTCCAGATAACAGCAGCTCGAAGGCACAAGCTGTCTCCCACACACAGGGGCCAGCAACTCCAAAGACATTAACAAGCTATTACTGTGGAAGTTTGGCTTGCAAGGAGAAAGGTAAATAGCTGTGCTTTCCTGAGACGTGCGATACCACTTACGGCCACGAAGTGACCTGATGCAATGTCAGCCAGCTTCGGAGGTGCTTAGGTACAAAATGGACACCACACACAGGCACACTGCTGCAGCTCTGCAGTCAGACCTGGCGTACAAAGAAGAAATCAGTGTTGCTTTTTGCTCCTTAGACTCAGAATGCTCATTAGAATGATTTCCTGACGGAGCAAAGAAGGAAGAAAAAACCCAATAACAATCCATTCCCTTCAGGTCCCTGTAGGAGTGGCTGCAAAAGCCGAGCTTTTCCCACCGAGTGCCTCATGTGTGCCGTGCTGGACTCCCCCACTCTGCGGCTCTCCCCTTTCCCAAGGCCTGGCAGCTGGGAGCTGGCAGCAAGGAGCGGTGCCACCGGCAGCGGGAGGGCTCATGCCAAGTAAGTGGCTCATTAGCGGCTGCAGCAGTGGGGAGCTCGCTGCTGAGTTGCTTTGCTCTTGCCTCTAGATCGGGCTTGCTGTCGAGCGTGGTGCTCGTAAAGCTGCAGGAAATTCTGAGACGTTTGCCTCTCACCGGCAGGCAGCAGCTCATTCATCACAGCGCGGAGAGCTCTGGGGTGGTGGTGCAACCACAGCCAGGGAAAAAAAGAAAAGGCCAAGGAATGGGGGGAGCTGGCAGGCAGCTTGCACCCATGCGGGGAGTGTTATGGTAGAGCAGAGAGGGAGAGAGGAGGGAAGATGATGCTCTTTTTCCTTCCAGTACTAGCACCTGTGTTTGCCGTGTTTATCACTGCAATTAGTAAAAATGAGGAGCAGACAGAGAAGCCAGGACAGAGTTCAGAGGGAATATGAGTAATAACGAGGTTTGGGCTTTTTGTGTAGGGGAGTTTGCAGTACGAATTAGTGCTGGAAGGAACTATAATGACCGAGGTAATTTGGGCTTGGACTCTAACCATTTGTGAGGTCCCTAACCATTAAAGACCTCCAGGGCTACAGGAGCAATGGATGTGCATTAGATCTTGTGAGTCACACGAGTGCCTTTGGTGGAGGCAAGCTCAAGGCACAAACCTAGAAATGCTTAGGAGGATGTAAGAGCCCCATAAACGCAGGACTGGGGACACAGGAAAGACAGATGAAGGACAGGGCAGACAGACTCATGGTAGCAGAGTCTGTTTACAGCTGAGTTACACCATGGTTGCTCAGTGATCGTTCAAGTGCTCATTGCTCCTCCTGCCTCAGTTCTGGATTAATTCCTGTGCTAAACCTCTGTACCTGGACCTCCTTTCCCACCAAGGGCTGAAGCTTGTACTCACATTAAGGAAGAGAACTATATTCACTGGGGTAACTGGAGGTGCTGCAGGTTAAAGATAAGCATTTCTGGAAAAAAATCACAGCCCCTATGCCTCCCTTGCTTCCTGAAGTGCACAAATGCTGACCTTTGCTGGAAAAGTTGCTGCCACTTCATCAGCATTAAAATCCAAAGATAAATGACCCTGAGTTTGCAGCCTCTTCCATTTTTTTCCACTGTGGGCTTCCTGCCTTCTCTGTCATTTGTATTGCAGTCTCCAAAGGAGAGGGACTGCACTCTTTTTCGTCTCCCAGTAGCGTGGAGTGAACCGTCGCGGCCAAGCCTATAACCACATTGCAAGCATCTTCCCTAACTGGAACTGGGCTCCATTTGTTCCTGTGGAAGCCAGAGCGCTGCAGGGCCTGGGTGCTAGCAAGGTGAGAAATATTCCACTGTGCTAGCTTGCCAAGGCCAGGGAACAGCCCCCAGCATGTCCAAATTCACACTCTCATTTGTTATGGTGTATTAAGATAGCAACTAGGGATGCTGTTCCTGATCAGATTACACAAAGTATTCACAGTTCCTCCCACGACAAATTTACAATGAATGCATGATGAAAAGGGAAGAGTTAGGGTTGTTCCTCCATTTGACACAGGAGCAGCTGAAGTCCTGAATACTGCAAAGAAAGCTGGAGGCAGAATCAGGGGTTAAGCTCAGTTCTTCCACGCTCCAGCACAGGGACTTTTCCACACCATTCTCTTTCCCAAGCATGTGATATGAGGACAGTTATGAGATAATATATGCCAGTCTTAATCTTTCCCATTGCATTTTTTTGCTTTGCCTGCCACCACAATCATCAGGGAAGAAAGGCCATTTTGTGCAGTGAATATACCCAGAAGGTAACTTAGGCTGAAATCAAGATGTTTTGGTCTCTCTGCACTGGAATACAGAATAAGTCAAACTTCTTTCCTCTGTTCTTGCTAGTGGAGCCAAGTGCAGCCATTTGAACTGGAAATGCAGCATGGTTACAACGTGGAAACCCTCCTGCCATCTGCTCCACCTTGATTCAATATAAACCACAGCAGGGTTAACTCAGGCCATAAACCATCAAACTGTCAGTACATTCTTCTCCTGATGGGCAATCTGGCACAGGGGCTGAACCCACTCCCTGATGACTTGCTTATTTTATGTGACCAAGCTATTTTTCCCCCTTTTCCTGTGTACTTTGCAAACCAGTTATAGTTTGCATCCTAATTCTCACAAGCTTTAACCTGAAGCTAAAATTCAGTGTGAACTAATGTTCAGGTATAGCTCTTCACCCAGTGCTAGGAGAATACACAACAACCTGCTATCCCCTCAGTGTAGGGTTTAGGTCAGTTTTGCCGAGCTTTCATTTTGATCCCATGCACACAGCTGCTTTTACAAGGTTTGAGGGCAGTGTTTTGGTGACTGTCACAGCAATATTCCACACTTTATGAATGCTTCAGTTTGAGTGATGGAAAGTACAACTTGTGCACACAGTCTAAGAGGGAGACATATGCCAGTCCTGGTTCGTGTTCCCCCTGTGCTTGTTGACTTCTCCTCACTGGTCACCACTCTAAGTAAATGCCATGCATGAAAATGTAGAAGATTAAAGGTGCCTTTAATGCTTCTATAGCATGCACCTGGAAAAGTCATGAAAGATAGATAGAGAGAGTCCCTTGGCACCATCTCTAATTCATGTGTTTGTGACTTTAATCCTTAACTTGATGGAGTTTTAATTGACAGGATGTAAATTCCTTTTTGTGGTAATCCTTCTGGTGTGTGGAGATGTGGACAGATGCTCTCAGATCACAGACAGCAAGTGGCAATAAGACAGGAGGGGCTGGCACTGCAGTAGTATTTGCACAAATATTCCCTGCTTCTATATTTTCATGCACCTCACCTCACACTGTCCCAGTGAAGTTCACAGAATCATAGAATCAATAAGGTTGGAAAAGACCTCAAAGATCATCAAGTCCAACCTGTCACCTAACACCTCATGACTACTAGACCATGGCGCCAAGTGCCACCTCCAGTCCCCTCTTGAACACCTCCAGGGATGGTGACTCCACCACCCAGGGCAGCACATTCCAATGGTTAACAGCTCTCTCTGGGAAGAACTTTCTGCTCACCTCCAGCCTAAACTTCCCCTGGTGAAGTTTGAGACTCTGTCCTCTTGTTCTGGTGGTGGTTGCCTGGGAGAAGAGACCAACCCTGACCTGGTTACAACCTCCCTTCAGGTAGTTGTAGAGAGCAATAAGGTCTCCCCTGAGCCTCCTCTTCTCCAGGCTAAACAACCCCAGCTCCCTCAGCCTCTCCTTGTAGGGCTTGTGCTCGAGGCCTCTCCCCAGCCTCGTTGCCCTTCTCTGGACACATTCAAGGGTCTCAATGTCCTTCTTAAATTGAGGAACCCAGAACTGGAGATGGTACTCAATGGTGCGGCCCAACCAGTGCCGAGTACAGGGGCAGAATGACTTCCCTGCTCCTGCTGGCCACACTATTTCACTAAGATCCTGTCTGTCTCTCTTTCCAGAACTGCTGTAAGAGAGATGCAATTTTTTTTTAATTATTTTTTTTTTCCTGGGGGCCCTTTGAGCTCTTCCCAGTAAGGCTCTCAAGGCAGATAAACACAGGGGGAAAAAAAGAAAAAAGAGAGAAAAAAAATCTGAATATATTTGTAACAAAAGGAGGAAGCCATATCTGACTTTTCACTGAAGGATGAACTCTCTTTTCCAGCAGCTTTCGGACGAGGAAAATGATTCCCTGCATTTCTTTTCCACTGGGATAAGAATACCTGTCCCTACAGCTATATGCTACAGGAGGATGCTCAGTTAAGAGAGGGAAGAATACCTGTCCCTACAGCTATATGCTACAGGAGGATGCTCAGTTAGGAGAGGGAAGAATACCTGTCCCTACAGCTATATGCTACAGGAGGATGTTCAGTTAGAGAGGGAAGAATACCTGTCCCTACAGCTATATGCTACAGGAGGATGTTCAGTTAAGAGAGGGAAGAATACCTGTCCCTACAGCTATATGCTACAGGAGGATGCTCAGTTAAGAGAGGGAAGAATACCTGTCCCTACAGCTATATGCTACAAGAGGATGCTCAGTTAGGAGAGGGAAGAATACCTGTCCCTACAGCTATATGCTACAGGAGGATGTTCAGTTAAGAGAGGGAAGAATACCTGTCCCTACAGCTATATGCTACAGGAGGATGTTCAGTTAAGAGAGGGAAGAATACCTGTCCCTACAGCTATATGCTACAGGAGGATGCTCAGTTAAGAGAGGGAAGAATACCTGTCCCTACAGCTATATGCTACAAGAGGATGCTCAGTTAGGAGAGGGAAGAATACCTGTCCCTACAGCTATATGCTACAGGAGGATGTTCAGTTAGGAGAGGGAAGAATACCTGTCCCTACAGCTATATGCTACAGGAGGATGTTCAGTTAAGAGAGGGAAGAATACCTGTCCCTACAGCTATATGCTACAGGAGGATGCTCAGTTAAGAGAGGGAAGAATACCTGTCCCTACAGCTATATGCTACAAGAGGATGCTCAGTTAAGAGAGGGAAGAATACCTGTCCCTATAGGTATATGCTACAGGAGGATGTTCAGTTAGGAGAGGGAAGAATACCTGTCCCTACAGCTATATGCTACAGGAGGATGTTCAGTTAGGAGAGGGAAGAATACCTGTCCCTACAGCTATATGCTACAGGAGGATGCTCAGTTAAGCGAGGGACAGGTAAGACAGAACCCTGAAGCTGTGAAGGGGAAGGCAGCCTCCCTCCAGCCTCCCTCTAGCTGTGTGTACAGACATATCCTCTGGTAATTTAGAGTCAGATTAACTTGGTGCCCCACCAGTGCTGTCAGTGTTTGCAAAACCAGTGGAGATCTTATAAGGGAAGGAGTTCTCAGGAGATGTGTGGAGCTTAGTGTATGAGCCCTTGCTGTGCTTCTGGACCAGCTGAACCAGCCACCAGAGATGTGCTTCAAAATGGAATAAGCTTTAAGAAACCGTTTTTTAAAGAGTTAGGCAGGCTTCTCAAGGCTGCAGTGAGAGCAGCATTCAGATTACTTCTAAATGTTCTGTCATTTGTGGTAGCTTGGTCTTCCCAGCTTGTGTAAGCACATTTTCTTCTAAAATCAGTTTTTGCTTTTTGGACTTACCCATAATAACTGAAATTCTGAACTGGTTTAGTTACTTCTCATACTAAAAGGTCCCCCACTGAGTACAATCAGAGTTTTGGTGCAGAAAGGAATGAATAGCATCTGGGAAAAGAATTTAATCTAATGGTAGAGGAGCTAATGGGTTTATATTTAAATATCTTAGCATTTACCAGTTTGGGGGATATGAATAATATTTCCAAGACATTCAGACAGTTAAACTGTGATAGTTCTATCGCTGCTGCTCTGCCCAATCGGATCCCGGTCAGGTGCTGCCCTCATTCCCTGCACTGGGGAAGGCAGAGCAAAGCCAGGCACACTCCAAAACAATTGGTTTCCTCTCAGCGTGGCTGTGCCTGCTACACATGACTAGATTTCTTAAATTGCTTTGAACTGTTGTTTCCCAGGCAGGTGGCACTGCACCAAAAGATGGGGTCTCAGGCAGCAAGGGGCAGAGGGGCTGCTCACTGAGGATGGGCTGTGGTGCCCTGTTCTGGCTGCAGCCTCTGCTCCAACCTCCCAGAGCTCATATGCTCAGTGATAGAGAAGGACAACTACAACTTGCATGTCCTTTCCCTTTATTTCTGCTTGATTTACTTGCCCTAGATTTAAAACTTTGACTACTTCTCAAGTTGCTGCTGAAAAACAAGTTCCATATGTATTACCCTTCATCTGCATCAGACACAGAATGGAAAAGAAACTTCTCTGTCCTAAGCTGTGTCATCTGAATTAACTTGCAGAGCGCCTGACTGGAAACGCAGGGTTTGGGCAGGTCCCTTCTCTTTTCTCTCTCTGAAACACCATTTTAACTCTGAGATGCTGCTGGGTACCAATGAATACAGAACTCCAGTGCCATCACATCTCTTTTCAGGGATCTGTGGGAGCCAATCAGCTGAAAATCCTCCTTCAGTATGTTGTGAAAGAAAGACCTGAACTTCCAAGCAGGAAACTGAAGAGTGAAAGTCAAACAAGGCCCAGCAAGGATTTATTTCCTCTAATACAATCACTCAGGGATCAGAGAACTTGCCAGTCATTTCTCTAGCTACCTCCAGCCAAGCTCTACACCTTTCTTTACCTTTAAATACTTCATTGCTTTGTGCATCCCAGTACCCTGCATGCTGCTGGGCTGAAGGACCATTCTGGAGGCTGTATCACATCCTTAGTTGTGCCCTCTCCAGTTTTCTTGGGGAAATATTTTCTCATGGTAGCTGGCAAGTGATGTTTGTGTTCTCTAGCCCTCTGCAGACTCTCACATCTGGAGCTCAGCATCTCCCTGTGCTTGCTGGATTAGTGATGGCAGAGAATGTAATGACACATTGACCTCAGAGGGATAGGGTGAGAGGAAATGGCCTCAGGTTGCACCAGGGGAGGTTTAGGTTGGATATTAGAAAATCTGGCATTTGAACAGGCTGCCATGGGAAGTGATGGAGTCACCATCCCTGCAGGTGTTCAAAACATCCTGCAGATGTGGCACTGGGGCACATGGTTGAGTGGGCACGGTGGTGTTGGTTTGACAGTTGGGTTTAATTATCTTAGAGGTCTTTTCAACCTAAATGATTCTATCCTATCCTATTTCATGAGGGGTGCAGCAGAAGAACGGCAGTGGATTGATGGAGGAGTGACTCATGAACACCTCTGATGGGTGGGCTCTACCTGGTGCAAGATGGATGTGTCTGTCCCTGCCTTCTGCTTGTGCAAACAGAATGAGGACCTTTATACAACGCAGCGTTCTGTCTGCCTCATTAATGTCGTCTGCTGCCCTGCCTACGGATTGTCACTCTCAGCACAAACACAGGCAGTTTTGACAGAAAAGCATAATTTCTGTTTAGATACACTCAGCAAGTCTTCGGGAGCCTGCTATTTACCACTCTCATGAGGTTCAGAGCTGTCCATAATCAGACCAATGACTGAACCATCGGTCTCATGGTACAAAATCTTCTTAAATATAACTCAGGTCTCATCTGTGTCTGGTCTAGGGATATTTCCTTGTTTGAGAGACACCCTGCTCTTTTCCCAGTTGTCAGACAGCAGGAATCTGAGCAGTCAAGTGAGATTAACAGCACTGGTTAGAGACAGATCAGGTCCAGGACAAGTTAAAGAGGTGGAAATGTCACCCCCCGAAACTCAAGACAAAGTTGCCCTGACTTGTTCAGTTCCAGCCTTCCATGCAGCACTTTTGGGGCATGTAACAACCTCAGTTATTTTTCGGTTTGTAGTCCTCATGATGCCTTTCCTACATGCCTACATCTACAAAGCCCATCTGCCATTCTGATCTCAAGCCACTCCCAGTCAAAGCCTGACAGAGGAGTGGAAGAGATGTCTTATTTTGGGAAGCAGAGCTGGACCCATGAGGATGCGCTGACTTGGAAAAATTCTGAATGCAGGATATGACATGCTCCTCTTCCCACTAAGCAGTCTTTGAAACAAGCATTTTCTCTCTGAATTACAAGACTTCTGCTGCTGGCCTTGTGGAAGTTCAAGCAGCTTCGCTTTCCTGAACAATTGTGGGGCATGACCGTGCAAGGCACAAAGTCCAAACTAGGCTTGTTTGTATTTGGAAGCCCACCAGCTGCACTGAACCTAATCAGAGCTCTGCAAGAAAGATGTTGGTTCGTATCTTGAATTTTTCAGTCAATAAAGCAACATACTTCACATTCAGGTCAAGCAGAGAGATTTCATCCAAGCCTAGAAGACCTTCTGTTTCCCTCGCGGTTACTCAAGGATTCATTATGCAGGCTTATTACGTAATATTTCTAAATCTTTCCTCTGGGGACTACACTTTTTGAGCACTTCACCATTTCTGAAAACATTTGCCAACCTCTATTCACATTCTCCAACCATGTTTGCATTCAGCAAAGCTGAGGGCAGGCAGGCACTAGGAGCAGAAGTCTGATGGACAAGTTTTGAGAGCAGTAGTTCGATATCTGGTTTGACCCCACATCCACCGCTCAGCTCTCCAGTTTACTGTTCACATATTAATAGCAAAGGGAAACTGGAAGGAAAATGTCATGGAAGCTGCACTGTGTCTCAGTTGCAATGAAAAGCTCCCTGTCTAACACCCTAAAAGGCAACTGTAATATATGAAGAGTGATTTAGTTTCTTGACTTTTATTGGACCAAGTATTGCTGACTATAAACCATCACCGATCATGGACTTTACAGCATGGGTTTATTTGTACTGTTTCGGGAGCCTTCAATGACTTTTGCATTTTCATTTCATAATGATAAATTACCTGAAATCATTCCTCTCAGAACAGATTCCTCCAGCTTTGGCTCCTGCTAGGATGTTTCATTTTGTGTTGAAAATTGCAATAGGAATTTTCCTTGAGCCGTTGATGTGTCAGAATAGAGTTTATTATCACTCACAGTCCCAGCGTATTGGAGCTGTGTGAAAGGTTTTGTAAATAATATGACACAGGGAGGAACTCATTTGATGCTGTGATAGGTGGTGAATATTCCCAGCCAGGCAGGCAGGGTGAAATGAAGTAGCAAGAAGTGTGACCTTTCTAGTAAGAGCCTTCCTCACTCTGTAACATATATTGGTAATTACTTAGAGATTTTAATGGGGGGAAAGGGACTTAAGTGGCTGGTAATGGTGCTATGTTTTGTCTTACCTACATGTTACTCTAACTGTTTATATACATCTGCAATGAACTAAAGGTGGAGTCTTCTTCCCTGGACACATTGGAGGTCAGGCTTGATGGGGCTTTGAGCAACCAGATCTAGTTGGGGATGTCCCTGTTTACTGCAGGGAGGTTGGACTAAATGACCTTTGGAGTTGGAGGTCCCTGCCAACCCAGTGCATTCGTAGTATCATAGTATCAGCCAGGGCTGGAAGGGACCACAAGGATCAGCTAGTTCCAACCCTCCTGCCATGGGCAGGGACATCCCACACTAGATCAGCCTGGCCAGAGCCTCATCCAGCCTGGGCTTAAACACCTCCACGGATGGGGCCTCAACCACCTCCCCGGACAACCCATTCCAGGGCTTCACCACTCTCATGGTGAAGAACTTCCTCCCCACATCCAGCCTGAATCTCCCCACCTCCAGCTTCATTCCATTCCCCCTAATCCTGTCACTAACTGATATCCTGACAAGTCCCTCCCCAGCCTTCCTGTAGGCCCCCTCAGACACTGGAAGGCCACAAATAGGTCACCTTGAAGCCCTCCCCTCTCCAGACTGAACAGCCCCAAGTCCCTCAGTCCGTCCCCACAGAGTTTCTGTATGAGGTCCCTTAAATCCAGTTTCAGGTCCCTCTACAAGTATATTTTTTGAGAGCGTATAAAAATTGCTGTTTAACACATTTCAAAGCAGGGCATTGATCAATAGTTATCCCAATCCATGACCAAAGGCAAGATCACCTCTTCGATCACTTTGGTGAACTAGGGAGCTGACCTGCTCTGCATGCCAGTTTTCCTCTCTATAGATTAAGACCTTTTAATAAATATCAGGATACTTCTAGTTAGGAAACTCCCAGTTAATGTAGCTGTGCTTGTTTCAGTCGTGGGTGTCGTGAAATCGGTGAAACCCCACTCTTGCCATAATCCTCATGAGGGCTACTCTGGGCTTTACAGAAGGGGAAATGAGAGGTGCTGCTAGTGCCTTCTGTACAATTAACAAATGTGTGTGAACATTGAAAAGCAAGGCTGCATTGTCCTAAAAGCCACGCTCAGCTCTCATTAAAACCAGGCTAAATCCATTTGTCATTTAGCTTTCAGGTGTATGTAGCAGAAGGAAATTAATTTTAAAACACCCCTGGTTTGCCCAAGTGTCATTATCTCGGTGTCTAATCATAGTTCTTAATTTACATATGAGGAAATTGACACATGAAGAGGTAAATTTCCTCATTATCAAATGAATATCTAAGTTGGGCTGCAGCTATTGATTGCCAGTTTTAACCTTGATGTGTCAGGTGTCAAGTTTCTCCTCGGTGCAAATGTGTGCAGGACCGGGGATTAGCCCCTGCTCAGCGAGGGGCTGCGAGGCTGCTGAGCTCTTCGGATCCGTACCGCTGGATCTGTGGGGAAGATGCTTTCGGCTTGCAGCTATTTCTAAGCTGTTTATTTCAGGTCTGGCGTGCTCCCTATTTGTGGTGTGCCTCTCTCAGGCCATTCCTCTTGGGCAGTTAGCTGTTCCAATTATTTTTAAAGAAATTTTGTGCACGGCTCAGTTCTCTATCCTTTCCTCTGCTCAGGGGTCTCTTGACAGTTCCTAGTGGTTTCAGCATTAGTTTATATGCAGACAGGGTAGAGATTTAGTGTTCTTTCCCTGGGCTTTTGGCTGATTTTTTTGTCAGTGTATTTGTCATAGCCCAAGTGGTGTTTCCAACTGGATGCTGCTAATCGTTTACTATTCAGCACAGCTAAGAATGAGATTTTATTTTTAGGCTCTGTCACTCTGTGTCTTTCCATTTTAAGATAAATCCATCTCTGATGCCTCCTGTTCCTGAGCTACAAAAATCTGGGTTTCAGCTCCAAACTGTTATTTCATTCATGTATTAACTTAGTTGTTAAGATCTCTTGCTTTATTTATCAGACATTTCCAGAAGTTGTTTTCATTTCACTGAGCCCCAGCAGAACCTCTGGCACATGCTGGCTCACATTGCAAGAAGGCTGCTGGTTGTTGACTGTACTACTTTGTTAACTGCAAATAATCTTTATTTAGATCAAGAATGCTAATCTTAATGCACTCAACAGGACCAGATTATGTCAGGGAAACTGAGGCATTAAGTACTGCATTGTGTGAACAACATTAATGCTGATAGGGAAGGGATGGGAGGAAGCAATCTTTTACTTCCATCTTGCTACCACCCTAAAATCTCCCCAGCAGAAGTTGTCTCTCCTAGCTTTGTTTCCACCCAAAGGCTTCTCAGGAGGGTAAACAAAAGGCTGGAGAGTTTCAAAATAAACAAATATTTTTAAGACTGTTTTTTCCTTCTCCAGACCTCAGTTCTGGAAATGATTAAGATTTAATAGTGTAGCATCATGCAGATTTTTTTGACTGATTTCCCCCTAGTGACACTGCAGGCAAGACTTAGGCAAAGCAGCCGAGAAGAACAACAAAACAAGAGAGAAGTGCTGGACCACACCAACCACAGTGATGCAAAACTGTGAGAGCAGTTTGATTTTGGAGTGTCCCAAATGAAGGCTGCAGAAGAGGTCAGACAGGTGGAGCCTGGCAGAGGAAAAAGAGAGCTCATGGAGGCAAGCAATAACAGATGGTTCACAGGAAGCTTTGTAAATATTTGCAAGTTTGGCCTTAGCTTCAGCTTTATTGAAGAGCCCAGATCGCTCAGGCTGCACCTGATTGTGCTGTGGGCAGCTCTATACAGCTTTTCGTGGTGTGCTGAAGCTTGTTCTGCTACTTGTAATAGCTTTTCTAACATGACTGAAAAGCTTTTCTCCTTGTTGCCATTCTCTTTTTATATTTTATTTTTATTGTATTTCATGGAGGGGGAACTATCCTTATCTTGTACCATTCTAATGTTGTCATGGGAAACTGGTTTCAAAAAGACAATTTTTCTCCCTCTCTTTCCCTCTTCCCTGCAGATGCAAGTGTATCTACACAGCCTGTGCCCTCCTCTCTGCACCTGTAGCTCTGCCAGGAGAGCAAATCAATTAAAGGCAGTGAAAACTGCTCATATCTGCCCAGCAGTTGTAAAGGAAACAAAATGATCCCATCTGAAACATACAGAGGGTTGGTTGTTTGTTTGGCTGTTTCCCTGTTCTGCTGAGAAATTGTAGGGCTTAATGCAGTTGTCGCAAATGTTTAGGAGCTCAGACCCTTTATGGTCCCCAGTGTTTCTCAAGGGTCAAACTTCTAAATGAAAATAGTTTATAGATGACACTTCTCCTTCAGCAGGCGACTTACTGCAGTCTTGTGACTTAGGGGTTGTCCAATTGCCAGTTTGGGAACCATCAGGACAGAGAGTCAAGAACTGATCTGGGTGTCGTAGGGCACAGCTTTCTTTTTGGATTTCCCACTGCTGATCTGGGACAAGTCACTCCACCTCTCTGTGCCTCAGTTTCCCTATCTTCCCTCTCCAACAGCCACAGCCAGAAGGCAGCTGATGCAAACGACTGGGAGCTGTGATCGTTATTGCTGCTGCTCAGGCACTGCGTTTCCTCTGCTCATTTGTTGTCAGATTTATTCTTGGCGGCGGTGTTGTCACTGGTTTCAAATTCCACACTTTGAGCCTTTTGTCTTGTGCTCTGCAGCCTGGTAGAAATTTCCCTTCAGACAGTTGTTCCATGGGCTCTCATTTAATATTTAACCCAAGTTCTTTTATACTATTTTTTTTCTCTCCACCCTGTCTAATCTCCTTTTATTCTTGCTTTATGTGCTTATCCATGGGCTCTGTGAGGGGCTTGTTTTCCTCTTCGGCACCGGGCTGCGACTCTTGTGAAAGGCACTATATTAAATCTCTAATAAAGTGTGTGTGAGCTATTCATGTCATGCTCTGCACTAGGGAGCACAGTCCATTATGCAAACGGTCAGTGCAGGCTTCCTATAAACTGCATATACCCAGAGGGCACTGTCTTTATATTGCCATCAGCCAGCAGAAGCCAGGTGAAAGGAGCAAGGAGGATATCGAAAAGAAGATGTTTTCTATCAGGTTCTTGCAATTTGTTCCTTTCAACAAGGAAAAAAAACCCACATCCTCAGGAGACAAAGCTGTGGTTTCCTATTTCCAGGTTAATACTGGCCCTGCTGGCTGAAATTCAGTGAAGCTCCTTTCACCAAGTCCACTAGATTTAGGAAGTTATGACAGAATCACACAGAATCACAGAATGCTAGGGGTTGGAAGGGACCTCTGGAGATCATCCACTACAGCCCCCTGCCACAGCAGATTCAACTAGAGCAGGTTACACAAGACAGCATCCAGGTGGGTTTGGGAATGACTCCAGAGATGGAGACTCCACCTCATCTCTGCACAGCTTCTTCCAGCACTCTACCACCCTCAACATAAAGGAGTTCCTCCTCATGTTTAGATGGAACTTCCTATGTTCAGGTTTCTGCCCCTTGCCTCTTGTCCTGGGCACCACTGAAAAAAGACTGACTCCATCCTCGTGGCACCTATCCTTTAAGTATTTATAAGCAATGATAAGATCCCCCACCAGTCTTCTCTCTAGGCTCAAAAGCCTCAAGTCCTTCACCCTTTCTTCAAAGAAAGATACTCTAGTCCCCTAATCATCTTTGTAGCCCTTTGCTGTATCCTCTCAAGAAGTTCCCTGTCCTTCTTGAGCAGGAGAGCCCAGAACTGGACACGATAATCCAGATGAGGCCTCACCAGTGCAGAATGGAGGAGGAGGAAAATGCGTCACTGGCCACACTCCTCTTGATTCACCCCAGGATGCCATTGGCCTTCTTGGTCACAAAGGCACATAGCAGAAAATGTCTCAGCCTCATTAGCCAGTGTTGTGTGGACTTCAGTAGGGTTTAAATGTCTACAAGAGCAGACTGTGCCCTTGACTTCCATGCTGTGGTCATCCAGGCTGTATGGTGTAGAGCAAGGTCAGAGAAGCCCACTGGTGTTTGCATCCCCCTCCAGCAGCCAGGGAATCTTGACCTGCTCCTGCCGCTGCAATAGAGGGGTGCAGGTACTGCACAGACCTGCTTTCAGTAATTCTTCAACAAACACTGCCAAAGACACGTTGAGATTCCTGATGAACAATCCTTAATAGCCACAGTGGCTTCCAAACCAGCTCGTCTGGACAGGGGAAAAGAGCCACGTCATGGGACCTGGGGAGCTGCTCAAATCATCTCACGTTTAGTGTGAAGCACGCCCACAACAAATCCTTCACAAGTGGCCCATGATTAGCCACGGAAGAGATTGTCCACTGACGAGTTCCAAATAATGGACACATCTGAGAAAATCACAATCTGCTGGCAGAGAGTTTGCAAACAGAACAAGAGATAAAATTCGTCAGCTAAATGATTCATTATGGCTTCCTATGACTTTTTCATGGCGAAAACAAATGGTGCAGAGCTCCACTAGGCAGTTTCTGAGCTCTGCAATTCCTTTCTGTGATTGTCATGCATATAATATCTTGCTGCATTTGATATTAATGGCAGCGTGGTGCTCAGGTATTGAAAATCCATATGGCCTGTATAATATTTACAGTACGACAAAGCAATAAGTCACAGCGACAGGCTGCTGTCCTGCACCTCCCAGCACTGTGCTGCAAGCCAAGGCAGAGATGCACTGGGATGGTTGTTGGGATGTGGAGGAGTCTGGCTTTTAATTAGTTGGATTTGTGGCTTATGGTGGGGGAGCTGTGAAGGGTGAGTATTGCTTTGCATATGTTACCGTGGCATGAAGACTGATAGCAGAAGAACAGCTCAAGCGCAGCCTGAAGGCTGCAGTTGTGCTTTGGCCTCACTGCTTGCTGACAGAGCAGATGGGGGAATACCATGCAAACACCCTGCTCTTCCTGCCTTCTAAACACAAGGAGGAACTTATTTACATTGAGGGTGGAGGAGCACTGGACCATGATGTCCAGAGAGGTCTCTAGAGTCATTCTGAACCCACATGGACACCATCCTGTGAAACGTGCTCTGGGTGAACCTGCTGTGTCAGGGGGGTTGGACTAGAAGGTCTCCAGAGGTCCCTTCCAAACCCTACCATTCTGTGATTGTGAGCTGCCCCATTTGCTAGAAATGTGCATGGGGAAAGGAAGCAGCATTTCATTCTGCACTGCACTGGAGGTGGGAACATGCCTGAGTAGCTGAAACAATTTCAGGAAAAGAGTGACCCTGAAAATGCTCAGGAACTGTGGAGACCAACCAGGAGTGAGGGCAGGGAGAGAGGAGTGAAGCAGGCAAGGTGCAGATGCTTGTCAGTGGCACTCTGGTAATACACCTGCCAAGCAAGGGACAGAGTGTGACCTCTATGCTGTCAAGAATGGGGATAAGGTGAGGATGTTAGAAAGAGTTTAAGCACTGGTCTGTATCTGAGAAGGGAAAAAACAACCCAAGCCCTGAGATTTATATACAGCTTGGTCTGGCTGTATGTGGCCTGGGGGGAGAGAAAAGGGGGAGGTCGGGGATGACTGACAAGGACTGAACCTGAGCAACGGGAAGGAAATTGCTGTTGTGACTAGGAGGCAGGGACTGGCTACAGAGACAGTCTCGGGGGAAAGGTCAGGAGTACAGAGCTACAAGCTGAGCATGGCTAAAGCTCCAGCTCCTGGGGAGACACAACGAGCAGTGTGGCTAAGTCCTTGTGACCCCTGCACGTGTTATGCCAGCTACCTGCTGCTGCTTTTTCAAAAGCCATGGGAAGCTGTCCCCACAGCCCTGAGCCTTGCAGCTGTGTTTATCCTTTCCTCCCTGCAATTTGGTTCTCAGCAAGCCAGCCCTGCCCCACGGAGCCTGCAAAGATGCTGAGCTCCGTTGTGCTGGCCAGGGGCTGCAGTGATTCCTCATCTCCTCACTCTCCCTTTCAGATACAGACAAGGTTTTATGCCACAGGGTATAGAAACCTGCTGGCATCTGTCTCTTAGGTTTTGCTCTCATTTTCAGTCAGAAGATTTCTTATAATGGCGGGAACTTATCAACCTGAAAAACTTTCCAGAGACTCTATTTTTTGGAGGATGGAGTGGAAATAGGATCTCCTCCTCCAGGACATGATGGCCTTTTCAGGGGACAGTTTAATCTTTTGGAGACAGATGAATATGAGACTCAATAATCCAGTAATACAAGCAGAAGATGAGAGGAGATGGAGAGAATTTCAATAAAGCAGCTGAAAGGAAAGAACCTGGAGCTGCTGCAGCTTCCCTTCAGAGTCCCTGCTTGATGAATCTGGGGTGAGGCTTGCCCAGGGCAGGTGGCAAAGTGTTGGCTAAGGGGCAAAAACCTCTTTATGGCAGAGTAGCCAGTCCATTCCCTTCTTCACTTGTACACCTATGTGCCTTTGCAACTCAACTGCCTCTTACCAGACCAATTCCCTCCTTTTGTTGCTTTGCAACGATTATCCCCTTCTAGCTCTCAGGCACTGTACTTTTACTTTATCTTCCTAAGTGTTTCCACCTCGTTCTGCAGTCTTTTTAAGCCTTTCCTTTTCTTGGAAAGAGTTTGCCTTGGACATGACCTGTGTGCAGGGTTTGTGCTCCTGTCTCACTTTCTCCCTCTGCTGGCTGTCAGCAAAGGAGAGGATTTTGTCTGGGCTCTGTAAGGCAAAGGGATGGAATGGTGGGATGAACACTGCTGATTTCTGCTTTCATTGCACTCGGCTTTCAGCAACAAACAGTGTACCAAACACTGAAAACCAACTAAAGAGGTGTGTGTGCAAGCAGACACTCATTGCTCAATGTCTTCTACACAGAGCTGGTTCTCTCCTACTTGCTATAGCACTTGAGGCAGGGAGACGTCCCATTGAGAACCCAAGGGTCACCACGTGTATGAGTTATAGAAGTGTCACTTTGCTATGTCCAACCTAAAATCTCTCTGCAGAAGAGTCACTGTCTGTAACCCCCCAGCAAAGTCAAGCCCTTAGGGTTGTTTTTATTCTGGTAGAGATGTCATGTCTGACAGTTGCTGTCACCCTATGATTAGACCAGCAATCAGCCCTAGATTCTTTTGATAGAATATGAGCCCTGACTGATTAACAAAGTGGCCTTTGGCCTCAGGTAATAACAGATTTCACAGCACTGCTATGGAGTAATTATTATTTAAACAGGCCTTAGTGAAAGTTTGCTATTCTCCTACAGGCTTCTGTCCATCTGAATGCAGAATTGGAAAGTAACAATTATGGGCACGAACACCAGCTCAACTGGAGGTCTCACAGTCCTGGTGCATCAGTATTCTTGATGCATCTGTCACATCCCTGTATTAGGTGGGCTAATGTATCAAGTTTGCTTCTTTTTATGACACCTCAGAGTATTAATCAAGTAGAAAGTTGTCTCAGTCCATCAGTTATCAGAGTTACCAAGTTATCTTGTGTATTCCTTTCCCCCATCTGTCACTTGTCTCACTATGTCAGCTCATGAAGTCTCCTGGTAGATCTATCTTCCAGGTGTATCTCTTTACCTTTTGATTGTCATGGAGGTATCAATCTCCAAAGCATAATTTTGTCTCTTTTTGTTTAGTTATCTGAGTTTATCAGTTTTCTGGGTGTGTCTTCCCAGGGTGGCAAAAGTGGCACAGTCTTGTGAAAGGTGTTAAACATGAGCTGCAGGGCACTGAGTTTTCTGTGGTGTCCTGTGACAGAACAAGGGACAATGAGTACAAACTGGAACACAGAAAGTTCCACCTCAACATAAGGAAAAGTTTCTTTACTGTAAAGGTTG
This sequence comes from Picus viridis, assembly GCA_033816785.1. NCBI lineage: Eukaryota > Metazoa > Chordata > Aves > Piciformes > Picidae > Picus > Picus viridis. The sequence continues at coordinate 6,932,699 of CM066596.1, read as the reverse complement.
ATTTGCTGGAGGGCAGAGAGGCTTTGCAGAGGGACCTCGACAGGCTGGACAGATGGGCAGAGTCCAAGGGCATGAGATTTAACACATCCAAGTGCCGGATTCTGCACATTGGCCACAACAACCCCAGGCAGTGCTACAGGCTGGGGTCAGAGTGGCTGGAGAGTGGCCAGGCAGAGAGGGACCTGGGGGTACTGGTTGATTGTAGGCTGAACATGAGCCTGCAGTGTGCCCAGGCAGCCAAGAAGGCCAATGGCATCCTGGCTTGCATCAGGAACAGTGTGGCCAGCAGGAGCAGGGAGGTCATTCTCCCCCTGTACACTGCACTGGTTAGGCCACACCTTGAGTACTGTGTCCAGTTCTGGGCCCCTCAGTTTAGGAAGGATGTTGACTTGCTGGAACGTGTCCAGAGAAGGGCAACAAAGCTGGTGAGGGGTTTGGAACACAAGCCCTATGAGGAAAGGCTGAGGGAGCTGGGGTTGCTTGGCCTGGAGAAGAGGAGACTGAGGGGTGACCTTATTGCTCTCTAAACTACCTGAAGGGAGGTTGTAGCCAGGCAGAGGTTGGCCTCTTCTCCCAGGCATCCAGCACCAGAACAAGAGGACACAGTCTCAGGCTGCACCAGGGCAGGTTTAGGCTGGATGTTAGGAAGAAGTTCTATACAGAGAGAGTGATTGGCCATTGGAATCGGCTACCCGTGGAGGTGGTGGAGTCACCTTCACTGGAGGTGTTCAGGAGAAGACTTGATGGGGTGCTTGGCTTTATGGTCTAGTTGTTGGGTGGGTTGGATTGTTTGATGGGTTGGACGCGATGATCTTGAAGGTCTCTTCCAACCTGGTGTATTGTATTGTATTGTATAAATTTATTCTCAGTGTATTATCATAAGGTGATGGAGCACTGGAGCAGGCTGCCCAGGGAGGTTGTGGAGTCTCCTTCTCTGGAGATATTCAAGACCCATCTGGATGTGTTCCTGTGTGACCTGCACTAGGTAATCCTGCTTTGCCAGGGAGGTTGTACTTGATGATCTCTAGAGGTCCCTTCCAAACCCTACCATTCTATGATGCTATGATTCTATGATTCTGTAATTCTATGACTGGAACCTGTGTACCACAGTTCAGAACTCCAGATGTGAGCTGTTCATTCCTCTCTGGAACACCTTGATGCCTCATGTTCTAGTACAGCAATCTCACATTTCCCCAGCTCGCTACAGAACTGCTGTTACTGTTATGTCCCAGAGGGTGACCTGTGGATAGCCAGTCTAAGGGCCAGATTTGTAGAGGGGGAGATCTGAGATTCTGTTAAAAACCACATGGCTTGAGTGTCTTAGAAGTTCAAGTGACATATTTAGTGATCTATTGAATTAGGAGCTTATGCTTAACTAAATGGACTTAGCTAAGTTTTGTATCTTTCAGCACTTTGGAGAGCAATGCTGAAGTGTTGCACTTGAAGAGCTTTTGGGAGACCAACAGGAAGCTTGCAGTGAAACAGAGAGCTAACTCCAAGGCCAGCTTCCTTTCTTGTGCCATCTTTTCTTCTCTGATAAAAAGAGGGAAATAGAGCAGAAATGCCTACCTATGTCAACAGTTGTGGATATCTTAGAATCCAGGACCAAAGACTAGAAAATGGTCCTCTTAATGCCAGTAGAGAAGGTATGGCAATTTCTTCTCCTACATGCTGAAAGGACCTCATTGAATGTGATCCTTTACCTGCAGATCTCTTCAGCAGAGCAAATATTTTTGCCAATTAAAGGGTTTCCTGCTGCTGTGGTTGATCCACACAAATGGAAATAGAGGGGAGGCGTGGAGGAAGGAATCATTAAATCAGCAGAACAAAAGGCATGAGGGCAAGTTAAAAGGCCTGATCTGAATAAAGGAAGCTCCTCAAAATATCAGTTTCTTTGTCCTGCCTGTCCTTCATCCATCCAATTCTCTTGAATGCTGTAGAGAGGCTTTGTCATTCTCAATGACATGGCGAGAGGAACCAGTCCTTCAGCACACTGCCTAAAATAGCAACAGACAAGAGACAAAGTGCTCAGAGTTTCAGCTCAGTCTATGAATGCCCAGAATTTCAGGGCCAGATCTGGATTATTCAGTCCTCACAATGAGCTTCCTCATCACAGGTACTTGGTGCTTTGTAGACAGCTATAAAGATGGCCTCATTCGTGGTTGCCCCTCTCACAGTCATTATCTGCTGATGCCCAGGTGATGTGTGCTAGAGGTGAGATACCAACACCACAGCTGCATTACAGTTCAAAACTGGGCCCACGTTCCTAGGATGTCTTTAGCAGCCTTATGCAGCCCTGATCCTCACCTACAACATTCCACATCATTTAGACAGTCATTCCAGCATCCTTACTTCTTTTCAGGCTCTTGTACAAGGTTTTTTACTATGATGCTTGATCAGCTTCCAACATGTAAGTGACTTAAGAGCATCTGAGTGCCAAGAGTATTACAGCTGTACATTTGTATTATCAGAATTTTCCCTACTACTGCCTTTTCTTCCATCCTTTCCTTTCCTGTTTATCTAGTAGTTCACCTCTTGGGTCTGAGAGATATGACCTGTGAGAGGATCCCAGACAGAAACTGCCAGTTCAAGAGCTATGATTGAGTTACTTTCCCATAACTATTAATATCAAACCCCAAAACCTTCTGTATAGGACATTGCAACATGCCCTTAGTTGCATTGTCAGCAGCTTGCAGTACTGATGCAGGACTTTCTGTCCTCGTAGAACACTTGTTTCAAGCGCCCTTCATATTCCTTGTTATATTTACAGTGGTCTCCTTCCACATGAGAAAGCAAGTGTGAGCAGTGCAGTCACATCACTTCCACAGACCTTCTCCACTCCATTGTCCAGGATATGCTCTTCTGCACCTCCAGCATGGGTTTGGCGTGTGTCTATAGACTGAACCAAGCCTGCTGAAGTCACTGTGTTTCAGATGGATAGACCAGACCATGCAAAACAATAACTCTGTGCCACATTCCTACAAAAACATGTTTGTGTCCCCTGCCATAGCTACCTTTCATAGAGAATAGCAGCCTACTGCTCTCACAATGAGCTGGAGTTACATTTTCAGTCCAGCTGAAGATATGAAGATTCAAATTCCACAGATGTTTCACTTTGGAAGCTTCTGCTGGAGTTTGTGTGATATTTGGCCAGTTCACAAGCAGAGCCAAGTAGGTAACCAGCCTGTAACCACCACTATTTCCTGAGTACCACCAGGGTTAAATGGGCCTTGCTGTGGAGGGTGGCTGTGTGTGCACAAGCCTTTTCAAAGTCCCTGAGCATTTATCATCGTTCCTGCCTCTCAGCTAATGAGCAGCTAAAGTGATTTTCTATTGCTTGTAATTCACCAAAATTGTTCTAACTGTTGGAAGAGCCAAAATTGACAGGCTAATGCAGCCCCTCGCCTGACTGTCTCAATGGCTCATCGAAGGGTGAGCTGATTGCTGCCTCGGCGATCAGCCGAGGTGCTTCAGACAACATCATTTCTGTAATACATCAACAATCTGAATGCTGAAAACAAAGGCCAGGGGAGAGCAATCATCAGACACAATGCAAGGCTTAAGGCTAAAATAGGTCAGGGCTGAATACTAAAGAGTACAAGGAAGAATAAACTATGCTCCTCTGCGCTGGTTTTCCTTCTCTCTGTCTCTCCACATCTGTGTCCAGGAAGTGTCCCGGTGGTTCTGGACCTTTCTTCATTTAAGCAGACTAGATTAAGGTGGAGTTGAGGGTGGAGTGGGATGGTTGGGTTTGCCTTTGCCTTGGTAGGTTTGTTGTTGGATTTTGGAAGACTGAAATGTGGAAAGGACAGCCACTGACTATGTGTGAGTGTGCTGGAGAAGACATCAGCCTAAAACAAGTCCTTGATATGTTAGAGGTAGTGTTTGCTGCTTGCTTCCCTTCTCTTTGTTCTGGGTAACATGGCAGCTTCAGAATGTTCTCAGGGATGCACCTGAACCCTAAGTTCTAAAGTATCCAAAACATAAACCTCGCCTAAGTAGTCAGATTTTGTGTTTACAGACAGAGCACATTTCCTTCCCAGTAGCTAGTATAACGCCGTGGTTTGGATTAAGGATGAGAACAACGATGGGCAACACACTGATATTTTAGTTGTTGCTAAACAGTGTTTACACTAAGTCAAGCACTTTATACCTTCTCTTCCCAAGTCACCAGCATGTAGGCTGGGGGCCACAAGAGGTTGGGAGGAGGCTGAGCCAGGACAGTTGACCCAAACTGAGCAAAAGAATATTCCATACAATCTGATGTCATGTTCAGCATATAAACTAAGGGGAAAGCTGGCACAGGGCTGCTGCTCAGATCTTGTTTGGGTATCTGTTTGTGGGTGGTGAGCAATTGCATTGTGCATCACTTGTTTTGTGTATTCTAATTAAATAATAACAATAACAACAACAACAACAATAATTATTATTGTTATTATTATATGTCCTTTTTCTATCCTATTAAACAGTCTTTATCTCAGCTGATGGATTTGACTCTTTTTTCCTGATTCTCTCCCCCATCCCACTGTAGGGGGGGGAGAGCGTCTGAGCAGCTGCATGGTGTTTATCTGCCTTCTGGATTAAATCACAACAGTCTCCTAGTCAGGCACCCATCTTCACAAATATCTGCAGGAGTCAGTGTGTTTTAAAGAGCTCTACTTTTCTGGCCAGCTGGCTTGAAAATGGCCAACATGTTCCAATGTTTTTGGGAGCGGATGACTACCAAAGAGAGTGAGCGCATCACCTTTGTTTCTTTAGTAAAAAAGGGTGAAAAAAAATATATCTGACTCGCTTTCTTCCTTGGTTTTAGGAGCTGTGGTTTTCAGAGAACTCCCTACATGCTTGGGCTCAAGAAAAAGTACCTCAAGTACTGGGAAAACTGAGGCTATGGAAAATTCTAACCAAGCCTAAGCAAGGCTTTTAGCATTCTGGATGTAACCCCTTCCTTTTCTTGCTCAGGACATGAGAAGAATGCAAACTTGCTTTTTCTCCAGGTGCTCCACTGCAGACTCAGTGGACCAGGAGATGCCTTTTCATCTGCCTCCTTGCAGACATAGGTGTCTCTACTGGAAGTTAAAGTGTCTGCCAGTGTGGCTTTCAGGATCACTGGAACTCAAAAGCTTTCTCGCATCATCAAGTGCATACCCCAGGGAAGTCATTTTAACATGGTGCTTATGCACTCAGCCCTCTATATCTGAGCTAGACAGCTTGAAACCTTGAAATACTATGGCAATTCTTCTGTGTCCAGTCCAGTCTCTCATCATGGTTAAGCTCAACTACAGATGAAATTTGAAGGGATTTACCTAGCCACTCTCATCAAAGACAGACATTAAAGAGAGCTTTGAATATTTACCCCATGCTGTGTTTATTTACTCACACACACATGCAAATTCTTTGGAGTACAAATTAGGTTTTGAACCTTATTTTCAGTGTGTGCTTTGTTTGGTGTGTAAAACCTGAATCTGTGTGAGCTGACCACAAAGCTGTCCTAGCAACTGTTGCCTTGTCCTCAATAGCAGGGATAATTACACTAATTTAGTCTGATAGAATGATGGCTCTGCCTTCAAACTTTAGAGATGACTGAGGGACAAGCCTAATGCTTTGGAGAAATCAGAGATCCTGAATTTAGTCCATACCACTGTGACCCAACAGCAGGCATTGGGCTGTGACTTAACAATGAGTGAAAATAGCCAGGGATGTATAGGATCAGGTTTCTTGTCCCAGGAACATGAGTAACTTGTGCTGCACAGATGTTTGGGAACTTTAGATACCATATGGTCAATCTCTACAAGCATAACATAAAGCATGAAGGGACTGTAGCAAAGGTGGAATTTGAACCTGTTTCTTCTAAACCCCTGGAGAAGGTGTTGCCTGTAGGATAACATAAATAGCACCACTAACTGCTTTTCTGGGGCTGGTTTGCACAGGTCCTGATTTTAGGGATGGTTAAGGGCACTCAGGAGATTTCTTGAAGGACTTATTTACGTGCTAATCTTTCTCAGCTTTTAATGTAGATAGAGGATGGCTCATCTAGAAGCTGGAGGAGCTGAGATGCTGTTAAATTACTGATTTAAGGAACCTGCCTTGCTCTGTTGACTACTGAGCGAGCCTAAAGATTTTGCTCTTGCTAGCCTGAAGCTAAGAAAAAGCTAAGAAGCGAAGTTGCCAGCCCTTCCTCCCCCTTCCCACCCCCAGTAAAGCCAGAAATTGTCCACACCTCCATCTTCACTGCCTGGCTTGCCTTTCAGATTGCTTGGGTTTGTATAGTTGGGTGCATAGGACATTTAGAAGCAGAGAGAGAGGCGGAGCGCATCTGTAAGGAGACTTAAATAGAAAGGATGCTTAGATCTGAAGGATCGTCCCCCTACCCAATAGTGACACATTAAATCACTGGAGTTTCAATAACTCATACAGTCTCTCCATGGAGATGTGCACCATATGGAGTTAATTAGTAGAACAACAAAACAATCAATTAGTTCCTTAATTAGTTTTACTAAGAAATGATAACAAACACAAACAATTTATTCAAACAAATGCCCAGACCACAATGATAGCTTAATGGCCCCTGTGAAACTGGCTCCATGCTGAGCCCCTTAGTGGTGTTTTGATAGATTTTGAAGATATCGAGGGTAAATGTTAGCTTTGGTCCAGCCAAAATGTTTTATCAGTGTGATCAATTATTTACAGTATTAGATCACAGAGAGGAAAATTGCTAGGAGGTTTTCATTTAAAATAAGGAAAAAAGGGAGAAAGAAACCCTTAAATAGTATGGTTGCATCAAGCCAGTATTTAACCTGGGAGCAATATGTGGGGATTAAGACAGTAGGGATTTTCCCTGCATGCCGCAGTATCATTTAATCCTGGCAATAAATTGGTTTTCTGTATCGTCTTCAGATTGGTATTTTTTAGTATATACATTACTTGGAGAAGACTGCATCGGGAGTGCCCAGGCCAGCCATTAACTCGGACATATTCAAAACAAAGCGATGCTGGGAAGTAGGGTGTTGGCAATAAAGCAGTCGGGAACAGCTCGTGGAAGCCAGAATGTGCAAGGGGAACGTGCTGGGGTTTTGGTGCTGATATGTATCACAGCTATTTGCCTGAGATTTAGTTATTTAGTTATGAGATTTAGAGGGACCTGGGGGTGCTGATTGACAGCCGCCTAAACATGAGCCAGCAGTGTGCCCAGGTGGACAAGAGGGCCAATGGCATCCTGGCCTGCATTAGGAATGGTATGGCCAGCAGGAGCAGGGAGGTCATTGTGCCCCTGTACTCTGCATTGGTTAGGCCGCACCTTGAGTACTGTGTCCAGTTCTGGGCCCCTCAGTTTAGGAAGGACATTGAGACACTTGAACATGTCCAGAGAAGGGCAACGAGGCTGGGGAGAGGCCTTGAGCACAAGTCCTATGAGGAGAGGCTGAGGGAGCTGGGGTTGTTTACCCTGGAGAAGAGGAGGCTCAGGGGAGACCTCATTGCTCTCTACAACTACCTGAAAGGTGGTTGTAGCCAGGAAGGGGTTGGCCTCTTCTCTCTAGCAACCAGCACCAGAACAAGAGGAAACAGTCTCAAGCTGTGCCAGGGGAAGTTTAAGCTGGAGGTGGGGAGAAAGTTCTTCACTGAGAGAGTCATTCGCCATTGGAATGTGCTGCCCAGGGAGGTGGCTGAGTCACCATCCCTGGATGTGTTGAAGAGGGGATTGGACGTGGCACTTGGTGCCATGGTTTAGTCATGAGGTCTGTGGTGACAGGTTGGACTCGATGATCTTTGAGGTCTCTTCCAGCCTTAGTGATACTCTGATATTGTAATTTTTGTTTTGCATGAAGGGGGTATCTCTACATGTCACTCCTGATATCAAGAAGGACTCGAGAGCTCTGGAGAGTGCCTTACCTACACTACCAAGAAAAGCAAATATCAGAATTAGCTCCTTTGCTGCACTCGGGAGCTGTGATTAATTGCTTGTTAACAGGATGTTCAAAGTGCAACAATTTATCTGAGTTTGATCAGGCAGATTATGGGGTCTAACATTTTAATAAATTCATTGTGACTACGGATATATGTTAGGATGATGGATAGGCCAGGCCCACTATAGATGTGTTAGATCCAATAAAGTTGTTTCCACAATGTGTTTATGTGATGGACTAACATTCTTTACCCAGTTGCATTTTTATGAGCTAATCCTTCTCTTTAAAACCGAAAGCCCAGACTTTAGAATGCCATCCTGGCATGCATCAAGAATAGTGTGGCCAGCAGGAGCAGGGAATTCATTCTGCCCCTGTACTCTGCACTGGTTAGGCCACACCTTGAGTACTGTGTTCAGTTCTGGGCCCCTCAGTTTAAAAAGGACATTGAGACTCTTGAACGTGTCCAGAGAAGGGCAACAAGGCTGGGGAGAGGCCTCGAGCACAAGCCCTACAAGGAGAGGCTGAGGGGGCTGGGGTTGTTTAGCTTGGAGAAGAGGAGGCTCAGGGGAGACCTTATTGCTCTCTACAACTACCTGAAGGGAGGTTGTAGCCAGGTGGGGGTTGGCCTCTTCTCTCAGGCAATCAGCATCAGAACAAGAGGACACAGTCTCAATCTGCACTGGGGCAAGTTTAGGCTGGAGGTGAGGAGAAAGTTCTTCACTGAGAGAGTTGTTAGCCATTGGAATGTGCTGCCCAGGGAGGTGGTGGTGTCACTATCCCTGGAGGTGTTCAAGAGGGGATTGGATGTGGCACTTGGTGCCATGGTTTAGTCATGAGGTCTGTGGTGACAGGTTTGACTTGATGATCTTTGAGGTCTCTTCCAACCTTGGTGATTCTGCGATTCAGTGTTTTCTCACTACCATATTCCTCATAATTCTTCTTTCCTCAATAAATAGATCTCTTGGTTGTTTTTCTTTTCTTTTCTTTTCTTTTCTTTTTTTTTTTTAAATTAAAAAAAAAATTCCTATCTTTGCAGCTGTGGAGGAGGCTCAGGCCTTGCAGCCAGAGGCTGTGTGGGAAGGATGCTCAGGATACAGATTGTGAGCAGCTGTACCCGGAGGGGACACATCTGGCAATGCTCTTCGGGGGAAATGCATCCACTGAACTGTCTCTCCCAGCTGGGATATCTACAGCAGGGATCCAGGTAAGAAAACTGCTGGCAGAGGGAAATGCAAACTCTTATGTAAGTCATCAAAGCCACTCTTAATCTGCAGCCTTCATTTCTTTGAGCACTGAAGTGTGTGTCTATGTTTGTGTCTGTGTCTGAGTCTTCCTGCTAAATCAGTCAGCAAAATGGAGACTCTCTTTTTATGCCCTTGCTCTAGCAGATCCTTTTTGCCAGTCAAGCAGGCTGTAGGTGGGTTTCCAGGGCAGTCCTTGTTTTGGAACGGGTTCAGGACTGACTCCTAGTCTGAGGAGGAGTAGGTGGCACTATTGGCTTTGTTTCACATGTACTGGCTATTGCTGCAGTCCCTGAAGAGGCTGATTTAAGAAACTAACACACTCTGTACAAGTCTCAGTACCTGTGGCTTCTTTAAAGCAGCTTCACTTTGTGCTGCTCCTATTTTTGGAGTCTCTATTAAATATCTATTCTAACCTTGAGGATACAGCTTATTATTTTGCCAAAGAAGAGGAATAAAATGTCATTTTCAAGTCTGTTGTAAACTAACTCTTCCTCGGGGCTTTGTCCTGCAGGTCATAGGGAGGTGTTCCAGTAATACAGCCACCATCTTCAGCACCCCAGCAGCCTCCAGTTGGTAGCTGAGTAGCTGAGGATAAATTGCTGCTTGCAGCCAGGCTGCTGGTTAGAATGTAAATGTCTAAACTTTGGAGAAGTGACCTCTGTTAAGTGGTTTAATGCAGTCTGTTGCCAGGAGCTCATGAATTCTGTATTACAGCAAGTAGTTCCATGCGATTGCAACTATCTTACTAATAATATAACCTCAACATATTTATCACAATAACTCAGACACAGAGAAAGTATAAATATCTTTGATACTGGGAAATGAACTGGCTGCCTATAGGCATCCTCTTTGCTTTATTAATTTAACCCTTTGCAGGTGTGTCTGTCAGGGTCTGGTGCAAACCTGGTGCAAATAAAGAGATTTTAAAGGATTTTGCTATGTGCCTGCAAAACATCCTTAATTCAACATGAATGTTGTACAGATCTCACCAACAGACCTATGGGTTGGATATGAGGAGGTTTCCTTCATAAACTGCTAAAATGCAGCTATTTGTTCCTTTGGGGTACATCAAACCACTTTTCTCTCACTACACAGCCTGTCTAGGAAAGGGAGCGAGGAGGAAGAGTGTGTCCAGCTGAAGCACCACAAATAAATTCAGGGAGGCAGAATGCTGATCCTTATGGTTGGTTCAGACATCAGGCACAGCCAAATGTTTGGCATTGCCTCCTGCTTTATGACCCTGTGTGCAGAATCCTGCTGGGCAGAGGACCTCAGATGGGTTGTAACTGATATAAGGTGCCAAAAGGGGAGGAAAACAACAAATGATCTGCGAGTGCAGCAGTGAGCGTCTGGGGAAGGCTTTCCCTATGCAACACTTGGGTCTCCGTGGATCTTCTACCAAGCAAATGTTAATAATGACCTTGGTTTTAAGTCCACCTCATTGCACCCATAACACCAAGCTCTTTTTTGTTGTTGTGTAGGAGACTCAGTGGACATTTTCTAAACATAACCACCATTCACTGCATCTCAGATCACTCTGGAGGTCAGGTGTTTCCTGTTTGCTAGCACTAACCCTGTCTGACTTAATGTCCTCTGATGTGACCAGAGACCATGGCGGTACCAGAGAGATTTTGAAGCTCATGGATATGGTCAGGTAGAGCTGATTTCTCCATTTCTGAGGGATTGAGGGCAGGGAGAATTCTAAGTTACTATGCACTAGCTAAAATCTTTTGTGTATGATCAAGCCTATGTGATAAAGATAGTTGTGTTCTGGAGTGATAAAAGCCTAATTTCATGGGCCATCCACACTGGTTTTCTTGAGATAGATAATGTTCATGCCACACACATTTCCCCATCCTCTCTGTTGGTTAAGATCTACTTGCGCTTCTATTACAAATGAAATAGAACTTTGGAGTTGGTGGAAAAGTAGTGGGTTTTATGGTCATTTTATCCTCCCCCAAAATCCAAAATTTCAAGCAGCAGCAGCAAACTTTGGAGAGGGGAAAAAGAAAATGCTTTGGAGGTTCTTTTCCTTTGAAATATGGACTGGATACAGACAGGAGTAGGTCGGGGCTCCAGCTGCTGAGACGGCAGAGGAGGAGAAAATGTCAGGGATGCTTTTTATTGTTTTTATGATGTTACTTAGACCCAATAAAGTATGTCAGTTTCAGATACAAACAACTTGAGATGGGTCCAGGAAGGAATGTGATGACATTACTGAAAGGTGGGCTGTCCTGCTGAGCACATCTCACTGCAGTTCCACTCCGTGATGGACACAGAGACCCTCCCTCCAGTTTGGGGGAATCGTTCTTTAGGTCTGCATTGTGTTTGATGCACGGATTTAACTCTTATGTATTTATTTGTAGTGGCAGAATGTTTTCGGCTGTGAAATCCCTGTGAAATTGAGATTTCACTGCACGTTGAACTTCCTGCCCTCTGAATAACCAGGGTCCTGTTCCAATGGTGCAATGTGCTCTGCAGGCAGCTGAATCTTCTGCTGAAGTGTCTGCTCAGCATGCTTAGGGCACCAATCCTGCTGGCTGCCAGGCACTTCTACTTCTGAAAAATGCCAGCAATCCTCATCACACCTTTCTCTCTGCTCACTGTGTTTGGAAGGATGCTTCAAAGCAAGGAAGAAAAACACCCTTTGTCTGCATGCTAACCTTTAATTCATATATAAGCAAAGCCTGCTGACAGGGAAATGGGTCCCAAAATCAGACTTATGTATAAAGATTCTAGTATGACTTTTATTAACCTTTGTTATCTCTGGCAAAATGAATTCAAGCTGCTTGTGGACTTTGCTCTGTGGCGGTCACTGCGGTATTGCCCTAGAGAGATGAGAAGGGGCAATGCCAATGAGAACCAACTGAGATAAAAGGAAGATGAAATCTCTTTGTTTTGCCAGTTTTCCTCCAGCCTGCCCACAGATGTGCACTTGCTTGGCCACTCTTTTCAAGGCAAATGTTGGCTTGGGACCTTACAGCCACGTTACACAGGGAAAGTGCTTGCTGATAGAGATGTAACTGTCTCTAATTAAAGTGCTTGGTAGGGGATCCCAAATCCACCTGACCTCGACACAACCTTGTCCCTGCAAGTGGAGACCTCTGAGACTCAGAACTTGTCTCTCCCTTTTCTATTTTCTAATTTTTTTCCCCCAGTGCTCTCAGAATGATGAAACCTCAATTATCTTAAACTCAAAGCTAGGCAAACTGAGACAGCTGTCTGAGGACACGACTGCTCTTGCCCATTTAGATCAGACACTTTCTCTCTAATCTTTTCAAATTTTTCTAACATGCACTTTATTTTTTAATGCCTGACTCTTTTTTCCCCCTGGAGCTGCAATCTTCTACACCACTGACAACAAAAATCCTTTTACAGTCTCTGGTCTGTGCTGTTTTCCCAGCCCAGGGACATCTGCAAAAATAAGCAGCCCTACTGAAGACTGACTTATCTTTGCATAAATACAGTGGTTATGGAAAGGTGTTCATTCTATTTTCCACAACCTGTCATGTTGACTTTATAATGAACTGGTTACTCAGCTCTGGAAAGCAGATGGAAACCTCTTCTGACAGCCCCTGTCAAAGGAATAGGCAGGAAGAAGGAGAAAAGAATCGCTGGATGTGAACTCCCAGTACTTACATGGACAGTGGTAGGAACTGAGGAGAGAAGAAGGCTTTGAACAGGATTTCAAGGCTTGATCAATCGCACCAGTGATGGAAACGCTGCCATCAAATAATAAGAAAAAGATCTATAACTGGGTTTTACACCATCAATGATTTCCTTCCCTCGTGAAAGCAATGCAAAGGTGGTGTTGTGGAAACAGAATCAAGTAGCAGGTAATCAGTCTATTTACATACTCCAAGCCAAAGGGAATACAAAAACCCTGAGGAAATGGCGGAAACGAGCGTTAGCAAAACTGATCTAATCTCTGGTGTTATTAGCTGCACAAGCCAGGCTGTTTGATAGATATACATATATATTGCTTCTCTCCTCTTACAGCCACGGCCTCATATAACATCTGTCATCTTGTCTGTCCCCAGTGACAGAGACAGCCCTATTGAGCATGCCCTGCAGGTTCAGCTGGTGCGGATGATCTTTCCCAAGCTGCGAAAGTATCGTTTCCTCTGCGAGTTGCGCTTGCAGGGTGGGCACAGAGCCGTGCAGGCGCTCTGCAGAAGCAGGACGTGCTCACTCTACGTTGTTATGAAAGGCTAGGCACAAGAGGATGCGGCAGAGATCGAACCCAAGAGGTTTTAGCTTAGTTTCCCAGGGAATTGGGATGTCTGTGATGCAGATACAGATATAGATCTATCAGCCCCCGTGTAACAGCCTTCAAACCTGTTGGCTTACATCAGGCAAAGCTGGCAGATGGGTCAAGCTCTCAAAAAATTTAAATTCCTGTGGATTTCATGAAAAGAGAGGAATGGAGGGAAAGAGGAGCCCTAACAATAACCTCAGGCTGCAGTGTTGGCTCAGCCCTTATTAGATACCAGAAATTTTAAAAGGGTGTTGAGTCCTGAGACATAAATCCTTTAATTGCCCAGCTTCATTGGCTCTGCTGCTCAGGGAGCTGCTGCTGCTTATATCTGGCATTGTTTCTAAAATTTAAAACCCTTAAGAGAGCTTCCAGGCAGTTTCACTCATGCTAAACATACTTCTTTGTTCCCCCAGATGATGTAGTTAGAGCTGAAATCCCTTGAAAATAAAAACTAAAAAGATGATGACATTTGATGTGATAAATCCTAACGCTAAGTGGCAGAGGCAGCCGCAGCCTTGCTGATGACAATCAACAACCTCAAGCAGAGCTGACGACCAGCATTAAGCTGTACAACAGCCAGATGATTGTCTTTTGCAATTTTGTTGAGGACCACAAACAACAGGAGGAAGCCAAAGAAGGGTGGGCTTCTGCATCTCCTCCTGCACTCAGGCAAAGCTTCTGCTTCGCTGTGATGAGGTCCAGGACCTCTCTTCAGTTATCATAAGGTCAAGGTCAAAGATCAGCACACAGTCAGATGTCATCAGGATAGCGTGGTGAAGGCAACCTAGCATCTAAAGCCAGAGTCCTGCCAAGGTTTATATAGCTAGCATCATCCCTCTCTGCCTTTGACTTACCAAGTGAATAATCAATAACTGTTTATAGCTGAAGGCAGCCTTGAAATTCATGTCTAGACCCAGAGGATGACACTTTACCCTTTTCCCACCACGCCTGTTAGTTACACATGCAAAATCAATTGTCAGCATGAGATGATGGGATTTATTGTTATAGAAGGGGAAGAGGGTTCAAATACAGTTGAAAGAAGGCTGTGCAGGATGGTTGTATCAACTGTAGAACAGAATTGGGGGCGGAGGAATCCTATCCCTACATCTGGTTCCCACAGAGGTGCCTTTTAAGCCTAAATGCCTCTTTTTACCCTGCCTTTATTCGGCTGCACTAGAGAAGTGACCTGTGGGCTGCAGTGCTCCTGCTGGTGCTGCAGTCCTTTGCATAGAGCACTAAGGCTTGTGTTTGGCTGTAAGGTGAGGAGGGAGGCATACAGCCCCCTAGGAAATCCTCTGCTACGTGTTTACTGATCTGTTCCATGTATTATTTCCCTGTGGTTTGCAAGAGGCTCCTGGAGAGCCCTCCATGAAGGATAAATGGAGACACTGGAGGGCTGGATGTATCTTGTAACATCAGTGATTGTCACAACAGAGCAAGAGCGAGCTCAAGGTTTATCCCACATTTCCACCAGCCAAATCAGGTTAACAAGCTCCAGCATGGCAAACAAAAGGGACTTTTTGCACAATCAGGGTTCTTGCTAGGGACCACAGTTAGGTGGCATAAGTTGACTTGCATGTCGAATGGGAAGTGAGGTTGGCCTGGGCCTGTGTTCACCATAGCAGGTTGTGGGGTACTCAGAATCACAGAATAACCAAGATTGGATGAGACCTCAAAGATCATCAAGTCTAACCTGTCACCCAGCACCTCATGACTAAACCATGGCACCAAGTACCATGTCCAATCCACTCTTGACCACCTCCAGGGATAGTGACTCCACCACCTCCCTGGGCAGCACATTCCAATGGCTAACAACTCTCTCAGTGAAGAACTTTCTCCTCACCTCTAGCCTAAACTTCCCCTGGTGCAGCTTGAGACTGTGTCCTCTTGTTCTGGTGCTGGTTACCTGGGAGAAGGGACCAACCCCCTCCTGGCTACAACCACTTTCAGGTAGTTGTAGACAGCAGACTCATGGCTATGGGATGACTTAAGAGCTGGAATGGATGGTTGGGGATTACTGTGTTTGTGGCAGTGAAAGGGGCTGAGGCATGGAGAGCTGGTGTGGGCAGGATGGGCAGTAGGTCCTGACGGGACATGGTGAAACTGTCTTCTTTGACATGCACCTTCTTACACTTCAAACAATGAGACAGTGAAGGAAACTGTGCTTGGAATAAATATACCACTGATCCTAGGAGGGCTTCAAAGGAGCCTGAGAGCTGGGTGCCTGGATCCTATAAATAAATCAAACTTGAACACCTAGCTGCCCCTAAGATGCCTTTTGAACATGCAAGCCAAAAGTGAACACCCCCTTGAACAAAGTCAGAGGAGGATTAGAGGGGGCAGCTGAAGCAAGAGAGCTTTGGGAAGGACTCTTTTTTTGTAAGGAAAAAGCATCTTCCAGCACTTTAATCCAGGCTAATCAGTTCTCCTGGGCTGAGAGGAAGCTGTTTCTGGTGTGCAAAGCTGGTGTGTACAGACAAAAGTGCTTTCAAATATTTTTTAAAGAGCCCTGAAGAGAAATATGATTTTCCTGTGAAACTCCTGAGAGTTTTTAAGCATGGATTTGTTTGGGTAAATTGTGAGTGAGTGCCCTCCTGTGAGCACATGGGAATGGCTGTTTAATTGGCCTACACCTGGTGTTGATTATGGTGCTGCTTTTTTTCCCTTCTTTTCTTCTTTTGCTCCCCCCCCCCCCCAAATTCCCTTCACTGTATCTCATTTTGATCAGCTTCAGTGCTGTAGCCCACAGCTTGGGTTTGGCACACCCAGTGTAAAGCATAAAGAGTGCTGGAAAAATTATGAAAAGATCTCCCTACCTTGTTGTAATTCAGTGTTAAAAAGCAAAGGTACAAGTTGTTCAGCCCAGCTAGGAAGTTCTTGATTTGGCCCTGAGAGGAGCAGTGGAGCTTGCAGCAGCTAAGGCTGCTCTCTAACCAGTTTTCCAACTCACTGTTAGGTGCACAATAATATTTAAGTGAAAACAAACCACATCCCTCATTGCTGGCCACTAGTTGTCATTGTGGCAGCAGTGCCCAGTGACAGGACAAGGGGCAGTGGGTTCCATCTGAGCCTGAGGAAGAAATTCTTTCCTGTGAGGATGCTGGAGCCCTGGAAAGGGCTGCACAGGAGTGGTGGAGTCTCCTTTTTTGGAGGCTCAGGGGTGACCTCATTGCTCTCTACAACTACCTGAAAGGTGGTTGTAGCCAGGAAAGGGTTGGCCTCTTCTCCCAGGCAACCAGCACCAGAACAAGGGGACACAGTCTCAAGCTGCACCAGGGGAAGTTTAGGCTCGAGGTGAGGAGAAAGTTCTTCACCGAGAGAGTGATTCGCCATTGGAATGTGCTGCCCAGGGAGGTGGTTGAGTCGCCGTCCCTGGAGGTGTTCAAGAGGGGATTGGATGTGGCACTTGGTGCCATGGTCTAGTCATGGGGTCTGTGGTGACAGGTTGGACTTGATGATCTTCGAGGTCCCTTCCAACCTTGGCGATCCTGTGATACTGTGAGATTCCAAATCCATCTGGACATTGTGATCCTGGGCAACCTGCTGAGGCTGACCCTGCTTTAGGAGGGGTTGCACTGGATGATCTCCAGAGGGCCCTTCCAGCTCTCAGACACCTGGCACAGTGTGCTTCACAAAGGCACGAGGCTGAACTTTGCTGCAGCTCTGTCTTGCCTACCAGTTAATAGCCTCACAGCCAACTAATTAGGGCCTTGATATGTCTCAAACAAACTGGGTAAGTCCCAAGCCATGGTCTGGACCAATTGTGTTGATGCAGATGCAGAATGTAGGTTCTTTTTTCTTCTCTTTTCCCCCCATTTCTGTCAGATGTCTGGGTGCTCACCTGAGAATTCAAACCCATCTCGTGTCTACAATGGGAAGTTCCAGTTCTGGAATCATGTTTATTGAGCTCCCAGCTGTCTCTGTATCTGCAGAAGCAGAAAGAATAGACTTACACTTGACACTGCCTGGGTGTGAACTGAATGGGGGAAAGAAATGCTCACAGCTTCTTCAAATATTGTCATTTCATTTTTTTCCCCCAGGACTGTGGAGCTAAAATAATCTGTCTTTGAATTTGAATAGAAAGTGAAAAGCAGGAGAATTTGGGAAGGGGTGGTACTCATGCAAGGCATTAGCTGTTAAATTATAGCCTTGCTATGAAAAGCAGTTGTGTGTCTGTGTAAGTGTGTGGCGAGAGGTTAGAGTGAGGAAGGGGAGTGGGCAGGAGAATACATTTGATTTAATGCACAGATTTTGCTCAGGCCTTTGGAGAACACTTTTGGTGCAAGAGTGGACAAAATTTTCAAGGGCTGGATTGTGCATAATATAGTGGGATTAAGCTAACAAACAAACAAGCAAAACCCCCAGCCCATCCCCACCTCAGTGCTCTGAGCAAGTCCCCTTCCTGGGGGCTGCTTTGTTATTTGCAGATCTGAAGCCTTCCTTTTCACACTGCTCCGATCCGTATTAAAAAAGATGAAGCACCTGGAAGTGTTGTGTGTGTGTGTGTTTGTGCTTATACAGAGATCCTCTGCACCAAGCCTCTGCCTCCTCTGTGCTCGTTAACTGGCTGCAGATTCTAAATTAGGGTTGTGACTGGAGCTGAGATGTGGGGAAGAACCCACCTGGTGAGCAAGATGTAGTGTTTGTTTTCCTTAAAGCTCTCAGAGTTTACTCAGCTGATGAAACAACGAACCTCATTTCTACAGCTGAAATGTTGAACAGAGAGAAAAAGGAAAAGACCCACAACCCCTCTCCCCCCCCAAAAAAAAAACACCCCAAGAAAACACCACCAAAAAACAAACAGGTGGAGGAAAGCAGGGAAGGAAAGAGGAGGGAAGAAAAGGAAGGAGAAAACGGAAGGATTGTCTCAGCCTGCTCTTTGCTGCTTGTTAAACAGCACACGGAAGAATGGTGCCTGATGTTAGTCAAACACAGCCCTGTGTCCCAGGAGCATCTCTTCAGCATCTCATCATTGTAAGACATCTTGTACTGCTTACAGTCCTCTATCTGCATAGATGGTGGATTTGGCAGCCCTAATTCCAAGCCCACAGCAGGGACACAACCTCTTTATGTGAAATTTGCCACAATATGAGGCAGAGACATTGTGGATGCAGTGATTTGGCAGACCTGCCACAGAATCACAGAATCCCCAAGGTTGGAAGAGACCTCAAAGATCACCAAGTCCAACCTGTCATCACAGACCTCATGACTAAACCATGGCACCAAGTGCCACATCCAGTCCCCTCTTGAACACCTCCAGGGATGGTGGCTCCACCACCTCCCTGGGCAGCCCATTCCAGTGCCCTGCTGGTTCATCAGACAAGGCCACCAGTTGACCAGCTCACAGAATGGACAGCAGCCATACAATCCTCTCCTACATTCCTCCTCACTTTCCTGATCTTCCTGACCCAGTGCAGATAGAAATTCTGATGCTTATCACTCCAAACATTAACTTTGTTCTGACTGTTTTCCTTTGTTTTATTCATTTTGTTTGGGACTGAGAAGAAGTTTTGTTCTAGTCTAGTAATAGCCTACAGCCATGAGCTGGAGAGTTGAGATTTCAAAGAGATAAAAAAACAGAGCAGAAGAAAATATGTGAAAAATTGCAATGACAAGGTTTCTGTTGGTAGCTTGTGATACAGAGAAATGAAGTCCCAGGCCAACGTGCTTTGGCAGCTGAGAAAACTCTAGTGCTGGCGTTGTCTGCCTGGCAGACAGGCAGGCAGAGGGGGTGAGCTGCTGGGGGAATCAGGCGTAGGAAGCACTTGCAGGAAGCTGTACAACACAAGCATGTCTAAATTTTCAAGCAAACACTCAAGTCAGTCTCCTGTGTAGTATATCTGTGGGTCTCATATACGTTTTCCCTGCCTCTTTAACCGGGAGAGCCCTACAAATGCAAGGAGGGAAAGTTGTTTTTCATCTAGTCTGGAAAATACACAGGTCCCAAGGTGTTTGGCTTCATCAGCTCAGTGGCAATGAAGAGGGCAGAAGATGTTGGTATAACTGTTCCTGGGAATTTGCAGGAGCTGTGAGCTCTGCACAGCCTTCCTCTGTGGAGTTTGGCCTGCACAGCCTGTTCTGGGGTGAGCTGTGCTGGGCTGTGGCTCGCTCACAGGAGCATCTGTGTGCTCTGAAAACTTGTCTTTGCACATCTTAGAGAAGTGCAATGCTCTGCCAGGCGCTCCAGCAGACTGAAGGTCAGGAAAGTTCCCTGTGGACAACACTGATAAAATCCTGCCTCTTGCAGACAGGCAGTACCAGGGAAGATTGGGCTGGGGGATTAAAACCTCATTTCTGTTCTATCTCTTTTGGCAATCCCATTTCCCAGCTCACAAATCGCCTTTGTTCACTGCTTGTCCCTGGCATGTGGCGTTATCCATACACAGATACCAGCAACATATTGGCAGCCTCCTCCCACATTTAGCCCTACCAGCCTGGAGAAAGATTTATTCCCACTTTTAGATGTGTAGAAGAAACAGCTGGATCACAGCTCACTTTAGGTGTATGTTAATCTGGGGCTGGTGAAAGGAAGATGATCATAGCATACTACATTCAGATATATTCAGCTCTAGGGCCCTCAAAACAAGAAGGACATGGACCTGATGGAGACGATCCAGAGGATAGCCACAAAAATGATCAGAGTGTTGGAGCAGCTCTTCTACAAAGACAGGCTGAAAGAGCTGGTTTTTTTTTCAGCCTGGAGAAGAGAAGCCTCCATGGAGATCTCAAGCTGGGTGTGTGTGCTGTTTACAAGGTCTTGGAGTGACAGGATCAGGGATAGTAGTTTTAGAGTAGGGTAGACTTATATTGGACATTAGGGAGAAGTCCTTTATTATGAAGGCAATGAAATACCGGAACAAGTTGCCCAAGGAAGTGGTGGAAGCCCCACCCCTGGAGGCTTTCAAGGTCAGGCTTGGTGGGGCTCTGAAAAACTTGATCTGGAGACGTCCCTGCTCACTGAAGGTGGGGTTGGAACTTCAAAGCCCCTTCCAAGCCAGTGCATCCTATGATTCTATGATATATACGCCCATCAGCTTCCCCTCTTGCTGGATGGTTGAAAGGTGGAACAACCACCAGTCAGTAGAAGGGGAGTTCTTTTTTCCTCTCTGGAATTTGTGCTTTTCGTGGCAGTGATCAGATCAGATCAAAACAAGGCTTGTGGTGTGGATGAGAATTGCAACTGTTTTGAAGCTGACCCACAAACAACCATCTTCTAGTAGCTTGTCTCGTAAATGACCTAGGCTAGTCTGAACTTGTGGCCTAGTCAAAGGAGACTCAGCCCTTTATCAAACCACTGTGCTCACAGCTCTTGGTATGCAATAAATCCTCAGTGATGAATAGAATAGAATAGAATAGAAATAGAATAGAATAGAATAGAATAGAATAGAATAGAATAGAATAGAATAGAATAGAATAGAATAGACCAGGTTGGAAAAGACCTTTGGGATCATCAAGTCCAACCTATCATCCAACACTACCTAATCAACTAAACCATGGCACCAAGCACCCCATCCAGTCTCTTCCTACACACCTCCAGTGGTGGTGACTCCACCACCTCCCTGGGCAGCCCATTCCAAAGGCCGATCTCTCTTTCTGTGAAGAACTTCCTCCTAACATCCAGCTTAAACCTCCCCTGGTGCAGCTTGAGACTGTGTCCTCTTGTTCTGGTGCTGGCCACCCGGGAGAAGAGACCAATCGCCACCTGGCTACAACCTCCCTTCAGGTAGTTGTAGACAGCAATAAAGTCTCCTCTGAGCCTCCTCACAACCCCAGCTCCCTCAGCCTCTCCTCACAGGGCTTGTGCAGAGCCCCAGGCTCGCTGTATTTCTCCTGCCAACAAGACCTAACCACGTATCCATCTCCCCCTCAGCTGCCTGTGGTGTATTTTGGGCACCAGGAACCGTTTGTGAGGAGCAGTGACTCTGCGTGGCTGTAATAAACACACTGCCACGTTGATGATTTATTGAAGTCCCACCAGCACCCAATTATGTAAATCCGATTATCTGTTGAGGAGGCTTTGCTGAAACAGCTTGTAGTTGTAACACTTCATAGTTTTTTTTTTTGGAAATGAGAAAATTTAGTTGAAAGTGACTTGTAAGTCTTAAGCATGAAGCACCCGGAGCCCAAGCAGGGCCAGCTCACTCACATGTGGCTCTGGAAGGTGGGTCTGTATTCTTTACGGATAAGCCCTTTTTACCCTCTGCCTTCACACACAGGTTGAGGCTGGTGGGGAACTGTCATAGAAATACAGAATTGTTTCAGTTGAGAAAGACTTCTAAGGGCATTGAATCCAACCATTGACACACCACCACCACGGCCACTAGCACACGTCCTAAAGGGCTGTGTCTACAAGGTTTTTGAACATCTCCAGGGATGATGTCTCCACCACCTCCCTGGGCAGCTGTTCCAATGCCTGACCAACCTTTCAGTAAATAAAATTTCCCTAATATCCAACCTAAACCTTCCCTGGCACAATTTGGGGCCATTTCCTCTCCTTCTATCACTTGATACCAGGGAGAAGAATCAACCCCCACCTTGCTACAACCTTTCAAGTAGATGTAATGATCCATGAGGTCTCCCCTCAGCCTCCTGTTCTCCAGACTAAACAACCCATGTTCCCTCAGCTTCTCTTCATAAGACCTGTTCTCCAGATCCTTCACCAGCTGCACTGCCCTTGTATTGACTCCCACCTTGAGAATGTGGTACAGTGGAATGAATGCAAGGGGCGTAACAGACCCCAGCAGTGGGTCTGGGATGGTTCTTTGGCAAAGAACTTGCCCTACTGCTCTTAAAAGGAGCACAGGTAAACTTACAGTTATGCTACTGGCTCACAGTGGTGGGTAGATGGGCTGAAGTGTTTAATGTGAAGCAAAACAGTAAAGTCAAAGAGCACAGAGATCATTTTAATTACAGGATAATAGTAATGCCACCACATTTATGGCAAAATTAAAGCCCTGCTGCTACAAAATTCCTAGCTTCAGAAAATGCCAAAAGGCTATGCAAGCATGGAGCTGAAGAATGAGTTTCTTTGTGAGCACCTAGGGGAACAAGGCATCCACGTGCCTGAAAGCAAGTGAGATCTTAACCCCATACCTAACAAAATGGAAGATAAAAGTGTGAGAGCAATTCCTTACTTTTCATCTGCTAAGCAGATCCCAGCCTAGCTCCTTTATTTGTTCCTTTGTATTCATGTCTCAAGTAGGACCTTTTGTCCAGACTTTGCTAGAGGTAGAATTTGACCAAAAGAGGTGGCACTTGTGCTTCAGAAAAACCTGAGCAGTACAGGGGTGTGAAGAGCTAGAAAGACATGCCTGCACCAGCTCTTTCCCACTAACTAAGCAGCAAATAATGGCCTGAGCTCTGAGGCAGAGGCATTTTCCTGGAAATTGTACATCCTGAACACTTCTTGACGTGTGTCAGCAATCCACATGGATACAGCCATGGTCTCCAAGCCCTGATGGAGGCTGGGCTCGCCTGCTCCAGGCAGTGAGGCAGGTGAGCAGATATGAAAGAGCTAGGAGGGAGCCCAGGCTGTGTGTACAGACACCCAAGAGGTTTGGGTTTTTTTCTGGGCAGGATAGATGCAGCCTACACTGGATTAACTGGATGCTTGGGTTTCAGGAGTTGATGCTCTCTGGAGACTGCCTTGCTGCAATGCAGTCGAGTGTGCACGTGAGATAAGGCTTCTGGCCAATTTTACATATGAGTATTTTATTTCATTTGACTTTTCTACAGCAGAGGGAAGGTGTTAGACATCCTCATGGCTTTCTTAAGAAATCTGCCAGCCATACTGACAGCAGGGGACAAGCCAACTTTCAGCATTCCTGTGAGCCCACTGGCACATTTTAGAGGCCCTGGTGCTCCCAGTGAAAGGCAGGTTGGTTAAGTTAGCTCAGCCCAGGGAGCTTGGTCCTGCTGCTGCTCAGGGCTGCACTGAGCCCTAATCACTGTTGCAATGCTAATGGGGAACATGGCAGGCAGCCCTTTTCCTCTCTCCCCAATTCCCCTTCTGCATGGATTTACATCCCATGTGAGCAGAGGAAAAAGAAAGGATTTATTGTTTGTGAGCATTAAAAGCAGACATTTCAGCCAAAAAGGGAAGAAGAAAGAATCAATTAACATGTAGCAAAGGGACAAAGATAACGGCAGACAGAGGAAACCTGAAGTAACTCAGCTTGCTCCACAATGGCAGAGCACCTACCCCAGCCTGCTCCAGCACCGTGGGGATGTACTCCCCATTCCTGCCTAATTAGAAGCTCTGCTAATGCCTGTTCCTTCCTCCCTTCCCTCTGGAGCTCGGCAGGAACAGAAGGAGGAGCGGCTCATTTCAAAGTGCCGGGGGCCCGAGAGAGCGCCGTGCATTTGCTGCCAGCAGCCCCATCTCATCAATTTAATCAAGAGCACACCGGTGCTCTGTCTCCCATCGCAGTCCCTGCACAGCCGGCGATGGGAAGGGATGAGGAATAACGTGGGAGACCTGCCAGCCCCCTGGAGGAGCGGACGTCGCGTCCTGCTCCTGTCCATGTCAGAAAAGGCTTTCTGTTGATGTTGCTGACAGCAGGAGCTGGACTTGGCTTCCTCACCTCCCCTCTGCTCCCCGCCTGTGATAAATCTTTCAGGCTGTTGAATCCCGCTCACCTGCTCCTGCCTGCTCTGGGATGAGACCCGCTGCTCTTCCCTAGCTGTGCTAATCCTTTTCAGGGCCATTGGAACTCATCTCTGGGACTTGAGTTGATCAGGATTTTTTTTTCCAAGTCTTTTAAAAGAAAACAAGAAACCCAACCTTTTATTCAAAGAAAAAATAAATAAAAGCTAAATATATATATTTTTTCCCATTAAAAGTGAGTGTTTTGCTAAAATATTAATTCTCTCCCCAAGCCCTGGAATTGTAAACATTTCCCACATGTACACTGACATATTTTGTTTACCAGCACCTGTACTTGCAGTAAATGTTTTCATTAAAACATTTCACCATGAGTTTCTGAGGAAAAAAAGAAAGAAAGAAAGAAAGAAAGAAAGAAAAAGAGAGTCTATTTTTAACCTTTCAAGATGAAAACAGTTTGGAGCTGTTGTGTGAAATTAATTTCAGGATTTTTTTTTTTAATCAGCATTAACCAGGTGGAGAAGGGAAAAAAGAAGCAACTAAGGGACACCAGAAAATAGCAGCAACACAACTGCTAGACTGTGACTATGGCTAACACCAGATGCTTCTAGAAAAGATATGAGCACTGCACAATAAACAGATGTAGGCTAATCCATCCCGCTCCCACTTATTCTCTGTTTGCTAAGAGAATTGTATGAAGACTTTTCCAAGGGTTTGCAGCATTAACTGCTCTAATACTGGCAGTTTTTATCCAAGTGAGTGGCCAGTCCCCAGGCAATCTTGTTAAGTTCTTATTCTCAGAGGTTTCCCCTTGCCAGTGAAACAAACTGTGAAGAAATCATTCCTTTTATCAGTTTTGAATTTGCTGCTTCTTAATATCCCATCAACTGCCTCTTTGTTCTCCTGTCATGAGACATGGAGAGCAGAGCTCTCAGCTCACTCTCTCCAGCCTGTTCAGCATTTCATACAATTTTCCTGTATTCCTTTTGCATTTGTCCCTGTACTGAACTGAATACTTTCTTCATGTGGGATTTTCCTCAGATCCCACAAATGAAATGTCCTTTCTCAGCTGGGGTAAGCAGCGAAGCACACAATGCTCCAGAACTTCCATCACTGATTCAGCTTCAGGTTTTACACATGAGTATGTACAGCATCTTCTGCATCCAGCTCTCAGGGCTGTGGCTCTTGGATTGTTTGTAATGGTTTTGAATGAAGAACTGAGGTCTTACACTGAATGTTGCAGGGCTGCTGACCAAGGCAAAGCTAGAGCAGTGAGCAGGATGCTGGCAGCTCTTCTTGTACTGCTTTTGCTGTGCAGCCCTTTCTCTGATCCCTTTGTGTTTGTACTTCCCTGAGAGCTCACAGCCCCTGCTCCACACACGTTTACCAGAGCCTCTCTGAAACAGAACTGCTCCTTGCAAGGACAGGAGAAGATTTTCCTGCTAACCCTTACTGGTGTGAATGTTTACAAGTGCTGTGATTGTAGGCAGTGATGCAGTTTGACATTCATACTCTGCACCCAAGAGGAGATGTCCCGTTCCTGTGTGAGACAGATCAGATAAACACTATGAAGAGTCCATAAGGCTCTTGATTGACAGATCCAGTTCTGGACAGATCCAGAATATCGTGGTTGAGTTTCTACTGAACAAACATGCCTTGCAGCAGTGATTCCACTAGGAAGAGGAGTTCATCTGTGCACTCTTTACCTTACCAGCACTCTCCAGGGTGCTGAAGGCTAGAAGTAAGTGAAGGAGTGGAAAATAAAATTAATGACAGTTTTGTATAAGAAAGAGCTTAAAGTGTGGTGGGGTGCCTGGAGAGAGTTGTAACAGAAATAAAGCTGGCCTTTTAATAAACTAGAAAAGGAATAAAGTCGATGATGGCTGAGGTACAAATAACACAGCAGAGCTACTGAACTCCTCTTTTCAAGCCAGCCCTTCATAGAAAAGCACAAAAAACCCTGGGACAAACAATTAGGAAGCAATAAAGACCTTGTTGATAGGGAACAGATAAGATGGATACTTAAATTGAATATGGTGGAATTGCTTTTTAGTGATCACTCCTCCTAGTGATCATCCAGCTCTGTGAATCAAACCTTCCTTTCAGAAGGCAGTCCCCATTTGTGCTGATGTGTTTGCTTCTTGCTTTGACTGCTCAGCAGGGCTTTTGGTCAGGAGGATTAGACTGAAAAGTTATTTCTCTGATTTTCTTTGATGTTTTCAAAGGTGGAAAAAACCTTGTGCTCTTGAGGGTCCATAAATCTCTGCACCAGTTTAATGAAGTGTTTGCTCAAGCCATTTATAATTTCACTTATCTATCTTGGCATTAAAATGCCCAGCAGAACTCACCTCATTCTCCCAAGATGCAGATTCTAGTTTTACACATATGCCTGATTTGGAAAGCTTACAGTTTCATGGGTCTCATGTGGTAAGAATTCAGTCTTAATAATTATCACCCATTGAAGGCAATGGGAGGTTTTCCACTAAAGGCAATGCAGGTAGTTTAGTCTCTGCAGAATCAGCTTTTAAAATCAATATTTAGAACAGAATTCACCCTTTATGGGCACAACAGAGCATCTGGGTGAGCAATGGTCTTGCACCTCAAAGGGTATGTGGTTCACTGACATTGCAAACAACATGAAGAGGCACTAGGATGTTATCAGAGAAAGTGGAAACTTTTTTGGGTGGGTAGTTTGTAGCTTTCACTTCTGACTTCAAACTGAGATCAAAATTAGCCCCCATGGGTGGTACTGCTCTCAAAAGGAGGAAGCAAGAGAGGCTGGT
The DNA here is from genome assembly GCA_033816785.1 of Picus viridis. Taxonomy (NCBI): domain Eukaryota; kingdom Metazoa; phylum Chordata; class Aves; order Piciformes; family Picidae; genus Picus; species Picus viridis. The sequence continues at coordinate 6,905,910 of CM066596.1, read as the reverse complement.
GCTTGATCTGCCAAATTCCTGTTCCTGTGCATGGGAAGGGAAACCCCTTGAGTTTTAGCAGTCCCTTGGCCTGATACATGACTGTAGGCAAATGATGTCCACCAGGTATTTAGGTGTGCAAAGCAGCACTTGATTATTGAGTAAAGAGGCCTGAATCAATATGAGGTCAGGGGTAAGATCTTTCTGAAAACATGCATAGGAGGAAACAGCATTTATTTTGGTTTCTGTGAGACATGTGAGATGCACCTCACAAGTAATTCTCCACAGCAGGATGGGCATTGACAGAGATGGAAAATTGCCAGCCTGACAGCAAACAAAGGGTAGCAAATCAGTGACACATCACAGGCTTTGAAAACACTGACCAGCAAAATGCCCCAAAGATCAATATTAGCTCCATTTTGACTCCACATCAATCTTAATGACTAAGGGGAAGTCATAAATAAGGTGTTAATCCCAGCTGCAGATTATACTCCAGGGGAGTAGCTGTAAACACTGTAGACAATGAAATAACTCAGACGTACTGCAGTAGGCATGAGTAGGGGTTAATGAAAAGCTGAAAGCCCTCGTGTTCAGCCTGGATTTCCATAGCCTGTTTTTCATAGAATCATGATGGTTGGAAAAGAAATCTGAGCCCATCAAGTCCACCTGTCAACCTAACATCACCATTCCCATTAAACCCATGTCTTGAAGTGCCATGGTTACACATTTTCTTAACACCTCCAAGGATGGTGACTGCATCACTTCCCTGGGCAACCTGTTCCAATGCTTGACCACACTTTTGGTCAAGAGATTTTTCCTAATGTCCAACCTGGTATCCGATCTTGCACTTCTGCCACTGTGAATCACTAGAGAAGTGAATTGAGTCGTGCTCTGGAAATCTAGCAGGCCTACCACAGACCTCCTGCATAAATCTATTCAGTTCAACATCATCATTAAGTTACTTATCTGGTTATTAGTAAGTTACTACTTACTAATTTCTGGACTGGGTTTAAATGAATGATGAAGACAGTGCATTGTGTCTAGGGATAAATAATCTAAACTAGAGGATGAAGACCAGATCCAAGCTTCTGTCTGTTCTTTTCCTGCTACAGGACTGTATTCAAACAAAGGTGAGTGCGGGCAGTGAGCTGCGGGCTGGTTTTGAATAATGAATCACAAGCAAGGATGCAAAAATCATGAGTGCCCACTCCCCCACTCTTTCTGGGCCCCTCGGTTTAGGAAAGGTGTTGACTTGCTAGAATGTGTCCAGAGAAGGGCAACAAAGCTGGGCAGGGGTTTGGAGCACAGCCCTATGAGGAGAGGCTGAGGGAGCTGGAGTTGCTTAGCCTGGAGAAGAGGAGGCTCAGGGGAGATCTTATAGATGTCTACAACTACCTGAAGGGAGGTTGTAGCCAGGTGGGGGTTGGTCTCTTCTCCCAGGCAAGCAGCACCAGAACAAGTCTCAAGCTGCACCAGGGGAGGTTTAGGCTGGATGTTAGGAAGAAATTCTTCATAGAAAGAGTGACTGGCCATTGGAATGTGCTTTCTGGGGAGGTGGTGGAGTCACCATCACCAGAGGTGTTTAGGAAGAGCCTGGATGGGGCGCTTGGTGCCAAGGTTTAGCTGCTTAGATAGTGTTGGATGATGGGTTGGACTCTGATCTCAAAGGTCTCTTCCAACCTGGTTAATTCTATTCTATTCTATTCTATTCTATTCTATTCTATTCTATTCTATTCTATTCTATTCTATTCTATTCTATTCTATTCTATTCTATTCTATTCTATTCTATTCTATTCTATTCTACCCTACCCTACCCTACCCTACCCTATCCTATCCTATCCTATCCTATCCTATCCTATCCTATCCTATCCTATCCTATCCTATCCTATCCTATCCTATCCTATCCTATCCTATCCTATCCTACCCTACCCTATCCTATTCTACTTCCCTTCCAGTGGCTGTAGACCACACTGTAATCTGATTTCCAGCTATAAAAATATTTCCTGTGATTGGTGTTAAGTATTTCATTGTTTATTAACAGCAAGAAAATTCCACAAGAAACAGGGCCTGTGATTTGTTAGAAATATTTATCTGCTTTGTTTCTATGCAGTGTATCTGAGAGGTATTTCACAGTCTTCTTTATAGTGGTGATGCTAGAGATATAAACTGAGGTAATAGGGAAAAAAAAAAAGCATAATAGCAATACAAAAAGGGCTGATTATTAATAAAACATTGTCAGATTAACTAACAGGAAAGTAAAGCCTATCTAGTAAGTGCTTCAGAGATAATTCTTCATTCCAAAGTGGTATTTGAGAGTTATACACTAATAAAAAATTGCTTTAAACTTTCCATGAGATTAAAAACTGATTTTTCTCTCTCTCTCTCTCTCTCTTTTTTTTTCTTTTCTTTTTAAATTGCTGGTAAAAATTCAAGTTAAAAGTAAGTACTAAAGAACAGACAGCAGTGTTAAGATCACATTATGGGCAGATCACATATCAAAGACAGGATGCTTTTTATGTTTTCAAGTGGCAAATGGCATCTGATATTACAGTGCCTTCCTCCTTGGTTAAACAGCTTTTCATCTGCGTGCTGACAATTTTAAGTGCCCATCAGGCTTTGGCCTACGGCCAAATGAAGGCAATGAAGCTTTCTTAGGGCTATGGATTGACTTCAAGGCAAAACAAAATATGGTGGGGGTGCATTTAGATGACCATGAAGTCAATAGCAGCCACTGTTTTATGAGAACACCGGTCCAAGGAGCTGATACAGTTAGAAATGGAGTCCTCACCAAGTTGTCCTCCTTTCTTCGCAAGAGAACCCAGCACACCTTGACAAAACAAGAGGACAACCCTGACTGATTCTATGATTCTATGATTCTATGACACAGTCTCAAGCTGCACCAGGGGAGGTTCAGACTGGATGTTAGGAGGAAATTCTACACAGAGAGATTGATTGCCAATTGGAATGTGCTGCCTGGGGAGGTGGTGGAGTCACCATCATTGGAGGTGTTTAGGAGGAGACTGGATGGGGTGCTTGGTGCCATGGTTTAGTTTATTAGATGGTGTTGGGTGATGGGTTGGATGTGATGATCTTGAAGGTCTCCTTCAGCCTGGTCTGGTCTGGTCTATTCTATTCTATTCTATTCTATTCTATTCTATTCTATTCTATTCTATTCTATTCTATTCTATTCTATTCTATTCCATTCCATTCTATTCCATTCCATTCCATTCCATTCCATTCCATTCCATTCCATTGATTGCTGTCAGATAGGAGAAATCCTGAAGTTTCCGTTTGGCCCTGAGCTTTCTTGTTTACAAAAGGCTTTGGAGAGGTTTCATTAATTACCTGAGATCAGTAGGCTCCTGATGGGCTTGACAGACCTCACCTACCGTGGGGTCAGCCCTCCTTTAAAGATGCACATTGCGCTTTTGTATCTCCTACACTTGGTTCTGCTCTCTCCCTCTCAAAACGTGGTTCTGTTACATTCCAGGCACAGGGCTCTGGGACAAATATTGTCACTAGATAGTGTGGCAAGGGACATAGCCTGTTCTTTGTCCCAAAGCAGTGGAATGGAGGCATTCTCCACACTGGGAGATGAGGAAGTTTTAGAAACCTGTCAGCCCTTATCACAATTGTTCCCCTTGGTGGTTATGGGAAAAAACCCTTGAATCAACTTCTTTGGGAAACTTGTGTTTTCCTGCCCCAAAGTAGCTGCTGTTTTGTAGGCAGAATCCCAGCAGATTCAAGAACAATAGAACAAAAGAGATGGAGTCAGAGGAAACATAAAACAGCTGGGTAGATAGAAGGATGTTGGGAGAGAAGAGAGGAGTGTCTATTTTGCCTGGTATTCTGTATTTCTTCTTGCTGGAGTTCCAGCAAGCAGGTATTAATAATAAATAAAAAGAATTGTGAAGGTTATCAGCACTGACCCATTCCCTCTTTCAAGTAGATCTCAAGTTCTTTTTATTGATTATACACAAACTTTATCATACATGGACCAGTTCCATGCTGTCTTTCAAGGAAGGCTGTAGCTTGAGCAACCCAGGCCAGAAACTGATCATTCCAACCCACCCTCTACTCTCATCTCTAAGAAATAAAAAAGCTTTTGGAGTTCTGGGGAAAGTGGCACTAAAAATGTGTGATTTTGTCTTTTCAGTTTGCTGGGTGACCACTGGGCTTTTGATACCATTTTAACACAAGAGGCATTGTGTGCAACAGCATTTTGTGATGCTGTTACTGCAAGAAACGTGAGCCCATCATCTTTGTGCCTGGCTTGGGGAGACCTGGCCATGAAATCTCACCTACAGAACTAACAGGTAGCAAACAGATTATGTTTGGTTGTTAAAGAGAACACAAATATCATTTATTGCATATCCTGCTGTATTCTGCACCACACACAGGCACTGTCCCTGTCCCATTTTGTACAATTTTAGCCTGGAGAAGAGGAGACTCAGGGGTGACCTTATTGCTGTCTACAACTACCTGAAGGGAGGTTGTAGCCAGGTGGGGGTTGGTCTCCTCTCCCAGGCAACCAGCACCAGAACAAAAGGACACAATCTCAGGCTGCACCAGGGGAGGTTTAGGCTGGATGTTAGGAAGAAGTTCTACAGAGAGAGTGATTGCCCATTGGAATGTGCTGCCCGGGGAGGTGGTGGAGTCACCATCACTGGAGGTGGAGGAGGAGACTTGATGGGGTGCTTGGTGCCATGGTTTAGTTGTTTAGGTGGGTTGGATTAGTTGATGGGTTGGACACGATGATCTTGAAGGTCTCTTTCAACTATTCTCTATTCTATTCTATTCTATTCTATTCTATTCTATTATTCTATTCTATTCTATTCTATTCTATTCTATTCCAACCTGGTCTATTCCTATTCTATTCTATTCTATTCTATTCTATTCTATTCTATTCTATTCTATTCTATTCTATTCTATTCCAGTCTATTCCTATTCTATTCTATTCTATTCTATTCTATTCTATTCTATTCTATTCTATTCTATTCTATTCTATTCTATTCTATTCTATTCCAACCTGATCTGGTCTATTCTATTCTATTCTATTCTATTCTATTCTATTCTATTCTATTCTATTCGGTCTATTCCTATTCTATTCTATTCTATTCTATTCTATTCTATTCTATTCTATTCTATTCTATTCTATTCTAATTTTACGTTAGCCAGAACCTCAAAGGAAAAGATGCTGAAGGTCAAAGCCAACTCCTCAAGGGACAGAATTATACATTGAGCTATTCTGGTTTGCTGCTTCTCTGGCTTTAATTTAAAGGGGTAAGAGGATGGGCATGGAGGCAATCACCTACTTCGTTTGTAGCATGAGTGCAGCACCATGAAAAGTGCCAGAATGAGAAGTCATAAGAAAACCTTTCAGAGTGAGCTGGACTCTTCTCCTCGGGTTGAGCACATTTATAGTTTTTTGAATGTTATGTGGTAAACTGAATCTCATTTCTCAAGTCATGAATTTTGGAAGTGAGCTTGCTATGTCTCCAAAAGGAGGAGAAAAAAAAGACTAAGACTTGATTATTTTTTAACCATGACAAGCAGATACTTACAGATTGGAAGGCATATGCATGTGGGAGAGAAGAAATAAGAGATTACAGCATCCCATGTCTCAAATATTTACAATTGCCTCTACGAAGTCTTTGATACTTGGTACAGCAAGTTCTCCCCTACAGTCACAACCTCTCCTATATTATTTCACCTCACGGATTGATGCTGGGAGGAAGAAAACAACTTAAATTGCTCCCAGCCAGGTTTCTGGTACCCTCAGGCTGGGTGGTGTGTCTCTATTGGAGGCAGGAAGCAGTGGATGTGTCACACTTTGTAATACCAGGACTATTGTTGAGATGAAATACTGCATCCTGCCCAAAATGCTTTGCCAACAAGAACCTATTGCTTAGCTAACAGAGATCCTGTAGCATCAGAGGGAGAGATGCTGGGGCAACACGACACAGTCCTGAAATGTGTTAGGAGAAATCCAATATTACAGAATTTATATCTGCAAAGTTCATCTCACATTCTTCCCCCTTAGATGCCTTCCTATATTTCAGGCCTCTTGAATCGATGGAACCAAGGGGCAGTTTGTCGTAGCACCCTGTAGGATGATATTAAATTCTTGCTTTATTGCTAATCTCAGCAACTATTTTAGACTGAGACAAGAAGGGAAGATAGAAAGAGAGAAAGGAAGAGTGTGGAAGGAAGACAGAAGTTATGAGATGTATTGCTTTTATTGCTGAAGTCTTAACTAGGGAGAAAAAGGCAAAGTCCAGTTCTATAAAACTTAAAAACAGATGTCCCCCATTATCTAACTCTGTAGCAGTCCTTGAACAGCCACAGCAGGCTGGCAGTGAAAAGAAATGGCAATTAGACTGTGCCAGGGTAGTGTCCTATGTGGCTCATGAAGGCCCTCTGAGCAGGAAGCCAAGGGATTTCTGAGCCCTGCTTTGTCACACTCACACTATCCCATCACTGGAATCTGTTGCTGAGTCCCTTGTTATGCTGAGCATGACACCCAGCCCACTGACTGTTGTCACAACACTTTGGGTCCTGGCATCTGTGCTTGGCATAGATGCCAGTCCTAGGCTTCATGGGCATTCTGCAAGCTCCTTACAGCCATGCTGCCCACAGCACACAGCTAAGAACAGGAGACATGGCCTTGCTGAACACACCTGGAATCACTCACTGAAAATCGGGGAGATTGCTAATGTCATAAGGATGCTCGTGCCTTCTGTGGACAGAAGCCCTTTGAACCCAGCATCCCAAGCTCTGCCTTAGTACCAGAGTGACTTGCTCCCAAAGTACTTGAGGATTTTCCATGTTCTCTCTGCCCAGGGCTCAATATCATTTTCCCGTTGTGAAGATCTTGCTAGAGTAAAGGTTAAATGTGAGGATGGCAGGTACTGCAGAACCAGAAGTCCTAGCATAAGCTAATGGTCCTCAGTAGCTCTGCCTCAGACCCAGGACCAGCCCTCCACAACCAACTTCTTTAGAGTCCATTTTGAAACCCGCCTGGTATTGATGCATCCTGCAGAATTACAATCACAAGCTGTAAGAACGAGTTGGCAAATTAATGCCTGGAGACAATGTATTGCTGGTATAAGCAGGAGTGACTCCTAAATCCCAGAGAGTGTTTCCCATTTACAACTGTGATGAATTTGGCCCACCAAGCCAGTGTGACTAACTGGTGGGCTCTGTGTGATCTCCCTCCCTCCCATCCGTGAGGTGGTTGTTGTGCAGCGTGTATCTGATCTGCTTTCGTGGCAGTTGCACGGCAGTTAGAGTAATTTTGTCTAAAAGGCTTCCTCAGAGATGGCATCAAGGCATGGGCTGGATCCTATGGACACAAACTTTGCTGGGTATAGAATGTAATATTAAGCATGATGATAAAAGCCAAGGCTTCCCTGGGTTTTTTTAATTGCTCTTGGCGCCCTAAGAAATACTTTTTTCCCCCGGTTAGAACCACAATAATATTTCATTCCCACTGCTTACCCTAAAAAATGGATTTCTTTTCCCTTCTCAGTTGGTGATTTGTTTTGCATTAATGCCTTTCATAACTCATACATTTCGCCATTAAAAATTAATGCTTGGTGCTGACATAAACAAATGAAATTTGTATTATTAATGTTTTACATAGGTAAGACTTTGTAATAACAGATTCATCATAACAGACTGTTTTAATTAAAAGAGTTGCTCGTTCCCTAAACTGATTTCAGACATAATTTTGGGCACTGGGAGGAAAGCCTTGTACAACTGCCTGGAGAGGAGTGATCAATAAGAGCTCACAAGCCGTTTTTGGAAGTTTGCACCTGAGTTCAGACAATGCATCTAGGTGGGAAAGGCACCAGTGATGGCTTTTGCCTTGGTGCAGCTTCAGGCCTCTACACGCATCGAAGTTTCTACCTAAGGTCCAGCCAGGCATCAGACCTTGGTTTGCTGCATGGGGAAGGGCACCAGTGATGGCTTTTGCCTTGGTGCAGCTTCAGGCCTCTACACGCATTGAAGTTTCTACCTAAGGTCCAGCTAGGCATCAGACCTTGGTTTGCTGCATGGGGAAAGGCACCAGAGATGGCTTTTGCCTTGGTGCAGCTTCAGGCCTCTACATGCATTGAAGTTTCTACCTGAGGTCCAGCTAGGCATCAGACATTGGTTTGCTGCATGGAAGAGGACCAAAGGTGAATAAAACACCTAAGTGGTGGGACTGAACCAAGGGGTTGGCTTCAGGTCTTTGGACTTTTCTCCATTTGGCCAGAAAAGAGTGAACCTGTCAGGGAAAGTGTGCAGGATGATCTCCAGGCTGGCTAGGAGGTACATATCTAACTGCAGAGAGGGAAGTGAACTCGCTATCACTGCTCTTAAGGAATTGTACAAAGCTCCTGGTACCACCCATAGCTCAATTAAAGACACACTCTCCACTACTTCACTACAAAATTGGACATTAGGAAATAGAAGGAGAAGCAAGAAGTTCAGTTATAGCCTGCCTCAATAGAGTTTCCTCTAACAGAGTAGTGCACACATGAAGTTCATGCTAATTATAACGTCAAATAAACTTCTATTGGAAAATTTCTCATTAAAAATTTGCTTCTGGTTCTGAGGGTAATAGTGTTGACTCTCCAGGAGAAGAAAATCTTGCCACTTAGCTGTGAGGCTGCAGGTGATGTCTCCATAATGTGGCTTGCTGATGGATTCCTAGGCAAATGAAGCTCTGGTTGAGAATAACTCAGCGTAAACTCCATTACAAAGCAGCAGTAATTGTTCTGCAAGACAGGCCTACAGCCCTAGAAAACTCATAAAAGGAAGTTCAAGCACGTTAAAGCATGGAGATGGACAGGTGTGAAAGAGAATGAAAATAGGAGCACACTTTATAGCAGAACTGGGAGCAGTGGTACAAAGTGTGCTAATGACAGGGAATAGGGTGATGGGAAAACATCAAGGGGGAATTTCTAAAGCCCAATGCACTTGTCTTACTCTTCCCCTGTTGAAATCAAGGGAAATGTGCAGTTCAGTTTTCCTGTACTACTGAGTTCAAGGGGAGCTGAATTAAGGCAGGGCGCTTTCAAGTCACCCACCCTCCACATCTGTGAAGAACAATCGGAAGAGTGAAGAGCTAAGAATTGAAACCATTGTAAAAAAGCCAGCCCTAGAAAATGGTTCTGGGAAGCCAGGAGTGCTAAAAAGAAAAAGAGAAAGATGATAAGGAGAGACTGTAGGCATTGGACATCAGGAGCTTATAAAAGGCTGTGGGATGTAAAATGGCATCACTCTAGAAAGAACACGAAAGGGCTGAAGCGAGGAGCAGGGCTATGTGCCATGCTCATTAGCAGGAACCGTGACTTAGGCTTTTTGCTTACCTAGAAGCAGCTGATAAAATCCCCCTCTCCACACCCCACGGCTCCTGCTGTGACCCGTGCAGCTCCACACAAACCAGTGGAGGTGGATCCAAGCTAACTGTGGTATTGCAGCATGGAAAAGGCGGCTTGTGTGTGTCTGACATGGATTGGGAATACAGATGGGTGCAGGTCAGAGGCGTGTATCTGCCTCTGGGTCTGACTCCTACTGTCAGCACTGAGAAGTTTTAAGTGTAGCTGTAGAAATTTTTACATTGCAAGGGGCAGCTTCCACTAGGAGGTTAAATGTACTTTTTGCACCTTTTAGAAGTGTGTGTGTTGCAGGTCTGCAGCTGCGTGTCTAGCATGAGATTGCAGCTATTTCTGCAGCCTTTGTGCTGCTGAACCTACTTAATTAGACTGAATTGAATTGAATCTGCTAAGCAGTTATTGTCAAGACTGCTTTCTGTGCACGGGTACATTGTTAAGGAACCCATAGGAGTGCTATGCTGGACATGGGAACATTGTGCCTCCAGCTGAACCCCAGCCAGCTCCACAAAGCAGTGGCAAGAGAAGACTGTGATTTCAGGAACTAAGCTTAAGTCAAATGTTAAAAAAAAAGAGGCAAATTTGCCCAGCTCAGTGATCATAAGAAAAGGAATATGGTCTGCTTCTGCCTGAGGTGGTTAAGGAAAGCTGGTATTGCCTGGTGTGGTTTCTCCTACAATTCAGGAGCCTGAAAACAAGCTCTCCAAAGGACATTGCAGCAAGAGAGGACACAGTACTCCCCATAAGGATCCCAGGCTGGCCCACTACCAAAGAGCTGATAAACAGGACTGGAGGTTGAACACCTTCCTGTGCAGCAGCCACAGCTTCATTTATTTGATAGGGCTGTGCCAAAGCAGAGTGAATGTTCATTTTCCTAACTTTACATCAATAATTAATCAAAACTGGTTTTACATAAGCCTGAACATAAAATTATTAGCTCCTGGAGGTTCTTCCAGCAGTTACAGCAAGACCTCTGTCAGCAGCTTCAGAATTGATGTGCTTTAAAAGGAGAGGAACATTGATAAATACTCATTTCTTACCCCTGCTGTTGCTCACTCAATCAGCTCTCACCTTTCATTCTCTTTTCCTCTTGTGTTTGCAGGGAGAGAGAAAAAAATACAGTAAGCAAGCAAGCAGGGCTTTGCTGAGGAGAGAGGTGAAGAAAGAAACTTTCTCTCTTGACAAACATGAGAAAACTCATTTGCAGAATAACACAATAAACTGAGCCCTATCCTCAAATCTGGGTGTGTTCCTGGAATTTCAATTAAATGGCAAGATCTCTGGGGCATAGTCTAGCCTTACTTTTCTCTTTCCTTAAGATGTTTAAAGTGACAGGGTGTTGATCCTTGGTTATTTCTCCGAGGTGTTTTCGTGGTAAAAATGAAACAATGAAGAGAGCATTGTAACTGGACTGACTTAGTCTGGTACAGCCCGAGCTGAAATGGAGGGCTCATGCAGGGAAAGCACAAGCTTCTGATCCTCAGGGAAAGCACTCCCTGCTTACACTGGTGGCTTTTATGGTCTTCAATGAACTTTTTCAGGGGAGCATCCTTGAGGTCTGCCCCTCTGCTCTGGATCTGCAATGGGCAGCTCAGAGCAGAAGATTTACACTGAATGGAGTGTAAATGCCAGAGATTCTCGTTTCCTCTGCTTGACCTCTCTATGTGCCATTGATGGTCTCACCTTCCCTAGATGAAGTCCAGCATTGTGGAGATCTCTGAGACTCACCTTCTCTCCCTGCATGGCATTGTGAACATTTGAACCTTGTTAAACATTTTAATATTCAACCTCTATGCTGCTGTGAGGAAATCTGAGGGTTTTTTAGGAGTTTTCCAGAAAGTTTTGACAATTCAAGATTCTTAAGAGATTAAATTGAGCATCACTTTCCTGACTTCAGGGAAGTGAAAGCAGCCAGCAATGTGCCCAGGTGGCCAAGAAGGCCAATGGCATCCTGGCCTATATCAGGAACAGTGTGGCCAGCAGCAGCAGGGAGGCCATTCTGCCCCTGTACTCAGCACTGGTTAGGCCACACCTTGAGTCCTGTGTCCAGTCCTGGGTCCCTCAGTTTAGGAAAGATGTTGAGTTGCTGGAATGTGTCCAGAGAAGGGCAACAAAACTGGGGAGGGGTTTGGAGTACAGGCCCTATGAGAAGAGGCTGAGGGAGCTGGGGTTGCTTAGCCTGGAGAAGGGGAGGCTCAGGGGAGACCTCATTGTTCTCTACAACTACCTGAAGGGAGGCTGTAGACAGCTGGGGGTTGGTCTCTTCTCCCAGGCAACCAGCACCAGAACAAGAGGACACAGCCTCAAGCTGCACCAGGGGAGGTTTAGGCTGGAGGTGAGGAAGAAATTCTTCATAGAGTGGTTGCCCGTTGGAATGAGCTGCCTGGGGAGCTGGTGGAGTCACCATCACTGGAGGTGTTTAGGAAGAGACTTGATAGGCTGCTTGGTGCCATGGTTTAGTTGATTAGATGGTGTTGGGTGATAGGTTGGACTCAGTGATCTCAAAGGTCTTTTCCAACCTGGTTAATTCCTATTCTATTCTATTCCATTCTACTTCACTTCTATTCTATTCTATTCCATTCTACTTCACTTCTATTCTATTCTATTCCATTCTACTTCACTCGATGATCTTGAAGGTCTCTTCCAACCTGGTTAATTCTATTCTATTCTATTCTATTCTATTCTATTCTATTCTATTCTATTCTATTCTATTCTATTCTATTCTATTCTCCCATCCATCTCTCTGGCATTCAACCTTTCTTGTGGCCATGTCCCAGGGAGTAGAGAGCTGGGGTCACCTCACAGCTTTTGCAAGTCAGCTGCTGAACACATTGCAGGAAATTATGTTCATTAAAATTTAACTCCTTTCTTTTATCATTTCTGAACCCATGGGTGTAGGGTGCAATTGTCAAAGTACACCTGAAGAGTTTAGAGGTCAAACTTACATCGAAGTGAATAGTAACAAGGCAACCAAGTCCTTTAAAAGACTTCTTCCCACTGGCTCATCCTTCAGGATTCACTCCACAGGATGATAAAGACTTTAGACTTTGGACTGTTGGAAAACTCTCTCTTCACTGCTCGTACTGTGCAGTCAGTCAGCTAAGGCACTACTGAATTCTTCTTGCTCACAGAGAAACCATGGGAGAGGTGAATAATGAATAAAAATATGAATTTTCAGAATTTCAAAAGGAGAAGAAAAGAAGCTCTGGAGGTTTGCAAGATCCACCTCAAACAGCTGATGTTTGTGTAGGGACCCGAGAAAAGGATGAAACCCAGCCTTGCAAGGCACAGCAAGCAAACCCAGCTTCCTTTACATCTGAGAATATGCATGGGGAAGCAAACAATAATGTTGAGACACGTATACTATTTCTCCTCATTGTTTCCTCAGTTATCCCAACAGAACTGCATGCTATTTCTCCTGTTTAATTTCCTGACTGTAATTATGAACTGGAGTAAAAATAAATAAACAATTGTGCTGACAACATCCCATTTCTTGCAATGAAAGTCTGAGATACTGCTTATTTCCCAGGATTAATCTGAATGTTTGCAAGGCTCTTTCTTCAGCTAGATGGGAAACAGGACCCATCACCAGGGTTCCTTTCATTTCCCTGTATTTTTCTCCTTTAATGACTATGTTCCTATTTTTCCCTTGCCTGTAGTAGAAAACCTTCTTTCCGATAAATCTCTTTTGTTCCTCCTGAGACTCTCCAGCAGTCTGTCAGGAGCCCAGCAAGGAATAGCTCATTTCTGTCAAGAGCTCCATATTAAGCATTAAATGTCTTCTAAAAAGCTGTCCTGATGACAGCAAAGCACAGGGTCACACTTGCTTGAACAACAATTTACTCCCTTTCATGGCAGAGTGAGAGGAACTGCTTGGAACTGGGAGCTCAGAGTGGGGAAAAAAGCCTCGTGACCCACTTGCCTTGAGATGCTGCCACGGCACGATAGGGTGTTGTGGTAATGAGACTGCATTATGGGCTGGCTGAAGGGAAATGAGATGCCTTCGTAACCACCTGAGCAGCACCATCACTCACAGCCAAATGGCTCC